>OY293414.1:36851342-38216008 GCA_958502065.1 Chrysolina americana | reverse complement strand
TAGAAAACCATTCATCAAACTTGTTCAGAATTCAACGTAGAATGTAATAATGCAATGAAATACAGGGTGTCCCATTTAAAAAAATTTACTTCTAAGTCACCGTGCTTTTTTGAGACACTCTGTATGAATGAAACTTAAACCATTAAAGAGATCGAATGAAACCCTACAACTTATGTATTTAACATTTTTTTGTAATATGGAAAATGAAGAAGTTACGGGGGGGCGACGGACTTTTGGTCCTCACTGTATATATATATATATATATATATATATATATATATATATATATATATATATATATATATATATATATATATATAATATATATATTATACCAGGTGGCTACGGAAGTATTGCCTACGGAATATCTCAGTTATTGTATGAAGTAGGTTTGTGAAATTTGGAGCGTCGATATAATGACATAAGAGCTAGAATTTGAGCATATTGACATGTCGAAGTTAACTTCCGGTCTGACCGGAAGTAACATCAACTTTCTTATTTTAAATAGAAACCCTATCTTTTTTTCTTTTCGCTTTATTCGGCATTCAATTCCCTTTCTAATGACATATCACAAGTTGGTATCTAACCAGAAACTAGATCAGAAAAAAATTATTATTGAAATTCACCGAGTAGGCCGTGGAAGCAAAATGAAAGCCAAAAATTGAAAAGTTGGCTATGGAAACCATACGTCACTTGATAACAGTTGCTAATAATGTGATATTTTATTTTCATTCGTCGGCGTTATAAAAAGCCGCCAAAAAAAATATTGGAACAATTGGG
The DNA here is from genome assembly GCA_958502065.1 of Chrysolina americana. Lineage (NCBI taxonomy): Eukaryota > Metazoa > Arthropoda > Insecta > Coleoptera > Chrysomelidae > Chrysolina > Chrysolina americana. The sequence continues at coordinate 38,215,228 of OY293414.1, read as the reverse complement.
AAAAAAAACAATACTCTGTAGGTCCATAACTTAAATAGGAACATACAACTTTTTCTTGCCTGTACTATTCAGCATAACCATTCCTTTCTAATGATATAATAGAAAGTAATTTTTTGAAATGACATACCAAAAAATCCAATTATTATTCTTCAAATAACAAAACAGATTATCGCCATACGCAAAAATAACATTAAAAATAATGTGGAATGATAAATTATATCCTGTAGCTTCTAGGTTAAATAGGAACATAATCGTACTTGGTCTGTGCCATCGTCCATAGATATTCTAATATCTACCTATGGACGATGTTTGTGCTATTCAGAATAATCATTCCATTGCAATAATCATTCGAACCAAAATATTAACAAGTAGGCTGATTAAGATGTATTTTGGAATGAAACAAAAAAGAAACGAGAGCTCTCACGAACGCTGCTATCCATATTATTTTGACGTTCGAAGTAGTTTTTGATTCTGCCATTTTAAAAGGGTTTGGAAATCGAAATCAGTTAGTGCAATATTCAAAAAATGCCCCGTTATTCACGAACCGAACAAATTGACATGCTTCTCATTTATGGTGAATGTTTAAAAAATTCTTATGCCGCTGAACGATTGTATTTAGAGCGATATCCTGGGAGGCAGCAACCGTCAAGAAGGTATTTCCAGTGGCTTGAAGAAAAATTAAGAACTGAGCCTGATGTTCACGAAGACCAAGAAGCATTTGTTATTAATGAGGAAACTGAAATTAATGTATTAGCTTTAGTACAATATGATAGCACAATTTCCTCAAGGCAGATTGTCGCCGAATTAGCTATAAGTAAGGACTCTGCTAGGAAAATTTTGAAATAACATCGATTTAAATCCTTCAAGTATCAGTTGCATCAACATTTGTATGAAAATGACGGTGAAAGGCGCCTGGAATATTGTAATTGGTTTCTTCGACAAAATGCTGAGAATCACCTATTTAACTATTATATCTTGTTTACGGACGAGTCAAGATTTACCAACAATGGATTATTTAACAGGAATAATACAAGGTAGGTACTGTACTTTATTTGGATTATTGTCGATAGTCGAAGTGTAAAGTGCTAAAAGTGTGAACGGTCTTTTGTTTCAGGTACTGGGCGGTAGAAAACGAGCACCGGTTTCGACAAGGTGGCTTCCAGGAGAGATTTGGTGTGAATGATTGGGCAGGAATAGTTGGAACTCATATTGTTGGTCCCATTCTTTTTCAAGGCCAACTAACCGGAGAGAGATACTTTAATTTTTTAACGAATGAAATTTCGGAATTCATTAACAACCTACCAGCGGAAATAACTGAGAGAATGTACTTTCAGCAATAATTCAAGAATAGCGAGAAATTATCTTCAAAATCGCTTTCAAGAGAGACTTATAACAACCCATGGTCCAGTCAGGTGGCCACCAAGGTCACCTGATCTTACTCCGTGCGACTTTTTTCTATGGGGGCATCTTAAAAATAGGGTGTATTCCACACAGCCTACAACTCTACATGAGCTAGAAGTAAAAATTCGTAGAGCTTTCCAAGATATCACGCCCCAAATGTTGAGAAACGTTTTACATGAAAATATCACCAGAGTCAATAAATGTATTGACGCTGAGGGAATGCATTTCGAACATTTGTTTTGAATTTATTTTATCTTTAATCCTATCAATTTGAATTTGTTTTATGGATAAATCTGTTTTTTTGGTATTTGAATATTAATAATTGGATTTTTTGGTATTTCATTTCAAAAAATTACTTTCTATTATATCATTAGAAAGGAATGGTTATGCTGAATAGTACAGGCAAGAAAAAGTTTCATGTTCCTATTTAAGTTATGGACCTACAGAGTATTGTTTTTTTCCCAATTTTTACGATATTTTTTTTGGCGGCTTTTTATAATGCCGACGAATGAAAATAAAATATCACAGTAGTAGCAACTGTTATCAAGTGACGTATGGTTTCCATAGCCAACTTTTCAATTTTGGCTTTCATTTTGCTTCCACGGCCTACTCGGTGAATTTCAATAATATTTTTTTTCTGATCTAGTTTCTGGTTAGATACCAACTTGTGATATGTCATTAGAAAGGGAATTGAATGCTGAATAAAGCGAAAAGAAAAAAAAAATAGGGTTTCCATTTAAAATAAGAAAGTTGATGTTACTTCCGGTCAGACCACAAGTTAACTTCGACATGTCAATATGCTCAAATTCTAGCTCTTATGTCATTATATTGACGCTCCAAATTTCACAAACCTACTTCATACAATAACTGAGATATTCCGTAGGCAATACTTCCGTAGCCACCCGGTATATATATATATATATATATATATATATATATATATATATATATATATATATATATATATATATATATATATATATATATATATATATATATATATATATATATATATATATATATAGATATATATATATATATGAAAACTAAAAGTTCGGGTTGAACCGCGTCTAGAATTTGTTGAAATTCGACGTTTCGGCTCCGATTTTGGAGCCATTTTCAAGAACTGAAATAGAAAGAAAATTAATGAAAGGTTAAAACGTAATTCTACGCTGAGGTCTCAATCTGCCTACTCCTCAGGTATAATTACGTTAGGTTTTTGTGACTTGACGTCGGGGTCTCAATCTGCCTTCTCCCCATGTCTCGTCACTGGTTCTCCCTAAGGTCTCAATCTGCCTACTCCTTCGAGAGAACTGAGGAATTGTGGGTTGAGGAACTGTATTTATAGTGGACGTGGCTGTAATGGCCGTGTGCAATGTATTGGCGCGAGGTGAACTATGGGCGGGAACTGAATTGGCGCTAGATGAGCTGTGTATATATATATATATATATATATATATATATATATATATATATATATATATATATATATATATATATATAGTGAAGTGAATAGAGTATTTTCGTTTCAATTCCGAGAGCTCACGATCCGTGGACAGCGCTGTTTCGTTGTTACCAACTCATCAGCACGGCTTTATGAGGTCTCTCGAAGTTGAAACGAATCTAGTTTGAAACTTAATTCGACACGAGCCATGGAATCCAAAGGTAGATGTTCACCTACAACATTGACAGGCAGACAAATGTTTATTTGTTCTGTCCAACCCAAGATTCAATCAAGTTTCTCGTGCGTTATGAAGTATTACTATTTTATACGAATGGACACTGTGTTGGTAGAGATGGTGCAATGTGTTTTTCATTAATTCCAGATTTGAAGGATATTTTTCTTTCATTATAAGATATATTTATATATTCATAATTATAATTTTTAGTATTTATACTATAAGGATACAATTCAAAAAATATATGTAATTAGTGCTCAGTGCTAATATTATATTGGTAAATATGATATTGTAATGAAAACATTCAATCAATATTAAATTTTTTCTTAGGAAAATTGCAAAAACTGATGATTTTTGATAGATCACACCACATGAAACTAATGTTATTTTGAGCCCAAATTATACTCAAATCGGAAGAATCCAATGTCTTTTGTATGATCAATTGATAAAAATACATCTTAATGGCCTATAGTTGACAGGCAGCGTCACTGGTGTGTTTGCAACCACAATCAGAGAGATCGAAGACGGTGTCAAAACATAGATGTTCAATTCAGTAGCGTATCACGAACGTACTTTATACCATGAGTCAAATATTCAATAAGCCACATACCTATCTGTCTGTCTACATGTGTACATGTGTATTTTCACGTGATAGACTAGAACACCGTTTAGTTTTTGTTAAGTGGTAGTAGTTCACCATTTATAATCGGGGAGGGGGGGAAAGATAGCCTTCGGTCAACTCTTTTCTTTTTTTTGTGTATAAAATGTATTTTTTTTGTGCATAATGAAACGATGTTCAGCCCTATGCTGTATTACTTCCGTTTAACATAACGTCAACGTTTTGTCCGCCATTTCCGTTATTTTGCTAAGGTCGGCACCATTAAGTTGAGACGTCTGTCATTTAACATGAAGAAATGATACAGCATAGAGCCAATTATTATTATGTGTTTATGCGTGAATATCTGAAACTTTAGGTGTGGATACAGATTCAAATTCGTAGAAAACTACCAAAACACAAACTTCAATTTCACTAGACTCATGTTTCGCAATCAAAATTATCATCATTGGAAGCTGTAAGCTTTAATCTTTTTAAGCAGTTTTCTACGTCTCTGAATCTCTAAATGCGTATAAACATTATCATCTTTGAAACTAGTATATATTTTTTTCAGATATCATTGGATGTATAGTGCAACTGCTTACAACCATGCTTATGCAGATAGTGGATTATTTTGTATTCACGCTAGTGCACCACCCACTCATGTACGAGATATGGTAGAAGTAATTGTTAAAGAATTAGTAGCCATGACAGGAAATATTACCGATCAGGAATTACAGGTATTGACCGGCAAACGTATTCAGTAATAAATATATTTGCAGCATCTTCTCACATTTCTCACCATTTGTGTCTCTTGATATATTTCGACAAAAATACAATCTATACCATTGTATTGAGAACATTTCATGTATTGAATTCTTAAGAAATGACTTTCTTGTAATAACTGTTTGGAACCTTTGATGTATTTTCATGCTTTACTAGTTTTGATGGAATGATCTCTGATTCTTTTGTGATTATCTGTTTCTGACTGGCTTGTTGGCCGAGCGATCTCGGTAAGAGCCGCTTAAATTTCAGATAGGAGCACCATCCTTGTTCAACGGCAAGTGTGATATGAATCGCCCAGATACCAATACCTGGCGTCAAATGCTTGCTTACAATGCGCACAAACCACTCGGAGTGGTTCTGTAGCTTTTCCGGGTTTTTCTACAACTGAAAGGTGAATCCGGCAAAAAAATCAATAAGCCTCCCCAAAGCGCAACGGAAATTGATAATTATAAAATAAATTGTCCAAACAGGGACAAGACCCAATTACAGAACTGTTTATAACAATGTGAACATGTAACTTTGAACAAGAACTGAAAACTATATATAGTGTTATAAAGTAATCATAATAGAAAAAAATATTTATAATAATTGTAAATAGAAATAAGCATAATAACATGTACAAATATAAGAATAGGCAGGAATATATTCATTTCACATTGGCTTCGTACTTAAAAATCACACATTCGAAAGAATATGTTTAAATTCCTTTTTGACAGTCCGATGGGTTGAGAAGAAACTCTCAGGTTTGGTATTCCTCGGTTTATGAAATCATACAAAATATCACACAGTATCACAAGCAATTTGTTTAGGTACGTCAGTATCTCGAGAAGAAGTAATCAACTACATGAATACTCATAAACACATTGTCGAATTACACATTAAAATCGATCAAAACGTCAAGTTAGGCGTAGAAACAGTAATTTAAAGTAAAGAATATAACAGAATGTTACTATTAATGGCTTTTTAGAAGTTTTAATCTCTCTATAAACAGAAATGTTTCGTGGGATCAATGAAGTAAATAAACAGCAGAGTAGGTTTTCAAAGGCGCATTTGTATTAGGGTGTGATTTTATCGGTGACCAAATTAATGTGGTTTCAGTTATCAAATAAATTGAATTGTTCTAAGAATGATAGGTCTGTCACCAACCTATCAACACCAAATTATATTATAACGATTATGTATAAATGTTTGTACAATCACCCAAAATAATAATTAGATTTATTCTTAGAATGAACAATTAAAATTATATCAATTTGATGATGATGTGTAATTGTTATAATGGTATGTCTGTTATAATAGGAAATTAAATAAAAGTACAAATCTCTCAAAGACACTTGTATTGATGGCTCAGATGAAAAAAGAAGGGGAAAATGATCTAACCTAACCAAACTAACTTTGCTATCCAAGTTGAATTCAATCATTTTACACTACAATCGGTAATTTAACCTAAGTTGACTCCCATATTAGGAACTATTCGATGAATTAGGGACAGATCTAATATTTTCCATACAAATATATTATTGCTGCCGGTGACTTACTTTTTTGAGGACGAACCTTATATTCAGGCTATGAAAAAAGTGATTGAACTATAATTCAAGTTACATATTTACATTAATTCAATTTTCCTTCGCTTGTCTTAATATACATTTCTGAAGTTAAAGTTATTGACTTGGTGACTTATCAATCTCCTATTACTGGTCTCTGACGAGCTAATCTATTCATTAATTTCCTTTGCATTAAAAAGATCACGGAGAAAGTCACACGATTAAGAGAAACTACACGCGAGAAGCAATTAAAAATTTTGAAACAATTCTGATGTTAGAAAATTGGATAGAATTATACAATATGAGCAATATGCATGATGTTTTCGATTATTTTCATTCGGTATTCATTTCAACATTAACTTTCCAAAAAAGAAAAAAAGTTAAAAAAAAATCAACAGGAAGAATTGGTTAACTGAGGAAGTTCGTTTATCTAGTGAACATCTCGGTTCAAAAATATAATCCCAATTTTTCAAAGGCGTATCAAAAAGAAAACACAGAGTCTTAGTTGAAAAAACTAAAAAGGAACATTATCAAAATAGAATATTGTCATCGGATGACCCTGTGAAAACATGTTGGAGTGTGATTGCTGAGTTATCAAACAAATCTAGGATTTTTAGAAATATAAAAATTAAAGTAGGGGAGGAAATGATGGAAGATCCTTAGAGTTAGCAGCACTTACTTTTCAATAATTCATTTGTTTCAACTCCAAATGAGTTAGTTTCTCAAATAGACAATAAACATATAAAATCATTAGATATAAATAAATATTTTAATCCAAACTCGCTCTTTCTAAATCCATTTCAGGAGGATGAGTTATTCAGTCTTCTGAACAATAAGATCAAGAATAAAGGTTCAACGGGACCAGACGAGGTTCCTCCTTTCTTGATAAAAAAAAGTGATTAAGGCAATCATAACACCTCTTACTTTCATGGTGAATTTGTCATTCACAGCAGGCTCTTCCAAGAGAACTAAAAAGCGGAAAGGTGACACCTGTTCACAAAAAAAAATTATCAATAACTGGAACTGGAAAATTATAGACCAGTTATGATACCTTTCAGTTTTCAAAAAGTATTTGAATATTCTTTCCTAGACCGTCTCAATAGCTTCATAAAAAAAATTGAAATTACAAATGAAAATCAACATGGATTCCGAGAATCAAGGTCTACGATAACGGCTTTACTTTCGTTTTATAATACAGTGGTAGAATATATTGAATGTGGTGAGTGTCCTGCTACTGTCTTTTGTGATCTGAGCAGGGCTTTCGATTGTGTAAATCATGGAAAATTATTGGCAAAATTGGAAACATTTGGTATCAGAGGAGTTGCAAATACGTGGATATCATCTTTTATTCAAAATCGTACACAGTACGTCAGCATCACCCAAAACATTAACACCATGGCTCAAAATGCTAATTCACAGTTGATAGAGGGGTGTCCCACAGGGTTCAATATTGGGCTCTACACTATTCACACTTTATGTGACTGACATTGACCATATTATTGACTCAGGCAAGTATACCGCTTATGCAGATGATTTCTCTGTGGTAATATCAGCTCCTACAACATCAGAAATGGAAAAGATAGGCACTGATGTAATGAAAAAAATCACTAGCTATTTGAATGAAAATGATCTTTACCTAAATATAGATAAAACATTATTATATAGATTTCATAATAGGCAGAAAACTTGCAACTCAATAGAGATCAAAATGAATGATAGGGCGTTATCCGGCTCTAATGGGGAATACAATTTCATGGTCTTCACATTGGGGAGCACCTTGACTGGAAAGCACAATATGAACATATTATATCCAAGCTTCATTCAATGAACTATTTATTTTAAGTAAAAAACAGCTGACTGCGCTTTATTATGCTCACGTTGGCTCTCAACTTAGATACGGCATTTTATTGTGGGGTATGTCTACCAAGATTTCTGATGTGTTCATAGCACAAAAAAAAATTATTCGATGCATAGCACAAGTGCCTTACCTTCACTCATGCTAAGAATTATTTCCAAACTTTGGTATATTGACAGTACCGTGTATATACATATATTATGATGAAGCATGTTTGTATGTGTTCCTCAACAAGAATAAATTCCTTCTCAATAATGATGTCCATAATTATTATACGAGACATAAAAAAAGATATAGACATAGACATACATTTATTGTTTGTAAAGAATTCACAATTCTTATAAAAATTGAGTTTTGTCTGTACCTGGCTGGTAAGAGCGAAAGTAGGTAAAAAATAAATAAAATACAATGCATCGTGGCATATTAACACATTCAATACCTATAACCTCTCGAAGTACTCAACAATATGTTCATCAAGAATCGCAAAATGGAGAAACAAAGAAATTAAAAATGTACAGAAAATTATGTTAATGAATAACAATAACAAAATATAATTGGTGCACTGTTGTTACTCATTTAAAACGAAAGAGCGGAGCTTCAGTAGGCCTGCTAGGAAATGTACTATAATTCTGTAATATTGTTACAACTTTATATGTTGGGGGGTACTCAGAGGTAGCAAGACTAAGGGAAAACCAGTATACTTAATTTAGGAGTATATTACGTGAGTTGTACAAGTGTTATCGATGGTCAGATAATTACAACTAACTACAAAATTGTCTCGTCAGGAATCAGGTACCGCAGTCCCCTCCGTGCTCCGCTCCCCTCGCGCATGTTGCACTTGCCAGTTGGAGTCCTCAATCACCATAGGTCGCGTACTTGTGACACTCCCCCTTGCAGATGAAACATCGACCTCGATGTTTGGCTTGATGCAACCCCAGGGTTTGGAGCCTTCGGTTTCCTTGGATCCTGACCCTGGAACACAAAAATATTCACGGCAGTATACAAATATTAACTTAACTAAATTTGCAAGCATCCTTCACACAATCATTCCCTTATTCTAAAATACAAAATTTGTTTCATTATAAGATTTTGTCTCTGTCCGAGACATTTCCTCAAAATGTCTTATATCTACGAAACTATAAATCTATGACGGCTAACATTTATTTTTGTTGTAGATGTATACATTTTTCTATTTTTTCCTATTACTACTTTCAATTTGCTGAATTTCAATTATCTCTTCTTTAACACCTTCTGCTGACGACGAATTTCGTTGCTTAAACCCTTATTTGACTTTTCTCAATTTTAAAAAATAGAACATACACCAACCAAAAAATGTAATGAGTGTTACCAAAACGAATATTCCACTAACATCATTCAAAATTATGTCTAAATTTGTTGCAGATACACTGGGTATGTTACCAAAACCTAACAAATACGGATTTCTGATTATTATTATGATAACTAAAATTGTGACCACCCAGCTGAGAGAGTTGATTATTTTCCAACCCCCCGCGTGAAAATAGTATGAGTTTGTAAAAGACGCTTGAGGTTCTTCCTCGAGAAACTTTACTGATTTTCTGAAACTATGTTCAAATCTTGGAATTTTCAAAGTCCAATTTTCGTTCAGACACTCCGAAAAATTTTCAAAATTCAAGTGTGTATACGTAGTCATGGGGTTCAATTTGAAAGAGTCAAATTTGGACCACATTGCAGGTAAAACGTGTTTGAAGCTGAACCAACCCGTTCTCATCGCATGGAAAAATTTCTGACACTAGAATTTTTCCTTCGGAATGTAGTGAGCATTCACATGGAATATTTATTTCTAGAGACCCTAGTTTTTCTGCTTGCGTTTCGATCAATTTGGTTCGATTTGGACACTTCAGTAACAAATTTTTTGCAGCATGAGTTATGATGAATTTTTCAGGTTCAATTTGATTTACCAAGGTACTGTTATCCGCAAAACAAGTCGGTTTACATTCATTTATCAGCTCTGAAATTTGAGCACCGCGTGCCAGTTCAAAAAAACACGTAGGATTTTTCACGCTGGTGTCGCTTGCTCTAGGTAAAAAGCAAAGATTGTCATTTTCAAGACATGCCTTCAAAGCATTTCCTGAAATTATTTTTGTTTCATCCTTATCTTTCGCTAGTATGAGATCGTTTTCATTAAAAACACATGTTTCTTGATTCCAAGGAAATGGAGTGAATATGAGACGATAAATTTCCCAGTTTTGTCTTATCTGTTTTACCGGTAATTTTAATGAGATAACAATGGAATTGCTAGTTGCAACACACGATGCGATGCTGAGTCGCAAGTATCCTGTTACATCTTCTGGTTTAATTACAAGTTCTTGTCCCTTTTTTCTTAGCGAGTTTTCAATTTTGAATAAATCTTTCTGAAAAGTTTTCAAATCGATAACTTCCGTAGGTATTTTGTCATCTCGACACTGGCTAATAATTTCGTACTAACTGAACATTTGTAAAATTTCTAAGTTCTGAAGGGCGTGATTAATTGAATATTGCCAAAGCAAATTGGAATCAGTTTCAAAATCTTCCGATTGATTATTAATAACATTTCGAATTTCTTGAAAAGTCTTGGAAATTTCGTGAGCGTACAAATTTGTGTGTGAGACTACAGAAGCTATATTATAACTATAATTCTTAATTGAATTGATTACATTCAATAATTCTGCGTGATTTTCATTAACAGCTAAGTTCAAATTATCAGTAACATGTTTAAGTTTTCCTTCGTCTGTGAATAAAGGTTCGATTGCACGTTTTGTGATTACAGCACAACAACAATTTAAAGCGTCTCCCAAAAATTCGATTGCTCTTGACTTACGATTGAGAACTTTTCCGGTTTTAAGCGTGGAATCCTGTACCATGTTTCTCTGAATTATCTGCAAATGTTGTGAAAACTGCCCATCTAGGAAGTGGAGAAACCTTGAACGTTGACAAACAGCGTCCGTATCCATTATACATCTTTCCTTGTTTGGAAATAACCTCAATCCCCAATTCTCGGTTGTCGGAAATTCGGTTTTATATACCAAGGGAACAGATGACTGATAAACCAATAGATTCGGTGACAGACCAATATACCCTGGATACTATACTTATTTCGGAGTAACCTCGTATAACCATAAGGTTCAATATGAAAATTTTAACCAACTGATAACCCATCTTTGATTTCTCTACTACTATTGGGTACTGATTTGAACGACTCTACTGTTAAAAATTCATATGTCGCCAGCGAAAACTAAAATGTTTTGAAGTTACGAAATTAAAATTTTCAAACAAAAGTTGTACTAATTCAGCCAATTTCGTTGAAAAGTAGTATGGTGAACTCGAGGAATGCTTACGAAGCGCGTTCATTGAACGGCTTCATACGTTCTACGTGCACGGTATCTTTTGTCATTTTCTTACCTTTTTTAATTTCAACTTTATAATTGACGTCATTTATTTTTGCGACCACTTTATATGGACCAAACCACCGGTGAAGTAATTTTTCCGATCTACCGACTTTTCGAATCGGTGTATACACTAAAATTTTTTGTCCTACCTACCCTATACTCGACATGTCGATGGTTTTTGTCATATCTGATTTTTTGTCTTTGTTGTTCTTTCTCAATGCGTTGCCTAACATCTTCACGTGTTTTTTGGATTCGCCTCAACATTTCGTCGGCATCCGTATCATTACCGAAATTCGTACCTAAAGCTATGTCGGTTGGTAACCGAGCTTCGCGGCCGTAAACTAGTAAAAAAGGAGAATGTTTCGTTGTTTCTTGTGGAGAAACATTGTAACTGAAAGTGACTAGAGGAACATAAGTATGCCAGTCTTTTTGATTGGTGGAAACATACATAGAGACCATTGTGGCTATTGTTCCGTTAAAATGTTCTACGAGGCCATTTGTTCTGGGGTGGTATGCTGTTGTAAATGTAGGGTGATTACCTATGCCTTTCAATAATTCCGTAACTAAATTTGCAGTGAAACATTTTCCTCGGTCGCTTATTATCTGTTCGGGACAACCGTGCCTACAAATTATATTTTCAAGTAAAAATTCTGCCACATATTTGGCAGTTGCTGCGGGTAAAGCTTTTGCTTCTGCCCACTTCGTTGAGTAACAGAGTGATGTCACTATGTACGTATTGCCTAAAGTAGACCTTGGAAAGGGACCTAAAATGTCAATACCGATTTTCTGAAAAAGGTGTCCCACTTTTATTGGTTGCAGCAATCCCGGCTGTGTTTTGGGCACGTATTTTTTGTGTTGACAATGAATACATGTCTTGACATAATTTTCAACCTCTTTATACATGTTCGTCCAAAAATACCTATTTTTAATTTTGCCAAATGTCTTTGCAAAACCCAAATGACTAAGTGGATCGTCATGAAAACTTAGTAAAATTTCCTGTTTCAGACTTTCTGGGATTACGAGTAATTTTGTCGATCCAGCGGGTCCGAAATGTTTTTTATAAAGTATGTCATTTTCTAATACAAAACTTCGCGATTGTTTAGCTAGTTTGGAATTTACTTGGTCAGGATTTTTTATCGCGTTAATTAGTTCGCTCAGGTTACTGTCCGTTCATTGTACTTGTATAATGTTTTGTAGGTCGAGTTGCAGAATTGGTATTTCAGGTGCGTCGACGTCATTTTCTGTGGGATCTGAAATTGGATTTCGCGATAAACAGTCCGCATCTAAATGTTTTTTCCCACTTTTATGTACAATTTCGTAATCGTAATCCTGTAATCGTATGGCCCACCTAGCCAACCTTCCCGAAACATCTTTATTTTTATGTAAATAACAAAGAGCATGATGATCAACTACTATTCGAAACTTTCTTCCCCACAGGTATTGTCGAAAGTGTGTCACGCCGTAAATAAGAGCAGCTAACTCTTTTTCGGTGGTATGGTACTTCAGCTCAGGTGACGATAGGCGTCTTGATGCATAAGCTATCGGATGAGCTTCTCCTGACTCCTCAATTTGTAAGATTATGGCACCTATCCTGAAATTACTCGCGTCTGAATGAATTTCTACAGGTAGATCATTTTTAAAATGGTGTAGAACAGGATAATTTATTAATCTTGATTTCAACTCATCAAAGGATTTTTGTTAATTTTCAGACCAAATGAATTTTGTATGTTTTCTAGTAAGCATAGTAAGTGATCTGGCAATGTCGGCAAAGTTTTTAATAAATTTCCTATAATAATTTGCCGATCCAACAAAGGATTGTACCTCTTTCACATTTTTGGGAATTGGGAATTTAGCAACCGCGTCAATTTTATCAGGGCCGGGTGAAAGACCTAAATTGCTCGCAACGTAGCCTAAAATTTTAATTTGACGGAAAGCGAAAGAACATTTACTTGGCTTCAATTTCAAATTTGCTCTCCTAAAACGGTCGAATACTAAACGTAGTTTTTCTAAGTGATTTTTGAAATTTTCCCCTTTTACAAGTACATCATCTAGATAAACGATGCAGGTATTATACTTTAGACCAGACAGTACTTGGTCCATACACCTCTGAAAGCAGGCTGGACTTGAAGAGAGCCCGAACGGGGTGCAATTGAACTCGTAAAGACCATCTCCTACAATGAAAGCTGTTTTTGGTTTGTCTTTTTCTGCTACGCTAATCTGCCAATATCCGGAAAATAAATCTAGAGAAGTGAAGTAATTGCAACCATTTAAAGCGGCTAAAAGGTCGTCTATTACTGGTAAAGGGTAACAATCATTTTTTATAACTTTATTGACTTTTCTGTAATCGACGCAAAATCGCCACGAACTATCTTTTTTACGTACTAGTACCACGGGTGAAGCCCACGGACTATACGATTTCCTAATGATTCCCGCTTCTAACATTTCTTCAATCTGAGAATTAATAATTTCTCTTTCTTTTGGTGCCACGCGATAGGGAGGCTGATGGATCGAGGTTGCGTCCCCTGTATCTATCGTTTGTTCGCAAACGTTTGTTCTACCCAATTCATAATTACTGCTTGCGAAAAGTTCTGAATATTCGTTTAATAGTTCAAAAAGCATTTCGTTTTCTTCTCTCGTCAGATTTTCACTCACTTTTATTCCTAGTTCTGAAACATCGACATGAAGAAAATCGTTTTCAACATTGAGAACAACAGGATTCTGAAATCTTTCGTATTTTAATACCTCATCCTGGGAATTATCTTGTATAAATCCAGGGAAATAATTATGTGTACTCCTTTTTAAATTGTTATTTCATTTACTTCCGCCCCTGACAAGAGGTCTGAGTTAATCAAATCTTTGGTTTTTCCTAAGCAAGTCCCCTTAAAAATATTTATCGTTACGTTCGTATTGTTTGTAACATACATCGTTTTTTTCTGTAAATCATATTTCACTACTGATAAGACCCTGTTCCTGAAAAATTCATTAAAATATTCGAAATAAATCGTATTTGATTTATCGGAATCAAACTCTACCAAAATTTTAGTTGAACTTTGCGGTGGTAAAATGGTTTCGTTCTTGCAACGAATTTTGTCATAGCTATCAGGTGGAACATAAATAGGTCATTCATCATCGAAAAATCTTAACAAATGGATATTATTTTGCACTTTAATTTTTATGGTTCTGGTTAAAAAATTTATATCGGTTTCATACTTTTTATTGAAATCATTTCCTAGGATACATTTTCCATCGAAATTTTTTGCAACAAGAAATTCATGTTTTAACAACACATTGGCAACTTTAAAATTACTCGTACATTTTCCAATAATCCACAAAAATTTTCCACTTGCACATTTTATTCTGACTTGCGAAACCTTCGAAATTATAGTTTCTTGAGACAAAAATTATGAGTCTATAACGCTTATGCCAGCACCTGTATCGGCGGCGGGGAGGGCCGTTTTTTGAATAGCAATTTTTTGCATAGTGTCCAACCTTTCCACATGAAAAACATACAATTTTACCGTCAGGTGTTCGACTTTCTTTCTTAATGTTCACATTTTGATTAGGCCAGGACTCCCTACCGTTAAATTTATTGAAAGATTTTTGAACCAACCTGTTTGGTTGACGTTCCAATTGCTGGATACGTCTCCTGAGCTCCTCCATTTAGTCTTCTGCCGTTCTATGGGAGTCTGGCCCTCTCTGGAACTCGCCTCTGGACGTCGAGGGTCTGGGTGTGGATGTTGACGGATTTTCTTCTATTCTTCCTAGCATGAAGTTGGTTGCTTCTACCTTTTACAAATTTTCTCGGAAGGCTTCCATCGTTTTGTTGTTCATCAGATTAACTTTCTCTAATAGGGCCGGTTTGAGTCCTCGCAGGATAAAGCCAATTTTCTCCGTTTCTGTCATTTGTTGGTTGACGGCGAAGCAAAGTTTCAACATTTCGTGTAAAAATGTCCACACATCCTCGTTCTGTCCTTGTTTTCGATTTAGTAGCTGGAAGTAACACTGTTCTTTACTGGTAGAATTTTTGAAAGCAGCTTTCAATTTTGTTTCGATATCTGCAAACTCGGTGCATTCACTCTCGATGGTTTCATATATGTCCAGTGCAGCGCCCTCGAGGTAACAAGGCACTTGCAAAAATTTTGTTTCATCCGACCAGTGATTGGCTCTGGCGGCTCTATTAAAATTTTTGAAAAAATCGTCGACGTTTTCATTGTGCTTACCAGCGAAAGTTTTTGGTGTAACAGAGGTGAAAACTTCTTCGGCACTAGCTTCGTTGTCCGGCATAGTCGTTTCTTGATTTGGGCTCAGAAATTCTGATGGCGTAGAATTTTCTTCGTCACTGTCACTAGACGAATCACTTTTGAATTGCAGTTTTTTTCGACGGAGTCTAGTGAGCATTAAGTTGTAACACTTTTACGATTAGCTGTTCTTGTATTGTCACTTTTTAAGTTTTTGGCTTTTTCACGGGATTCCCGGCACTCCACCAATTTGTTACAACTTTATATCGGGGTAGCAAGACTAAGGAAAAACCAGTATACTTAATTTAGGAGTATATTACGTGAGTTGTACAAGTGTTATCGATGGTCAGATAATTACAACTAACTACAAAATTGTCTCGTCAGGAATCAGGTACCGCAGTCCCCTCCGTGCTCCGCTCCCCTCGCGCATGTTGCACTTGCCAGTTGGATTCCTCAATCACCATAGGTCGCGTACTTGTGACAATATCTTCGTAGTGCCAGTATTGAGGGTTTCCATAAGATCATTCATATTTGTGATATGTGGCTTCAATAAGACTCGCAGTCCTTCATAAATGGGACAATCAAAGAATATATGTGGGATTGTTTCATTTATACCCAGATTGCAGACGGAACAGGTTTGGTCCATTTTTATTATATGAGTGGAGCCATTTGCTGTCAATTTCAGATAGTACTTGTTACATCAACTGTGCGATTAATCGGGTGGATGAGATTGAAATGGACTGTTTGAGATAAGATAATCCATTTTCACTGGTAAGGAACCCATACAAGCAGGGATATTCGGATTGGTATAGCCTGTTCTTATCCTCATGCAATAAAAGTGATTGATAGGAGGTTATAATGATGGGAGATAGCTTCTTAAAATCAGTTGTGAGAAGATCATGTGATAAGTCCTGTCTACCAAGAGTAGAGAAGTAATCACCAATTTGGTTCAGCCAGTTGAATTTAGACTCTGTCATGTTGAGTTGAAATAGGCGTAAAAGACAAATTTTTGGGAGCCGGGAATCATTCATAGTATTTATTTTAGTCAACCATGAAAGGGCACACCTCAATATTATGAGACTCAGTTTTGTTGAGGAAGTTTCCAGTCTAACGATATGATCGGGGGTGTTTTTAGCTAAGCAAAGCAATCTCTTGAAAAAGGCGACCTGGACTCTTTCCAATAAGTCAGTGTATCTGAGGCCCCAAATACGGACACAGTACGAAAGAGATGAGATGATAACTGAATTATAAAGTTTGATTCTCGCATCCCATGACGTTATTTTGGAGAGAATCATGATGGCTCCAAGAGCTTGTTTAGCCTTAGATACATTTGACTTGGCCATTTCGAGAAATAGGGAGGAGGAGGAGAATACCACACCCAGGTATGTGAATTTTTTAACAACCTCAATAGGTTTATTCAAGTAATGAAAACTAAGATTTTTGATTTTTTTCCGTGTTCACACTTAGATCATTCTCGTGGGCATATTGTGGTAAGATCGTCAGATTGCGCTGTAAGTCAATTTGAGAGTAGCTCAGAATGACAAGATCGTCAGCATACAGCAACAAATTCAGATCTCTACTACCAGATATATTGACCCCGACGCATCCTGCATTTTCAAAATAAATTTCAATATCAGAAATGAACAGTGAGAAGAGAATTGGACTCAGCGGTTCGCCTTGTAGAACGCCACTGGAAATATTGAATATTTTGCTAAATGAGTCATTACTTTTAATCGACATATGGGCTTTATCATAAATTTGTTTCAGTATCCGCAAGTATTTAGAGCTTATATCGAGTTGATATAGTTTATGCCAAATAAGGTTGTGGTTTATAGAATCGAAGGCTCGTTTGAAGTCTACGAAAGCTGCAAATACTTTCCTTTTTTTGAGACGCAAAGTAATTTGTATAATGGAACTAAGTACGAAAATGTTATCTTCACAGCCGCGGTGAGTTCTAAACCCCGAATGGCATTCCGGAATAATTTCATTATTGTTACAGTGTATTGTTAGTCGGTTCAATAGTAGCAATGAGAATATTTTAGGTATGCAATTAATGAGGGCGATGCCTCGGTAGGTTGATGGATCATCTTTTGCTGTCTTTTTTGTGCATCATTGTCAAAATAGTTTTACACTATGAAACTGGTATTATTTCGGAACTAAAAACATTATTGAACAATCTGCAGATATACAGCAGCCAATTTTGGGGTAAGTTTTTCGGGAATTCATAAGGAACACCATCACACCCAGGAGCTTTATGGTTTTTGCATTTGTGCAGACAAGATATCAGTTCGGCAACCTCGAAGGGAGAGTCAAGAAAGTTATCCCTCCCCCGCATCAAAAAAAGTTAGATCTAGTGTAGTATTCTGGGAGTAAACATCACTATAAAATTGTTCCCATGCTTCTATAGATATTGTACAGGCATTTCTGTTTACAAGCTTGAATGGGTTGATAGTTTGCCAAAATGTTCGTTGTTCTTTCGTATTGGATAGTTTCACAGTTATCATGTTTTGGTATTCTTCTTTCTTTTTTGCGATCATCTTTCTGTATTCTCCTCTCGAGGTTAGGTATTGTGATTTATAGGGTTCTCTGAAATTATTCTTTCTGCATAATGTGAGGGATTTTTTGCTGACTTTTTTTGTGGATGTGCATTCGAAGTCGAACCATGGTTTACGTTGACTTATTTTTGAGTTACTCAGTTTGTAACGAAGGAGGGTTAGTTCCTCTGCGGTATTCCAAATAGTTGTTATAATATTATTATAGCACCTAGTAATATCCCCAAAAATGCCTACATTTGCAGAAAAGCTCATTACATTTTTCACCTGTGAGGACTTCGGAGTCACTCCATTGTAGGATTTTACTTTGAGTACTTTGTGTACGAGAAATGGGCTGAGGATTATTTACAACATTTTGCATCATTTGAAGACATACCGGAAAATGATCAGAGGGTAAAAAAAGATATACATTTCCAATCAGTTCCGTTAATGTTAAGCAATCACTCTCCAAATTACATGGGTCCTAGATTGTTCAATAATCTTCCACCTCGTATAAAAATTAATAAAAGTTTATATGTATTCAAAAAATCATTGAATCAGTTTCTTATAGAAAAGTGTTAATACCCGGTACTTGAATATCTCAATGAATGATGATAACTGCAGAATTTTGAGTTTTAAATGTAATGTTTTTCAATCGTTTCAATCATAGTTCCATGACAAAGTTTACTAAAATGTATTGTTATTTATATTTCTCAGACTACTCAGTAGGTATATTAGTGGGGTGGTCCTTTTGAACTAACTCTAAACGTTGAGTGTAGTATATTTAACTGTTTTAATTTTAGTATCGAGACAACTTTCAATACAATTTTATAATTGTCAATTAAGAAAGAATAAATGAAATTAAATTAAATTCCTTTTCCGTACCTCACGGTATCAAGAAGTGATTTTATGCATTGTTCCAAAGAAGTGATATAAGTGGAAATATTCCTAAAAGATCTATAACTCCAATAATAACCGGAGCATTAAAAAACCGAAGAAGTAATAGATGAATTCAGATAAGGATTCAGTCATGCCACGACACAACTTTTGTCTTTAAAACTACTGACACGTTTTTCGATAACTTTTCTTCATGTCGAGGTTTCGGGCAGCCTCAGGAACCCCTTACTAGTTTTGAAAAAGTGCATAAAGGTGGAAATATTAAGATTTTTCATAAAATACAGAACACGTTTTTTAGTGTTTCTTGAATAATAATGGCGCTAATTTAAAAATATATAAGTTTCCTGAATTTATAGAAAATCGCTTATTTCAAATTCTATAGTTAATGAATAATGAATCGATCTAGAAAATATTTTGAGCTTGGCAAATTTCACGGATAAACAAACCTTTATTACCTTTTTGACAAAAATTTTCTCAGCCTTTCATTGAATAACACAAACTAACTTCGAGAGGTACTTCAGAACTCTTTCGTTTCTGTATTCTCATTGTACCGCCAGTACCCTCACAGACCCTTACGCCTGCAAGTACAGATTTGGAGGTGATAGGCCACCCAGATAAAAAGTCGCACGGATGGATAACCGGTGGGGTCCAATTTACTAATGGTAAGTTGGTTCGTTAATCGTTATGGCTGGTTCGTGTGAACGTAAGGTAAGGTAACGCAAGAACGCAAGGAAGTTAAACTATTGAAATCATGTAGACACGTTCATGATAAAATGCAAGGAAAGTCAAGGAAAGGCATGAAACGTCAGTTAGGCGGTTTGAAAATTTTAAAGTGTGAAAATCTGAATAAATATGGACGATACTCATTTCATAAGTTTAATCGAACTATTCCGTAATTTTTATGACAAATTGGATAAACAACTTTCAGTCGTGCCAATTCTACCTTCCTTTTTTGTGAACCGAACATTTCCATTACCTTAACTTACTTTCTTGCGTTATACCTTACCTTACTTTCTTGCGTTATACCTTACTGTAGTAAAACTGCACTAACTAATTTTCCTAATTTATTTAAAACACTATTTACAACAATTATTCACTAAAACATTACTTCACTATTTTATTTCTACGGATGTCAGTCTCTATCTGCGAACTCTGGAACTGTAACTAACTCCATTCTGCCTGTCCCGCTTATATACTCCCAAGCAGTTTCCATTCACGGCTCTCGAATATTCAGGAGTATAGAACATTTCATCTAGATGGCTCTTCGAATAGTATCGAACAATCGATTTATTCCAGCTTGTTCTCGGCGATCCGTACGCCAGCAGATATGCAGTTGTAGTTGAACGAGGGTGCATAATTAATTGGATCAGGGCCGGTCTCGAAATCGTTACATTACCTTACGTTTACATGAACTAGCCCTTACTTATGAATGAATGAATGTTGTTGTTGTAAAAGGAAATAATTTCAATAACCCGTCTCCAAAGAATTATTTCTTTCTTTAGGCGTTTTTAAAGAATTCTTTGTTAAATTCAGAAGCCCATTGGAATTGGTGCATAGCGATGAATATGGTCTCATCACACCCAAAACTTGGGATGAAAAAAATAAGAAATACTTCGATACTTTCATTGATGATTACACCCATTTTTCTATGGTGTACCTACTCCGAAGTAAAGATGAAGTTCACAAGTATTCCAAACAGTATGAAGCAATGGCCACTGCCCATTGCCCATTTTGGAGCTAGAATTGAGATGTGATAACGGTGGCGAGTGCAAATCTTCAGAATTCCAT
Source organism: Chrysolina americana (assembly GCA_958502065.1). Taxonomy (NCBI): domain Eukaryota; kingdom Metazoa; phylum Arthropoda; class Insecta; order Coleoptera; family Chrysomelidae; genus Chrysolina; species Chrysolina americana. Next base: position 38,194,507 of record OY293414.1, on the reverse strand, counting down.
GATATTTGCAATGAAAAAGGTATAGAGGTGATAACAACTGCCCACTATACCCCACAGCAAAACAGAGTTAGTGAACGCATGAGCAGAACTCTGATGGAAAAAGCATGATCTATGATTTATTATTCTAGTATGTATAAGTTCATGTGGGAAGAAGCTGTTGTTGCAGCAACATATATCACAAAAAAGTTTTTACAGAGAACAATTTCTTTGTCATCAGTGGAGAGCTGAATATATTTCATGTAGTACTGTTGTTTGTGAAGGAACATCGATTCGAAATATTTTAACCGATTTGAATATAAGTTTTCTGAAACCAACCGCTTTAATTGAAGACAATCAAGAATGTATAGCGAACACAAAATGTCCTCAAGATCACAAGTATAACTGTTGAACAATTGTTTCATAAAGCATCGACAGCTTACATAAGGAAAAATCTACAAATTGAAAATTGTATACAACATAAATATGAAACAAAAAATAAAATGGATGGCTGGATATCAACTGAAAAAATTTCTACAACTGTGATGCAACAACATGCCATTTATATAGGTAGAAAGATTTATAATAAATTACCTGTTTCTTTAAAAAATAGTAGTTATTCTGGATTTAAAAGTAAAATCAAACTCTGGTTGATTGAGAATTCCGAAAATTTGGAAAATCATTTGTATGTGAAATATTATTATTATTATTATTTAAAAATGTACCTATTTAATTTTTTTTGTCATCGTTTTTATATATTCATATGTGACCAATTATTAATTTTTACTATTTTTCTTTGTATGTATATCCATTACCTTTACGACTTTACCTATTGTATAGGTTTTATTGCGGAAGATTGGATTACGTAATCCACCATATTTCATTATCAGTTTTATGGTCTTCCGTCAAGTGGTGTCGCCCCTCTTTCATGATGTTTCTGGCTTCATGTTGAAGTCGACACGTAGTCGGAGTGCATTTTAAACTGGAACCCAGAGATGGCGCTGAATTCATACCTCAGTGTTTGTCTCAGGGATTTCCGATTAGGATGAAAGGATTTTTCGATTCAATTGGGTCGAACTAGCCTTCGCTGATGATTGGCAATGACCATGAAACCGGTACGGAGGTGTTCCCCCAATTAAATCGAAAAATAATTTCAGCTTTGATATTTGAAATACATTGCAAAGTGGTTCTTGTAGAAAACTTTGCCAAGTATTAAACAAATATAATTCAATGGTCGTAGGGGGCAGTAGTTGTTTTTTGTTGAATACTTGCCGACGACTTTACCTATTGTATAGGTTTTATTGCGGAAGATTGGATTACGTAATCCACCATATTTCATTATTAGTTTTATGGTCTTCCGTCAAGTGGTGTCGCCTCTCTTTCATGGTATGTATATATTATGATTTTTCAGTAACAATTTTTATATATTATTATATATAATTAATTAATTTTACATGATCATGAACAAGTTTTCAACTTATTTGATCTTGTTTCCATGAAATATTAATTACTTTTTATTACATTTGAAATTATGTATTTGTCATTTTTAAACAATTAAATACTAAATAAATAATAATATCAAACATATTGACATGGGGTATCATTTTATTAAAGATAAAATTGAAGATGAAAGTTTCGACGTTCAGTATATTTCTTCAGAAGAGCAGCAAGCTGATATTATGAAGGCCCTAACGAAATCGAAAATTGAATACTTCAAGAAACAGATGGGAATATTCTATTAAAGGGGGGTATTGAAATTAGAAAATCTTTGTATTGTCAAAAGTAAATCAATGGGAATTAGAGGCATTGTGAATGATCTTCTTTAATCATATCTATTGAACAGAACTATCAGCACCAAATCCTGTAATTTTGAAAGTGACAAGCTATTCATTAATAAAGGAGTCCCCCAGGGTGCTGTTTTAGGTCTAATTTTATATTTACTATATATACAAAATATTTCTAGAATAGGTTTACCATTTTTGCAGACGACACAGTGATTTTATATGGGAACTCCGATCCTTTAATTTTAGAAACTATGATCAACGAAGATATGAAAAAATATGAAAGGTGGCTTTATTCTAATCTTTTATCATTAAATACCAATAAAACTGAGCACATAATTTTTCACCATATAAAGAAACCAAAAATTAATATAAATTTAAAAATATAAAATTATATTTTAAAGCAGACTTCTCAGATAAGGTATTTAGGAATATGGATTGATGAAAATTTGAAGTGGGACAAACATGTTGAAGTGCTTATGAAAAAAATGTCTCCACTTATTGGGGCCCTGAGAAGATATCCTAGGCTCAATCCAAAAATTGCAAATATGATTCTACATTCTCATATTATAAGTAGAATCACCTATCTCATAAACATTTGGGGAACATGTTTTAAAAATAATTTTAACAAAATTTCCATTTTATATAAAAAAGCACTGAAAGTTTTTTATAGTCTTCCGTATGATACACCAACAAATCAACTCTACATAATTACAGAAAAATTTTCATTGAAAGAACTCTTCACAATAAAGATGTCTTTCAATACAGTGAATAAAACCGTTAAAGCAAACTTCATACTAACCAGAAATTCTGAAATACATAGTTATCATACTAGGCAACATAACTTGTTCCATATTGATCAGGCTAGCTCAATTTTTTGACAAAAAAGATTCTCACATTCATCTCTTTCAAATTTTAATAGATTGCCAATTCCAATAATATAATTCAATTTAAAAATCGATTGAAAAAGTACACGCTTTCTCAGCCCTCTATAATTTATCACCACAGCGACCGTTCTTTGTGTATCACTTTTTCATTTTTCTTTTCTTAGTTTTTCCTCCTTTTAGTTGAGATTATTATAGAACAATCATTGTTGAAATGTTCAATCATAAACAGTCTTCAACCAGTTTCACGTAACTGTCTGACTGTTTCATGTTATTCCTTTGGAAATATTATATTTTAATTTTGTAATAATTTTATATACAGTCTTTCAAAAGTATCTGAACGGTCTCATATTTCAGAAACGACCCAGACAAAATTTATGAAAATTTTGACAGCGTGGTGTTATCGGCAATGTTGCCAAATCAACAGTTTTTCAGATATTGAGGGTAACTCAATTTTTTTTATATGGAACACCCTATTTGTTTTCATTGCAATCAATTCAGCGACGCCTGATTACTTATGTCTCCAAATATCATATTATGAATTGACGTAGTTTTTGAAATATAACAACATGGCATTTTCGTTCAAAAGTCTGGCAACGTTCCAATATTTTCACTACGATTCAAGAAAAATTCGTGAAATTTCATTAAAGACGGTTTTTGTTGATGCCCGATTCAATTGTGTTATCGGCAATGTTGCCAAATCAACAGATTTTCAGATAATGGGGGAAAATCAATTTTTCAAATGGGACAGCCTATTTGTTTTCATTGCAATCAATTCAGCGACGCCTCATTACTTATGTCTCCAAATATCAGATTTTGAATTAATGTAGTTTGAGCAACCAGCAAATTTAGGGAATTTTATTGTTTATCAAATGATGGCAAACATTTTGAGCACTTGGTCAGATAGTTTTCAATTTCTGATATTTGATTCTAAACTCAATCGGAAAAGAATTCAATTAGTAAAAAGTTGTTTTAACAAAAACCATTTTGTATGAAATATCATGATATTTTCTCGAGCTGTTTTGAAAATATTGGACCGTTCGCAGACATTTCAACGAACCACGTTCTCATATTTCTAAAATCACATGAATTCACAATCTGGTCTTTGGAGACATAAGTAATGACGGGACGCTGAACTGATTGCAATGAAAATAAATATGGTTTTCCGTTTGGAAAAATTGAGTTACCTTCAATATCTGAAAAACTGATGATTTGGCAACATTGCCGTTATCACCATTCAATCGGGCATCATCAAAAACTATATTGTATGAAATTTCATGAATTATTTTTGAACCGTATTGAAAATATTGGAACGTTCCTAGACTTTTGAACGAAAAAGCCATGTTGTCATATTTTGAAAACTATATTAATTTAAAATCTGATATTTGGAGACATAAGTAATGAGGCGTCGCTAAATTGATTGCAATTCTATTTGAAAAAATTGATTTAACCTCGATATCTGGAAAACTGTTGATTTGGCAACATTGCCGATATCACCGTTGAATCGGGCATCATCAAAAACCACCCTGTCGAAATTTTTGTAAATTTTCTTATAGCCGTTTCTGAAATATGAGACCGTTTCGATACTTTTGAAAGAAACTGTATGTCTTGTAATATAAATATTTATGTATGCATCAATAAATGAAAATCTGTAAAAGGAAAAGTTGATTCTATTCCTAACCTAATTTTAGGTCATCAGTATTTCAAAAGTGCTTTCCTTGCTTTTTCCTGTTAATATACATACAGGGTGGGGCACCGAAAACGAAACAGATCGAATATCTTCAAAACAGAGGTGTTCTGAAGAAAATGCAAAAACACGTCGATTTTTAATCCAAGGGGGACATCTTCCTATCATAACCTCAACTGTCATACCTCTCCCCCCACCCCTTGGTCACTATCACCCAAACAATTTGAATAGGGAAAGTAGTGATAGTAGTGATACATCATTATAAAGGTAATTTCATAAGGAATTGAGCCATATCAATTTTCACTACCTAACTTCCTATTTTGGTGCACTCTTGCGGAAAAAACAACTGATCCGTATTCCAGAATATGATACTTCATTGGCAAGCTAATTTGATATAAATTCGGTGATAATGCATTATGTAATTTTTCTAACGATAAAACAAAATGGCGGCTTCAAAATGGCGGACAAGAAATAAAATTATGGTCCGATTTGATTCAAACTTGATAAGTGGTGGTTTTCTGGGTCAGAAATTATAAATTGTTTGTCAGTGCAAGAAACAAGATGGCGAATGAAATTTGTAATTATGGTCCGTTTCACCTGCCATCTTGTTTTTCCCGACATACTAATATTGATTCGAATCGGACCATAATTACAAATTTCGTCCGCCATCTTGGAGCCACCGTCTTGTTTATTTTTTGCATAGACAAACAATTTATAATTTCCGACCCTGAAAATCACCACTAATCAAGTTTTAATCAAATCGGACCATAATTTTAAATCTTGTCCGCCATTTTGGAACCGCCATTTTGTTTTTTTTTCCTTAGAAAAATTCCCTAATGCATTGTCACCTAATTTATGTTGCAAATGAAGTATCATAATTTGGAATACAGATCAGTTGTTTTTTCCGCAAGATTTAAATTGAAATTACCTTATTAATGATGTGTCACACTTACTACTTTCCCTATTCAAATTTTTTGGAAAATAGTGACCAAGGGGTGGGGGGAGAGGTATGACAGTTGAGGTTGTGATAGGAAGATGTCCCCCTTGAATTAAAAATCGACGGGTTTTTGCATTTTCTTCGCAACACATTTGTTTTGAAGATATTCGATTTGTTTCGTTTTCGGTGCCCCACCCTGTATTATATTATGAAATATTGTACAAATATTTCAGTGTTTTAAGGACATACAAACAACAAAATATTCATGAACACGTAGAGAACATTTCTACATTTGAATTTTTTTTTGATCAAAAGAAACAACCCTACACTACACTACCCCTCTTTATCTTTTTCGATAAGGATGATCTAGCAGGGCTTATCGTTTTTTGTAAAATCTGTAAAAGCAGAGCTTTTGCGAGCAAGGGAGGTCCAGGACTTTAGCGCCATTTGGAATAAAGAAAAAAAATTAAAAAAATTGAAGTCTCTAGTGTTTTGTATTTTATGGAAAATCTTAATATTTCCACCGTTATGGACTATTTCAATCCTAGCACGGGGTTCCTGAGACTGTCCGGATCCTCGACATGAAGAAGAGTTGTTGAAAAACGTGTCAGTAGTTTTAAAGCCAAAAGTTGTGTGGTGGCATGAATCCTTATCCGAAGTCCTGTATTGGATATGCTACAGAAAGCTTTCAAATATTTAAATTCCAGCGATTCGGATTCCTCTGATTGAGGTGAGTTTTTAAAAAATGTTTGTTAGTAGGAAAAGGAGAGGTGGATTAACAAATATCAACATGCAGTAAGACACGTTACGAACACCGTTTGATCATACGATCATTGGGGTGAAGCATGTTCATTCATTCTGTTTAACACTCGTTCACACAATAAGAATGAGATCATACGATCTGCTAATTCCTTCATTCTGTGTAAACACGGTTACACAAAAAGAATGAGATTAACCGATCTAAATATTCAATGTAACATACGGTTACAACAGACCATTAGATTAAACTATCGCTAACATTGTCCTTTGTCTACATAATCTGCCATGAGGAAGAGGCTGATATAATCATAGAGGACACCGTTGGTCCAGTTGAACAAGATTCCTTGCAAGATGTTGCACAAAAAATACAGAGGAGGGCTTATATCATAGATTACACACTGTTGGGCGATAAGCCGGATCGAAAACCGGCTGAAGGAGAACCACTACATGACGAGGTGGTCATTAGATGGACAGCATACTTGCAAAAGAGTATTGACAAAGAAAAAAAGACGAGGAAGAATTGATGGCAAAATATAATCTGCCAAAAAACTGTAGGTCACTTTACCACCCCAACTCAATGGAGAAATTGAACCCTGCCTTCCAAAAAGTGCTCTCAGACATGACAAATTCAACAGCTAGCCCATGGACTCTCCGTCTTGGATACAGTAATCAATAGACTAATTACACAAAGATGAAGAAACCTTATCAAAACTAGCAGATTCAGCTCAAATTCCTGCTAGTGTCCATAATGGGATATCAATTACTTCACCGCAAGTTCAAGATTTTTTGTAAATACTAATTGTTGAATGTTTCTTGGGGCGTCCTCAATTGCAATTTTCCTTTAAGAGAAAACTTTTTTGATGAACTCAAATCTAACCAAGTGACAAAGAAAGTCAGTTTCGATATATAAAAACGCACTACCCTTTCAGAAGTAAATTTTCTGCATCACCTCTTCAAAGTTTATCGAAAGCAGCAACAACACAGCATTTAAACTTCTATCGAACAACATCCATAACGAAAATTAATGAGAAAAGGGAAGAGAAGGGGAATAGTCAGTATCAACCTCACAGCCGGAGATTTTAGATGAGTTACAGTATCACGCAGGTTCTCTAGTCAATTGTTTAGACAAATGGAAAGAAATTACTAGAAATGCAACAATACTTAATCGGTCAGGTAGACGAGTAGTTAGAATCAATTATTTTCAATCATTGTGGTTTGCCGGTCGCTGGTTCAATCCCAGCGATTTCAATTTATTTGCTGTTTTTTTTTCAACTAAATGGGGTGAAGTGCATTCGAATTCCATTCACCTCGCAACCAATTCAAAAACGAGAACCAACCATGAAGATTGACAATACTCAAAAACAAAATTACAAATCAACTATTAACAAATTTTTGAATATAGGAGTAATTTCAATATGCAGACTTAAAAGATATCAATTTTTGTCACATTTACTTCCTTATCAAAAAACAGCATGGCGATTTCAGATTTGCAATGAACTTGAAAAAACTCAGTGTACTGAAACTTCCTCACTTTAAATCGGAATATTTTAGAACCGTTTTGAATTTGTTGTCAAAAAATTACTATTTATCCAACATAGACCTGAAGGATGCCTACTTTTTTTCTGACAATTGATGAACACTAGAAAATATTTGAGAATTGAATTTGAAAACCAATATTTTGAATTCAACAGCCTTCCATTTGGACTGAATCTAGCGCCTTTTAGTTTTACAAAGCTTTCAAACAACTTATAGTGACCTTCTTAACGGTCTTCATCTTTGAGAAAGAATGGAGTCTGAAACGATTTTTTTTATTCATGTATGAGTGTATGAATATAAAAATAATAAAAAAAATTTCTTTGAATATTAAATGAATGAACGGTATATTTCCACTCATTTTTGGGCATTTTTGTTCATTGCCATCATTAAAACGAACGAATATTTTTTTGTGTTTTTATCAGTATTGAAGTCTATCATTTACTCAATTGAACGTCATCTATCTCACTTTTTTTTACAAGCTTTAATTTTTGTGTAATTAATTTCAGTTTTTGCCGAAATAACCTTTAGTGATCATCATTTATTCATGAATTTTTTTTTAGGTATATTTCCCAATTATAGTCCAAAAAAACTGGTTACCCACTCTTGCCGTTGCAATAGTCCATATCTCACAATTGAGTTAATTTTGTTTTTCATACATTTTTAAATTTTAAGACTCACAGTAGACCAATTTTCACGACAGAAAGAAGTTTCAAGCTTTAGCTTCTCAAATTTAATTTCCTCGAAAAAAATCTGCTTTAAATTTTCGCCAAATCAATAATTTTTTTGAGAATTGGTCTGTTGTGAAGCTAGAAATCTCAAGTTTCCACGTTCTTTTAAAGAATTGTTTTCTTTCTTTTTCCACAAAACTTGTTTCGGTCGTAAAAAATTAATATATTGCGACTCTTAAAATTCAAAAAGTTATGAAAAGGTGTTTCTTGTAACTTTGATAATAAAAAATATGTTTCCCAAATGTTGCAAACGTTATGGCCCCCACTGTACATATTTTGAAACTATGACCTGTGTAAATTGTTACTGATATCAGCCCAAGTAAACAATCTGTTGGATTTGAATTAATTCATATTCATTACAAGTTGTAAATCTTTGTAGGTATGCATCATATAGAGCTTGCAATAATTTACTTCTCCAGCGTAAGGTACTTACAAAAACAAAATATCTAAGATTGATATAATATATTTATAATAATAATACTCCATCGTAAACACTCCTAGAGTGTACCCAAAGGCATAGCTTGTGCTGGTGGAGGACGGTTATTATTATTTGCCATGGCGCTCCATGCGAACTGACTGAATTTTATTGGCGGTGGTCGGTGTGTATTCGAAGCAGACATTAGACGACGGGATTGGCATCTTGGCTCATCACATTATACTTGCTTTTCAACAAGGCTTATGGTCACCTATAGATGGCGATACATTTGAGAAAAATTTTCTACCGCACCAGTCCCGAACGGTGTCTACCTATAGCGCTGAGACAACCCGGCATCCTGGTTCATAAATTCATGAACTTCAATGGAAAATCCTTCATAACTTGATAATTCCATATTATTATTCAATTCCACTTTCTCGTTCGGCAGTATAATGATGAATTTACAATTAATTTTTCAGAGAGCTAAAACTCAGCTGCAGTCAATGTTACTGATGAATTTGGAATCAAGGCCAGTAATGTTTGAAGATATTGGACGACAGGTATTGGCTTCAGGACACCGGAAGCGGCCCAAATATTTCATTAACGAAATTGGTATGTTTATGAGTATCTTACCTTTCATAACTCGAAAAGTTTCACAACTGTAATAACTAATGCAGCTTCTGTCGGAGGTTAAACATAAATATGGCTTCTCACACTTGACTACCTGGAGCTCAGAAAATATTTGATGAACATCAATTGAAATATTCTCTTAGATTTTTTTATGTGATTCTTCATCTTTGATTATAACCAACCTCTTTGGAATAGAACACGAGACCATGATCAATGTCCTATCAAAAAAACAATTCATTGGACATGAACCATTTTAAAACTTATCTATATTATAAAAAATGTCCTGCTGGAGAAATATTTCCGGTATTTGAAAAGTTGGAATTTTTATAGCTTACTCGTAAGAAAACTGACCTTCATTTCTCAAAAAAACCTGATAAGGGCGCCCCCAGGATTGATTGATTGATTGATTGATTGATTAAACATTTGAATATGTTCTGTTGTTCTTTTTTATTTTTAAATCTATTCTGTTCTATGATTGAAATATACCTGTATATTTTTTTACTTTACAGAAAAAATAACTAAAGACCATATTGTTCATGTGGCGAGGCGACTACTCTCATCTCAACCAGCAGTAGCAGCAAGAGGAGATCTTCGAAAAATACCATCCTTAGATTACATCCACGCAGGACTCATAGATAGTGAAGGTCGAATTCCTAGTGCTAGAAAACTGTCCTTATTTAGGTAGAAATTTAGTAATAAATATTTTAGGTTTATAATTCAATAATATATAAGCATTTTCTTGTTTTTTCATGTTTCATTATTACTCATTCACTTATTCAATGAAGAGATTCATGATGGTGCCAAAATGAAGCAAATGGACTTTTGCCTAAGTTAAGGTAAATTGATCACTTTACATTATTTTAAATTCTTTATATGTAATGTGAATTGGGCCCCTATATTCGATTGCATGTTTCATCTGAGGCAATTGGCAACATTTTTGATGGAGGGAGGGTGGTTTTAAACAACAAGTTCATAACGATATTCCTGAAAGCCCGAATACCCCTTTTACTTCCATAATCTCTCAGTCTGGGTCATTATGACAGGTGAATGTCTTAAAACAACTACTTTTGTGGCTAAACCCGCAACTGGTATTGAATTATATCAAACAGATTTTAGTGCAATGCTCATTATTGAGAATACCATTGCAAGTGCTATGTGTAACTAAATAGCAGAATTTTGTTTTGATTCTGACAGGGGGTTCACTTGCAGACTAGTTTCGAGGATGTTGCCTCTCATCACCTCATCAGTGCAAGGGTAGGTCAAGCTTTTATGCCATGTTTTTCACATCTAAATCATAACAACACCGTTTTTTTTATTACTCTGTTCTCGCGCTGGTTAAATGGAGTTTAGGCCGCTCCATCTTGCAAGTAGAGAAGGAATCGCTCGCGAGTCTTTTCCGATTTTGGAGGTTCTGCAAAGGAAGGAGGAAAATTTCTTTTGGGTGATCCGTTTAATAACGATAGTGTTAAACTACTTGAGATTTACCATTTTTCTCGCAACCACCTTCAGTATGGGGTATTAAAGTCATGGTTCGGAAATATATAAATATCAAATGAATATCAGATATACAGTATCCTTTAAAGAGTTGGCATCAATTTATTTTGACAGTCGACTTGGACTTAAAAATATCTCACTCAGAGTCACGTGACTTTCGCCGTCTGTCAAAAGTTAATTTATTTCAAAATGATCGCTCGAAATAGGTTTATTTGTTCAAATTGAAAAAAAAAATCAGAGAAAAGTTATTTCTATTCAAATTTCCCGTATCTGTGCCACACATTTCGATGTTTTGTAATAGAAATGCACGTAACTTTAACCCACTAATTCATTTAAAAAATATAGCTCCCAATTTCAATAAAATACAGTCACTATTGCTGAGCCTTCTGTCTTTTTGCAAACTCTGATTGTCTTTATTTGCAAACTGACTATAATCTGCTATATCTGATCAAGTGCCCTGCATTTATTCTCACGATAGGCTTCTGTTCATATCATTCCAAAAACGCCGGGAGATGTCACCGCATTTTGTTGAATTTTTTTCAAAATCACGTTATTTTCTAGAAGTTTATCTTTCAGACTCTTCCCTATACCGATATCACTTAGGTCAAACCATCAACAGTACGAAGACGAGATGTACCTTGCAATCGAAAACACGTTCATCTGTCATAATCATTTGGAACCCCAAACAAATGACTGTAAAGCAGCCCTCGTCAAAACTGCATACTACAAAAAACATGCGATATCGACGAAATCACAGTGGTAGGAGAAGCCAGCAGCATAGGAAGTACCTCTCAACTGCAGAATCACCATTGGAAAATTCAAATTTTGTAACAGAAAATAAACAATGAAAGCCGTCCATTGACCAGAATGTCAGGAGGAACTCTTTCATCACAAACCCGGAAAAACAAAAGGAATCTCCCTTGAGCTCGAACTAAAATCCGGATATTTTTTCGAGTTCCGAATAAAAAAAAATCAAGAAAATAATTCATGTTCTTGGGAGGTTTTAAGTTATACTATAACTATGCAGTCTACACTAATAAGAGCGCTTTGAATAAAAATATTGTAACGATTTTGAGGCCGGCCATGACCGCTAATTATTCGACCTCGGTTTATAAACAACGCATGCACTTCCAAGAAAGAACGAGAACTAGTTAGAATTTAATCGTCGCTTCTATCCACATTCGAGAATGTACGAGAGCCATCTGAACGGGTCACCGTATACTCTCAATAGTTCGAGAATGGAACAGAAATCTACTCGCCGGTATATAAGACGATCAACATGAGATGGTAGGAGAGTCGCAGAGTTCCAGTTGCAGATATAGTTCAAGAACTCGCTAATAGACAAAAGTAGCAATAGTGACTGTGAAATCAATGTTTTAAAAAAATTAATGTTTACTTGGATGAAGTTGAAAGAGACATAAAAAAGTTCAAGGTCAGTGTTGAACCAGGAAAACTTTCAGTAAAACCGCCTCAGTTCTACGAAAATATACCATAGGAAAATTAACACCGACAATTTGAAGAACAGGAGGACTATGAACAACTAATGAAACATCTAGAACTTCGCTATGGCCAAGTCCACCTTGAAGACGTATACCACTCGCAGCTTACAAATCGCTGCCAGCAATCAAGCAAATCCTTACAGGAATTCGAAGCTGACATTGCACGCTTGGTTCGCCTTGCATATAATAATATATTTCAGCAACACCGGAAAACGTAATGGAACGATTGGCGGTTCAGGCATTTCTTGGTGGACTTCGAGATCACGAAACCAGGAAAGCATTGACACTGGCTCGTCCAACACATCTAGCTTACGCATTGGCGTTAGCTTTGGAATTTGAGGCTGCAAAAAATCCCACAAAAGACAGAGTAGAGTCAGGTCTGACCGCCAAACACCGGCAAAAATTGAATCATCGAATTGGAAGCTACGTACAGCAACAGAAAAACTGGTAACTGTGTATGGTCAACTCCTAATTGAACTGACTTTAGGCAGCACTAAAGTGAACCACCGGGCTCTAGTAGCAGACATCGAGGACGAGGCAATAATTGGAATGTACATCATGAATTCCAGGGGTTTCGAGCTCAATTTTAAAGACGATGTGGTACTTCATGGGAGAAGTGAAGAAATTATTCGAGTCCTGTTGGCTAAAGACGTGAGCGTACTTGAGATTGCTGAAATCATACTGGAGGCTCGCCTGGATGGAGCTGCTAACAGTGGAAACGTGGTAATGTTCGAGCCCAACTTTCACGGTGAGAAAATTGAACGGGGAATCGCACTAGGGAAAAACTTTGTTGCGTGTTGATACATTTTTGCCAGTTAGGGTAATGAATACCAATTATTACCCGGTGACTTTGGAAAAAGGAACAATTTTGGAGCACTGTTCGTCAATATCCTCTGTGATTAGGGGTGTGCGAAGCACTGTTAGCCAAGCCAGTAACATGCCAGCAGATTCGGAGAAGTTGGTGGCCATCTCGTCCAAGGTTATGGCGCCAGCACGAGAGTCCAAACTGACATCGCTGGCCCGTTCCCACAATCTGATCACGGGAATAAGTACATCCTTGTGGCGATAGACTACTACGGCAAGTGGGCCTATGCCCTGCCCAACCCAGAAGCCATCACCGTTTCCTACGTCTTGGTAAAGGAGTCGATTCGGTGTTCCGTTGGAGCTGCATTCAGACCAGGGCAGAAATGTTAAGTCCTACCTGTTTCAAGAAATGTGTCAGATGCTGAACATCCGAAGGACGAGAACCACGACTTTGCATCCACAGTCCGATGGAATGATGGAGGATGAACAATACGATAAACCGCCACCTGTCCAAGCTAGTCTCTGACCACCAGAAAAATGGGGACCGGTACCTCCATTTCTTCCAGATGGTCTATCGTTCCGCAGTACACGAGTCAACCGGCCAAAACCCCGGCTAGTATTGTTATGGGCCGAGAGTATGGGCTGGACTGGAGATTTATAAGAAGCATGTTGGAGACGGAACTCAGATTCAGCGGCGTCTGGATTTTGGTGTGGTGTAACCATCTTTCTCAACCCAAAAGGAAGATTGAGTTTACCCTCATCGAACTTCAAGGTGTCAGAAGACGTTATTTTCAATTAATTGTGTATCAAAAGATACCAATTTGCTTTTTTGTGATAGCAAAGAAGGTTGATGTGGGTTACCTGAATGCTAACCGTGACGTCCAGTACCCAGGGTGGAGCTATACGTTTTCTGGGTTTCCCACAGATGAATAGTTAATGTGCAACCAAAAATCAGAGAGTCGCTCCGAGGCACTGCGGCAAATAATTGTAACAGCCGTATCCTATTTGCACGCCTCAATAATAGTATTAGTAAATGTATACTTAATAATTTATTATTTATCTCAAAAAATAGTGTAGTAAAACTGCACTAACAAATTTTCCTAATTTATTTGAAACGCTATTCAAAACAATTATCAACTAAAACATTTACTTAACTAATTTATTTATTACTGTGTCAGTCTCTATCTGTGAACTCTGGAACTATCATATTCGTAACTCTCCGTCTGTGACTATCTCTGATTATCCAGCTTATATAATCCCAAGCAGATTCCATCCACGACTCTCGATTATTCGGGAGTATAGAACATTTCATCTAGATGGCTCTTCGAACAGTATCGAAGCGATCTATTTTATTCCAGCTTGTTCTCGGCGATTCGTGGGCCAGCAGATATGCTGTCGTAGTTGAACGAGGGTGCATAATTAATCAGATCAGGTTGAGGAGGTATCTGCAAGATTCTCCATATCTGCACCTGGACGTTCGATGGAAGTAGCTCTCCTCAGTCTTCAACTTGGGTTGAATATTGTCTCCAACATGCTCCTTATAACTCTCCAGTCCAGCCCATCAAGCACACAGGCCAATTTTGGGATTGCCAGGTCCACAATATTCTGGTCCAGCATCGTGTCTCTCAATTTCGTGAGGCTCTTCCAAACAACTTCATAAGACGGCTTATCTCGAGAACATTTCTTGGTAACCAGATAGTAGATGTTTCTCTGGCCTTTCCTCAGCTGTAAAACCCCTCCAACTTCCGGGTTCTGTTCTCGCAGTTCCTGGAGTCGACCGAACTTCTTGGAGAAAACTACTGCAATGCCTCCGGATATTTGGAGATCTTCTGCCACACAGTGAGCTAACGCGTAGTTGGCAGGCACCTTGAAAAGATGGCTCCTCTCGGGTTACTCCATGTTGAACTCTCTGTCCGTTTGAGTACAGGGAAACGTCATTTCATCCTCCGGTGATCTGACGGTGCGGACTTGGTCGTGTCGTGGTTTCCGGCATGAGGGGACAACCTATTGAAGTGTAGTACCCTAGGTTTTCCTCGTGGTGGCTTATTTATGCAGTAGACGAGGTCGTTTATCCTTTTCATGATTTTATATGGACCTTCCCACGAGTTCCGAACCTTAGGTGATAGTCCACGGCGATGTTTAGGGTTGTACAGCCAGACTAGGTCACCTGTCTGATATCCACCAGCATCAGCCTTGATGTCGTAGGTCTCCTTCATTCTGTCGCTGGCACTCTGGATGTTCAAACGGACCTGTTCATGGATGTCGTCCATTTGCTGTCGTAGTTTACTGACGTAGTCATCTCCCGCGGTGTCTTGCCCTGGTGGCGTCCCAAACTTCAGGTCACATGGAAGTAGCAGCTCTCGGCCCATAATATCACTAGCAGGGGTTTGGCCGGTTGACTCATGAACTGCGGAACGATATGCCATCAGGAACAGATGAAGGTACTTGTGCCAATCCTTCTGGTGGTCGGAGACTACCTTGAACAGGTGGCGGTTAATCGTCTTATTCATCCGCTCCACCATTACATCGGACTGTGGATGTAGAGCCGTGGTTCTCGTTTTACGAATGTTCAGCATCTGGCACATTTCCTGGAACAGGTTCGACTCAACATTCCTGCCTTGATCCGAATGCAGCTCTAACGGGACACCGAATCGACAAATCCACTCCTTCACCATGACGTCGGCAACGGTGATGGCTTCTTGGTTGGGCAGGGCATAGGCTTCGGCCCACTTGCTGAAGTAGTCCATGCCGTGTTCAGATTGTGGGAACGGGCCAGCGATGTCAATGGCGATCCTTTCGAATGGGCTGTCCACATTGTACTGGCGCATCGGGGCCTTAGGTCTTGTTCGAGGCCCATTACTGGCAGCGCATACAGCACATTTTCTGCACCAGTACTTGACGTCAGCTTGACAATTGGCCCAGTAGAACCGTTGCCTAACTTTCTGGAGGGTCTTCGTCACTCCCAGAAGTCCTCCGGTAACCCCATCATGGATTTCTCGGAGCACTTCCAGTCTTCTGCTCCTGGGAACTACTACCTGACGTCTCAATACCCCGCCATCCTCCGACTCCAACACACGCTTCAAGACTCCATTGTCTAAGGTAAAAGAGTTCCATTTGGCCCAGTAAGTTTTAACGACTGGAGAACAACTGGCTATTTCCTGCCACAACGGTCTTCGCTCACTCTTCTTCCAGCCGATGACTAAACCAAGATCTGGATCTTTCTCTTGGTCTTTCTGGATCTTGTTGTCATTCCAGTTATCATCGACCGCCGTGGTTCTGCAGAGTGTCGACTCCTTCTCCTCTGCTCGTCGGCAGTGCGAACAGTCATCTGGGCATGGTCTTCGTGACAGGGCATCTGCATTCTTATGGCTGGTCCCCGCTCGATGTTCGATCTCAAAGTCAAATTCTTGGAGCCTCTCGATCCAACGTGCCACTCCCTCGAGATTCTTGAATTGTAGGAGCCATTTGAGAGCTGCATGGTCAGTTCTCAGCAGGAATCTTCTCCCATACACGTACTTTGACAACAGACAACAGCTCCCGCCTGGTGACACAGTAATTCCGCTCCGGTTTACTGAGAGTCTTGCTGAAGTAACCGATGACCTTCCCCTGTCCTTCTTCGATCTGAGACAGGACAGCTCCAAGTCCCACATTGCTTGCGTCCGTGTCCAAAATTAATTTTCCGTCCGGAAGAGGATAGCTCAGAATTGGTGCGTTGATCAAGGCTCCTTTTAGCTTCCTGAACGAGTCTTGGCACTCTTCAGACCACTGTTTGCCCTTCTGTAAGCCTGGTCAGCGGTTTGGCGATGTTGGCGAACCCCAGTACATATCGGCGATAGTAAGTAATAATAATAATAATAATAATAATAATAATAATAATAATAGGTCTTTATTTCCCAATAATAATACATTAGTAACAGTAAATGACATTGGGAAAAAGCCGAAGATCAGCTGGATGTGCCTCACGACACAGCCTCTGTTTTTCATCTTGAGCTCGGCCAAGAAAACTTCGGAGCTGATGTATGTCTTTTGGAACGGGCCATTCCTTAACAGCTTTGATCTTTTGCTCATCTACTGCCACTCCTTTTCCAGAGACAACGTGGCCGAGATATCGCACTTCCTTCTGAAACAAATGGCATTTCTTAGGACTCAGCTTCAATCCTGAGGTTCTTAGTCGTTGGAATACCTCCTCCAAGTTTTTCACGTGGTCCTCGAACGATCTGCCAAGCACAATAATGTCGTCGAGATACACCAGACAGGTCTTCCATGAGAGTCCCTTCAGAACCGTCTCCATCAATCTTTCGAATGTGGCTGGAGCGTTGCAGAGCCCAAATGGCATAACTGTGAACTGCCACAAACCTGAACCGACGGTGAAAGCTGTCTTTTCTCGATCTTCCTGAGCCAGTTCTACCTGCCAGTATCCTCTCTTCAAATCAAGGGGGGTCGAGAAAATCGTTGAACCGGCTAACGTGTCTAGGGTGTCATCTATCGTTGGGAGAGGGCAGCTGTCTTTCTTCGTCACGTTGTTCAGTTGACGATAGTCCTACGCAAAAGCGGTTGATCCGTCTTTCTTCTTTACCAACACGACTGGAGAGGACCAGGGACTCTCCGATGGCTCGATGACTCCGTCTTTCTCCATGTCGCAGACTATGTTGTCAGCCTCTTCCTTTTTGGCGAGAAGAAGTCTTCTGGCTGATTGCCGGATTGGTCGGGCATTTCCAGATTCAATTTTGTGCTGAACCACTTTTGTTCTAACACCTCTACCCACTCCGGTATCGAAGATGTCCTGATACAGCCTGACTAATTCTCTCAGTTTGGGCTGCTGTGTGGGTCCCATGTCTTTGGATGAGATGGCATCCAACTTCTCCAATTCTGCTGGCAACTTACTGGCTTGACTAACAGTGCCGCGTACACTCCTTACCATAGAGGAAATTGACGAGCAGTGCCCCGGAATTGTTCCTTTCTTCAAAGTCACAGGGTAATAATTGACATTCATTACTCTTACCGGCACAAATTTATCAACACGCAACAAGGTCTTCCCTAGTGCGATTCCTCGTCCAATTTTCTCATCATGGAGCTTAGGCTCGAACGTCACCACGTTTCCATTGCTCGCACCCCCATCCAGGCGAGCTTCCAAAATGGTTTCAGCCCTCTCCGGTACGCTCACATCTTTAGCCAGCAGAACACGAATCATTTCTTCACTTCTCCCGTGAAGCACCAACTCTTCTCCATTCACTCGTAGGACGCCGTCTCTGAAATTCAACTCAAACCCTCTCGAATTCATGATGTCCATTCCAACTATTACCTCGTCCTCGATATCCGCTACTAGAGCCCGTTGTTTCAGTTTAGTACTACCCAAAGTCAATTCAATCGGAAGTTCACCATATACAGTTGCCGGCTCTTCTGTTGCTGTGCGTAGCGTAGCTTGCCGGTGTTTTGGCAAAAGTAGGTCCAATGATTGTCCTAGTCGCTCCTGTATCAAGCAGCATGGTGCGAGGCTCGCTGTTGATGAGACCGTCTACAAAAACACCTTTGTTCTGTCGTTGAAGGACAGCGACATATGTGTTGTTATTTGGGGCTTGCTGGATACGGGCTGACGATTGCTCCTTCTTGTCCTTCGTTGTTGTCGATTTTTTTAATGTTGGACATTTGCTACGCACATGCCCAAGTTTCCTACAATTTCGGCATCGTATCAGTCTTCTCTCAGGCATAACTTCCTTCATCACCTTTCGCAGGACAGCTTCCATGTTAGTAGGCTCCTGTGAGTCTTCCTCGATCATCATGACTCTACTCTGGTTTTTGCAGGATTGCTTTGCTGAATCGAATTCCAGAGCGCGTGCCAATGCATTTGGAAGATGTGTAGGACGAGCTAATGTCAATGCCTGCCTCGTTGGTCACGAAGCCCATCCAAAAATGCCTGAACTGCTAGTCGCTCCATAACATTTTCCGGTGTAGCTGGGTACGCTAGACGAACCAAGCATGCAATATCGGCTTCAAATTCTTGCAAGGATTCGCTTGATTTCTGGCATCGATTTTTCAGCTGTGAATGGTACATGTGTTCTGAGTGGGCCTGGCCATACCGTAGTTCTAGATGTTCAATCAGCTGTTCATAGTGTTACGGGTCAAATTTCAGTCTAAGAGTTTGTATAGAATAACCAACCTCATCTCAAGTATTCATCATAATTTTTGTTCAATTCTCTATTATCTGTTATCTCTTCAATCATCTATCTTTCCCTATAAATTACATCCAGTCAGTTCTCAAGTAGACATAACAATTATTGTAAGTTTTACCTGAACCCACTTCAACGACAGCTTTACGACGAGCAGTCTCTTGAGGCCCATCGACAACAAAGCGAAGATAAATGCTAGCTACTAAAATCATGATATTATTATCTCCAATTACTTTCGATTCAATAAAAGTATTCTGTATAATTTCAATTCCAGATTTTTGTTATATTCTTGGCTCCCAAGGGTAAACATGTCACCTGTCAGGTAATGCCCATCTATCATTCATGTGTCAGGATGGCTGATAAGGAAGTTTTGACATAGGTTGAGACTGTCACCTGATTTGGTCTTTCTGCCACTGGCTTTCAGCTGGAAAGGTTAATTAGAGATCCATGTGCTTGGCTCAAATCGCAAATTTGCGGATTTTTTCTCAGTTGAAAGATAAATTATAGTAGTAATAAAGTAGCTGTTCAGGAAAAGGCTTCACATAACTGTGGATTTCATTTATACTACTATAAGTTTCACCACTATGTAAGGCCACACTCCATCCCAGGTATGTCGTTATCTCACCGGCAGTCCTTTCTAACAGTTTCCTTAATTATCCTTTTAACTAACCTGGGATATTCATAGATAAATCAAGCCATTTATATAATCAACTGAAACACTTCCAGGCCTTTTTAGTACCCCCTTGGGTGCTCCCATCTTCCACCTTGTATACCACTCATTCATACTCGATCGAACACCCTATCGAAGTGAACAGCGTCACGATCCATCTCCATCCAGTGCACAGGGCCCCCTTTCATCCCGACTACGGAATGCTGGAGCCCCCCCACGGTCCTGACGATTGCTGGAACCCGGCCTGCCTATCCACGAATCAGCAGCACTGAGGATTGACAACTACTACATCCACTCAGATAAGCTTTAGTATTAATATATCAGGAAACCATGCTCATACGGCTTGCTGGCTTTCATTTCATACTGCCTTGCAATCTGTGCATAATTTCGCGGTTCTGTTTGCTCAAATTTTAAAGTGATATGTATTATTTATAACCCTACACTTTGCTAAAAGAAGCAAACTTACCGAGTTGAAAATATCGTGTAAGCTTGTTGTATGATCATACATAAGGTATTTATATTGATTTCTATGTTATAATATCTAAATTTAAGATAGCTTCCGATCTCCATAAAATAACCGCAAAATAAGAGTTGTCTTTGTCAGAGATCCATCGATCAAGTGTCAATCGAAGCTCCGCCTTCTACTTCATCTTCTTCTACTTCATATCTTCTCTTCTGTTCTTTTCATACTTAAGTACAATACACACCCTAGACTAAAACGCATTACTTTTTAGTTATTTACCCACCCCACTTAGCCGGGCATTTCAGTACAAAATAAAGAATCCTTGCTGTCCTCTGTCTCCAGGAAAAAGGGGGTAGCAAAAAGTGGCGCCTCAACTCGGTTTACAAATATCTGTGTACGGGGTGTGTGGTTGCATTTTGCTAAGCTGAATTTTCATAAATAAATTCAGTTGCATTAATTAAATTGATAATTTTGAAAATATAAATAAAAGCTTATCACTTATAATTTCTGGAGTCATGCATAGGGAATGACTATATAATATATAATATAATAATATTATATTTACCAGTTGGTTGGTATTATTCGTATACAGGGTAAAATATCAGTCAAACCTTTCAAGGTAACTTTTCATCGAAAAGAATTTAATCTTTAAACTTACAAAGTTACAAACTTTTATGATTTATATTTTGGTACAGGGTGGGTCGAACTTATTGATTGTGTGAATATTTATAAAAAAAATAAATACTTTGTCAAAAACATTATTTATACAAGGTGATTCAAAAACATACTTGTTTCTCTCAGTTCTGTTTTATACGGGGTAGGTAAGAAGAGTTTTCATAAAAAGTTGATTGACCATACAGGGTGTATCACTTATAAGTGACATCACTATATTTTTTTAACTCCTGGATACAGGGTGAATCATTTTTGGTAATATTTTCGATAAATTTTTGTTTTTTCCCAAGTTTAGGTTGTGAGGTGTGCTTTTGGTCTTCTTGTCTTCCTTTTTTTTTGGAAGGGTCGGGTTGCATTGAAATTGTTCAATAATTTTTTATTTTTCCACGATGGAAGTCAATCGTTTATTGGGCGATGAGCTATCTTATGAACTGTATCTTCGGAGATTGCCAATCGGTAACAAGGTTGCCGAAAAGCGTTCTCTCCTTTGGGAGGTTTTGAAAGAGGAAAAGGGACACATTTCAAGGAATTACCAAAAGGTGTTCCTGGACAATAATATGGAACTCTCAACGTGTCGAGAGAAACTCCACGCACTGGAACAAGATATATTAGATTTTGATCACGACAATAAGGCAAACGAGTTTCAGCGAATTCAAAGTCGGCTACTTCACATTTCCGGTCGCCTGAACCGCTTCACTGGTAGCGAGGTGAATGATGAGGTAGCCAGACAGACATTGAGCACAAAATGCTGGCGCCTTATTGGGGATGTCACCTTATTGAATGATGGACTGAATGCAAGTATCCAAGGAAATGGAAAAAATTACATCCAATCCGATAGAAATGATGACAATGCTCACCGTTTAAATCAGTCCAAAGTTCCTGATTCCACAGAGAGGCATGGTACGGACCAGCAGTCACTCAGACAATCTATAAGATATGAGCATTTGATTTTGGACAGCCCTAATCCTCCTTTATCCGAACCCGTATTAGAGCAAGGGGAGAAAACTGTCGTAGTCCACGATTTGCAAGGACAAAAGAAAGATACATT
Organism: Chrysolina americana; assembly: GCA_958502065.1. Classification (NCBI taxonomy): domain Eukaryota; kingdom Metazoa; phylum Arthropoda; class Insecta; order Coleoptera; family Chrysomelidae; genus Chrysolina; species Chrysolina americana. The sequence continues at coordinate 38,172,357 of OY293414.1, read as the reverse complement.
GCCCAAATCATCTCCACAGAAGCCTGACAATCACAAGCAAACTTTCCACGAACATCCCAATCAATTTAATCAGATCCAATCCTTATATACTCAGTCACCAGTGGAACGTAATGCAGTGGACTATTATCAACTACGTAGTGACTATTCCCATAAACCTGTCAAGCGCTCAGGTCCAAGTCACCCCTGTGCAGCATTTTTTCCCTGCTACTCAAAAGAGATTTAGGCAACCGGAGGAAGACTATATAGGTTCTATGGAGCGTTTGAACGTGTCTCCTTGGCAGAGTAATCTTTCTGGAAGAGAGGAAGAGTATCGCTGGAGGGACATCAGTATGTGGAACCTGAAATATAATGGAAGAACCAGTGTGAATGACTTCTTGGAGCGGGTGGAGGAGATTCGTGTTGCTCTTCCGTTTCGTTCCAGAAATATTTATTCAAGACGCGCTACTGTGGTATAGGACAGGAAAATTCTCGAACTGGGAGGACTTGGTGGCTCAATTGCGAGCAGTCTTCCGCCCTTACGATTATGAATTCAGTCTTTGGGACGAGATACGACATCGAACACAAGGAGCACAAGAAAGGGTGTTGACATATATCACCGCTATGGAAAATCTTTTCCGCAAGTTGGATGATTTCCCCAATGAAGAGTTCCGAGTCGGACTAATAAGACGAAATTTGTTACCACAGCTCCAAACTCCACTGGCCCTCCAAGAGATAAGTACGATAGCCGAGCTTACGCGGCTCAGTAGAACCATTGAAGAAACTTAGCTGAGAAATCAAAAGTTTGTTCCTCCCCCCCTACTTACCGTAATCTCTTAGAACCCGAGCTGGCCTATAGGAAAACTCACCAACCCCAACATCAGCCTACGGTAGCAGTGATAAGCTCGATTAATGACAATACCGTCACCACTCAGAGAGTAACTGCTAACGTCCCCGAGATATCATCAACCCCATCGTGTTGGAACTGTGGCATTCCTGGTCACAGGTTCAGGGCCTGCACCTAGACTCGCAAGATGTTCTGTTTCAAATGCGGCTGGGAGAATGTGGTTGCCAGCTCCTGCCCTCGTTGCCAAAAAATCGGGAAAAGGGGTCAGCAGTGAGCCAGCTGTTGTCGGAATTTCCCCAAAAGGCAGATCATTCGGAAATTTTGTTGAACTACGTACTGGCCCATGATAAGAATGATACTAGGCCGTACTTGAAAGTATCGTTATATGGTTGTGAATTTTTGGGGCTGCTTGATAGTGGCTGCACAAGTACCATCATTGGAGGACCTAGATGGGACATCCTCAAATCATGTTGTTCCTTGAGGGGTTCCACACAACAGAGCTGCACCGTCGCAAACGGTCAAACCTGTGCTATATTGGGAACAATGACGGCACCGTTTGAGTTACTAGAACATGTTAGAGTAATAGAGGCATTGGTAGTACCTTCCTTGCCTCAGTCACTAATCCTGAGGATGGATTTTTGGCGGACGATGGGAATTATTCCAGACATGTTTTCGGGTGAATGGTGCTTCAGAGATGATCACCATTGTCTTAACGTATCCTCTCCCGCCTTGGCTTCAATTGACTCTCTAACGGCAGGCCAGAGGCTGGCATTGGATAAAATTATTGAGGAAACCTTCGATTCAGTGGGGAATAAAGTGGGCTGTACTCAACTAGTAGAGCACGTCATCCGCACCGATCATCCGCCTATCTGTAGAAGACATTACCCCTTATCACAAGCCCTGCAACTTCAAGTCAATGAGGAGCTGGAGAAGATGTTAAAGGATGGTGTTATCGAGCCTTCACAGTCTCCTTGGGCTTTGCCGATCCTCCTCATCAAAAAGAGTGACGGACGTTATCGGTTCGTAGTGGACTTCCGAGAACTAAATAAGGTCACTACCCGGGACGCGTATCCCCTCCCCTTCGTTAGTGCGACCCTAGATAAGCTTAAAAACTCACGCTTTTTGACAACATTGGGCATAAAATCGGCCTACTGGCAAATTCCCTTGTCAGAAAGTTCGAAACCTCTCACCGCATTTGTGGTCTCTTCCAGTTCCGGAGAATGCCGATGGGGTTACACAACGTACCAGCTACCTGGCAAAGATTTATTGATCGTGTAGTGGGGTACGACCTAGAATAGTTCGTTTTCGTATATCTTGATGATGTTATCATATGTACGCCATCATTTGAAAAACATCTTGAGGTATTGCGTGAGGTGATGTCCCGTCTGAAGAACGCTGGTCTTACCCTGAATCGGGAAAAATGTAATTTTTGTAAGCCAGAGCTTCGGTATCTGGGATACATTGTTGGTGCGGGAGGACTCATGGTGGATCCAGATAAAGTGAAGGCAATCGTTCAGATTCCACCACCCAAAAACGTAGGTGATGTCCGAAGGGTCATCGGGTTGGCTTCCTGGTATCGGAGATTTGTCCCGAATTTCTCTACCATCACTGCTCCTCTTGCGGAAAAACGCAAAATTTGAGTGGGATTCAACTTGCTCCCAGGCATTCACGACTCTCAAGGATCATTTGGTATCTGCTCCAATTTTAACATGTCCATCTTTTGACGTCCCTTTTACCGTTCAGGCGGACGCTTCTGATTTTGGTATCGGGGCCATATTGTCTCAATGCCGGGAAGAAGGTGAGAAGGTCATCAGCTATTTGAGCCGGTCCCTCTCCAAGGCTGAGAGAAAATACAGCACCACCGAGAAGGAGTGTCTAGCAGTATTACATGCTATAAAAAAATTTCGTCCATATTTGGAGGGCTTCAGGTTTACGGTAGTGACTGACCACTGGGCACTTAAGTGGCCGAATAATATCAAGGATCCAGCAGGTAGAATTGCCAGATGGGCGGTCAGGCTTCAGCAGTATGACTTCGAGGTGGTTCACCGAAAGGAAAAATACCACGTAGTCCCTGATGCTCTATCAAGGTCAGTGTCAACCGTCGATGCCGTTAACATCCGTGCTGCAATCGGTAAGGACTCCAAAGACAAGTGGTATATGAGCTTATGCCATAATGTAGAACAGCATCCTGGAAAATACCCGCAATGGGGACTTGAACAAGAATGTCTCTTTAAAAAGGCCAAATTGGATTACCCAGACCTACTCGAGGAGTCGGACGGTTGGTTGTGCGTGATTCCAAAAGAGAGAAGATGGGAACTCATAAAAAACAATCACGACCCTCCAACCTGCGGACATCTAGGAATATTTAAGACTTTGTCGCGAATACGAGCTAAATGTTATTGGCCTAAAATGAAGCAGGATATCGCGAGATACGTACGGCGTTGTGAAGTATGCCTGCGGACCAAGCCCGAGCAAAAAGCTCCATGCGGTCTGATGCTGAGTGCAGCGCCAACGACTTCAAGACCTTGGCAAATCCTCAGCATCGACTTGGTGGGACCTCTACCTCGCTCTGCTTCCGGCCATATGTACATCTTTTCTGTTTTGGATGTGTTCAGCAAATTCATTCTACTATTTCCCTTGCGGAAGCCAACGGCTGCGAAAGTAGTCGAACTTCTCGAAAACCAAGTGATCCTGGTGTTTGGTGCTCCCTACAAAATAATTATGGACAATGGCGTTCAATTCAGGAGCAAGCATATGGTCGAATTACTTGATAAATATGGTATATCACCTAGCCACATCTCCAACTAACACGCCCAGGCTAATCTGGTGGAGCGCAGCCATCGTGTCATCAAAACCATTTTAACATCCTTCGTCGCAGATGACCACAGACAATGGGACAAATATCTTTCACAGGTTGGCTGTGCTATTCGAACTTCCCGTCATGAGGTGACCCAGGTTACCCCTAACTTCACCATGTTTGGCCGTGAGATCAAATTATGTGGAGAAGACTCTCATCCTTCCTTGGCACGGTCAGATGTCATACGATGTCAAACTACGTTCCCAAGCATTGAAAACGTTATTTAATGATATATCCATGCGATTGAGGAAAGCCTACGCTACTAGTCAGAAGAGATATAATCTCCGTCGGAGAGACGAGACCTTCCTAGTCAACCAACGGGTTTGGAAGCGTAATTTTGCGATTTCGGATGCAGCAAGAGGATTTACTGCTAAACTAGCAAATAAATTCGAAGGTCCGTTCATAATTTCTAAGGTGAAATCTCCATGGTCATATGAGCTCATTAACGAAAAGGGAAAATCTATTGGAACCTGGCACGCCAAAGATATTAAAGCACACCCACCTGATGACAATATAGACTAAGAGTTTTTTTTGTTTTTGTAAAAAATCCCTGTCTCTAGGAAAGAGGGGGTACGGGTCAAATTTCAGAGTCTAGAGTTTGTATAGAATAACCAAGTATTCAAGTATTCATCATAATTTTTGTTCAATTCTCTATTATCTGTTATCTCTTCAATCATCTATCTTTTCCTATAAATTACATTCAGTCAGTTCTCAAGTAGACATAACATTATTGTAAGTTTTACCTGAACCCACTTCAACGACAGCTTTACGACGAGCAGTCTCTTGAGGCCTATCGACAACAAAGCGAAGATAACTGCTAGCTACTAAAATCATGATATTATTATCTCCAATTACTTCCGATTCAATGAAAGTATTCTGTATAATTTCAATTCCAGATTTTTGTTATATTCTTGGCTCCCAAAGGTAAACATGTCACCTGTCAGGTAATGCCCATCTATCATTCATGTGTCATGATGGCTGATAAGGAAGTTTTGACATAGGTTGATAATGTCACCTGATTTGGTCTTTCTGCCACTGGCTTTCAGCTGGAAAGGTTAATTAGAGATCCATGTGCTTGGCTCAAATCGCAAATTTGCGGATTTTTTCTCAGTTGAAAGATAAATTATAGTAGTAATAAAGTAGCTCTTCAGGAAAAGGCTTCACATAACTGTGGATTTCATTTATACTACTATAAGTTTCACCACTACGTTAAGGCCACACTCCATCCCAGGTATGTCGTTATCTCACCGGCAGTCCTTTCTAACAGTTTCCTTAATTATCCTTTTAACTAACCTGGGATATTCATAGATAAATCAAGCCATTTATATAATCAACTGAAACACTTCCAGGCCTTTTTGGTACCCCCTTGGGTGCTCCCATCTTCCACCTTGTATCCTTGCTGTCTTCTGTCTCCAGGAAAAAGGGGGTAGCAGTAGAAAGAACAATTTTACAGAACCCAATATAGAACCCAGTACCTAACCTCGCGGGGAGAATTCAGAAAGATAATCATCAAAAAGAAACAAGAATATCAAAACACGATAACTGAGAAACTGACCAATACGAAAGACCAAATAACATTTTGGCAAACTATTAACTCATTCAAGTTCAAAAACATAAATGCCTGCACAATATCTATAGAAGCGAACAATTTTATAGTGACATTTACTTCAAAAATATTACACTCTAACTAACTTTTTTTTATGTAAGGGACTCTCTCCCTTCGAGGTTGCTGAACTCATATCTTGTTTGAAGAAATGCAAAAACCATAAAGCTCCTGGATGTGATGTGAAAAATTTACCCCAAAATTGGCTCCTGTATATCTGCAGCCTATTCAATAACATTTTTAGTTCTGAAATAATACCAGTTCCGTGGTGTAAGACTATTTTCACAATGCTGCATAAAAAAGGACCAAAAGATCACCCAGGAAACTATCGAGATATCGCCCTCATCAATTGCATTCCCAAAATATTTTCATCACTACTACTGAACCGACTATCAATACACTGTACCAATAATGAAATCATTCCAGAATCCCAGTCGGGTTTTAGAGCTCACCGCGGCTGTGAAGATGACATTTTCGTGCTAAGTTCCACTGTACATATCAATTTACGTCTTAAAAAATGGAAAGTATTTGCAGCTTTCGTAGACTTCAAGAGAGCCTTCGATTCTATTAATCACAACCTTATTTGGCATAAACTGTATCAACTCCGGTATAAGCTCTAAATACTTGCGGATATTAAAACAAATTTATGATAAAGCCCATATCGTCGCCCAGATGTCAAAACCTCATTCATTGATTTTGAGTTATCAGTTTTATTGTAGCTACAAATATATTTCTCATCGAGGTGAAAACCTTCCAACTCAATAATGCAACAAAGCGCAAGCGTTACGCGAAATATAAATTTCTCGTATGTCCTATCCCCTAAAATGCAGATGTGAAAACCTCGTATCTTGTATTAATTCTAATATCAACAGGTGTTTTCTCGTTGTTCTTGTTTTCAATAGCGCATTTTTAGTGATTAAAATATTTCAAATTAAGGTAAGTCCCCTGTTTATATAATAAGACTATTTTGAACGAAATATTTCAGGAGATTTTTGATATTTTCACCATTAACTGGATAGAAAATTATAGGTTAGGTTTTATAATAGCAATTTTGGAACTTTTCGGTTGATACTTTCAGCTAAAAATAATTAGTGTATATACACTGTTGAATTGTTTATCAGTTTTTTCATTTTTAAATGAGTCTGATCGATATAAACATTACGTAACATACTTTTTTCAGATACGAAGATTTCGATCTTGTTTTCATGTAAAATAATGGAATTTTTTTTTGAGATACGCGTTTTTGTTTTCTATGAAAACAAGAACATCATTGATAATAAGGGTGATCCTACTCTGAGTCCCCCTTTTTGCATTACAGATGTCGTCCAGAAGTGAACAAATAAGGCAACTGTGGCTTAAGGGAAAGATCATGTATATATCGGGTACCGAAGATAATCTCTTCGACGAAAATATTCAATCCTTCATTTCATTAGTAGCGCCACTTGAATCTTATCCGTCGATTCAAGTGTTAGAATCGAAATTTGAAAATTAAGTTTTTTTGTTTAATGATAATTCTTATACTGCACTTACTCCGGTCACCAATGTTATCATTATTGAAGATACCACAATGATAGAAAGCCCAATAATTGATACTACTCAGGAGGAAGTAAGATCCTATCATGATCTTGACTCTGGTCAATATTGTCAAGACCCAGTGAACCAGAATCCATCGCATAGAAGTTGCAAAGATATACTGCTGGGATCTGCGACTTCGCAATGTAGATACAAAATAGAGGCACTAGTAATTATTTGCGAGTGTTTAATGCCCGCAAACACGCTCATCGCCAGTGACAACCCAAGACGTCGCGAAGCGTATATTTTTAAGTTTCCATAGACAGACTCAAAGCGAAATCACAAAGCAGCGGTTTTTTGAAAAATTATAAATATTTAAATGGAATTTAAATGCACCTCTCACGGAAATTAAATGAATGTACACATTTGTAATTACTGCATTGGACTTTGGAAAGCATTCCTTTTATATTTACCAAATTGATGAAATAATGTAGGTTGGGAATTTCTCTGGAATGAATGAATGGAAAGCACTTGATATAATTTTCAACATATTTATCAGCACTAACTAATATAAAATAACATAAAACAACAAAATAATAACGTAGTCTTCAAAAAATATATTTATAACGAAAACAAACAGAATTCTCAATGGTGCCTTATCACAGAAATCGACGCAACTAAAAAAAAATCTTTCTTCGTTGCATGCAGCCTCCACAAGCCTGAAATGAAAAGTTGAGGTTAAGATGCTGCGCTATTTTGAGGCAATAGTTTGGAGAATACATTTAATGCGCGTTATCCTAAAGGCACTGCCTGTAAAGCCATCCCCACTACACCACTACATAATCTTCAATATTTTTACTCCTTCTCAAATAGAATATATGAGTGAAAAATATAATTATTTAGAGAACACAGCATCAGAAATCAGAAAATAGAGCTTTTTCAAAATTATGAAATGGGGGTGGAAAAAATTATCGAATACTCTTATCAAAGAAGAGTGAACGACCTTACTTGACAGTATATCCGCATAGACCTATATATTTTCCGTTTGCAAGTATTCAACAGAAAACAACATTGAATTTTTATAATTTTCAGTTGCATATTTTCACTAAAATAATTTTTAGCCACCCTGTATAATTTGAGGGCATGAGAATAATGGCCCACTAAACATGATATATAACAAAAATATTTTCCAGATATAACTTTTGTGCAATTTTGTGATATTGGCAAACTAACATTATATTAATGTCATCTTGACGTTTCCATAGTGTTTGTTTATGTAACATCAAAATAATGTAACCAATAATATTCATTAGATAACATATGTAATGTTGATTATATGTTGTCCAGATATGTCTTAGACAGAGTAGTTATGTTATTTGTTCGATATTTTTGTCTAACCTTCTCAAAACATTACTGACATGTGTACAGGGAGCCTTGAAATTAATATTATCTTAAAGGTTTCTTAAATGTAATGACGTCATTCATATGACATATGACATTTCAACATAACCTAAAACCTAACCTCCTAACCATATAACAACATATATCATAAATGTCGACAAAAACTCAAAATCTACGTAACTTAAAAAAATTATATCCACGTTCAAACAATATTACCCAGTAATTATGACATAAATATATCACTGACGCCATCGTTCATTTTATCCTAATAATCATGGCGGTCATGCTAGGAGTTTTGAGTTCATAGAATTAAAATATAATTCAAACTACTTAAAAGTGATTGGAATCAATAGGATTGCAAAACTCATAATTTTCATGGTAAGATTATGATTTTCCACTGCTCCATCCACTAATTGTTATTTTATCATTTAGGTTATGTAGTGAATGTAGTGATATCTACTATTGATTAGAGAGTATATATCTACATATGATGCTATGAATAGTAGAAAAGCTATCAGTTGTGGTTCCTGCTAATCAGATATTGGACAGTATGGAAATGGTTGCTGACATCTCTGGAGCTGTGTCAAATTATTTTGAACCGATTGATCAAGGAATTTTTGAACTGAAACCAATGAATTTAGCTTGCTAAAACAACAATATTGGAGCTGCTTAATTTGTAAGTGAACTCAAAATTATATATTTTATACAGAGTGTTCTGATCTTTCTTAATTTCATTAATCTATGAAAATATTAACGTTTCTTGAGATTGTAGAGAAATCACTTGAATTGTTTAATACGAATTATCAATAAACTAACTGCATTTTCTCTTTCTTTTCAGTTTGGTAGTGTCCTTTCACATTCCTCTATAAGTTTTGATGTACAAACTGGTACTTATTGAATGATCAGATTACAAAAACTTAAATAGCAGTTGTTGTTCCCGAACTAATCCCCCTTCTGGACTGGGCAAAGAAAAAAATCCAAGAGTTTTGAATTGATAATTATGGACATACTGAAACGTAAGTAATTATTTTTCTTTCACCTCTAGGGGCAACATAGAATTATTAATAATTATTGGACGGTCGTTTTTTTATATCATAATGATTAATATGAGTTTTCAGTGACTAATGACTATATTTTCAGAATATGTAAAAGATGTTTGCAGTTCAATCACAGATGAAGAGTTTGACTCATAGTGATGGATTGGATGACATTAGCAGAGCAGAAACTAAAAAGAAAGGAGAAGTGACCGAGACAACAACTATATAATTATTGATTCAGTGATATCTGTTTTTTTTTTTCAAAAGAAATAGGTTTTCATTCAATATTATTCTTCTAATAGCACTTAACTTTGGTAGATCTATCAATACATTTTTCATATGATTCAGGTGGTAAGTCATATTATTAGGTACTTTGGTCTGTTCATAGTGATTCAAGATTACATTTTTTATGCTGCTAATTTTAATTTAATTGTTAATGATGTAACTGTCTTGTTTTATAACGCTTTATCTATCAGATTTTAATCATTGACAATAAAGTTTTTTGATTGACTGGTATGTTTTACATCATTACCCCCTTATATATATATTGTATTTCTTAGTATACAGGGTGGAGCTTATACTCATTGTTTACCAACACTTATTTTTCTACACTTAAAGTTGTATTTCTGGAATTTCAATCGCCACTTTTTGGTAGATGAATAACTTTGTTAATTGCTATTGTTGTTATTCATCTACTGAAATTCCAGAAATATACCTATAATTAATACATTTTACAAATGTTGCATAGATGTTTTGAGTAACATTATATGTATGTAATAAAGTCACATTAAAGTTATGTAAAATATGATACATTCATGTAATGTTAAGTAATAATGACCATTACACATTGTAATATTTAAAAGAGGCACAAAGGCATATGGACGCAACGTATCTGTAACATCAAGCATATCTCTGAATAACATCACCAAGTCACAATGTGATATAACAGTTATGTTTAAGTTATGTTGTTATGTTTACTGGGGATCTAAAATATCACACATCTGTCTATCAAATGTTATTATAATTATTGCCTCTATTTTCGATTTGCATCTGCAAATAGAAGCTCATGGCTCATCAGTACATTTTTGTATATCTGACCTAATCATAATCAATAACGTTTTCAGTTATTTATAGTTGTTTTCAGAATATATTTTCTCTGCTGCTACCTCACCTTCCACTTGAAGATGAATCGCGTAATTTTTCATCGAATATGTTTACAATTTTGTTTATTTTACGAAACGAGGTCAAAACGTTTCACTTACCTTTGGAAAATTTGCAACTTTTCTACACCAAGGGACTAAACTATGCACAAATACCTACAAAATACACAACTTTATAAAGTACCGATACAATAATTGAGTTTTGGTAGCAACTGACAATTCTAAAACTAAACAAACAATAGCGCTACAAGCTACAGGTTCATCAACATCAAATGACAAAGTCAAAATGTCTGCCATGGGCCGGCCGTTGCCAGATGAAGTTGATATCCTCTGCCGCTAGTGTCGAAAGTGGAGCTATTCACTTCTCAAAAAAGTCGCCCGATCATAATCCACGGAACTTCTCGAGTAATATATTATTGAAAATTCAATAAATATCACGAAATGAACGTTAATATAAAACAGTCAAAAATATGTGGCATGGTAGTAACATTGTGAAACTCGTAAGGACTTCTTTAGATCGCATCGATTTTAACTGCTTTTGAATGGTATTTTGCAAAATCACAAGGTTAATATTTATTGCATATCATTGTCCGCAAAGCGAAATCGCTGGTACTTATTTGTAAAATGGCATTGTTGATCCATACAGTGCGGTCCAAAGGTATGGAATAAATTCATTTTTAGCGTTATTATGTATTTTATGAAAAAATCCTGAAACAGGTCAATTTTCATTGGCAATTTGACAATTTACAGTATGAAAATATTACCCCCTTCTTGCACCCCCTCTGAATTATGAGCACCCCCTCAAAAATTTTAAATGAGAAGGGGGGTCGTGTGGCATCTTGTTCGAAAGGGATTTTCATTATCTGTTCAGCAATACTAAGTGTTTCATATTTGGTGCAACCATAACTGAGAAATTTTTTTATTAAAATTTAAAAATATTGACACTGTAAATTATGTATCCGTTGAAAAAACCTGAAACAGGTCGATTTCTATTCACAATTTGACAATTTATACTTTCTTATCTGTCTTGCTAAAAAAGTCAGGAATAAGTCGTTGAAGACACCAAAAAATTATTCACAAAACCCATAAATAATATAATGTCAATCTAGTAGACTACTGTTATTTTGATATTTGTGAGTTGCTGGCAGACGTCAGTGTATTGAAAAATATTTTTGTGTGTATTCGATTCATCTATGGCTCATTTATCCGAAACTCAAAGAATAGACATTTTAATTATGCTTGGATGCGGTAATAAAACACGAACTCAAACGGAAGTTTGTGAAATGTTCAATAATAAATACCCTGGTCAACACCTATCACAATCTACAGTTAGCAAAATAGAAACAAAATACCGTGAAACTGGACATGTAAAAACTCGTCAAAAACCAGGTCGAAATGCTGCATTAGATGAGGAGAAAAAGTTAGATGTACTGTTAGCGATTGAGGAAAATCCGCATATGACAAGTAGACAACTTGCCGCCGACAATGATGTAAGTAAATCATCGATATTGAGAGCTTTACATAAAGAAAAATACCATCCTTATAAAGTTCAGTTGGTTCAGGAGTTAAATGAGGATGACCCTGATAGAAGGCAACAATTCTGTGAACTGATGATGGATAGAATCGAAGCAGATTTGCAGTTCATAAACAAAATTGTGTTTTCTGATGAAGCTACTTTTTATTTAAATGGAACGGTTAATAGACAAAACTGTAGATATTGGAGCAGAGAAAATCCTCATTGGATGTGTGAGGCTCACACACAATATCCCAAAAAAGTGAACGTTTGGGCTGGTATCATTAAAAACAAAATTATTGGCCCCTATTTTTTTGAAGGCACAATTAATGGTGAGGTTTATCTAGGTTTTTTGATGAACTTTTTAGTGCCTACATTAAAACGACTTTTTCCCGATGTTAATGATCCAAATGGAATAGATAGATCAATTTGGTATCAACAAGACGGAGCTCCACCGCATTACACACGTATTGTTCGAGATTATTTGACAGAAGTTTTTCCCAATAGGTGGATTGGCAGACGTGGACCGATTGAATGGCCGCCTAGATCCCCCGATTTGACTCCTCTCGATTACATTTTATGGGGTTATTTAAAATCAAAAGTATATTTCAATAGACCAGACAATATTGCAGATTTAAAAACTAGGATATCGGAAGAAATTAACAACATAACCCCTGAGGTCCTACAAAATGTTCTACGAGAATTCCAAGATCGCCTTGCTTATTGTCAAGAAGTGAATGGTGGTCATTTTGAACATTTAATTTAACTGTAAAACAAATTGAAATATACTTCCTAAACATTATGTTACATTATTTCCTTCAGTCTATCAACATTTGACATATTCAGAATAAATTTTCTCAGTATTGCTGAACAGAGAATGAAAATCCCTTTTGAAAAAGGTGCAACACAACCCCCTTTCTCATTCAAATTTTTTGAGGGGGTGCTCATAATTCAGAAGGGGTGCAGGAAGGGGGTGATATTTTCATACTATAAATTGTCAAATTGAGAATAGAAATCGACCTGTTTCAGGTTGTTTCAACGGATACATCATTTACAGTGTCAATATTTTTAAATTTTAATAAAAAAATTTCTTCGTTATGGTTGCACCAAATATGAAACACTTAGTATTGCTGAACAGATAATGAAAATCCCTTTCGAACAAGATGCCACACGACCCCCCTTCTCATTTAAAATTTTTGAGGGGGTGCTCATAATTCAGAGGGGGTGCAAGAGGGGGGTAATATTTTCATACTGTAAATTGTCAAATTGCCAATAAAAATTGACCTGTTTCAGGATTATTTCATAAAATACATAATAACGCTAAAAATGAATTTATTCCATACCTTTGGACCGCACTGTATATAGAGACATTAAATTGAATTCCCTGCCACTTACCGCGACTTCGCTGGTTGACTGGGGAGGACCCATTTCAGAACTCAGGATCTAGTTATAAACCATCAGATAAAAGCAGTAATGATGTTAATTTACCAATTTTACAATAAATATTTTCAGATACTGATGTACAATCGGACGCATCTTCCGACATCTTACCATTAGCTAGACTAATAAAAAGAGGTGTACCAGAATGTGACTCTTCAAAGCCTGTTGTGAAACGTGCTAAAAAAGGAATCGCTGATCCGCTTGAATGGCAAAACCAAACTGCTACGAATGAAAGAGCAAGACTACATTAGTAATAAGAAGGACAAAGATGGTAGGAAGAGTAGAGTTGACAGAAAGCCTCGACAATTAGGAAGTAGATGTAATTCGGAGAAATGTCATTATTCCAAAAATAAGAGGCAATGCTTCTTGATAAGCGAAGAACATAGGCAGCTTCTATTCAAAAGATTTTGGTCTGAAATGGACTGGAGACAACGTAAAACTTATGTGGTAGGGTAAAGCAGACAGTCATCGGCCACCGGATAGTGATTGGCATAGCCTCAGTTTTTCATAATTTATAATAATCTGGTTCGAAAGTTTTGGAATTTTATTTCATCAGTTTGTACTGGCAACCTTTCAGAAAATGTTTCTCTGTTCATATCGCATAACCTCACATAACGACGTCGTTGTGAATAAGTTCGTGCTCCCTATTCTTCAGTTTGCGGTCAGATATATCAAGAATCATTCAGATCGAATGTTTGACGAGTGAAAATAATTCCCAATGTAAGTAGATTTTCACATTCTTTTATGAATTATCAGTTCGAAGAACATTCAAGGAAAATTATTTCATAGCGGGAAAATGATTTTTATGGTTAAAATTCATGTTATATAGTATACTGGCTTTGAATTTTATGTCGAAAATAGTTATTGGGCATATGGCCAATGACTGCAAGATTGAAATTTTTCGCTATTTTACATTTCTATGTTCATTTAGATACATTCTGGAACCTAATTGACTGTAACCTATCGATTATGTTGAAAATACCATCGTATATGGTGGTTGGCCATATGCCAATCACTATAATTGACCATATGCCAATAACTGAATGGCCGTATTAAATGCATTGAAATATTTTTTTCTTGTTCCCACCTAGATGCCGAATGTACAAGAAGGTGGAAAATATGAAAAGAAGTACACAGAAGAAACTATTAAATCAGCCTTGGCATCCATAAAAAATGGAATGTCTCAAAGACAAGCCTCTAAACTATTTGGTGTGCCTCGTCAAACGCTGCAATTCCGAAAAAGGGAAAAGTTCCACAGTAAAACTAACTTGGGACCAAATCCTATTCACACACAACAAAAAGAAAATATTTCATAATAATGGATCCTAAATAGTTACAAGAAAGGTTTCCCAGTCAGAAAATTTGATATTCAAGTATCTGTGAAAGAATTCTTGGATGCAAATCCTCGGGAAAATCCATTTCGTGATAATTTACCTGGCGACGGATGGTACAGGGCATTTCTTAAACGACATCCAGCTCTAACTCACCGCACCCCAGAGGCTGTAACAGCAGCACTAGTTCTGTTATTTCAGAGTCAGATATACAACATTGGTTTACTTTGGTGGAAGAATCCTTCAAGGGAAAGGGTTATTTTGACATATTGAAAGATCCAACCAGAGTGTTCAATGGGTACGAGACATGTTTTTTCCTTTGTCCTAAAAATACCAAGGTTATTGCTCCTAGACGTGCAAGAAACGTTTATGAGGTAGACTCTTCCCAAGCAAAAACGAACATAACTGCCATGATCACTTTCTCTGCGGCTGGTCAAGTAACAGAACCAATGCTAATATATCCGTATAAGAGGCTATCAGCTCCCATCATAAATTCAGTACCAATTTCTTGGGGAGTTGGTCATGTGACAATGGTTGGATGAAGGTGGAATTGTTTTACGAACATATCGGCAATGTATCATATCCATGTTTGAAAAAAAGTGGAACTAAAATTCATTCTTTTCGTGGATGGACATTCTACTCATCAAACTTTGAAGTTGAGTCAGCTATGCACGAAACTAGAGATTATTTTGATAGCACTCTATCCAAATGCTACCAGAATTATGCAACCTGCTGATGTGGCAGCTTTCAAGCCACTCAAAACCGGATGGAAAAAAGCTATATTGGAGTTCAGAAGAAAAAATCCTCAACAAATGCTAACCAAGGAAAAATTTGCCCCAGTATTAAAAATCGATATTGATCAGTGTGTCAAGGTGGGTACAATAACATATGGATTTCGAGCCAGTGGTTTATTTCCATGAAATGCCTCTGCTATTGATTACAAGAAATGCCTTGGTTTGAGCAAAAATAACTTTGAAAGAATCAATGATAAGGAGGAACCACAAGGACCAAAGACGCTCTCATTTCATATAACCAATTCAAAAATATAGTAGGAGACGAGAGAATTGAAATATTTGAACAAATCGAAAGCATCAATAATAATAATGATGAATTAATAATATTGTACAAATTGTACAAAGAATTCAGAAAAACTGAACCCCCGGTTGCAGATATGCCGTATATATTCCTGCAGAAACAAAGATCAGTGAAGAAGTAGACATAACAAATCTTGAAATAATTTTTGCCAGTGATATATCACCATCTGTGAATCCCGAGGATCGGGCACCTAACGTGACATATGAGGTGATAGACTTGTTAGGGGAAAAAAATCTTCTGGTATGAATTTTAATGAAGACAATGAGTTGGGAGATATTAGAAATGAAGAAAAGGTAACAATATCAGAAGGAACAGTTAGTGCCACAGAATAAATTGTGAGTTAGACAATGAGGCAATAAAAAATACCATGGAAATAGATGATCAAGATGAGCAGAGATGATCAAGATGAGCAGAATAAAAATGAAGAATCAGAAGATTTTGTTATTGACGAAAGAGGAAATAATCCAGTGAATTCCAGTCTTTACGATCATGTAATATGGCCTAAAACCCAGGTAAGAAAGATAGTGAAAGATTACCATTTGTTCTAACGAGCACCCAATGGAAAAACATTCAAACGGAGAAACTTGAAGCTAAGAAAAAGAAACAAGAAGAGAAAGGAAATAGAAAAAAAGAAAGATGTTTGAAAAAAGCTGAAAATGAAATGAAGAAATTGGAGAAAGTGAAGGCAATCAAGAGGAAAAAATCAAATGAGCCAACTACAGAAAGAGCTAAACATGATAAGATATAGAAAAAAAAGTGATTTGCAACTGGCAGAAATACAAACTAAAATTTCTTCAGATGATTCATTGGAGCAGGAAAGTGCTACTCCCCAACCTTCCTTAAGCAATAGCCGAGTGAATATTTTATCATGTGTCAAAATTGCACAAGAAAAACACGTGAGGAAGATATTTGGTGACGACGACGAGAGCAATAATTATACCCAAGACAATCAGGAAAAACTACCTTTTCCTAATAATCCAATTGCTCTTGGCAAAATCTGCCTCATCCGTACGAACAAGATTAGCCTAATATCAAAAGGAATCAGATGTTATGGATGTCAAAGAACTTACCATAATTGCTGCATTATCAGACTGACACCATCTACTGATACATCCTGTTCACAAATTTATTATTGTAAAACCTGCTCAGCCAAATCAAATATTTCATAAATATATTATAATATAGTATTATACTAATATGATTAGTTGAATAAATTGAAGCCCTGATGGAGTTTCGTTTAATTTGGGCATGCCAATCACTGTTATTTATATGGCCAATAACACTAATGAAAGGGCCAATGACTGTGAATTTTGCATTTTTGGAAAATTATATTAAATTCTAAGTTTAAATGGAACTAGGGCACTCTTAGGTTCACTTTTCTCCTAGTAATATTCTTCAGAATGATTGTTTGACAACAGTCCTCAATAAAGTCCATAATTATTGAATTATAACAGATTAACTGTGAGACAGACCTTTAGTGGCCAATGACTGTACGCTTTACCCTAGCTATGGTTACGAAAACACAAACAAAACAAAAAACCATTCGAAAAGGAAAATTTCGTTATTTTACCACACACAAATTGGGGAAAACTCAATACCAGTCTGTAAGAAGTTATTTCTTTCAACTCTTAGATTAGGTGAATGGCCTGTCAATAACTGGGTGAAGAACAGTGAATCTGGCATCGATAATATCACTGAGAAATATCCTAGAAAAATCAAGATAGGCAATGAAAATAAACGCCAGGAAATCCGAAGTTTTTTCGATAAGCTTCCGAAACTTCCTTCACACTATTGTAGATCTTCAACCACTAAATTATATCTTGAACCGCTATTTCGATCGTATTCTGAAGTTTATGAAGTATACAAAAAAGAAGTGCAAAATCCTACTGGCAAAGATGTTTTTGTGGGCGAAATGAAAAGGATGAACATTGATATTTTCCAGCCACGTGAAGATCAATGTGATCTTTGTTTTGCTAATAAATTGGGTCACATTGATAATGATAACTATAATAAACATCATTGCAGAGAAAAATAATGCAAGAAGAGAAAAGGAGAAAGATAAGTTTGATGCTATTGCTGGAAACAGTAGTGCATTCACGGCCGATGTACAAGCTGCACAGCTTGTGCCACCATTGCATGCCAGCATGCTTTACTTCAAGCAGAAATTAGCCTGCCATAATTATACAATATAAAACTTAGCAACAAAGGCAGTCGTTTGTTATATCTGGCATGAAGGTGAAGGTGGTATGGACAGCAACTGCTTTGCAACATGCCTTACTGATTTCTTAGACAATGAAATATCTGTAGAAGAAAAAGAAAAACCAATAATATTTTATAGCGATGGATGTTCAGCTCAAAACCGAAACGCTTTATTATCGAATGTGTTGCTGAACTATTCTATGTCCAATAATCCTGAAATTATGCAGAAATACTTATTTAAAGGCCACACACAAATGGAGTGTGATAGTGTCCACTCAACTATTGAATGTAGGAAAAAAAATAGAGAAATTTATTCCCCTTCCAATGAAATCCTCAGGACGAAAGTCCATGCTATAGTACTTGCTGTAAATTTTGCACTGTAGCATATTGGTATTGGGTTTGAGAGAGAACACTGCCTCTTCGATGGTGTTGTTGTTTCCTTCTACTTTCACCTCTCTTTTATATTTCTTCTTCTCTCTCTGTTTATCGATGTGCTTGTGAATAAACTTGGCTATGTCGAAGATTTCGTAGCAGCCTGTCGGAATATGGATGATGCTAACAGATGGCGCTCCGTTGGCAAAATAATAGAATTTTCCACCACTTATGTTCGGTATACTGTTGTACGAATGGAAACCAATCAAAGCCAAGCCGTAAGTGCTGTCTTCGTCCAATTGAATTGGCGGAGCAAAGTCTGCAGTCAGCGTAGAAGTGTGACCTGTCAGGGTGAACAGCAAAGACATGACTGACACTGGAGAGGTTATGCACTTTCATTTAAAGACTTCCACACTCGCCTCCTGTGTTCCGAATTCAAAATGGGGTCAATTATGTAGGCAAGTTTGGAGATTCGTCTGGTGATACGAATCCTATCCATGGCCATACGTTCCCAATCGGATTTGCGTGAAACGTTATATACAAATCGCCACACGACCATATGATGAACCGTATTACACTCTTCATTGAAGGTCACCATTTTTTTATAACTAGTATTGCTCATTTTTGACGTGTTTGGTCGTAGAGAAATCTTTAACATAAATGACCGCAATTGGCCTGATCGAATGTCTGATAGCGATCGTTATTGTAGTAGATTTTCACACTTCCACCACTACTACTACTACTACTACTACTACTACTACTACCAGCATTCAAGTATCGCACCAGTTCCACAGGCGGCTTCAAGTTGCCGAAACTGTCAAAATATGTTACTGATTTCCCACTCCTCACGTAAGCTACCCAATGCGTTCCACGATTTTTTATCGAGTCCAGATTGACAATGGCGCACTCTTTGTACATGGGCGTAGATTGAGGTAGGTTGTCGCGCATAAAAACCCCAATAAAATGAGGTATTTTCAGGCGTTTGGCATACTTGACCAAGTCCACATCGTACAAAGGTCGCTTGCTATTAGGCAGCTTCACTGGGAGTTTTTTTGCAAACTTCTTGAGGAAAAGACCATAGCCACCGCGACTTATTTTGCACATAAACAGGCCAGATCCCTGCTTACCGATGTTCTCCATCGCAGTATTGTGGCGCTTCTCTTCATCTAATTTCTTCTGAGCGTTTTTCGAGGAGATGATGGTCCTGGCTATGGTGCTGGCACCACCAGCCAACGATCCCAGTGCTCCCAAAGCTGCGAAGATGGGAAGCAATGGCAGCAAACCTCCACTCTTTGCTTCAAAAGGTATTATTCGAGGTACTTTGATGTTTTTGCGACCACCCAATTTTTTGACTTGGGCTCGGGCTGCACGCAGTGCTACTAACGAAGATTTTCGCAGAGCCTTTGCACCCAAATCTTTCAGTTGGTCCGGCTTCAGTTTCTTCCGCAGATGATTGGCGATTTTCGAGACCACATCCTTGAACGACCTCTGTTTCCTTGGACGTTTTGCACCAGAAGTCTTCATGCCCATGCCCAAATTACGCTTCGCCTTCATAGTTGTGGTGACTAGCCAAGCTGCAGCTTTCTCGCCGACTTTCGCGTCTTTGGACTTGACACGTTCCCAAGCTCGATTTTCCAGCACCCAATCAGCCTTGTGTCTATCCTTTAGAAAGTTGCTTTACAAATATGCGATATCCGTGGGGTCTGCAAGCAGCGTCTAGGGGGTTCACACCAGAGTCTCGACGCGCTAATCTTTTCTGCAGTTTGATACCCGGTCCAGGCAGATGCAGCTCGAACGGTAGATGATTGATCAGAGAGTTCACCCCTCCTCGACCTTCGTGTTCGACTGTCAGCATGACACTGACGCGAATGATGTTGCATACCTACTTACATAGCTGCACTCCACTTCAAGTGTCATTCGAATGTCAGATGTGGGCGTGGTCACATGTAACACATAGCTAAAAAATGAAAGTGGTGCAACAAGAGCCGGCTCTGGAAATAGTCAATTTGGATTTCGTTGGTGGAAACGGCCTCAATGGTGTAATACGCAAACACGGTCCCCTGCTACCAAATTCGTTTCGAGCGATATTTTGTGGCCCCAGCGGATGTGGCAAGACCAACGCTGTACTCAGTCTGCTGTTCAGCCCGAACGGAGCACGCTTCGAGAATGTTTACGTTACGCTGTACCAAACTAAATATCAGCTACTGCACGATGTACTCAACAACAAGTCAAGGGCGTAGGTTATTTTCCATACAGGGACAACGACGAGGTAATCGATCTGTCAAAAGCGAAAGAAAACTCAATTTTCATATTTGACGATGTGGCGTGTGACAAACAGAATAAAATTAGAGAGTTCTATGCAATGGCACGTCACAAAGGGATTGACACAGCCTACTTATGTCAAACCTACTCAAAAATACCCAAACAGCTGATCAGGGACAATTACAATATTATAGTACTATTTCGGCAAGATGATATGAATTTGAAGCACGCTTTCGAAGAGCACATATCCCCGGATTACACCTTTGAGGAATTTCGCCGCATGTGTGCCACCTGTTGGAAGGAAAAATTCGGTGAACAAAGGGCGCTACCGTCTGGGTTTTGACAGATATATTCAAGTGTAATGCTTTGAGTACGTCATTCTGTCCGGAGCAATGGCGCCGACTACATCACATGTCGACACTGCAATTGCGAAAGCTGAACGAAAACGTCAAGTCAATCCGTTGTCAAAAATTGTTCGAAAAAAGTATCTGACTCTGAAACTCGGAAAATCCGAACAGGATGAAGCACTGAGTGAAATATTCAAATTCATTACGGTGCCGCTGAAAAGATTGAGTGCGGCAGTGCCGCCACTCATCAAGCGATCACGGCTGACAGTGAAAAAAGGAGAGAAACAGGAGCCGCCATCGACTCCAGACATGAAGAAGGAAGAAGATGAAGAAAGCTACCACACAGATGATGGTGATGGTGATGATTATGATGATGATGATGAGGATGACTACTTGGAAGTTTATCCCGAAGTAGCAACTGAATTCGTGAATGAACATCGCGCCAAATCCGGCAAAATAGATGTGAATTACGGCCCCATTTACGACAAACCAAGAGCGCAATGGTTGCTCGGTAGAAAGCTGATGGCCTTCGACAAAGATACGGGGGACATTCGCATTGATGGTGTAACATACGAGGGCACTCCGGGACTATATAGTTTGATTTTCTACAAAAATCCCAAATACGCTAGAGCCGACTTGATGGCATACAAGCAAATTTTGACAGCTACAGGTGCGCATGTAGATGCGCGAGGCAGGTTGAATCCATCTTAGACTGCCAAATACGAAAATTTAATTCGACCAATGTTCAAAGACCCTCAGTCAAAAATAGGTGGTGGAGGTGGTCGAGGTCGTGGTCATGTCGGCGGCAAAGATATCCCACATCAGTTGACATACAACACGAAACCTGTAAAATAGGTATACTGGGGTGACGTCAACGAGCTAGTTGACAGATATAGGTTACCCAGCCAAAACTGCTGGCAGCACCTCTACCGACAACGAGATCGTAGCCATCGTCAATGAGCTCAGAGAAGCAGGCTTTATTCGATAAATACAAGCGCAGACGTTTTGCACGCCACAGTACCATCATGAGCATCAACAAGTTCGGTCAAACTTCGTCAGCTCGCCGTGCACCGCAGCAGCAGCCTTACCATTTTCCTGGCACCATACTCAACTATACAGCCAATGGGGACATTGATGCTGCACATGTGAAAATATCCAATGTTGAAACGCCAAGTGATGTTGATGTGATGTTGCCAACAAATAATACGTTGATGACGTTATACAGAAGCTCAAAGATGACGTCATACACAAGCTCAAAGACGAGCTATACTCCACCAAAAACAATCTAACAGCCTTGTATATTCGAGTGATGAAATTCATGTCACTTTCGATGAAAAAGCACGAAAATGCCAAGAAACGCTTGGATAAATTGGCACTGGATATTGTTGATATTCCAGCCTCTTAAGTAGAAGGTGTAACGTCCAGTGCAGTTAGTGTATTGGCTCCGCCATTAGCGAAATGACGTCATCATCTGAGAAAAAACAATTAGTTAATGAACTCCATGCTCCAGCCAGAAGGAATTTTCCTCGCAGACGTACCATCATCAAAGTACTCGACGATCTGTGGCAGATGGACTTGGCTGATCTTCAAAAATACTCCAAAGTCAATAAAAACTATAATTATATCCTCGTGGTGATTGATACCTTTTCCAAGTACCTGTGGGTACGACCTTTGAAAACCAAAACTGGTCGAGACGTCACCGAAGCGATGAGTGACATATTGTCGAAAGCGAAAAAATGTCCCAAGCTCCTCCAATCAGATCTCGGAACTGAATTTTACAATTCCAACTTCCAGGCTCTCTTGAAAAAGTACAACATCAAACACTACAGCACGTATACCGTGAAGAAAGCCGCGATCGCGGAGAGGGTTATACGTACTCTTAAGGAGAATATATTCAAGTATTTCAGTTTGAATGGCACCTACAAATGGCTGGACATTTTGCCGAACATTGCCAAAAACTACAATCAGCGCAAACATCGAACGATCGGCATGAAACCGTGCGACGTCACCAAAGACAATGAAGAAAATATGTACAAGTTTGCGTATGATTATGCGGGACGTGCTGGCCGAAAAAAGTTCAAAATTGGGGACTTTGTGCGAATTAGCAAGGCCAAACATGTGTTCGAGAAGGGGTATTGACCCAATTGGACGACGGAACTTTTCAAAGTTGTCAAAGTGAAAATCACCAAACCAATCACGTACTTGCTGGAGGATTTGGATGGGCGACCAATCAGCGGCGCTTTCTACAAACAGGAACTACAAAAAAACAAAAATCCCGAAGTCTATCTAGTGGAAAAAATCATCAGACGTAAGGGGCGTAAGGTTCTAGTGAAATGGCTTGGGTTCGACAATACACACAACAGTTGGATCGATGCCGAAAATCGCTTGTAATTCAATGGAAAAATGACACAGCTGCCACTGGAATGGGGGGCCTTTTTCACACTCTTCGTCAGAGTGAAGAATCCACGTGCGCCGCTTTGAATATTTCAACGGAAAATCTCAGTCTGTTGCTACGCCTGGTGGAATGCCAACGTCTGATTACGAGTCAATGTCTTCTTCACTAGTGTCAGTGGAATACGATTCCTCATCATCTGCATCATCATCAGAGTGGGCAGAACGTACTGCTGAATTAGATCGAGTTTGTGACATGTAGAAAGAAGCCATCAAAACTGAACGTTTTTATGTGTGGAACGCCACGTACGAGTTCCGAAACACTGACATTCTCACTGTTCAATGCGAAATAAGTTTTGCTCGGAGTTTCGTACCTGCAGTGAAACTCGTGTGCAAGGTCCACACCATATGCTCCAGCCTGTGTTTCAGCATGTTTGAATGGGGCACGTTCGTGGGGGCCATTAATCGTCTGTACAATAGCCGAACTGACCCGAATGCAGCCAACAGCACCCGAATCAAACTCGACTTGGACGATGTCATGGATTTGGAATTACACACTTATGAAGAGACAACAAAACTGCGAATTTTCAAGGATGACACCTACTTCTACCTAACGGAGTTCGAAATTCAGGAAATCCTGCATCTGGATACGACAGTGTTGGTGGGAAGATTTTTACTTAATATGAACTTTTGTCAATTTTATCATGATATATTAGATAGTGCCAAAGATCTTGCTAGAAACAATGATTTGCCATTTGACGAGGCTATAAACTTGTGCACTATGTTATCAAAAGATGATAAACATTTATGTTTCCGCGAATGTTTATATTATTTAAGGGACAAAGTATTGTTCGATTATGAAATGAAATAAACATATATTGGACAGATGTAGTGTTTCAGTTCAGTATGCAGTGTGTCTGTGTGTTTGCAGAGAGAGAGAGAAAGAGAGATGCAGTACGAAACGTTTCGATGCTGAACTTCAGCCTTTCCTGCAAGTAAATTAGCCGAAGCTGGTTTTACGTATACCGGCTCGGAAGATATAGTTGCATGTCTTTCGTGCCAAGTAGAAGGGTTCAGATGGCAGCCTAATGACGATCCTATGGCTGATCATCGTGAATGGAGCCCTTATTGTGATTTCGTCCGTAATTACTATGAGCACAATCAGGTGATCAGGCACAGACCGACGACAGATGGCGCTGATGTCCCTCCAGAACCAAGAGCGTCAGATATCATTAGCAGAGTGACAGATGACACCACCAGTGACAGATGACACACCTCAAAATGGCGCTGTTGATCTTCCTCCAGTAGTGACACTTGACAGTCGACCGCCGATGGCAGATAGCGGCGTCGCAGACTCACAGAACACTTTGATTTGTCGTGTGTGTCTTGTGAATGAGCTCTGTGTATTGTTTATGCCATGTAGACACTTGGTGTGCTGCTCACGATGTTCCGCTCTGTGCGACACATGCATAGTTTGTAGAGCACCCATTACGACACTTCTCAAAATATATGTATCTTAGCTAATTTTTGTTTTATTTTCTGTTCGAATAAAAACAATCTTTTCAGCCTCAAGAATGGATCGTTTTTAATCGTAAAAAAGTACTCATTTTTAGGCTCAAAATCGATGCTTTTTTTGAGTGAAAAAACACACCAAAATTGACATGGTGGTGGTGCTTTTTTTCAGTGGCTGAGTCGCTGAGTCTCAATTGAGTGCCACTGAATTCATTCACTCAGCTTTCACTGAACTTTCACTGAATTTTCATGCCCCATAAGAAAAGCATGGGAAATTTCAGTTGAGTGAAATTTTTCAGTCGCTGAGTCTCACTGAATTCAGTGACTGAACTTTGACTGAATTTCACCGAACTTTTCACTCGGTTCGACTACCATGTCAAATTTGGAGTCTCTTTTTGTTTGACTCAAAAATGGGTACTTTTTTATAAAAAAAAAGTGCTGTTTTTTTTTACAAAAAAATTAGTACTTTTTTTATCAAAAAACGTGCGCATTTTTAAGCTTAAAATAGGTACATTTTTGATCGAAAAAGCACTAATTTTTACTATCAAAAACGATACATTTTTTTTTTTAGTTGAAAAATTAACACACACTCTCATTCGTCCAACAAAAGAAAAGTCGAGAAAATTTATTTTATACGTCTATTGACACAATAATAATAATGATAATCACAATATAATAATAATAATACATTTATAGTTTTCCACAATTCCACCATTCGTTTTTCGCATATTTTTGTGTATTTTTGCATTTATTCAATCGAGATCAGAATCCTCATCGCCAGAGCCAATGAAGCGGTTATATGGAGGAGGCGTTTCGAAACGGTGACCTTTGTAATCGTATGAATGTAAGTCATAATGACAGGAATCGCTTGATTTCAGCGTGAATAGTAGCTCGTCAAATCTGTTATGACACCATGATGAAGGATTTCGATACAATTCCCTCAAGATATTCGAATTGTATGCGATGTGTTTATGGTCTCTGATACTGTGAAATGTATGGTGTTGCATGGCCTTTCTAAATGCTTTGAAACAGGTATAACACAGACGTAATCCGTAGTTCGGAATATAGTACTGGTTCAACCATACGCAATAGACATCTGCAGTGAAATGTATAGACCAGTCTTCAGTGGCGAGTGCGTCTTTTCTATCTGTGGCATCAAGTTTTCGTGTGTACTCCAAGTGCGCCAAACTGTAAAAAGGTCGATTGCCCCAAGCCTGGTCTACTAATTCTCCCCATTTTTCGGTGGACCACATTTTGACAATATTCTCCGTGATGGACCACGACAAAGGTGAAGTCTCAATAAATTGTGATAGTGATGATGCGGCTCTGATGATTTCTTGATAACACAAATTTTGCATAGAGTGTGCCATGGTGGGGGGCCTGAAACCATTTTACATATTCATAAAACAGTAATGCCCCCATGGCATAGTATCATGAGAGCCGGCAATCAAATACCGTTTGTCGTCATGTGGACTTGGAGCGATTTTTATTAGCTCATTACTAAAAACGTTGTGCGCATAAGAGCGTTGAGATGTGACTTTCTCACGCTGATTTTCCAAACATTCTACATAGTCGTCAAAAGTGATTTTTTTTTGGACAACGCTGTATTTCACTCCTTTGGATTTTTTGACGCATTTCCCACCCTGTATCTTATAGGTGTACAGCTTTGAACGTAGTCCCACGAAATCTGTCATAATTTGGCCATTCGCTTCGTCTTTCATCAAGCCGGGGACTTTTTTGTTTGCAAGGAGAATACCATAAGGGTTGTTGGTGGGGTAATCACTTGTATCGAATTTTTCAATGTCTAATTTCAATAAATTTTGATAAATGTCATCGGATTTGATCTCATAAATCAGCGAGTCAGTATCCGTGTACATCAACTTGCACTGATCGCTCGTGTATTTTATCATCATGAAGCCGTGATAGAAATCATACACGTACACCTTGGAAATGTCAAGTATCGCCATTCCGATGTAAACAGGCTTATTGAACAACAAATCCGTCTGTGCCATCTCTATAGCGACGAGTTCCTCATCGAAAATAGTGCGATTCTTGAAATTCGGGCTGGAAATTAAATTTTTCGCGCCATATCGCCCCTCCCATTTTGAGACCATTTTCACTATACGATGTTTTCGAATGTTCTGCATCGTTTTCCCGAATACTGCGTTATTGGCTAATTTGTAGATATTTTTGCCGAAAGTGGTTTTTGCTTCTGCGCGTAATTTCGTATTCAATTCAATGTATGGTTTGAGCCAGGCTGATTGGTCGAATTGCAGAACTCTGTGAATTTTTCTAATTACAAGTCCGTGCGTCAGTGCTTGTTTCAACACCCTGTAGTGTACAACATAGTTTTCCTTGTTGTACAGGGTGGTCATTAATTTGGGTAATTTTGAGCCTGGCGGAGTACGGTGTTCGGCGCACAATGGAAAATATTTGTGTTTGTCATGTAAGTGTTCGGGGTACTCCAAATCGACTTCGAGAATATAGCCAATTGGCGAAGTCTCTAATACCTCGAGCACATTCAAATCGGCAGCATTCTCGAGCCATTTGAATCCCCCGTACGGAAGATATTCCATCATGGCCCACCCATATAAATTATTTACATCGAGATATAGCAAATAAGTGGAGGGCTGAGTGACGTCATACCTGTCACCCATGTATTTATTATTTGCCGTGGAGCGCCTGTTGCAGCACTGACTGATGCCCCCGCGAATTCCTCGCTCGATGAACATGAGCATGTCGACGTCCTTCAAAATCTGCAACTTGCACTGGGTGTACTACAACATGCACGACCACGTATAGCCGGGTAAGGTGTAATTCCACGCGGGGTCCAGGCCAACTTTTCCATCGAATCAACGAAATCGTATGGGAATACACCCTTTCGAGTGAGTAATTCGTACTGCGAGGCTGTCAGATGTGCAAATTCGCGTTTGGATATTTTCAAATCGTGCACTGTCAAAGTCTGAATCAAATGGTCCAAACTCATGCCCATAAAACGGAACGAATCGATGAATCTGAACTTGATGTATGTAGTGTCGTCATACTGGGTGAAAGATATGTATTTTTCTTTGTTTACAGGCAACAAACTGATTCTCCCCCTTTTTGATATATCTCGAATAATAAAATGGCTGTCGTATCCGGATAAATTATGTAAAACGATCGGCACCATAAAAGACTTTTTGTATGACAAATTGCACTGCGTATGCGTATATCCACGAAAGGCACCAGTGTAGTGATTATGGTCTTGTCGTCAGATTTCCATGGTTTTTCGCAGATGTGGCAACACGGCGCGTTCACCTCATTAGGTGATGTGGTCATGGGGACTATATCCAAAGTTTTGACTTTGATAATTTTGGCTATGTCCCCCATTCGCTGCGCAAACCAATTCATCGAATCTAAACCTCGATGGCTATCGTAAAATGACAAAGTGTCATCGAACGCACACTTGAAATAAAATCCGGCACTGAACGGAATATGTTTTTGGTACTTCTCCGTTTGAGAAGTGCACCCGGCATCTTCGAACGGTTCCAGAATCGACTCGAAATCCGCATATATTACAAAGGGTACCTTTTCTTTATGTACAAAGTGCCGAAATTCCACGTGATCTTAGTGGGGGAACGACATTTTACATGTGTTTGTTTTTTGGCAATCAACCGTATGACTGTCCAATTTTTCTTCACTTCAAACACCTGTCGCAAATGTATTTTTTATACTTATCATTACCAAGTTGTGTATTGAGTAGCCGAGATAAATCCTTAATCCAACAAAAATGATAGCGTATGTCACTTTCGTCGTCTATATCTGGTACCGCTTCATGATCGTTCAATTTTGGGTGATATTCATTTTGGATTAGGAGTAAATTGACGTGTCGATCTAATTTTTGTTTAGTGAGTCGACTCGGAACTGTCACGAAAAATGCCTCTTCATCCGGCTTAGGCTGGATTAATTCCAAAGTGTACACATTCACAGAAATGTTTCTCGAATTTCGCAATTTGCCTCAATGTCATCGGAAATTCGATACCTGTCAAACTTAGAATACTTGAATAGTGGGGATAAGATGACGTTCTATCTATGTTTATTTGTGTCGAATACAATGCCGAAACTATGGCCCAAGCAAAACATGCATCATCATCATTTTTGATGTTGATGCAAGAGCTCCTTTTTTGGCAACTCGATGTAAGACGAACCGTTGGCGATGCCGGATTTGTTGGTATTTATTTCCAAACTGATGATTTTTTGGAGACTCCAACCGCTCTCCTTTTCGGCGAATTCGGATAATTTGTTTTGCACCTGATCTACAACGTTTTCGAGAAACCACCCTTTCAAATCAGTACCCCTATCAATCACAGCGTTTTTGGTATTGAAATATTTATATTCAGTTTTATGTTCCTCGTTCAAATTATTTTTGACAAATTCCCCGCAAAATGTCGCATTATCTTTAATTATATTCTGTTTTTTCAATAAATTTTGTACTCGTCGTTTGAATAAGGTATAAGTATCTAGGAAAAATTGCCCAATATCTTTATGGACCAAATTTATGATTATACCTGTACGCAAACTAGAAGCAAATGCACACTTCAAATCCTCCCACCTGACTCGTATCGATAATTTTGATTTAACCCCTTCGCCCACATGACGAGCTCCCAAATTTTTGATGGAATTACGAATAATTTTCAAATGGCCCGCCAAAGTTTGGAGTCTGCGTAGAGTCCCAATCGAGTCCTCAGCAGATATGGCACTAGTCAAAAGACGAGCAGTTTTTTTGCAATGTGCCAGCCATGTTTTTTATTCATCGGCGGTGAATTTTTCTATCAAAATTTGTTCCACCTTCCTCACCTTTATCATATCAGCGGCCAAATTGGCAATAGCATCAGAATTCATCTTTATTAAAAAAATACACAACAATACACAAAAATATGCGAAAAATGAATGAAAAATCGAGAAAACTCACTTTGTGTGCGTGGAAAAGGAACATTACGCCTTGGCTATCTCGAACAGCTGCTGCGGGTGCTGATGCAGGCTGGACTTGTGTTCGCCCCTGTAGATGAGTACGTGCTGAGACTCTGTCAAGTTCTTCAAGTTGCTCTTGAGGGCAGCGGTGGCTCTGTTTGGCAGGAATACTTTGAAATCTGCCAACTCTACGAGGATTGCCTCTCCGAATCTAGTCGTTTTCACCTCCGCGTCAAATATCAATATATATATAAAATGTATAAAATGTATGTTGGTCAGACTTCGAGATCTCTAGGCTCCCGAATCGTTTCACATAAAAGTGACTGTAGATTACATCCAGAACGGTGTGCGTTAGCTGAACATGTAAACAAGTTTGACCACCATATGAATTATGATGCCACTAAGGTCTTAGCTAGTGAATCGCGTCTATCCAAAAGGACTTTTCTCGAAATGGCCTTTATTTCAGAAAATAGTAACTGCATTAATTAAAAAAACAGATATTAATCATCTCAGTGAAATTTATTCTTACCTTCTGACGTTGGATAAGAATCCATCATTCATCAATTCTACAAATTTATCAAATGATCAAATAATTTTATAAATAAAACTTAACCTTTTTCCTAATTTTGACTTAAAATTCTCCAGATACCTAACCTGTACCAGAATTTTGCTCACAGAAGGACTGAACATTGTTATACTATTTTAAAAAACATAATATCCAGATCGAAAGTGTACTAAAGACACTCAGTTACATGCCAGATGTACTTAATTCAGGTTCCACCATGGTCCACTAGGTGTCGCCCAACCAACTAAATTCTGATTTACGGACTCCAACATAGGTTGGTAACTGCAAATTGGTACCAATGACTAAGTCATATGCCATGTCAACTGTCTGTCTTCTCCCTACCAATAGCATTGATTTGACCATGTGTGATCAAAAAAAAAAAACTATATAGTAATTTTTAATAATTTTAAAATGAAACGTATTTTAACAAAACTTTTATGACATCTTTCCAATTTTACCTGTTTTATATGAAATTCGTCTTGTACAATGTGCCCCCTTTTGTTGAATATCATCGCGTCAAACACCCTCAACTAAGATGTAAGTTAACCATCCATGTATTTTTTATATATTACTTACACATGCAATTTGTAGTATCCCTGATGATGGAAACGATTAATTAAATTTCCGAAAGCTTGGACAAACTTAAAATATATGTATATATATATATATATATATATATATATATATATATATATATATATATATATATATATATATATATGGTTTGAATAAGGATTCGTTTAAATACAATGGTGTTAATTAGTGTAGGTATTCCATTGGTACCAACTGTCAAACTAAACACAACGTTGAATGGAATTTAGCTTTAGTGATTGTTGATAATAATAAACTGTATTATTATTTTCGTGATTTTTAGTAGTTGTAGAATTCGTAGAAAAATAATTGGATTGAATTCGAATTTTTGTTTTATAGTTTTTCTTTAGTGAAAGTAGTTTGGATAGTAGCAATAGTAGTAGTTAGAAATTTGTTCCCTTTTATTCATATTTATAATCAGTGGTTTGTAGACTGTAAATAAAGTATTGTATTCAAATAATATTTCAGAACGCCCTCTTTGCTTTAAGATATTACCTTTCTCTTTCTTTTCAAGTGCTCCAGCTGCTCTCTTGGTACGCCACATGAGAAACTCTCAATCTCAAGGTAGAATTCAGGAAAAGGATGTCAAGAATGATATATAATAATAATATGTAATTTACCTTGGAAATAAAGAAAGATATGAATTCAACTCAAATATTATTCTCAATAGTCAATTTTTTTTTTTTTTAATGTAATAACTCTCATAATTATCAGTAGATTTCTTAAATTCTTATTTTACCTGTCCCTACGAAAACTACCTTACTTATGTGAACTTGGCAAAGTCATGTAAATTTCAAACATTAGAGGAATGGTTCCTCAAACGGAAATGTCTTTAACCTTAAATTACAAGTAAACAGAAGAGTTCGTGTGTTGAAATGAAAATAATTGATAAAATATGACTAATAAAGTTCTCAAAAAGGAATAGTTTCGTGCACTGATACGCGGAAATTGTCTTAGTGATCTAACTGGTTATGAAGAAAAGTTCGGAAAGAAAGGAAAGTTCAAACTCGTGCACTGGATTGCTTGTTGAATTTTGGATTTATATAAGGATCAAATACCTTTGTGGTTCTGGTAGATTCCAGCTTCTCCTATTTGGCTTGCAGGTTGGAATTCTTACCAAACGTTTGTCAAGGTAAATTGTTTTCAGTTTCAGTACTTCCTAATTTGGTATATTAAGTGTTTCTGTGGAGATTTAGATGTAATTCTTCATTTAATTGGAATTGACCTCCGCTTCCTTTTTTGTTGATAACTCCTCCTCACTTTTTTCCGTTACCAGGCCCGTTATTTTTCGATTTTCACAAACACTCTCGATCACTTATGGTTGTGAGTCACTGATTTTTATTGATTTCTTATAATTAATTAACCTATTTACAATTATTTCTATATGGTACATTTTTATTTTATTTCTACTAAAATTCAATTGAGTTTTTACATTTTTATACATGATATTTATTTCCTCTTTAGTTGCTGATATGACCTTTTTCTTGACTTTAAGTTTCCTCGTTCTTTTTCTAAACTCTACCTGTGATTGGCTGTGTGACAGTTTCATATACAAGATGTTTCTTGGATGAGTTCAGAGTGTTCCGTTTACTTGGCTCGTAATCTTATGATTTGAGAATAACTCTTTATTTTGTAAGGTTTCTGAAGGATTTTTTTAATTAAAAGTGTGACATTTTGAACTGGCAGAGGTTATATCTTTTTGAAAGGGTTGTTCTGTGAAATATTATTTTTATTTCTATTAAGTCCAATATTTTTAAATTTCTATCTACTACTCTTATATTCTATTTTCATGACAATTTCCCCAAAATTAAAATTTAATATTTTAACATGGAATGTTCAAATTTAAATTTTAAGTTTTCTATTTGCATATTTACAAATCTATTTTACATAATGTCTCTTTTTGTTTCAGGTGTTCCCTCAATTGAATTCCTGATCTAGGATGAGCTGTGTCCTTTTTGGATTTATCTAAGGTAGTTAGTTTCTTCCGTATTTCTTACTTGTTCTTTTTCTTTAACTTTCAAACTTATAAATACTCTCTATGTTAAATATTCCTCTTATACTTTCATCTTGTGGGTTGACTGGTAAGTAACTATTAACTGGTTGTTCATTTTTCACTTTATAAGGTCCTTCAAATGGCAATTGTAACTTAACACAGATACTTTTCTTATTATTAGGAAATCTTAACGCTTTTATTATAACTAAGTCTCCTGTTTTAAATTTAACTTTCTTTTTTCTTTTTTTATTTTCCCTACTAATATATTTTCTGGCATTCTTCTGTATTCTTTCATTCACTTTTTGCATTACTTCACTCATTTCTTTTTAATTCACAATCCACTCTCTTTCAGGCATTCTCCCTGTCATTATGTGTGTTGGACATTCTCCTGTTACAGTGTTAGGTACATCATTTAAATATTCTTCCACTGAAGGTAATCGTTCATCCCACTTTCTATGATTTTCATGAGAAATTATTCTCAAATATTTTAAAATTTCTTTAATATATCGTTCGGTTGGGTTTGATGCAGGATGTCGAATACTAGTAAAATTCAGTTGTATTCCTATCTGTTCAGCAAAGTTTCTCATTTTATCGTTGTTAAAATAGGTAGCATTGTCTAATATCATTATTTCTGGCTTTCCCTTTTGATTGATAAATTGTTTTAATAAGTTTTTAACTATTTTGAAGTTGGTCTTTCTGGTCGGATATAAAGTTATGTATTTAGAAAAATGATCTGTTATTACAAAAATATGTTTGTATTTGTTTTCTGTAGTTATTAGGTTGCTAACAAAATCTATCGATACTATATGTAAAGGTCTATTTGATATAATACTTTTTGGTTCATTTTCATTCACTCTATTCTTATGTTTGGCCACTTGACATAAAGTACATTTATTTATTAAATATTTCGTATCGATGTCCTTTGTATTGTAATATGTCTCCCTAAATATCATCCACGTTTTTCTTATACCTGTATGTAAGTATTTTGTATGTAAGTTGTCAATCAGTGTTCTTGTCAGTTCTTTTGTAATCAAGTATAGTTCTGTCCCATTTATTACTTTAATTATAACTCCTTGTCTTTGTATTGTCCCCTTCTTTTGTTTGTCAGTCAGTTGTTGTTGGTCTTCCACTATCGATTGTAAAGAAAACAGTCCTGTAGTATTTTTGAAAATATTTACCCCTATTTTAATTTGTCTTGTTTGCTGTCTCATTTCTGTTTCCATTCTCGTAAGTGTGTCAGGTACTAAATTTTGTCTTCCTGGTATATGTTTAATTTCGAAGTGATATTCCTGTAGTAAAAGTTACTACCATATTTATAATTTACTATAGACATCAGAGCTTCATGGTCGGTTTCGATGAAAAATTTTGCTCCGAGTAAATAGAAACGTAGTTTGGTGATACAAAATATAAGACAAGCTAACTCTAACTCTGTAACGCTATAATTTTTTTCATATTTCTTCGTAATACGTGACACAAATGATATAGGTACTTCGTTTTCCCCCTGGTACTGTACTAAAACACCCGCAAATCTCGACATAGATGCATCCACACGAAGTATAAATGGTTTGTCGTAGTCTGGATGATAAATTTTCAGATTTTTACTAAAATTGTCTTTTAATTCTGTAAATGCCTGTTCTTGTTCCTGTCCCCATTTCCATTTTACATTCTTTTTGAGTAATTGTATCAGTGGTAATTCTTTACTAGTCTGGTATAAGTCTCTTAAAATAATTCAGTATCCCTAAAAATCCTCTAAGTGTTTTTAAATTGTGAGGTCTAGTGTATCCTTGTATTGTCCTTATTCGTTCTGGGTCCATTTCAAGTCCGTTTTGATTCAATTTGTATCCTAAATATGTCACTTCTTGTTGGAAAAATTCACATTTGTTCAAGTTTATTTTCAGTCCTGCCTCATCTAGTATTTCTAAAACTTTATTTAAATGTTCTTTGTGATTTTGTTCGTCTTTCGAATATATTAAAATGTCATCAATGTAGTGTAGTGCAAAGTCTTCGTATTTGTCTAGTATTTTATGCAAAGCCCTTTTTAATGCTGGACATGCTGATTGTAGACCATATGGAACTACACAAAATCTATACACTACTCCTTCTATACAAAAAGTTGTGTAATTTCTAGAATTCTCGTGCAAAGGTATAAGCCAAAAACTGTGCTTTAAATCAATCTTGGAAAAACATTTAGCATTTGTGATTTTGCCAAATATAGTTTCTATGTTTAACGGAGATTCATACTATGGAGTTGTGATTTTATTTAATTCCCTAGCATCTAAACATAGTCTCAGTTCACCATTTTTCTTGACAACAACAACTATTGGATTTATGTAATTACTAGTGGATCTCTCTATGATACCAAATTCTAACATTTTCTCAATTTCTTCTTTTACTTTTTCTCTATACTTGTATGGAATAGGATAGTTCTTTGATTTAAATTTATCTGCTTTGATTTGCATTGACCTTCCATTTCTATACCCTTCCTTTCATATTTAATCTTAGCCTTCATCCTTTGTAATTGATCCGTCCCTATTATCACATCAAATTCCATTTCCTTTATCACTAGTAACTGTAATTCTATATTTTTGTTTTGTATTTCCACTTTAATATTGGCAAACTGATTTGTTTCTGTTATTTTTCTACCATTAACTCCTATTAATGTTGTTTTAGGCATTTTCACAATTTTATTTTGAAGTTCTTTGTTTTCTATTGCTGTTTCTTTTAACAATGATGCTTCTGAACCAGTATCAATAAGCATATTAACTGATTTTTCTCCTATTTTTCCATTTATTATTATTAACTCTGTTAAATGTTCTTCCTGTACTGTATCTAACTTAATGAATTCTATGGGGTCATGAAAGAGGGGCGACACCACTTGACGGAAGACCATAAAACTAATAATGAAATATGGTGGATTACGTAATCCAATCTTCCGCAATAAAACCTATACAATAGGTAAAGTCGTCGGCAAGTATTCAACAAAAAACAACTACTGCCCCCTACGACCATTGAATTATATTTGTTTAATACTTGGCAAAGTTTTCTACAAGAACCACTTTGCTATGCATTTCAAATATCAAAGCTGAAATTATTTTTCGATTTAATAGATATTCAAAATCTTGGAAACTATTTATATTTCTTTCTTGGCTGTTAAACCAAATATAGTTCATCTATATTTGTTATATTTTTAGTTTTATTTGTCATTATTTTTACAAAAGTGGTAGGATGTAATTTCTTAATATTCCCCTCAAATTTATTATTCATTTGAAAACTCTGACATGTATTGATAATCCTAGTTTCTATACCTGTTTCTAATTTTAATTTTTATATGTGTTTTATTTTCTGTTCTAAGTTTTTGAATTTAGTTTCATTTTCATCACTTTTCTCATTCATGATTTCATTTGACTCTTTTTTATTCTTTTCTACTTTTTCATTTACCTTTCTTATTTTTCCAATAAGTTCCTGATTATTTGATTCAATTTTTTCCCTAACTTCTTGTATTTGCTTACTATTGTGATCTATTGAATTATTTATATCATATTTTCTCTAATATTTTCCTTGACACTTTCTACATTTTCTCTTACTCTCTCTATATTTTCCCTAACATTTTCTTTCATATTACCTTCCATTCTCTCCATATTTCCTGTAATAAATTGCATCAGCATTTGTATCTGATCTTCCATGCTTTTACTTTCTCTCTGCACTTGTCCACTCCCACTACTACTCTGTCCTTGCCCAGTTACACCACTTTCTTCATAATCACCCATCTCTCTTCCATCTACACCAACTTTCTTACCATCTCTCAAATCCATTTTATCCTTCCTTTTTATACTTTCCTAGATCACAATTTTACTGACTCACTCTCTGAATTTTCCTTACCTATTCACTCCACTTTACCTGCTGTGATATTTCCTTGAATTTTCCCTTTCCTATTCGCCCCACGTTGCTGGCGACATTATGTTATGAAAATGAATGTGTGTGAAGAATTCTAGAGTGCCCTAAGTTGAGGTGATATTTGTTATGATGAATTGGTTATCAATAATTACAATAAAAATAATAATAGTTTGAATATATTAATAATAAACTGTATTATTATTTTCGTGATTTTTAGTAGTTGTAGAATTCGTAGAAAAATAATTGTATTGAATTCGAATTTTTCTTTTATAGTTTTTCTTTAGTGAAAGTAGTTTGATTGATAGTAGCAATAGTAGTAGTTAGAAATTTGTTCCCTTTTATTCATATTTATAATCAGTGGTTTGTACACTGTAAATAAAGTATTGTATTCAAATAATATTTCAGAACGCCCTTACAAATACTTACTCTTTGCTTTTAGATATTACCTTTCTCTTTCTTTTCAGGTGCTCCAGCTGCTCTCTTGGTACGCCACATGAGAAACTCTCAATCTCAAGGTAGAATTCAGGAAAAGGATGTCAAGAATGATATATATACCTTGGAAATAAAGAAAGATATGAATTCAACTCAAATATTGTTCATTTTATTCTCAATAGTCAAATTTTTTTTTAAATGTAATAACTCTCATAATTATCAGTAGATTTCTTAAATTCTTATTTTACCTGTCCCTACGAAAACTACCTTACTTGCTAAATATGTGAACTTGGCAAAGTCATGTAAATTTCAAACATTAGAGGAACGGCACCGTCACCGTTAATAGACACTTGCCATTCATATGGTTCCTCAAACGGAAATGCCTTTAACCTTAAATTACAAGTAAACAGAAGAGTTCGTGTGTTGAAATGAAAATAATTGATAAAATAAGACTAATAAAGTTCTCAAAAAGGAATAGTTTCGTGCACTGATACGCGGAAATTGTCCTAGTGATCTAACTGGTTATGAAGAAAAGTTCGGAAAGAAAGGAAAGTTCAAACTCGTGCACTGGATTGCTTGTTGAATTTTGGATTTATATAAGGATCAAATACCTTTCTGGTTCTGGTGGATTCCAGCTTCTCCTATTTGGCTTGCAGGTTGGAATTCTTACCAAACGTTTGTCAAGGTAAGTTGTTTTCAGTTTCAGTACTTCCTAATTTGGTATATTAAGTGTTTCTGTGGAGATTTAGATGTAATTCTTCATTTAATTGGAATTTTGATGTAATTTTCCTCTGCTTTCTCCAAAATCGACCTCCGCTTCCTTTTTTGTTGATAACTCCTCCTCACTTTTTTCCGTTACCAGGCCCGTTATTTTTCGATTTTCACAAACACTCTCGATCACTTATGGTTGTGAGTCACTGATTTTTATTGATTTCTTATAATTAATTAACCTATTTACAATTATTTCTATATGGTACATTTTTATTTCATTTCTACTAAAATTTAATTGAGTTTTTACATTTTTATACATGATATTTATTTCCTCTTTATTTGCTGATATGACCTTTTTCTTGACTTTAAGTTTCCTCGTTCTTTTTCTAAACTCTACCTGTGATTGGCTGTGTGACAGTTTCATATACAAGATGTTTCTTGGATGAGTTCAGAGTGTTCCGTTTACTTGGCTCGTAATCTTATGATTTGAGAATAACTCTTTATTTTGCAAGGTTTCTGAAGGATTTTTT
Source organism: Chrysolina americana (assembly GCA_958502065.1). Taxonomy (NCBI): domain Eukaryota; kingdom Metazoa; phylum Arthropoda; class Insecta; order Coleoptera; family Chrysomelidae; genus Chrysolina; species Chrysolina americana. The sequence continues at coordinate 38,133,836 of OY293414.1, read as the reverse complement.
TAATTAAAAGTGTGACATTTTGAACTGGCAGAGGTTATATCTTTTTGAAAAAGTATCAGTCAGGGTTGTTCTGTGAAATATTATTTTTATTTTTATTTCTATTAAGTCCAATATTCTTAAATTTATATCTACTACTCTTATATTCTATTTTCATGACAATACATATATATATATATATATATATATATATGTAAAATACTTGTTTCAAGGAGCAAATAATGTCCAAGTGACTGTAAAACAGTCGATAACAATCCTTTAGGAAGTGACTATAACTTTGTATAGTATGTATGGCATGTGTCCGACAGAAAACAACTACTTCTCTGGCTAATAGCCAGAGAAGTAGTTGTTTTCTGTCGGACACATGCCATACATACTATACAAAGTTATAGTCACTTCCTAAAGGATTGTTATCGACTGTTTTACAGTCACTTGGACATTATTTGCTCCTTGAAACAAGTATTTTACATATACCATTTCGTATCCGAAATGTCCTTCTGGAGTGCTCTCTAATCTGTCGTCAAGGTGGATCCTGTAAGCGATTGCAGTATTCATCTCGGCGGACGGTGACGGACAGCGAGACCTCGCGTGTATACAATTTGTGATAACCTGGACTGCACTGATGAGGGACAACATTCCGAAACCGGTCTGTAGTTGGTTCACTATTTGAATCGGGTGAAGTCCTGCTGTTTGTTCAGAGAGTTCTTGCAAAGTTGTTCCTTCAAAGTAAGGATCTTTGCACATGTGTCTGACTGATATAATTCAATATCCGTCGCGGTATTAGCCAGAGAAGTAGTTGTTTTCTGTCGGACACATGCCATACATACTATACAAAGTTATAGTCACTTCCTAAAGGATTGTTATCGACTGTTTTACAGTCACTTGGACATATATATATATATATATATATATATATATATATATATATATATATATATATATATATATATGTTTTTTCCATACACGCTCTATATATGGACGCAACACTTTGCAAAAAAATGAATAGCAAAAAATTCACAAGTCGAAATGAACAGTATCAAAACGCTCAAACGATTTCTATTGACATGCATACAATTACTCTATGTACAGACAAAAACTCACCGTTGCAATTAAACCGGCAAAATCACAAGTACAATTTCACTGAGCACCAGCAGGTACGTCTGAACTCCAAGCGCGCGTTCTTCAAAATGACGTATGCAGCGCGTTCTCTGTCGAGAATGGGAGTTGGTGTGATTGTTAAAAAAAATAGATTGATTTTGAGGTGCCTCGGCCAGCTCCGGGTTCGACCGCATTCTCGCCGCCTAGAGTCTCTCCATTTTACAAAGAGCAATCTGTGATATGATAGGGAAGTACCAACAAATGATTTCTATGAACTAGCCTACTCCTAGCAAGAGCCCTAGAGTCCCTAGTTGAACTTACCAATGTAGCTGAAAGAGAATCTTTGATTAGTAGATAGCTAAACAAAAATCTGAAGTAATAAAACTATATGTTTTAACGCGCCTATCCAGGAAGTTTACCCGTGTCTCTCCCGGGAGAGAAGTTGCGCTTTACCGCCCCGTCTCACCTTAGTGCAATGGCTCGTCTTATAACGGAAGACTCACCCCAGTGATCCGGTAGGCATCACCTGGCATAGATTCCGGGACCACGCAATCTAATCCAGGCAATACGGAGCCGCTGCTTCCACCGGCGGTGGAGGCCAGGCTAAGCTGAAAGAGAAAGTGAGATTAGTAAATATAAAAATATTCAAAAATACGAATTCTTTCGTTGTGGGCTCGCACTGAGTCCCAAAATTCAACACTTTGTTTTTAGTTCTGAAAAGAACTAAAGTGTCCAGCAATCATGCGATCAAACGAATTCTTTTTGGAGGGATGTTTGGTTTTCTTGATATCCCTCCAAGAAACACAAGTTAGCCTAGCAGAAAAATGTTGGCCGAAGATCTTCTTTCTTGAGCCTGCACACCTTCTGGAATCTTCTCTCTTCTTCAAAAACCCAATATTCCAATATTCGGACTTCTAGAAATTTCTCTCTCGAACTTTCGATTTTCACCTTCGTCGAAGGACTTTTCTGGAACTCAATTTCGCCAAAATCGTAATATTCTCTTTCGCCAATTATCTTTGATAACTTTCTGGAACTCTGGTATAACAATATTTCAATACTTTGAAATTCTCAAAAATACTGACTTTTCACAATACTTTTCAATACTTTGCAATATTTTACTCAGCTGAGTATACGTAGCTTCGTCGCTTTTACTAAATAGTGTACTGGAACACTGTGTCGAGACGCGAAAAGCGCTCTATATTTATAGTCGCGGTTCGGAGGGCGTGGCCTGGCTTCAGCCAATCGCGCTCGAGAACGGCGAACAAAACCTGAGCGAGAAATTTTGGTGCTCATTTCTCGTCGAGGATTTCTTGGCGATTGCTTATTTAGATTCCTTCTGAATCTTTTCATTAAAAATTTCAGTCCAATATTGGGTTTTCATGACACTCCCCCCCTTCGAAAGATCGCTGACATCTTTTCTGCTAGTGGAATGCCAAACATTTTTACCGCCGGGGCAACGTGCGCCTCGGGAAGGATTTATTTTCTTTCTCTTTATTTTTTTCAAACCACAAATACAATTTCTTAATGGGCAATGCCCCTATACCCAACTGGGTGTACAATATTTTGGCCCTAGCCTATCTAGTATAATTCTAACTTAACTACCTACGACAGCTAAATGAGAGCTAACTTATATTAAGGAGCTAAGTTTTTACAATGCACTTAAACTACAATGACATTAACAAATAACACCTTCTGGGCATAGTAATATTCAGGGTCTACTCGTCCTCTCCTAGGGCTGGAGTCGGACGTGGATCCAGGTGGTCTTGGCCACTTCTGGGATCCGGGGCTGGTCGGAGATCATCTGCGGAGATATTCTGCTCGTAGCCTCCTTTGAGGACCACATAGCAGTTTGGGCCGATTTGCCGTTCGACCTGGAATGGGCCGACCCAGGTCTGGCCAAAGTTTTTACGACGCGGACCAAAATTCCGGCACAAAACCCATTGACCTGGCAGAAATGATACGGGTTGCTCGTCTTCCTGATTTGGGAAAAGCTTACTTCTGTAAGTCGAAGAAGAAGCGGCTGCCTCTGCAACGCGCTCTGCACGGTTTTCATTACGTCTTTTCCTCTTTCTCTGTGAAGGAGTAATCCATTCTCCGGGCTGGGGTATCTCGTAACCTAGCAGCAGCATGCTTGGCGACATTCCTGTTGCAGCGTTGTATCGAGTCCTTAAATTGAAGACAATACTAGGAACCTGCTCTTCCCAAAGGGTTTCTTCCTTGTTCAGTAAAGCAGCTCGTAGCATCTTCTTTATTTCCTGCACTCGCCTTTCTATTGGATTCGCCTGTTGGTGATAGATAGGTGACCACTTAATTTCGATATGATAGTGCTCTGTGAATTGCTCAAAGATCCTGCCCTTGAATTGGGCTGCACTATCTGAAATTATTTTCCTTGGGTAACCCCATCTTCCAAAGACATCCTCCGGCAGAAATTTAAAGACAGCTTCGGCGTCAGCTTTTTGTACCACCTTGGCTTCAACCCATTTGCTAAAACAATCTGTGGCTAGAAGTATGTACCGGTTCCCGTTCCGGGATGCGGGATACGGACCCATGGCGTCAATTGAGACGATTTCCCATGGCCTCTCCGGACAATTTGGCCGTTGGATCATTTCCTGTTGAGGGGCAGCACGTTTGGCACCTTTTGATATAATCATTAATGCGAGATTTGAGGGGAGAAAGTTGAAAGTGCTTGGAGATTTGCCGATATGTCTCTAGGCTTCCAGGATGCCCTATGTCGTCGTGATACCTTTTCAGCACCTGGTGCAGAAAGTTCTTCGGTATCACAACTCGCCGACTTTCAGGATCCTGGCCTACGAAGTACAGCACGCCATCCTCTATGACGAACTCGTCACGAATTCTTCGTTCATGGGGGTTTGGATTTGGCGAATTCCTTGCTCTAATAATCCGTTCAATAAACCTTTGAAGACTAGGACAGTCTCTTTGCCTATCTTTCACTTCCTCGTAAAATGTCCTGATCTGTGTCAGGGTTGGTTGGTCTTCTACAGAGAGATTTCCGTTGATTTGTTTAACTGGAAATATAATCCGCTCTGTTGCGGAATACAGGTCATGGCCTGTCGGTTCATCAGTCGGGTTTCTACTTAGAAAATCTGGGAGCTGGTTCAGCTTCCCAGGTATGTGAATGATTTCGAAGTCGTACTCCTGCAGTAACAATGACCATCGAGTCAGCTTTGCTCTTTCGTCCTTCATTTTGTTCAACCACAGGAGTGCCGAGTTGTCTGTATATAATTTAAAATGCTTGTCCTGAAGAAAGTGCCTGTACTTTTTAATACTCCATACTATGGCCAAACATTCAATTTCATTCACGTGATACTTTCTTTCAGTTTTGGACAGTTTCGCGCTCGCATATGCGATAATGTCTCTATTTCCGTTTGTGTTCTCTTGGAACAGGACTGCCCCCATGCCAATGAGGCTTGCGTCCGTTTGGAGACAATAAGGTCTCTGAGGATCGGGTCTGGATAGTTCTAGTGGTTGACTGACCAATTCTTTTATTTTATTAAATGCTGCTTCGGCAGTAGGAGTCCATTTGAACCTTTTTTGGGTATCAATAAGGTCTGTCAGGGGAGATGCGATTTCCGCAAAATGGGGAATGTATTCCCGTAGCCAACTGGCTGTTCCAAGAAAAGCTCTCAGCTGTTTCAGGGATTTGGGTGTGGTAAAGTTCACAGTGTTGAGTATATGAGCCTCTTGTGGCCGATTTCCTTTCGCGGAAACGATTCTTCCCAAATAATGCAGCTCTCTAGAGCCAAAGTGGCATTTTTGTGGAGAAAGCCATAGTCCGTGTGTCCTGAGGCGTTCTAAAATCCTTCTTAAATGCACACAATGTTCCTCGATATCGCGGGAATACACGATAATATCATCAAGATATACTTTACAGAACACATCTGTGTATCCAACAAGTACCGAGGACATGAGCTTCTGGAAAACAGCTGGGCCATTCTTCAGGCCGAAGCTAGGAACTTTAAATTAGTATACTTGGCCATCAGGAGCACCAAATGCCGTGTATTTCTGAGACTGCGGTGTTAAGGGTGCTTGCCAAAACCCGTTTCTCAAGTCTAAAGTAGTAAATATTTTTGCTTGCCCCATTTCTCTGACTGTCTCCTGAATAGGAGGTAAGTTTGGAGCTTCTGAAACTATCAATTTGTTGATCTCCCTGTAGTCTACGCAAAATCTTAGTTTTCCGTCCTTCTTTGGGACGAGTACTACAGGGGAGCAATATGGGGAGTCGCTTGGCACTATCACGCCAGCCTCCGACAGTTTTCTAATCTCTTCGTGAACTATCTGTTTACGGCTTTCTGACATCTTGTCATACCGAAATCGCCTAAACGGACGTTCCTCCTTGACCTTAATGTCATGTAATACTGCTTTTGTAATCGGCTGTCTGATTGTTTCCTCGAACACATCAGGAAAGTCCGTGATTACTTCCATTATCTTGTCCTTCGTTTCGGGCGAAAATTGCTCTTCGGCGAATTCTGCCAACTGAATTCCGGCAATTGCCCTCTCTGAAACTGGACTCCAAGAGACGGTTTGTCTAGTCTCACTTCCCAAGTAGACACATTTTCGTTTCACGTCTAGGATAGCCTCATTATCGTCCAGAAATGGGACTCCTAGAATTATAGATTCGTTAAGGTCAGATAAGACTGTAGCTGTTATAAGGAACTCCTGTCCTTCAATATCTAACATTATCTCTTTCTGTCCTAGACTGTAGGAAGTGCTATCTTTACAGCCTAATCGGATGGCAGTCGGATTTGGGAGGTTCGATAGATCGGAATCCTCGAATAGACTTGCTCTAACAAAATTTGTGCTTGCTCCTGTGTCTATCAGGGCAGATACCTGTTTGCCGTCGGCGATCACAGGGATCCTGGGAAACTTACGGCACTTTATGTGTCCGTCTTCTAGGCTTACTAAAGCCTCTAAAGGGGGAAAATTATATAAGGGGGCTTGAACAGACTCGTCTGTTTGAGTAGAAAAATTTACACAAAGGCTTATGTCAGGGTTTGTATTTCCCAAAGTTTGTGTGGAAATGTTGGTGTGGGTGACAATTTCCACTTTTGGGATGTAAGTGGGGACACGGCTTATTGGCGAGCGGACGTCACCATCGCCGTAGGTGGTGCGTCTTGCCTGAAGTTTCCCGAGCAGTATGCATCCTCTTCCGCAATATAGTTGAGTCTGTTATTTTCAGATCTCTGATTTTGTGTCGGTGGGGGATTCCTCTGTCCCATGTTTCCATAAGAGCCTCTGCCCCGAGCAGCAGAGAATTGCCCTCTTACATTGTTGCGAGAGTCCTCTCTTTCTCGTTGAGAGTCTCTGTTTTCTCCATCCATTGGAGTTTGAATTCTGATTACCCCTCCAGTTTCTACTATACTGGTTTTGGGTGTTGGGGTTTCTAGAGGTATTTATGTTGTTCGAACCCACGTTAGCTTGTATAATAGGTTCCTGTATAGCGACTTTACTAGTCGTCTTGAAGCAGCTTGGGGCCGTCAAGCTGGCCTCTATTTGGATACAATGCCTCGTAAAGCCTTCTAGGCTTACGATAGGCTTGTCTCGGAGAAAAGATTGTATTGCAGGATCAATCAGTTCTGTGATTAAACGTATGGCCTCCAGTTCGGGCAGATTTGGCATCACTCGACGGATTAGGGCCATTTTCTCCCCAATGAAAATATCTGTCTTACTTTTTGACTGTTTCTCTCCATATATCTTGGCGAGGAGTCGTGAATGGAGCTCCTGGCTATCAAACCGGTCAAGGAAACGGTTTACAAAGAATTGCCATGTGGCATTAATGTCATTATATAAATTCATCCATGTTTGGGCCTCTCCTTTAAGCGGACTTTTAGCATGAGCCACCCAATCATCCAGATCTAAGTCCGCTTTCCTGAATTCGGACACCAGTTTGTTCAGAAAATATCTAGGATTTTCAGAATCCTTTCCACTGAAAGTGGGTAATTTGTTTCTATCCAATGATTTCGGCTTTGAATGGCCTGTTAGTTCTTTAAGAACTTGCACCAGCTGCGCCATATCACTTTGCGGCGGAGCAGGGGCAACAGAATTTGTAATTTCCGGGTTTAACGTGGAATTTCCAACCGGAATATTATCCTCTGGGGCAAAAGAAACCCTCCTTGGGTATTATTGGTATTGGTGAGTATGGATGGTGATTGATGCGCTGCGACCTGATTAGATCTATTGTGCCCCATCTTCTTCTGCTGTCACAAGATGTTCTTGTTTACAGCAGCCCTTCAAGTCCCAATTCCTTCAGGAATTTTAGGATTTTGAGGGGGTCTGCTCGTGGTATTTCTCCCACGGTCAGCTGGTGTGATCCCAGTATATTCAATCTTTTGCGATGTACAGCGTAACACTCCATCAATATATGGTGGGGTGTTTCTGGGTGTTCCCCACATAATCTGCAGGTGCTGTCCTCCTCTAAGCCTAGCTTCCTCAGGTGTTCTTTGAGTCTGCAATGCCCCGTTAGAAATCCCGTGATTGTCTTTAGACTAATTTTGCTGAGGTTAATCAGTGTCTTTGATCTTGCTCGGTTGAAATTTCCGAGGAGATCTTTGGCCTGCCTCAGCCCTGGAAGTCTTAGCCAGTATGTTGCTCTCATTGCTTCTTCAGCTTTATTGAGTTCTTCTCGGAAGTAATATTTTCCAAGTCCGCAGAATGGTTCTGGCCCGATCAGTGGCGTTGCTGCGCCTTTCCGTGCCAGGGTATCTGCTTGTTCGTTGCCCTCTACTCCGGCGTGCCCTGGCACCCAGAGGAGGGTCACCTTATTGTTCCTGCCCAGATCATTAAGTTTGTCTAGGCATTCCCAAACCATCTTCGAGTTGATGTTGCAGGAGCTCAACGCTTTGATGGCTGCTTGACTATCGGAGAGGATCACGATTTCCTGGTTCCGGTATTTCCTATTGAGGTTGAACTGAATGCACCTTTCTATGGCGTGAATTTCCGCTTGGAAAATGCTGGGGAACTGGCCCATGGGTTCAGAGTATTTGGTGCGAGGCCCAAAGACCCCTGCTCCAGTTCCTTCGGGAGTTTTGGACCCGTCCGTATACCATGTTAAGGTATTCTTCCCCAGTGCTCGAATCGATTCTATGTTCCATTCTCGCTTGGTGTTTAGTTCCGTTCGAAAAAGTTTCTCGAAACTAAATTTCTTGGTAATTTCGTCAGTTGGGAGGTCGGCAAGGTGTGCACAGTTGGTAGGGGTTAAGCCCCTCGCGCCGTGTGCTGTCCCTATGAGTCCGACTTTAGCCAACCTGAGGTTTGCCTCCCAAGCAGTTCTCTTCACCATTATGTGGAGAGGAGTGAGGTCCAGAATGACCTCTATTGCTGCTGTTGGAGTCGACCTCATTGCTCCTGTTATACAAAGACATGCTAGTCTTTGCACTTTTTCCAAGATCTTCTTTGTTGTGGCGAGTTCGGTTCTGCCTTGCCATGCTACTGCCCCGTAGGTGATCATAGGTCTCACTATCATGGTGTACATCCATCGCAGTACTGATGGGTTACTCCTTGGGCTTAGTTCATTTTTAAAATTTGGGCGCCACCTGTTCCCACTTAATTTTTCGTCGCTGGGATCGGAAGTAGGCGACGTTTTGAGGAGTGAAAATGGATTGTTGGCAGATACATTCTGCAAATAAGAAGCTTCCGCCCGCTCACCATCGAGGGTACGTGTCGAAGCTATGGAGCGAGTATGCCAGTCGCTATCATCCATGATTGAAGAGATTCGAGGATCGAACGTTTCGACTTGAACACGTTCCTCCTCAGACGTTTGTGCATGGCGTTCCCTACCAAAGAATTGAGTTCGTTCACTGATCTCAGTGAGATAATCGCCATTTCGTAATCTAGAATTTTCTAGGAATTCGAAACTTCGAAAATCATCATTTCCGACGTTTCGGACGTTTTGTACATCATCATTTTGGCGATTAATGGCCCCACGTTGGGCGCCATGTCGAGAATGGAAGTTGGTGTGATTGTTAAAAAAAAATAGATTGATTTTGAGGTGCCTCGGCCAGCTCCGGGTTCGACCGCATTCTCGCCGCCCAGAGTCTCTCCATTTTACAAAGAGCAATCTGTGATATGATAGGGAAGTACCAACAAATGATTTCTATGAACTAGCCTACTCCTAGCAAGAGCCCTAGAGTCCCTAGTTGAACTTACCAATGTAGCTGAAAGAGAATCTTTGATTAGTAGATAGCTAAACAAAAATCTGAAGTAATAAAACTATATGTTTTAACGCGCCTATCCAGGGAGTTTACTCGTGTCTCTGCCGGGAGAGAAGTTGCGCTTTACCGCCCCGTCTCACCTTAGTGCAATGGCTCGTCTTATAACGGAAGACTCACCCCAGTGATCCGGTAGGCATCACCTGGCATAGATTCCGGGACCACGCAATCTAATCCAGGCAATACGGAGCCGCTGCTTCCACCGGCGGTGGAGGCCAGGCTAAGCTGAAAGAGAAAGTGAGATTAGTAAATATAAAAATATTCAAAAATACGAATTCTTTCGTTGTGGGCTCGCACTGAGTCCCAAAATTCAACACTTTGTTTTTAGTTCTGAAAAGAACTAAAGTGTCCAGCAATCATGCGATCAAACGAATTCTTTTTGGAGGGATGTTTGGTTTACTTGATATCCCTCCAAGAAACACAAGTTAGCCTAGCAGAAAAATGTTGGCCGAAGATCTTCTTTCTTCAGCCTGCACACCTTCTGGAATCTTCTCTCTTCTTCGAAAACCCAATATTCCAATATTCGGACTTCTAGAATTTTCTCTCTCGAACTTTCGATTTTCACCTTCGTCGAAGGACTTTTCTGGAACTCAATTTCGCCAAAATCGTAATATTCTCTTTCGCCAATTATCTTTGATAACTTACTGGAACTCTGGTATAACAATATTTCAATACTTTGAAATTCTCAAAAATACTGACTTTTCACAATACTTTTCAATACTTTGCAATATTTTACTCAGCTGAGTATACGTAGCTTCGTCGCTTTTACTAAATAGTGTACTGGAACACTGTGTCGAGACGCGAAAAGCGCTCTATATTTATAGTCGCGGTTCGGAGGGCGTGGCCTGGCTTCAGCCAATCGCGCTCGAGAACGGCGAACAAAACCTGAGCGAGAAATTTTGGTGCTCATTTCTCGTCGAGGATTTCTTGGCGATTGCTTATTTAGATTCCTTCTGAATCTTTTCATTAAAAATTTCAGTCCAATATTGGGTTTTCATGACATCTCTCCAACAACTAGCTTCCGAATTCCCCCCTCTCCCCACCACCCCGCCCGTAGCACCCAGCCTACAGCTAACCGCGTAATTCTCAAAGACAAAAACAGAAAAAAAACCGATGAGTTAAAGTGAGATGCCAATCATGTCTTATTTCCGACACAACACACTGAGTCTTGATGGAAAACACTCACTAAATTCTTAGAATGTGACGTCACAGCCTCTATGCGTAAACAACCTTCCTTTGACGTGCCGCCGACTGTCGCCAGCGAGCCGCTCCAGTGGCGGCGTATCACCAGTGCCAGCGTCAACAACTATAAAATCAACGAAAATTTAAAATAAATAAAAATCGAAATATCTCGGCCCCCGGCGCTCCAGCGCACCCCATCTTCTCTGGGGACGTTCTTCGCCCACGCCGCCAGCACCCCGCACTTTTTCCCAGCCGATCCCAGTTACCCAATTCTATACTACCATCACCATCAAGAACTTAAATTGACGAAAACTCGGCCCCCTTGGCCTCTAGCGCGCCCCCTCTTCTGTGGGGACGTTCCTCGATGGGGCCCCCGTTCTGCAGCAACAGCTCCGGCGCCGAGAACACAATGGGGGCCCCACAAAAGCACGACCAGTCGGCGGGAGTCGAAAGTGAGGTTGTCACTTTTTTGATGTTGATAGTTGTATTGTCTATCTACTAACAAGTCATTCAAACAGTTCACTAGATAAGAAACCTTTCCATCTACAGTTTCCTGATCGTATATCCTAAAAAACGATGTATTGAATCGTCAAAATTATTGGGCTCAATCTCATGCTTTCGTAGTATACGGCCAATCCGATCAGTGACTCTGGGAACATACGGTATGAACGCTTTTCTTTTCTCTATTTTGGTTTCACTGCTACTGGATCCGTTGTCGCTGACGTTCTTTTTTTTTTGTTTCATACAACGTTCAATATCGTATTCTTTATTTATTTATTTTCGTATTCCAGTTTCGCTTCCAAGTGCTCTGCTTTGCAAATTCTTCTGGCTCGGTCCACTAATGTTTTTATTATCCCTTGCATTTGAGGTGCTATGAAGATATCGATCTATGTGCGTCGGTTTTCTATATACCTTGTGCCCCAGGGGACCTTCTTTCCGGGAAATGAGAACATCTAGAAAATCAAGTTTTTTATCCTTTTTAACTTCCATGGTGAATCTAATATTCGGGTGTAGGTACGCCGTTAATAATGTGTTCAAGAAATGTATTAAGTTTTTCTGGATCATGGCTCCAAATTATTAACGTGTCGTCAACATATCGTTGGGTTTGTATTTTGCCGTCTCTATTGCTTTTTCCTCTAGTTTTTCCATTACAAAGTTCGCGATAACTGGGCTTAGTGAGTTTCCCATTGAGACTCCATCTAATTGAAAACGAAATAAGATAATGTTAATCAGATTTTGAAAAGTTCAGATATATCCCTTGGGAATAGTATGTTAATTTCCCTCGTGGCTTCTTCTAACGGAACCTTTGTAAAGAGAGATACCACATCGAAGCTGACTAGAACGTCATTCGAATCAATAAGTAGTCAAATCTTTGATCCTTTCAATGAAATGCGTGGAGTCTCTGATCTCTCCAGCGGACCGATAACAAACCAATGCTCCTGCACATAAATACTGGTTGGGACAACGGACATCAAACAGTAAACTGCAAACATCTCTTGATAATGCCAGCCACACGTGTGGCGAAACGTCGAGTACATCGCTCAATAAACGTCGGCCTAAGAACCCGGAAAACCATCATTCAAGCAATGACGGCCGCGAAAGCCTTTCACAATTAGTGAGAATACACGTGTTTGAAATTTTCGTCGTAGTTGGACGATCGCGAACAGTCGGTCATGGTTGCTCAGTGTGCTGGCTGCCTAAAACTAGAATAAAACTAAGATAATAAAACGCTGAACATTCGCTAGCTTGATTATGAGAAAACAAATGAAATCGCGGTCTACTTAATTTCGGGCATATTTTCATGAACAGAAGTTTCAAGTATTGCGCACGAGCATGAAATGAATTAAACAACATAATCATTCACCTTTAAGGAATCACAGTCCGCAAGCAGTTTTATTAGTTAAATTTTCGTCTAATTGAATTGTTTTTGTTTTGATGAATTCAATTTGCTGGAATGAAAAATAATCCCAAAAGTTTCACATAAAAGTATTGAAATTCAGCTGCATGGAAATTCACCATTAGAACCTGTCAATCTTGTGCTTTTCTGACATCTGCCCAAGCATACGCAAGTATCTGCACAATTGTTGTATCTGAGTTTTTCTTGAGAAGTTCTTTAAATAAAAATTTAGTCGCTTATTTTGAGTTCAATTGCTTTTCAGAAGTGATATGTGTGATGAGTTGTGTGGTACAATGTTCTTTCACTATTTTAAAAACTGTTAATGTCATGTAATAGTAAAGATCTTTTTTAGTGCAATTTTTTTTTGCAGAAAATTAATATTTTTTCGATGATCTAACTATACTGAAAAGATTTTACGAAAATGAATAGTAAAATAATAAAGCTTGATGATATATGCAAAATTGATAGATTTCAGAGTATGGGTGGTGATTTCTTTTACTTTTTCACGCACTTTCACAACTTGAACTTATGGAAAATTTAAAGAAACAGTAGGGCATAACAGCAAGCAGCCAGTTAATTGAATCGAATTGAAGAAATGTTTGCCATAAAGTATTATCAATGAGAGCATATATGGTGAGTTTCGAAATAAAATGTAAGTTTCAAATTGGTTTCAAAGTATGTTACAGATTCTAAGTGGTACTCACTTTCAGTACTAAATGAATTATTAATTGTGTTCATCTTTCTGGATTTTGTCCTCACAAAAACGGATTATGGTCAAATTATTTAGGAACAATAATATAAAATACAAGAAAGTTGAGAAACACACATCAATAGTAGTCAATAATATTGCACTATGAAATTTTTGATTCTGTCACAACAATTTTGACATTCAAACGGTATTCAGATCATTTTGGATAAATAACACAATTTGCTGGATTTATGCTCAAGTTTTAAGTCGCAAGTCTTAAGAATATATGCGTCAATGATTGGTTAGAATGAACTGTTCAACCAATCATTCACGAATATTCTTATGACTTGCGACTTAAAACTTGAGCATAAATCCAGCATTAGTCCCTGGAATATTGACACGAGGACGAGGCCCATTTCTGGATCCGATTACAGAAACAGATCGCGATTTCATTTGTTTTGTCTTCAAAAAATCTAAACAAAATCTAATCAGTCGACACACGTTTTTAGGCATATAAATTTAGGGTTTTCTCTATAACTATATGGTTGTGATAGTGAAATCAAGTGTTGTGTCTTTTAAATAAAATTAATGTTTAGGTTCTGGTTCATTCAGTCTTTTTGTCCATGGAATATTTACGTCACTTTTAGATAAGGAGCGAGCATTATCAATGGCCGTGAAAACCAATTCATCACTAGCAAAAATGGTTTCAACATTGATTGAAGTCATATTAGCACTTTTCTCAATTCTTTTACCAAGGAACTCAAAATTAACTAGCTAGTTTTATAGTGTTCTTCTCTTTTGGTTTGTGAATTTTTTGGAAATTTGTTTTTGAGGGAGGAGAAACTGTCGTTTTTCATGAATTATAGCTTTCAAAGAATAATTTCTTTGTGTTAAAGTGTCAATTGGTTTTTCTATATTTTTGTTGATTGCAATAAGTTCTGATATTTGTTCTTCCCAGATGAGTTCTTGTTTCATCTTCTTCTTGTAGTCCACTATTTTGCTGAGAGGGTTAGTTTTATGTAATTATGCAAACGACTAATGCACTCTTTGATTATTCATTTCAGTAAAAAATTATTCTTCCGAACTTACAACTTCGTCCCGAAAATGAACCCATTTATCATCATCTAATATAATAACCCAGTCAACCAGCGAAGTCGCAGTAAGTGGCAGGGAATTCAATTTAATGTCTCTATATGGATCAACAATGCGATTTTACAAATAATTACCAGCGATTTCGCTTTGCGGACAATGATATGCAATAAATATCAACCTTGTGATTTCGCAAAATACCATTCAAAAGCAGTTAAAATCAATGCGATCTATCGAAGTCCTTACGACTGTCACAATGTTACCACCATGCCACATATTTTTGACTGTTTTATATTAACGTTCATTTCGTGATAATTATTGAATTTCCAATAATATATTACTTGAGAAGTTCCATGGATTATGATCGGGCGACTTTTTTGAGAAGTGAACAGCGCCTCTTTCGACACTAGCGGCAGAGGATATCAACTTCATCTGGCAACGGCCGGCCCATGGCAGACATTTTAACTTTGTCATTTGATATTGATGAACTTGTAGCAAAGAATTTCTACATTGTAGATATTCTTTGCTTGTATAGCTTGTAGCGCTATTGTTTGTTTAGTTTTAGAATTGTAATTTGCTAACAAAACTTAAAGTTGGGTATTTTGTAGGTATTTTGTAGGTATTTTGTAGGTATTTTGTAGGTATTCGTGCATAGTTCAGTCCCTTAGTGTTGAAAAGTTGCAAATTTTCTAAAGGTAAGTGAAACTTTTTGACTTTGTTTCGTAAAATAAACAAAATTATAAACATATTCGATGAAAAATTACGCGATTCATCTTCAAGTGGAAGGTGAGATAGCAGCAGAAAAAATCTAGAGTGAAAACAACTATAAATAACTGAAAACGTTATTATCATTAGGTTAGATACAAAAATGTACTGATGGACCATGGGCTTCTATATATGCAGATGCAAATCGAAATAATAGAGGAAATAATTATAATAACATTTGATAGACAGATGTAAGATATTTTTGATCCATTCTCATGCCCTCAAATTATACAGGGTGGCTAAAAATGATTCTAGTGAAAATGAGCAACTGAAAATTATAAAAATTCAATAGTTGTTTTCTGTTGAATAGTTGCAAACGAAAAATGTATCTGCTATGCTATGCTATGCGGATATACCGTCAAGTAGAGTCGTTCACTATTCTTATTTGATAAGAGTATTCGATAATTTTTTCCACACCCAGTTCATAATTTTGAAGAAGCTCCATTTTCTGATTTCTGATGCTGTGTTCCCTAAATAATTATATTTTTCACCCATATATTCAATTTGAGAAGGAGTAAAAATATTGAATATTATGTAGTGGTGTAGTGGTGTAGTGGGGATGGCTACAGGCAGTGCCTTTAGGATAACGCGCATTAAATGTATTCCCCAAACTACTGCCTTGAAATAGCGCAGCAACTTATCCTCAACTTTTCATTTCAGGTTTGAGGAGGCTGCATGCAATAAAGAGAGTTTTTTTTAGTCGCGTCGATTTCTGTGATTAGCCACAATTGAAAATTTTGTTTGTTTTCGTTATATATATAAATATATTTTTTTGAAGACTATGTTATTATTTTGTTGTTTTATGTTATTTTATATTAGTTAGTGTTAATAAATATGTTGAAAATTATATCAAATTGCTTTCCATTTATTCATTCCAGAGAAATTCCCAAACCTACATTTATTTCATCAATTTGGAAATACAAAAGGAATGCTTTCAAAAGTTCAATGCAGTAATTACAAATATGTACATTCATTCAATTTCCGTGGGAGGTGCATTTAAATTCCATTTAAATAATTACAATCTTTCAAAAAACCGCTGCTTTGTGAATTCGCTTTTAGGCTGTCTATAGAAACTTAAAAATGTACGCTTCGCGACGTCTTGGGTAGTTACTGGCGATGAGCGTGTTTGCGGACATTAAACACTCGCAAATAATTACCAGTGCCTCTATTTTGTATCCACATTGCGAAGTCGCAGATCCCAGCAGTAACTCTTCGCAACTTCTACGCGATGGATTCTGGTTCACTGGGAATCCTCTTCTTTATTTAAAAAAATCAGTTTCGTTATTTCCTATTCTATTTACACATTGAAGTCCTTGGATTCCTCAAAAAATCTTAACTTTGCTTGCTTCAAGTCAAGAGACTGGGGGATTCAAAACCATATCCACGTAATTATGATAAAGGTCTCTGACGTGTTGTGAGGCACTTACTGTCGGCATGTCCGGCATATATCTCCAAGCGTAACATGACATTGAATCACACGTTAAAAGGCAAGGGCTACGTTTTCCCTAGCTCGTACAAGTCTCTGACTTCTTTGGATAAATCAATAACATGAAGGTACAAGCATAGAACCATCTCTGCCACTTGTACAGTGAAACCTGTGGTGCCTTACGCTTCAGCTATACAGTGAGGACCAAAAGTCCGTCGCCCCCCCTGTAACTTCTTTATTCTACATATTACAAAAAAATGTTAAATACATAAGTTGTAGGGTTTCATTCGATCTCTTTAATGGTTTAAGTTTCATTCATACAGAGTGTCTCAAAAAAGCACGGTGATTTAGAAGTTAATTTTTTTAAATGGGACACCCTGTATTTCATTGCATTATTACATTCTACGTTGAATTCTGAACAAGTTTGATTAATGGTTTTCTATCAAAAAAGTTAATAGTTTTGGACTTATGAACACTTGTAAATAATTATTTCGACTACTTTTGCACCAGTTCACGAATAAATTAATGAGGTAGGCTATGCACGCTAGGCGCGTTTATTTTATCCATGACAACGAAAAAAAACTCTTATCTGTTTTTGCCAAATGTCATTGACATTTTGTAGGTTTTCAAAACTTTATTTCAAACGGTTTTCAATTTCTCTTGTTGATTAATATGGCTCGTTCAGTAGCAGACAAAGTTGAAGCCGTTATCATATTTGGTGAAGCTAACCGAAATTACCACGCTGCTATTCGCATTTTCAATGAACGATTATCAGAACGTCCGATGTGTCGAAAATATCTGCAGAAATTGGTGGCAAAATTTAACCAAACTGGCACCGTGAAAGATGCTCCGAGATCTGGGAGGCCGAAAATAATTACGGAAGATGTTGAAATTCAAGTACTAGCCGAAATGGTAAATAACCCACAACAATCAACTAAGCAAGTAGCTGAGACATGTGATGTTTCTAAAACATCAGTAAAGAGGGTTTTAAAACAAAATAAATTCCATCCTTACAAAATAAAAATTTTGCACCAATTGGTTGAAGATGATCCAGACCGGCGACTTGAATTTTGCGAGACCATGGCAGAAAGAATTGTTGCAAATCGACTTTATTTGCAACACATCTGCTTTAGTGATGAAAGCACTTTTTACCTAAATGGAAATGTGAATACCCAGAATTGTAGATATTGGAGTGATGAGAATCCCCATGAATTCCGCGAGGGGCATACTCAATTTCCCCAGAAAATTAATGTTTGGGCTGGTATTTTAGGTAACCACATTGTAGGTCCCATATTCTTGGAAGAAAATTTAAATGGTCCCAGATACCTCCAAATGCTGCAAGACACAATAAGTCCCAGTATCGATGAGATCGTTGAGCAAAACCCACATGAATTTTACTTGGATGTAACATTTCAGCAAGATGGAGCGCCACCACCCTATTTTCGTGAGGTGAGAAATTACTTAGATGAAATGTATCCAGGTAGGTGGATTGGACGTCGAGGTACAACAAAGTGGCCAGCTCGCTCACCGGACCTCTCACCGCTTGATTTCTTTGTCTGGGGTTATGTGAAATCCGTAGTTTTTAAGACAGTTTGTGGGTCGTTAGATGAACTGCGCCGTCGAATTATTGAAGTGTGTTCAGAAATAATACCTCAAACCTTGATTAATGTTAGGGAAGAGTTTACAACCCGACTATTTATGTGTCAAGAAATGCATGGTGGACATGTCGAACATCTTTTGAAATAGATAAAAACTCACCGATTTTAGTTATAAATTAAAATATCTCTTCAGTTTTTAATGATTCTTGATCTGTATTCATGGACTACCTTATCTGTTAATAAAATGTTTCAACTTCATTTGTTCCAATTTTTCGTGAGATTCAACAACTCTAACAATTGTAAAATGGTACGACGAGGTAAGTTACACATGGTGCCATCAGCAGTTTGCAACATTGGATAGCTTTCAAAAAGTTAGGATAGGAAAGTGGAATACATTGTGATCTATTTGTTACGATTTTCTCATCGAACTGGCGCAAAAGTAGTCGAAATAATTATTTACAAGTGTTCATAAGTCCAAAACTATCAACTTTTTTGATAGAAAACCATTTATCAAACTTGTTCAGAATTCAACGTAGAATGTAATAATGCAATGAAATACCCATTTAAAAAAAATTAACTTCTAAGTCACCGTGCTTTTTTGAGACACTCTGTATGAATGAAACTTAAACCATTAAAGAGATCGAATGAAACCCTTCAACTTATGTATTTAACACTTTTTTGTAATATGGAAAATGAAGAAGTTACGGGGGGGGGACGACGGACTTTTGGTCCTCACTGTATAGTGTATCCATCATAGAAAATGGAAAGTGCCGAATCTATCGGAACGACTAATTCACTACCCTCAGCAAAATACAACCCAATAAGACTGATTAGCTCTCTACTTCTAAACCAGGGCGTGTTTGTGAAATTTTTGTCTCCAGCCAAATCTATAGTATTGGATGAATCCACCAGATAGCTCGTTTGTATGACCAATATCTCTCTTAATGAAAAACATTTAAAAATAAAATAAGTGTTATATTTGATTTTTTAAATTCCAGTAAAAGTTTCTCCTCGAGCAGGATTCGAACCCGCGACCTCTAGATTGCCGGTACGGTGCTCTACCAACTGAGCTACCCAGAAGACATGCGTTCCATCTGCAAATCGGGATACCACTTTTTCCTAGAATTTTTGGTGTTAGTAATGTCACGTACAAACTACGGCGTTTTTAGGTGTTGAGAGTTAAGCAGGCGCTACACGATGCGCCGAACATTGGCTCCAACGCTGGACCGAACATTGAGTGAAAACATTCGACGGTGGGTTCGACAAACTTTTCTGCTACACGGTGTTTAACAAATAACTTCGAGCTCGTTTCAATAATTGTGTGTCAGCATTAGTCGGGTATTCTAACGCGGAAATAATGTCGTTTAACTTTGTGTCATTTCTTTGGAGTTTTGCTATGTCGTCAATGTTTATGATTAACATGGGAATGTCAGTGCTGTCCTCGTCGCTTTTATTAGGGTTTGATACGGGGTTTCGAGATAAACTGTCGGCATCGAGATGTTTCTTGCCGCTTCTATGAACAATTTCATACTCAAAATCTTGGAACCGGATGGCCCACTTCGCCAACGGACCGGAAGCATCCTGATTTTTATGCAGCCATCAAAGGGCATGATGGTCAACTACTATACGGAATTTTTTTCCCCAAATATAGTGTCTAAAAATCGTTACTCCGTAAACGACCGCCAAACAATCTTTTTCAGTGGTATTCCACTTTATTTCACCTTCTGATGGGCGTCGCGATGCGTAGGCTACGGGATGCGTACCTGTGGCATCACTTTGCAAAATAATGCCGAAACCAGCAGCGTCCGTGTGCAGCTCTATGGGTAAACTGGGATTAAAATGAGCTAATACAGGAGCATTAACCCAATAATTTTTTAACGAGTCGAGAGAATTTTTTTTTCTTTTCAATTGAATTGTGTATTTTTTCTTGTGATGTCAAAGGTCGAGCTATGTCTGCGAATGATTTAACAAATTTTCTGTAATAATTGGCAATTCCAAGAAAAGATTGAACGTCCTTGACACATTTTGGTATTGGAAAATTTTAAACAGCTGAGACTTTTTCCGGGTCGGGGGATAAGCCTTCAGTGCTCTCAACATGGCCTAAAATTTTGATTTTTTGACAGGCAAAATTACATTTACTTGGCTTTAGTTTTATGTTAGCTGATCGAAACCTTTCAAAAACGTTTCTCAGTTTGTACAGGTGATCCTCAAAATTATCTCATTTGATGATTACGTAGTCTAAATAAACCAAACAAGTATTCCACTTTAAACCCGCCAAAACTTGGTCCGTCACCTAGAGAAATAGGCTGGACTGCAAGCAAGACCGAATGGTAAAAAATGTAATTTAAATAACCCCTCTGGAATAATGAAAGCGGTCTTAGGTTTGTCTTTTTCTGCCAATTTTATTTGCCAAACTCCCGAAAAACAATCTGAAGTATAGAAAAATTTTGAACCTTCCAAGGCTGTAAATAAATCTTTGATGATATGTAATGGATAACGATCTATTTTGATTAATTGATTTACTTTTCGGTAATCAACGCAAAATCTCAAATCACCTGATTTCTTTTTAACAAGTACCACCGGTACAAGATCCTATTTACCTTTCACATTTTCATTGATCATTGGAAACGATTGAGTTCCCCACTAACATGTAACTCTCCAACACCTAAAAACGCCGTAGTTTGTAGGTGATATTACTAACACCAAAAATTCTAGGAAAAAGTGGTATCCCGATTTGCAGATAGAACGCATGTCTTCTCGGTAGCTCAGTTGGTAGAGCACTGTACCGGCAATCTGTGTTCGCGGTGTATAACCAGCCAAGAGATAGGTTTACACAGGCCGATTTGGACAATCTGTGTAACACTGGACACAAAGTATTGCTGATTGGGGACTTGAACGCCAGGCGTCCTGAGTGGAGCGGCGGCTCCCAGCCCAACGCCAACGGCAAGACACTGTGGGAATACTCACTAAGCAGCGACGTGGTAGTGGTGCACTCAGACGAGCCCACCCACTACCCCTGGAATGGATCCACTCCGACTATAATTGACCTGATAGTCAATAAAAATGTCACGAATTTGAGTGAACTCAAGGCCGTCCACGAGATGACCTCCGATCACGATCCGGTCCTGTTCTGTATGAAGTATCGGGGAGAGGATATTCCGCCTGTCCTCCGATACGATTACAAGAATGCGGACTGGGCCGAGTTTCGGAGGGTCATGAATGCTCGGACCGTTATTAGGTCCGACATTCCTCGCGACGAAATTGAGGATATAACACTTGCTCTAATTCGTGATATTCAGATCGCTCGCGATCGGGCTGTCAGGAAAATTATTATCAGGAGTAACTGGAATGTGATTCCACCCGAAGTTCGGGCGTTAATCACTCTGAAAAATTCTCTCCGAAAAAAGTGGCAGGCTACAAAAATTCCGGAGCATACGATTGACATGCTCCGGTTAGGTAGAGAAATTTCAGAGTTGATTAACGACCACAACGATACGGTGTGGAAGAACAAACTGGAGAAGCTGGACGTACGTGACAACTCTCTGTGGCGGATGACGAAGCGCATTTCCAAGCGCTTCGAGCCCATCCCAGCCATAGTGAGGGGTGACGTGCGTGCAGTGACGGATCCCCAGAAGGCGAAACTGTTTGGTGAGCATTTCGCCAGTGTCCATAGAAAGGCGCCGGACGTTAGTGACGGGCAGAGACAAAAGTCTGGTATCACAGACGACTTTAGACAGTCGATGCCCGCCCCTATCGGCCCTCATAGGCTCGCCAAAATCTTGACGAACTATGAAGAGCTGACGGAAGTCATTAAACGACTTCCGACGAACAAGGCGCCTGGGCCGGATGGGCTGGACGCAGTTCTGCTCAAGAACCTGCCGAGAAAGTCCCTGGTCCAAATCATTCATTTTATAAATGCAATGATCAAGTGGCAGTGTTACCCAGATTGCCTGAAGAAGGCACTGGTAATACCTATCTTGAAGCCAGGCAAGGATGGCCACCAACTCGACAGCTATCGCCCCATATCACTACTGAGCGTTGTCGCCAAGGTAGTAGAGAAGATTCTCTTGAAACGGTTAATCTCCCTCGAGGAGAGACTCAAAATGATCCCCGATGAACAATTCGGCTTTCGTGCAGGTCATTCTACAACCTCGCAGATTGTCCGAGTTGTTCACGAGGTGAAAGAGGCAGCTCACCGAGGGATGAACACAGTCATGGTCCTGTTGGACATGCAAAAAGCCTTCGACTCCGTGTGGATTGAGGGTCTAATTTGTAAAATGCTGGAGGCACGCATGCCTTCATACTTGGTAAGGATCGTGAACTCTTATCTCACGAATCGTACTTTTGTGGTGAGGGTTAACAGCACAAGATCCGCAGAGTACCCTATCGAAGCAGGTGTCCCGCAGGGGTCTAGCCTATCCCCGCATCTGTACTCTCTACATACGCATGATTTTCCTATGTGCGAGAGAACGAAGACGGCTATATACGCGGATGATACCGCGATATACGCCCAATCGTTCTCCAGCGTCGCAGCTGCTATGCAGGTCCAGACCCGTCTGGACAGGGAAATCATTCCGTATTTGGAGAGAAACAAGATCGTGGTGAATCCGAGGTGAGTCCGAGGCCATTAACTTCTCCAAGAAATTCAGATTCTCGAAAGTCTTGCAGAAGTTGAAGGTCAAGGGCAAAGCATTGGAGGTAAAGACCAATGTGCGATACCTGGGAGTACAGCTCGACAAGCGTACAACGTGGCATAAACACATCAACCTGGCTATCCAGAGGGCAGCGGCTGCGGTCAAACGCACGTACCCCCTGATAGCCAGAGGTTCACACATGTCGCTAGAGGCCAAAATGGCCATTTATAAACAGATGATTCGGCCTGCCATGTTGTACGCGTGCCCAGCGTTCTGCAACCTGCCCAAAACTCCTTTTATGAGATTGGTCAGGATGCAGAACAAAGTACTTCGTCTGTGGAGGAAGGGAGGCGGCTCTCAGTGCGTCCTCCCGACCCTTCCTCTCCCCTGGTCCCTTTTGGGCGAAGAGTTGAGCTTAGGACGGAGTTTCTGTATATCAAATGATGTGTAGTTAGATTGAAAACTTTGTAACAATAAACATTTATTTATTTATTTATTTGTACCGGCAATCTAGAGATCGTGGGTTCGAATCCTGCTCGAGGAGAAACTTTTTTCTGGAATTTTAAAAATCTTTCTGAATGCCGCAAATTTTCTTCATTATATTTAAATCACAAACGCAAACTCTCCTGTTATATTTGATACGTGAACGTGATTATTATACCATTCTGAAGAAAGAAGTACGAGCAGTGTGTACTTCTGTAATTCACCCTGTATATAGTAATAACTTTAATAACTTTAGCGAAAAGAAAGATTTATGAAGGAATAAGGGGAAAGGAAATTTCTCATGTATTTGGGTTGTAATAGTTTATTATGAAATATACAAATCATACTATTTTATTTAGAATGAAACTATGTACAAGCAGTTTGGAAATCAATATAATTAATTTATGAAAATCATGTGATTTCAAAAGTGTCATTCTGTCTACTTAAAATGAATAAGAAATATAATACTGAAAAATCCGTTAAACACTACAAAAAAACGTGGATGTTGTATAAAGCTTTTTTTCATTATACCTATCTGAAAACACATAAGTACATGCTTATTCTGTGCACCTGCACGGAAAATTTTACGGTGCGCTAGTGTTATTAGCTGCCTACCTGCATGTCAAAATAAAATAATATGTTATTGACAGTTCTCTAGAAAGCAAGGTTATCAACTACAGTTATCGAAAATAAAGTAGCTGCTATATGATTATTTACAACACAAATTGTACCATAAATGAAAATTCGGTGGTTTTCGGGTTTGTTGGTCGTGGTTAACAATCGGTGGTTTTCAGGTATATGTAATGAAAAATATCGTTCATCACACGTCCATAAATGCTTTTTCCGTGCTTGGATGACTTCCCGTATTTGGCTATGCCTCCCACGGGAAATTGTCGTGCGCGCACGGAAGGTCTATTTTAACGACTCCCAATGAAATACAATATTTCAACATTATTGGAAAACCTTTAGATGCCTGATAATCACTAAAAAAGTGAATGGAGAGCAAACATAAAATAAAATTTCATAAGAGAACCAACTTTAAAATATTTTTCAAATTACCTGCACTACAGCAAATGAAATTTGGCATTAATTTCATGTTGTTTTCAATATAAATTAAAATATGTTTTCCATAATGAACCAATAAATACATATTAAAAATAGCTGCTTTTAATTGTAATAACCCTACCTAACCTACGTGGCTAAATCTTACAACAAGGCTTGTTTCAAAAGTTCAACAAAAAATTCATTTAGAAATGAGGAATAATAATAAACATAATAATAATGATGATAATAATAATACTCCCTCATAAACACTCGTAGAGTACACCCAAAGGCATAGCTTGTGCGAGAAGAGGACTGCCATTATTATCATCATTTGCCATGGTGCTCCGAGGCGACTGATTTTTAGTGTGTATGACATTTGAAAATAAACTGGCATTTCGAGATAACGGGGAAAGAAATACAACAAGCCAAATTTTTGATGAATCTGAAAGTACCAGCTGATTGTCCACCTCAAAGCTTTTTAACTATATAATTGACAATTTTTGTGACTTTCCCATAGCACCTTATATGTGACTGCGCTCTGGGTTTATTTTAATGTACTATGAATATAGTAGCTTTGTTCCCCTGTTGATTGTTATAGTTCAAATGGCCTAATCATGTATTTCTTTTAAACAAAAATGTTAGAACCAACAGTGTTTTTGTAATCCAATATTAAAACAGTAGTCATAATTAGTGTTACCTGTAAATAAAATATGAGATAAAGAGAAGACTATACTTACATAAAATGTTTCATGAATCAAATCATGTCACAAAACTTCTACATAATATGTATATTCATTAAATATAAAAAATACAAATGAAAATACATACCAGAAATATAAAGTATTAGTAAGCTACTTGTCAAGTAATAAAAAATATTAATGAAATTGATAATAGATATTCAAATATTAGATTACTACATATAACTGTTAAAGAAATATTACACTGATTTCTGTAAATTTATAGAGTGTGTCAGAGAGTTTCTGTTATTTATACTGAGCACTTTTATTCCTGTAGGTGAACAATATCATTTGAATGTTCTGAAAGCATTTGATTTTATCTTGACATATTCTCATCATCAAGGGACAACAAAATTGGCAGATTGACTCTTGTGAAGAATTAATTACTAAAGAACCCATTAATATCATTATTGAAAAACATGATAATAATGATAATAATAATAGATCTTCAATTTTCAAATAATATAAGCAGATGGTGTCACGCATTAAGATATGATATATATGTAATTTTTTTCAAGGCAACACCGTTTCTTCAAAATATAACCAAGACATGAAATAGCAAATCTTTTAATGTAAATTAGAGCAGTGTATTTAGGTATATATCTCCATGAGAGGTTCCCAATAGGAAAGCTTTCTCAAATAATAGGTTAAAGACCAAAACTAAAAAAAAAAAAGGTTTTTCAGAGAAAGAATTAGTTGACTTACGCATGATATAAATATGAGTGCAGATAGATTAAAAAAAAAACATCTCACAATAACAAATGAGCGCGTGGCTTTGTTTATTGGGAGTTCCTTAGATAATAGAAGTCATTCTCTCTCCCAATCAATCTGCAGAGTGGGCCATGATGGCAAATATCTGTTAGAATTACTACACTGGCTCAAACAGATACTTGTGCAATGTCCGTTTATGAAAAAGAGACTCATTGTAAACAAATAGCAGAATTTTTTTTCGAAGTTGTTCCGTGTTTGAATCACAACAAACACTCTGGATATTTGATTCATCTGCTCTCGCGCTAATGAAACGGTGCCTAGGCCGAACCATGGAAACCAAATAGGTAGTGAGTTTGTGATGATTCGGTGGGAAACATATGGCTTTGAACCTGTCTGTACTGAATTACCCTTGCACTGATTTGATGCAACAACTTTGAAATTAGTCTGCAGGTGGTCCGGCCCCTGTTCAAATCAATACAAAATTCTGCTAATTGGTTAAAACGAACACGTACAATGGTATCCCCTGCAATGAAGAACAATGAACAAGTACATATTTGATATAATTCAACACGCATCTCGGTATTATTTATGAGATTCTTCGTTTCCTGACAGATATTTGCCAATATTGCCAACACTGTAAGTTTGAATCTTCAGAAAATAATATATTTCCTAGAGAATGAGTTAGCTGACTTGCACATGATACATATTAGTGCAGATATTTTCAAACAATAACTTTACAATATTTGCTCTGCGTATACAGGATGTTTCAGTATTTCCACCCCACAGAGCAGGTGCACTGTTCACAAAATAATGGTGAAAGTTCAATATCATTTCTTGAATTAACATATAACCAAGATATAGAGGGCCTAAAATATCACTTTTTTCTAGACAAACTTCCAAAAAATGCAATACTTGTTTAGTTGATTCAAAAAGTTCGAGATGCTCCTGTCTTATTTCTCTTCAATATATAGTTCATCAGCGTGAATATAAAAAAATTATGAATTCTTATAAATTAGATAATTTGTTCCAGTAGACCAATATACAACAATTATATTTAATTTTTTATTATTGTGCAGGTAAAGTCTAAATATTCAAAATGTCCAACCTCTTTAATGATCACCCATTAAAAAGAATCACTCTGGTTCAAAAATCCTACAAGCCATATTCGCGAATATCCTGACAACCACTTTCCTGTCAATATTACGATAGCTTTTTAATGAAATCTGACTTGTGCAATGATTCAATCTGACCAAATTGATCACATCATTCACAATCATCACTGTGATGAAAGGGAGTATATGCCCCCTAATAATTAGCAATTTCACTCATAATATGTATGATTTTCAGGCTATCCACTGAAACTATAAGCAAACATAATGAGAATTAGTCTAGTAATTTCCCAAGCAATTTTAATATTTTGTATTCATTGTACACTATAAACCCGTAACAAAGCTCCAAATTAATAAATAAAATAAGATTTTTTTTGGCTGCACTTACCCAGTGGGACCCGAATTATTTAACATGCTGTACTATTAATCGAAAATATCCCTATTTACTAACTAGCTATAGTTATAATTGTTTAATTGGTGTTGTGAATGAATGAAAGAAAAACTGAAGTTCAATCTTCGGTAAAGATTTACTTCTAGTTTTGGTTGAAACCAGACTGCATGTACATTAAAAACATCATCATCTAACCTAATATCCTTAACATTTATTAGAAAAATATTCAATTCCTCTGCTTTTATTTTTCAAATGAGCATTATTTTATTTAGGGAGTAGTACCTAGATTGTTCAATATAAAAATTATTTATTTATAACAATAAAATGCTGAGATACCTACCAGACTTCTGAATACGTGTGAAAAAATTAACAAAACTAACTACTACTCCCGCTGAACCTCTAATGAATGATATGCCAATTCTATGATAGAATTTTTTCAGTCAACACTCTGCTAAGTTTGCGAAGCCCAACTTGTGACTACGAAAATACAGCTCAGAGGGATTTTTTTTTTCGTAGGACTGTGGAGCTTCCCAATCAGCAAGGCAATCTCTTATCATAACAGATTTGTATCAAACAGATGTCTGCTGAACTACATTTATGTAACTATTTAATGGTTTATGCTCAGTTTCGCATTCGGAATCCTCAATTTCGCAAAGGTTAGTGGAAAGATCACTATTACTAACATAACCACCAAGTAGAGAATGCCTTTCCTCTGAAACAAAAAAATATATTGAAATAATTCAAATATTTAATAAAAAAATGATAACGGTATTGTGTCACTTCAGAAAGCCTTAACATTTCATTAAAACCAAAATTATGTTTGATCTCCACTGTGACGATTCAGAAAAAAGCGTTGTTTTGGTCCTTCGATGATTATTATATAACTGAATGGCTGAATTTCAGTAAGTATATAAAAATGTTTGTTATATTTTTTTCTTTGGTGTTATAGCGGTTTGAATGAGCTATTTCTATAAATCCGTAAATATCATTTATTGTTTTCAATGGAAACTATTTTCTCGCATTAAACTGTTAATTTTTCAATGATTTGTATTGATGAGTTCCCTATAAGAAGTTATACATAAATACCGGTGTGAAGACAGCGGACAAAGATAGCGGCCACTATTTCCGAAGTCATACGAACGTGGGAAACAGTAGCGCACCAATCCTTTCTTTTAACTTATACGAAATAGCAATTGTTCCATTGAAGATAAGTAATTTCAATTATTGATAGAGAACCGTTTCCTTCATTAAAAATAATGACCATCTACTCACTGCTCATTTATCAGGGTATAATATTAGTTGAATCCAAGAAAAATGAACACAGAACATATTCGTCAATTCATCCCTATGATACCAGACATGAACACAATTTGTTGGTACCATTACATTGTCTGCGAAGAACGCAAAGGCACGATTTGACGGGTACGATGTTTTATTTCTCTACAAACTATAAATATAACAAATCGGCTTTGTTTCGTTTTCATTGGGCCACCCTGTGTATATACAGAAAGACCCATTTAAAAGCGGAGCACGGCTGTAACTGTTTTGTTTCTTGTCCGATTTGAACAATATTTTTTTCGAATTAAAATTGTTCCAACACATCTATTATACTAACATAACTCTGATATAAAATTCGAAATGTCAAGAAATTCATCAAAATATTTTTTCAAAATAAAATTTTACTACGGTTCTGGATTTGTGATACTTTCAAATCGGTATAACCGAAATTACACAAAACATTTCGAAAAGGTAATTTCAATTTTAAACATACTATACTTCTATTAGGAATCAATATTGAAGCTGAAAAAGCACCTGGGAAGCGGCCTTGATTACATAACGGCTAAAAGGCTGTAATCAAGGAAAACTACCTAAAAAATAAAGATCCCGTACCGCCCTTGAGGCCGGGATCTAAGGTGGACAGAGCACCCAAAGAGGCCAGGAGAGGCAAAAACATTGCACTCGAAGGCACAAAAGCGGTGAAACGTCCTCGCTCTAGCAGCACAACACCGCCACAAACGTCACAGCTGAGGAAAAGACCAAGGCAAGAAGGAGTCACCTTCAAAGATGCCCTTTCCTCAGTCAAGGTCGCTGTGGTACCAAAGGAGTATCCAGAGAATAAACAGCCTAGAAAGACTAGCAAGAGTCCAGGACTCAATCTCTGAGGCTCTTGATAAAATCCCCACCGAGGAACCCCAAGTGCGTTTCGCAAAATGCACACATACATCAGGTTACCTGATAATTGTGTGCGCGGACCGCACTAGTGCAGACTGGCTAGGAGAAGTCATCCCAACCATAAAACCCTGGGAGGGGGCAATCCTAACAGTGTTGGAAGTTGGTGACTTACCCGATAACTACGCCTGCACAACTTACGTTCCCGATGAGGACAAAGGCTGGAAGCAGGAAAAATTCTGCGTAGGCTGAAAGTCTCAAACCACGGGCTCAACACGCACCTTTGGACGGTGTGGGGTAAAACCCGATCGCCTAAAGGCCAAACATGGGCCTTTTCCATGGATAAAGATTCCCTTGAGGAAATAAAAAACTGGACATGTCTCCCTATTTTAACCTAGAAGACTGAAATTCAGAGTTAAAGGAAGACAAGGTGCCAGCAAAAGCACCGGAGAAGGCTCAGGGTTCTGCAGTTGAACCTCCATCATGCCAGAGCGTTCAGCGCCATGGTATGCAGGGGGTTTGACGAAGAAGGATTAGATCTGGCCCTCTTGCAGGAACCCTGGCTACACGGAGGGAGAGTAGCAGGTCTAAAACCCAACTAAGGTAAGATACTATATTATTATAAAGAAGGTATAAACAAAGCTCGAGCATGTATTTCATATAATATCAATAAGGTAGAATGTACACTGATACCGGTGCTTTGCACCGGCGATATTGTTACAGGTCTCCTAAGCACGCCGACAGAGGAAAGAAGCAGAAGCTGGATCGTCAGCTCAGCATATTTCCCAGGCGACAAAGCATGCCCATCACCGATATTGAGCGAAGTCATCGCCTATGCGGCCAGCATAAATCTCCAGCTATTCATAGGAGGTGATGCAAATGCGCACCACACAGTATGGGGGAGTACGGACATCAACACGAGAGGTGAGTCACTATTACAGTTGATTCTAATTGAAAGATTGTTAATAGCTAATGTAGGTAACGAACCAACCTTCGTCACAGCAACGACATAACTCTAACGTCAGAAAAAGCTGGTGATAACATTGCCAACTGGCACGTATCTTAGTCAAATATAGAAACCCAAGAGAGACTAACTGGGAAAGATACTTAGTATCACTCGGTGAGTCTCTCGAGAGGACCACGACTGAAATACGGGATAAGGAAAGCCTTGAGAGGGCAGTAGACCAAGTATGCAAGGCAATAGTCGATGCCTACGAGGAAAGCTGTCCCGAAAAAAACAAGGCTGCAAAACAAGAAAACAGTCTGGTGGAACAAGCACCTGGAAACCCTCCGAGGTGAGGTGCGAAAGCTTTTTAATAAAGCAAAAGTAAACCATGACCGGACCACATATAAGGTTAAACTTACGCAGTACAACAAAGAAATCTGAAAAGAAGGATTCGTGGAAGAAGTTCTGTGAAGAGGTAACGGATACCCCTACATGCTCGAGAACCCACAAGGTACCAGCCAAAGAAGGTGCTGTAAACCAAGTAGGTTTCTTGAAAAAGGACAGTTTCGGAGCTTACACAAACAGCCATAGATATAACTGACAGGTGGTGTAAGGAGGAAGAACTGGGAGTAAACCCTCATAAAACCACTATAGTCACATTCACACGAAAGAAAACGCTCGAAGGACTAAAGTCACTTGTGCTAAACGGGATAGAAATTCCTTCTGCCCAAAGAGGGAAAATACTTAGGAGTCATCTTCGACCATAAGCTAACATGGAATCAACATCTACAAAAAGTGATAGAAAAAAGCTCAGTAGCCTTCAATTTGTGCAGGAGAATGTGCGGAAAATATTGGGGGCTACAACCAAGAATGACCACATGGCTTTATGCCAGAGTCATCAGACCTATGATGGTGGTATGGTGGCCAAAGACAAAGCAGGCAGGGACTGCAAAGACAAGCATGTCAGAGTGCTACCGGAGCCATGAGAACTAATCCAACAGCCGCACTAGAAGTCTTGCTCAACCTGCCACCACTACACATACACATTCAAGGTGAAGCCAGGTTGGTCACGAGCAGATTATTTAGAGGTCAAACGCCCATAAGCAAGATGCACGGGAAATACTACAACAAGCTATATGAAGAGTGGGAAAACGACCAGATATAGATCAGATGGTATACTCCCGAGATATAGCTTTGACAAAACTTTCAAGATAAGCATAACGGACAGGAATGCGTAATGCAGAAATCGCCGTCTACACTGATGACTCAAAAACCGATGAAGGTTCAGGAGCCGGCATATATGGAGCCAAGCCGAAGATACGAATGTCAATGAGCTTAGGCAAATATGCGAAATCGGAAATCGTTGCAATACATCATTGCGCGCAGGAGTTAATAAGGCAAGAGTTCTCAGGAAAAACCATTGTCATTTACTCAGACAGTCAAGCGACAATAAAAGCAGTCAACTCTATGCAAATTACCTCAAAACTAGTTTGGGACTGCATAGTAGCCCTAAAAGAGCTGGGTAGTCAGAACAGACTGACACTAGCTTGGGTACCAGCACACATAGGGTACAGAGGCAACGAAGAGGCTGATTCACTAGCTCGAGAAGGAGCAAGTCAGGCCCTGAATGGCCCAGAACCGGTTTGCGGTATAGCAAAAGCTTCACTAAAAACCAGCACCAAAACTAAGCCAGAGAAGGAGCACTACTAGAATAATAGTTGGACTCCTCACAGGGCATAGTAGGCTCAATAAAAATATGAGCATACTCGGACTGGCAGAAGAAATACTATGCAGGTTCTGCCAGGAAGAAGAGGAAACATCAGCACACATACTATGCCACTGCGAGGGCTTGTCAAGGCTGAGGTTTCTAATGCTGGGAGAAGAAAAACCAGAAGCTCCCAAGTATATGTGAGTTCTAAAAACTAGCCTATGGAGTCTCGTGATGAAGACAGGGCTAGACAAATAACTCTAAACGATTTCGAGGGAACACATAATAGATCTGCAAAGGTCACGGTGTAGATTCTTATGACACAGAAGCCCCAAACTAATCTAATCTAATCTAGGAATCAATATTTTTCAGATACATTTCTGTTGTACCCATTTAAGAGCATTGTAAATCCAGTACCAAATTCCGATTTTTTAAAAACAATTTCTAATACATCCAATAAATGATAAATAACAATTCTAGCGGAATGATCAAATCTAAATAAGAGGCCAGTCTAATATAGGCTGAAATTATATTCAGTCCCTACTTAAAGTGCTCCTATTTTATATTGTATTTTGAGCAAATATGATCAATATTGATGAAAATAATATTATTATTGACTAATGACATTTTCTCAATGTTATGTTTAGTTATGTTAGTTTTAGGCGTTATTATTATTATTTTTTATCCCTTTTCTTGGGAAAATAAAATTGAAGTTAAAATTCGTTAAGGTTATTCTGACCCGAATTCGTGTATTATGGATCGGAATGAATCATTGATTATTCTGTCCGAAAAAGTAGATAACCGTAATAATAAACATAAAAACTCAGTGAATGGTAAAGTATCCAGTACCCACCTGTAGTACTCGTTCTGGGCGAAATTGAATCATCTGCTGACAACTAAAGAAAAAACGTGTTTAAAACTCAAACGCAAGTGAATCTCCTGCATCCTCCTATCTGAATGTAAATGTATTGTTTGTAAATAAAAACTCTGCGAACAGTAAAGTATCTAGTACCCTCCTGTAGTACTTATCATATAAAGTAAAACGATATGAAACACGATTTTAAACGAAAAGAAAACGTTTAAAACTCAACGCAAATGAATCTCCTGTCGTTTTTGTCAACGTGAATTGTTTGCAATGGCCACGTTGATATTTGCATCAGATCTTAGAAACATCTTCAGTAAGTTTATACGAGATATGAGCTTGACAGAAACGTGAATAAATACGTCGGATTGTTCTCAGACATAACTGAATAGGTTATTGTTGACCGGAGTGCTCGTATGACTTGTTACCGGCATTCAATTCAGTATACAGCACTGCTACAAATTGTATTAACAGCCTGAGCAGAAGATGTAAGACTCAGGTAATGGCGCAGTCTAGCAGGCTGAACCTTCCTAAACATTCATTATTTGTATAGTACACATCTGACCATTGTGCTAGTAACTAGTAAAACATGCATGACACCATCGCTCTAAAAATGGCTCTAGGTACTTCGAGAATAGACGGGAGCCATCTAAATTCACCCAGGCGAGTCGCCGAATCTTCCGAACTGTTCTAAATAAGGACGACCCCTCTCGAAGCATCTGGAGTGTTACATTCTAAATAAGTTCACTGCGGATATAAATATAGAGCTATTGAACAAAAAGGAGAGTTACAGTCCAGCGTAGTTGAATTAGTAGACAATATAGAACAGATATTTCACAGTTCAGTATGACGTGAACTGAGTGGCATTCCAGTAGTGTTCAGTCATTAGAGTTTGTGAAAATTAATTACATGTTTCCTGTTTAAATATACAGGGCTAAACCGTTTATTATTATTACAACTGGCGTTAGAAGTGAGAATAAAAATAGACTAGTGACCCGATATATAAATAAGTGTTTGCGAAATTAACAGATTTTCGTATTACTTTTTGTGAAAAATACACTAATATCTCCGTTTAAAGTAAAAAAAAAATAATTTCTAGGGCAGTGCACCCGATGATTTTGAAGGTCGCAGAATTGAAATAAGAATTGGAAAACAAGGAACTCAAAACAACTGAGAAGATCGCACTCCAAAAAATTTCCTTGGAAATACTCAAAGAAACTAGAAGAGTCTGTGAGTTGAGGTACGATTTCATAATGAACTTAAAGTATCATTCTGTTTAAATAATTGTGACAAGCTGCCAATTGCGACTCAATTTTGGTAGTCACAGTTCTAACAGCTATTTAAATTAAATCCTCATTTAAGTTCATTAGGAAATCGGGCATAAACTTCTGGAACACTTGGTGAGTTTGGAAGCAAAAACTTCAACAAAATTCGAAAAGCCAGAAAGACAATGTTTCTAGAATATTCGAATAGTTTGGAAGAACTTTAAGAAGATTCAAGGAGCCTATAACAAAACCTTCTATAAAATTCGAATAATCTGAAATAGAAACTTCAAGAAAATTTAATGTGCCTTAAGAAAAATCTAGATAATTCTAAAACTCCAACAGAGTGAATTCTAGAAAATTTGAAGCTTCATTAAGATAAACACAGGAGATATGATAGAACAACTTTGTGTCGATACAGAAATGGATGAAATCAAAGATGAAATCGAGGCAGAAATCGACAAAATAAACGAAAGTGATACAGCGCAGACCAAAAAAACTGTAAATAAAAATTCAATGCTGAATATGAGTTTGAACTTGAATGAAGTTTACAAGGAAATAGAGGATTTCAAGGTAAGTGCTGAATCTGGGAAGCTTTAATTGAAGCAGCCTCAGTTTGACAGAAAAACTTGTGAAAATGTGGGAAAATTTACCGATGACAATTTGAAGGTGTGGCCAGAGTAAATGGTAGAGGAAAGAGCTGTAGCAATAATACTAGAATTGGCTAATTTAGATCAAAAGCCAAATGAATCTCCTCAGTTCCATGAAAAAGTTTTGAATTCATCATAATACCGACCTCGATGTATAGTAAGCTTCTGAGCGTGAAAGTAAGAAGAAATCCTACAATAACAGGCACTCTCAATTGTCATTTCAACACCCTCAAAATAATTTAGTTCAGCGACCTTTAACATCGCAATACAAACAAATGAATTTCAACTAGTCGCAAAAGTCCCAATTTCCAAGAGGTCCAATAAATATGCCGTCATTCAAACCCACCCATTTGAAGATTCCATTCAAATGTCCTAGTTTTCAGAAAACCCGGAAATTCATGGAAACCATTTCAGATTGTTCTTCAAATCACACCTACACCAATGATCATCGACCCGAAATACGACACCTCAGAATAATGTTTTCCAAAATAATGATGAATGATCCAATATATTGATGTATTGATATCTAGTTAGCCCAGACACAGATTCCAGGGATTAAAAAAATTGACTTACTATGGCTGCATTCCACTAGTCGCCCACAACGCTCACGCTCACGTTTGCGGTTATTCCCGTTCGACTAGAGTGTGACTAGCTCGTATTTTGGTTATCCTAGCAAGTGGAACGGGTTTTAGTGGTTTGTAAGGATTTGACAAGTTGAGTTGAAGAGCGAGGACAAATGTATAACGGATGTCACTTTTTCTTTGGATTTGTGAATATTATCAATTCAAATTAGTGATAGAGACGTTTTTCATAAAATATCTAATTTCAACAAAATGTTCAGTCCGAAATATAATGTAATTATTGCACTCATGCGATGAAGAAATTATTGTGAAACTTCCAGTTCATTTAGTTTCATATGCAGACACATTCACTACCAGAGGTACATCTTTTTCGAAATCGAACAATGTTATTGTTTCCATCGCTTCGGTCGTCATGTTTGAACTTCTATAAACGACAAACGACCACTTCAACCCACCTCAAGATGTGGGTCGCCGTGGGCTCGACGTGAGCAAAATCAATGACGTCATTCATGACGATTTCAGCACGCCCATAACGACCGTGATCGTCATGTGGAACGACTCCATGAGCGTTTTGAGCGTTGCGAGCGCCTAGTGGAACGCAGCCTATAGCAACGATCAATGACTTATTAGAAGTGACAATTGAAGTTTCACCTCAAAAAGTCAAACCGGATTTGCGCAATAAAATTTGAAAAAAAAGGATGTCGACTGAAATTAGAAAAATTGGACTATCGAACCATCATCTAATACCTGTATTTGACGGTGTTAAGAGGGTAGACAGACTTACGAAGATATGCTTAGTACCTTTGGTGATCAATGTCCTTTGTAAGCTAACGTGAAAAACTGGACTGCAAGTTTCAGAAGAGTATATGAGACGCTCGACATGAGAGGGCGAATACAGTGTCACAGAGAGTCGCAGATATAGTTCGAGAGTCCGCAGACAGACAGCGATAGTGACTCTGATATAAATTAAGATATTGTTTAAGACAAGTTTCAAATAAATTAGCTGAATTAGTAAAGTGCACTTTTACTACAATATATATATATGAATGAAAGCAGCAATCAATGGAATGGAGAGAATCTTCTAAATTATTAGGTCTGTCGACATAGACCTTTCGTTTGACATGACCCCATAGAAAAAAGTCGAGTGGTGTAAGATCTGGAACTTCTACTAACGCCCTATTCATCTGTTCTCAAATGTCTCATCTAGATAATTCCTTACGTGCATAACATAAAAGAGTAGCTCCGTATTGTTGGAACCATGTTTCTGTAGACATTACCGTCGTCCCCGAGACGAAAAGACGTACTAATGCTGGAATAACATCATCCCTCAGAAGATTCAAATAGTTTTCAGGACTCACAAATAAATAAGATCGCTGTTTTACATACGTCGTTCGGCAACCTTCTTTTTCATTAAAAAATAGTAATTTTATGCACTATCGAAAGAAATAATAGTAATATTATAATAATAATAACTACTTCTGTTTTTTTTTCTCTAACCTTCTATTGAGGAAAAATTCAGGATTAGGGTACTTGAATTATTACAGAAAAAATTCTTTCAGTGAAATTGTCCAATAGATAATTAACAGGTATTGTTCTTCGAAAAATAAGCATCTAGGAAAGTTATACCAACGTACGCCACGTCCTGGTTCAAACTGTTACATCACTTAGAATATCCGATTGGCTACATTCCTTGATTGAGAAAACTTTTGAAACTGAGGTGGACACAAAAATACGAAACACTGTATTTATTGAAGAATTCAAAATAATATTACTACTACTGAAATGATGAACAAAAAGTGTTTTAACGATACTAAACAGGACAAATGGTTTCATTAAAAAAAAAATCGATTACGTCACTCATCCACCAAAAGTACATCAAAAAAGTATTTGAATTCACAGAAAAAGTAGAGTTAAATATCGTTTAACTTCCATACGAACTTTTTCCAATAACTGTGAAAAATAGGCGGGTCCATATATTTGACTAACTATGTAATTGGTGATGTGCCCTAAAACATGGCATATTAAAATTTGACATTGACAAATTGATTTTAATCTCTCACATGAAAGAAGACGAAAAGCGTGAAATACACCGATTCTGACTTTTACCAACCAAGTGAAAGATTGCATAAAGAACAAATATGAAATAATTTTTTTCACGAAATCGTTTACAGCCCTGAAGTTAAGAAATAAGTCGAATTGATACTAGAACAATGTATTCTTCGTCCAAGCATATCACCCTGGTCATCACCGATATGGATTGTCTCAAAAAAGGTGGACGCAAGTGGAGGATAGTCGTTGACTATAGTAAGGTCAACGAAAAAACTGTAGACAATCGATATCTGCTTCCGAATATAACGGACGTCATCGACAAACTCGGAAAGTGCAACTTCTTCACTAGTTCAGCCAGCGGATTCCATTGCAAACATATCACAAAAACAGATTTCAACGTTGAAAATGGGTGCTACGAGTAACGGCGTATGCCTTTTGGGCTAGAGAATGCTTCGGCGATCTTGCAAAGAATCATTGACAACATCCTACGAGGTCTCCAGAACGAAATTTTCTCGATGATATGGTCTATTTTACCCCCCTTCAGTAACATTTTGTCAGTTTGACAAAGTTTTTCAGTATGGCAAAGTTTTTCAACGCCCCAAGGACAAGATATAACTTGATAAATCAGAATTTCTTAAGAAAGAAGTAGCCTACCTGGGTCATATCATTAGACCAAAAGGAATCGGTGACACGTCAGAATAATATTTTCAAATAATATTATTTGTAAAAATAACACAACAAAATATCATTTCACTAAATCAACATAGGAAAGAATAATATTTAGATGAAATAACATTATTAATGAATAACATTACAGATTTTCCAGCCTTGCAAAAAGGCGAATCTGTCACCAAGTTAGTTCGTTCAGGAACAATCGAGTCATAAAAATATAAAAAATCGTCTTTTTTGGTCGTCGAATCAAATATGGTCTAGTTTCTTTAACATGACATTAGTGTACTATGATAAAAAAATTTAATGTTATTTTTGTATGTGTGTTATTTATGTATGTGATGTATATTTTGTATCTATGTTATTCGGACGTGGAACCAAGGAATCAAACGGAATCCGGACCAAATCGTCACGATTAATAAATATCCAATTCCACGAACAACCGCATAAATTACAAGATTCCTTCGTCCACTCGGTTAATACAAAAAATTCTTCAAGGACTTCGTCGCATCACCAAACCCCTTACATTATGCCTAAAAAATACGCTAAAATCGAACAGACGCCCCAATTTATAAAATGTTTCGACTATTGTTAATGTGATTAACGTTGCCTTAGGGAGTAATTTATCACAGAGGCCAGTTGGAAAAGACAAACCAGTAGCGTACGCCTCGAGGTCACTCAATCAATCAGAGCAAAATGATAGCACAATCGAGAGTTGTTGGCAATAATATGGGCTACGAAATAGATAGATATTTATTTGCCATTGAAGTGCTACGAGAGACACCAAGGTGTTGTCGCAAAAGTATGACAAAAGTACAAAACAGTGTACAATGTATATATATATATATATGTATATATACTACTATTTTTCTCGATTTTTTTTGACAGACAGAAGATAAGCAGACATTTAAAAATTTATTATTAATTCTCAATTTACGCAAGAGATCTTTATGTCTCAAAAAATTCATTCGGGATATAAAAACTTTATTCGACTGAAACTACTGAAAATATTGAAAGTTGCAGCAGATCTGATTTTTTTTAAATGTGTTGGTGCTAAAGTTCAAGATGTGGATTTCTGGTGATCTCGTTTCATATCTATGCACATCCTGATTGAGCTTCAATTCATTTTTATTTTGGTGAATGGAGCAGGAAATTTGGAAAATATATATTCCGGTCACAGTTAGTGTTCTCTGTTTCTTGAACGTTTCTCTACAAAATTTTTTGTAATGTAAGTTACATATAATTCTCATGATACTTTTTATAATCAAAAAAATTCTATCAGTTTCGGTGGATTGGCCACATATTATACTATTATAACTCAAGAATGGGTAGACAAGTGAATAATAACACGTCAGCTCACGTTAATTAATTTCTATCTTCAATTGTACAATGGCAAAGGTATTCTTGGCAATTTTACATGGTCACTGGTTTCAATATGATTTATCTTTGGTAGGATATTTGTCCTAAACAATGAGAAAAGCATAAAAAATATTTTGTTCACATTCATGATCAAATAATTCTCATTACACCACGACATGAATTGCTTGATTACTATATCTGTTCTGGCAAATTGTTGACATGAATTATTACTGACGTATCATCCGCATACATGTATATATTTCCATAAGAAAGTTAATTTTGAATAAACAATATCGAAGGCAACAAATGAGTAGAATAATACCTTCTTACCTTCGTCTAGAAATGACAATATTTGTTTGTGAATTCTAGTGTTTCTACTTCAGTACTTCTGATCTATATCCATATTGGCAGTTGATAATTATTCTATGGTCTTCTATGAAAGAATGTATTCAGGCTATAACTGTACAGCCTAAAATTCAAGATACTAACTGACCACAAACCATTAAAATGGATGATGTCACTCAAAGAACCAAATTCAAAACTAGTAAGATGGCGTTTGATACTCGAAGAAGTCGAGTATGAAGTAGAATTCAAAAAAGGAAAAAATAACATCTTCGCAGATGCACTTTCTCGTATTGAGGTAAATACAAAATAATACGTAGAGAACTTCAATTAATCATTGGCTGGACCTAGCAATAGGAAGTCAATATCTGATGACAATTAAAACAACCTTTAACCACAGGAAATGTAAGTCATCCACCAATAGTGATAGAATAACAACACTTCTTCGAGGAACCTGCCACAGCTGAATAAAACGAGGAAACAGATGGATGTACAATACACACCAGCCACAAAGAACCAATTATGAAAATGAAAACTCTCAATAAACCACTCAACACTTATGATCATCAATGAATTGTTGATTTAGTTCTACATTCACCAACAAAACCAAAAATAAAACAAATTTTTTCAACAAAATAACGCATCTATTTCCAAACAGCGATCGGCAAGCTTGAACATGAATCAATGAATAACTCAATCAATTACGGCTAATAATTATAATAGCGTTTCTTTACCCGCACAGGCTACGCCTTTGGGTACAGTCTATGAGTGTTTATGAGGGAGTATTATTATTCAAAAGCTACATTTATTCATCTAAAATTCACATACGCAAATTACTATGAAAACGATACGTATACCCATCGTATAGTTACCACCTTACAACCTATCTTCAAACATTCTTCTTATAAATTGATGAAATGCAACTTAGTTCTAGAAGACGTCATGAGGGTAAGACAAACCATCGCGGAATTATAAAAACCGAAACGAGAATTAAAAGGTCGTATTAATGGCCGGGCTTCAAAAATGATGTAACCCAGTACATAAACTAATGCAAAATATGTCAAATTAATAAATATGATAGGAATTCATCAAACCAAAAGCTTATCATAAAGCCAACTCCCTCGAAACCATTTGAACATATTGATACTTTCAAGCCCAGTGTCAGAAATGTTCAACAATTATTGACCATTGTCCAAATAAGCTGAGGCATACCCCCTTTTAATGAACAATTGACAAAATCAAATGAAATGCGACTGAGAGACATAATTGAAATCGATAATTTGAGTTACACCAGACCACGACCGTTATCGATTCATAGAATCGTATAAAGGAAATGAACTTTCACCAAAATTTACGAAAGAAAACATTTTTGGAAACAAAAATAAGAATGTAATTGCCCTTCACAAAAAAATATCAGAAAGACCAGAGGCTGATTAGAAAAAAATGCATTACCGCAGGAGGTAATAATAATGAACAAGAAGGGCCATAATGAAAATCAAAACAGAAAGTTTCATCCACTATTATGACGTAAAACCTATAAAGCACCAAATTAAATCAATAAAAAACCCATACAAAAATATAACACAATAAACAAAATATCTCCGATATGTCCAAACTTAATGAAACGAATAAAATCGGCCAAGTCGAGGAATCCTTCTCTCCACACATTTCCACCAAGTGGAATAAATAAGGAAAACATCTGTCAGAAAACAATTACTTCCTTGGTTAATACCACGACGGACATTGAACTACATTTGACAGATATTTGTGCAACGTTCTGCCAAGAAGATCCAATTGCAAGTGCTTATCTTGTAATGATAATGACCATCTGCAGACATGCATGTTTCGAGATTTTGCCTCTCATTAGTGCCAGGGTAGGTCGGACATTATAATTGTCCTGTCCCTGCCCAATGAATAATAATCAACTGTTAAACTAATATTTCCCCACTGATGAAGCTGCGACCCACAACTAAGTTGGTCGCAGCGCCATCCGCACGGAAAATCAAGCAACAAGTAGTCCTCAAATAGCACATATTATTCCAGGTAAACTGTAATGTGCCGGAGAGTATCACAATAATGAAACGAATAAAATCGACGAAGTCGAAGTACCCTCCTCTCCACACATTTTCACCAACCGTGCATTAGGCACTTCAGAATGGATAATAGCCATCAAAATTCATCCAGGCGATGCACTGAATCTAAACTGTTCTAAATAACGGTGAGCCCTGTCGAAGCGTCTGGAGTGTTCCAAAAGAAGTTTTCTGCAGATATAAATATAGAGCTCTTGACCAGTTCCATTCGACGTAAACAAGTTGCATATCCAGTAGTAATATTAGATATTTCCTGTATTCAT
Organism: Chrysolina americana; assembly: GCA_958502065.1. Taxonomy (NCBI): domain Eukaryota; kingdom Metazoa; phylum Arthropoda; class Insecta; order Coleoptera; family Chrysomelidae; genus Chrysolina; species Chrysolina americana. The sequence goes on along the minus strand of OY293414.1, from coordinate 38,091,812 downwards.
GAATTAGTTCAAAGAGTATTTCCAGTACGTACGTGAGGTGTACGTGTAGATCATATCTGTCAGCAAAGTAGTGAAAACAAATGAAATAAAGAAACAGTGTATCCATAAGAAAGTTGAACAAAGTGAATCAGTTGATATAATGATAATAATAATAATAATAATAATAATAATACTCCCTCATAAACACTCGTTGAGTGTACCCAAAGGCATAGTCTGTGCGGGTAGAGGACGGCTCTTATTATTATTTGCCGTGGCGCTTCGGGGCGACTTACTGATGTTTTAGGTGATGTATTCACTTTTCAGCTGTAGGAAAACCCGGAAAACCTACAGCACCACCTCGGGTGGTCGGTGTGCACTCCAAGCTAGCACCAGACGAGATTGGCATCTAGACAACTCACAATACACTTGCTTTTCAACAAGGCATGCGGCCGCCTATCGAATCCGATATAAAGTAGTTGAGAAAAATTCTTGTACCTACATCGGATTCGAACCAACTATCGCTATGCTGGAGTTTCAAACGGCCTGTGCATTAGACCGCTGATCCACCGACCACCTGTTGAAAACAAGGTCAGTCCAAATCAATCAATAACAAAGTTAGTTACATAAATTTGATAAAATGGCAAAATAAATGGAAGAACAACAATAAAGTATACCTGCTCCATCTATCCACCTATAGACGAACACTATATCAGCGACCTATATCGGAAATATTGTATACATTGCCCACAAGCCAGCTTTATCTACCTAACGGTAGATGAACATTGGACATTATCGCCTCTCACCGAAAATAAAGTAAACAGCAAAAATACTCAACGAAGAAATCTGCAATTGACGGTAATGGAAACGATTCTTCGAAGCAACGCCACCCATAGTTTGCGAGACAAAGGCAAAAACCCAAAAATGAGTGGAAACAGGGAAGTTATGCTGGAAGATGTAATGAACCACATGAAACTTTTCAACGAAAAACTTTATAAAAAATAGGACACATTGAAAAAAACCTCTTCAGCCTATCACAGAAAATAGAAGAAAAATTCGATAAAATTTTAAATCAACTAATCGAGGTAGAAATCGAGAATAAGACATTGGAAACAAAACTGAAAGAAACCGAGAGAAAAATAAAATAAAAAAAACTAGTATTCTATGGAATACAAGAACAAGATCGAGAAAATACTGCTATATTGATCTCAAAATTCACAGAAGTTATACAAAATCAATTGGAAATCAGAAACCTATGCGAGCAAGATATTAGCAACTCCTTTCGTCTAGAAAAAAAAAACACCACAAAAACAAGGCCTATATTAGTTGAATTCCTAAGCAGTTCACAAAAATAGGAAGTTTCAAAAAATATTAGGAAGCTTAAAGGGACAAACATATCAGTTAGTGAGGACCTCAATCAAGAAGACAGGGAGGAAAGGAAAATACTAGCAGAAGAATCGAAAAAACTAAAAGAAGCAGGACGAAACACTAAACTGAGGGGCAACACCTCAATAATAGATGGTGAAACTTTTATCATTGAAGAAATACTGAAACAAAAATATATACAAAATTCATATTTCTCACCACCACAGGCGAGGCTGACAAATAGCGAACCGGCAACACCAGTTACACAAATAAAAGAAGTGCTATTTGGAGAGGAAACGTCAAACGTAGTGAACAGAGAGGAAGAAAAAACGGGAAAATATAAATATAGGATTGATTAAAGCCTTGCAGTGTAAAATGAACATAAATGGAAATAAAGTCATAACCACAGCAATCTATCGTCCCCATCTCAAAATGTATATGATTTTCTGGATGACCTGAGAACATACTTGGAAAAGCTAGAGTATGCTGATTATATTATACTCACCGGGGACATAAACATTGACATCTTGTCAGATAATGATATTTCAAATGATTATTTAGATGTGTTAAGCCAAAATGGATATCATTCTTTGATCAATAAATTCACTAGAATCCAAAATAAGAGTAAAAGCTGTATCGATCATATTTTCCTAAAGACAAAAGACATTGAAAACAAACCCACGGTACCTGTAGTTCTACGGTCAAACTTGACTGATCACTTCGCAACTCTAGCAATCATAAATGATACACACGCAAAAAATACACTCATTCGAAGAAAGAAAAAATTACTATAAAAATGATAAATCTCGAAAAACTAAAAAAATGCATTGAAGAAACGAATTGGGACAACTTTTACACAACAAATGATGTGAACCGATGCTGCAATATAATTATTGAAAACTATCAAAAAGCTATAGAAAGATCAACACAACAAATTCAAATAAAAAAAATAAAAAAAGGAAAGAATGGATCACAAACGGTTTGATCAAATCTATACAAACTAGAGATAAAATGTTTCAAAATACGTTACGAAATCCAGATATGAAGAATGGGTAGACAAGTGAATAATAACACGTCAGCTCACGTTAATTAATTTCTATCTTCAATTGTACAATGGCAAAGGTATTCTTGGCAATTTTACATGGTCACTGGTTTCAATATGATTCATCTTTGGTAGGATATTTGTCATAAACAATGAGAAAAGCATAAAAAATATTTTGTTCACATTCATGATCAAATAATTCTCATTACACCACGACATGAATTGCTTGATTACTATATCTGTTCTGGCAAATTGTTGACATGAATTATTACTGACGTATCATCCGCATACATGTATATATTTCCATAAGAAAGTTAATTTTGAATAAACAATATCGAAGGCAACAAATGAGTAGAATAATACCTTCTTACCTTCGTCTAGAAATGACAATATTTGTTTGTGAATTCTAGTGTTTCTACTTCAGTACTTCTGATCTATATCCATATTGGCAGTTGATAATTATTCTATGGTCTTCTATGAAAGAATCTCGAAAAACTAAAAAAATGCATTGAAGAAACGAATTGGGACAACTTTTACACAACAAATGATGTGAACCGATGCTGCAATATAATTATTGAAAACTATCAAAAAGCTATAGAAAGATCAACAAAACAAATTCAAATAAAAATAAATAAAAAAAGGAAAGAATGGATAACAAACGGTTTGATCAAATCCATACAAACTAGAGATAAAATGTTTCAAAATACGTTACGAAATCCAGATATGAAGAACTCAAAACACAATATAAATCTTACAGGAAGAAAGTCAACTCTATAATAAAAAACCAAAAACAAACTTTTGATAGACAAAAAATTGAACAAAGTGCGAACTGTATCAAAAAGTTATGGGAAATAACTAAAACTAAATGACGGTGCATCAACAAGAAATAAAAAAGAAATCGCAAATATCTTCAACAATTATTACTTTGATCTAGGGGAAAATATGGCAAACAGAATTACCGCTCCTCAAATAACATTTGAAATCAGAAAATCAATCCACTCAGTCTACTTAACTCCTACAGATGAAACAGAAATCAAAGGATATATATCAGAATTAAAAAACAACAAAACACCTGGATTAGATGGCATAACATCGGAAATGCTCAAAACAACAATAGACATCGTATCTCCCCTACTGGGGACACTAGTAAACAATATTTTACAAACGGGGATATGCCCGGAAAAATTCAAAATATCAGTTATAAAACCCCTCTTCAAAAAAGGTGACAAAAACCGCATTGAAAACTACCGGCCAGTATCACTAGTCTCTACCTTACCTAAAATTTTTCAAAAAGTGGTCAAGTCAAGATTAGTAAACTTCATCCATAAATATAAATCACTATCGAATAAACAGTACGGATTCAGAGATAAAATGTCCACGAATGATGCAATAGCCTTCCTCACAGAACAGATTTACCAGGAGTTAGACAAAAGTAAACCTTCAATCTGTGTTTACATAGAGTTGGCCAGTGCAAATTGCAGAACCACATCCCGTCCCGAGCTAGCTCACGGAGAAGACGACGCGAAGTTCCAAGTCCAAAACCCACCAGTACAGGATCAGTCGGTGAGTTTTGTTACTGCTCGTTTATTGTACCAAGGTGTGCCATTCATTTGTTTTGCCTAAAATATATATTGTCAACCTATAGATTTTACAGTCCATTTAAATTCAAACCACTATTTCTATCGACGGCTCATCCATACTCCCCTCTGGAAAGTACATTTGGTCCTATCGGGCCCTTTTTGGCATTTGTTTCGAATACCTAGTTACATTTTTCATTCCGATATATTAACTGTTATCAGTACGGATTCCGAATATTACCATTTTTTGTAATTCGGCCCAGAATAATTGTTCGTCGTCCCCACCTTTCTACGCGAAAGGCAGGTCTGTCCGAGAGAGGTGCGCGTACGGTCATAAGGCACCAGCACAACTTGCAATCTCTGGCCTTTTAAAAAGCTAACCTGCAAACTTCTGTTTATATTTATGCTGATTCGACTCCTGACCGTCGTGTAGGCAGGAGTCATGTTAGGTTATGTATTGTGATGTATTGTAAAATGTCTGCCGTAGTAACGTGCATTGCAAAGTCAAATATAAATTTGTTTGTGTAGTTCAAGAACTTATTGTGTAATTGTCAGCCCCTCTTGATCTCTACGCCGATTAGAGGCCGGATGACAACGGATTTGTCGGATCAAGGGAGGGTTTTTTAAGGAGAGAAGATATTGCCGTCTAACGTGCATCGCATCGAATAATTTATTATATATTGTGTATTTACTTGTGGTGAAAGGATTCCGGGCATCGTGGTATCACTTCGAGTGAGACTTCCACTTTGCCCACAGAAGTGGGGCCCAAAAGTGAGGTTAGGTTTCACGGTCCACGTGGCCCCCTCACAAATAGGCCTCCGAGGCTGGCAAACTAGCTTAGTAGCTAATGCCAAATACGGAGAGAAGAAGAAGAAGAACTTGCAATCTCTATCAATTCATTAAATTTTCTATTTTGAATTTATTCTCGTGATTTTGAAATTCCGTTTGAATTTATTGAAAAGGAAGGTACACTATTTGCGTGAGCTATTTCTCACTGGTACGCACTTCCTGGATTTTATTTATTACAATGGCAGAGAAACTGCGAAGACACCGTGCTTCTCGGAATAATTTCATTGGAGAAATTACTACTTTGAACAACCTAGCTAATCGAGTCAAATTCGACAAATCTGTTCATGGCCTTTTCAAGGCTAGGTATTCTGAAATTGACATTATACGGGAGGAGTTCAATAAGCATTACGGTAATATTATCTTGACTCTGCTTACGGAGGATGGAGTTGATTTATCGGAAGAAGATGAAATTAGAGCCAATTTTTTGGATATGTATTTCAATATAAAAACTGTTTATGCTGAGTCTTTTGAGAACGAAACGGGTAGCCTTCCCAATATTAGTGGATCCAATACAGTTGGTTCATCACATAATGTGAGGTTAACGCGGATTGATCTGGTCAAATTTGATGGCGATTATACAGCTTTTTCATCGTATTTGGATTTATATGACGCGGTTGTGCATGAGAACGATTCTCTCTGTGACATTGAGAAATTCAATTATTTGATTTCATCTCTACAGGGTACTCCGTTGTCAATGGTTCGTACTTTGCCGATGACTTCGGACAATTATTCATTCGCTTACGATTGTCTGGTTGAGAGATATTCGAATAAGAGATTGAGGGCTCAAGCTCACTGAAAACAAATTGAATATACTAATAAGATTTCGCCCGACAATCCTGCGGCACTTAGAAAATTATTAGATATTTTTACAGAAAATTTAGCTGCTCTCAAAAACTTAAAGTTTCCCGTTGACCAATGGGACTTCATTTTAGTGATGATGTTACTCAAAAGATTGGATGATACTACAGTCACTAAATTCGAATAAATTAGATCGTGGATCTACTGAGGTCCCCAGCTATACGTCTTTGAAAGAGTTTTTGACTAAACGATGTATTGCTTTGGACACACTTTTATTTTCGCCTCAACCATGTCAAAAAAATAAACACGATATTGTTATTTCTTCGTCCGTGATGCCTCGGAAGATGAATGCTTTTTTCACTTAAAAATCCAATAATTCGAATACAAAATTTCGCCTTGGCAGAGAGAATCATTCTATATGTGTGTGTACACAATTTTTTAAAAAATCGCCGGTTGAAAGATATTGTTACAGTCGAAAATCACGTTTGTGTTTCAAATGTTTGAGTGATAAGCATGATTTGAAATCTTGCAAATCAACTTCGGCTTGCTCATATTGTGCTTCTAGTACGCATCATTCGTTGATTCATTTTGGCAAGTCATCAACAATCGTTGATGGTGTTGGTGCTTCCGCTTCGGGTGATAATTGTGCTTCTAATAGCAATGAGCCAAAATTTTTGGCTGTCCAAGTAGCTACAGGGGTAATTTCGCATAATTCCGGAGTTCTTTTGGCCACTGCTCTCATAGAAATCCTGGATAAGCAAGGAACATATCAGAAATTTCGCTGTTTGTTAGATTCAGGTAGTATGTGTTCATTTGTAACACAAAAGGCTTTTAAACGTTTAGGTTTGCGCACACGTCCTTCGGTTATTGATGTCAAAGGGCTAGGCTCTATGCAAACATCATCGAATCTTGGATGCACTACTCTAACTATTCGTCCAGTGGGATTGCCTAGTCCTGTTTTTAGGATGGATGCTATTATCTTGCAAAAAAATATGTGATCCTTTACCTTCGAATACTGTTTCGATTGGAAGTTGGGAACATTTGTCAAATTTTAAATTAGCCGATAGTTCCTTCAATATGCCTGGACATATTGAAGTCTTAATTGGGGCAGATCAATTATCGCAAATCTTACTAGATGGTCGTATTTGTGGCACTGATGGGATGCCTGATGCAATCAACACGGTTTTTACGTATTGATGGGAAAAATTAATTCAGTGAAGCATCCATCGATTTCATAATTTTTTTGTACCGCTGATGACAATACTCGGTTGGAGAACACCATAAAAAAAAATTGTGAAATTGAGACATTTCCTGAGACATCTTCTTTCTCCCCTGAAGATCAGTACTGTGAGAGATTATTCATGGAATCATGCAGGAAGAATGAAACTGGAAGAATGAAACTGGTCGTTTTGTTCTCCCTCTCCCATTTCGAGATTTCATTGAACCTACATTTCCTGGTAGTCGATCTTTGGCTGTCAACAGATTCCATTCTTTGGAACGACGTCTGTTGAAGCAACCTGACATTCGACAACAATATTGTGATTTCATGAGGGAATATCTTGAGTTGAACCATATGGAACCTGTGGTGGAGAAAAATTTCCCTGATTCCACGTTCTATATCCCCCATCATCCAGTTTTGAAACCAGACAGCACTACCACGAAGTTGAGGGTGGTTTTCAACGGATCGGCCAAGTTGGCTGGGCATTCATCCTAACCGGATCGAAACTACAACAGGACATCGTGAAAATTCTAATGAATTTCCGTGTTCATAAGTTTGTTTTATGTAGTGACGTCGAAAAAATGTACCGTATGATACTAGTTTCGACTAATCATTGTGACTTTGAACGAATAGTCTCGAGATTTTCGCCTGACGTACCTCTTCAAGACTATCGATTATTAACTCTTGTGTATGGGTTGAAATCGAGCCCTTACCAGGCCCTGCGTTGCTTACTGCAACTAGTACTCATTTCTCTCTTTTCGAAAGGAGGATTCCAGCTGCGTAAATGGTGCGGTAATGATCCTTCTTTATTGTTAGATGTTCCTCGAGAACATTTGAATATGAAATCTTTGTCTTTTGTGGACGATGGTGATGGCGCTTCTGTCAAAATTTTAGGTCTTAAATGGTTTGCTAGGGCCGAATCATTTTCATTTTCCGTTCAGCCTTCAAACCGATCTTGTACGAAACGAAGCATGCTTTCGGAGCTCGCGAGGGTATTTTATCCTCTGGGTTTTTTAACTCCGATTACATTCCTTACCAAGCATTTGATCCAACGTTTGTGGATGTCTGGATTTGACTGGGATGAACCACCATCTCCTGATATTCATCGAGTTTGGACCCGATATATGTCAGAGTTGCCGGAATTATCCAGTTTTCACATTCCTCGTCGAATTATTCCGGAGGATCAGAAAACTTGTGAACTTCATGGCTTTGGAGATGCCTCGGAGAAGGGTTACGCAGCCGTAGTGTATCTCCGTGTGATCACTGATGATGATAAAATTGTAACACATTTCCTGTGTGCCAAGTCAAAAGTAGCCCCTCTCAAGCGAATCTCCATTCCCAAATTAGAACTGTGTGCTGCAATTTTGGTGTCCAAGCTTCTCAGTTACATAGGTGAAATATTCGAAGGTGTTTTGAATATTCACCATATGTATGCATGGTCAGATTCTAAAATCGTTTAGTCATGGATAAAATCCAACGCTTACAAATACAAAACGTTCGTTTCTAATAGAATCACAGCCATTCAAGAGAAGATGTCTCCATCTTGTTGGTTCCACGTGAACTCTTCATCTAATATGGCGGACGTAGCATCTAGAGGGTTATTTTCATCTGAGTTACTGAACCATAGAGTGTGGTTTCAGAACATTTCCAGCCTTCCCGCAGCAACCAGGAAATGCCTGGTTATCTGAATTCGTCGAGGTCTCGGATGTTTCCTGCCCTGAAAAGGAACGTCCGTTGATTCTAACCACATTTTCGGCAGAGGAAAATGTCATTGACACTTTGGTGACAACTCGCTTTTGCCTTAAAACTTTGCAAAGAGTCGTTGTATATCTGTTGCGATTTTGCTTCAATTTGAGGCATCCCTCTGAGAAGAGAGTAGATCCTCTGAAATGTTCTGAGTGATATGAGGCTTTTCTAGCATTGGTCAAAAGAACACAATACACGAGTAGGTCGTCTGAAATATTCATCCTTAGCCTACGATGCTAAGCATCCGTTTCTATTGCCACGTCAAAGTTTTCTCAGTAATTTATTGATATCGTATTATTACAAAAAGTACCTTCATGCTGGCCCTCGCACAGTTCAATTTCAGTTGTCTCAAGTGTGTTGGATTTTGTCGGCGAGAAGAGCCATTCGTTCTGTCGTATCCAAATGTGTAAGTTGTTGGCGACAACGTCCCAGACCGTTTCAACCTCCAATGGGTAATTTACCCAGCGCACGTATCTCTCATGTTAAACCGTTTTCTCACGTTGGAGTGGACTTTGCAGGTCCATTTGCTATAACACTGAAACGACAAAGAGGAGCTAAAACTTTCAAGTCTTATTTGTGTATTTTTGTATGTTTTGCCATCAAAGCCGTGCATCTTGAGCTGGCAAGTGATCTTTCGTCGGAGATGTTTTTGGCCGCGCTGCAGAGATTTGTTGCTCGGAGGGGAAGGTGCAGTCACCTCTACTGCGATAACGGAACCAATTTTTGAGGCGCTCGCAGAGAGCTCATTAAGTGTATGGGTGATGCTGCATCTAAAGAAATTATAGAATTTCACTTCAACCCTCCCTCGGCTCCTCATTTTGGAGGGCTCTGGGAGGCAGGAGTAAAATCTGTTAAAACTCATTTTTCTTGAGTTATTGGCGAACAGATCTTGACATACGAAGAGTTGAACACTGTTCTCATTTTAATCGAGGCGGCATTGAACTCCGATCCGAACGATTTGTCGGTGTTGACTCCTGGCCATTTTCTTACTTTGGAGCCACTCACTGCATTAGCAACGCTGGACTTTACGTCCACCTCTCTCAATCGGTTGTCCCGTTGGCAATTGCTTCAACGCTTCCATCACGATTTTTGGAAACGATATAGTAGAGAGTACCTACATACATTGCAACAAAGAAGTAAGTGGCTGGACCCCTCGACTCCTGTTGAGGTTGGCTCTTTAGTTCAAATAAAAAATGATTCAATACCTCCGCTACAATGGCCCCTAGGCCGTATTAAATCATTAACCCAAGGTGGTGACAAGGTTTGCACGGGTGGCGGAAGTGGCAACTGCCAATGGAACACTAAAGAGACCATTGGTGAAATTGTGTCCTCTACCAATTTCCCAATAATAAATATGTTTGAATGTGAGTATACATGTTCATATGTATACTCACAGATACTTAGTTTTTAAGGGTAGGGTATTTTAGAGTTATTTTTCCTTATGAAAAAGCATGCCTTCAGCTTGCCTTTTGGGGGGGCGGAATGTTCGGTATTCATACTTTTGATGGCACATCCTGTAACTATTTCTTGCCCTGAAGCAGTCAACAGAAACCACCAGTTTCTTTTTTTGCAATGTTTTTTTGTATTGGAAACTTCGAGATAAAGATTCGTCCTTGTGCGATAGACACTGACAATCCGTTGATTTTTTCGTGAAAAGACGTTCAGATTTATCGAATGTTAATTACAAGTGGAGATTATTCCACACTTCTGATTGAAAACGCATACTTTGTTTTGTGTAACAATTTCGCCCTCGCGGTGTGAATATCGAGTCCAAGTGGCCCAGCTGGCCAGTGCAAATTGCAGAACCACATCCCGTCCCGAGCTAGCTCACGGAGAAGACGACGAGAAGTTCCAAGTCCAAAACCCACCAGTACAGGATCAGTCGGTGAGTTTTGTTACTGCTCGTTTCTTGCACCAAGGTGTGCCATTCATTTGTTTTGCCTAAAATATATATTGTCAACCTATAGTCCATTTAAATTCAAACCACTATTTCTATCGACGGCTCATCCAGACTACCCCTCTGGAAAGTACACTCTTATTTACAACTATCTACACGGGCGAAAACAACATGTAAAAAGTGATGATGAACTGAGTGAAGGGAAATTAAGTACGGTCTACCACGAGGCACAGTATTAGCTCCACTATTATTCATCATATTTGTAAATGACATGTTGAACCTAAACATGAAAGGAAATATAATTTCGGTTGCAGATGATACAGCAGTCTTTTACTCGGGAAACTCCTGGGAACAATGAATATTGAAAAAAGAACTTTTGTCCCTTTTTGCTCTTATACAAAATCATTACCACATTTTTCTGAAATAAAAATACTAGATACCACCTTACATATACAAATAAATTATAAAACAAAATATCTAGGGGTAACTATGGACTCACATATGAAATGGAATAGTCATATATAGAATACCGTTAAAAAACTACTTCACTTTTGTACTGCTTCAAACAAATATGCAACACGGTAAACAACGAAAAACATGCAAAAATCGTATATATTGGAATGATAGAGTCAATTATGAAATACGGAATAATAGGATGGGGAGCAGCAAATAAAACACATATGAGACCACTACTACAAATTCAAAAACTATTTTTGAAAATACTTCATAATAGACCTCAACGATATTGCACTAAACTACTTAACCAAAATTCCTTATCTAAGAACAATTTACAGTGAATCCATATTAAATAATCATTTCAAAAACAGAAACGCAAATGCCAAAATGGCCCATCAATATTCTACTAGAGCAAAATCACACGTGAATGAACAAGTAGCAAGAGCTCAACAAACCATATGTATGAAAAAAAATTCCTACTTAGCCCCCCGATTATATTACCTGATAATATTAAAGAAATAACAAATGCCGTAAAATACAAAAAAGAAATAAAAATATGGTTATCAAAACAAGATGTCAATGTCATAGAAAATTTCGTTGATAGTGGTCAAATAAATAAAAATGAAATAATCCACTAAACACTAGAAAGAATAGACCCAAGAGATGGCACAGGGTAAATTAGATTTTCAGACACACAAGCTAAGGCTTAAGTCATTGAAGTTGAAAAACCCCGTGATGCATCCACTCCCCCAGAATAAGTAAAATTATGTCAAAGAAAAAAATGTTATTATAATTATACGTTGATGTTGTATTTATATCTACTTACCTTAAATTATTAATCTTTATATTGTGGTCCCGATATTCTATTTAATTTATCAAATCATATTTATTTATGTTTAGGATGAGCTACACTTTTTTATATTCATATGAAATCACTCACAAGCTGCTAGCACAGCTTCATTGATTATCTTGTTTATTCAATGAAAACATTTTAGGTTGTTATTTATTATTTGTTATTTTGAATCTGAATAAACTTATTATTATTATTATTAAAATACCCAAAAGAAAACAAAGGAACACTGACACATTACTGAAAACCAACAAAGCCCATTTCAGAGTTGCAGTAGGTTTGCTAACGCTACTTCCAATTCAAATATCATACATAAAAATAGTTCTCAATACAGACTGGATACGCTGGAATATACCACAGAACTCAAAGAACTAAAAAGCTGATATAAGCGGCACAAATTACCGAAATGCGAAACAGCACGTATACAGGCCGTTTCTTTTATCATATGGTAACATTGCTATATTCTAAACCGTAATAGATACAAAGACGATTAAATGAGAAAAAATTTAACTATTGTGGTGAGCAGTACATTGGTCAGAGAAAATCTAAGGGGACTCTCGCCCTTCCCGACTTATACAATGTTACCACATGATAAAAGAAACGGCCTGTATAGTAGAACATTCTCGATCATGCGCAAAGCATCAACAACATTGTCAGTTTTCGTATTTTTAATGAGAATCTATTATTAATAATTTAGGATGTATAACGACAGTTCTATAATAACAGTCAAAATTCATCAGTTTCTCAGGTTCATAAAGTTCACGTGTCGAATATAGTCCTAAGAAATATGGAGAATGCAGGTACATATCAAACTGATAAACTTGTGGTACGAACCACAGAAACGAACTCCGATTTCACAAAAGCTCAGCTGGCAACACTGCATGTGTAACTGATCTGCTGATATTTGTGTTCAGAGCCAACGTTTGTGTCTAGCTGTGTCATACCTGCACATTTATTTGAGATTGAATAGGGGAGTTCCGCACCAGTTGCCAACAAAAAATTCTTCAAAAAGTTCTGCCTCTCCAATTCCCATAATTTTATGATGGTTGCGTAGAGAATCCAAAATTATATATGACAGATCATTTACTTTAAGTCACGAAGCCTTTAAAGTGTTTTTATATAAAATTAGATTTATTTAACTTTTTTGTGTTGGTACCCAAAGCAATCTGGGATGTTCCGTAAATAGACAAAAGTTACCGCTGCTTACCGGACCGGTCAAATAAGTTTTGACATTGGTTTTTGTCTGGTACTTGTGGTTGCAATTTATTTTCGGGACATTTGTCTCTTCACTCTTCAGTATATCAGTGTGGTTATGTTTAATTGTTTATTGTTTCAATTAGCGATAGCAGGCTATCATATTTTTGATTGTTTCATTATATTAATATCAATATATTGTTACGAATCATAGATAATGACCAGCGATTTTTTATTTAATGCCTGGAAATCATCAAAAGACTCCCAGGTTGCCCGTTTTATTCTTTTCCCCCCTAACTTTATCGTAGCTCTTCTTCAAATTTCTCCACTTCTCATCACATTTTGAAGCGCTTTTGTTGTATCCAAATGTATTAAGACACAGAATAATACTAAAGAAGAAAGAGTTCTTTAGTATTATTCTGTGATTCAGATTTAAGCTGATTGTTTCCCACACCTTCTTTTTTGTGAAGTTTGAAGAATCAACTTAGGTTGTGATCTTTGTAGATTGAAATCAACAGCTTCACCATTTCGTCAGCCATGTCTCTACGTTACTGACTGTAGAAGTCTTCTTGGGAGATGATATCGGTGTCTCATTACCGGAATGAATAGATGCGCCTGATTCTGTATTTGCATGAAATATTTTCAAGTTTTCGTCCGATTAAAAAATTCTATCAACCATTAAATAACATAACATATTTCCAGGTAGGTGAAACTCATAATTCAACAAAACATATAGGTATAATCTTATCATCTCCATTAATATAGTAACATTCGCAAATACGATTCAATTTTGAAAATTATTCAAATACAGTTGATCGTTGGTTATAATGTGTTGGAATTTACGTGAATTTGAAATAAAGTTTGTGAAGATCGAATCGTTTATCCAGTGTATTTTATACAAAGTCAAAGACAAAATATACTTTATCAGGTAACGGCCGAATCAATCTGAAATATATCTAGTCGCCTGATTTCATTAGTTGGACTTTCCTCGTTAATCATTTAGACTTGTCAGTTTGCACTGAGCATTGTTTTATAAGTTATCATGATTTCTGATTCGGAAAGTGATTTATATTTTCCAAATACACCACCAGAAATAGCAAATTGTAATACTCCTATAATTTTGAATAATTGCTCGAATGTAACAATTAACCAATATTTAAGTCATAAGAAATGTTGATAGAAATTCTGTTATTTTTAATTAAAATTAAAATATTACTTCATCGTTATTTTTTAGCATATTATCATGGTATAAACGAGATTGTGGAAAAAGTGTTTCACTCGTCAAAAACATTTTTTGAAGCTCGTGAACATTGCCAGCCTCGGCTGGTTAACTGTTGTCTTGCTTAAAAAAATGTTACTTTCGTCACTCGTAAAACAATATACTATTTTTTATTCCTAGACACTAACATTATTATTGTGTTAACATATGCAATAATTTTGCATTGTCATCCAGTTCTGAGCTATGTTTGAAGTTAGTTTGAAATCGGTTGCAAAATTTGTAACGAAACGTCAAATATTATTATTATATTTCAACATATTAGGCAATTATATTGCTTCGTCATCCAGTAATGAACTTCGTTCATAATTTCAAGTCATCGGGACGTTATCGATTGCAAAATTTGTACTTCAAAGACATATTATTATTGTTATTATTAACTTTTTCTTTCAGTAATAAGCTTTTAGAGTTGGTCTAAAATTTGTACTAAAAAGGCAAATATTAATTTCAACAAATTATGCAATAATATCACAAAAACGTAGCCAAAATACAAATTCGGTTTGAGATGAAATATTCCATCAAGTGAAATATTGCATACATCTTATGCATATCAGCGAATAATATAGATATTGAATTACCTAAGTTTATTTACAACCATACATGTAATGCTGTCTTTACTAACGTAATTGAAGATTGGGAAGTGTTACATTACACACCTCTACTTCCCGACCTCACTTCCCGTCCTCATTTCATCTATTCCAGATGAATATTTATTGACTTTATCTGACATTTATTATAATTTATTATATTGGTGACAATTGTATACCCTGTAGTCACGCTAACAATATATCTACTTGATTATTCTGAGAAAGCCGCGTTCTTGGTAATTTGTCGTTAAATGTAATATTTTAGGTATAATAATAATAATAATAATAATAATCATTTATTGCCCAACAGGTAAAACCCAATTACAGGACATAATTAAATACAACAGTACTGTTAAGTAGTAGATGATTAACAAGTAATATTAAGTTCAAATGCGACATGTGATACAATATTAATATTAATATATAAAAAAAAAGAAGAAAAGAGGAAAGAAACGAAAAGAAAAAGAAACGAAAAAACCAAGTGTAAATTACACTAGTGAGACGAAAAATCACTAAACCAGTATAAACTAATTAATGGTAATGAACGGTACTAGACAGTAAAAATGATGTTACGTAATTTCTTGCGGTACAAAAAATGGGAAAAAACAAAAAAACAAAAAAAGAAAACAACAAAAACAGATTATAGTCAATTCCATATTTCCATCGCTACTTTTTTCATATGCTTCATAGAACAAGTATTGATATCGCAAGAATTGCATATGGAGTTATAATTATCACACATATATTCAATTGGGGAATGCAGGATTAAATTTGTTCGCGCTGTGGAGCAGTAAAAAGTGAGATTCAGCCGTGAATGAGCCCTTGGTACCCTAAAGTTCAGTTCTGATAAAAGCAAACCGCAATCAATTAGGCCGTGCAGCAGTTTATGAAGAAAAGTTATTGACGCACATTTTCTCCTTTTTTCTAAAGAAATGAATTGAAAGTGGTCAAGAAGGTTGTTATGGTCAGAGCCCCTAGCTGGATAGATACCGCAATTTTTGAAGTACATGAATTTCAAAAACTTTCTTTGTACTTTTTCGATTGTGTACTCATGACAAACATAGTAGGGGCTCCAAATGACTGAGCAGTATTCAAGTTTGGATCTTACATATGAGAAGTATAATATTTTCAAGGCATTAACATTTGTAAAGTTCTGACAGTTTCTTATTATAAATCCCAACATTTTAGTGGCTTCGGAAGCTTTTTTATTCACGTGATTGGCAAAAGCCATTTTAGAGTCAAAGAATACACCTAGATCTTTAGTCTCATTACAACGGGTCAACAAACTACCTTGTATATTGTATGGATGTTCAGTATATGTGTGTTTTCTTGTATATGACATCGCTTTACATTTATCAATATTCAAATGCAGGTTATTAATTTCACACCAAGCCTGTACATTGTCTATGTCTTCCTGAAGTTTTATGCAATCGTCCTCATTATGGATAGAACTTACTATTTTCAGATCGTCAGCAAAAAAAAGCTTCATGGAGTTTATTTGTGAGTTTAAATCATTAATAAAAATTAAAAACAGCAATGGTCCCAAGTTCGACCCTTGGGGTACACCGGACGTAGAAATTATTGTGTTTGATTTGAATCCATTGTAGTGAACTATTTGGTTTCGATTAAGAAGGTACGATTCAAAGAAACTCAGTAGTTTTTGACTAAGGCCAGCGACATCCAGTTTAGAAAGTAAAATGCTATGATCAATTTTGTCAAAGGCCTTAGAAAAATCCGTGTATATCACATCCACCTGTCCCTGTTTATCTAATGCTGAGCACACATAGTGGGAAAACACTGCTAGGTTTGATGCCGTGGGGCGGTGGCTCATGAAACCATGTTGAGAATCGCTAATTTGATTGTGAGTTGACAAATAAATGTGTTTATACAGAATAATTTCAAACGCCTTTGCAAAGTTAGAGATTATCGAGATTGCTCTGTAGTTTGTTATGGCCGACACATCCCCGTTCTTCAAAATTGGGCAGATTTTGGCAAGTTTCCAAACATCAGGAAACGTTGCTGTTTCTAACGATAGGTTATAGATGAAGCAGAGAGGAGCGGCTAAAATTGAGCTACAATCTTTCACTATGAAAGATGGTATAGAGTCAAAACCAGCAGTCATTTTGTTCTTAAGTTTTTTTATCGCTTCTCTCACTTCGTCCTCAGAAATTTTTGTGATATTGATATTTTCTCTGTTACTTACCAATTCTGAACGATCGATTGGATTTGGATTGATAGGACGATACACACTGCTGAAGAACTCTGCAAACGCATTTACTATATCTTGGGGGCTCTCTAGTTCTTGATTGTCATAATTCATTTTACCAGGGATTCTTGATTTTTGTTTTTTTGAGTTAACATAACTCCAAAAAAATTTTGGATCATTGTGAATTGATGACTGAACATTTATTAGGTATATTTCATAGGCTTGCTCAATTTGTGTTTTTATGATGGAGCGCAGGTTTCTATAGTGGTTTAAGTAATATATTGATTTAATCTTTTTGTATTTCCTCAAGATATTGGCTTTTTCACGAATATTTTCTATAATTTCGGCAGAGTACCAAATCGGGTATTTGTGGTTGATTGCTTTGTATAGTGGTATGTGTGTGTCAAAGATGGAGTATATTGTCTCATTTAATTTACCAACTGCAAGGTTAACGTCTGTGTACGTGTTCAAAAATGACCAGTCACATTCTTGCAAAGCCAAATACAAAGACGGATAATCTGCTTTCTTGAAGTTATATGTTTTTTGAGAGTTTTTTACTTTGAATGTTTTATATTTTGAGGTTATATCAATATTGATCATTGAGGCTGGATGGTAACGGTCTTCCGTTAGTAGTGGGGCATTATCGTGCAGAATCTCACACTTTACATTTGCAAACACAAGATCTAGTAAACGGTTAGAGGAGTTGAGAATATTATTGAGCTGTTTTAAGTCAAAAAAGTTAGAAAAATTATTCGCCAGTGATGTTTTGGTATCATCATTGGATTTGTTTATGAAATGTGTTATATTGAAATCGCCTAGCACTACAATGTTTTCGTTGAATACCTCGTGAATTTGTTCAAACATTTCAAAAAACTGTTCATATTGAACTAAAGTAGTATATGGTGGAATGTATATAACAAATAGATAGAAGGAAATGTGACTATATGAACACTTGCAACCTAATATATCTATTGATGGCAGATTGTCTTTGAATATATCCAGGTTAATTTTTTTACTGTTCATAAACTCTTTGCAAGCCAGTAGAACCCCTCCACCAGTTTGAAGATTTGTTTCATGTAACATACGGTCTGATCTGTGAACTATATAACCACCTGGAAACAATTCACTGTTGTTGATGTCATCTTGCAGCCACGTTTCACTCAGAGCAACCACGTCATTTTCCTCTTCCGAAACACAGGCGTAGAATTTTGAAACTTTGCTTCGCATACCTCTCACGTTTTGGTAGTAGCATGAAAATGAATGGGTGAAGTTGGGCTGATTTAGTTTAAAGTGTTGGACACAATTTTTGGTACTCCATTAATGTATTTTATTCTGCAGTTGGTGTCACCCTTGTTGTGACGGTCCGCCAGCTCAGCCTTCACCAAATTGTAATAATCCAATTGCCGTCGTGTTCGGTCGAATGATATGGATATTCTCCCAAATTCGTCATAGTTTCTCAGAGTTCTTGAATTTCTAATTATTTGGTGAACATCCTGAACGTTTTGTAAAGTGATCTTGATTGGGCGATTTCTACCATTGGTGAGCCGACCCAATCTGATGATGTCCGTGCTTTGAATCTGGACCCCAGGTTGTATAGCTTGAATTACATTCCTTGCTGCTATTTTATCAGCTTCCCTTCGAGCATCTGGTGGTTGACTTTGGTCCTGTTCATTAATACCAAAAATAATTAGGTTGCTTTTTCGTTTATTTCTTTCATTCACTTCCTCAACAATTTCTTCGAATGACGACTGATTATCGGGTTGATCCGAAGTTGTAGGTGGTTTTATGTTCGAGATTGATGTTTTGAGAGTTTCAAGTTCATTCCTTAATTCTTGGACCTCCTGTATAATTTTTGTGATTTGCGAGAAACCTGTGTTGCATTCTTTGCAGAAGAATTTTAACACTCTTTTCTTGAGTACCATGCATTTTATCTCTGATGCGGTAAGACCTGAGCATTCTGCTGTGGCATGAATCGGTTTTTTGCATGAATCACACTCGAAAATAGATTCATCTTCACCTATGTCCTGTTTACAAACTTTGCAGGATTCCATGTTTTTTGTTGTATTCACAAAAAGAGCAGGTAAATGTGATTTCTTCAGTTCAGGTTTTTTGTTTAGTCTGCTTATCTTGCTTGGTTTTTTTTTGTTTCAACACTATACTTTGATTGCTGAGTTTCTCATCAAAATTAGTAATGTTAGAAGTTGGATTTAACTTTTTTATTATGGTTGACTTTGTAGGTACCAATTAGATGCACAATTTGATATATTTCCCGAAAAAAAACATCCACTTTTACTCACGTTATTCAGTTTGAACGAAGGAGCAAATTTAAAGACAGCCGACACACATACTGATACTGATGAATTATAGGTATGTTCAGAACGAAACAGAGATTTATTAATTTTGATCGAAATATGATGGTTGTAAATACAATAGTATACAAACCTCGGTAGGAAGTTTCATTCCTGTTTCGAGATCATAGCTAACCTTGACGCTTTGTTCTCGGTTTACTAACTGACACGACAGGAATGAATCTGTTCCCACCTCAGTGTGTAATATACTATAACAATACCCACTACAATTGTTATCAAATCAGTAGCTTTATAGACAAGACCCAATGTATTTCATATTTCAGTATATAAACATAGGCCAAAATATTTCATTCAATCTCCCCTCTGGCAAGGCAGCGGTGTTACTGCGCATTCTCACCATTGTTCTTTGAGGTACGGTAGGGTTCGTTTTCATATTTCAGCATTGGTTCTTTGAGTTCTGTGGGATATACAAGTTGCTGATCAGCTACTCAAAAAATATGGCGCCCAATTTCGGGAGAGATCAAGTGTCTATAGACTAGAGCCCAAAACGAGTACCGAAAGTGACTCAATGAGGAAGAGTATATTTTAATCGCCATATTCAGGGGGATATTTAAGTACGTGGCCAAACTTGAAGGAATGGTTCTTTGAATGATTCCAAGACTAAAAGTTTAAATAAACATAGGTCCGGTAATGCTTCGTTTGCAAGATTCAGGGTGTCAAAATTTTCAAGAGAAATCGTTTTTTCGTAAATATTTTAATAATCCTTCAACCGACTTTATTGAAATTTGGCAGTGTTATTAAGGGTCGTAAAGGGCTGATTTTAGCCCTAACTATATCAAAAGTATCGTGTCCAATGGCGTCCCGTATCTTGGTTTGTTTTTGAGAAAAAATATAAAAATCACTTTTATATAAGACCCTGGGTTGTTACTGTTATTTTTTTCCATATAAATAGTCTATTCCAGTCTTGGAATTTTTATCAAACTCAATCCAATTATTAATAATAGTAATACGAAAACGACGATTTCTTTTGAAAATTTTGACACCCTGTATCTTGAAAACGAAGCATTACTGGATCTTTGTTTATAAGAACTTCTCGTCTTCGAATTACTCAAAAAATCACCCCTTCAGGTTTGGCCACGTACTTACAGAACACCCTGTATACGTTACACTTTGCTTATCATATTACAATTCTCGAAAATACGCAACTTTGGGCATATCTAAGAGATATCACCGTTTCTCAGATCGCAATAGTGAGTCTGAGCCTGCATACTGTAGAGAAGAGGACACCATAATCATGAAAAATGAAATGTTGCTGGAGTTTCTGAATATATTTCGATGTGATTGGTACTTACCCAAAGTTGTGATTACAGATGTCATATCATCTTCACAATTTTTTCTTCTGTTTCGATTACTCGGAAACCCATAAGGTTCAACATCATCTGAATCTCCTCCAGGACTTTGTAGACTGTCGCCTTCTACTTCGTTTGTGATATTGTATCCATGAAGTGGAAGGTATGAATTTGGGTGACGTATATAAATTTCAGCTGGAAGATAAAAAAAATACTACTGCAATTCCACCATGATAACCTATAAGTATTCATTTATGTACTGTTGATTTTTGTTCAATTCTGTACCTATAAACATAGAACATAGAAATAGTTAATAATGCTCTTTTTTAATTTGTTGTTTTATATTTTGATTGTAAATGAGTATCTTCCCCCTATGTAAATGAATAAGCTGAGCTCTCGAAAAATTATAATGGAAATAGATTATTGTAAATTCAACTATAAACAATAGTTGTTTTACAATATTATGAAATAGTGAAGTTTGTTAACAACTATCAACAATGAGCAAACCATCATCCGATAAAAGCTCTTCTGGATAATAGAAGAGAGAGATATATAGATAGAGAAAGAGAGACAGGGGCCCGATTCTCAAATGTCTATCACCCTTTGTCGCATGCGACAAAATGTTCCTATCTCTCTCCAATGCACATTAGAAAAAGGCGATGCTTCAAAGTATAGTATACATTTGAGAATTGGACCCTAGACAGACCGAGCGCCGTGCATGTCTTTGGACGCTGCTGCTTTTGTTATATATTTTTTGGTCTCCAAGTTAATTTGTGAAATAAACTGTTTTTTGAAGGTGTGTGAAAGTACCTCGTTATATCAGGGTTTTCCAGCTGTTGTAGGAGCAAATAAAATAGATCTGGATCTGGTTGATATGGGCAATATATCTGAATGGTTAGGACAATTATCGCGGGATATTCGTTTTTAAATCCATTTTCACTATTTGTTTGATTGCCTTTCGTCAGCATTGACAAATACTCATTCCACCGAGCACTGTGTATTTTACTTCATATCAACGAGGCAATAAGGGTGCTCTCAAGACCTGAAGATGGAAGTGTGGTCACGTCACAACGTTTATTTTGTGAAGGACTCTCATATTACAATGTTTGCAGATGATACCATTATTACAATCGCTAGATTCACAATATGTTTCAAGAAGTTAGGTACTTGGGAATTATGTTGGATACATCTTTTCAATAAATTCAACATGGCCTTTTCAATAATTGAGCAAATGAAAAATTTTGCTATACAGCAGTCATTTGAAAATTTATTCACTATCTCTGGATATAATATATTGAAATTGTTGAAGACTTAAATAGCACATTATTAGATCAAAACTTGCAAACAAGTATTTATAGAGAAGGAACGATTGTTTACTAGTATCCAGTACTTAATTACAGTTAGCGCTTGCAATAGTGTCTTCTTGGAGGAATTGCACAAATAGATACCAGATGTAATTCAATATTCGTAAGGGAAAATTGTTGTTTTCTGACAGATATTTGCCTAATATTTTTCACTTTGTGGAATAGTGTGGAGAAAAGCAGATTTCGACTCTGTCAAAATGATCTTTTTAGAAATTACTAAGGTAATGCATCTGTTCCTAGTTTTCAAACATGGCAAGGTGGTCTACTGAGAATACCATCCCATAAGACTTCTACATTTTGAATCTCACCTAATAATGCAATAACATTCTACAATAAATAACCAATTTATATAAAAAGACTCTGAAACTGAGACTAAATTCAACTAGAAGTCCTTAATGACACATTAGACTAGTCTTGCATTACTTCATTTTTAGATTGTTTAATATGTGATTGCCCAACAGTTTGTATAAACTGGCCTAACACCAGTGGTACTGCAGTTCCATACTATATGTACTGAACAAAAATGCCGTATAATTTGGTATTACATTAAAAAATCAACATTTCATTTATGCGTTTGTGTAAAAAAAGTTATCTGTCCCAAGACAATATGCCTTGTGTGAGTACTACTTAGCACAAAAACCGTAACTACTTCTGCGTTTCCACTTAAGACATGTCAATTACGGCGTTTGTTCTAGAAAGCGCAGTGTAGTTTATTTGTGAAAACGATTTGCTTTTAGTTGTCACAGAGAGTTTTAAGCATCAACCTAAAATTTTGCATACTCAACCTAAAGGTCTCATATTGAACATTAGAATCAAGAAGCATCTACGTAACATTAGCAATGTTTTGATTGACTAGATAAACTTGTATAATTGTCAAGAAAAATGATGCTATTTCGGACAGAAAAAAGATACCATAAGATGTTTATATATATTATCTTTCATAGATAATTATAATTTGTGTTTCCTATTTTTTTTTTTTGGTTAGGATTACGTAACTCGTTAGTCTGAGATTAGTTTTTTAAAACCTGTTGATGAAGAAGAAATTGAAGAAGTGATTGATAGTTTGAACAACAAGAAAGCTCCCGGATTTGATGAAATCAGTGTCAAACTTGTTAAGGCTGTAAAATCAGAATTAACCCCTTTATTAACTAAGCTGATTCAAAACAGGAATCATTCTAGAAAAAATGAAAATTGCCAAAATTAAGCCGATTTTTAAAGGTGGTAAAAAAAATGAAATTGAAAACTTCAGGCCTATTTCTTTTTTACCCACTTTCTCCAAAATTCTTGAAAAAACTATGAATGTGTGCGTGCGTGCCACAAGGATCAATACTGGGTCCAGTTTTTTTCTTATCTACATAAATTCCATCCAGTATCTCGGCCTTAAAGGAAAGGCTTATTTATTTGCTGACGACACGACACTTGTTTATTCAGGAAATAATGTGGAGGAAATTAATGAAAAAATATTGAGCGATTTAAATATATTATCACCTTGGGTCTCTTTCCATAAACTGACGTTAAATTATTCGAAATCTTCATATATGTACGTATCTAAAAGACGTTTATCCGACATTTATAAAATTCCCATTCGTTTCAAAAATAATATGATCAAATATTCCAATGAAATTAAATTCTTGGGTTTATGCATTGATCAACATTTATCATGGTCTACACATATTGAAATTTTGAGCAAAAAGGATATCTCCAGTTATTGGGGTTCTCTATAGAATCCGAAGTCAAGTTCCGTTCAGGTATAGAAAATGCATTTATTTTTCATTGATTTACTCAAAATTACAATATTTGATTTCAGTATGGGGAACTGCCAAATCATGTATTCTCAAACCACTTAAAATTCTCCAGAACAAAGCAATAAAATGTATTTTCTATTTAGACTATCGTGAACCAATTATAAATCTTTATAAACCCAAAAATCTTTTTGATATTGCCTCCTTATATAAATACAAAATATCTTTGTTGGTTTCTTCTGTCAAAAATAAACTGAAGCATTCCAATTTAAAATTAACAGTTAATCAAATTAATCATAGCCATTCAACTAGACAAGCTAATGACTTATCCCTCATTCAGTTTAAAACAGATATTGGCAAAAGATCTATTTATCATAATGGTATAACTCAATATAATGATTTACCAAAGTTTCTCAAACTCACAAAAAGTTTAACAGCATTCAAAAGTAAATTGAAGAAATATTTATTAACATAAAAGTATTTTTTCGTTCTCTGAATATTCTTATACATTATTCATTTCTCCTCACAAATATTCTGCTTTTACTTTTTTTTTACTATGAATGTATCTATTAACAATGGTTCTTAAGGTTCCCTATTATAAACATATTATTGTTTCTTGGGAATAATAACCGTTATTATTATTAATAAAAAAAAAGAAATAGTTGTAAATTACTCTGAATCAGCATATACATTGGTGGAACTGCCATTAAAAAAAAGGTAGGCTAGGAATACGATTTTATTGATTTTGTAGAGGTCGTACAGAAAGAACAAAAATTAAATTCAGATCTGAGAGTAATGTAATGTCCCATCAATGGAAATATTGCGGGCAAAACTAAAAACAAAAAATTCATTTATGTGATATTGTTCAGATAAAAGCAACCCGACGACCTTCTTTAATATTTTAAATCATTTCTTAGGGTTTATTTCGCCGTATATCACACCTTTCTGAACCGAGTTTCTCAAAAAAAAGACCTGTCAAAAAACCATAATGACTCATGCCCGAGAACCAATAATTTCAATACAGACGAATTTTAAGGTGCAATTGGATAATGATTGTTGAAAACGAACCAAGCGCCAAATTACAAAATCTGAGATAGAGGGTCCAAACGACAGTTTGAAATTTATTTAGTAGGTGTAAAACTATCAAGCGCCTACTAGAATTCTGGCGACATCTTTTTACTAATGATCTAGGCGACTTTGAGGAATGAATCAGTTTCCTATTATAGTTGAAGATCCAACATTACGATACCGTTCATAGAATATGGTCCAAGTCGCTTGGTTCCTTTTCAATAATCATCATCCAACTAGGATTCAACTTCAGTTGTGTGATTAAATTAGTCTCTAAATTTTAAACTTAACTTAAATATTCTGAGAACTTCTGCAGTTAACAGCCGCCTTTTGGACTCACTTATACACCTACAAATAAGTAATTTTTGTTTTAAATGGCCAAAATGAAAATTCAGCTGAAAATGCTCCTAATACTTGTTAATTTTTAATTTAAAAAAAACCTTTAGGCTTGATTTACTTCCTTTTGACGACCTTTGTAGAAACTGCATCTGTATATAGGACGGCACTTTTATTATTCATTCGATTAAGAAACGTAATTCATTTATGCTTGTTGAGACCTAGACTGTATTGATGATTGGTAATAACCATGAAGCCCGGCGTGGTGTCGAATTCTCGTTTGTTATAGGTGAACTTGCAAAGTGTTTCTAGCAGAAATCGATAATTCATGGTTCATATTGTTTTATGTTGGATGTTTATTCATCTAAATATTGATCCTCTTGAAATTGTTAGTAAATGTATAATCATAGTTTACCTGGTGTAAAACCATACTCATCATTGCCTGTATTGAGAGCATTGAGACTTGGTTCATCAGGACTCATATTACGTTCAGTGTCAGCAGCAAACTCAGTTTCAATATCTTCATTCAGTGTTTCAATGTGACGCTGTGGTTCAATGGGACCAAGCACTGATGAATACATGTGACATCGAGACTCATTACTCTCGTTGCTGTGGAAGCTAGATGAATCAGGGACTTCACTCCCTGGAACCTCTGTTATGTTGGGAAGTGTTTGGCTGTGCCTCACCCAGTCTGAACAGTCCCAATGATAACCTAAAACCAACAATCGTACAATAAAAATGTTTGGTTCCTCCATTCAATTAATGATGTACACTTGAAAACTCTGGAAAACTTCAATAATGGATCTTAAAAATCTAAAACAAATTATTATATTTAAATAATAGTGATAAATGACTTTTATTGAACTGAAAAAATTCAATTCAAAAGGCTACTAACTGAGGTCCATCAGCCTGTTGTTACAATCTTTTACATTAATGACATAATAAATTATTCAAAATTACTTTTACTTCAATAGAAGAAAAAAAAGAGGTTGTGCTTGTTGGATTCTCTCAAAGATGGTAATGTGAGGGTGTCCATATAAGGGGCATCCCTTCTGGGTTTGAATCCAAATTGTTAATTGGGTGTTCTATTCCCTGAATTTGATTGTAACCAATTTTTGGCCATCTTCTCTAGATTTTTGTGAAGAATTTTCAGAAGAGTGATGGGTCTATACCTGTTTTCCATTTGTTGAGGAAAAAGTGATTATTCAATCAGTATTCTGAGATCCGATTACTATTCGTTTCACTCTGTTGATAATAATTATCATTTGTTTCACTATGTTGATACTCTCCGGCACAAATTTTCGAAATCTGTTTGAAATATTACAGTTAACTCTTCCTGGAGTCTGTGCTGCCGGAGATTGTTTGTTCTTGAGTTTCCATGCGGATGGCGCTGCGATCAATTTAGTTGTTGGTCGCGGACCCATTTGTGAAGAAATATTATTGAAACGGATCATTATTATTCATTTGGCAGGGACAGGACAATAATAATGTTGTCTGACCTACCCTGGCACTGATAAGAGGCGAAACCTCGAAACATGCATGTCTGCAGGTGGTCATTCCCAGCCAAACGAAGGATAAGCTGCTGATTAATTACAAGTACTTGCAATTGGGTCTTCTTGGAAGAACGTTGCACAAATATATGTTAGATTTAGTTCAATGTCCGTCGTGGCATTCGCCAGGAAAGTAGTTGTTGATACTCTCTGTCACAAATTTTCGAACTTTGTCCAAAATATCGCAAGTATAGAAATAAAAATGTCTAAATTCTTCTCTTGCCTATATCTTTTTATTTTGCAAATACTTTTCAAAACTTTTGTCACTTGCCTATAGCACTTTTCAAAGATGATCCGAATATGCTTATAATAATTATTCACCAAGTATCAAACTAATTTGGTCACTTTCAATTTTTTATTTTGAAATTCGGGTATTTTTTATTGTTTATTTTTTTAAATGCCAAGAGTCATGTTTCATATTGGTGTTTTTATTGTTTTGGAAATATTCAACTATTACAAGTGAAATTTCAATTTTTCCTAATTCCTTAACAGCAGTCATTGAAAGATGTCAACTTGTCGGTGTTTCACTCCTTATTCTCTAATACTTCAATTATAGTTGTTATGAAATTTAAAATGTTGAAATTTCAATAGTGGTAATAGTGCAAAATTTCAGAAACACTATAAGCAATAAAAAATACAGGTCCGTATTTGAAAATAAAAAATTTAATGTGACCCAATTTGTTCGATACTTTGTATATAATTTCAAATCACATATTGTCAACAAAACAGTTGAAATATATTTTCAAAAAATAAAATGGTATAGGCAAAATATGCATAGATTCGAATTGAATAGACCTGTATAAAGGACATAATATAATAATAATACTCCCTCATAAACACCCGTTGAGTGTACCCAAAGGCATAGCCTATGCGGGTAGAGGACGGCTATTATTATTATTTGCCGTGGCGCTCCGGGGCGACTTACTGATTTTTGGTAGCGTATTCACTCTTCAGCTGTAGGAAAACCTACAGCACCACCTTGGATGGTCGGTGTGCACTCCAAGCTAGCAGACGAGATTAGCATCTAGGCAACTCACAATACACTTGCTTTTCAACAAGGCGGTCGCCTATCGATCCGATATAAAGTAGATGAGAAAAATTCTCTTGTACCTACATCAGGCTCGAATCGACTATCGCTATGCTGGAGTTTCGAACGGCTTGTGCGTTAGACCGCTGATCCATCGACCACTCTAATCCTTATCTAGAATTCATTTCCAGCATTATTTCTTCAATCAAGATGCAGGCATAATGAAAAGTAGCATATGACACATGAATACAAATGCCTTTAAAGCACGCGAAACGACGCGCAGTCGAATGCCCGTATCTTTGCAAGTTCATAAGTTTTCTCTATACCTATATTTATACTTTTATCAAGTGGACTGAATGAATTCGAATAAAGTTGAAAGAAATGAAAGGGAGTAAATTCTAATTCAAAGATACAAAATAACGTTCCAATGAATAAACAAACACTATCATCTGTTTTAACTTATCCGAACTCATTTGGTGGCAGTCAGACTCTCTTGAGCCATATGGTTAGGATTTCGAATGTAGAATTTGTAAGTAAAAAATATATCATGATTAAAAACAAGCTTGGGAGTGTAGGAATTCACCTAAAAACATTTGAAAATAAAATTAAAACAACTCACTTTCAATACTTCTTTGTTCTTCTTCTCCACAACCTAATCCATTTGCTCTGACATTAACAGTATTACTCCTATTGTTATACAATCTATTTGCTCCATCGCTGATAGGGCTTGAAATTTTGAAGTCGGGGATGTTACCATTTTTTATTTTCGACTTATCTGTAAGAGATGATGCTAAGTGCATTTGTTCAGCCCAGGTGGTTTTATCCACATCACAGTTATTGCTCATACAACCTTGTGGTGTGTTTCTATTCAAGTTTTTCACATAATCAGGAGGTACGTTTTCTAACTCGTCTCCTGCAGAACCATAGCTTCTGAGAGTATCTAAGTTATTCAACATAACATGAGCAGCATTGAAGTTGAAATTTGCATCATTTTGAGAATTTGCGGTATAGGAAACTGGTCTTGGAGCACAAATTGGAATTTCTCTCTGGTTTACTTCAAGATTGCTGAGTTTAGATCCTCGTTTGTACTCATTGATTTCTTGTGGCCTATTTGAATTGAGAACAATGTTGTCCTTGAGATTTTTGTTTGGTGCATTACGTTTATTTTTTTTACTGAAATAACATTTGCATGAGATGCATATTATTATAAGTATTATAATTATAGCTGCTCCAATACTGAAATATATAAGTTCTTCCCACGTTATGTTGTAGAATGTTGTTGAAATCGGTGTGTTGAATATCAAGTTTGCACAATAAGTTCCTGTCACATTTGAAGGGCAAACACATTGAAAAGATCCGAATTCGTTCAAACATGTGCCACCATTTTGACATGGCGAGGAATCACATTCATTCAAGTCATATTCACAGAATTCTCCAACAAACGACCTACATTTGCACAGCGGGCCATCATCGCCTTCTTCACAAACTCCACCATGTTTGCAAGGATTAGGTGAGCAATATCTACCATACTCACATCTCTTTCCACTAAGTCTCAAGATGCATTCACAAACAAAATCACCTGTAATAGTGGGAGTACATTTTCCTCCATAAAGGCATGGAGCAGATGCACATGGGTCACTGTCGTGCTCACAAAGAGTTCCCTTGTATCTTTCATGACATTCACATTCATATCCATTTTTAGTTTCCTTGCAAGTACCACCATTCATGCAAGGTTGGGAGCCACATGGACCTGGTGGTATAAGTATGGTGCCTATATCACAACTGAATTCTACATTCGCAAATCTTTTCAATATAACTACTAAGTTTTCTCCAGATTTGTGTAATGGTACAGATACTCTTGAAATTTTTATGTCATCCATACATCCAGAAAAACCTCTTTGAACATCTTCGAATCCCAGAATAGATGGATGTTGATGAACTTCTGCTCCTAAATACATTTCGTCACTCTGTAAATTGAGAATTTCGCTGATTCCTGGAGCAGAACCTTGAGCGATATATATATTATCAATGATGATTTTTGCATTATTACGGTCTCTCTCTAATTTTATTTCGTGCCAGCTACCATCGGAAACATAAATGTCTGAGACTCGAACTATGCCTTCTCCGCTGCCCAAGTCATATCGGTATTGAACTCCACCATTAACCACCTGAAAAATTATAATAGTAATATATACTATTTTAAAAATTGTAGTCGTGCCTATGTGAGACTGTTACTCATTTACACAAAAACTACTGACCGAAAGCAACGTAGTTCTTTTGTAAGTAAGGACAGTAAATTCACTATATTTGAACCTCTCGATTTACTCAAATAAGAAGGTTTATGTACAATGCCATATATAAATGTATATCATTCAATAATAATAATAATCCCTTTTAAACATACGTAGAGGGTACCCAAAGGCTATTATTATTACTATTGTTAGCCGTTGAGCTCCGGGCGACGTACTGATGTATGGTGGTGTATTCATTCACTTTTCAGTCGTAGGAAAACCCGGAAAATATGAAGCGCCACCCCAGGTGGTCGGCGGCACTCAAAGTAAGCAGAGGGTGATTTTACGTAGACAATGCAATATATAACTCCTGTGGGGAGTTTTCAACAGACAGGCATGTATGCAACGGGACAGTGGTTCGAAATGCGAGATGTTCACTTATGTGATTTGTATAACTTAAAGTAAAGGACGCCGCACATTTACTGTAAATGGCTGTTTTTGTGTGTACTAGGACTGGTGTTCTAACATTATATTTTCAAAAACCCATATATTCTAGACAATTTTGTATTTCTCTGATTTCAAGATATCATCTGTTATGAATATTGTATTTATAGCTTTAACATCTCGTATAATGAAAAGCTTTTATAAATATATCGTAGATTCTGGAAAAGATAATGAAATGAATATGCTCATATAACATAATTATCAAATTAAATCCTATTTGTGTCATGCTCTTTAGTATGTATGCTTTAATAACGTACCTCAAGAATGTTGTAGTCCACTTTTCCAGCAGCAAACATCAGATTTCCAGTGGGTTGTACTGTTCGTATTCGCAAACTCAAGCTCAACTGATCTTCTATTGATTTTTTATTTATAATCCTATACTGAGAGTAACTTTTTCCACTAAATGAAATAGGATTTCTGGCAACATAACAGTTTTGACTATGACATTTGGATATGTCAATATCACAAGTCTGACCAGTGTAACCTTCAGGGCATTGACAAGAGTATCCTACTTGAGAAGAGTCTGGTACACAAAGTTTAGAAGTTGAGCAGGGATCCCTGGCACATTCATTAACAATAGTATCACATTTGTTTCCTCCATATCCTTCCTTGCATATGCATTCTAACAATGGTCGATGCTTAGGAGATACAAAGCTAGTGACATCTGTAAAGACAGGGTCGATAATATCATTTTCTAACACATAGTGGTCTTGACAAATACCATAAACACAGTATTTGTTGTTACATTTCGATCTAATTATTTCTTCAACAATCAGTTTGGTATTTTCTTCTAACTCATTCAGTTTCACATTCAATGCCTTTCGTATGGAATCCGAAGAGAAAAATCCTTCATCAGATTTACGAACAGTGAAGAGTACATCTAAATTTTTGCTTGTATAGCGTTTTGATCTCAGCAAGTCATCAGTTGAGGATTGTACACTAATTATGATTACATCATCTGATCTACACTTCATTGCACTCCTGACTGCTCTAATGAAACCTTTCCTATGGCTCAGGATGAAAGTTTCAGGTCTAACATCACGAAATCTCAGACCAACCGAGTTCTCCAACATATCTTCTGATAATAATTCAACGTGAATTTTAACTATAGTATAAGTTGAGAACTTTCCATCAGTTACTGTTACATTTAGACGATAATTTCCAATATCTAATCTAGGCAAGGCAGTTAAAGTACCATCCGTTTGATTTATTTGAAACAGATCCTGTGTAGAATATGACGAGCCAAATGTAGGCGACAATGAATAAGTTAAGGTATCATATTGATCTTCATCATTTGCATATACTTTTCCTATTATGCCACCAGGATACTCTTCCAAAAACGAGTTAATATTTACTTCAAGAGGTGTTATTATCGGTGGAAAGTGAGATTCTTCAATAACTTTAACTATCACCCATGTATCCGAGTATAAAGGAGGTATACCGTTATCAAAAACTCTTATTTGCAACAGATAAGTATCTCTAATTTTGTGGTTGAATTTAGTAGCAGTTCTGAGGATACCATCTTGATCTAGTCTGAAATTATTTCCCTCATTTCCGTTGCGAAAATCGAAAGTGTAAGGAATTGTATTCGGAAAACTATCTTTATCTGTGATATCAAATTTGACAATGGAATATCCTAACGGTTTGTCTTCCTGTAAATTCCATATAAAATAAAAAATTAATAGTATCCTAAAGAATCCATCAGAAGAAACGATTACCTGAATAACTGCAGTATAATTAGCAAACGAAAATAATGGTGGGTTGTCATTTGCATCAGAAATGTCAATGTTCAATAAACATTGGCGAGAAAGAACAGGTAAACCATTGTCTCTAGCGAGAATCTCTATGACGTAGCTTGATACGGTTTCTCGGTCTAATTCTGCAGCAACTGAAAGATATCCTGTTTTCTCATTAATTTCAAAATGGTCCGCAGTATTTCCGTTCAATATAGAATATAAAACCTCTCCATTTTTACCACTATCCAAATCTGTTGCAGTAATCTGAAACAAATTGGTCTGGTAAAATATCTCTAAATAAGAAGTCATTGATTGAATTTCTGCTATTCTCTTAATTGATTTTAAAACTGCATCATTATAGTTCAGTAGTTCAGTCGACAGGTTGAAAAAAGTGGGGTTAGGTGGAAAAAGGTCGGAAGTTAATGAAACTTTAGGAGGTTCTTCAGGGATGGTTAATCAACATTTTCTCAAGTTTTGGATCTAGAGGACCCTGTGCGAAAAAAGTAGGGGGGGGGGAAACTGCAAAATTTTTGACCTCTCTCCGGTTTTTCCTCGATTACTTTTTTCTCTTACGTCCTACGGAAAAAACATATCGATACTTTTTTGTAGAGCGTAAAAATGTATACAATTTTGACTGACATGTTTGTATGTGAATTCGCTACCGAGGTATGCCACGTCAAAAAAAAGGTCATGTTTCAAAATTTGCTAAGAAATGACAAAAAATGCAAAATTACAGCTTATTTCATCTGTTATACCCGAATTATGATGAAATGTTGTAGAAATTATGGTTCTTAGTTGAAGTCACCAACTTTGGACACACCACTCCTCCTCCCACCCAACCCCAATTCTCAAAAGCTAACTTTCTGATGAAAGCCAACCATACCTATTCACATCATTTTGGTATTGATATCAGTTACTTTTCGGATCGATATCCCCCCGTTCCCCTACATAATTATCCCAGGACAGGAAGAAAAAAAGACGTAGTCCTTTCGTGAAAAAAATTTATGTAATTAACAATATTAAGTTATTCTCAAGGCATATATTATATTGAGGAATAAAGATATTATAGCTAATCATAGTGGGTAGGTACTACTACAACTGTATAACAAATTAAATTATCCAATATAACATTTCATGACTCATGTGAATTAATTGCCATGAATAATTCCGACTGAGTCGAAATGCCCTTCTCTCTACATATTCCCCCACGGTTAGTAGTAGTACTTTATTATTATTAGCTAAGAGACATTAGTGAATGGAAAAAGCTAATGTTGAAATCAATATAATGAAATTCTTTGGTTATGATGATGAAATTCAATAGAAATTCAACGAAGAAATTTTTTTTTTATTTTAATCTTGAAAATCGTAACTTTTTTATATTTTTTATTTAATTTGAAAGTGAATTGTAAATTACTTTGTTACTTCTGAATTTTCCCAGGCTAGACAGTTTGGTCGTCTTGTTTTATGATCGTGTATACTATTTACTTCCGTGAAATTTAGATTAGAAACATTCTGTTTGATTCGAATGGAATGAACGAATGAACAAATTTTCACTTTATAAAGAGATTTCCAAATGAAATAAAAAATATAAAAAAGTGACGATTTTAAAGAGTAAAATAAAAAAATATTATTTTCTTGAATCTTAAATGAATTCATTGTTAATCACGAAAACAGAATTTTATTCACTAATGTCTCCTAGCTGTCAGTCCTATATTGAATCTTAACTATTCCAGATAAAAAAATATAAAGGTTAGGTAGCATTATTTATATTTTTAATAGTTATGAATTATACTTCTATTCATTTTATGTATTACTGTCAAATAAGTTTGGATAATTATTTTGTAATTATTTTTTTATATCCCTATTATATATAAACAGAATTGTTTCTTGGGATAATACTGAAGTACTATTTTGGAAAATATGAGACCAATATCTGATAGAAAACAACTACTTTCCCCTTATGGACATTGAATTACATCTGTCATCCACTTGTGCAATGTTTCTCAAGAAGGGCACTACTGCAAGTGCTAATTGTAATAAAACAATTTGATTATTAATCTTCATTGGGTTGGAAATGACCACTTGCATACATGCATGTTTCAAGGTTATTGCCTCTCATCAGTGCTAGGATAGTCAGACAATATGTCGTCGTGTTCAATCAAATTAACGATATTACTCACAAAGCAATCCTTGTTAGCACAAACTACAGGAAGAGTAAATGCATTAAATCGAACAAAGTTTGGTTTGTCGGAGTTTCGAATACATGAATGAATAATTCCGATAAAGTTATAATACCCAACTCTTCACATATTTTTATTTTATTAATTTTATATATACAAGGCTATTCGCTATTCAAATTAGAGTCTACGCATTCGGATCTCGGTAACGGTAAGAGGGGATAGAGGGGTGGACGAAGTATTTAAGAGGTCAAATACAATATACAATATCGTAGACGTATACGTGTAATTATGAGTTTTCACAATATATAAAAATTGTGATGTATTCAAATTAGAGACGTGACAACACCGCCAAGGGCAGTCTATTTACGGTACTTGGGAGCGGGAGAGAACACTTGTCTCTCGAACTATTATTATTAATAAGATAAACCATTATTGGATTGTTAACTTATGCCAATAAAATAATAACCTTAGTGCATTTCATTTACAACAAACATAACATTATATGGTGGCAGCGGAAAAATGCGCCGAGGTTACTTCCTCATAAAAAACGGTTTGTGAAACAAATTTTAATATTTGTTTAGGTGTAAATAAAGTTCTTGGTTGGTTTTGGATTACGTTACATTTTCAAATTACTTTCTCGGGGATAACAAGTTTGGCGTTCACGTGCTTTTGTTGAGATCGCCCGGATTTGAAATGTAATGCACTATAGTGTGTTAGTGATTTGTAACGAATTCGTGGAAATAGTTCGTGTGTTTGACATCAGAGACCAAAAACAAAAAATGTATTTTCTGAAGTTAAATTCTAATGTACATGATTGCTTGATAATTTACAAGTTTGTTGATAAACGGTGTAGTATGAAATTATTCAAAAGTCAGTGTTATAAATTCGAACAGAAATGGCTGAAAATTCTAACATACTTGAGGAATTCATGTTCAAGGATATGGCATCCAACTGGCAATTATAGAAACATCAATTTGAACTATAACTGACTACAAGTGGTAAAAGTACGAAGTCGGATGAAGTTCAAAATTGATATTATCTTGAATTTATTGGATATTGAAGGCATACAAATTTATAACACTTTTGAATACCTATTCAGAAACTGAAGACAAGAACAAGCTGAATTTGATTTTGGGAAATATTGTAATGCCATATAAAACGCAGTGTTTCAGAATTACAAATTTTTCAAAAGAGATCAACAACCTGGAGAGTCTGTTGATCATTTAAGGCATTTAACGTCGTCCTGTGATTTCAAGGGAAAAGATGTACCTACTGCTGAGAGACCGAATCGTCTTGGGGGTGTGTGATTCCCGAATACAGGAGAAATTTTTGCAAGATCCCGACCTAGAACTTAACTATGCTATTACTATATATAGCTCGATGGAAAACAGTATGGTGACTCAGAAGGAAATGGAAAAAGATTTTGTGAATGTGTGCAGTGCAGTGAATAAGCATTTCTGCGAAAAAAAAATTGTGTGTGATGGCAGCAGGGCAACTTCGTCCGCTCCTCTTGCGGGGCACTCGACACAGACAAAAAGCTCCAGTTTTCACGATAGGCCCGCCAGGTAGTCTATGTCAAAAGGAAAGACACGTATTGATATTTTGTGTTCATAAAAATATTTTATATATTTAGCGCTGTCTCGAGCACTGTGCTCACAAACACTTTGTCAAATCGGTGCTTGGTGCTCTTTATAAAAGGACTTGGCGTTTGTAAAAAGTGCTCGCAAACACTTATTTTCTGATTATCCTCCTACATATTGCGATATTGAAGCCGCCATCCTATTAATTTATTGACCATCGTGCATTGTTATCAGATTGATAAACGCCAGCCAGAAGTCGATTACATGACTGAAATAGGTTCAAAATATTCAAAAAAATATCGCGACTACATTTTTGTTCTGATTGATATTGTTCATGACTGATGCAAGTAACATAGATTTTGGGTATTTTGCCTCATTCCCTGTACACATGTCATTAGGCAGAATGTGAAATTTTATTTTATCTATTATAGAGAATGTGAAATGTTTCCCGAAAATTTTTAGGGCTTTTCTATCATCGGTTATTTGTTCTTCATTGTCACGCACTGTTATGCAATGCTTTTTTTGTTCAGTTCGTTTTGTTATTTATTATACTCCACAGAGATTTTGATTTGTTATTTGAGTTAATAATTATAATGAAATATTAGGTCATTTCGTGTTTTCTTAAAAAAATTTGGTTGAAATTATTCAAAATTGTTTTTTCCGTTAACCAACTGTTATCCCCCTACGAACGACAGCCCTCAGAAGTCGAAAATTGTGAGAGCTAAGGATTAACGAGGTCTTACCTTTTAACGTGCGATTTCTAGCAATTCAGTTGTTTGTTTAAGGTCATCGAGTTCTCTATGGAGTTTGATAAGGAAACTCTTCCTGTAAAATTAGAGTGTTTTGGTTTCACCTTTTGTTTGGGGAACGCTATATTAAAACACCATTGGAAGTATCAGAAAAAACATCGAAGATACCATCGACAGTTTTACGCTGAGCATCAGAGGTTTGCTCACTATGAACAGTGGATCACTTTATTGAGTAGTTAGTAATTTGTCTAGTAATAACTATGAATTCATTATTTTCATGATGCTTGACTCTTGTAGGTCAATATTCGA
Organism: Chrysolina americana; assembly: GCA_958502065.1. Classification (NCBI taxonomy): domain Eukaryota; kingdom Metazoa; phylum Arthropoda; class Insecta; order Coleoptera; family Chrysomelidae; genus Chrysolina; species Chrysolina americana. Next base: position 38,054,740 of record OY293414.1, on the reverse strand, counting down.
ACTGAGTGAGCAGATGTTCCTAGGTCCAAGGAAATAGTTTCTATAGACCAGGAGTTTTCGGATGGTGAAGTAAGCCATCAAATTATTCTCTAGGACTGGCCGACAGCTGTCACAAACTTTTATTATGCCAAAGCGAATGAGTTGAAATGAAATAAATATATACATTTCGTCTCATCAATGATTATTAACTACTTCTCTATCCAAAAATGTATGTACAATGCTGACTTTGTGGTCGACACCACTAGAGGTTTTCCGATTCCCATACTTTGCTGTAAGCGTTGTAAGATTTTAAAATGAAGGATAATTGATCTGGAAATTATTTTAGGTCAGTCTTTGGAAGAACTCCTGTGGTGTTATCGGCCGCGGTGGTGTGCGGGTTGAGTCCTCGCCTCATAAGCCAGAGAGCGTGAGTTCGAATCTCAGCATAGACACCGGTCTCGTGCATGGCATCACACGTATTAAAAGGTAAGGGCTACGTTTTCCCCTAGCTCGCACAAGTCTCTGACTTTTGAGGGTTGCACGTAGGGGTGCAACCGGTTGACGGATATAACAATTTTAATAATTTTTTAATAATAAGGCAACATTTTGAATCTTGGTTTACATCAAAGGCCAAGCACTTAAAATGCAGCTGGAGGAAACGTCAAACATAAATTGGATATTTTTGCAATTGTTTTTGTGAAATTGTGATACAACGAATATTACCGTACCACGATATTCACTTGGAGTTCGACAAAAACTTCTAAAGATGACGTTCTACTTTCCGAAAATGATCCCGATTGCATAAAAATATTTACTGATAAAAGAAGGAAAATGAAGATCTGAACAAATTAAATATTTTATCGAAGAAAATTATACAAGATAAAGAAAAATTTAGGTTGATTTTTTCAAATAATGTTGATAAACTGTGATGGGAAGTTTGAAAAAAAAAGAAGACGTGGAGAAGCAACGTGAGAAACAAAGGTCTTCCTATTCTCAAGGGAAACACTATAATGAAAATAATGATGAAGGCAATCACAAAGTAAAAATGTCGAATTACTATTATTGAGGCATTGTAATCAAATCAATAGACAATAGCCAGTGTTGAAAAAAGTATTAAAAAAGAAATTAATCCAGTTAAATTTAAGTTAAAAACTTCAAAGTGAATAATGTACCAGGAGCAATAAAAATTTATTGTGATTCAAAAAGAAGCTATACTCAATGAGTTCAAAAATCAATTTGTTCTTTTAGTAAATATATTGAAAACTTGAAAAAAATTTAAATTTAGAATTTCGTTTTTACTGAAGTGAACAATATTCACAACCACAATAACCTAGTTAGTTAATAAAATAAAAAGATACTATTCGTTAATGAAATTCAAAAACATACTGAAGAAATAAAACGAAGAGTTGATTTATTTGAATATTTTTTCACATGTAAAATTTTGACGGATTACTCTGGCCAATCATTCGGTTTTATACTGATACTGCCCGGTCCTCGATAAAACGTTCACCTCTGAACTGTCAAAACTAAATAGGGTTATCTGCGTCGATTTTATTGACCGGGTCATATGAAACGTTATAAGGAATTAATATATTACGCAAATAAATGAAAAGTTACTATATTATCTATGGTTATTCACTTTTTAGATTGGCGGAAAAGATAATCTTTCCAAATACAACTCGTTCTTTATATCAAACACGTTTATTTGGCAAAAACATTCAAACAAATCGGTTTGTTTTCATATTTTTGTTTACTTCATATTTTGTTAACACCCGTATGCACCGTATGTTGTACTCAATTAGATGAAAAAATTGTAATGAACCGTTATGAAACAAGAGCTTAAGGTGGCCGTTTGATAGCATGCATTCTGACTTCCACTTGTACTGCGAATTGGTGACACTAAGTAGCATTTTCAATTGCTACGGTAGCAGTAGTAGCAGCAGTGGCGCACCTAGAATGATATTTGGAGGGAGTTTTTTTTGGGCCGCAGGCAAATTTTTTTCTGGTCAAGGTTATGTGTATTTCAGAATAGCGAAAGAATGCTATTTATTTTCAATTCGCTTACAAACTGTGAGAGTAATAGTGGTTTGTCTGTGGGAGTTCGTGTCCCCCCTGGGTGCGCCACTGAGTAGTAGTAGTAATCATGGGGAGGCCGCAGCCAGGCAAGTAGGCCCCGATGGGCCCTTTTTGCTTTCCCCGCTCTCCACATAACTACCTTGGCTCTCCTAGTCTTCCTTTCCGAATCTTTGTGACCGTTTGATGAAGGTCAGTATGTCCGTCCAATTCAATTAGATGAGTTCCTCTTGTAGGAGATTTTCAACTCCGAAGATTTCGAATCTTAGCCTCCCGTAGGCCTCACACTCGCCAAGGAAGTGAGACGAAGTTTCTTCGTCTTCTTCACACATATGGCAAGTGGGGCTGTTTTTTATACCTAGTTTGTTATGGCCTGTTAGTATTCTTACAAGGATGCGTAGTGTTTGGCGATCTCTGCCTAAAAGCCACGCCATCCTTGACTTGCTAGAGCCGGCCACAAAGTCTTTTCACTGTCTGCAGCCAGCGGTGTTCCTCCAGAGTTCGTTCAGTTCTCTTTTCCCCCAATCATCTAGGGCAGAAGAGATTTGACTCCTTGCGATGCCTAGTACTGGCTCCGGTCCACAGAACGTCGCCGCGGAACCGGTTTTGTTTCAACTAATTTCTCTAGAGCGTCTACGGATTCCTGTACCAGGACTGAACTTGGCTTAGGATGGCAGATGGCTCTGAGCGCTGCCTGGCTATCCGAACAGATATAAATTCTCTGCTCAGGCCCTTCTTTCACCTCTTGCCTCATAGCTACGATTATAATGGCGAACACTTCAGCTTGGAAAACTGTTGTGTATCTTCCCAGAGCGTGGCTTTCTCGCATACCTCTTTCTTCCAGGAAGATGCCTGCGCCCGAAGCCTGTTTGTCGGTCAGACGCGAACCGTCCATGTAACATAATAGGCTTTCTGATCGAAACTCCACTGTATTACCTTCCCATTGCTCTCTGCTCGGAATAGTAAGAGCTACTGTAGCTACTGCTCTCTAAAACTATCGTGTCCACCCCATAAACGGTACCTTGAAATAGGCAACCCGCCAGGCTATCGACAAAATCTACGATTTGTAGGTACCATCCGAGCAATGAGTGCAAAATGATACAGTACAGTACTGGCAATGGGTGCCCGAGAATCGAATTTGAGTCCATTAGCATTTTAGGAGATTTGTGTCTATTGTTTCATTCGTTACCTATGATGGTGCCGCTGCGCCCAGCTTGAATTTTGTCAAGACCATTCTTTACCTAGAATAGGAATCATTTCTTTTGTCCTTTCCAACCTATGTGTATATTTGCTCTGAATGTTCAATAAGGTGAGTTTCAGTGAGCTGGATGAATAATTCATTTTATTCTCGTTTTCATTTGGAAATTTATGTCAGGATTCTACCTAGGGTTACGAAAAGGGGTTTCGATAATTTCAAGTCAAATGGAAGATTAGATTATACCTATTTTAATCGCCCACTTGATTGTTCTTTAAATCCCACTCCAGAGTTTCGATAACACTCCAGAATATTCGAAAAAGTGTTCAGGATCCCGTACCGACCATCATAGTCCTTAGGATATCAAAAAATTGAGAGAGCGAAACACTCCTGGGACAAGAAAACTAAGAAGGCCAGATATTTTCATTTATTCATTTGTTTTTTTTGTGATCTTTCATATTATTACGACTGAGTGACATTTTCCAATCAGTAAAGACGAAGTGATTAGATATTGATACCTACTAGTTATGATTGATCTCTGAGTAATGACTAGAGCTCAGTTTGCTCACCATTAAAACATTGTCACTTGTACCAATCTTTTTAATATACAAATCGTCACTCATCACCATTCTATCGATCATTCTCGACCACCTCCCATAGACGCTATACCTATTTTTTTATTTTTTATCCAAGAGAGTTCATCATTCAATCGAAGAACATGGCGGCCATAAATTTTTTTTTTTTGAAAGGCCTATTACACCCCAAAATCTTCCCCCGTTGTTAAAAGCCAAGGTTACAACTCAAAGAACTCAAATTTAGAAAATGTATTTAGAACATAGTGAAGTACTTGCTGGATATATCGTGAATAAGTTTTTTCAAAAAATTTGTGACTTCATTTCAGAAATGAACGAACCGATAAAATGAACGTTTGAGAATCCTATATAAAGGAAGTCTATACACATCGTTGTTGAGAAAAACCCCTGGAATGAAGAATTTGGCGGCAATGTACCAAAAATTGCCAAATTCATGAAAAACTGCCACTGTTTACCGATCGAGTATATTCCGCTATTAGCGAATAGGTTGAGGCATTCATGACAATAGAAATACTATACGTCATAATAATGAATCAAAACCGAGTGAGGGTTTGAAAGCAATAAACAAACAGCACGATACCATAGAATGACATAGAACACGGGCGCGTTGGGTGATCAGTAATAACCATCGACATAACCTTAAACTAGACCCCATATACAAAAAGTTCATCCATTTAGGAAATTTCAGTGAGCCTTAAGCGCATGCGCAATTAGGGTCCTTGCGGAGTCCCAATCAATCAAAATGGCTGTTGCCATGAAACAATGTCTCACATGACAGTTTAGAGCCTTCTGCTCATTGCGCAGACACGTTTTCGTGAATTCCATTGGGATGAGATTTCCAGTAGAGGGAATATGACCATTAGTAATCTAGTTTAACGTTATGTCGATAGTAATAACCCCAGACGTTCAATAATATTTCAAAAGTAATTCTCGTTCACTTTCAAAAAACGTTCATTCAATTATTAATATCTTGTTAGGAGTCAATTGCGTATCAAGGGTATGGAATTCCATTTGGGGCCATTAAGCAGAACACGAAAAATGGGTCAAGAACCATCATCAATACTCCTGGGAAGACGCCTCGGTCAAAATTATGGTAACTGACCGGTTATCAAGGCATCTTCTTGAACTGAGCCCGAATTCCCTCAAGAATGTGGTAGGACTAATAACAGGACACTGCCACCTGAGGAAACATTTGCATATGTTTGGGATACACTAAGACACCACTCAGTGCTGGTTATGTGATTAGAAGGAAGAAACAGCCTCATACATACCGTTTGAATGCAAAGCCTTGGCTCGCATAAGGATGGATATTATCGGACACTGAAGTGCAGAAGATATCGTCCCACAGAAAAACCTTGTGTGAAATCTCCACGAGTTCATTAAAATATCCGAAGTACTCACGAGATAGACCTGATAATGGATATGGCGAAAACCCATAATACTGACATCCAATCATAGATTGACGAGACTTCTACCGCAACAATGCTTGTGAAAGGCTTGCTGTCTATCGCCAGGAGATGTTGCTGCCAAAGCATCTCCTGTCTATAGAGCAATGTAGATAGCAAGCCTTCAACAAAATAAAGATATATTTTGCTGTGGAAGTTTTGCTTGCTTTGATAACAAACTTGCTACTGTGAAACAGACTCGAATGGCTGTTATATACTCAACGTGGCTAGGGTTCCACACTGCGTTACAATATTTAAGTACTATTATAGTCGGATCGGAGTGAGCTCACACTCACCATGTATTACAGAAACAGATATCCTCAATTCAAGTTATTGAAAAGTCAAAAATTCTAAGTCGCAAATCCCGACGAATATTCATTAGCAGCCGCTCCGCCCTGTATAACCCGGAAGCAATGCCAAGAGCGTCCATGAGATCTGCTACCCCGCGATGTCAACGAATCATGCAAGAGGCACGCAGAGGCCGCGTCAACAGATGTTGCCAGGTGCAACGCGTGATCCTGGATACATGCCTACAAAGAAGTGCCGCGAGGCATAAATCAGTCCGGCCCGATTAATTAATAGCGCCGAATGACCAGATAAGGGCAATTCCTGCCCCGCGAGGTCACCAGAGCAATAACTCTTAGTTACAAAAAGCACCGACAAAGAGACCGCAGATCGTAAAGATGTCATGCGTGACTAAATTAATGGCCATCAAATGCCACGTGTGAATCTTATCCCCGTTTTGCCGGCGTTATAAAAACCCGCGACACTCGACCGCGGATACAGATTCTTTCTTTCATTCATTCACTCCAACTAATTCACCCACAAGTTCACGTTCAATTCCCGATCTCTTGATGTGCAAATTTTAATTCAGAATGTTATTTTGTCCGTTTCTAGAGTCAGTGTCAAGATGTAGTCATACAAGTCAGTCGTAGTATTCGCGAGTTTTCATCCAAAAATAAGATAGAAGTCAAATTCAGTACCGCTTAGATTCAGTTCAGATTTATTCTAAAAATTCGACCAAAACATGAAGCCGATTACGTTGAGAGCTGCTTCAAGAAACCACAGAAGTACCGTAAACTTCGTCGACTTTCTGTGCAGTAAGTAAAATCCAAATGTGAGATTTAACTGGTGTATTATATGAACCGATATGTCGGTCGTCAACAGAGACCCTTGAATAAAAAGAATGTTTCTTGCGCATAAAGTATTGAAATTTAGTACGATAAGTTTTACTATGTTGAACCATTTTGATAATTGAGACCAAGTGATTGCCATTCTGTAATGCTGTTTATCTTATATTGTGTTTGCGATGTGTTTTAAATCTTATGTCTTGTTAAAGGACCAATGTTGTGTCTACAGGGTGATTAACTAGTTCAGTCCTTGAACCATGTATTTTATTGAGTTTTGTTTTGTGTTTAAACTCTATTCGAAGGGAAGTTTTTTATGTATTCACTGTGTTTATGGATGCTTCGATAAATGTATCTGATTGATCTACCGGTAAATTATGAGCTTGTACAGTTAAGAATGTTTTTGAAATGGATTATGTGAAGGTAATTTCTTCGCAAGCTTCGTGACTTGACCCTTATCTGAACTGGATGAATATTTAGAAATAAGAGTTAGCTGCACAGCCAGATGGTAAATGACAAGTATATTATGCTTTTCGAATATAAAGAGTATGAGGTTTCATAAACAGAATTATGATATATGCCGTACTGTGGGTAGTTATAAGAGAGTTTTATGTATTTTATATGTATGACTACGTATATTTCCGCTTAATATATAAGTATTAAAAATTACTTGTGCCTTTTTGTTCGTGATTTAACTGATAGCTGCTTTTTAACAACTGCGATAGAAAAAGTTTAGTGCAAAACCCATACTAGGTCTCATCCGGCAACCGCTCGACGGAGAGACCTATTTATATGTCGCGTTCCGACATTTCGAACCACTCATCCATCCTTGAGGCTCAGGTCCCTGCTCTCGAACCTTCGAGCGAGTGAGGAGGAATCGAGGAACGTGTTAATGGCGACTGAGATTAGTCTAGAACGCTAGGATTTCTTCCTGGGTTTGAAGACGAACTCTTGGTTGAAAACCGAGCTGAGTGGAAACGTGTGTACCGCTTGTTCACGAAGCCCGGCCATTCACATATTTGGTGTCAGGTGTGGGGTTGGCTATTCCCTTAGCTATCGCCCCCGTCAGCTATTGGAAAATCAGAACAAATCAGAAAAACGGCCTAAAAACCTGCGGAAAGTGCTCCAAAGTATGCAGGAAGGTAAATAATCGTAATAGAAATATATGTGGGGTTGCTATCCTGGCTACTGCCCCGACAGCTATTGGAAAACCAGAACAAAGCAGACAAACGGCCTATAAACCTGCGAAAACTGTCGCAAGGTATGCAGGAAGGCTTATAAACGTGTATAAATATATGTGTCAAGTTACTATCCTGGCTATCGCCCCGTTCCGCTGCTGAAAGCGTTTTAAAATCGAAAAGAAGCCTCTGAAATTTGCAAAAAGGTGTAATAAGTCTTAAAGGACGAGAAAAGGGAAGAATCATAGGTATGGCTACCGGAACAACGACTCCGCCGCTTCAAGGCGTCGCTGCTGATGCAGGAGCGCCCATAAACCTGAGTTTGGAGAACTTGCCCATTTTTAGTGGAAATACGAATGTCTTAGATTTCGTAAGGGCCATCGATGATACTACGGCATTAGCAAACTGGAGCGACAACCGCATAACTGCTTTGGTACGGCTGAGGTTAAGAGGAATCGCGAAACAGCTGATCGAAGCCGACGAGGAATTGAAAACCACTGGAGACTGGGATATATTGAAGAAAGGTTTGCTAGATCAGTTTGGAGTCTTGAAAATTCCGGGACAAGACCAGCGAAAGTTTTCCGAGTGTAGACAATTCAGAGGCGAAGCATGCCGGCAATTTTTGGCGCGGTTAAAAGTATGCGCGGCTAGACTAATGGCTCTTACAGGAGTTCCAGCGGTAGACGATGTCCTGAAGAGAAGACAGGAAGCAGAAATCATCATGCAGTTTACTATGGGATTGCAGGACCCTATTAGAAAGATGGTAATGTTCACTAGCCTGACTACCTTACAGCAAGCTCTTGAAACGGCCGAAAAAGCTGAACTGATAGAAAGTATGACGAGTTCAGGACAGAGACATGTACGGGCCACAGGCACAGATTAAGGAGAAAAGCGGATGAACGGTAATGAATCGTATACGCGTCCCGACCGCTCCGGAAGCGGACGCCGCCAGTTCAGCGCCGCGATGCACAGGTACGCAAGGGAGGCACGACAACCAGAGGCGCACCGCCAAGATGAGAGTAAAGGCAATGCCGGTTTTGATAAAAATGTGCGGGAAGAGTGTAGCTTTTGTAAGAGGCCCGGACATCATATCAGTAGTTGCATGAAGAGGCGCGGATTATGTTTCCGATGCAAGAAGGAGGGCCACATGATATGGAACTGCCCGGAGAAACCAGAAGGTTACGGACATACTGGAAATGACTCCGGAAGAGGGTATTTAAATTAAAGAACGGCTTCTCGCAAATCCCGAGCAGAAGCCGATCAAGAAGCAAGAAATTAAGTATGAGGGATTGGGCTACTGTATTGGCGTGCTCCAGTATAGCAGCCCAGAAAAATACCATGACGCTGGAAGTCGATGGTGAAATGAAGCGAATTTTAATAGACACAGGAGCGCAGTGCAGTTTGATTTCGGCAAGCGCCGCCGAAGGTAAGAATAATACGAGGGAAGGAATATGCTTTACGAGATGTGCAAGGGAACTTGATTCCATATAAGGGTTCAACTGTATTAAATATAAGACTCGATAGGGAACGGATAATTAAGTATGAGTGTATAGTTGTAGAAGTAGAGGTCTTCTCTGCAGATATTTTGCTAGGGATGAATTTCTTACAAGAGTTCCAAGTTAAGCTAGATTGGAAGGAAAATAAGATGTTTTTGTTAGGTCGCGAGATTGATCTTAGGAGTGAATCACAACACGTCCTAGGATCCAGAGAAGCATGTGTAGTCCAGGAGAGGCTGGACGAAATGGAAGCTAAGTTGGGAAAAGTGATGAAAAAGTTAGATTCATTGGTGGAGAAGCTGGAAGAAAGGTTCCAGGTGAATTCAGAGTCACTACCTCTGGGTTCATCCGGTCAAGAAGGAAGTAGTGAGCCTTCGCGACCTCATGGAGTTGGATCTTTCTCAGATGTCTCGTGCTCGAGCGAGAGAAAAGCAGAATCATGTACATGTGTTTATATGACGAGGGGGCAAGACATCCCCTGTCATGAAGTCAGTTGCGAAGAAACAGTGAAGTCAGGATCGTGTGTTTATATGACGAGTGGGCAAAGCAGCCCCTGTCATGGATCCAGTTGCGAAGAAAATGTGAAGTCAGAATCATGTGTTTGTATGACGAGGAGGCAGGACCTCCCCAGTCATGAATTAGTTCGTACAGGAACTACCAGAAGCCGCGTAAAGGACCTGGAGTGTTATGAAAGATGTATGGGTAAAGCACGATTTCTAGAAGAGCGAGTTGAATTGAAGAATGGAGGACCCCTCTCAGAATCCAAGGAGCGAGATAAAGGGCCGCTGTTTTTTCCGTATGCGGAGCGTTGTCCTTTTTCAAGCGAGTATGGCAAACGGAAGAACCTTCAAAGAGAGCTGAATCGGAGGAATTGTCCAAAGGTGGAGCCCCATCACTCTCGAAGTAGATTGAACCACGTAGCTAGAATCGAACACCCTGTATATAAAGAAGCAGAGGAACTCTTTAAAAAGTTTGCTGACACAAAGGTGTCGAGAAGTAGTAAAAGAATGACAGAATCTCCTCGTAAGTATCAGAGCGCCGCTGGTGCGCAGAATTTGTTTGGTGCGGAGGAAAGTACCCCTTGGGTAAAGTTGAACGAAAATGGAACGTTTGAGAAGTGTAGAGAGATGACAAGTGAGTCTCCCTGTATTAATTATGAATCCGAAACAAGAGATGTAGACGAAATATGCGCAAAAAGAAGTAAGAAGCAAGTAAGGTTTGAACCTGAAAATTGTAGGAACCTGTGTGAAATTTCGGAAACTAGCACGAGTTTGCCGAAATATGACAACGAAATTAAGAGAGCAAATACTGCGAAAGGAACAGAAAAGAAGGAAGGCTCAGCGGAACGTGAAAATGATAAATTGGGAACAGAGACAAAAGCAGAGGAAAATTCCCGGTGTGCGAAAATTTTATTAGACGCGGACAACAGACAGCGAGCGTATTTGAAAGAAGCGATTGAGAAGAATTGGCAGATAAATGGAAGACCACCGCAATTACCTAAATGTCACCAGGAAGAATTGAATGAATGGCTACAGGAAAATTTACCTTTACCGGACAGGACAGGAAATTACAGCGCGAGAAAAATAATTAGTGAAGAAAAATTTGATGAATTTATAGAATATGCTGCAAATACTGAGTTCTGCCCTTGTATAAAAGGGTACAGCGTGAGAGGAATACAGAATGACATGATATTGCAAAATGGCACTCGAGATTGCGAAAAATCGGAAATGAAAAGTGGTAAGAAGGCAGTACGTTCGAATTCATATAACGAGCAAAGGAATACATTTGCCCTGAAGGTGAATGGCATACCAGAACAGGCTTTAGTTGATACCGGTGCGCAAGTATCTTTAATACATGCTAACGCTATAAATGGCGGAAATGTCTGTAAAGGGAATGATTATGCCCTCAAAGACATACAAGGAAGAGTAATACCAAATACAGGATCTGTAACTGTGGAACTAGAAATAAATGGAAAATTGGTGTTAGAACATGTTTTCGTAATAGTAAATTATCCGGAAACCGCCGTTAATTTAATCGTGGGTTTGGACTTCTTACAGAAATTTGAAGCAAGCTTGAGTTGGAGCACAAATCAGATGATACTTTGTGGAATTGCCGTGGACTTGAATGATGAACCGCGACAAGAAGTAAGCCCTACTCAAGAAGGGCATGGGCGAAAGCAACGCGGAAGGATCGAAATAAGTGCCGTGAGAATAAGGAAAACATTAAACTATTGGAAGAATAGGCTAATAGGACCATCAAAAAGCAAATCGCAAAAAGATACCAGTACGCAGAAGTTAGTAAACAATTTTTCAGGAAGAATTGGAAGAAATTCCGTCAGAAAAGAAAAGCGAAAAAATGCCCGAGACACCGCTGAACTAATAAATGAACCTGCAGCAGAGAGAAACGATTGCAATGAACGCGTGGCGCCGAGAGGCAGTGTCAGAGAAACAGATGTTATAGGAGTGCAGGTAGAAAGAGTCGCAAACTAACTCATGAGTATTCGTAATTGAATCGACTTAAAAATAAGAAGTGACTCATAGTATGAAATCGACGAATTCATACACTGTAGTTGAGAGAGAAGAGTGACATCTAGTCAAATGATTGAAAAAAAGAATTATGTTTTTGAGTATAGAGTCAATGCATTAGGGATCAGATAATATAGCAAGGAGTTCCCGTGATTGATTTGGTAGCTTATTGTAATTCTGAATAAATTTCAGTACTGAGAACAACGGTTAAAAAACCAAAAAAATATATATATTTTTCGGTTCGAAGCTGCAGAAGTGAAACTCAGAGAATTTTGTTACAGTTAAGAATTGGGTTAGAGTTGTCTCAAGACCCAAGAAAACGCTGTCGCACAACTAATAATGAACAGGCCGAAATTTAGCGCGAAGATCGTGGAGAAATTATCTATTTTTGTGCAAACCTGTTCGTAGCTGTAGTTATAAAGTAAGATGAATTGTGTGTACGATAATGTCTTATAAGTTGTTATAATTAAAAGTATTCATAGCCCCATGCGTCAGGACTTGAACATTAACGTTTTTTTTTGTGTTAAACCAACCTAACCGAAATGTATCCAAGAAAGAAGAAAATTCAGATAAACCCATTGAAACGCAGCCGCAGTTCCCAGCCGAGGAACCATTAAACGTCGAAAAAAACCTTCTTCGAGTGTAGTGCCGAAAGAGATTGAGGAAGGCAGCGTTTCTCACAACCCTTTCTTGAATGTTTACTGGAAGTACGACGATACAGTTTAGAATTAAGGCAAGCGATCATTGTCGCTTTGCGATATGTAAACTGTTAGGAAATAGAAAAGACACTTTTATGAAGAAATGCTTTTAATGAAGTCAACTTGTGTTTTTTTGGTTTGATGACTTTGATGTGACTAGGGAATGTTGATGTAAACAGTTAGAAATAAGAAAGACATTTTTATAAGAAAATGCTTTCAATGAAGTAGAGATTGTGTTTTTTTTATGACTTTTATGTAACTAGGTACTGATGTGAACCGAAAAACTCCCATGTTAGGTGCCCCAGAATGTTTCATATAAAGGTTCGGAAAAGCGGAGTGACATCATTTGCCCTACGGGCGTATGAATCGAAAGATTAATCAGTGCTAAGTGAGAATGGTCCGTTCAGTGGAACGAGGCGTACAGTGCAAGAACTAAACCAAGTGTCCAAGCTTACAAAAAAAAGAACGATATTTTTTTTTGCTATGGAAGCGTTATTGAATGCATTGCAATTTGTGAACGATCCCGCCTGCAGGAGGGATATATTGCGCATCGTGTTAAGGTATTTGGTTCGTGAGGTGGATCACATTCCAGTGGTCCCTGACCGGGAGGAAATCCGGATAAGGCGAGGCTATCTTATAGCCTACATTTTGGTATTTCACCTGTCCTATACCAGGACGCTGGACGAGTTGAGGATCAACAGATGCGACTGTGATTGGTGCCCCCCTCCAATGACAAGGATTACCATGCCCCTGGGAGCCCAGTCAGCCCCCCTTGACCCTGTCCAACCATACTTGCCGCCACCGTGGCAGGAACTAGGAAATATGGAGCCGGTAATGAACTGCCAGTTGCCGTGCTACAGTGCAAATCCTGCGGACTTCTTTCCTGGAGGTGGTGGTAGCATTACCCAACACGATGGAGAGACCATACCAGGAGACCGAAGAAGACGAACGCCAGGCGAACGCCGCACCGACGTCCAGCAGTGGCTACCCCAAGCCGAGGTAGAAAGCGAAGAAAGTCTCCTAGAACGCCGCCCCCGTCATCCGCCTCCGAGGATGTTGAATGGGGACAAGAAGATGTGCAGCCGCAAGGTTCCGTTGATATTTCGGGGAGAGAGGTCCTATTTGGCCCGAACGGAAGAATGATGGTTGTATGCAGACGCCCCAGCAGTTCGAGCAGCGAGAATTGAAGATGAGGTAGCACAGCTAAGCCATCTCCTAAGAAGCAGAGCCCCATCGGAAAGGTAGTGAATAAGACTATTTTTTTGGTATGTGTTAGAAATAAGATGATATTAAGTACAGTTTGAAATTATTGAAAATAATATATGAATAAAAAAAAAAGAGGGAGAGAAAGGACTTAAGAATAGATCCATCTGGTTGCCGGCGTATATTAGGCAATAAGTCTAAGTATTGTAGTATCGCAAGAAAAACATTTTTTTTTGGTACAAGAAAACGTAATATTTTAACGAAACGTGAACGATGACGAACACATATTAAATGTCTTTGAAAGAATGGAGGTTTGTGGTGAGCTCACACTCACCATGTAATACAGAAACAGATATCCTCAATTCAAGTTATTGAAAAGTCAAAAATTCTAAGTCGCAAATCCCAACGAATATTCATTAGCAGCCGCTCCGCCCTGTATAACCCGGAAGCAATGCCAAGAGCGTCCATGAGAGCTACCCCGCAATTTCTACGAATCATGTAAGAGGCACACAGAGGCCGCGTGAACAGATGTTGCCAGGTGCAACGCGTGACCCTGGATACATGCCTACAGAGAAGTGCCGCGAGGCATAAATCAGTCCGGCCCGATTAATTAATAGCGCCGAATGACCAGATAAGGGCAATTCCTGCCCCGCGAGGTCACCAGAACAATAACTCTTAGTTACAAAAAGCACCGACAAAGAGACCGCAGATCGTAAAGATATCATGCGTGAATCTTATCCCCGTTTTGCCGGCGTTATAAAAACCCGCGACACTCGACCGCGGATACAGATTCTTTCTTGCATTCATTCACTCCAACTAATTCACCCACAAGTTCACGTTCAATTCCCGATCTCTTGATGTGCAAATTTTAATTCAGAATGTTATTTTGTCCGAAGTCGGATTTATGTTTAATATTCTCATAGAGTCAGTGTCAAGATGTAGTCATAAAAGCCAGTCGTAATATTCGCGAGTTTTCATTCGAAAATAAGATAGAAGTCAAATTCAGTTCAGATTTATTCTAAAAATTTGACGAAAACATGAAGCCGATTACGTTGAGAGCTGCTTCAAGAAACCACAGAAGTACCGTAAACTTCGTCCACTTTCTGTGCAGTAAGTAAAATCCAAATGCGAGATTTGAAACATGAATGAACTAGAGATTTTAACTGATGTATTATATGAACCGATATGTCGGTCGTCAACAGAGACCCTTGAATAAAAAGAATGTTTCTTGCGCATAAAGTATTGAAATTTAGTACGATAAGTTTTACTATGTTGAACCATTTTGATAATTGAGACCAAGTGATTGCCATTCTGTAATGCTGTTTATCTTATATTGTGTTTGCGATGTGTTTTAAATCTTATGTCTTGTTAAAGGACCAATGTTGTGTCTACAGGGTGATTAACTAGTTCAGTCCTTGAACCATGTATTTTATTGAGTTTTGTTTTGTGTTTAAACTCTATTCGAAGGGAAGTTTTTTATGTATACACTGTGTTTATGGATGCTTCGATAAATGTATCTGATTGACCTACCGGTAAATTATGAGCTTGTACAGTTAAGAATGTTTTTGAAATGGATTATGTGAAGGTAATTTCTTCGCAAGCTTCGTGACTTGACCCTTATCTGAACTGGATGAATATTTAGAAATAAGAGTTAGCTGCACAGCCAGATGGTAAATGACAAGTATATTATGCTTTTCGAATATAAAGAGTATGAGGTTTCATAAACAGAATTATGATATATGCCGTACTGTGGGTAGTTATAAGAGCGTTTTATGTATTTTATATGTATGACTACGTATATTTCTGCTTAATATATAAGTATTAAAAATGACTTGTGCCTTTTTGTTCGTGATTTAACTGATAGCTGCTTTTTAACAACTGCGATAGAAAAAGTTTAGTGCAAAACCCATACTAGGTCTCATCCGGCAACCGCTCGACGGAGAGACCTATTTATATGTCGCGTTCCGACGTTTCGAACCACTCATCCATCCTTGAGCCTCAGGTCCCTGCTCTCGAACCTTCGAGCGAGTGAGGAGGAATCGAGGAACGTGTTAATGGCGACTGAGATTAGTCTAGAACGCTAGGATTTCTTCCTGGGTTTGAAGACGAACTCTTGGTTGAAAACCGAGCTGAGTGGAAACGTGTGTACCGCTTGTTCACGAAGCCCGGCCATTCACATCGAAACGGTCTTATATTTCAGAAACTGCCCAGAGAAAATTTATGCAAATTTCCACAGGGTGGTTTTTGATGATGCCCAATTCAATGGTGTTATCGGCAATGTTGCCAAATCAACAGTTTTTCCGATATTGAGGGTAACTCAATTTTGTCCCCCCGTCATTACCTATGTCTCCAAATATCAGATTTTAAATTAATACAGTTTTCGAAATATGACAACATGGCTTTTTAAAATTCATGAAATTTTATACAAGATGGTTTTCAATGGTGATATCGGCAACGTTTTTTAGATATTGAGGATGAGGATAACTCAATTTTTTCATATGGAATACCCTATTTGTTTTCAATGCAATCAATTCAGCGACGCCTCATTACTCATGTCTCTCAAATGATGTAGTTTGAGTAAACCAGCAAATTTAGAACATTTTAAAAATAAAATATATCAGGTTGCTCTTTTAATCACGCCTCAAATGCTTACTGGTACTTTGAGGAAATTTTATGACGGCTTGGGCTATTGTTTAGCAAATAATGGCACAAACATTTTGAGCACTTGGTCAGATAGTTTTCAGTTTCTGTTATTTGATTCAGAACTCTATTGGAAAAGAATTTAACTATATATAAGTTGTTTTAACAAAAACCATTTTGTATGAAATTTCATGATATTTTTCCGAGTCCTTTTGAAAATATTGGACCCTTCGCAGACATTTCAATGAACCATGTTCTCATATTTCAAAAACCACTTTAATTTACAATCTGGTATTTTGAGACATAAGTAACGACGGGACGCTGAATCAATTGCAATGAAAATAAATAGGTTTTTCTAGTTGGAAAAATTGAGTTACTCTCAATATCCGAAAAACTTTTGATTTGACAACATTGCCGATATCACCAATGAATCGGGCATCATCAAAAACCTTCTTGTATAAAATTTCATGAATTTTTTTGAGAAACGTTTCCAGACTTTTGAACGAAAATGCCATATTGTCGTATTTCAAAAACAACATCAATTTAAAATCTGATATTTGGAAACAAAAGTGATAAATATGGTTTTCTATTCGAAAAAATTCAATATCTGAAAAACTGTTGATTTGGCAACATCGCCAATATCACCATTGAATCGGGCATCATCAAAATCCATCTTGTAAAAAATTTCACGAATTTTCCTTGAACCGTGTTGAAAATATTGAAACGTGTCCAGACTTTTGAACGAAAAAGCCATGTTGTCATATTTCGAAAACTGCATTAATTTAAAATCTGATATTTGGAGACAAAAGTAATGAGGCGTCGCTGAATTGATTGCAGTGAAAACAAATCGGGTATTCCATTTGAAAAAATTCAGTTACCCTCAATATCTGGAAAACTGTTGAATTGGCAACATTGCCGACATCACCGTTAAATTTGTTGAAATTTTAGTAAATTTTCTCATGGCCGTTTCTGAAATATGAGACCGTTCCGATACTTTTGAAAGACACTGTATATAGAATATCACTTTGCTAATTGATCACAACCCAGATTTTATCTTCAAGAAGTATTGCATGTTCATTGTATTTTATTTCATGATTGTTGTCTTATAATTATACTTTTTTTATCATTGTGTATAAGTTTTTCACCTCGTCTGATTCGAAAGTAATGTTATGAGAAACCACCAAACGTTTCTATTCACTCCACCTCAGTTCAATGGAGTTGAGTTCAAAATATTAGTAATAACGTTAATTATTTATTGTTTCAACAATTAAAGATACCAATCATATACAAACTATACAGGGTGTTCCACATCAAGTCGGCACCATTGCCAACTCCGTTATTATTGATGCTACGAATTCGGTTAAATGGACAAACTAGTAGCATTTTTAATGGCATTCTCGATGCCGAAAACCAACAAAAATTGACAGTCGCGTTTTCAGAATATTTCATAAAATGATATTTTTTTCAATGGAACACCCTATATTTTTTCATGCATTTCGATTCTTAATAACATTCTCAACAACAAATCACATTTGACTTTTTTTCGTAAAGGTGAAAATAAGACAGTTTTATCAATAGGAAACATTTATAACAAACGGATTTGATAAAGTGCTATAAAATATCGAGTAAATGTTCAAAAACACAGCCTTCTTGTTGAACACATATTTTGGCCCTTCTATTGACACTACGTGTGGCATTCAACACAGTTCGGCCATCAATTCTATTAATTATATTTTCAATATAATTTTTCAGTTCATCTACATTATTGTTTCATTTTGTACACCTCAGAAATCCCCAAAAATAAAAATCTAGAGATGTCATGTCTGGTGAACGAGGGGCCACTTAAGACCAATTGTAGCGATCCATCTGTTTCCAAAACAGCCTCGCAGCATTCTTTTTACGCCACTGACATTAGGTGCTGGTGCTCCATCCTGATGAAAATAGATCATCTGACGAGACTCCAGATCAAGATAATCGAAAAACTCTTCCAACTCTCTTGTTAATAAATTAATGTAACGGGGTCCGTTCAAAGAACCATGATAGAAACCATGATAGCAACATGTTTGTGAAGCGAAATAATTCTGATCAAATCATAAAAATCGTGAAACTTGAAGATATTGATATCCTTTAATTATTTATGTATGATTCTGCTTGATGATAATTCTTTTTATGAATGACTCTTACTAACACTGTAAGTATTTTTTTTAATTCGATATTATTTTTTTGTTGAAACTTGTACGTCGAATGAACTCAAAATAGGATTAATTTCGCAGAGCCAGCTTAATGAGTGCAATTGAGTCGTTCCCTGGTGTTTCTTTATCATCAGATTTATTTGTCACTCAGATAACGAATTGTTTTTCTTAATTTTTTTTCATTTGAAATAAAGAAATATTGTTCGTTTTTGTAAATGCATTGTTTGAAAATTGGCTTTGCTAATGCTAGATCTCTGTTACCTTCCATACACGATGTTAACAGAATAATTTCACAAAATAATTTTAATATTTTTTTAATATGCGAGTTTTGGCTGAAAAGTTGGACTGAATATAAGAATGAATATAAGAATTAACAGCATATTTAGAGCAGATAGAAATCGTATTGGTAGAAGTTTGTGTATTTATATTAAAAATGGAATCCACAGCGTGAAAATCACTAGTAGGCAGGATTTTATTTGGGAGCAATTGTGGATAAAGGCAAGTCTTAATAAAAAATCGTATGCCATAGGTGTTATTTTCAAACCGCACGAGCAAAATGTGTGCAGTTTTTTAGATGAGTTTGAAGATAGCCTTATTTCTATATACCCTACAGTTGACAATATTATTTGTATGGGTGATTTTAATTTAAATTTACTTGATTCTAAAGATACTAATGCCAAGAAATTAGAGTCGGTAAATTTATGTCAATTAATTGATGAGCCTACCAGAATTACAGCGACGTCGGCAACCCTTCTGGATTATGTGTTCCAGAGGGTTTCGAATGTGAAAAAGGAATAATGCAGCAAGTCATCTCAGATCATTCTATGGTATTTTGTAAATTTCAAACTGGGAATAACATACATGCAGGGCCAAAATATATTACTTACAGAAATTACAAAAATTTTGACGAAGACGAAGGAAACTGTAGATGGAAAAGTTTCTTGTCTAGTGAACTGTTTGAATAACTTGTTTGATAGTTATGCTCCTTTTGTCACTTCTAGAGTTACAAAGCCTAAAGCACCTCGGCTAACATATCCAATTAAAGTAATGATGGCTGAAAGGGACAAAGCCCTAAATAAATATAAACGAACAAAGTGTGCTGCTCATTTGCGAGCCTATAAAGACTTACTTAACTTTAGATTTCAGTCAATCAAAAGGGAAAAAATGCTTACTTTACTTACCAGCTAAGTAACAAAAACACTCCAAATGATATGTGGAAAACCCTGAGACAGAATTAATTTTTACCCGAGAAAAAATATGACATGCCGGATACGATAAATGATGTAAATGAAATTAATAGGTTCTTTATTGAGTCCATCCCTCAAAGCCAACCATCTGTAGATATCATGAATTTTTATGAACTCAATAGGCTAATTGACTTCGATTTCAATTTTTGCGAAGTTAATGATTAATTTGTATTTGAAACTATTTGTGGAATTAAAACTAAAGCTAAAGGGATCGATGGGTAACTCCAAATGCATGGAAAAAGGGAGTTGTGAAAGTTTTCCAAAAAAAAAGTTCCTACTGAATGTAAAGACCTGCGACCAATAAGTGTGCTGCCAGAAATTTTCAGACGTTCTTTTAGCTATCAAATTTGTCACTTATATAACTCAGTTCCACTAGAGCTAAAAAACTCCAGTATTCCAAAATTCAAGCGAAAGTTCAGAGCACACCTCTTGGAAAATCAATAATTTCAATCATTTTTTAAACTCTCGGTGCTTATGTTTAGTGCGTAGGTTGGTAGGTAAGCCTAAATGTATTTCATTGGTTCAAACATTGCCTTTTCAAAAATTTTAGAAAGGGCACTGGAATACCAAATCAAGGATTACTTACATAACCACGATTTGATTCCTTCAATTCAGTCGGGTTTTCGCAAAGGCTTCAGCTGTACAACTGCTTTGCTCCATATTGCTGATGACATTTTGAAAGCTACAGATAAGGGTCAAGTTGATGTTCTAGTATTATTAGATTTCAGCATAGCCTTCGATACTATCAATTATGATTTAATGATTGCTATACTAAAGTATATGGGATTTTCTAACAGTGCTCGTAATCTGATAGAACATTATCTCAAAAATCGACAACAGCAAGTTTACATGAATGGTAATAGTTCCGATTATTTATCGTTGAGATCTGAGGTTCCACAGGGATCCATACTTGGACCATTACTGTTCTCCATATATTCGTCTCAAATTATTGTCAAAATCAAAAAGTGCAATAATCATCTTTACGCTAATGACACTCAGTTGTATTATAGCTTCAAACCTTAAGAAATACAAAATTCTTGTGCAGTTGTTAATGATTTGAATAGTTTTGTTGATTATACCACCGATCACTGTCTGCTCATCAACTCATCAAAGGGATCGATGGGTAACTCCAAATGCATGGAAAAAGGGAGTTGTGAAAGTTTTCCAAAAAAAAAGTTCCCACTGAATGTAAAGACCTGCGACCAATAAGTGTGCTGCCAGAAATTTTCAGACGTTTTTTTTGTTATCAAATTTGTCACTTATATAACTCAGTTCCACTAGAGCTAAAAAACTCCAGTATTCCAAAATTCAAGCGCAAGTTCAGAGCACACCTCTTGGAAAATCAATAATTTCAATCATTTTTTAAACTCTCGGTGCTTATGTTTAGTGCGTAGATTGGTAGGTAAGCCTAAACGTATTTCATTGGTTCAAACATTATATTTTCAATAATTTTATCTCTGTTTCAAATAATGTTTTCATAATTCATAATTAGTTATAGAGCACATCTCTGTTTTTGAGTTGAGTGGAAGAATATTTTTGGTTATGTCTAGTGCACTACCAAAAATAAAATCCGCCCTTTATTGTCAAATGAATCAATCACTGATACCGAATGTATGAAATCTATTAGTTGACTATAATAAAGACGATTATTATTTTTTTTGTCCTACGGAATGTACCAGTCAGGCCCTGTATCCGGAGCTCCGATACTACCGGAGGGCGCGCTGGTGTATCATTAACCCCAGCAAACACTCCCCACGTCCGTGGGGTGAGTGATTACTGGGTCCGAGAATCATGTGCCCTGAGTAAACGGAGTGAACCAAGAATAACGGCCTTCTGCATGCTTCCGGCTAGGTTTTCTGCCGCATCACGGCATGAAGGCATGATTTTCAGATTTGAGAGCACCGTGTCCATCATTCCACCAAGGACCCCTATTATCAGAACCACCATCTTGACAGAATGGTTTGGATAAAGCCTGCGCAGTTCAAAGAGAAGATCTCGATATTTAGTCCATTTTTCCTCCTCTTTTCGGACGACGTTCGTTTCGCCAGGAGCTGAAAACTCAATGACGAAAATCGTCCTACTTTGATGGTCGAGGAGGACTACATCAGGCTTATTGGCTTGTATTTGCCTGAGGGTGGGGAATGAGTAGTTCCAATAGATTCGGCACTTCTCATTCTCCACAACGGACTCAAATCCCTCGGAGCATAAGGCAACACCGATGTCTCGTCTACACCGTACGAGTGTAGTAGATAGTAGTACAACACTCGTAGGGCCGCGTTATGTCTGTGGATATAGGCTGAGACCGCATAAGCTGGACAAGCTGACAGCAAATGCATTATGGTCTTAGCTGCCCCCCCGACACGCTCTGCATCTAGTGTCAGGGACCTCTATACCCATCACGCGACTACTGTAGACGAGGGTGTTGAAGACACCATCCTGGCAGGCCATTATGAATCCCTCGGTTTCCGACTTCAGCCCACTTGCCCTGAGGAAAGCGAATGTCAGGTTTCTGGATAAGCCAAGGTATTCAATGTTCATGAAGAAGACCCCCATGCATTGGCTTATCCTTATGTAGCTGTAGGAGCCTGTCACACTCCGCAGCTTTGACGTGGGCTTTTTGCTGAACGGGATCCAACTTGGTGACAGAGTTTGGGTTCGTCCGTTCAGTGTCGAATACGAGATCGAGTTCATCGGCTGCACGGGTTGCTGCCTTGAAAAGAAATGCTCCAATCCCTGCTTTTTCATGATCGCATACCAAGCAGAGAAAGGGATCTGAACTCCTGATGACTTTACAGGCTCCATCCAGTACCATTCTGTTGTGTAGACACTCCAAACTCAAAAGTCCACGGCCTCCCCGCTGTCTGGGGAACTATAACCATGGAACAGACGATTTAGGATGCAAGCTCCTATGAAGATGCATCATTTTTCGAGTTTTTAGGTCAAGTTGTCGCAGCTCTTCCTGTGTTCATTTCATCACTCCAAAGGAGTAGAGTAGGATCTGATGACTAGTTTGTGCTGATACTTTTTGACAGTAGCTACCTCTTGGGTGTGGCGTTGTTCCACCCCCAGGTAGGTATACGTCTCTCCGGCATCCAGATGATGTAGGATGCTTCCGTCTACAAGCTGAACGTCCCCTCCGTATTCCTCGCATCGTCCTCTTTTGAGATGAACCGTGGCACATTTGTCGATCCCAAACTCCATTCCGATAGCATGCGTGTACTCTTACACCACCCTTAAGGACTGATGAAGGCCCTTCTCTCCGGAGGCATAAAGTTTAAGGTCATCCATGTCAAACAGATGGGTGACCTTATGCCTCCGGTTGCTGGGGGTGCCGCATTTGTATCCGCGGGTTTTCCGTAGTGCAACGGAAAATGGCAGTAGTGAGATGCAGAAGAGAAGAGGGCACCCCTTCTAAAGATAACCTGCTCTGTTTGGACTCTGACTTGACCAGATGTTATGGTAAAGCGAGTCCTCCAGAGCGGCATCAGCTGTTCAATGCATTTAACTATTTGATCGGGTACCGCAAGGCATCTGAGTAAATGCATGATGAGTTCAAAGGTTACGCTTGTACTGCACGGCGTCCTGCGTGATGCATCTGTCGATCAGCAGGTTCTCCTTGCAGCCAGCGACCCCCTTCTTGACCCTCTTTGCTCATATATCCGTTCATACACCGGCTCAACTGCGGAGAGTATTCGCATGTTATCGGTCTGTAGTTCTTCGGATCAGACAAATTTCCGTTTTTGGGGATTAGCATGGTTTGCCCCTCGACAAACCAATCCGGAATCTGTTGCTCCCCATCTAGTCATTTGCTAGATGGTGGTGGGTACTTGGAAATTTTATCCACCAATAGTTATTAGGTTTATAGCGGAACTTCATGTTTTCCGCGATGCTTCTCGCCCGCCTCACTAGTGACTTTTTTGCAGCCACCAGCATTCGTATCCTATCAAGACAGTGCTGTTTGATGGTGAACAGCACGCCTTGATTTAGTGTGTGGTGAGCTCGTCTCAAATTTGCGGCAATTCGCCGCACTGCGGGCGTGAAGGGCCTATTGGCCGCCACACACTGGATACGAGACGCGTGTTGTCTCGCCGACTTGATATTAGCTTCCATCTTGTGAATGCGTCGCTCATGCCTTCCAATCAGAGGGGTGGTATCCCTCCTCTCTGCTTGGGACAGGGCCTGAGCGGCGTCATACACGGCAGAGTTGATCTGCCAGATGTCAGCCTCTTCTGAGAGGATATCGTGAATATCCGCATCCATTATTATTATTATTATTATTATTATTATTATTAGTATTATTATTATTGAATGGACCAATAATTCTGCCTCCAATTAGACCCCACCAAACATTAATACTAAATCGTCTTTGCGGATTGTGGGGATGGACTAGAAATGGATTATGTCTACTCCAATAATGAAAATTATTTCTATTATAGATCTCATGATTTTGAAAAATTTGTCTCATCGCTCCATATAATATGTCTATAGAAGTTTGGATCTTTTCTGCATTTATTCATAAACCCGACAAAACCCCAATCGTCTCTCAGGATAACCAGGTTCTAGTGTTTGCACTGGTCTTAACTTATAAAGAGAAATCTTAAGTTTCTTCAGAATTCGTTGAATACCAGACAGTGGAACAGCTATTTTTCTAGATAAATCTCTGATGGAATTATTTGGATATACCTCAAAGTAGGATAAAACGTCAATTTCTGTATCTTCAGATATTACAAAACGTTTTTAGTTCTCCTCTTCTCAAAAACGTTTTCATTGTTCTTGAATCGACGATGAAGCACAGCAAAAAATTGCTGTAGTGTTGGAGTGCTCCTACGCAATTTTTCTGGCAAACCAAGTAGGATTGTAACATATCACATTTTTCTTGATGGGAAAACGGCATTTCAAAAAATATTCGAACAGTAGTTGACAGTTACAATAATTTATGACATTGTCATGATATACTTGAGAATATTTGACAAATAGTATTTCAACAAAGTTTCAAGGCAACTTGACTGCTCATTATAATTATGTTTTATCGAATCAAACACATTTTATCCAACCACATTCATATGACCCTCCAGTATTTTCTGTTCTGTACAAAAACGCCTTAAAAGTTATCATTACAGCAGACATATTTTGATTCACAAAATTAATGCGGCTAGCGGAATGGCTTTAAGATGGAAATTATCGTTTTGTACATTAATACTAAATAGCTCAGTGATGTCAATTGAGTGATGCGACATGATAATCACGGGTTTCACGAGTTCACATCCCAGCGTAATTTTTCTTTTTACTGTCTTAGTTTGCTATTAGTAACAAAATATTGTTATTCGTATAAGTACCAAAATTGAGTGTTTGCACAATCATGAGGTTTTATTCGCCAAAACAAAGAAGTTTTTTGTACTAGTGTATATTTCCACATAAGTCGCTCATTATCCACTTTAGGACGAAAGGTGATATGAGCTTTGTTGTTGAGAATGTTATTACGAATCGAAATGCATGAAAAAATATAGGGTGTTCCATTGAAAGAAATCTCATTTTATGAAATATTCTGAAAACGCGACTGTCAATTTTTTTTGTTTTCGGCATCGAGAAGGCCATTTAGAATGCTACTAGTTTGCCCTTTTAACCGAATTCGTAGCATCAATAATAACGGAGTTGGCAATGGTGCCGACTTAATTTGGAACACCCTGTATATAAACCAACCAACCAAACCAACCAAAACACCCTGTATACATTTTGAACATTCATAAAAAACAAAAATTATTTTTCAAAACGTTTCAACAAATCAACTTAATAAACAAAAAACTTAAGGGACACACTTTATTGATCGGCCGGACCTGTAGGCGACGTAGGCAACATTGGCGTGAAATGTCCCATTTGAAATGTATTGATGTATGTCACGTTAACTGACTTCTCAATGTGGATCATACTATCGATAGTAGTAGATTGGGAAAATCGCACTGGAATTTGAAAATTATTTACAACTGCGTATTAGCAAACCTAGAGCTCTTGTAGCACTGTTTGGTATCAAAGATAACACTCAAGTCCTTGCATTCGTTCACTCGTCTTAGCAAACTGTCATTGATATCAATGTTATTGTGATGAGACTGGTAAAACCAACTTTTCCAACTTGGAGCAATCTGGTGTGAAAGAATTGAGAATTTTTTTCTGAATATCATCTGAATACTTATATGTTCAACTACAGTGAAGCTATTCAGAAAACAAAAATTAGGTATTTATAGACATTGGAAAATACTTGAAGAAAATTGCAACTTTCAATTTTCTCGATCAATTGCTTAAAACTCTGTAGTTGAGTACAACATTGAATATCTTGCCATCAAAGACCAAGTTTTTCCTCCAAATCCTTTATCTTTTATGGGAACATAATACCGAGGCAAAGGCAACCTGAAAGTAGCTCTCTTGTATAAATAGTTGGGAGTCGTAGCAGATTTTTTCAAGAAAAATCACCACTTCCAAACTCATGAGTCTTTTCTAATTTATCTCTTTATGTCTTTACTGTACCTCTTACCTGTAATATTTTATCGCCTATTTGTGCATCTTCTCTAACCTTAGCATTATAAGACTGTTGGCTGAAAACAGGAGCATTATCATTACAATCAGTTATGGTTATATTAACAGTAGCAACATTGCTCAAAGGTGGTATGCCGCCATCAATAGCCTGAATGGTTAGGAAATAATCTGCAGCTCGTTCAAAATCTAATGTGTCAGCAACAATGATGACACCAGTATTTTCATCCATGGTAAATTTTTTATGTTCATTTCCCCCAATAACTGCATAATGAACCTCAGCATTAGCTCCGATATCTTTGGATGTAGCCAAAACTCTAACAACTTCGGTACCAATAGCATCAATCTCTGGAACTGTCGCGAAATAATGTGATTTTTCAAATTCCGGAGGATTGTCATTTATGTCTTGTACATTCACAATGATATAGGTGCTGCTCGATAATTGTGGAGTTCCATAATCCAAAGCTTGAATAGTCAAATTGTATTTTGATTTGAGTTCTCTATCTAATGGTTTAGCTAAAGTAACTATACCACTGTCAGAAGATATCCGGAAATGGTCATTGAAAGAGTCAATGAATGAATACTTTATTTTTCTATTAATTCCTGCATCAGCATCAGTAGCATGTATTTTGGTAACTAATGTACCTACTTCTACATCTTCGTCTAATGATATCGAGTAGTATGGTAGAGTGAAAAGAGGAGCATTGTCATTTAGATCTAATATGACAATCTCAACTTCGGATGAACATTCCCAGTTTGCATATTCTTTATCATGCACGTAAGCAGTTAGTAAATATTTTGATTGTTTTTCCCTATCTAAATATGTGGATGTTTTCAAATGACCAGCTTCTTCATCTAAATGAAAGTCTTCTGATCCAATTCCTGTTAAAACATACCGTAGCTTAGAATATTCTGGACCATCCATATCGGTAACTTGAATAGATAAAATGAATGATCCAGGTAATATACCTTCGGACAATGTATTAAAATATCGGTGCTTAATACAAAATGGCGGGTTATCTGAAAAAAAAACAGTTCTCATCAAAGTTTCTCCCTAATCTACTAATTGAAAAAATGAAATGTTCAATGTCAATATTTTTATATACCTGTTCATTTTTGAATGGTTCGACGTACAAAAATGAAACGATTTTTGAATGATAAAATGATATTACCGATACTATCTTTTAAAATAAAAGATATTGTGATTGCTCGATGGAGGGCACAGGGAACAAATTGTATTCTAAAAAAAACACCTATATGTCTAGTTATTTTAAATGTGAGTTCTGATTGTAGTTTAGGACACTTCTATTTGTATTGTTTTAAATTTTTTACGTGTCTAGACATACTATCTTTGATGTCTCTCAAAGTATGTACTGTTGTATTACGAAGACCAATAAATTATATCTAAATATTTATGTATCTTAAAAATTTCCAATATAAAAAATAGATGGTTGAAAATAGAATTTAATTATCTTTTCAAAGATTTGACACTTAATTCCCTATGCTATTTGAAATTTTCAAGTTAATGTGTCCTTTCTCGCCTCATATTGATCAATCGCGTTTTTTATTTGAAAAGGTAGTATCGGCGATATCAATCAAAATAGGTTCAGTATAATTTTAGTATGTCAAACCGGTCAAAAGTTAACAGAGGGTGCTATAAAAAGTCGCACCGTGTGTATTTTGATACGTTTGTATTAAATACAATCAGTGTAAGGTAAAGCCTGAATTTATTTTTCAGTATTATAACAAAAAAAAATTGTCCAAAGTGATTATGATGAAAGAACCTTAGTTAAAACTAACATCTACCTGAAAATAAAAAAAAAAAGTTCAAAAAGTTTGTAAATTAATCGATATAGACAGTACTATAGG
This sequence comes from Chrysolina americana, assembly GCA_958502065.1. Lineage (NCBI taxonomy): Eukaryota > Metazoa > Arthropoda > Insecta > Coleoptera > Chrysomelidae > Chrysolina > Chrysolina americana. Next base: position 38,026,755 of record OY293414.1, on the reverse strand, counting down.
GAATAGTTCAACACTTTTTCAAAAAAAAATCAAACCAAGTCGAATTTTCTTTACTCCTGAATTCCAAAACCTCCCCGAATTCAACTGTGACTTTTGACGAATTTACCAAAACCTGAATATTTCATATTCGTTATTTTTTGAGTCATGATGGAGAATTCAAATTAATAAAAAATAAATGCAAATGATAAAAACACCCAATATTCTCAAGTCTGAATAAAAGGTTAAAATACTTAAAATTCAGGAAATTCACCAAAAAGCCATTTTCCATAAGGATGGTGCGGGTTGTTTTTCCTTAAGACGCTAACTTTGCAAGACTTGCCTTTTTATAATAATGGTGATATATGTTTTAACGTAATTTTGAATTTTTAAGATGAAGTAAAACCAATTTCTGCGAAATAGTTAATCATAGTAGATAGCACAGAATTGAAATTTTTTATTGCCAAAAACCTCGCAGTTTCACTGATTTGTATCTAACACTTACATCAGCATTTTATGACTATTGTGATAATATGGCACTCCAAACCCAACGTGTATTCCTCATTTCTATAATAATTATTCATGAGCATTTCACTTTGCACACAAAGTTGAAAACCTTAAGCCTCCTTGATTCGACGCACTATTCGGAAGACTGTATGCGATGTTCTTGCACGATAATCAGCGAAACTTAATTAGAATCAGGAAAATATTATATTTTTGGAGCGCCGTATCATCACAATAGTGGTGGAATATATCCATTAAATACAAACCAATAATTTTGGAAAAATAACATTATTTTTTTTAAATCTAAATCACAAATGATAAAAACACACAGTAATCTCAAATCTGAATAAAGGGTTAAAACAAAGAACATTTCAGAATAAAAACAATTAACTAGACATTGCCGTTCAAAAAAAAGACATATAGGTACTCGAAAATCGAAAAGAAAAAATATGGGACGACTCTGTTGAGACAAGAACATTTTCAAATTAAACACTCATTGCGCACTTCAAGTGTGAATTCGTTTAATGTGTAAAATAATTTTTCTGATAAGTCTAGTTTTATTTTATTTTTGAAATTTGGGCGTCTTTTCAAATTTTATGGATGTAAAATTCATTAATGGCTCATCCAAACTCATAGTTTAGTTTTACTAGAATTATTTTTCTTTATTTTTCTATTCTCCTTGTGGGGAAACTATCATATTTGGGGTTGTCAGAGTAGTAGATAAACGTGTAATTAATTATTTATCCTCGGCTTGTAAGTAAACAAAGTATCTCCTCTCGCAAACACTATGAGTCATCGCGTAGAAGGAACGAGAACTGGCTGAAGAACCCACGATTAAGAACGTACTCGAGAGGCATCTGAAAAAGTCGCCCTATACTCTCGACAGTTCAAGAACTATAAAAAGAATCTGCTTGTCGGTATATAAGACGATCGACATGAGAAGGCGGACAGAGTCGTAGAATTGCAGTTACAGATATAGTTCGAGAGACCGCAGACAGACAGCGATAGTGAAAATAATAATAATAATAATAAAGTTTGATATTCCCAAGAAACAATAATATGTTTATAATAGGGAACCTTAAGAACCATTGTTAATAGATACATCCATAGCAAAAAAGCAGTAAAAGCAGAATATTTGTGAGGAGAAATGAATAATGTATAAGAATATTCAGAGAACAAAAAAATAAATTGAAATAGTGAAGTCAATGTTGTAGTTAAATAATTGTTCAAGAAGAGTTTTAAATAAATTAGCAAAATAAGTTAAGTGTATTTTTTTCTCTACATTTTGTGTCATAAGTCGGATGTTAAAATAAATGAGTGTTCGCCGTGTTGACAAACTGATAGACGTTTATCGCGACTAATAGACTAGTGACCCGTTAAACAAGTAAGTGTTTGCGAAGTGGACAGTTTTGTGCGTCGCGGGACAATAAACCGAAAACTTTTTGTGCGGAATAAACAGACTGATATCTCGGTAAAAGTCAAAATGTTTTCGAGGAAAGTTTGCCTAGTTGAATTGAAGATCAGTGAATTGAAGGAAGAGCTGGAGGAAAAAGAGATAGAAACAATCAGAAAGAAAGCCGTACTTCAGAAAAGACCCCGAAACGTCATTATTCGAAGTCTCTGAAATAAATTTGAGCTTTATAATGAACAAACTCGACGAAACCACGAAATCATTGGAGGACAAACATCAACAAAATTCGGCGAGTCTGGAGGATAAATTTCTCCAAAATTCGGTAAGTTTGGAGGATGAATTTCTTCAAAATTCGAAGAATCTGGAAGAAAGTTTCTATCGGCTTAAAACAAATAGCTTGAAAGAAGAACTTCAAGAAAAACTTCAAGACAATTCGAATAGATTGGAAGGAAAACTTACAGAAAATGCGAACAGTTTGAAAGAGGAACTTCAAGAAAAGCTTACAGAAAACTCAGAAGGGCTAAAAAGAGAACTTTGTGGTGTGGCGAATAGATTAGAATAAAGAATGGGAAGTGTCGAGACAGAGATCGAGGAAATAGAAGGCGGAATCAAGATTGAAATCAAGAAAATTAAGGAAAAATTCAGCGAGTTAGAAAAGCGGATGGATTCCGAGCATACCCCAGAACTTCCAAAAGAATGCTGGATCTAAGCGTGAACTTAGGAGAAGTTCAAAGAGACATAAAAGACTTCAAGGTCAGTGCGGAAGCAGGAAAGCTCTCATTGAAACCGCCTCAGTTCGACGAAAATATTCCATAGGCAAACTACCGCCGACCATTTGCAGCTGCTGCCAAAACAAACGTATGGTAACAAAAATTACACAAACCCTCACCGCAAAACAACAGGATGACTATGAACAGCTAATAAAACATCTGGAACTTCGCTATGGCCAAGTCTAACTTGAACAATTTGAAGCAGACATTGTACGCTTAGTTCGCTTTGCATATTCAGCCACGCCGGACAGTGTTATGGAGCGACTAGCGGTTCAGGCATTTCTGGATGGACTTCGTGACTAAGAAACCCGGCAAGCCTTAACAATAGTTCTCATCGCACATCTTGTAGATGCATTGGCTCGCGCTCTGGAAATCGAAGTAGTAAAGCAATCCTGCAAAAGCCAGAGTAGAGACAGGAAGATCGAGGAAGACCCACAAGAGTCTACTTATATGGAAGCTGTCATGCGAAAAGTGGTGAATGAAGTTATGGTTGAGTAAAGACCGATAAGATGCTGAAATTGCGGAAAAGTTGGGCTACCAACATTCAAAAAAGCGACACCGACACAAGACGGTCGACGAGGAGGGGCAGTCGTCGGCCTGTATCCAGCAAGCCCCAAATATCAATGCTTGTGTCGCTGTCCTTCAACGGCAGAACAAAGGTGACTTCGTAGACGTTCTCATCAACAACGAGCCTCGTACCATGCTGCTAGATACAAGTGCGACTAGGACAATATTTGAGCCTACTTTTACTAAAACACCAACAAGAATTGAACAGTCAAATTGGAAGCTGCGTACAGCAACAGAGTCGGCAACTGTGTATGGTGAACTCCCCATTGACTCTAGGCAGCACTAAAGTGAAATACCGGGATCTAGTAGCGGATATTGAAGATGATGCAATCATAGGGGTGGACATCATGAACCTCAGAGGGTTCGAGTTGAATTTCAGAGAAGGCGTCCTACGCGTGAATGGAGAAGAGTTGGTGCTTCAAGGGAGAAGTGAAGGAATGATTCGTGTCCTGCTGGCAGAACATGTGATCGTACCGGAGAGTGATGAAACCATTTTGGAGGCTCGCCTGGATGGGGGTGCGAGCAGCGGAAACGTGGTGATGTTCGAGCCCAAGCTCCATGCTGAGAAAACTGGACGAGGAATCGCACTAGGGAAGACCTTGTTGCAAGTTACCATACATGAAAGTGATAGTTTTTCACACACAAACCCTCACCTCACGAAAAAAACAGTATTTTTATCTCTTGATAATGAATGTCAATTATTACCCGATGACCTTGAAGAAGGGAACAGTTTTGGACACTGCTTGTCAATTTTGTCTGTGATTAGGAGTGAACGGCAGCACTGTAAGCCAAGCCAGAAGAATTAGTCAGGAAATATCACGACATCTTTGACACCGGAGTAGGCAGAGGCGGTAGAACAAAGGTGGTCCAGCATAAGATCGACACTAGAAATGCCCGACCGATCCACCAATCAGCTAGAAGACTTCCTCTCGTCGAGAAGTAAGAGGCTGACAAAATAGTCTGAGACATGGCAAAATAAGGAGTTATCGAACCATCTGACAATCCCTGGTCCCCTCCAGTCGTGTTGGTGAAGAAGAAAGATGGATCAACACGCTTTTGCGTAGACCATCGTCAACTGAACAACGTGACGAAAACGGACAGTCACCTTCTCCCGATAATAGACGACACGCTAGACACGCTGGCGGGTTCTACGATTTTCTCGACCCCAAATATAGAGTGGATACTGGCAGGTAGAACAGGCTCAGGAAGATCGAGAAAAGACAGATCTCACCGTCGGTTCAGGTTTGTTCGGCCTTCGCAATGCCTCAGCCACGTTTGAACGATTGATGGAGACGGTTTTGAAAGAACTGCCATCGAAGACATGTCTGGTGTATCTCGACGACATTATTGTGGTCGGCAGATCGTTCAACGACCACGTGAAAAACTTGAAGGAGGTATTCCAGCGACTGAGAAGCTCCGGGCTGAAATTGAGCCCCAAGAAATGCCATGATTCTCTGGGAAAGGAGTAGCAGTGGATGAGCAGAAAATCGAAGCTGTTAAGGCGGGAGCTGTTGGCTGTTGTCAAAGGAGAAGAACACTTCTTCAAATACGTGTAGGGGAGAAGATTCCTTCTGAGAACTGACCATGCAGCTCTCAAATGGCTCCTACAGTTCAATTCCGAGGGTCAAGTGGCACGTTGGATCGAGAGGCTCCAAGAATTCGACTTCGATATTGAACATCGAGCGGGGACCAGCCATAAAAATGCAGATGCTCTCTCGCGAAAACCATGCCCAGACGACTGCTCACATTGCCGACGAGCAGAGGAAAAGGAGTCGACGATTTGTAGAACCACCGCAGTAGGTGATAACTGGGAAGATAACGAGACCCAGAAAGATCCAGATCTTGGTTGAGTTATCGGCTGGAAGAAGAGTAATGAACGACCGTCGTGACAGGAAATAGCCAGTTATTTTCCAGTCGTTAGGTCTTATTGGTCCCAATGGAATTTCCTTACCCTGGACAATAGAGATCTGAAACGTGTGTTAGAGTCTGAGGATGGCGCGGAAGACAGGCGCCAGACAGTAGTACCCAGGAGTAGAAGAAGTGCTCCAAGAAATCCATAATAGGGTCACCGGAGGACACCTAGGAATGACGAAGACCCTTCAGAAACTGACGCAACGGTTTTACTGGGCCAACTGCCAAAATGACTTCGAGGACTAGTGCAGAAAATGTGCTGTATGCGCTGCCAGCAATGGGCCTCGAACAAGACCTAAGGCCCCGATGCACCAGTACAATGTAGGCAGCCCATTTGAAAGGATCGCCATTGACATCGTTCCTACAATCTGATCACGAAAATAAGTAGGTACATCCTTGTGGCGATGGACTACTTCAGCAAGTGGACCGAAGTCTATTCCCTGCCCAACTAAGAAGCCACCGCCGTTGCCGACGTCGTGGTAAAGGAGTGGATTTGTCGATTTGGCGTTCCGTTGGAGCTGCATACGGACCAAGGTAGAAGTTTCGTGTCAAACCTGTTCCAGGAGATGTGTCGGATGCTGAATATCCGTAAAACGAGAAGCGCGGCTTTACATCCACAGTCCGATGAAATGGTGGAGTAGATGAATAAGACGATAAACTGCCATCTGTCCAAGGTAGTCTCTGACTACCAGAAAGATTGGGACCAGTATCTTCATTTGTTCCTGATTGCCTATCGTTCTACACGAGTCAACCGGCCAAACTCCTGCTAGTATTATACTGGTCCAAGAGCTTGTAACAAGTAAATTGTTACAAGTCCTTTGAATCATTAAAAGTCCCAAATAATTATGAACATTCTTTCTTAATTGCTTACAAATATATCGATAATTTATCCTTGAAACGCAAATAAATGCCTGAATGCCGTATTCTAACCTGTTGCTTAATTCTCTCTATTCATTATCGGTGGTGGCGCCCCTTTAAAAATTAGCATTGTAGTGTCTCAATAACGGCATTGCAGTGTCCACCAATAGTGAATAGTTTCCAGCCTAACTCACCTGAGAAGAGTCTGCTATAAATGTATTCGGTGTTTACCTACTTCAGGTAACATGCTATCTATCCATTTGAGCAAATTAAATGCAAGAAGGATGTAGGACGCTAAACACAAAACTTGTTCAACAATAATACCAACCTTGTTTTTGCACTAGAAAGAATTCTATACATCAGCAAATATTATAAAAATATAAAGAACTACTCAAACTAACCTTTATTAGTCCCTTTAGGAATATGAAGGCTCGGAAGTTGGGAAAACCTTCAAATTATTGAACATCAAAAATAGCGTCTCGTACACAGACACGGCAATTATGCCTCTAATTCGTAGCACTTGAAATTCATCAGCCAACAAAAGGGCAGAATCAAGGTGCTCACTAGTTTTATTAATTTACTGTACACAAGAATTATTTCCGGTTGATATTCTTGACAATATAGTAATGCGATCAATAGCTGTTTATTGGCAAGTATTGACATAGTTGTTAATTTGCGAATATGGATTTAGGCATGTAATTGCGTCTCAAGAATGAGTTATCGAAATATTTGTAAACAATTAAGAAGGAATGCTTTAAATTTGGGACATTTTATGATTCAAAGGACTCTACTACAATTTCCTTGTTACAGACGGGAACATTCTTCAAAGAAAACCTCCCGGAGCACACTGAAACTTCTAGATTTAATACAAAGAAGAGCCACCCGTCTCGTCGGTGATGCTTCGCTTACAAGCTTGCTTACTTCTTTGGAATACCGCAGAAAAGTTGACAATGTGTTTCTTTTCCAAAGATATTTTCAAGGACGATGCTCTTCTGAAATATCAATTATTGTTCCAATGTTAGCGGTCCCACATTATCATTCGCTTAGGACTTAATGGTGTTACTGTCGGTTTTCGCGGGTTCATCCAGCAGTTGAAATAGCAAATGCGCCATCATATTATCAAGTCGCCCTGGAGCGTATATAGTAGTGGTGTTCCATCATCTGGGATGATACGCAGATAGTAGGGAGTATCATCATTATACTTTATTATTATTGATTTAATTCAATTCAATTTTGATATTATCGCAAAACCAGTAAGCTCTGTCTAGAAATCTATAAGGGTAGGTGGTTACTGCGACAAGGACTATTTTGATGTTCTATGGTGTTGGTATCTAATATGTGTAAATTCATCATGATTTTAATATCATCTCAAAACCAAAAAGCTTTGTCTATAAGTTTTTTATCAATAAAGTAAAGTAAAGTAAGTATATTTTTACTTTGGCAAATAGAGAGGAAATAAAAAACTTCCAAATTTACACTGAAGAACATAGTATACCGGGTGTCCCACATTTTATGTGACAGGCAATATCTGGTTTGTCGCAGGAGATATAGAAAAATATTTCATACAAAAGTTTTATGAGTTCATGAGAGCTATATTTTGATATAATTTTCAAATATACAGGGTGTTTGGTGTAGGTGCTACAGACCAAAATGCCATTTTTTAAAATAGAACGCACTGTAATATCATTACATATTCCGATTCTACGCTTAATTCTGATATCATTTCATGTTTAGTTTTTGAAATTCGGTTACGGCGTTGTTGAGTTATTGCTTAAAATGCAAAGTCTTGAGAACGACTATTATTTTTTTCTACATTCATGCAAAAAGCAAAACTTTATTGAACTATATTCAGTGGAAAAAGAAGCTCTTTATTGCACAAGTGCAATAAAGTTTTTATTGCACTCATCTGTCATTCTACTTCAACGTGCTGTCATCATGATAAACATAAACGTTCAAACCCATTACATATTTAGCAGATATTCTGTGAGATTGGCCATACGTTTTAAACAGCTACATATTTTATATTATTTTGTATTAATGTTAGCAGTCAGAGTTGAACAAACAATGCCTTCCCGAGAATAACTCCATAATCAAAACCGATCCGCTATGTTCTAAACTGTCTACCTGCATAGAGCAAACTGTCTGTACTATGACCACACCTCGTGATAACATATGCGCTCATGGCTACTATGATTTTGATTTCTAGAATGCAACTGTGGTTATATAAACTTCAGTCAAAATTCAATTCTGACAATTACAGAAATGAAAGTTTTAAAATGAGTAATAATAATGGAAAACTGGATGATGGTGATGAAATCGATAGTTATAATTATTTATTTAAATTGCGTATTTCATTTTCCTTCACCTAGTGCCGCACCTAAATAAATAATTTTTTGCTTTTTGCATGAACGTAGAAAAAATGTTTTATGTAACTTGTGCAAAAAATGTTTATTGCAACTCGGCCTAACGGCCTCGTCGGACAATTTCACGTCGAGTGCAATAAACACTTACTTTTTGCACTTGTTGGATAAATAACTATTCTCTCTGCATCAGATCACATGAAAATTAGTCAAAATTATGGGTGTTCGTAGTTATGGTTTCAATTTTGAGTTGTGGAATTCAGTTAGGAATCATTTTGAATATGAAACAATTGCGAAATTGAAAGAGGTGTATTCAAGAACAAATCGTCAATAACAATGTAATATAACTTGATGAATCATTTCATAAGAATAGTACCTAGATATGTAATGAAAAATGTTCAAAGTGACGCCCATTAGATATTATGCAGGCTTCGAAACGTCGAACCACTTCTCTCGAACAAGTCGCTCTTATATCAGGCGTAATATCACTGCACGCTAGTCGAATTTTTATTTTCAGATCATCCACATTCAAAGGAGGAGTGGTGAAAATAATATCTTTTAAATAACCCCATAGGAAAATTTCAAGCGGTGATAAATCTGGGGAACGAGCCGGCCACCGAATTGGACCCTTATTACCAATCCATCTATTTGGGTGCGTTCTATCCAGATATTCAGTAATAACCTGTGAATTGTGAGGAGGAGCACCATCTTGTTGCCACCAAATTCCTTGTCGTTCTGCTATGGAAATATCTTCCATCAACTGGATCAAATCATACCAAATGGCACGCTAAAATGACAATAATGTGACAATAACCAAAGTTGTTGTTTTTATTCTCACATCATCGTTGTCAATGATATGATAAAGCTGTGAATGTAACTTGATTATTATGCAATTTGAATAAATCTCGGAAGTTGCACGTCCTCGATTATCATAAATCGCATAATAATCTCGTTACATTAATAGCTATTATTCAGTAGGATTCTAGTTCAATTTAATAAAAGATATAGACGGGATTCGTGTAGGCGTTAAAGATTTTTTGATACCTTATATTAAACCTTATTTTAAGTGCAATAACTCAACAACGCCGTAACCGATTTTCAAAAACTAAACATGAAATGATATCAGAATTAAGCGTAGAATCTGAAGATGTAATGATATACCGTGCGTTCTATTTTAAAAAATGGCATTTTGGTCTGTAGCACCTACACCAAACACCCTGTATATTTGAAAATTATATCAAAATATAGCTCTCATGAACTCATAAAACTTTTGTATAAAACATTTTTGTATATCTCTTCGGACAAATCAGATATTGTCTGTCACATAAAATGTGGGACACCCGGTATATTTACTGTATACATTACGCTTACAAATTTGTTTCGACACACGATGCCATCATCTGAGCGACGAGTTATAGACCTATTTAGCATATTTTGATGTTCAACAGTCTCCTTTTGAAAATATATACAGAAAAATTTAGTGCTAAATGGGAAACATATGATTTGTGTTCGTTGTGTGATATCAATATATGATTATAGCAATAATTATCTCCCTCCTCAAATAAATACTCCTACTTTCGTTAATTTCTGCCATAAGACCAAAGACCATTTGTATTTGTTTCAGTTTTCTTATTTACCGGAATTCGATTTTTATTTTAATTGCCCCTTTCTCTTAATATTATTCACGAACTTACCATTAGCATCTAAAATAGTAATAACAACTTTTGTTACATCCGTGAAATAGCCATCCGTTACAATCACCTCCAAATTGTAAGTGGGAACTTTTTCCCTGTCCAATGATTTTGCAACATAAATTTCACCTGTTCGTTTGATTTGAAAATGAGAAGCAGGGTCACCAGATATGATGTAATAGTCAACTGCGGTGGATAGGTCCTTATCATTATCCACAGTATTGAGGGTTAATATAACAGTATCAGGAAGAGCGTTTTCATTCACTGAAGTTTTATATAAATTTTTTTTAAATTTTGTCGGGCAATCATTGTAATCTTTTAATCGAATTATAACTCTAGCTCTTGTAGAATGCCTTGGAGTTCCATTGTCATTGGCGATTACATAAAACTTATGTTCCGACTTGGTTTCTTTATCAAGCTTTGCTATAGTAGTTATCCACCCTGTGTGAGTGTCTATTGAGAAAAAATTTGATGTTTCTGCTATATCACTCGCGAAGTCATATCTCACTTCACCATTATTACCTTGATCCTCATCATATGCCATCACTGAAATATAACGTCAATGATATCCAGATTTACTCTAAAATAAAATTCAGATACATACCTCTCAATACTGACCGGCCTTCTTCAATATTCTCAGCTACATATAAAACGTAAGTTGAACTCTCAAACTGCGGTACGTGATCATTTTCATCCTGCACCTGTAACATAATCTCGGCTAGCGTCGCTAAGGGGGGACTAGAATCAGTTAAAGCTAAAATTCCAATTAGATGAGATGATTGAGTTTCAAAATTGAGAGGTTTTGCAATTGATACTTGTCCAAGAGAATCAATATGGAATTGTGGATTTTCATTTGTATCAGAAATAATCTGATATTTAACTGGAATATCTGGAACGATTTTCAGACGAGTGATAACTGTTCCTAGAATGTAATTTTTAGTAAAATTAACTTATTGTGTTCAGTTGATATTGAATATTTTGGTGTATTACCTGTTGGGGAATTCTCTGATAAAAAGAATTTTGCAACTCTTCTTTCGAATATTGGAGGAAAATCATTGGGTCCTATAATTATAACATTAACCGGTACATCTGAATGTTTTTCAGGTTTGCCTTTGTCGCTAGCTCTAACAAAAAACTGAAAGACTTCACCAACTATAAAAAAAGAAGGGTATTTCTCAGAAGATATTACAAATATGACTCACCGTGATGGTTGATAGTCGTTAACAAGAAAATGTCTCCAGAAGTACCATTAATACCAAAAATACTGGCAATGTCAGATGACTTCTTTTCATAAATAGAATATTGTAGTTGTGCATTGATGCCCTCATCATCGTCTACAGCTTTGACTTTGGTAAAGCTGGCCCCTTTGGTAAAGTTGGAATGTATACTGATTTTATATTCTTTCAATAAAAATTTAGGTGCATTGTCATTTTCATCTGTAATTTTTACTCTAACTATCATGAAATCAGACAGGCCACCACCGTCAGTAGCAGAAACTAAGATTTCGTATATCTTTTGTTTTTCTCTGTCCAGTACAACTTTGGTCGAAATCTTTCCTGTATCCTTATCAATAAGGAACAACTTACTCAATAACTCTGAACAAATGCTATAAGTTAAAGTTCCAAATTCCCCCATATCTTTATCAGTTGCCTTAACTGTGGCCACTGAATATCCTGATTGTTGATTTTCCGGAACTTGCACATCTCTGATAACCTCATCAAATTTAGGTGAATGCATATTGGCTGCCAACAATTCCACCTTCAATCTTGCAAAGGTGGTGTAAACTCCATCAGAAGCAGATACATTAACTAACATAATATGTTGTAAACCAAAGTTTTCTATATTGATTAAAGTTATTATTCCAGTATTTGGATTCATTGAGAATATCTGTTGGTCATTTCCCGCAACTATTGCATAGCGTAAGTTATTTTGGTCTATTTCATCATAATCACTGGCATGGACTACAGTCACAAACTGATCTCGTTTGGCATTTACAGATAATCTACATGAATAAGTACTTTGACTAAATTGTGGTGGGTTATCATTCATATCCAGAACTGAAATTGAAAAATATTGTAGGCATCTTATTAGAAAACAATTGCTTCTCTCACTTAGACTACTTGCTTCAAGTCATATTCAGTGCTTCAAAAGAATGTAATATCATTAGGACTTTTCGGAAACCTACTGGGGTTGATAAGATCACTAACCTGTGTTACCAACCTGCATTCAGAAACTTCATTGTGTTCCTTACTCGATCACTAACCCAGGTTCATAAATCATAAACCAACGCAAAAGGGGACGTATCTGACCCATTCGTAAACTAAGAACCCGGGTTAGTGATCTGTGTGATCCGTCACGTGATATCTTTGGATCTATTTAGTAACCCAAAGTAAATATCCGAAAAGCCCTATTGAGATATTCAGCCCTATGCTGTATCACTTCCGTTAAAAATAACGTCACCGTTATTCGTCATTTCCGGGTTTTTGCTATTACCAAGCAATAGCAAAATAACGAAAATTGGGAGTAACGGTGACGTTATTGTTAACGGAAGTGATACAGCATAGGGCTGATTGAAAGTTAGCAACTCATATTAGGTTAATAGCTACCTTTCAACCATACATGGGCTGTACTAGAAATACTGGGCATTCCTAGATCAGTGGCGACTATAATAAAATGATGCATACTGCATTGCTCATGATCAAGAGAAGTTTTCAAGAATATTGTTCCATCTTTTTCGTCAATATAAAAGTAGTCGGTTTCATTGTTGTAATCTTTTTTCATAGAATATACGATTTTTCCATTAATACCACTATCGTTATCCACGGCAGAGACTGTTAATAGAGATGTACCCAACTGGGCAGCTTCTGTTATGGAAACGCTGTAACTTTCTTGGGTAAATTCTGGAGGACAATCATTGAAGTCTTGGAGTATGATTGAGACAGGTACTTCAGCAGATACACCAGAGAGACAGTCAGTAGCTCTTACAAATAAATCATACTGCGCTTGTTGTTCATAGTCTAATTCATCAACTACTGATATCACACCTGTAGGAAAAATTTTGATTAAGAAAATTATCTAACAGAACTTCGTATACAGAAAATAAAAATCTATGAGAACATTTAAAAAATTAAAGAGGTATTACAGTCTGATATTGAAAATATGCAAATGTTTTTTGTGAAGACCAAATCCAACATATCTGAAATGACTAAATTCTGGATAACCAGTAGTTCAGAATTCTTCTAAAACTTTTAAGGGGGGTTTGTTAGTAGCAGGAAGCACGCTCTCTTTAAGAGGTGTATGAACAAAATTTTTTTCTCAGTATGAGTAAACTTTTTGATCGCCTGTATCGATTATCATGATACATTAGATACAACATGGAATAGCTGATCTGAAATACTGAAATGCACCAAACAGCTGATGCCGTCCCTTCACCAAGAGATCAGGTCAGGTTAGAGATTATAAGAAACAATTTTCAGATGGATTTGTTTTTATTCATTCATCAATTTATATTTGACGGTATCATATACACGTCTCCACAAGTCTAGATTCTAGATGAAGATACAATTGTACAATCAAAAACAATCATTTCAGAAATGACGATAACTTTGAATACATTATATGACTGTCAGACATAATACATCCTTTTACCTCGACATATGTACAGAGATTAGCAAGGGAAGTAGTTTACTGTCAGACATATGCCATAAAAGAATTGATAACTGGACCATGTTAGGTGCCAAGTTCTCCTGGGCCCCTGCGTACATAATCAACTTCTCAAATGTAGGAAAATTTATTTTTCTACTCATTTACATGAAAATAATAATTTTTCAACCGGATACTTTACATGAAAGTGATAGTTTTTCACTCTAGAGATGAAAATGAAACAAATGAATATAATCATGCGACCCGATGAGTATATACTGAAAACAATTTGATGGCTTTTTGACACTAATGACAGTTAATCATACTATGTGGCACTTGAATCAGCAAACGAACGTCACTTCGTTCGACAGTTTATAAACATTTTCAGGATTATATTTGAGCTCCTCTCTATAACCATAATTAATATGGATTATATATCGTAAAGAAATATCATTTCCTACTCGAGATGAAATACAGTATTTTCATCTCTTGTTGAGAATTATACTATTTTTTATAATGATTAAGGAAAACATTAGCTATTTTCCAACATCCAACCTCACCTTAATGTCTTGATAATGATAATAATGTTTTTCAAAAGCCCAACAAATTAAATAAAGAGTTGGTCTTAATCAGGCCATTAATTTGACTGCAACGCCAATGTCAAAGGATACCTCTTCCTTTGACAATATTTGAACTTATAGTGTAGGGAATAAAGAATTATTTTTATTATTTGATGCGAAAATTCCCAATCAGTTTCTAATCATATCACAAGAAGCTTGAAAGATAAACGGTTATCTAATAACAATCAATCAAACAAAAGTGCTTTATTGTCAGAAGGTATGAAAAATACCACGGACAAAGAATAATAATTCACAAGAAGCTTGAAAGATAAACGGTTATATAACAACAATCAATCAATCAATCAAAAGTACTTTATTGTCAGAAGGTATAAAAAATATCACGGACAAAGAATAATAATTCTGTGTATATAAGTATTTAGTAATAAAACCAAATTGTCCCATCTCAAAAATACTTTGCATGTATTTAACCTATGCAAGGAATAAAAAAAGCAATCTTCAAAAACTATTCCGAGGTCCCGCCATATTGTCGGGCACTAATGGGAGAAGACCACTGAATGTTTGCATTCAAATTGGCTACATTTGACTCCTTTGAAATTTTAAAGAAAACCTGAGCAATGAAAAAAAACTGCTGGTGGCTATAGACTACATTGGTTTGTCATTTTTCATATTAACGACCATTGAAAGCAGCTTTTTCTTTTAATGATTTTTCCCAAATTATAATGTTGAAAAATATATAAAACATATATTTTTTGATTCAAGGCTGCACTATGGAGTTTGAGTAGTCATTGTCCAAAACCCCACATATCCAGAGCAACTACAATGTGAGTTGTCTTGGATTATACTGAGGTGTGGTGTTGTAGGTTATTACAGGTTATCCTACAACTGAAAGTGAATGCAACACCAATGAGAAATACACTATGGAGCGCTACTGCAAATAATGAGAATTGTCATATTCTTCCTATCCTATCGCTACATATGTTGTCTTTAAATACACTCATTATTTCCATTCCACTGACCAACCATCTCTATTATTCATGCATAAAATATGAAACAGAAATGATTTATTTGAACTTACCTGTATTGAAATCAATAGAGAATTTCTCCAATTCATCCCCTTTAACGATACTATAAATAAGTGTACGAGAAAGGGGTGATTCAGCTTCGATTGAAATAGATAATGGAGAATGCAAAGCAATATTTTCCATAACAGTAGCTGAGTAAAACTGTTTTTTGAAAACTGGCATTGATCTGTTGATAACTTTAATATGTACAGTAATATCAGTTCTACATGGTGTAATACCTATAATATGCAAATTATTATTTCAGTTATAAAACAGAATTATATGATTGATTACCTTTATCATAAGCTGCTATGAGTAATTCATATTCTTTGTTATATCCTTCCAGATTCTGTTTGATTTCTATTTCACCAGTCTCTCTCTGAACTTTGAATAATTCACCTTGACCTCTGATCAACTCGTATCTAACTTCGCCATTTTCAGCACTATCAAGATCTATAGCATGTACTTTGGTTATAACATTTCCCTTTTCAGCATCAACTGAGACAACGGCATAATAAGGCAAATTAACAAATAAAGGACAGTTATCATTGATGTCTAATACAGTAACATTCACTGAAACTCGAGCCACCTTGACTTTTGGATAACCTCTATGTGAAGAGTTGCACCTAGCTTCAACAATGAGCTCATACTTATCTTGTAATTCTCTATCAAACTTCAATCCAGTTGTACGTATGACACCTGATGTTGGGCCAATTGTAAACATGTCTGTTGGATTTAAAATTCGAAATTCCAAATGTTCATTCAATGCACTACCAAGTACGTTTACTACACAGACATAATTTATTTTAGTAGAGTTTTCTATGACGGAGCCCTCATACAAAGATTTATGGAAGATTAAACCTGAATTCTCAGCTTCTTCAGTGCGGATGTACACTTTGGCCACATTAGAAAATTTACCATCGGATACTCTAACGTGGAGTTTATGGAAAGA
Organism: Chrysolina americana; assembly: GCA_958502065.1. Taxonomy (NCBI): domain Eukaryota; kingdom Metazoa; phylum Arthropoda; class Insecta; order Coleoptera; family Chrysomelidae; genus Chrysolina; species Chrysolina americana. The sequence goes on along the minus strand of OY293414.1, from coordinate 38,010,471 downwards.
TTTTAGATTTTCTGGTTCTAACAAAGTGATTTGGCCTGTTTTTTGATCTATCATGAAAATTCCGAGCTTATTGCCTTCGATGATATCATATCTTAGAACTCCAGTATCAGAACTGTCAAGATCTGTTGCAATGAGTTTTATGATTGCTATGTCTTTATATGATGGCAATAACAGTGTCACATTGTAAACAGAGTTGGTGAAGATTGGTGGACAGTCGTTGACATCTGTTACTGAAATCTTAACCACTGCAGTAGTGTCAGAAAACAATCTAGGTCTCCCCATATCGGATACTTGTACATGGAAAACAAAACTACTGAAGGTTTCATGATCTAAAAATCTTGTAGACTTAATAGCACCGGTATGAGAGTCAATCTCAAAGTATTTCCTAGGATTAACTTCAACAATTTCATATTGTAGTAAAGCATTTCTTCCAGAATCTGCATCAAAAACCTTCAATACTAGTGGTTCACTTGAGTTTGCTAATACCAATGATCCTGTTGGGACAGATTCACTAATGAATCCATAATAATATGACTGAAGAAACTTGGGAGAATTATCATTCCTATCCAATATATGAATGATCACGTTACATGTTGCTGATATTGAGGCCTGTAAGGAATATAACAGCAAATAAATATATGGAAAGTTCAATTTGAAAACATTCAATCAACATCAATAAATCTATCTTTCTTTTTAGACTGGGAGATGGTGACATATTTCAAGTGACGGTTTGTCATTCATGCTTCTGAAAGGATTGAAAGATATAAACGTGCTTAAAAAAATCATGGAAAATTTCAGCGATCTCCGCGTTGCTTTCATATCTAAAATGCAATTGTCATATGCACAAAAAATGTATATTTTGAGATGATTTTATCGGCGCTGCCATGGAAATTAACAAAAATTGTTCTAATTATTATTTCCGTCAACCGGCTGCACCCTTACGAGCTACCCTCGAGAGACTTATGCGATCTAGGGAAAACGTATCCGTTACCTTTTAACGTGTGATGCCATGCACGAGACCGGTAACCACGCTGGGATTCGAACCCATGCACCTACGGATGATTGGATTAAGGAGCGAATGCTTTACCCGCGCGCCATTACTGCTCATTATTGTGCAGGAATACCATCATCATTGTTACACAGATATCTGTCAGATTTAATTCAGCGTCCGTCGTGGTATTAGCCAGGGAAGTAGTTGTTTTCTGTCAGATATCTGCCTAAAATTGAGGAGAGAATAAGGGGTTTCTTTGCTGAAGTTCTGTCTCTCTCCTGAAGCCATCAGAGTTTGTCTGATTTTTTCAAATTAAACTCTACCCCGAGTTACTTCGGAGTGCTTTCTGAGCTTTTCTAGAGGTGGCGCTGCGACTGTCTTCTTACGAGACTCCGCATCCACTTCAGAGAATCATTTCATGTATCAGTGAATTGCATGGCATGACCAAGGACGTCGACGACTGCAAATGTTGTCGGACCTACCTTGCACTAAAGAGAGGCAATACACCTCGAAACCGGTATGTAAGTGGTCAAGTCCTTGATCATGTCGGGCAGGATTCTGCTACTTGATACAGAAAGCATTTGTGGCTGTCTCCCAGATTCTAGGGAGAACGCTGCACAGATATCTGACAGATTTAATTCAACGTCCGTCGTGGTATTAGCCAGGAAAGTAGTTGTTTTCTGTCAAATATCTGCCTAAAATTGAGGAGAGAATAAGGGGTTTCTTTGCTGAAGTTCTAACTCTCACCTGAAGCCACCAGACTTTGATTTTTTCATTGTTATGAAATGTGTTTGTATCTATAAAAATCATAATTATAGGTTTAGTGGGTATTCATATCGTACTAGGTTTATTTAATAATTTTTCCACGAAGGCGCTTTACCTACAGCTGGCTATTGATTTGAGTACAAAATCTGTTGAGAATAGCAATTTTCAATAACCTTTTATATGTTCTCTGGTATCTTCATGCTCTGTGATTTTTTTACTGCTCTGTGGGAGTAGTACAAAAAAGTTCCAATTTTTATATTAAAACTATTAAAAGGTCTATGGTCGTAGCTGAATAATATTCTGTGGTCGAATGTTCTGAAAGCGTTGTGTAGCTAATTAAAGCAATATTCAAGAAATTAAAGCTATCAATCAACTTCGCATTAAAAAACGGTTGTTGCCAGAATAAAGAATACTTTCATTAGGTTATGGCCCCAGGCCGACAGAATTTGGTAACCTTTTAGTATAAACTAATGTTACAGAGGTTAGAACCACCACGTTGAGTGCAACAATAAAGGCACGAATGAACAAAAAGGAAAATAAACCACGCCCTGCTACTAAATAGCTTTGAAAGAAAAATTCTTCTGTTCGACGGAACAAACTTTTCAAGTTGACAATTCCGTAAGGAAATTTTGTTGGATGGAATGGAGCTTGTGGAACAAGTCACCACTTGAGATAAAAAAATCTGTAGCGGGAGCGAAGACAGCTGAAATTCAAAGTAACGAAGTGCATACTGCACTTTGAAAAACTCGTTCGAGAATACAAGTCACCAGGTCGAACACTTTCAGAACGAGTAACCAATCTTCAGTTGTTTCACTGTTTGTCTGGTAAGGAATACCAAACCGTAATCAGCTCACTTAAAATATAATCACTTGCTGATAGCTCACTCATGACCTTACCAGTGGTGAAAGGTAGATTGTTGGATGAGGACGCCAGGTTATTTGGTGTTGAAGTTTTCATGAATAAAGAAGAGAATAATTCCTCAGCTGCGGTTCTTTCTTATAATGGAAGAAGATACAAAGGATACCAGAACAAAATTCATATCAGTTCTCCGGAAAATAAAGAGCAAAATCATAAGAGGAATACAAGTATCATTTATGTCATAATGTTGGACACCAGAAGTCAGAGTGTCGAAAAAGGGAAAAATATTTGGAGCGCAAAGAAAATCCTGGTCAAGTTCTCAAGGCCGAGTTTAGCAATGGTCAAGAACAAAATTCAGACCAGTTCTCAGGAAAATGAAGAGCAAAATAATAAAGAGAAATTTCTATAGAAGTGTCATTTCTGTCATAAAGTTGGACACAAGAAGTCAGAGTGTCAAAAAAGGGAAAAATAGTTGGAGCGCAAAGAAAGTCCTGGGCAAGTCCTCACAGCCAAGGCCGAGTCTAGCAATGGTCAAGAATAGGAGTGTACCTTCTGTTTCTCAGCCAGTACTTAGAAATATTAAACCCCTAGCAATCAGACGAAAATCTTATTTTTTTAAATTGAGGCTGCCAAGTCAGGTCAACATCTCGTAGCTGAGAAATAGGGAAGCTTGTCTCTCAAGGCATATGTAAATGGTAAAACTAGTACTATATTGATTAAAAATTTATTTTTTGTACCTAATCTATAAAATAATCTGTTGTTAGTAAGAAAGCTTGAAATGTATTGTTTTGTTAGGTAAAGCCCTAATTTAAAAAAAATTGCCGCGATAGCCCACAGAAATGATAAATTATAATAATAATAATAATATTTATTTGCTCACTCGTTTACATTATACTTTTACAATACCTACATATTTGCAAATAAACGTTTAAATTCAGTTTCCCACAAAAGTTGCTATGAAGCTCCTTGTCCGTGGTAATTCCGGTTTTTGAATATCTATATGCTACTGTAAGACATCTAGTAGATTCTACAGTAAAATCATTTGTAACTTTTATAATAAATGGCCGCTTTCTAACTTTTGATTTCATACAATAAAAAAATTTAAATATATTCTGCAATTTAAATTAGGTGAAATTAATAATGATGTACATACAAGAATGAGTTGAATACTTATTCTTAAATAATTTCTAATATCTATAATTTGATGTGCAAAATATCCGTTTTGTTCAAGTATCCATGTTTTCAGTTTAGCTTTGAACATTGGTAATGAATTGACTTTCCTTATTTCAGATGGAGTTTTATTAAAAAGGCTCGAGGGCCGAGAAAGGTGAAATTTCTTTGGGTTAGTGTTTTTTCCGACATTGGCTGAATCAGGTTTTCTTTGATTTTCAGTCTTGTCGGGTATTTGTGTCTAATATTCTGTTTATTTATTTTCTTTTTTTCGTGTAGTATTATTATGGAGAGGTACATCTGTCTTGGATCCATAACTTTTGCGATTCTGTAAAGTTCTTCATTTGAAAAATCAATTTTTTTGTTATGTATAATTTTTAATACCCATTTTTGTATGATTTCAAACTTGCTTATGTAGGTGCTGTGAGCTCCTCCCCAAGACAGGATACAATACCTCAGATGTGATTGCAATCTTCCCTTCCTCATTCATTATTTTATTTATCTCATTGTTAAAGATTTTTTTCTTGCACATTCCATTGACTGTACCCCAAAGTATTTTTGAGTTACCTACATTTTCATCGATAGTTTTTTTTGTAGAACATTTTTTGAGCTATTTTTATGGTTTTGATCTGTACCGTCAAAGGTTTTCCAATAATTCTGCATTGTGCACATTTTGTTGCCATTTTTTATCGAATTGAGAATGCCATGTCTCATTTTAAGAATTTTTGTTGAACCTTGAATGTGGTTTCTCAGTGAGTCAATCAAAATATTTGACATTTCCTCCACTTCTGCACATGCATATAATGTCTCCCAACTCAAAACAGATATTTTACCTATTTTCACCGTTTCTTTTTCACAAATGATTTTTTTATTTAAATTACTACCCTATCATTTCGGTTCAGATCGCCCTCATTGTAGAATATACAGTGTGGTCCACTAAGTGTGCAACAAATGGGAAACTTGTTTATTATCGATTTCTCACCAAGTGTACCTGAAATGGCTTTATGACAAACACCATACATGATGGGCAAAAAAATATAAAGTTCGTTCAAGAGTAAAGTACCCTCATTTCAAAAAATATAGAAATATGTTGAGGAAAAAAGTTGCTTAGAATTAAAAGTTATGTTCAGATACGAAGTCATGGCCTGCTTTTCTAATTTTTTTTTCGTTTGTAAAATATTGAATTACCCCCGTATGATACATATTTTTACTATTTTGATTTAATATATATGTAAAGTAGCCACAATCAAATCAGTTTGGAGTATTTTTTATCAAATTAAAGTGTATTTGTAAAATTTACTTGGATTTGTATTTTTTTAGGTGACCGTCAACTTCATGTTTGTTGCAACGATATTTAACAGAACTCTAGAATAAAACAAATACTCTTTTTAACGAGACAAATACTTTACTAAGTAAATGTTCACATGAATAAACTGTCAATAAAAGTATAAAATTTCTGTTCTTCTGACAACAATGCCTCAATTAGAACAGATATTAAAAAACACTCCAAAATCTATCGCGGATAGCCATGAACAAAAAACACATACGCCCGAAAACAATACTGTAGTTTGCTAGTGTGGCGTCTTGAAACTTGCCTGTCAAACGTTTTCATATTTGTCCGTAATTAAAAATGCCTCGCCCAGTAGTATTAACGTTAACTGAAAATGCAGAATTAGTTTTAATCTGTGGTGATGGTTATAAAACAATGCGCGAAGCTGCAAATATTTTCAACGAGCGGCATCCAGACAAACAAATTTGATATTCAAGTGTAAGTAGAATTTTAAAGAATTTCAAACAGACCGGCTCACTAGAATATAAACATAATACGAAACTTGTATGCACAGAAGAAAACCAGCTTGACGTGCTTCAAGCAGTAGTAGAAAATCCTAGAAGGTCCACCAAAGAAATTAGTAATTATACCGACATAAAAAACCTCTGTGAAGCGTATTCTCAAGAAACATAAGTACCATGCTTACAAACCTACATTCATTTGTATATTGCAAGAAAGAACCTATGATTTGAGATATGATTTTTCAATGTGGATTCAGGGTGAAATAGAAGAACAGAGAGATTTTCATCGATGTATTCTGTTTGGAGATGAATCGACTTTTACAACAAATGGAGTTCTATCATCACAAAATTGCAGATGGTGGTCAGATGTCAACCCAAATTTTATTATTGACAACAAAAATCAATACTATCAGAAAACAAACGTTTGGTGTGGTATATTAAATGATACATTACTAGGTCCGTTTTTTTTTCGAGAGAATTTGAATGGTGACAGGTACTTGAACTTTTTGGAAACTGAAATAGGAGAGTTTTTGGATGATATGGTATTAGAAGAATGGCAAAAAGTATGGTTCCAACATGACGGATGTCCTGCCCATTCTACTAGAAATGTTTCTCAGTGGCTGAATAGGACATTTCGTAATAAATGGTTAGGACGAAATACCGATCCTCGATGGCCTCCTCGTTCTCCAGACCTTACACCTCTGGATTATTTCTTATGGGGATACTTAAAACAAAAAGTCTTCAGAGATCGCCCCTTTAATAATATTGCTGAGCTTGAAACTTCAATACGAGTTCATTGCAGAAATATTCCCGCTAATGTGTTGCGATCTACAGTAAACGAATTTTATGAGCGAACAATCATATGCATCGAAAGAGAAGGTGGACATACAGAGATGCTTCGATAATTTTTATTGTTAGCACCTGCTCAGTTACCTACTGTAAGTTTCTGTACTATCGCTTATTGGTTCTTTTTTGTTCATGGCTATCCGCGATAGATTTTGACAGTTTATTCATATGAACATTTACTTAGTAAAGTATTTGCCTCGTTAAAAAGAGTATTTGTTTAATTCTAGAGTTCTGTTAAATATCGTTGCAACAAACATGAAGTTGACGGTCACCTAAAAAAATACAAATCCAAGTAAATTTTACAAATTTAATTTGATAAAAAATACTCCAACTGATTTGATTGTGGCTACTTCACATACATTTTAAATCAAAATAGTAAAAATACGGGGGTAATTCAATATTTTACAAACGAATAGCAGGCCATGACTTTGTATCTGAACATAACTTTTAATTCTAAGCAACTTTTTTCTTCAACATACTTCTATATTTTTTGAAATAAGGGTACTTTACTCTTGAACGAACTTTATATTTTTTGGCCTATCCTGTATGGTGTTTGTCATAAAGCCTTTTCAGGTACACTTGGTATAGTTTTGGAACATGCACCAACTTTTGTCAAGAATACAATTTTCTGAGAAATCGATAATAAACAAGTTTCCCATTTGTTGCGCACTTATTGGACCACACTGTATTATATTCACCTAAATTGTATAGGTTTGTGTCATATAATTTGAAGGTTTCTGAGAGTACTATGCAATCGATTCCAATACCTATTTGATGAAAAGTATTATGAGCTATCTCTAGAACTTCTATCAGATTCAGCTGAGGCTCATCTCAATGAAACAGAGAGAGTTACTATAAAAAATTCATGGCTTATTTTCAGTCAGAAAATTTTTAGTAAGTTTTTATTTTCCTACATAAATTTTTTCATTGCAGTTTTGTACTTTGGAGTTGGTAATTTTTATATTATATGGCAGGACATTACAATTATGTCCATAATAAAACATATCGTTGTGTGCATGATTTTCGGAAAATTGGTGAAACCAAAGACTTGTTTTTGACGAATCTAGTTTGCTTAGTTCTGGGAGTGATATATTTTTGTTTATATGGGAACATCCAGAAAGACTGATAAACATATAATCTTCTTTTATCCAGTGTTTCAACATCCTTAATAGAGCTGCAGAATAAAGCTTTTTTTTTTTCAATGTTATTGTCAATAAGGAATTATGTGTTGATTGAAGTTCACTCAACGAATTATCATACAGACCTCTTCACAATGTTATACAGTACCTAAGACTGATGCAACCAGGGAGTTGTATATTTAAAGATATTTTGAAGATTTCTCTGATACTATAAAATTTATGGAACAGTTCTAATGCCTTTTTGTTACATGGTCCACATGATCATTCCACCATAGATGCTGATCTAGTACAATACCGAAATATTTCATATTTGAATTTTTTTTATGGTTGTGCAAGTGCACTTGTTTTTTGTTTCAATACAATCGTTTATTGTTAAATATTTATAGACGGACTGTTCGGATTTATGAATCAAAAACGATACAAATTTGGTTTTACTCACATTGATACTTTTGGGTTAAGCCAAATTTGTAGATTTCGTGAGTGACTCTTTAATTGCTGCCAAGAGTCTACTCTATATAATAATGCTATATTGTTAGCATATAATACTATACAGTGAGGACCAAAAGTCCGTCGCCCCCCTGTAACTTCTTTATTCTACATATTACAAAAAAATGTTAAATACATAAGTTGTAGGGTTTCATTCGATCTCTTTAATGGTTTAAGTTTCATTCATACAGAGTGTCTCAAAAAAGCACGGTGATTTAGAAGTTAATTTTTTCAAATGGAATACCCTGTATTTCATTGCATTATTACATTCTGCGTTGAATTCTGAACAAGTTTGATAAATGGTTTTCTATCAAAAAAGTTAATAGTTTTGGACTTATGAACACTTGTAAATAATTATTTCGACTACTTTTGCACCAGTTCAAGAATAAATTAATGAGGTAGGCTATGCACGCTAGGCGCGTTTATTTTATCCATGACAACGAAAAAAAACTCTTATCTGTTTTTGCCAAAAGTCATTGACATTTTGTAGGTTTTCAAAACTTTGTTTCAAACGGTTTCCAATTTCTCTTGTTGATTAATATGGCTCGTTCAGTAGCAGACAAAGTTGAAGCCGTTATCATATTTGGTGAAGCTAACCGAAATTACCACGCTGCTATTCGCATTTTCAATGAACGGTTTCCAGAACGTCCGATGTGTCGAAAATATCTGCAGAAATTGGTGGCAAAATTTAATCAAACTGGCATCGTGAAAGATGCTCCGAGATCTGGGAGGCCGAAAATAATTACGGAAGATGTTGAAATTCAAGTACTAGCCGAAATGGTAAATATCCCACAACAATCAACTAAGCAAGTAGCTGAGACATGTGATGTTTCTAAAACATCAGTAAAGAGGGTTTTAAAACAAAATAAATTCCATCCTTACAAAATAAAAATTTTGCACCAATTGGTTGAAGATGATCCAGACCGGCGACTTGAATTTTGCAAGACCATGGCAGAAAGAATTGTTGCAAATCGACTTTATTTGCAACACATCTGCTTTAGTGATGAAAGCACTTTTTACCTAAATGGAAATATGAATACCCAGAATTGTAGATATTGGAGTGATGAGAATCCCCATGAATTCCGCGAGGGGCATACTCAATTTCCCCAGAAAATTAATGTTTGGGCTGTTATTTTAGGTAACCACATTGTAGGTCCCATACTCTTGAAAGAAAATTTAAATGGTCCCAGATACCTCCAAATGCTGCAAGACACAATAAGTCCCAGTATCGATGAGATCGTTGCGCAAAACCCACATGAATTTTACTTGGATGTAACATTTCAGCAAGATGGAGCGCCACCACCCTATTTTCGGGAGGTGAGAAATTACTTAGATGAAAGGTATCCAGGTAGGTGGATTGGACGTCGAGGTACAACAGAGTGGCCAGCTCGCTCACCGGACCTCTCACCGCTTGATTTCTTTCTCTGGGGCTATGTGAAATCCGTAGTTTCTAAGACAGTTTGTGGGTCGTTAGATGAACTGCGCCGTCAAATTATTGAAGTGTGTTCAGAAATAACACCTCAAACCTTGATTAATGTTAGGGAAGAGTTTACAACCCGACTATTTATGTGTCAAGAAATGCATGGTGGACATGTCGAACATCTTTTGAAATAGATAAAAACTCACCGTTTTTAGTTATAAATTAAAATATCTCTTCAGTTTTTAATGATTCTTGATCTGTATTTATGGACTACCTTATTTGTTAATAAAATGTTTCAACTTCATTTGTACTAGTTTTTCGTGAGATTCAACAACTCTAACAATTGTAAAATGGTACGACAAGGTAAGTTACACATGGTGCCATCAGCAGTTTGCAACATTGGATAGCTTTCAAAAAGTTAGGATAGGAACGTGGAATACATTGTGATCCATTTGTTACGATTTTCTCATTGAACTGGCGCAAAAGTAGTCGAAATAATTATTTACAAGTGTTCATAAGTCCAAAACTATTAACTTTTTTGATAGAAAACCATTTATCAAACTTGTTCAGAATTCAACGTAGAATGTAATAATGCAATGAAATACAGGGTGTCCCATTTAAAAAAATTAACTTCTAAGTCACCGTGCTTTTTTGAGACACTCTGTATGAATGAAACTTAAACCATTAAAGAGATCGAATGAAACCCTACAACTTATGTATTTAACATTTTTTTGTAATATGGAAAATGAAGAAGTTACGGGGGGGGCGACGGACTTTTGGTCCTCACTGTATATATTATACTATATACTATACTTATACTATTGATGTATACTGGAAAAAGTACCGGACCCAATACTATTCCTTGCAGAACTCCAATATCAACAGGTTCACCAATTTTTACAATTTGTGATCTTTGCATCGAATAATCTCCCATCAGATTGAGTATATTACCTTTAACTCCATAATTCTTAATTTTTTTGCAACAAATCATGTGAAAAATTATCGAATGCTTAAGTCAGGTAGGGAAAAATGGCTAGGCATTATTCAGATCCATTCAAGACAGTGACATCAATGGTATCTAACACTGCTTTCTCGGAATTTGAGTTGTTTTTATATTGGGCCGTGGTGGCGTGCGGGTTAAGGGCTCGCTTCTTAATCCAATCACCCTTTCGTGCATGGGTTCGAATCAGCACGATCACCAGTCTCGTGCATGGCATCACAGGTTTGGAAAGGTAAGGGCCACGTCAGAGATATCTGAGGGTAGTGCTCACAAGGGTGCAGCCGGTTGACGGATATAATAAAAAAATTATGTCCAAATTATCTATCTGTGATATCATCATGTTTGGTAAAAAACCGGTTAGTCTGTTTTGAATACTTTCTTCAAATAATTTTGCAAAATTATTTATCACAAAGATAGGTCGGTAATTATCCGAAACATTGTGTTCAGCTGACTTACTATAATGGGGTAACTATCGATTATTTCCATTGCCTTGATAATTTCCCGTTGACATTGATTATATGAACCATAGGAAAAACAACCTCTTCATGGACAAATTTCAATAATTTTACTAGTGTCATGGCATTCTACTTCAGGGAATTCCAAGGTAAAAGCTGGTACCATGGTTGTTGACCACCACAAAAATGAGACAACCAGAGTCACAGTGCTCCATCCTGGTTAACATGGCGTAGTTTGGGTAGTGACAGTATGTAATTTGAAGGGTTTGTTCAAAAGACGCAGGTCTCATTTATGTGTGTCACCAATAGAAGATGACTGAATTTGAAATAGGTCTAACTTGGTAGACGATCAAATCTGAAGTTGTTTACTTTCTTAAAAGTATTGTATTTGATACTCATTTTAATCTGTTGAAGGTTTGAGCTTTCAAGGGGAGTGGCATGATTAGGCTCATATTTTCAGTTTTTATATGAAGTCAAATCAGGCTAATACAGTCCACATAAGTTTGAGGTTTGATGTTACAATTATGTCAGCATGACATTACTTCTTTTGATGTAGTTATAAAGAAACAATTTTCTGTAAAGCTTAATGAATTTAAACTATATGCAAATTATAATATTATTTCATTTTACTTATATGTATAATAATATCCAATTCACTCTCTTCATTGATTCATCTGTTATTGTTTGCTAATCAAACCATTATTTCATATTTTTATTCAATTTATTTCGTTTTATCTTATTTAATTTTTGACAAAACAAATTGACAAGAAAAAGTATTTTTCCCCTTCACCACACAATAATTTACTTTCTAGATGCACATTTTGATACCCAAGTCACCTTGATCAGTTTACTCTTGGTTATCGAAAAGCGCATCTATGAATAAAATTACTTGTTTGGTATAGGGAAAACAAACTTTTTGTTCTCATTGAGTGACACCACAGGCAACCAATATCCCATTTTTGATACTAAAGTATAATAATAATTATTATTAAGAGTATGTACGGACCTCTAAGTCACAAAATATTTGAGAAAAATATATCTTACCATATTTGTAGCCATCACGGACAAATTATAGGATTTATTGGATTCATAATCTAGGTGTTTCATGGTTGTAACAACTCCTGTATTTGGACTTAGTGCAAAAACGCCATTCACATCACCAGACAAAATTTCAAATTGTAATGATGATGTACTCTTGACATTGAAATGTGCTACATAGCTATAAAGTGGTTGGTCTTCATAAATTTCAGCAACAATTTCTTTAGACATGAATTTTGGAGGTTCATTGTCAGCCATTGTGATCATTATATGAGCAGGAACTGTGGAAGATAGTGGAGGTTGACCGTGATCTGTGGCCTTAATCTGTAAGGTATACTCTGAAATAGTGGTAAGATCCAACTCTTTTGCTGTACTTATAATTCCCAATTCTGAATCGATATTGAATAGGTTGCCAACATTTCCAGAGATGATGGAGTAAGTTAGACGAGCATTTTCACCACTATCATGGTCGACTGCATATGCACGAATTACAGCGCTACCAACAGTAGCTGATTCAAATATTTTCCCCACTAAAATTTTATCAGAAAACTGGGGGCTATGATCATTGTGATCGTGAACGATAATATGAACACGAGCAAAATTTTTTTTAGCAGGAGTTCCTCCGTCACGCACCATAACTGTTAGTATATGTTCACTTAAAGTTTCCCTGTCTAAGCTAGCAGCCAACGATATTACCCCAGATATGGAATTGAGCATAAAAGTCCTAAGTGATATACTATTTTCTGTTGAATGAAAACTGTAACTGAGTTTTCCATTATCATCTTTGTCTGTTGCCTCCAATTTCAATATTTCAGTATACAATGGTACTGCTTCTGATATTTCCACTTTATACATATTCTCGGTAAAAATGGGCCTTTCATCATTAATATCCAATACAGATATATTCAACTGTGTGTAGACAGTTTGTACTGAATCTGTCACGCTTATGTTGAGATAGTATTCATTTTGTAACTCGTAGTCTAGCTTTTTGGCAATCAAAATATTGCCAATATCTTTTCTCACATAAAAATCATTATTGGCATTACCACCTAAAAAAATTTAAAATCAATTTACAGTGAAGAAACTATAAAACGAGACTCATACAACTGAACTATGATATAAATGCATCTCACTGACAAATGAAAATTGTTAAAAAATGATATTATAATATATTGAATGAAATGGGATACAGCTAATAACAAATATAGCCACTGCTATAGGTATTACTGTGCATTTACGAAAACAAAAACAAATATAGTAAACAACTGAAAATAAACACTTGCCACACTTAGAAAACAGGAGACACACAGGTGTGTGGAATGATTATAAATTGCTCCCCACTAAATGTAACATGAAGTTGAGAAAGGATCGGAGAGTCTTGTTCGGGGAACTGTAGAGTTAAAGAGCTTATCCTTGAATGTTCTAGACTATAGAAAATTCTTACCACTTATCATGGAGTCAAATTTGAAGAATCAATAGAAACATGAACATTGACAAAATTACCTAGAGCGGGTCATATACACTGCGTGCCAGCAGGGATGAAACCATCGTCATTTCCAAAAAATTATAACAACACACAAAATACGTTGCAAATTTTTTCTATTATTTTTAATAGAAACATCCCATCCCCATCGACGTAGAAATGTGCACTTTTTGTGTATCTCTCGATTTTGCAAATTTCATAAATCCAATTCAATAATTTGGGAAGTTTCCATGAGCGAGACAATATTGATTTTTCAGAACTGAATTTTTACAATTTGAATCCAAAGACATTTTTGACCTACTCAAATTTTTCGGAAATGTCTGTGGTCCCATTGCTGCTGGCGTGCAGAATATCGGGTGACACAGAAGACATGCAGCAGCCTGCAGTTTTTATTTGAGAAGATAAAAATATAAAATTCAGGGGAGTAACTTAATCATTATCTTTCTTTGAACCTAACGACATTTTTTTCAACCATCTGTTTTACTGGAGGTAACCACAACTTGTTTTTGAAATTTCATGCTGTATATTTCCTTAACCTACCTTATTTGACATAAAATTATAACCTTTTATAACAATTTCATAACTGGCTGTTGAATTGCATTTTATTGAAAAACATCAAGTTGGCTGTGATCCGGATTCGATGATAGTCGATGCTTGGACATTCATTGGAAAGTAAACAGGTATTCAAGAAACTAAATATGTTTTTGATGTACGGGGAAAGCAGGAGAAATTGTAATCCAATTTTATGCATGGGGTTACTTCCGGTCGAACAGGTGGACGAAAAAAATTGCTGTTACGTTCATTAAAAGTGCTATTATCAATTACGTACCTCATATATATTCAAAATTTTCATTTTAACAAATAATAAAAGTACAGGCTGTTACTTGTGTCCTATGCCACCGTAGTATACACTTGAAATTATCCTTCTTGGTTATTTTGTTCATGTTTGATGTATATATCAATTCTGCAAATTTCAAAAATTACGGGGGTGTTTCTGTGAGAAGTGAGACAGACTGTAGAACAAGCACATCGTGCGTCATTTCACCACTTCATGGGGAAAGTGAAGTGTTTCTCGACAATGAAACTTCTTTGACAGTTATCAAAAAGGCGAGCGACTATAGAGGATTGAATCGATTCAACTCATTGCAGAAGGTAGGCTTTATATTCGTGCTCGTCAATTCTAATGTGAAACCTAGTGATGGAGCTTATAAGTCGGCTTAACATGAGCTGACTTACTATTTTAGGATATGAACATGACTTGGAAAATTCACGGTACAGCCAGGATGCTCATTCAAAGTGCCCTGAAAGAATTTTCAAACTTGAATCTACAATAAACATTTTTCTTACAAATAGAACTTTATACTGCTTATCAGAGTGTTTTGTAGAAACGCGATGAGTAAGGTTATATCGAAGAAGAGCGGCTAATAAGTGATTTTAAGAGGAATCTTCAGCTCGAGTCAGAGGTAAAATACTAGGTTGATGATTGACCTCATCGAGACACAGACGGCTCCGCTCGAGGCAAAAATCTCGAAACCAATCTACAGGCGATCACCAGTCCAAGCCAAGCAGGAGTTTATCAGAATCACTTGTAATAATTGTATCCCATCAAAAAACACTGCCCAAATATCTGTCAGATATAATTTAACGTTCATCGTAGGTAGTAATACACAGAAAGGTTGTTGTTTTCTGACATATCCTAGCTCGTAGATTATCAAAATTAATCGCAAGATGAATACATTTACGCCAGAAACTCTCCGTGTGACAAGTGGGTGAATTCTTCTTTCAACTTCCGGTTTTTCTGGAAAGGATATCAAGTTTCGATTTTTGAATAGAACATTGATTTTTTAATTCAATTATACCACATGGTTGATAAGCCAATAATCAGAAATCAATAATTATATATAAATACTTTTTGAGTTTCATGTTTCCTATTCCGTAGGCCAAAGAATGAGATGAATATTAGACAATGTCCAAAACTGAAATTATACTTACCAACAATATCATACCAGATTGTGTTGTTATCAAGATCATTTGCGGAAATGGATGAGACTAAAAACCCAATATTATCCCCTTCAGTAAGTTTAACGGGTTGAGGTGCCTTAACTGTTGGTGCAAACTTTGATTGAAGAGGTGTAGTTTCGACATACACCGATACCTTACATATACTGTGCTTCGGAGGGTTTCCACCATCAGTTACTTTCACCTTAAAAAAATCAACATTAAAAATTACTCGATGAAATGTTTTATCGTTTAATGTGCCATACAAGAGTTAGGTGGAAATGATTTTCGAATAATTATTTTCTATATCAGTAGTATTATTCCTTCTGAGCGGATTAAGTAGAATTTGTACAAGAGTTGATTACATTATTGCATTATTATTGAAATAATGAGTTACTATTTTCATTTACAACAGGTTTTCATTTGATAAAATGATTTAAATTCAAAAATTTGTCTGACAAAATTTTCGGGGTTCAAATTTTTTGACAGACCCAAGAGATTGCGGGGTCTCCCAAAAAAACGCCCCCTACCGAAATAAATATATGTTTAATGTTCAACAGGGATAGAAAATAGCAAATAATATACAGGGCATCCCACATTCGATGGCCTATTAGACGTGTATAGTTCTGAATAGGTTGTTTTCTTCGATAACAGCAGGAGAGAAAAATGGACGGTAGATGAATTAATTGAAATGTATGTTGCGAGCCAGTATCCTGGGGTGGCGTGGAAAGATATTTTCCTAATCTTCTACGATGAAAAGCGGAAGCAAATATGGCACTGCACGATAATTCGTTGTAGTATTGAAAAAAGGTGTAGCGATGAGAAAATCACTCGTTGGCTCGAGATATTTTCTTAGTTCGACCACTATCGTTCGCGTCCCGAACCGTAGTATTCTTAAAGGGCTTGGATCGCGCAATGAAAAATACTGTTTTACACAGTGAGCAAATAAATGGTCGATTGACATGTTTATTTCCAGAAATGTACTAATTCTGAACTTATTATAATTATAGACGAGCACATCATAAAGAAAAGTTGAGGGAAAACGCAACAAGACGTTTCTGGAGAACGGAAAAACAGATCATTTTAAAAATTTGTGGGCATGGATAATCAAACATGCTATACCCGTCTGTAATATTTTCATCAATACAGTGCTGCCAATTGTATCAGAAAGAAGTAGTTACTCTGTTATTTCAAATGGAACACCTCGTGTATTATACAATTTTCGAAATCCTTGTAAAATTCCTTACAACTTCTCCAGATAATTCCCTATACCTACCTGTGACGGTTTTCAACATAAGAATAATTTTTTAAAATTTTTGTGTGAAACCTGACCATAGAAAAATTCAATTGATTGAATTAATTCTAAACAAGAGATGATATTACAAAATTTACTTCATAATTATACACAATTGATGCCTAATAAACAAAAACTCAGTAGCTCAGATGCATGAAATGCTGACCATTCCCTTGTAAACATTGATGGATCGATGTCATTACATGATCAGTCGTGGCTATGCGGATTTCCAACGATTCGATTTCTCCGAAAGCACACCTTACCCTACTTTCCAGTTCCTGTTTGTATTAACAGGTGTTCTATAAACCTTTTCTTTTATTTTCCCCAGAGATAAAAATCTAAGGGAGTCAGATCTGGTGACCGCGGCGGCCAAATACAAGGACCCAAACGTCGTATCCACCGATCTTCGAATAAATTAGAAAGTTCTCTGCTCACTTCACCTGTGCAATATCCAGGAACCCCATGCAACTGATACCAACCAATATGATATAAGTTTGGAGGTAAATTGTCAAGGAATTCACTCACAATTGTTCTCAGAATATCCAAATATTTTTCGAAATTCAACTTTTCCTCATAAATGCTTATTGAAAATGTATCACCCATAAGCATACGAAACACATTGAAACTGAACTTTTGTTGAAATCCTCTTTCTCCAATGAAATGAGGATTTTCTGATGCCCAGAATTGATTATTCCGACGATTGAATATTCCATCACGTGAAAATTGTGATTCATTCACACTGCTTTGAGCGGGTTCTTTATTGTAACCTGTTCTAATAAAAACTTTGTTTCAACTCAGAGGTACCCTCTATGGAACTTTTAATAATTTTACTTTGGTCTAAGAAACATAATCATCTTGAGCTTTCTGCACTGTATCGAATTTCTTTTCAGTTCTTAACAGGCTTCTGATACGACATAATATGCTTTCAATATACTTGAACGTAAAGCTTTCAGGTACTTTGAGAGTGGTATAGTAACCTGAAATATTTTTTAAAATGTTTTGACTGTGATCACTGTGCCATGTTTGAATTCATTTTACATTGAAGAAACCACTGAAAGTGAAATTAAAGATACCATAAAGTTCTTAAAAACAAACAAATCCCCTGGAATTGATAAAATTATTAGTGAAGTTTTGAGAGAACGATCACTGAAATAATATCAGAACCTCTGGCATACCTAATAAATTATTTTCCCAAAAACTCTCAAAATAGGCACCATTAAAACAATTTATAAATGTGACAATAAATCCTGCGTAAAAAATTATAAACCAATTTCATTACTATCTAGCTTATCCAAAATATTTGAAAAAATACTAAAACTTCGAATTGAAAACTATTTAAAAAACATAACATTATATCAATTTTACAGTTTTGTTTTGAAAGAAATTTTTCAACTCAAGATGCTATTTGTTACCTTACAAATAATTTATATAAATCACTAGACACAAAAAGCATTTGATACAGTCAGTCATGAATAATTTTTGTATAAATTTGAGAAATTAGGGTTTCACGGAATAACAAACTTCTAGAAAACTACCTCTCTAATAGAATTCAATATGTATAAATTACTCAAGAAATTAGCAATCCAGGAATATTTGAATATGGTGTACCTCAAAGTACAGTTTCAGGCCCACTTTTATTCAACATTTATCCCAATGACCTATTAAATCTTGAAAGTAAAGGTAAAATTCATTGTTTTGCAGATGATACCGTTATTATATGAGGCATCCACTTGGAATGAACTTTAAGAAATAGTTGAGAAAGAAATCAAAATAATCAAAAGTCGGTTTGATGATAATCTATCAACAATAAATATTGAAAAAACTACATACCTTCCATTCACTTCATACAGAAATACATTACCAAATTAAGGACCTCTCAAGATTGTAGACAAAAAAATGTATGACACTGTACGAAATATTTGGGTATAATGATTGACAGAAATTTGAGATTGAATTCACAAATTGACTATGTGATAAAAAAATTGATATATCTCCTGCCGGAATTCAAGTTGTTAAAAAAGTTTTGAATATCCATTATCTAGATATATTATATTATTATTCACTTGTTCAATCACAAATGAATTATGGATTTTTGGGTTGGAGTGGCGTTAATGAAAACTTTTTAAAAAATTTAGAAACTCTTCAAAAATGGTTTCTGAAAATAATCTATGATAAAAAATATACTTAAAATCATCGGACTCCATCATCATTCCACCGAGGACCCCTATTATCAGAACCACCATCTTGACATAATGGTTTGGGTGAAGCCTGCGGAGTTCAAAGAGTAGATCTCGATATTTAGTCCGTTTTTCCTCCTCTTTTCGGACGACGTTCGTTTCGCCAGGAGCTGAAAACTCATTGACGAAAATCGTCCTACTTTGATGGTCGAGGAGGACTACATCAGGCATATCGGCTTGTATTTGCCTGAGGGTGGGAAATGAGTAGTTCCAATAGATTCGGTACTTCTCATTCTCCACAACGGACTCACTATTCCCCGGAACATGAGGCATCACCGGTGTCTCGTCTACACCGTACGAGTGCCGTAGATGGTAGTACAACACTCGTAGAGCCGCGTTATGCCTGAGACCGCATAAGCTGGTGAAGCTGACAGATAATGCATTATGGTCTCAGCTGCCCCACGACACGCTCTGCATCTAGTGTCAGAGACCTCTATACCCATCACGCGACTACGGTAGACGAGGGTGTTGAAGACACGATCCTGGCAGACCATTGTGAATCCCTGGTTTTCGACTTCAGCCCACTTGACCTGAGAAAAGCGAAGGTCGGGTTTCTGAATAAGCCAAGGTCTTCAATGTTCTTGAAGAAGACCCCATGCATTGGCTTATCCCTATGTAGCTGTAGGAGTCTGTCTCACTCCGCAGCTTTCACGTGGGCTTTTTGCTGAACGGGTTCCAACTCGGTGAGTAGAGATATAATAAGACCGCTTTGGGAGGAGGGAATCAATGACCTATTTCAAGGTCAACTATTCGTGTCATATTATACACGTATCCGGTTAAACTTTTCCATACATGAAAGACATGTCAAAGAGGGAAAACAAAAGGGATATGAGGGATTCAAAAGTTTTCGTTTTGCGTTTACAGGACGTCTATGCAGTCCAGAGTGCGTTTTGAATAATATATGAACAATAATGATTGTAGATGGAATATTAGAGTGTGATAATAATAATGATGTTTCAAAAAGTTGAAAAAAAAAACGTGGTACTTCTTAACGTATAGAGGGTGAATGAATGAATGAATGAATGAATGAATGAATGAATGAATGAATGAATGAATGAATGAATGAATGAATGAATGAATGAATGAATGAATGAATGAATGAATGAATGAATGAATGAATGAATGAATGAATGAATGAATGAATGAATGAATGAATGAATGAATGAATGAATGAATGAATGAATGAATGAATGAATGAATGAATGAATGAATGAATGAATAAATAAATAAATAAATAAATAAATAAATAAATAAATAAATAAATAAATAAATAAATAAATAAATAAATAAATAAATAAATAAATAAATAAATAAATAAATAAATAAATAAATAAATAAATAAATAAATAAATAGCGAGATATCAAAACATGTTTTGATCTCTCGCTCGATGAGACATGCATATAGAGGGTCATTTGAAAATCGAAGTCAATGTAAAATTTTCTTTAATCAAAGTGAACTTGCAAATGAAAGGTATAATTGGGGTTGAAGTGAGAATAAAATATAAAAACTGAATAAGTAAAATATATAGGGAAGTGGTTGTGGTGTTGGAGCGTTTGCCTCTCACCCAGGTTATTTGGGTTCAGTCCGTACCGCATGCCACTGGGCTAAAGTGGTCCGGAATCCACTTGTTCATTAGGTCTAGGTCCCGAATCTTCCTTGTTCGCACAAGCTCTGCTTTTGAGGAGTTCTCTCCGAAAACATGGTTGATTGGTAAGAACAAATTTTTAACACTTTTATTTTGTTAGCATAATACCTATATAAAGAGTGAAGAGGAGATTGAAATATTCGAATACCTACATGAAAAGTGATTAGAAAAATTGCGAATGTGACATATGTGAATATATACAGAGGCTTGCTTGATTATCGAAAATGTATGGTATAGGGATGTATTAACTATGAAATACGCGATCAAAAATTTATTTCAAGTGTTCATGATAAAAAAGTTCTATGCATAGGCGAGTAGGTAGGTACAGAATGAAGACGTCGTGAACTCGTTGAGAAAACAGCAAATCAAATAAAAGGCTTTATGAGTTGATATGAGAAGAAAACATACACACTATTGTAACGATTTCGAGACCGGCCCTTATCTAATTAATTATGCACCTCGTTCAACTACGACAACATATCTGCTGACCCACGAATCGCCGAGAACAAACTGGAATAAAATCGATCGCTTTGATACTGTTCGAAGAGCCATCTAGATGAAATGTTCTACACTCCCGAATAATCGAGAGTCGTAGATGGAATCTACTTGGGAGTATATAAGCTGGATAATCAGAGATAGCCACAGAGAGTTACAGTTCCAGAGTTGGCAGATAGAGACTGACACCGTAGAAATAAAATAGTGAAGTAGATGTTTTAGTGAATAATTGTTTTAAATAAATTAGAAAAATTTGTTGTGCAGTTTTACTACATTTGGTGTCAGAAGTGGGATGTTGAAAAATTGATAAACCTTTATCGCGCCTAATAGACAGTTAGTGACCCGTTAAACATTTGAGTGTTTGCAAAGTGGACAGTTTTGCGCGTCGCGGGACAATAAACTGAAATTTTTTTGTGTGAAATAAATAATAGACTGATATTTCGGTTAAAAACAATTAAAGACAAAATGTTTCCGAGGAGAGTTCACCTGGCGAATTGAAGCAGAAATTGGAGGAGCGGGAGTAAGAAACAACTGGAAAGAAGGCCGTACTCCAGAAAAGACTTGCAGATGGACTGATTGAAGAAGAAGAAGACCCCGAAACGTTCTTATTCGAAGTTTCTGGAATTGATTTGAGTTCCATAATGAATAAACTCGACGAGACCACGAAATCCTTGGAAGATAAATTTCTGGAAAATTCGAAGTTTGAAGGAGGAACTTCGAGAAAATTCCGTGAGTCTGAAAGAACTTCAAGAAAATTCGGATACCTTGAAAGAAGAACTTCTCGAAAATTCGAATAGTCTAGAAGCGAAACTTCAGGAAAAGCTTCTAGAAAACTCGGTCAGCTTGAAAAATATGGAAGATAAATTTCTAGAAAATTCGAATAGTCTAAAGGAGGAACTCCAAGATAAATTTCTAGAAAATTCGAATACTCTGAAAGAGGAACTTCTAGAAAGTTCAAAGAATTTGAGAGAACTTCAAGAAAATTCGAAAAATCTAGAAGAAAAGCTTGAAGAAAATTCGCACAATTTAGAAGTCAAGCTTCAAGAAAATTCGCAAAATCTAGAAATGAAGCTTCTAGAAAACTCTGGAGGCTTAAATAAAGGACTTTATGGAGTGGCGAATCGGCTAGAAGAAAGAATGGGAACTGTCGAGACAGAAATGGAAAAATTGAATAAGTGACCAAGTCAAAGACGACATGGTGGAAGAAATCAAAGAAATCAAGGAAACGCTCCACGATGAAATAAAACATGTAATTGAGACAGAAATCGGCAGAATAAATGAAAAATTCAGTGAATTGGAAAAGCGAATGGATTCTGCGCACACCCCAGAAACTTACAACAAAAACCCAATGCTGGACCTGAGTATGAACCTGGAGGAAGTTCAAAAAGACGCAAAAGATTTTAAGGTCAGTACGGAACCAGGAAAGCTCTTATTGAAACCGCCTCAGTTCGACGGAAATACTCCATGGTCAAAATACCACCGACAATTCGAAGCTGCTGCCAAAGCAAATGGATGGAATGCTGGGGAAAAAGCTTTTGCATTGACACTGGCATTGCGTGGCGAAGCAACAAATATTTTACAAACGCTCACCGCCCAACAACAGGAAGACTATGAACAGCTGGTAAAACACTTTGAACTTCGCTATGGCCAAGCCCACCTTGAACACGTATATCACTCACAGCTGAAGAACCGATGCCAGAAATCAAGAGAATCGTTGCAAGAATTTAAAGCAGATATAGCACGCTTGGTTCGTCTTGCGTACCCAGCTACACCGGAAAATGTAATGGAGCGGCTAGCGGTACAGACATTTTTGGATGGACTTCGTGACCAGGAAACCCGGCAAGCCCTAACACTATCTCGCCCCGTACATCTCGTGGATGCATTGGCACGCGCTCCGGAATTCGAAGCAGTAAAGCAATCCTGCAAAAGCCAAAGTAGAGTCCGAATGATCGAGGAAGATCCACAGGAGCCCGCTAATGTCGACGCTGTCGTGAAAAAAGTGCTGAAGGAAGTTGTGCCTGAGAGAAGACTGATACGATGCCGAAATTGCAGAAAACTTGGGCACGTGCGTAGCAAATGTCCAACATTGTAAAAATCGACATCAACGATGAAGCACTAAGGTAAACGATTAAATTTCCACAAAACTTTAATAAATTCGCGACATGTTTCACTACACTGTAGTTTTATCAAGCGATAATGGTTTACTAAAATCCTCTTCGTTAGGCTTTACTTAAATATCTAAATAAAGAAGACTAATTAACATAACTATACCAACATTACCTAGAATTGTTATGTTAAGTAACCTAACCTATCCCAATTCTTATCTTCCTCATTAATGTTATCCACAAACAACGAAAACAAGATATGCCGGGGAAACAATCGAAGTTACTAAGAAAAAAGGTTCAACAAAGGAGAATTGTTCAATTCCAATTGGTCATTGAGTAGACAATTAGAATTCTTCAATTTATTTATTTCTAGACATTCTAAATAATTAAGTTTGACACCTTTATTTTCCACATGTAGAATTTCGAAGTTTTCATCAAAGTGATGATCTTCTTCTAAAATATGATTTGCATATGTTGAACTTGTTTTCTTTTTTACATAACTCGTGTGATGTTCACGTAGGCGGTTTTTAAAAGATCTCCCGGTCTGGCCTACATATATTTTAGGGCAAGTCCCACAATTTAATTTGTAAACTCCTGATTTTTCTAATTTTTGTGTTTTATCTTTGTTATTTTTAATAAACCTTCCCAACGTCAATACGTAAGGATAGCCTATAGAACAGAAAATTCTGTTCTATAAGCTATCCTTAAATTTTGTTTGTGTAAAAATAAGGCCAATTTTTCGGTGGCTTTACCTGTATAAGATAATGTTCTATAATTACTTTCTTTGTTCCTGATACTAGGGTAAACTTCTTGGATAGCCTTATTGTGTAATTTCTTTGCCAAAATATTATCTATCAAATCCACCCGATAACCATTATTAAATGCAACTTGCTTTATTATATTTAATTCTTTAAGGAACATTAACTAATCTATGAATCATACTGTTATATGCCGATATTTTATGTTGAAATGGGTGTGTTGAATTATTGTGGATGGTAATATCTGCGTGGGAAGGTTTATGAAAAATTGCAAAGTTATGTCTATTATTAGAATTGCTTATCGTTAAATCTAAAAAATTTATTGATTTTTCTACTTCTAACTCTATTGTAAATTTTATATTTGGATGAATAGTATTAATATAGTTATGAAAGGTGTCTAATTGTCTATTGGTACCTTTAAAACATACTAAAACGTCATCCACATATCTGTACCAATACAAAAACTGTTGGGAAATTGGATGTTTATGGATTATTGTTTCAAGGTTGTCCATGAAAATTTCCGCAAGTAGAGGACTAAAGGATTTCCCATGATCAAACCTTCTGAGGAAGAATAATATTTGTTGTCAAACTGAAAATAATTTTGTTGGAGACATATTGATAGAAGATCTAATACCTCCTGTTTAATAACCGGGTTGACGTTCCTTTTATCTAATAAATTTTCAACTAGGACTATGGTATCTTTAGGAGGAATACTAGGGAAAAGGTTCTGGACGTCAAATGAAATCAATTTAGAATTGTCTGGTACAGTAATGTGCTGAATTTTATCTATCAAATCATAAGAATTCTTAACACTGAATTTTGGTTCAAATTGAGAATAATTTTTGATTAAATTTATAAGCTGTCTGGATAATCTGACTGAAGGTGCTGTTACGAATGATACTACTGGACGAACAGGATAGTTTTGTTTGTGTAATTTTATCAAAGAATAGAGTTTTGGAATTTGTGGATTCATAATTGTTAACTTAAATTTTTCGGAGTCATTAAATATATATTCTGTGTTTTTTAAAAATTCTTTGATTTGTAGTTGATAAACATTAGTTGGGTCACGTTTTAGTAATGT
Organism: Chrysolina americana; assembly: GCA_958502065.1. Taxonomy (NCBI): domain Eukaryota; kingdom Metazoa; phylum Arthropoda; class Insecta; order Coleoptera; family Chrysomelidae; genus Chrysolina; species Chrysolina americana. Next base: position 37,985,415 of record OY293414.1, on the reverse strand, counting down.
AAATTTACCGGAATTTAAAAAATCAAGAGTTTTTTGAACATAGTCATCCCTACTAATAGCGATAACTGTGTTCCCTTTATCCGCTCTAGTAAAGGTTATATCCTTCTCCTTTATCCTATTCATTATAGAATTAATGGTTTTCATATCATTCATAGAACTTTTGTCATTCAGAAACTCTGATTTAATAATATGAGAAGCCTGATATTTGTTACTTACAGTATTCAAAGTGCCTTTCAGAGCTATTTCCACTTCAATACCAAGCAGTTCCATATCTTTAATAACATTATTGCCTTTGATATTGTGCTTAAAACCTTTAGTAATTAATGCATTTTCTTGTTCTGTGAAGACCGCGTTCGACAAATTCACAAATCGATCAAAAAACTGATGATCAGTGAACTTGCCCTCGCAATCTTCGCGTGTATATTGGTGTATTAGTGAATTTAATTTCCGTTTCTGAATAATGTATTTCTTATGAACGACATGATTCACCCGTTCTCTAGTGTCGAGATTTAAGATGTCAAATTCCAAAGGATGTTGTAACCTGTATGCAAGTTCACTATAGATTACCTTAAGGTATATGTTGAAGGAGTCTCTTTTCCTATATTTCGCTTTTCGAATTTGTTTCATCCACTTCATCTTCCCTGCTATTACACCCTGCTGTGCTGGAATACTAGTAAAGCTACGCACAGCAACTGGAGAGCCGGCAACTGTGTATGGTGAACTTCCGATTGAATTGACTTTGGGCAGTACTAAACTGAAACACCGGGCTCTAATAGCGGATATCGAGGATGATGCAATCATAGGTATGGACCTCATGAACTCGAGAGGTTTCGAGCTAAATTTTAAAGACGGTGTCCTACGTGTGAACGGAGAAGAACTGGTACTTCATGGGAGAAGTGAAGAAATGATTCGTGTCCTGTTGGCTGAAGATGTGAGCGTACCGGAGAGGGTTGAAACCATTGTGGAGGCTCGCCTGGACGGTGGTGCGAGCAATGGAAACGTGGTGATGTTCGAGCCCAAGCTCCATGATGAGAAAATTGGACGAGGAATTGCACTAGGAAAAACCTTGTTGCGTGCTGATAAATTTGTGCCAGTGAGGGTAATGAATGTCAATTATTACCCAGTGACCTTGAAGAAGGGAACGATTTTTAGGCACTGCTCGTCAATTTCCTCTGTGATTTGGAGTGTACGTGGCACTGTTAGCCAAGCCAGTAACATGCCAACAGAATTGGAGAAGTTGGTTGCTATCTCGTCCAAGGACATGGGGCCAGCACAGAAGCCTAAACTGAGAGAACTAGTCAGGAAGTATCAGGACATCTTCGATACCGGAGTAGGCAGAGGCGGTAGAACAAAGGTTCAGCACAAGATAGACACTGGAAATGCCCGACCAATCAGGCAATCAGCCAGAAGACTTCCTCTCGCCAAAAAGGAGGAGGCTGACAAAATAGTCTGCGACATGGAGAAAGACGGAGTCATCGAACCATCCGACAGTCCCTGGTCCTCTCCAGTCGTGTTGGTGAAGAAGAAAGATAGATGAACACGGTTTTGCGTAGACTACCGTCAACTAAACAACGTGACGAAAAAGGACAGCTACCCTCTCCGAAGGATAGACGACACGCTAGACACGCTGGCTGAATCTACGATTTTCTCGACCTCAGATTTGAAGAGCGGATACTGGCAGGTAGAACTGGTCCAGGAAGATCGAGAAAAGACAGCTTTTACCGTCGGCTCCGGATTATGGCAGTTTACAGTTATGCCATTCGGCCTCTGCAATGCTCCAACCACGTTCGAAAGATTGATGGAGACGGTTTTGAAAGGACCATCATGGAAGACGTGTCTGGTGTATCTCGACGACATTATTGTGGTTGGCAGATCGTTCGAGGACCATGTAAAAAACTTGGAGGAGGTATTTCAGCGACTGAGAAGCTCCGGACTGAAACTGAGCCCTAAAAAATGTCATGTGTTTCAAAAAGAAGTACGTTATCTCGGCCACGTTGTCTCTGGGAAAGGAGTGGCAGTAGATGAGCAGAAGATCAAAGCTGTTAATGAATGGCCCGTTCCGAAAGACATACACCAGCTTCGAAGTTTTCTTGGCCTGTGCACTGACTATCGCCGATACGTACTGGGATTTGCTAACATCGCTACCAGGATTACAGAAGGGCAAACAAAGTTCCAGTGGTCTGAAGAATGCCAAGACTCGTTCAGGAAGCTGAAAGGAGCATTGATCAACGCACCAATACTGAGCTATCCTCTTCCGGACGGAAAATTCATTTTGGATACGGACGCAAGTAATGTGGGACTTGGAACTGTCCTGTCTCAGATCCAAGAAGGACAGGAGAAGGTCATCGGTTACTTCAGCAAGACTCTTAGTAAACCGGAGCGCAATTACTGTGTCACCAGGCGGGAGCTGTTGGCCGTGGTTTAGGGAGTAGAGCACTTCTACAAATACGTGTATGGACGAAGATTCCTGCTGAGAACTGATCATGCAACTCTCAAATAGCTCCTACAATTTAAGAATCCCGAGGGTCAAGTGGCACGTTGGATCGAGAGGCTCCAAGAATTCGACTTTGAGATCGAACATCGGGCGGGGACCAGCCATAAGAATGCGGATGCCCTATCGCGAAGACCATGCCCAGACGACTGTTCGCACTGCCGACGAGCAGAGGAGAAGGAGTCGACACTCTGCAGAACCACGGCGATCAATGATAACTGGAATGACAACAAGATCCAGAAAGACCAAGAGAAAGATCCAGATCTTGATTTATTCATCGGCTGGAAGAAGAGTGACCGAAGATCGTCGTGGCAGGAAATAGCCAGTTGTTCTCCAGTCATTAAAACTTACTGGGCCCAATGGAACTCTTTCACCTTAGACAATGGAGTCTTGAAGCGTGTGTTGGAGTCGGAGGATGGCGGGGAAGAAAGACGTCAGGTAGTAGTTCCCAGGAGCAGAAGACAGGAAGTGCTCTGAGAAATCCATGATGGGGTCACCGGAGGACATCTGGGAGTGACGAGGACCCTCCAGAAAGTTAGGCAACGGTTCTACTGGACCAATTATCAAGCTGACGTCAAGGACTGGTGCAGAAAATGTGCTATATGCGCTGCCAGTAATGGGCCTCGAACAAGACCTAAGGCCCCGATGCGCCAGTACAATGTGGGCAGCCCATTCGAAAGGATCGCCATTGACATCGCTGGCCCGTTCCCACAATCTGAACACGGGAACAAGTACATCCTTGTGGCGATGGACTACTTCAGCAAGTGGGCCGAAGCCTATGCCCTGCCCAACCAAGGCAGGAATTTCGAGTCAAACCTGTTCCAGGAAATGTGTCAGATGCTGAACATCCGAAAGACGAGAACCACAGCTCTACATCCGCAGTCAGATGGAATGATGGAGCGGATGAATAAGACGATAAACCGCCACCTGTCCAAGGTAGTCTCTGACCACCAAAAAGATTGGGACCAGTACCTCCATTTGTTCCTGATGGCCTATCGTTCCGCAGTTCACGAGTCAACCGGCCAAACCCCTGCTAGTGTTATTATGGGCCGAGAGCTGCGACTTCCATGTGACTTGAAGTTTGGGAAGCCACCAGGACAAGACACTGCAGGAGATGACTACGTCAGCAAACTGCGACAGAGAATGGACGACATCCATGAACGGGTCCAGAGTGCCAGCGACAGAATGAAGGAGACCTACGACATCAAGGCGGATACTGGTGGATATCAGATAGGTGACCTTGTCTGGCTATACAACCCTAAACGTCGCCATGGACTATCCCCGAAACTTCGGAACTCGTGGGAAGGTCCATATAAGATAATGAAAAGGATAAACGACCTTGTCTATCGAATACATAAGTCACCACGAGGAAAACCTAGGGTAGTCCACTTCAATAGGTTGTCCCCTTACGCCGGAAACCACGACCAAGTCTGCACCGTCAGATCACCGGAGGACAAAATGACGTTTCAGAGGTTCATGTCCCTGTACTCGAACGGACAGAAAGTTCAATATGGGGTAACCCGAGAGGAGTCACGAGATTTTTTCAAGGTGCCTGCCGATTACGCGTTAGCACTGTGTGGCAGAAGATCTCCAAATGTCCATAGGCATTGCCGTAGTTTTCTTCAAGAAGTTCGGTCGACTCCAGGAACTGCGGGAACAGAACCCGGAAGTTGGAGGGGTGTTACAGCTGAGGAAAGGCCAGAGAAACATCTACTATCTGGTTACCAAGAAGCGTTCTCGAGATAAGCCGTCCTATGAAGATGTTTGGAAGAGCCTTACGAGATTGAGAGACACGATGCTGGACCAGAATATTGTGGACCCGGCAATCCAAAAATTGGCCTTTGGGCTTGATGGGCTGGACTGGAGAGTTATAAGGAGCATGTTGGAGACAATATTCAGATCCAGCGGCATCAACATTCTTGTGTGCTGCAACCATCTTCCTCGACCCAGGTTGAAGACTGTGGAGTGCTACTTCCATCGAACGTTCAGGTGCAGATATGGAGAATCTTGCAGATACCTTCACACTCCAAGAATGACGTTTCGGGGCGAAACTTCTTCAAGAAGGGGGCAATATAACGATTTCGAGACCGGCCCTGATCTAATTAATTATGCACCCTCGTTCAACTACAACAGCATATCTGCTGGCCTACGGATCGCCGAGAACAAGCTGGAATAAATCGATCGCTTCGATACTGTTCGAAGAGCCATCTAGATGAAATGTTCTACACTCCCGAATAATCGAGAGTCGTGGATGGAATCAGCTTGGGAGTATATAAGCTGGATAATCAGAGATAGCCACAGAGAGTTACAGTTCCAGAGTTCGCAGATAGAGACTGACACCGTAGAAATAAAATGGTGAAGTAAATGTTTTAGTGAATAATTGTTTTAAATAGTGTTTTAAATAAATTTGAAAAATTAGTTGTGCAGTTTTACTACACTATTAATTAAATATTCAAACAGATTGAGTAGTAGATCTAAGAAATAGATGACGGTACAGTTGATTGAAAATGGGTTATGATAAAAAATAACAGAGGCTTAATTATTGAAAATATATAGAATATATTGTGACTTGAAAACCACGACCAAAAAAATTAATTTCTAGTATGAGTAGATGATACAAAAGTTCTAATGTGATTTAGGTATACTACATGAAGACATACCTAGTAAAGTTGCAGAAAAATTCTAAATAAAAGGCCGTAATGGGTTGATATAAAAAAAAATCATACACTCACTATCATACAGAATTTTTATAAAGAGTGAGTTGTAAATCTGAGAAATTGAAGACGGTATAGTTCATTTGAAATTTAGATTGATAGAAAAAAAAGGATATACATCAGGGAGAAAATTTGAAAACAAAAGGAAAAAATTCAAAACATAAAAGTGACTGAAACAAATGATGTATGTGAGGACACAATTGGGCGAGAAGTCAATAAACGAGTTTCAGAAAAATCGCGTTTTCTTCCTCGTCCTGTAGTAATGTCCACCATAATTGATATAATCAAAGGAAATTGATATTTTTCACATGATATTATACTTAAAAATCAAGAAAAATCCATTCACAGAAAATATTTTCCATAATTAGCGTTAGACAATCAACCCATTTTTGTATCTCACGCTGTAGAGCCAGAAAAAAAGTCTAATGAAGAAAGTTGCTTGTTTTGACCTGTAGAATGATATATCCAAATATCAAAAAAATCTATCGAGCCCCAGGAATACGTGTATTCAGTGCCATGTCCTTTAAGGTTTTAAACAGAAAATTTGGAAATAATTACACTGGTTTAGAGAAAAAATCTGAAGAAAGATTTAGGTGTCTGATGGTTTAGTTCGTGAACGAAACTTGGTGGTGATTCAGACTTTTGTGTTATTTATAGTATCAAATAAGGTACTGCGATTGAGCCTATGTACACCTACAGTTGACATAGTATATACGCTAACATTATTCAATAATTAGTGCCACGACAAATAATAATAATAATAGTTGTTACCCACTTGTAAGGACTTAGTCTCTTGAGAGTTCTCAATATGATCCAATATTTTAGGTTTTCCATACTTCCTGTGAACGAAGAAACTCTTATCGTTAATTGGGAGTATAAAGACAATTGTTTCGCCCCTCTACCGACTGTAAATGTTGTATTGGCTTCCTATGTCACAGCTCTTGCTCGACTGAAACTTCACAGCTACCTCGAAAAACTCAATGAAAGAGTTTTGTACGATGCGGATTTTGCGATTTATATATCCAGACCTGAAGATTACAATATTCCTACTGGAGAATTTATCGGTGATATGACAGATGACTCAGGCTCTGGTTCTTATATAACGGAGTTCGTATCAGGAGGTCCAAAAAATTACGCTTATAAATTTTGGAATGAAAAACATCAGAATGAAGAAGTGGTTTGCAAAGTTAAGGGTATTATTTCCCTAACCCTCCAGACACTGGAGACTATACATTTTGAAAAAATTAAAGAAATGGTTTTACGTCCTTCAGAACCTATAAGTATACTGTCACAACAAATCTGGTGAACACAGAAGCATGATGTAATAACCAAAAAAATTTCTAAAAACTACAGACCGAATCCTACGAAAAGAAAGTTTCTCCCAGATCACTGTTCTGTTCCTTTTGGATTTAAAATATCAAAATTATACTAACACCTAATATCAGCTGCAAATTACGTCTATCTCTATGTCATGTGAGATGTAAATTACGTCTATCCACACATCCTGTCTACCCCATCCTCAAATCATCAAGGCAATCAACAGAGGTTAGCAATGAACTTTATTGAAAAAGACCCACACAAAAGAACTATTCACTATTTAATAAAAAAAAGGAAATGAAATATACGAGAAAAAAGACCCATATGAATGTAACATGAACAGATTTATCAGAAAGAGGCAATAAGATATCATACAAAAAAAGACCCATGAACAAAATTATTGAAAAGAGGCAATGAGATATACGAGAAAAAGACCCATACAAAAGAACCATGTACAATTCAAAAGAGGCAATATGAGTTCCTAGTTTCTGTTGATTTCTTCGATGATATCCTTTTATCCCGGGGAAGAAGTGCTTACCTTCTCGTGGTCTTTCCTGGACAGTCTTTACTGACCAACAAGCACACTCCTTTTTATTCCTATATTGTTTTGATTTTTCGACATAGAAATACACCCTGTATGTATTTCATATGCAATTTCTAAGAAGATTCATTATGTATGCAACGGTTATTGGGATCACACATTGAAACGCTAGACCCCCGTATTTTGTATTTTGAGGCACCCTGTATACGTTTCTCATTTGGAACACTCGTTGAAACGCGAAACCCCTGCTGAAACATGTAACGAAAATATTGTTACATCTAGCGACATCTAATAACGAACATGTAAACTTGTCTAAAAAGTAGACAACATAATTCTCTCATTGGCTGGGACGTCCAGTGAAGGCTGATGGCAAATAGCTGAACTTGTTTGTCTAAGGGTGGATTTCGTTTGTTGACGGACCCGTCTGGGTTGATGGCGTTGGGTTCGTATAGATGTCACTGACATTATGTCAGAAATCTAGTTCGAGAATTGAAGAAGTGGGATGAGCTCTCTTTTTAGTTTGGCGGTCAAGGTGTTAACAAGTATTTTGAAGGTGTGAATCAGGTGATGGAATAAATCTAAATCCATATGAATTGAAGCCATCATAAGTATTTCTGAATTAAGCTCAGGTGAATAGTACTGGAAATTAGATTGTCAATCAGCTACAATCCAGAATACAGTGCCAATTGAAACGGAAATTATGATCTTATAACCTGTTGATCAACCATCAATTATGGCCGTTTTGGTTAATTGGAATGAAGTGGTGCGACGATAAGCAAAGGAGTTTAATCACCTAGGGGAAATTCAGAGGTCTGATCAAGTGGAAGAGAATTTACCTTAAAAGCTGTGAGTCACAAATATAATAGTTATTTGTGCATGTTGCATACCAGAAAGCGACACCATTTTGTCAAGCTGACAATTGTATCTTTTCGTTTGCCGTCAAGAACATTTTACCAAGTTTACATTTCGGATAACTAACCTAAGAATTTGTGGAATTTAAAATCATTGACATTTATTGATCTCTATAGGATTTTGTATCCTGAGTATTTTTTCTATTTTTTATATATATATATATATATATGTATATATTTATCAATTTCAGTAATGATTTCAAGTAAAGTTTTTCATGGTGCACCATTAATATTCTGCTGTTAAGATTATCCTAGATCTAAGTACTTATACATCTCAACTCCTGTGTTGAGGAGTATATCATTTCATCAAAGTGCAATATTATATCACATATTCAGTGAGGAGGGTATCGTATACTGTTGACTTTCAACTCTGTGATAAAGTAACATCTATCAAACCTTTTCATGAATTCGACCCCTATCTACGAGGGAACACAAGGAAATCCATACCAGAGGATTGCATGAAATTGTTGCTTGAAGTGTCATCTAGTTCGTATTCGGTTAGCAGAAGAACAATTACAACGTTGAAGATATCACTAGCCTGTGAATCCACCCACTGAATGAACTAAGGTAACCTGTGTCGCTGAAGCAAATTCAGTAATAATATTGTCTGAATATCAACGTATTACTTTGATACTACATTTTGTTAAATTTATTAATATATTTTTGTTTTGAGATATTGTTTTATTGTTGGTCTGGTTACAGAAGGAAGTCAATTTATCTTATTTCAATTTTCTATCATTAGGTATTTTGTACTTTTTATTCCTGTTAAATTAAAAATTGTTGGCGTCCAGCCAGTCAAATTCTTGAAGTTCAAAATTTAAAACACTTGCCTGCCACATAAAAAATCTGAAACTGGCAATATAGTCCAAAGAACCTACACCGTTCTCTGCTGAGCAGTCAGGCAATCAAAGTAACCCCGGTTACGTTACAAACACCGTGTTTTTTTCTCATATGCTGTATTTTGAGGCACCCTGAATACGTTCCTCATTTTGATCGCACGTTGAAACGCTAGACACCCGTTGAACTACCAAGTATTTTTTCTAAAACGATGTATTTTGAGACATTCTGTTGTTTTTTTTCTCTTAAACAATACATTTTGTGACTCCCTGTATACGTTTTATGCCCCAATTTCCACCGGGAATACTCATTTTCCACCATGGTATTCCATTTGACGGGCAGTCGACATGTTTTTTTCTTAAACGCTTTATTTTGAGAGACGCCCTGTTGTTTTTCCTCTTCCAACACGTTAATGAGACACCCTCTATACGTCAAGAAGTACCATGTTTTTTTCTACTTTTCTAAACATCATTATCATTATCACACTTTAAAACTCGGAATATTCCATCTACAATCATTATTGTTCGTATATTATTCAAATCGCACTCGGGACTGCATAGACGTCCTGTAAACGCAAAACGAAAACTTTTGAATCCCTCATGTCCCCAATGATACGTTTTTCCTTTGGACCATTTTCCCACCTTACATTCGACAAATGACATAGGCAGCCATGTTTTTTCTCTCAAATGTCGGTACACCCGGTATAGCACGGTAACAAGCAGCAGCCACGTTTTTTTTCCTCTTAGTGTTTTTTGAGACGACCTGTACAACCATTTTTAGAGACACACTGTTGTTTTTCCTCTACCAACACGTTAATGAGACACCCTCTATACGTTAAGAACTACCATGTTTTTTTCCTACTTTTCGAAACATCATTATTATTATCACACTTTAAAACTCGGAATATTCCATCTACAATTATTATTGTTCGTATATTATTCAAAACGCACTCGGGACTGCATAGACGTCCTGTAAACGCAAAACGAAAACTTTTGAATCCCTCATATCCCTTTTGTTTTCCCTTTTAAATGTTATGTTGGTACACCCTGTATAGCAGGATATATTGCGTAACAAAATATTTTTGACATGTCTTTCATGTATGGAAAAGTATAACCGGAAACGTGTGTAATATGACACGAACAGTTGACCTTGAAATAGGTCATTGACTCCCTCCTCCCAAAGCGGTCTCATTATATCTCTACTTCGGTGACAGAGTTTGGGTTCGTCCGTTCAGTATCGAATAGGAAGGAGATCGAGTTCATCGGCTGCACGGGTTGCTGCCTTGAAAAGAAATGTTCCATTCCCTGCATATTATTATTATTATTATTGGCATATTATTATTATTATTATTCGTGTTCACACAGACTTCTCCCTTGAATATCAGATTCTCCAAATTTATTTTCAGTGTTAGATAAAAAGCTGAATCAAAGTTTGAGAATGAACCAAAAATATTCTTCAAAGCTGAATGATTAGACCACCAAAGTGTTTATCTAATACTTGGGTCTTTTAATGTTGCCTCCATCTTTAATTTGATCCCATATGTTGATATGATTAGCGAAAAAATACCCCCATATCATTCAGTAAGCTAAATCATGAAGCACTCTGAATTACAGCTACAGAATTATTTCTTAATACTTCATTTAATACATGACATGTACTTAGCACGAGACATGAATTTGTCCTGGAGATTCTTTGGAAAACCATGCTGAAAGTCCATTATATTGGCCTTTTGTATTTGCAGTTCTATCAGCCGAATTATCGTTGCATTTTATTATGTCTATATTAGAAGATTACAATACTTAATCGACCAAGGAAAACATATCCTTTTTCCTTGCACAGATAATCTTATTACCTACCGCCTTGTGGGAATTGTGGAGTCTCGGTGTGAAGACAATGGAATGTAAAAAAATAAAATGTCAATATCTGCGATGTTGGATCATCTCAAAAAAGTAGCTTCCGCACAATCATGGTGTGTTACGTTTTACAACCCTCTATTCTGAGGTGAATATATCTCCTAACTTTAATTCCTCATAAAAAGGACGTGAGCTGGTATCAAAGTAGTAGGAAATGCTAACGAAACAGAGCACTTTGTTACTCTGAAATAATTCGCATCAATCAATCAGTTCCATTATAAAGTTAATGGCATATTTCTCCTAGTACTTTATTCAAATCATACGTGTTACACAGAGATTCAGTACATAGAATAAGAATGATGTTGGTAGATATAAAGAGTTTTTCTTCATAACGCGAAGTCATTCCGTTATGGGTCTTTTTTCTCATAACGTGGAAATATCTGAATAATTATATAATTATAAAAATATGTAACTTTTCCTGATTTGTTTTCCACACTACTTCGTATAAAACACAAAATGATGGTTTCGCTCAGCCTTATTAAACCCGACAGCTCACTCAATAGATTTGGCTGAAATGCATGGGGTGATTATCTTCTAGAATATTTGTCGGCCACTAATATTGACTTTATCAATATGAGAAATAAATCCACCTTTATAAATGCGATTAGAAAAGATATTTTTGATTTAATCCTCTCGGATCCATTTATAACAAATTACATCAACAACTGGCAACTGCAAACACACTTTTCATGTTCTAAAACATCTGTGGAGAATGAACAGCAACGCGCTCACCTGAAAGGAGTTGTCCACAACTCTAACAGGTCCAGCAGAAGCCTAGCTGCGAAAATCTTCACTACTCAAAAAATCAAATGGGCTATCAAAAGCTTTTAAACATTTAATTCCCATGAAAGAACATATTATTTCCCGCCCTACTGTAACATGGAATTACTGGAAAATGTCCCATGGACGAACCAAAGTCGTACCACCCCCATCTGTCTCCCCATCTGTTATATTAGAAGCGAACTTCTTGAGTTAACACCACTTCACGAGACAAAGTTTGTTTAATGTTCTACAATATACGGTTGAAAGCATTGAAAATAAATATGTGGCAAAAGAAATAGCTCTCTCTGCCTTCATCGACATGAAGGTGCTTTTGATAACACCGCACATACCTCCATAAAGATTACTAAAGCAAAGAAATCATCAGATGGATACAATCAATGCTGAAGAGTACAATCATTGTGGCGGATCTTGGGAGGAAGACAGTCATAACGACAAGGAGGAGTTCTAGCGCCTTTGCCGTGGTCACTGGTTGTTGACAACCTGACAGTGAAACTACACGACGCTGGTTTCACGACTCAAGGGTACGCCGATCAGCTGGTCGTCGGGGGCAGATATGACGGAGTAATTTCCAACCGCATGTATCTCTAAACACAATCAAAAGCTGGTGTGCAAAAAAAGGGCTATATGTCAATTCAAGCAAAACGATGCTGGTTCCATTCACTAGTAGGCAAAAGTACTAACTTGAAGCACCAACTCTGAATGGAACCTAGCAAACAATTTCCAAAGATTTCCACATATCTGGGCTTATAATCGACAAAAAACTGAAATGGAACAGCCAAATCAACCACCCTCTTTCCAGACAAGCCACAGAGTCTTCGATCATAAAACCCATACTCCACTGATATGGTGATATGGCATGTCTAGGAATCACGGGGGTGATATTTACATGCCCTACTGCAGCATCAGAGATAAAGCTAAACCTTCCGTCATTGCACCTAAGTGTAATGAAAGAAACAGCAGTTAGTACCTTCAGACTGAGCAAGTCAGTGATCTTAAGAACAGGAAATCTGATCGAACCTCTGAACATTTTGGAACCCATTGCCCAAGAAGCCATATCTAAACCGACAGAAAACATTCCAGCTAGGTAGGACTTCGAAATGCAGTTTGAAGTGGTCATAAACAACCACCAAATTGCACAGCTAACGGACCTCAAATGGGAAGGGATGCATCAGTGTGATATACTGATGGATCTAAGATGGATGAAAGAGCTAGGGTGGGAGTTACAGGGCCAAGTTTCAGGATCCCCTGAACTCCAAAATCTTTCAAGTAGAAGTACATCATGCTATAGAGATATGTGCCCATGAGGAAAATATCACACGGTATATATTTTCCACAGAGCCATGAATTCCCTAAAATTATTGCAAATAATTAAAATAATGCTACACTCGCAAGTTCGATCAAAATAGTATTGTGGTTCGAAATACGTGTCAAAAAAGTATACCGCAACGTTTATTACACGAAACTCCATTTTCTCAAATGGTACCATAATGGTAGTCTAACGTCATTCTAAAGTACCATCGATTGGGTATCCATCCATATTGACTATTTTTGTGAATAACCAATACAAACACAGTGTAGTTTAAGTATCTTCTCGCTAGGAGTATTTGGAGATCGAATGATTGATTCCATAATATTTGATAGACCATTGAATATTGAATATCTGAGTTTCCTCAGAAATTAAATTGATGAATATTTAGAAGATTCCCCGCTGAATCTGGAAAATCGACTGTTCTTTCAGAAGGATGGTGCACCTCCGCACAATAGTAGGATCGTGACGGATTACCTTCGTGGCCGATTTGGGGACATATGGATCTGAACACATGACTTACCCCTTTAGATTTTTTTATTTGGGGTCACCTGAAAAACAGAATGACAAAACCTACCTAACGATCTGGGATAACCTAGAATTACGAGTTAGACAAGCTATTCAAATTATAACGCCTCAACAATTGAACAATGCTATTCAAAATACCGCAAAACGAGCTCGAAAATGTTTGGATGTTGGTGATGGACATTTCGAACAGCTTTTATAAGATTTATCTTTTTTTATTTTGTTTCGCTATAAAATTGACTATCAATTACGTTCAATAAAAAAAAAATCTGTCCCGTTATTTCACATCAAACTATTCAAAAGTTATCGTGGTCAGGTAAGAAAAGGGATTCAGATCCGCCAGATCCGCACTTATTCTGACATATCAAACGCATATTGTGAAAAAACGTAAAAACGAAAACCTAAAGAATTTAGATGGTTGAAAAGAGAATTGAATTATCTTATCAACGATGTGACAAATGACCCCCTATGCCATTTAATTTTTTTTAGTTGAGTTGTCCCCCGCGCCATCTATCCAGCAATCACAATGTGTTTTATTTCAAAAAGTAGTATCGGTGAAACCCTTCAAACGGTTTTTTTTTCATGTTTGTACGTCAAACCGTTAGAAAGTTAACAGCGTGGGGGACTATTGAAAGCCACACTGTATACAATATACGGTGCACTTATCCAATTAAGTGTCTCACGTAGCCAAAATTTACAGTTGCCTCGGGATTTTTAGTTCTTTGCTTGTCGCTACTACAGTAGTCGGACCTACTGTAGTCGAACCTACTGTAGTCGAACCTACTGTAGTCGAACCTACTATTGTAGATTGTCGGTGTATTACTAAATAACTGTCATTACTTCTTTAGAGTTGTAAAAGTGCGGTTCATACCTACAATAATAGGTCACCGTACAATCTGTTATTTTGTTACAGTTCAGGTTGTTGTAAGTTTTTTTTCGCACGTATTATTGGAGAAGTTTGAATGTCTGTAGTTTTCCACGCTTCGGAGTTTGAAGGGGATTTTGATAAACTGATTTGCCCTTTCCTATTTTTATTCTGCAATTAAATACTTTTTCTATGTCTAGCTGTCAGAAATACTGAATCAGCCACAAATATTAACAACCTTCAATTGGAAGAAAAATCATTATCAACAATCAATGTGAAAATACTCAAGTGTACATTATATTATAAACTTACATTAAATTCGTAATACTGTCCAGGATCAAGTTCCCTTTGAGTATAGATCATTCCTGTATCATTGTCTATTCTGAATTTTGACCGACCTTTACCAGATTTGATATGATACTTCAGTTGAGCATTTTCTCCTACATCTCTGTCAAAGGCCAGAACCTGAAATAAGAAAATATGTTATAAATTAACGATATATCTAAAGAAAAAAATCAAATTATGTATAATATTCTGAATGAAACTCTAATACACTTGTGTGTGTAATCGTGTAGAGAGACAGGTATTTTTCGGTTTTACGAGATATTTGTTTCATTGGATTGAACTCTCCTATATACATACTCGAACTTTGTTCGTTTTATTTTCTAATACAGTTTTATTAAAGTTTAACTTACTAACATAAAGTAAGTCAGAATCATTATTTTAGATTCTGATTGACTATACCATGAGAAAAATAACATGTATGAATGTATGAAAGACACGAGAATGCATCACCTCGCCAATATAGATTTGGTTTAGAAGGAAATGAAATATACATTCCGAAACTAATAAAATTCACTATATTTTTTCTTTAGGATTTCAGAGGGTCAAATACAGATTGGTAAAATTGAAATAAAGAGCTACTGCATAATATAGGATGAATTAAGATAATTCTGCTACTCATATCACATTTAAGAAATAATACTCTTTTCTCTAGCATGCCCTAGAGTCCCCGTACGCAATTTGATATTAGATCGTATATTTGAGTCGAGACACTCTTTGACAGGATATCGAAAAAACGCGTTTTAGGTTATGTCTACTCTGTGAGGCCGAATGAGCACAAGGGCGTATCGTCAGGGAGGCAATATGTAAAAATATGATTTTAGGTACACGTAATCTGTGGCGGTATCTTTCAAAACCGAATATTTGTGAAGTGAAGCTTCCGAAACGAACTACATGATATATTTATACCGTAATGTGTTCATTACAGAATTGTATGAGCAATTCCAATGATTTATATCATTTTCCAGGCGATTCAGTTATATTACAAACTTGGACGTCAGCGCTCAAGAGACCCGAGTGGAGTATAACATCGAAATCGCGAATTTGTCAGATGATTTGAAATTATAGGTCAAGAGTAATATCTATTGAATTGGTAAAACTTTTGGGCAGAAGAGTTTCCTCCGATAGAGAAGAACTCGACTAAATGTATACAAGGTTATTCAGAGTTCAAATAATATTTTTCATAAATAGGTACACTTCAATAAAGAAGATTTTGAGTGGTATGTCGCAAAGAAGTTGAAAACTGATGCTATTCCTTTTTTAAGAACGATTGAAGAGACTGAATCACTTGGTACTAGATCATTTCGAAATTTTCTGTGCATGGAGGAAGATGTATTTTCTAATGTTTTGATAGAAAACAACGAATTAAAGTTAAAATTGGTCATGAAGTTTTCGAACAAGAAAAAATCTTTTAAATATTTTTTAGAACAAATGTTAGACCGAGTTTAAATCAGAAATGAGAATTTGCAAAGTTGAATATTTACGGAAACTTTCTGGCTACGAAAACTTATTGAAATTAAATTATGCGTTACCTAGTATAAAAGCGTTTAATCGTAAAATAAGTCACATTCGATCTTCTCCAGGTATCTTTCTTATCATTGTAGTCAAGACATTCTATCAACGTTGTATTATAGGAATTTCAATTCTCATATCAGGTATGGCATTTTGAATTGGGGTATAAGCTCCTCTGCAAGCAGAGTGTTCATAATTCAGAAGTATGCTTTAAGGATCATGCAAAGTTGGGATTTAGAGACTCTTGTGAGGATGCATTTCAGAATATGAAAATATTAATAACTGCAGGAATAAACATCCTTGAGGCATACACATATGCCTACACAACCAAAACAAACTGGCTGTCAATAAACCATAACACTCCTATTCGACACGTAATGCCCACTTACTTCTTCCTAGTCAACATCGCACGGCACTCTATCAAAAAAGTTTTCAATATCAGGTATGCAGACTGTATAACAATCTTCCCGGGGCCATTATAATTTCAAAAAATGTATACCTCTTCAAGAAAGAATTAAAGCAGCTATTAGTGTCAAAAAATTGCTACCCTATAGATGAGTCTCCGTCGTAACTTGCCCTTATTTGTGACGTGTAAGTTTTATCTAGAATACTAGAGTAGTTAGAGTTAGTTATATGTATACATATTTGTTATCGTATTGTTTGTGATAAGTAAATGATGTTTTCATATACATATATTTTCTATGTACATTTTATATTGAAATATGTATAAATATTATCTTTAATATTTATATTTAATTAATATTATTGATCTTGGGTAATTTTTTGGATGGTGGAATGTGTTTTTTTCTTTAAAAAGATTTCTAGTGTCGAAAACTTTGCTAACTAAAATTCATTAGAATATAACCCGGTGATTCTAAGGATATCCTTCGTCTCCAAATTATTGTAACAACCAATTCTGATTCCTTTCGTCTGCTTCGCATACCACCGAGGAGTTCCTTAACTGAGTGAAGGATTTGGTATTATCAGGAGATACCATAATAATCTAAACGAGAATCCAGTAGGCACTATAATCACGAGAGCCCTAATCCCACCTTCTGTTATCAGCTGGCCAAAAGTCCATCATCATCCGAGCCATAAAACCGTTATTACCTACCAGGTGGTCACCAGTCTCCAAGACAGCAAACTGCACTCCCTCCACAACTCCGAGTAAGGACCAACATAACCAGCGCCAGTTACTCCACGTATACAACCAGGACCATCTTCGGCGACTCAGATTTTGTGAATATTCTGAATTTTCCAGCCTTCAACTACTCAATTTTTATAGCCTTCAGCTACTCGATTTGTATAGCCTTCAGCTTCTCAACTTTATAGCATTCAGCCTATTGCAATTTTTTTAAAGGAATTAAAGTTATTTGTTATCATTTCTGCCTATTTATTCTGCCTTCCCACACAAGCTAGATATCAATTTATAGTTTATCTTTCTCTTCGGTTCTGACTTTTGCAGCCTGGCGCCCTTCCATCTGAACTAGGCAAGTCAACTCATGTCCTATTTGGTTCAATAGCCACTTAATTTGAATAATCTATTGATCAATCATTCGTTGAACCTTAATCACACCCTAAACGAATCAGCAAAAAGTGATAACTTCCAGTAATTTTGAATAAAAGCTACGAGTAGTTATAGAAGAAAATTTTAAATAAATCTGATATGTTTTTGCATACAGTGATGATGGTCGTCAGTTTGATATGGCAAATCAGACAAAATGCAGGTGGGAGTGCGATATTTATTTTCCACGAAAGCTATCGATAAAATTCTGCGTAATGAAAAAATAACGCCTATTGCGAATATGAAAATGAACTTAGCTAAGGTTGCCAGCAATACATTCATTCACAATTGAAGTCTTCCCAAAACCGTGGCGTAGGTTAAATAAATTATACGATCATCGGTCGTTGGAAAATCTCTATCATAACTGATTTGAAAGTGAAAAATAATAATGTTTTACGATCGAAATCATCTAAAGACGAACTCTTCAAAACTCATGTACTAGTGACTTTGTTGAAAAATTCTTGGGTCTGTTCAATCGGAATAATGAAAGGTACTGGTCAAATGTGGAGTCAAAACCCTCAAAGTCGTATTTTTCCCATGTTACTGAATTAAGAATGAAGCGATTTACACGATCCATTGCATTCTACATCAAAAAGTAAAAATTCAAATATAAATGACTTTCTTTGTCAACTACTGACAAGTGAGGAGTTGTTGGATTTAGAATGTCATTCTCGATCGAAAAAGTAAAAACATATAGGATGTCCCATTTAAAAATCGAAAGTTATGGTCATTTCCGGTCGAACCAGAAGTACGACAAAGCAAATAAATATGTGAAAAAATGTAAATTGAACTCTAATACACAACCCCCCAAATTTCGTTTTTCTATCTTCAATAATAAAAAAGTCACAGGGGTGAGCCACCTTGGAGAATCACCCGGTAAAGCATAATTTAGGTAATAACTTTCAATAATAATCATTATACAAAACGAACAAAAGGTGAAGAAGTGAAGAAGTGTATTGGAGAGTTCAACTCAATTAAACAAATGTTTCGACTATATTCATTCCACACATTCCCACAAAGTGGCAGTTATGACAAGACGACTCTAATATTATCTGACCTATGTTAGCACTGATGAGAGGCATGAACCTTGAAAAATGTATGAATGCAGGAGATCATTTCCAACCGAATAAAATAATAATACTTCCTCATGAACACTCATAGAGTGTACCCAAAGCCATAGCCTGTGCGGGTATAGACTGCTTTTATTATTTGCCGTGGCGTAATCACTTCTCAGCTGTAGGAAAACCCGGAAAACCTACAGCATCTCCCCGGGTGGTCGTCAAGCACTCTAAGCAAACACCAGACGTCGGGATTGGCATCTATACAATTTACATTACCTCTCGACTACTATGAAATTGAGAAACATTTTCTCGTTTTCCTGGATTTGAACCTGGCCCAATGCAAGCGGCAGTTTCAAAGGCCGGCATCTAACCGCCTCGCTACCGAGCACCCTGGATATAAAGGATAATATTCAATTGCTTTATTATAACAATTAGATTTGTTGTATCTGTAAGGAATAGTGCGCAAATGGACATCAGACATCAGTCCTTAGAAGGTAAGTAGTTTTTCTGTTATATATTTGTCTCATTTTTGCGTGGGAGACGGGTATTTTCGGTTATGTCGGAATATTTTTTCAATAATCATTTTATTATAAAATATTTACCTGGAACAATTTTCCACTTGTTTCACCTCGAATTGCTGGGATCCGAATATGATAAAACTCCTCTTCAAATTCTGGTACATTATCATTAATATCATCAACACCTACAACAACTCTAGTTATTGATGTTAGAGGGGGAGATCCATTATCAGTAATCAGTATCTGAAATAGAAAAAAAGTAGTATTCCGATTTATTTCAATTAATACTACTCTGAAGAGACCTAACTAAAATATGTTCTCGTAAGTGAGATGGTTCGTAATCGTGACTTGAGTTTATCATCAGCTCAATAGCCAACAAGCACTGAAGTCGGATAATGTGCTTTGACTACAAGGTACACATACTATTTTTTCTGAAATAGCAATCAACATGTGTATTTAGTTAGTGTCTGAAATGTATATAAAAAACCGGTAGGGACCGATTTTGACGGCCTAGGGAAAGTTCGTTGCTTAGGTATATGTTTTGAATGGTTTGAGACATACTTTTTTTGTAGTTAATGGTAGCATATTGTATGGATGTATATCTAGAAAATGAGAGAAAGATTTGTTTTGTTTCTTGCAGGCCTTTGGTATGGTGCATTGTGATCATGAAATTGCGAGTTAGTGGTAAAAATTTTCTCACGTACATTTTGATATCAAGGAGAGATTTATAGGTAAATGGTGTAGGAAGATGTATTATTCTCAGATTTTTGAATATCGGGCGACAGGTGTGCCTGAAACCTGCATTCTAACAGTTTTTGTCAGAAGCTTGAAAACTTTTTCCGATGAGGTAGAATTTCCTCAAAGAACAATTCCATAGCTGGTATAGGAGTAGAATAGAGCATTATACGCTATTGATATAGTTGTTCCACTGCCTATGGTCTTCAATTGTAGTAGGAGAAATATATTTGATAATATTTCAAGTGGGATCAGTGTCGTCTAATGTCTAGTCTAGTAGCAGTCTAGTGTCTAGTTTCACTCAACGCCTTTTTTTATTTCATTTACGGCAGGAAAAATCTAGATTTGAGTCTTTTCTTTGTTCAACTTGTGAAGGTTGCCAGAAAAACATTGTTTAGCTTCACTCTCCATAAGCTTCATAGCGATTTTTCCGTCGACTATTTATTTACGATGTATTTTAACGCACTCAAAATCGTTGATTAATGACCCCTGTTAATGATTTTCTAATAATCAACGATTTTCTTACATGCAACCCAACGTACATTGCTCCAATACATATTATATTTATATAGTGACCTGTGCCCTATGCAACCAAACATATTTATACTTACCCGCAAAACATTTATTTTGAAATCAAGTAGCTGTGTTAGTACTATCTGTCATTAGGCTTAGTTATAATTTTTGTAATACTTATCAGTTTTTTGTACTTGAAATACTATAACTTCTCCTGCTCTATTTGGATTTGTAATAATATATTTTATTCTTTTTTATTGTAATTAATATTTTGAAAAATTGAGAATTATCATGAGTTATTTTTAGTGGTTGGATGGAAGAGCAAGCTCTGCAATGATTATTCATGTGCGGAGATTGAATCCTGCTTATGTAAGGTTAGGTATCTGTACCGAGTATTCTAGCATTTTTTTTCCATAATGAATGTACCAGTCAGGCCCTGTCCCCGGAGCTCCGATACTGCCGGAGCGCTGGTGTATAATTAACCCCAGCAAACACTCCCCACGTCCGTGGGGTGAGTGATTACTGGGTCCGAGAATCATGTGCCCTGAGTAAACAGAGTGAACCAAGAATAACGGCCTTCTGCATTCTTCCGGCTAGATTTTCTGCCGCATCATGGAAAGCCGGTATGATTTTCAAGTTTGAGAGCAGCGTGTCCATCATTCCACCAAGGACCCCTATTATCAGAACCACCATCTTGACAGAATGGTTTGGATAAAGCCTGCGGAGTTCAAAGAGTAGATCTCGATATTTAGTCCATTTTTCATCCTCTTTTCGGACGATGTTCGTTTCGCCAGGAGCTGAAAACTCAATGACGAAAATCGTCCTATTTTGATGGTCGAGGAGGACTACATCAGGCTTATTGGCTTGTATTTGCCTGAGAATTGGGAATGAGTAGTTCCAATAGATTCGGCACTTCTCGTTCTCCACAACGAACTCAATATCCCCCGGAGCATAAGGCAACACCGGTGTCTCGTCTACACCGTACAAGTGTCGTATATAGTAGTACAACACTCGTAGGGCCACGTTATGCCTGTGGATATAGGCTGAGACCGCATAAGCTGGACAAGTTGACAGCAAATGCATTATGGTCTCAGCTGCCCCACGACACACTCTGCATCTAGTGTCAGGGACCTCTATACCCATCACGCGACTACGGTAGACGAGGGTGTTGAAGACACCATCCTGGCAGGCCATTATGAATCCCTCGGTTTTCGACTTCAACCCACTGCCCTGAGAAAAGCGAATGTCAGGTTTCTGGATAAGCCAAGGTCTTCAATGTTCTTGAAGAGGACCCCATGCATTGGCTTATCCTTATGTAGCTGTAGAAGCCTGTCACACTCCGCAGCTTTCACGTGGGCTTTTTGCTAAACGGGTTCCAACTCGGTGACAGAGTTTGGGTTCGTCCGTTCAGTGTCGAATATGAGACCGAGTTCATCGGCTGCACGGGTGGCTGCCTTGAAAAGAAATGCTCCAATCCCTGCTTTTTCATGATCGCATACCAAGCAGAGAAGGAGATCTGAACTCCTAGTGACTTTACAGGCTCCATCCAGTACCATTCTGTTATGTAGACACTCCAAACTCAAAAGTCCACGGCCTCCCCGTTGTCTGGGGAAGTATAACCGTGGAATAGACGATTTAGGATGCAAGCTTCTATGAAGATGCATCCTTTTGCGAGTATTTACGTCAAGTTGTCGCAGCTCTTCCTGAGTCCATTTCATTACTCCAAAGGAGTGAAGTAGAATTGGAACGGCAATCGTACTAGTTGCAGCAACTTTGTTCTTCCCCAACAGTTCTGAAGACCAGATTTGTCGGAGTTTGTGCTGATACTTGCCGTGGAGAGAGCTTTTGACAGTAGCTACATCTTGGGTGTGGCGTTGATCCACCCCTAGGTAGGTATACGTCTCTCCAGCATCCAGATGATGTAGGATGCTTCCGTCTACGAGCTGAACGTCCTCTCCGTATTCCTCGCATCGTCCTCTTTTGAGATGAACCGTAGCATATTTGTCGATCCCAAACTCCATTCCGATAGCACGCGTATACTCTTGCACCACCCTTAAGGACTGATGAAGATCTTTTTCTCCGGAGGCATAAAGTTCAAGGTCATCCATGTAAAACAGATGGGTGACCTTATGCTTCCGGTTGCTGGGGGTGCCGCAGTTGTATCCGCGGATTTTCCGTAGTGCAACGGACAATGGCAGTAGTGAGATGCAGAAGAGAAGAGGGCTGAGGGAGTCTCCCTGAAACACGCCCCTTCTGAAGATAACCTGCTCTGTTTGGACTCTGACTTGACCAGATGTTATGGTAAATCGAGTCCTGCAGAGCGGCATCAGCTGTTCAATGCATCTCACTATTTGATCGGGTACCGCAAAGCATCTGAGCAAATGCATGATGAGTTCATGCGAAGTTGTATCAAATGGCTTGCGATAATCGATCCAGGCCATTGAAAGGTTACGCTTATACTGCACGGAGTCCTGCGTGATGCATCTGTCGATCGGCAGGTTCTCCTTGCAGCCAGCGACCCCCTTCTTTGACCCTCTTTGCTCATATATCCGTTCATACACCGGCTCAACTGCGGAGAGTATTCGCATGTACAAGATGCGTGTAAACATCTTATAACATGCGTTCACGCATGTTATCGGTCTGTAGTTCTTCAGATCAGACAAATCTCCGTTTTTGGGAATTAGCACGGTTTGCCCCTCGACCAACCAATCCGGAATCTGCTGCTCCCCATCTAGCCATGAGTCGAAAACTCTTGCTAGATGGTGGTGGGTACTTGGAAATTTTTTCCACCAATAGTTATTCAGGCCATCAGGACCTGGAGCAGCGAAATTCTTCGAGCCTTTGAAGGCCCGTCGAACTTCTTCCGGGGTTATCGGATTGCGCAGTTCATTGAGCTCAGGCTGACGAAACTTCCTGTAGAAAGCTTCGAACGGATTATTACTATTATTATTATTTTTTGTTAGGAATTTTCTCCCTCCCTCCGGAGCCCCGATACTTCCGGAGGGCGCGCTGGATCATTTATCCCAATAACCACTCCCCACGCCGTGGGGTGACTATTGGGTCCGAGAATCATGTGCCCTGAGCAGGCGAAGTGAACCAAGAATAACGGCCTTCTGCATTCGTCCGGTTAAGATTTCTGCCATATCACGGAAAGCCGGTATGATTTTTAAGTTTGAGAGCAGTGTGGCCATCATTCCACCAAGGACCCCTATTATCAGAACCACCATTTTGACAGAATGGTTTGGATAAAGCCCAAAACGATGATCTGGCAAACAATGACAACGGACGCTTTGAGTGGACGGATTATTATTATTTTTATTATTTATTTCATTGTTTTGATTTCTTAAAATTCTACGTTTATTTTGAAATCAAAAGATGGATAGTGACGAAGTTCTGTAAAAAAAATTTGAGGAAACATCAAATATATCAGCAAAGTTGTCAGTAGCATTAATAGCTAGATAGTCACGCAGCCGGCTGGTAAAATGCTGGTTTGAGTCCTGAGGTGATAGCAAGGTCGAGGGTTCAATCCCCAAGTAACGTTATTTATTATTCATCCGTAAATTATAAATCTTAATCATAAAGGTAATGCTAATCCGCGTCAAAGCCGAGGTCAACTTCACATGTCAGCCCATAATCCAACAATCTTTATCAGATCAGCGGCACATAAGCTTCGGTATTGCCGTAAGCAGTAAAGGTCTAACCTTCTTCAGAAACCCAAGGAAAACTGACTGGGAGACGTACAAGCTGCCTAGCAGCTAACCTTGAATCTGTGAAATTCTCCAAAGGAGGGGCTGAGGGAACTGAGGAAACAGCAATCTGTCCTCAGAATGCAAAAGTCTCCTCGTTCAGAGAAGCTGCCCTCTTATCAAAAAGAGACAGAACAGCACGGTCCAATTCTGGGCCTCCTTTCAATAAGGTTTACAGAACAAAGTAGTAGGGCGAATACAATGAAGTCCTCTCTATATACAAAACAGACATACAAACGGGAGCACGGCTGAATGCTCATGACTGAACGAAATCTTATCAAAAGATCCGGTGACCCGGTTGGGACGCTAATGCGAGCCGACGGATCATTCACCAAATCAGGAAAATAATCTCTAGTGATACTCTTCGATACTCACTTTTGTATGGGCCAAAGAAACCTGTAGTCAATTCAAATCAGCAGGACCAGATGAAATCCAACCTATACTACTACTACAGCGAGGAGCAGACCTACTGATTCCATACCTTGTCAGGCTGTTCAGGACGAGCCTGGCTTACAGGTACGTGCCCAACACCTGGCGGAGGTCCCAGGTGGTCTTCATACCGGAGAAAACCATCCTATGCCCAGGCTAAGGCATTCAGACCAATTTACCTCTCAAAACGATTGAAAAACTTGTTGCTAGAAATATCCGAGTTAATGATACAGAGTGTTCAATCTTCTCGGAATACCAACACGCCTATCTAGTTTGCAGAATTGAAAAATCACTATTGAATAAAGAGATGGGACAGAGTTTCTTGACGTCTAACACGATAGCCCTTAGGGAAAGAAACGTTGCTCCAGTCCTGAACCGGTGGATATCTGCAGAGTGAACGGGAAGTATATGGGGGTGTGTGTGGATCTTATGCCATCAGCACTCACAGAGTACTAACGTGCCTCTCACCAGAGAAAAGAAACTTGGTGCTCAACAGACCTCTTCTGAAACAAACATCTGGGAAAAGTGCTGGCCATCATTAAGGAAGGGCCTCAGATTAGGTGTTGCGAGACTGGTAGCTGGTGATGAATCACCTGCGGTCGCCGATCGGCCCTATTGAGAACCAGCCCTACCAGGGTTTTCATGAGGAGGCCGATCGGAGGAACTCTCTGCAGGAAATGGAAAATCTGGTCTTCGGTAGAAGCCGAGAAGTGGCCTCAGAATGGGTGTTGCGAAACTGGTAGCCGGTGATGAATCACCTGCGGCCGCCGATCTGCCCGATTGAGAACCAGAAGTAATGACTAATGGCGGCTTCTGGCAGCAGCCAAAAAGTTAAAGAAGAGGATTTCAACGAAAATTCCTTTAAATGTTGTCAAACCAAGTTGAGTAAAACTATAGTGTGTGTGGAATGTGGAAATGCATTCCACCTATCATGTGCAGCACAAAAAAAAACTTAAATATGTACGAATCTGTGACTCAAGAATCAAGTGTTGTGGATTCAATGATAAGATAGCATCGAAAGGTGAGCAACATGTGAATGAAAAATTACAGGTGGAAAATGACCTACTAAAAAAATTATTGATCGAGAAGGATCCTAAATATAATTTACTATTAGAAAATAATAGTTTACTAAAAATTCACAATTCATATCTGGAAGCTGAATTAAATCAACAAAAAATTCACCCAAAACATACCACTGAAAAACTGCAGAACAAACCGTATTTTTCTGAAGCGGCAATAAAAACGAACAACAGAACCTTCAAATAGAGTTGTTTCTCATAAACCTAATGATACACCAGTGGTGGAGGTAAATGTTCACCAGGAGGAAAATAAAAATATTAATTTGAATTTAATGGAAGAGGCCCTAACATCAGGAAATATAGATTCAATGGAACAAACTCATACATCACAAAATACAAAGGAACTGATGGACTGATGAAAGTGTGGCTTTATCTCTACAGGGTCAAGAGGCACATCATAGAAGAAAAAGTTAAAAATTATCTACAAGAACAACAAACATTTAAAGATGCCGATATAGTCGTCAAAGAACTACCAACAAATGAAATGCAAAGTAAATGTTTCATGATTGGCGTAAACTACCATCTGAAGAATGAAATATACCATCCATCTACCTGGCCAAAAAGTGTAGCCTATAAAAGATTTGACTTTCAAAAATACCACAACTATCAACGTAGAAGCGAGGATTTTTGAGCAACAGAAACTCTAGACAGTACAAAGCAAAAACAACACTCACAAAATCGGCAGTATCCAACTCCGTGACAATTATACACCAGAACGTGAGAAACATGGGAAATTGTGTCAACGAAATAAGTGCATTCATAGAAAATATTAGTCGGAGTCAGAT
Source organism: Chrysolina americana (assembly GCA_958502065.1). NCBI lineage: Eukaryota > Metazoa > Arthropoda > Insecta > Coleoptera > Chrysomelidae > Chrysolina > Chrysolina americana. Next base: position 37,958,928 of record OY293414.1, on the reverse strand, counting down.
TCTCTGCATATCCGAACATTGGCAATCCAAAGGACAAATTGATTCAATAGCAATTCCAAATTTAAAACTGAGTGCAAGTTTCTGTCGTCCTGCGAAGCAGCTCGGCGGTGTGGCCATCTATTATGGTGCAAATGTCCGTACCAGTCCAATAAACGATCTCGATACTTTTTCTGAAGGTAAAGTGTTTGAATGCTGTGCAACAGAAATTTTGTTGAATAACTTTAAATTCATTGTAGTATGTATCTATCGACCACCTGATGGCGATCTTGAAACATTTTTTCTGAAATTCAACAAACTTTCAGATATTCTCTTCAGCAAAAAAAATTATTTTTTATAGCTGGTGATTTCAATATCAACACGCATAGCTCTTGTAAGTGTTCCAAAGATTTTGTCAACCTTTTAGACTCTTTCCACCTAATTCTCACTGTTAGTGACATTACACGCAGAGATGACGTTAGTCAAAGCTGCATTGACAATATCATAACAAATATTGATCAAAACTTTGAAATAAAAAATTTGAATTCAGGCATATCCGACCACATTGCTCAAATACTAGGTTTTAATACTCCCTTGAGGCAAAAAGAAAACGATAAAGCAAGACTCTTTTCCCAGTCTGCAATAAATGACTTCTGTATAGATATAAATGGAGAGCACTTTGAAAATTTATACAGTGCTGAAACAGTTTCACTCAAATATAATAAATTCATCAATACTTTCCTTACATACTTTAATACTTTCCTATGAAACGCGTAAAACAAAATAATTCTACTTTCAAGTTCAACAATCCAGAAATAACACATTGCAAAAATGTAATGTTACTATACCAAACTCTGTCGTTGAGCTTGCCTCAATTCAAAGATGATTACAAAGTGACTAAGCAGCTCTATAGTGAAATGCTCAAAAGAGTAAAGGATAAATATTATGAGGACAGACTTCAAAACTCTAGAAACAAATCAAAAACCTCTTGGCAAATAATTGCAGACTTAACGGGTAAAAAGGGTAAGCAGAACGTGCAACCCTCCTATGAAGATCCCTTTCATTGTGCCAATTCACTAAACTATTTCTTCAATAGTAAAGCATCTAATTTAACAAACGAAAAACTGTCAAGTCAATCTGTCTACATGTGTAACATACCTGTACATCAAAATACTTTTTTCGTTGAACCTGTAACTCATAGAGAATTGCGGGAAATAGTAAACAAAATGGAGAACAAAAAGAGCTCTGGTCATGACGAAGTGTCAGTCTTTCTTATAAAAAAGTGCTTTGACAGTATAGTCGACCCACTATGTGCAATTATTAATAGATCATTAGAAACTGGGGAATATCCTCATGACTTGAAGCATGCTGTTATTAAACTATGTGTCAAAAAGGGAAATCCAGATATTTTCGACAACTATCGCCCGATCAGCTCTTTTTCAAAGCTGTTTGAGCTGGTTGTTTACAATAGACTCGTGAAGTACTTCAAAAATGAAAGTCTCTTCAGCAATTCTCAACATGGTTTTCTGGCCGGAAAGAGCATAGAAACCGCCCTATTCGAGCTAACCAATAGCATATACAGTGTGTCCCAGCTAAAACTTGTCACCCCCCTAATATCCGAACTCATGAAAAAAATTGAAAATCGCTCAGACCCGTCGATTTTTATTTCAAGGGGGAACACTTTCACCAAATACACCATCATTGTGTTGTCAACCCCCTCAACCCCAGCACCCCCTACTTCAGAATTTTCAATGGGACTACTATACTTGTGATACATCATTTTGAAGGGAATTCAATCCCAAATACATCGGTGTACTGAAATTGAGGATCGATCAAGTGTTGTTGAAGTTTTCATGAAAACTAAGTTTTATCCAGATATTTCAATTTTTCATCACCTCAAATGTTAGCGTCGTAAGAAAGGTTCACTGTGGGTACGCCACTGTATTGAAAAATAATATGCTGTCAGAAATAATAGTTTCGAAGGTGAGAAAGACGTTTTTATGAAAAAAAAATTGGCCTCATGTATTTTGTATACGCATATCTTTGTTTACGCCTTGGTAATTGATGTATTCGAGTCACTGCATTCAACAGTTTGAAAACATTCGAAAATGGTTTATACTCTACAAGAGAGAATATCCATTGTAGCTGCGTATTTTGAAAATGGACGATGTGCTAGAGCTACGGCTCGAAGTTTCAATGAAAGTCATCCAGAAAACACCACATCATATCAGTACGTGCTTCAATTGATGAATAAGTTCTTGGAGTCGGGATCAGTGCTGAATAAAAAACATGAACGAGAGAAGCCTATGAGAAATGAAGGGGTCGCTGTTGCAGTTGTAGGACATGCAGTGATGGACAACATTCAATCGTTAAGACAACTTGAGACTATTTCTGGAGTTTCGAAATGCAGCGTACATCGAATTCTGAAAGTCGCAAAATTCCATCCTTATAAAATGCAGAATGTACAAGAATTAAATGAAGATGATCCTGACAGACGTACAGAGTTTTGTGAAATCATGAGTCAATTATTGATTGGTGATAATAATTACCTCTACAATGTGTGCTTTTCTGACGAATCTTCTTTTTATTTAAATGGACATGTGAACAGGCACAACTGCAGATACTGGAGTGACGTAAATCCCCATTGGTACAGGGAAACTCATTCACAAACTCCCCAGAAATTGAATGTTTGGGCTGGTATTCTGGGAGACCATATTGTAGGTCCATATTTTATTGATGGTAACCTCAACGGACAAACGTATCTTGAACTTCTTGATACAACTGTGAACCCCAGAATCACTCAGTTACTTGAAGACGATGATAGGTTACTTGACGGTCAGCTCACCTTTCAACAAGATGGAGCTCCTCCACATTTTGTAGCACCTGTACGTCAATTTTTAAATGACAATTTCACAAGGCGAGGACCAATAGAATGGCCGGCTAGATCTCCTGATTTATCACCATTAGACTTCTTTTTATGGGGTCATTTGAAATCCAAAGTTTATATTACCCAGCCAACTTCTCTTGATGATCTACGCAGGAGAATTGTTGTGGAGTGTCGTGCAGTGACTCCAGAAATGTTGAGCAATGTGCGAAGAAATTTCGAAGATCGCTTATACTTCTGTATGGAACTGAATGGTTCACATTTTGAACCTTTCATACGATGATAACATGTTAGGTGATGAAAAATAAAAATATCTGGAAAAAATTAGTTTTCATGAAAACTTCAACAACACTTGATCGATCCTCAATTTCAGTACACCGATGTATTTGGGATTGAATTCCCTTCAAAATGATGTATCACAAGACTAGTAGTCCCATTGAAAATTCTGAAGTAGGGGGTGCTGGGGTTGAGAGGGTTGACAACACAATGATGGTGTATTTGGTGAAAGTGTTCCCCCTTGAAATACAAATCGACGGATCTGAGCGATTTTCCATTTTTTTCATGAGTTCGGATATTAGGGGGGTGACAAGTTTTAGCTGGGACACACGGTATATGGAAGAAGGAAATGTTGCATGTGGACTTTTTCTTGATCTATCTAGGGCCTTTGATCGCATAAACTTTTCTATATTAGAAACAAAACTTCAACATTATGGTGTACGGGGTGTTGCTTTAACTTGGTTCAAATCTTTCTCAAGAGGGAGAAACCACTCTGTAAAAATCAAAGATAATACTACGGGAAACAATATACAGTCAAAGACCTTAGATATGTCCCATGGTGTCCCCCAAGACAGTGTCTTAGGACCACTCATATTTATAATTTTCATCAATGACTTTGCCACGCTTGCACAGCAAAACAAAATAATAATTAATTTTGCAGATGATAGCACAATCTTATTCACTGCAAACACGTTTCCAGATCTTGCAAAAATTGCCAGTGAGACTATGATTGCAGTAGAAAACTGGTTCACTAATTCTAGGTTAGTACTGAATCCTGAAAACACTAATGCAGTATTTTTCAAAACCAACCATAGGCTTGAAACTCCCACCCATATTCTAATTAATCAGCAAAAAATACCATTTGTTGAGCATACTAGATCACTAGGAATAGTCATTGATGAAACTTTAAACTTTGAAAATCATATTGATTATATCTCAAAAAAATTGAGTCAGGCTTGCTATAAAATAAGAGTTCTCATGAAAAGCTCAAATTTCAATATAACAAAAACATTTTATTTTGCCAATTTTTATGTTCGTGCCCGCTACGGTATTATATTATGAGGAGGTAGTGGGGAGGCTGAGAGGGCTTTCAAAATTCAAAAAAGAGCAATCCGCATTATGAATAATCTGAAATATCGTGATTCTTGCAGGGATTATTTCAGGAAAATTGAACTACTCACTGTACCAGCACTGTATATACAGGGTGTCCCAAACTCGATGGCCTATTAGAAGTTTCTGGAAAAGGCCAAGTAGGATTATTTTGAAAATTTGGTTTCTTGGATAATCAGTTCTGCTCTATCGATCTAATAGTTATTTGTTTTACTAGGCATAAAAGCACAAGATTTAATGCCGCGGCTGGTGTTTCATAGCCGAGCGTAGCGAGGCTATGAAACCAGCCAAGGCATTAAATCTGCTTTTCTGCCGTGTGAAACACATAATTTTTTCTTCAAATTTGTTCCAATTCCACGCAAAATCGACTTTTTCATATTTAAATTGCGTTTCATTATCAATATCCAAATAGCTAAATTATTTCATCAAAGGTAACTGGGCCCTGCGTTACTATGTTTACCGCTGATGACGTTTGTTGAATTTGTTTGTTTACTGTTTACTTTGTCATTGTCAATTTTAATAACCAGTTTGATTTAAATTATTACTTGGAAGGTTGCCTAGCAACGACATTTTTCTGCCTAGGCAGTAAAAGTGGACTTTTTCTGCCTAGGCATTAAAAGTACAACTTCTAAGCCTGCCAAGTGTCATTAAAAGGCCGCTTTTAATGTCATTTGGAGCAAAAATATATTCAACGCGGCGGCGTTGCCGCTTCTATCGAAAAGTAGCAACAACTTTGATATTTTAAATGGAATACCCTGTATATTATTGCATTTTTCGCTTTGCTATTACTTTTCGATTATTTTCATATTATACTTCCCTATACCTATCTCTAGTGGTTTTCGAGAAATTCATTAATTTCCTTATTTTTTGTACGAAACAGATTCAATTAAATGTTTATTACTGCATTATTTGACTACGTAGAAAGCTGAGATTTTGAATGTAGTTTGACAATGTCCTGTCTTTTAGTAATAACCAAGGGAATTCGGTCTTCATTAAACAGGGTCGTTGAAAATTTGTGATCTTACCGATACATACTAAAGGGGTGAAAACGACATTTTTTCAAATGGAACACCCTGTATATCATCAAATATCCTGAAAGACAATTGAATTTTCTTTCAAATAATGTAGGTATCATGTCCCTATACATAGATAGTCAGGTTTCCGAAATAAAAGCAAGTTTTCTATAAATATGAAATGTCATGTCATGTCATTACGATAATTCAAAAATTAGTACATTAATAATCAAACGTTTGCGCGTTCACTTACGTAAATTTTATTCACGGCACACTACTATCATTTTCAATTTCCAGTATAACGATTCGAAATAGGTGATATTTCCCATTTGAAATAATCTGTAGTGTGCCGTGACCAGAAAAGAACAAAACAATCTGTTGGTTCGATAAATAGTGAATTGAATTGTGTTTCTGTCAGAGAGAAGTATAAAAAATGAATTATAATGCATATTCAACGGGAATGTTGAAGCGCCAAGAAATCAAATTAAGCCGATAACTAGAGATGAATTAAATCAAATTAATGTCTTGGGGTATTTCCATGCCCATCCTCATGTATCATTAAGAAGAGCTACTGTGGATTTAGGTATGATTCCCACTTCGATATGGAGAATTTTAAAGAAACCTAAAATGCATGATTATAAATTCATGAAAGCACATGCCCTACATAGAGGTGATCCTCCAAAACGTGTTGATATCTGTGAATGGATTTTAACATGAACTTATGAAGACCCAAATTTCCTTCAGAAAATTATATGGACAGATGAATCTAAACTTTCAAGAGAGGAAATATTTAATCGCAAAAACAATAATTTTTTGGCTACAGAAAATCCTCATTTTATAAAAGAAAGGGGATTTCAAGAAAAATTTAGTTTAAATGTATTTTGTTTGCTGATGAACAATAAATTATCGTATAGTATTTATGAAGAAAACTTGAATTCAAGAAAATATTTGAATTTATTGAGAACAATAGTTAGTGACTTTTTGGACAATTTCCGCTTCATGAATATCGAAATTGTTGGTATCAGTTGGACGGTACCCCCCCCCTCACTGTACACAAGAAGTGAGCAGAGAACTGACTACAACCTTTGAAGATCGGTGGATAAGACGCTTGGGTCCACAGCCTTGGCCACCGCGATCCCCGGATCTAACTCCTCTAGATTTTTACCTCTGGGGATGAAACAAACAGATTGTATATGAAAAACCAGTGAATTCGGGAGACGAATTGAAACAGAGGATAATTCGTGTTTTCGAGGAAATTCGACCAGAAGAGGTTCAAAGAGCAACCACCAACCATGTAATGACTTCGATTCACGAATCTTTGCGTGCAAATGGTCAGCACTTCAAACACTTGAATAAGCGATTAATTTCACCTTCATTTGTTTATTGATTGGAATAAAAATTGAGTTCTACTTAAGGTGAATTATGATTTCTCAACGCAGACACAGGTTTTTCAGATACCCTGAATGCAACTTACTGTTTTTTTCGGCTCATGCAATATTAGTTTTTGCCAAGTTTTGGTTTTGGCAAAGACTTATAGAAAAAAATTAAAAGTATCAATATCCAACGAACAGTTAAGAATATGGGACAAATTCCACAAAAATTTTTCAGATTTTCATTTGAATAATTATTGTCTTCCACTTTGATTCTTTTCTAATAGAATTTACGTTACTAAATGCACAAACGTTTAATTAATAATGTACTAATTTTCGAATTATCGTAATGACATGTTTCATGACATTTCATATTTACCCAATACAAAATATGGCAAAATAATCCAATTTTTATAGAAAACTTGCTTTTATTTCGGATACCTGACTCTCTAGGTATAAGAACATGATACATCATTTGAAAGAAAATTCAATTGTCTTTCAGGATATTTGATAATATACAGGGTGTTCCATTTGAAAAAATGCACTTTTCACCTCTTCAGTATGTATCGGTAAAATCACAAATTTTTAACGACCCTGTATAATGAAGTCCGAATTCCCTTGGTTATAACTAAAAGACAGGACATTGTCAAACTACATTCAAAATCTCAGCTTTCTACGTAGTCAAATAAAGCAGTAATGAACATTTAATTGAAGCTATGTTTCGTACAAAAATAAGGAAATTAATGAATTTCTCGAAAACCACTGGACATAGGTATAGGGAAGTATCATATGAAAATAATCGAAAAGCAATAGCAAAGCGAAAAATACAATAATAAACAGGGTATTCCAGTTAAAATATCAAAGTTGTTGCTACTTTTCGATAGAAGCGGCAACGCCGCAGCGTGAAAACATATTTTAAATCGATAAAGCAGATCTGATTATCCAAGAAGCCAAATTTTCAAAATAATCCTACGTCCCTTTTTCTAGAAACGTCTAATAGGCCATCGAGTTTGGGACACCCTGTATATGAATGTATCAAATTTTTATATAAAAACAGACATTATTTTGAGTCCTTTGTTTTTCCTCACTCATAAGGTACGAGGCACATAACAAATCTGAATTTTCCACATCATCACCTATCGTCAACTGAAAGAGGTGCTTTATATGCGAGCATCAAATTCTTCAATCATTTACCTTTCGCAATAAAAAACAATAACAATTTCAATGAAATAAAAAATCCACATATCACAATGCTTCTAGATCTAGAACCTTATTCAGTGGACGAATATCTCCATTTTGTGTTCTACAATTAGTGTATGTTGCGCATTTACCAATATTTATTATTTTATTATCACCATTCTCTGTTTGACTAGCTTGTACATTGTATTTTATATTTTATAGGTACTATATTTCATGTAACAGTGCAATAAAGATTATGATTATGATTATTATTATGATTACAAGGACTTTCACGAGGAGGTGGATGGAAGGACTCGCAGTGAGGACTGGAGAACTGGTCTCCAATGGAAGCCGAGGAGGGGCCTCGGATCGGATACTGCGGGTCCGGTAGCCGGTGATATAATATCCCGTGGCCGCCGCACCTACCAGGACTCTCAGGAATAGGCAGATTGAAAGAACTCGCTGCCTTGACAAGCACCTACATACACACCCTCACACACACACACATACTTCAAGGATTCATTTTGAGACTACGTGCAGACTGACCTAGGGTGTTTTAAGAGAATGTCATAAATGAGGAGAGAAGGGGATGGCAAAAAGGGTTCTCTGGGGCCAACTTGCCTGAGTGCAGTAGCGGCCACCCCGCATTTATTACTACCACTACCGTCGGACAAAATGACCCCAATCTACTCCTTTAATGGAACATTCACCATCACCATTCAAGATGGGGAAGTCACATCAAGGCCCTACCAATGCTGTCAAGGGGGAAAATCTGGTACACATATGGTTCTAAGACAAGCAATAGGCAAGGGGCTGGCAAATATGGGCAGAGACCAAGGCATGACATCAGTCTAAGCTTCAGTACTCCGTATTCCAAGCCGAGGTAACAACTATTTTCGTCTGCACAAGAGATATTCTAAGGAGGGGTCCTAGAAACCAAGCCGTAGTCATTCTCTCCGACAGCCAGGCGGCAATAAAGGCTCTGCGATCATGCAGATTTACGTCCAAATTAGTTTGTGAGACTTACAAGAACCTCAACAACCTGGAACCAGAGACCAGGGTAAAATTTATTTGGGTACTTACTGGGTCACAAGGGCATACAGGGGAATGAGAACGCAGAAGCCTTAACATCAGCTGGGGCAGCAACAACTCTTATTGGACCAGCCTGTGGAATCCAATTTGGGACATTGAGCAGGATACAAAGAAATGGATCAAAAACCATCATCAATCTTCCTGGAAAGACGCCACAGGCAATACTCACGGGAACAAGATGGTAATAGGGCTGACTAACCGACTATCAAGGCATCTTCTTGAACTGGTCCGAAACTCCCTCAGGAAGGTGGTAGGGCTAATAACAGGACACTGCCACCTGAGAAAAAACTTGCACACATTGGGAATACAACAAGACTCCACATTATTAAGGTTCTGTGATGAGGAGGACGAAACAGCCTCACACATATTGTTTGAATGCGAAGCCCTGGTTCGAATTAGGAATTAGAAATTTCCAGGAGTTCATCAGAAGATCCGGAGTACTCACGAAATGAACAGCGGGGAGCAGAAAGGTTCTACGCAGAACTACCTGTATTTCGGCCGATGGCCAGCCCCACAGCATAATAATAATAAAATTCCTTAGAAAGTTATGGTCGGTACCTTCTATTTAGAAATCACGTAGAGTTATGAATTATGCATAATGGTCTGAGAGGCAGGGATCGATTACTCCTGTTTCATAGTCAGGGTACAAATTTGTTATTACCATATAGAGTTTTCTTGAAATGCACGTTGGGCATTCTGCCAATTTACCCAGGAACACAATAGTCGTTGATAAATGACGACCTATAACATAGGTCGGAAGAAAAATCTATACTGTTCTACGTTGCATTTCCTGCTATCCATGTGATCCATGAGTTGAGAACAAAACACCAATTGGTGATAATTTACACGAATGAAACAAACGAATTAAGCTAGATTAAAAATCCTCATCTTTCACTTTGGTTCTGGAACTGATTCAGACCATTACATTTTAGAAAGCAGTGTATACAGAGTCTTTCAAAGAGCTGAATGAAGAACTTGTAATAATATGTCATTTATAAATTCGACTTGGGTGTTAAATCATGCTTTGAAAAAGATGAAAACCATTGTTTCTATTCTAATTTTACACACCTGTGCTAAATATAAAAGTCAACTTTTAGTTTCTTCTATTGATTTAATATTCACAAAATTTATGACGTATTAAAATTGTACAAAATACTACATAACTATGTTTTTACCCCTAGCTTCATCATAACACCGATTTTAAGCACTGAGTATTGATGAAAACTTTTCCAACGAAATAAAGGATAATATTCAATGGCTTTATAACATTTAACACTTGCAATTATATGTCCGTGAGAAACGTTGCACAAATGGACGACAGATATAACTCAATGTCCGTAGGAGGAAGTAGTTATTTTCTGTCAGATATATGCCTTGATTTCCACTTTGTGAAATTGTGTGGAGAGACAGGTATTTTTTGGTTTTACGAAATATTTGTTTTATTGAATTGAATTCTCCAATAAAGATACTCGAACTTTGTTCGTTTTATTTGCATTTGCCTCTGCCTGGAGAAAGTGCTACTAGGAGTGTTTGCCTTAATCTCCACTTTGTGGAATTGTGTGGATAGACAGGTATTTTTGGATTTACGAAATATTTGTTTCATGTTTTCCTGAGAAAATGAAAATGAGCAAATTGTTTCAAATTTCTGTTGTATTTGATGCAAAGTTGAATATCATTTAACATTTCGGATTAAAAGTTTATTATAATCGATTTCTAAGCTCATTAATAAAATATTCATCAGATTGCTTCACCTATCTAGCCAAATTTTGATACCTATTATTTTGAATAAATGTAATTGCCTAAAATTTGTTGAGTAAAAAGTCCTAAAATTTGGTTATATAGAAGAAAGAACTCAATACTAACATTCACAAACAATAAAATTCTAGGTGTGAGTTATAGTTTACAATTCAATGTAAATAAGATCAAGGAATTTTATATTTAAAGATCAAGCCGAAACACACATATTTCAACACTATAAAATAATTTCAGTATTTAGAAACTCCTGGAGAAAATAAAAAGGAATAGAAATTATTTTATTTCTTAGTTGAACGGTAGGTTGATTTCTTAAATGAATAGGAATTTCATTCCAAATATTTTTTAATTGAATATTCAACATTTTTTTTACACATTGAAAATTGTTTTTATATTGTTTTAAATTGTCTTTATGTCTTGTGGTGTATTGATATCGATATAAACTACAAATTAAAACAAATCCTGATTTTTATTGACAAACGTTATCAATTCTAGAATATACAGGCTCACTGCCGTCAGTATCTTATACTCCATGAATATATTTTTGCAAGTGTCATGAGGCCCAAGACGAAAATTACCCCTTGAACATCTTTTCTAAAGAAACAAAAACTCGACAGAAATACCACCGAAGATAATTCCATAAACAAATCTAAGCGATCAGTGCCGTCTCACGGTTCACCCTCCATGACAATACCCGCCCAGAAAAATTTCGTGTCAAAATATCTATGTGGTCCCTAATCATCAGGCGTAGTCAATGAATGACATAAAACATTCCCACATTCGAACAGGGAATTTTCGATACATATCAGTGAGGTTTGACCGACTTACTGTAGGTCGCGGTTTCATTTGTGAAGAAATATTAGTTAAACATTGATTATTATTCATTGGGTAAGGCCAGGACTTCTCTATTGTTGTTCGACCTACCCTAGCACTGACGAAAGGCAAAACCTCGAAACATGTCATGTCTGCAGGTGGTCATCCCCAGCCAAATGAAGAACAATCTACTGTTTGCCTGCCTTAATTTTCCACTTTATGAATACGTGTGGAGAGAAGGGTACTTCGACATTGCCGATTTTAATTGTTTCATCCTCCCTAGGAATCATAAAACCTGAGACATGCCCCAATATGAGATTACAAAAAAGTTGAGCTTTGTGAAAGAATTCAATACTGTAGTTTATTGTGCGTTGAACATGTGAATTAGCCCAAAGTGGTACCTATATCTTGTTCAGTTTAGAAACAAACGTTAATGTCACTGTGGTTAATACTGGAAATTTGGTTGATCTCAAGAATTCCAACAGCGGAGCTGGGTGGGAAAGGCTCGATCAATACTTAAAAGCTAACAAGGTTGAAGAAGAGCGAAAAGCTATTTTGATCACATCTATAAGTGAGGAGTCCTATAAAATTCGAAAGAACACAATAGAAGGTGTCAATCTTCAGAAAAAGAGTAATTTTTGACTCTTTGAAACAAGAAAACGAGTCTGGAAATTCGTTGGAAGAAAGAATAAAGGACAAGTTTGTGGTCGGATTGAGTTCAGGTCCAATATTTGACAGGTTGTGTGAAGAAAAGCCCATCAAAGTAATGAGAGAATTGTTAAAGGTTACTCTGACTAAAGAAGCTATACTTCGAGAGTCGAGATGTGTGGAAGTAAATAAACTGCACAGGTCCCAATGTAAGCAGATCCAATATAAAAGCCAGGAAGGGAAACCTTCAGTTAAAGGAAATAAACAGAAAGTGAGAGAAGTTGATGTCTATGCTTGTTTTTTTCTGTAATAAGGCCAATCCGAGGGGTGTCTCACTTCGGAAATCTGGTGTACAACATGACCAGAAATCCTTGAAATCCATGTTGAATTCCAGAAATCCAACATGAAATTCCGAAATCTTTGATGAAATTCAGAAATCTAATATGAAATCTTGAAATTCCTATGAAATTCTTATGAAATCCAGAAATCTCCGGTGAAATTGAGAAATCCTACAAGAAATCTTGAAATCCGAATGAAATCTTGAAATCCTTATGAAATCTCAATAGAAATCTTGAAATTCTCAAGAAATACAGAAATCCTAAGTGAAATGCAAATATCTCCAAGGATTCTACGGAAATTTTGAAAGAATGGTCTTTTTATCAATGAAATATTTTCTCATTTTTTTTTTAGTTATTTTGTGAAACTCAATCATCATAATAACTGGTCAAATTTTCAGCTCTTGAACGTGAGCCACTACTTAGATAGTAAAGGTTGAAAATGGAGCTCCGATAAAAGGCGGCAGAACCGACTATGGCGTCACTTTGCATATTGTGGTCTGATATTCGGTAGTACACCGTTGCGATTCCAGCTGCAATATCTTTAAATTTTAAAAGTGTTAGTGGTTTTTGCTATTTATGATGTATTCAGTTGATACTGTATTTTTTAAAGTACATTCTGTAAATTTACTCGAAGTCGATATCTTTATGGTGATTGACTATTTTAATAAAAACGACTTTATAAGTGTGGAAATGCGAGGAGTGAAATTATTCAATATTTTGACTTATACTTTTTAACGTCACTCCTCGCGTCACTCAATACCAGGGTCGAATGAAACATTCTTATAACTTTTTTCATTAAAATACACATGGCACTAATAAGTAATCTTATGGGAAAAATTCTCAATTAAATGTTTATATCAACAAATTGGATATTTGATTTTTTCTTATTCAGTTAACTAACCAAATATTTGTTCAAAATGATCATTACTCTAGACGTCTTATTTTTATACAGGGTAAATATGTTGCGTTCGTATACAAGAGTAAAAATATTTAAAGTATCTACATGATTTTACATGACTTACAAAAATATAGTGCATATAAATATATAAGTTTTGTATAACGGGTGAGTCAAAATTCATGCTAGATTTTTTTTTTAAGTTGTGGAATAATCTTTATATTGTAGTAATGTAGGCTTTTACGGCTGGCGTCAATGTTTTGGTTGGTTTCCGGGTTTTGCCGTGATCTGCTTTCGTTAAAATCTCCAAACGTTTCAACTCTTCTAGACGTATCAACTGAAACTTCTGAAGTTTCAGTTGGTACTTCAGTACTTCGACCACGCCACTGAAGATGACTGCCGCAGTTGCAGTGGAAACGTTTGGAGATTTTAACCAAAGCAGACCACGGCAAAACCCGGAAACCTACCAAAACAATCTTTGTATTAGTTCATAAACAGTGTTTAGCCAGTATTTCAGGAGTATGTTGAAAATTAATAAGTATAAATCAACGACTTTTTAAATATAATAGCGTAACATTAAAAAAGGCATTTTGTAACAAAACTATAATCATAGTCTAAAATTATTTGGAAAAACCTTGTGAAATATGTGTAAAACTTATACTTATTTAAATAGCCAATAATGAATCACTCTAAACTCCCAAATATGGCTTTGGATTTTTTTATATCAAATCAAATAATGTTCTCTGTTTTATTTCTCTTGACCTATTAGTTTATAGATAAAATGAGTTTTTTGGATCTGACAAACTCAGTTCTGACCGCTACTGGACATTGACATATCTTCGTTAATTTGGTTTTCCATTCGCGATTTCTTTGGAACCATCTCACTGTTAGTGGATTTTATCTTTTCAGCCATTTTTGGTGTACAAAAACCTCGCCTACGTATTGAATCGCCTTAGAACGTACATAAGCCTTAATACAAACCTGAAACCCTATTTCCTTAAATATAGGTTCCATTCGTCTGATATCTATTTGATTTTCTTTCTCTACTTGATTCTCTTCGGAGGTTCTATTTTTTGACCTTAACAATAGAGTCTTAATGACAGATTTGCTGTGCTTTAGTTTATAAAAACTGTGACCGTGGCTTTGAATCAATGCGTCGTAACTCTATTTTTTGACGGTCAAAAAATCTCGCTACTACCCCAGGTGTTAGTTTAACTTTTCCACTCTTCATTGTTTTAATGTACCTACATATTATTCTCTATATCTTCTTATAAATAAAACAAGTTATTCGTGTTAAACGCTGAAGTTTATAAGTTATCACTAATTTTAAATCTACACAAATTTTGATATTAAATATATTCAAACTGAGATAAAATTGAAAAACTTATTTTAAAATGATCTTCACAGCAATACACATGCGATTTGTTAGATACAAAAACTTCACGGCGCATTGCTTTCTGCCAAATTTTTCTTATTTTAATGTCAGAGGGCACATTAATAAACCATTTTTTGGGGGCATTTTTGGATGTGTTAAGACAATTGGGAATCAAAAAATATACAGTGAGGACCAAAAAAGTCCTTCGCCCTCCTCGTAACCTCTTCAGTTACCATATTACAAAAAAATGTTAAATACATAAGTTGTAGGGTTTCATTCGATCTCTTTAATGGTTTAAGTTTCATTCATACAGAGTGTCTCAAAAAAGCACGGTGATTTAGAAGTTAATTTTTTCAAATGGGATACCCTGTATTTCATTGCATTATTACATTCTACGTTGAATTCTGAACAAGTTTGAAAAATGGTTTCCTATCAAAAAAGTTAATAGTTTTGGACTTATGAACACTTGTAAATAATTATTTCGACTACTTTCGCGCCAGTTCAATGAGAAAATCGTAACAAATGGATCACAATGTATTCCACTTTCCTATCCTAACTTTTTGAAAGCTATCCAATGTTGCAAACTGCTGATGGCACCATGTGTAACTTACCTCGTCGTACCATTTTACAATTGTTAGAGTTGTTGAATCTCACGAAAAACTAGTACAAATGAAGTTGAAACATTTTATTAACAAATAAGGTAGTCCATAAATACAGATCAAGAATCATTAAAAACTGAAGAGATATTTTAATTTATAACTAAAAACGGTGAGTTTTTATCTATTTCAAAAGATATTCGACATGTCCACCATGCATTTCTTGACACATAGATAGTCGGGTTGTAAACTCTTCCCTAACATGAATCAAGGTTTGAGGTGTTATTTCTGAACACACCTCAATAATTCGACGGCGCAGTTCATCTAACGACCCACAAACTGTCTTAGAAACTACGGATTTCACATAGCCCCAGAGAAAGAAATCAAGCGGTGAGAGGTCCGGTGAGCGAGCTGGCCACTCTGTTGTACCTCGACGTCCAATCCACCTACCTGGATACCTTTCATCTAAGTAATTTCTCACCTCCCGAAAATAGTGTGGTGGCGCTCCAGCTTGCTGAAATGTTACATCCAAGTAAAATTCATGTGGGTTTTGCGCAACGATCTCATCGATACTGGGACTTATTGTGTCTTGCAGCATTTGGAGCCATTTAAATATTCTTCCAAGAACAACAATTCTTTCTGCCATGGTCTCGCAAAATTCAAGTCGATCATCTTCAACCAATTGGTGCAAAAATTTTATTTTGTAAGGATGGAATTTATTTTGTTTTAAAACCCTCTTTACTGATGTTTTAGAAACATCACATGTCTCAGCTACTTGCTTAGTTGATTGTTGTGGGTTATTTACCATTTCGGCTAGTACTTGAATTTCAACATCTTCCGTAATTATTTTCGGCCTCCCAGATCTCGGAGCATCTTTCACGGTGCCAGTTTGGTTAAATTTTGCCACCAATTTCTGCAGATATTTTCGACACATCGGACGTTCTGGAAACCGTTCATTGAAAATGCGAATAGCAGCGTGGTAATTTCGGTTAGCTTTACCAAATATGATAACGGCTTCAACTTTGTCTGCTACTGAACGAGCCATATTAATCAACAAGAGAAATTGAAAACCGTTTGAAACAAAGATTTGAAAACCTACAAAATGTCAATGACATTTGGCAAAAACAGATAAGAGTTTTTTTTCGTTGTCATGGATAAAATAAACGCGCCTAGCGTGCATAGCCTACCTCATTAATTTATTCTTGAACTGGTGCAAAAGTAGTCGAAATAATTATTTACAAGTGTTCATAAGTCCAAAACTATTAACTTTTTTGATAGAAAACCATTTATCAAACTTGTTCAGAATTCAACGCAGAATGTAATAATGCAATGAAATACAGGGTATTCCATTTGAAAAAATTAACTTCTAAATCACCGTGCTTTTTTGAGACACTCTGTATGAATGAAACTTAAACCATTAAAGAGATCGAATGAAACCCTACAACTTATGTATTTAACATTTTTTTGTAATATGTAGAATAAAGAAGTTACAGGGGGGGCGACGGACTTTTGGTCCTCACTGTATATTTACCATTTTTTTTTTCACTCATTATGCAGTAAAATAACGAAGCAGTCCAGCGTTTTGCTTCTTGAACTATAATGATACAATTTTTTTAGACACTGAAACTAATCAAACAAAAAGAATTTTTCTGGAAATGATACATATCAACGAAAATGAAACATCAATGAACAAAAACCAGATTTAAACAATCTCAGTCAAATTTATACCTACCTTTTTAAATTGAACAAAAATATCAATATTTCACCAATAATAAGAATTTTCCTTCTTGATAAAAAAAAAATTGTTAAAATTGTTATATCCGTCAACCGGTTGCACCCCTACGTGCAACCCTCAGAAGTCAGAGACTTGTGCGAGCTAGGGAAGACGTAGCCCTTACCTTTTAATACGTGTGATGCCATGCACGAGACCGGTGGCAATGCTAAGATTCGAACTCACGCTCTCTGGCTTATGAGGCGAGGACTCAACCCGCACACCACCGAGGTCCTAATAAGTAATCAAATATAAATTGTCATCATCATTGTCATACATCTAACGTCATCTGTTTGTTTTTCTGTCCGTTTGATTTCAATTTAATTTTAATTCTCACGTTAGTGAGTAACCATCTATTTTATATGTATATGAATCCTTAAATCCAATAGAAATCCTGATTTGATGTACAAATCTCGGTACAAATATTACGGAAGTGAAACACCCCTCGTAGAAATCCTGATTTGGTATACAATTTTTAAAGAAGTGAAACGCCCCCGATATTCACTTGATATCTAAAAAAATCGCAAATGATACTGTTAGAAACAAATCACACCTCTCATTTTCATTTGGTTGTCAACGAATGAAGAATTGCGCTAAAATTCCCCAAAAGCAATGAAATTTCGATGAACCTGCACCCGTACGCTTGAATACATTACTGCCAACTGTGTGCAGCATATTTTTGACCTTGGAATCCTGAAGGAAATCTTGAAATCCGAATGAAATCATGAAATCCATATGAAATCCAGAAATCTTTGGTGAAATCCAGAAAACCTAAAGGAAATCTTGAAATTTCTTATGAAATCCAGAAATCCATTCAAAAAAGTTCTGAAATCCAATTGAAATCCCTCAAATGAAAATTTGGTGTACAAATTTTAGGGAAGTGAAACGCCCCTCGGGCCAATCATGATTTCAAACGTTATAAATTGAGGTCTTATGCATGTTCAGTTTGTAAAACTTTGAACATTGATTGGGCAGGGTTATCATGTTCACCTTATCAGTTATATCAAATATATTTTTCAGAAGTCATGTTGGAGCCCACTGATATTATGATACGTTACTACAATAGTCCAGTTGTGAAGCCAAAGGGTCGAATTGAGGTAAATATCACTAGAGGCAAAGATACTGCAGATTTTTCATTGATTTTTCTGGAAGGGGCTGAAAGAGCTTTACTTGGGGGAGATATCTTTACAAAGTTTTATTTGTCCCTAAAGGCCGATTCAGATACATGCATGCCCATGCAAGGTTTTTGAAGCACGGGCGATTTAAACACCTTTTATTAACGTTTCTTTAACAAGATCAAATTTTATTTTGTTCTGTGTTAATTGTGTCAATGCTGGAGGAATGTATCTTTTATCACATGCATGAATCGCCATCAAAGGCAGTGAAAGATACATCGGGATTATATGAAAAATTCAAATAGCGTTACTCCACCATTGACATAAATATTCCAGAACCAAATAAAATGTTCTTGTCATAGAAAGGCGATTAAACTGCACGTGCTTCAAAAACCCTGCATGGGCACGCATATATCTGAATCGGCCTTGATTGATAACGTGGTTCATCATAAAGGTAAGCTCTTAGGAAATTATAATGTGGATGTAAATGATATAAATAATGATTCGTCAATTGGTTTGAAAGAAATTTTAGACAATTATGCAGACTTTTTGAAATAGGCACCTATAAAAATGAGAAAATTAATTTGGCAGTTGACGATAATGCAGTACCTATATTTAGGAAACCGCAACGGATACCGTTTTGAAATGGAGTTTTGAAAGGAGTTTGAGCAAATTATAAAATAATAATAAATACATATGTGAAGGATTTTGATATTGAAGATGTTTTTGCAGCATTGAGTGGGGGTGAAAAATTTACTAAACTGGATTTCTGAAATGCATATAATCACTTAGAAGTCGATGCGCTTTTATCATGAAGTACCCCTTATGGGATATATAAAGTAAATAGCCTTATGGTACAGAACCAGCTTGTGCAATATTTCAGAATTTAATCAAGAAGGTTTTCTTAGGTTGTCCCCAGGTACTGTAAATTATTTAGATGATATAGTAGTCACAGAACATTTACAGAATTTAATACCAGCGTTTGAAAAACTGTTTAGGGATGGATTCAAATTGAATTTAAGTACATGAATTTTTTCAAAATTCTATTTGTTACCTATGTCAGAAAATATCATCTGAAGGAACCGATATCAATAATAATAATAATAATAATGAATTTTTTTTGGTCAAAGCTTATTTTTTCGGTCAAAGGAATGTACAAATGCTTTCCAAATAGACAAACAGGAAATAGCATTCGATAAAATTTTACTGCATTCTGACTCTAATCGTCCATTAAGGTTAGGCTCTGATGCGAGTCAAATTGGCATAGGAGCTACGTTGTGGCATTTTTTGCCGGATGGAACAGAACGTTCCATTTTTTTATCCAGAGTGTTAACATGTGCTGAGAAAAATTATCCCATGGTACAAAAAGAATCATTAGCTGTCTATTGGGCGGTTCAAAGTTATACAATTATTTAACAGGACGTAAATTTGAATTTTTTTCAGATAATAAACCGCTTCAGTCAATTTTTGGTGAGTTTTTTTTTATTTTTCCTTTTTTTTTTCATTTTATGAATCTTTCAGGTTTTCCAGATAGAGAAACCCCGAGGAGCTCCGGGACCAGTGCTCGTGCTGTGATTTGAACTCACGACCTTATGATTGTAAGGCGAGCGCTCTACCATCTTGACCACCACGGCCCATTCAAAACTCGACCAAGAATGGGCGCAGGGAGGTTTCATAGATGAGCACTATTTTTCTCATGTTTGACTATACTATTAGGTACATTAAGAGGAGCGATAATGCAAAAGCCGATGCTCTGAGCAGGTTACCGGCAAAAATAGTAGTAAATAGTAGTAGGAAAGAGGATGTGCAAATTAGAGATTCAATGAAGTTACGGACAGAAACAAGAACAAATGGTTTTGCAGAGAATTTTGTTGAAAGCATTAAAAATGGAATTTATAAGGCTAACTGCATATCCTTATAAATGATACCAATAGAGGTGCTTCTCTAGAAACAATCAGTAGATTTCTTTTTCATTACAGAAATTCTGTTCACGTCACTACTGGAGTCACACCGGCTAGTTCAGATTTCAAACATAAACCTAGAAACAGGCTTGATATAGTAATAGGCACAAAGCAAATAGTAGATAATAGGATCAAACATTATAAGGGAAATATGCTAGAAACATTTAAAGAGGGTGTAGTGTAGGGATTATAGAAATCCAAATAAAAAGGGCTGGATAGAAGCAGAGGTTGAAGAGGTGTTGGATGATAGGATATATTTGGGTAGAGTAACTAAGGAAGATTTGAAATGGAAAAGACATGTTATTCGATTGTTAAGATCAAATAAGTCATTACATGAAAACTTTAGAAGATAATGTGCATTTGCCACTGGAAAGGGAAGTTTATGAAAACAACTCAAATAAATTTGAAGATACCGATGTGAAAATAAACAAAGAGACTCATGAACAAAAGTTAGTCTCAGAGCAACAAAAAGAAAATCGGGAACTTGGTTGTAGAACCAGATAATACTTCTTTAAGTGAAACTCTGACACTAGCTTTTCATCGCAAAAAACACCTGTTCGTTGGAATATTCTTAATATACCAAAATGTGATAAAAAACCACCTGTATGTTTAAAATTGTGAGTGGGGTACTGTAGTATATTCCGTGTATTCATGAAATGTAAAAGAAATGGAATGGAACATTATCATAAACACAAAGAGAGCTAAGTAACAAAAGTGAATGCATCCCAAACCTTAGGAGAAATGCCATCAAATGGTACATAGATAGATCAATAACAATATGTACCTGGAACGTAGTGTAGGCAAATTCTCGACAATCTTCCAGGCGGAAGTCTACGCTATCGGAAATGTGTGCAGTTCCATATAGAATGAAATTATCGCAGACAAGAGAATATTATTATGTCACACAGTCAAAGCGGTGATAAATGTGCTGAACTCCTATAAAATCGGATCCAAGATGGTATGTGAGAGCCTTAGATAAACTAAGCGAACTGAGCAAGAATAATAGGATTACTATCTTAATGTTCCAGAACACACTAGGGTGGAGGGTAATGAAGAAGCAGGCGTACAATAATACTTGATGTACTTGGATATGATCACAGGGAATGAACCAGGCAAAAATACTACAGAGAAACTATAACCAGAAGAGATCTAATGACTGCACCAGCAAAAGTACAAATGATCTCAGAACACTAAAGGGAATTCTAACAGGGCACTGCCCGCTGAGGTGGCACTTTTAGCAGCTCCTATTAGTAGAGGAAGAAGAGTGCAGATTATCCGAGGGAGAGGGCGAGACCTCTATACATGTTCTTTCAAAATGCATTACCCTGCAAAACCCGAGATTGCTTTACTCATTGAAATATATATGCATGGACAACAGAAGGGACACAACAGATATTTTAGGTCACAATATAACAGTAACAGTAGCTGTTTCAATATTATAAATATTTGTTGGTACGAAACCTACCAACCCTCTAATATTTTTAATCTACCTATTTTTCAAGAGTTGTGGCCTGTAAATACTTGTATGTCTGCAACAAATTTTTTCTTATTTAATATATTTTGACTGAAATAAATCTGTCTTGTTTGTCTGTCACTCTGGAGGATCTAAAGAATGGCAACTTTTGATCTAATTTTACCCCTTCCCTATTATGGTTTTCGATGTAATAACATCAGCAAAATATTATGGAACTGCTTGTGAAACACTATAAAGTCCTTATTTTCAACAATGCAAAATGCATGAAAGTGGTCACATATCTGTTTACATAATATTCAGAAATGCAAATTTTCTGTAGAATACCGGGCATAAGTTAGGAGCAACCATATCAAAATCAACTTATCCATTTCAATGCTTGGTATAGGTCTCTTATAAGGGTCGTCAATTGAAAAAATTCACAGAGACTTATGAATGTCTTAAGGTATTCAATGGTTTTCAAATATTGAATTTCAACTCCAAAATGTAATGACAATTTAAAACTCAAAAGTCACTTTTGTCTATCGTGATAGTCAGGTGCCTATATCACATCGGTGATAGTCAGGCCCCTACATCACTCCCTCTCCAGTGACGAAGTTGCGATAAATATTTCAATCACTCACTATTCAAAACAAAAACAAAAATAGAAGACTTTTTCAAAAAATAACAATTTATATGCCTCACTGCTGGTACATTGACATCACTAGGAGTTATGGGGTGTATAGGACTCGAAGATAGGTTGGCTGGAATGTTAGTCTTCATACAAGAGGATGGCTGAACAGAAAAATCATTTTCGTATTCCTCAGGTGACATCAAAAGAAATGCTGGTTTGATGCGGTCCAAAGAGATGTTGACGTATTTATTCTTGATCAGCACTGTTAAAAATTTATCTTGTCTTGCCAATACTTTAAAAGGTCCTTCGTATGCTGGTTCCAACGATTTCTTGACTCTGTCTATCCTCACGAACACGTGCGAACAATTTGCCAAATCCTTGTGAACGAAAGTATTTCTTCTCTCCTTATGATTTACTGGAACCGGTTTCAATTGTCGCATGATTTCCTGTAGTTTCGTCACGAAAGTTTCTACGTCGTCTTTTCGATCGGCTGCTTGTCCAAGGAATTCACCGGGAAGTTTGATTGTTGTTCCATAAACCATCTGGGCAATGGAAACTCCATTTTCCGGGTTGAACGCAGCTCGTAATCCTAGCAAGATGGTTGGCAGACTTTCCGACCATTTGAGAGAGCCATTTGCTCGAAGGGCTGCTTTCAAGTTACGATGCAATCGTTCTACTTTTCCGATACTTTGCGGATGATATGGTGTAGTTCGTTGCAACTTGATGCCACACAGTTTACTGTGATGTTTGAATAAAGAGGCTTCGAATTGTCGCCCTTGGTCTGTAGTTATTGATGATGGAACACCAAAACGCACTATCCAATGTTCATAAACTGTTCGAGCGAGGCACAGTGGAGTATTTGAGGCAAAAATCTGGCCAAAATTGCAAAAAATAAAAATGGCCAAACAATTGTAAAGAGTGCATTTTATTATTCCTGACTAACTGGTGCATAGATAATATCGTTTCCAGGAACATAAGTAACCTCCAGCAGCTGCTAGCCTCACTTGAAGAACAGATGTTTTCGTGAGTGGACGTGCAATTTGAGAACGTTACAGTACTGTTGTCGATTTAAATCTGTGTTTTGTGTAGCATTAGGAATTATTGTTTCAAAATAGAATTGGGTTTACGTGTTAAAAAAAGGTAAGAACTTTGCTTTCAAATATATAGTAATTTGATTTATTTTATTCTCAACATATGAAAAAAATTTAAGTTTGGAAAATGTTTCTTTAAGACATTTTAGATGTAATTTAGATTTTTTTAATGCTTTATGAAGGTGTGTCAGGGCTTGTCGGGCCTAATTTCAATTATTAAAGGTAACAGTAGTGGGAGTCTATTTCTAAGAAAAAATGTTCCGCCAACAGCTGCCATTTTTATATATTTTTTTTTCTGTTATAATATCTCATCCACGGGTATAATCTGTGTAAATTTTTTCCTAAGCATTTCTGACAAAAAAAAAACAAGTTTTGAAAAATGACATAAAATACAGTGTTGCACTCAACCAAGAAAAAACCATCAAGGATACTATAAAAGATTTTTTATATAGAAATAATAATAATAATAACGATGGATTACATCGAATTCAATTTAATAAATTTATTATTAGCAGTGGAGAGTGAAAAAAATATTCCCTTAAAATAGTTTATACCTTTGAAGACTAAAGTACAGAATCAGTAAATAAATTAAAAATTATTTTGATTTATCAGCCCCGTGGCAAGTTAAAATACCCCCAAAAAAAGTCAAAAATTTCTCTCACAAAATTAAACAATTGATACAACTTAAAATTTGACTTCATTCGTACCCAAATTGTAGAGATAAAAACTATATTTTTACTGGTTTGTTACAGGTTTTTCAACTTATGAAGATAGAGAAGGAATTTAGGAGAAGGGCTTTGTACGAGTTGGTAAGGGAATGTCCCCAAATATCTATTGACGAAAAGCTCCAGTATATGGAAAACCGAGTGGCTGATATAACGAGATGCTCAGAAGCTGAAAAAATTT
This sequence comes from Chrysolina americana, assembly GCA_958502065.1. Classification (NCBI taxonomy): domain Eukaryota; kingdom Metazoa; phylum Arthropoda; class Insecta; order Coleoptera; family Chrysomelidae; genus Chrysolina; species Chrysolina americana. Next base: position 37,934,683 of record OY293414.1, on the reverse strand, counting down.
TACTTTCTCGTTCCCTAAGGCATTTTAAAACTGATTTTAAGAAAAAATTGATTTCAGCGAATTATAAAGAGGAGAGGTTCCTGAAGAAAAATTATGATTGAATGGAAAATAACGTCAAGGTTCCTATAGTTTCTATTATTACCCCAGGCCGTCCTCAAAAAGATTTTGGCGAGTCAAGTGAAAGGAGTAAACGCAGATGTGGCTGACTTGATGAAAAAAATCACAGAAACTCCAACAAGAGCTACAAAATTGAAAAAAACTCTTTTACTGTCCAAAAAGAAGAGAGTTACAAAACATACTCCTGAGCAAGCTTTGGCGATTTTTATTGAAGCAGAATTAACTAAAAAGCAATATGAAGTGATACATAGTGTGAACAAAACTGTATACCCTTGCTACTCATTGCTTAAAACAGCGAAAACTCAGTGTTATCCGAAAGAAGACTCAATTACAGTCACCGAGACATTGGCTGAAGTTAAGTTGCAGGGCTTACTAGATCACACCACATTACGGTTATGCAAGTATTCAGAAGAAGTTTTACACCCTACAACTAATACTCAAATGGGGTTGTGATGGCTCTCAGCAATCCCAATTCAAACAAAGATTTCAGAACATAAGTGACAGTGACGCCAATATCTTTCAGAGCTCCTGTGTACCTATTAAACTAGTCGCTAATGTAAACGGAACGAGGAGAACCATATGGCAGAACCCAACCCCCTCCTCCACAAGATTCTGCAGACCAATCCGCATCCGTTTTGTACATAAAACAACAGATATTACGAACGAGGAAATTTATTACATTGAGGAGCAGATAAACGAGTTGAACGAAACAGAAGTACCAACTGATGGTGGAGTTCTGAAGATCAAACATATTTTGTTACTGACAATGGTTGACGGGAAAGTCTGTAACGCTGCAACAGGAACAACTTCAACGATGAGGTGTTACATCTGTGGTCTCACGTCACGAGACTTCAATAAATTGCATCAGAAATTTCCAGAAAGCCCTGATACTTTAAAATTTGGTCTGTCAACTTTGCACACACGTATAAGACTTTTGGAGTCAGTACTTCACTTATCATATAAACTACCAATTCAGAAGTGGCAGGCGAGGAGTGAAGAAGAAAAAAGAATTGTGAGAGAAACCAAACAAAGTATCCAAAAAAAGTTCAAAGACGAACTTGGACTACTTGTTGATGTTCCCAAGCAAGGCTTTGGAAACACAAATGATGGGAACACAGCCAGACGCTTTTTTTCAAATCCAGAAACTGCCTCACAAATCACTGGAATCGATCTTCAATTGATAAAAAGGTTGAAAGTAATATTGGAAGCCATAACAAGTGGGCATCACATTGATACAAAAAAGTTTCAGAAATATGCTGATGAAACAGCAAGGTTGTATGTGGATCTTTATAGTTGGCACCCTATGACTCCAACTTTGCATAAAGTTCTGATTCATGGGGCTACTGTAATTAAACAAGCAATAGTACCCATTGGCCAATTATCAGAGGAAGCTGCAGAAGCTAGAAACAAACATTTTAGACTTTATCGTACAAAATACTCCAGAAAGTTTAATAGAGAACTATGCAACAGAGACGTTTTGAACAGGCTTCTTTTGAGCAGTGATCCTTTTATGAGCTGCACCAGACAAAGGACAAGGAAAAAAAGCAAGCCTTATAGTAGTGAGACCCTACAACTTCTTCTTCCAGAGGGGTCTGATGGTGGTCCTTCTCAAATAAAACAAGAAGAGACTGATGAAGAAGATGAGTTTGAAGAAGATGATGAATATCAGAGTTCGGAAGAATCAGATTAAAAACGTCCAAATTCTGTAGTCACTAGCAAACTAAGATCCCTATAGTGACTGAACTTTAGCAAATATTAAATGTAGAAAACATAATTGCTTCTTTTATTTTCAACATAGATGAATATCATTGTATATTTCAACGTAATTTTCAATTCTGAACAACTTTTCATAACAATTTTCGATATTATCACAAATAAAATTAGGTACTTTATTCTTGTGTCAAATTCATATTTTATGACACAACCTGTATACAACTGACTAATTTCAAGATTTGATTATTCAAAAATAGGTTCGAGAACATATTGAAATTTTTATAAAGAACAACTTTTTCCTAATACGAAAAATAATATATTTTGAAATGTCGCCAACTGGAGTGGACACACACTGTATATATATGATAACGATTGATTTAGTGTTACAAAAGGAGTCAAGAACCCACAGAAATGGTTTCAATGTTATAATACATGAAAAATATTTTTGACCAGAATTTGGCCACAAATACTCCACTGTGCGACGGTTTCAGCAGTGATATCTGATAATGATATTGCTTCCATCCAGTTTGTAAAACGGTCAATTATTGTTAACAAATATGAATTTCCATCTGAAGGTGGCAGTGGACCAACGATATCGATATGGACGGCAGCAAATCGGTGTTGAAGTATGGCGATTGATTTTGGATTTTTGACATGCTTCACAGGCTTTTGCCCATGTACTGTTATCTTTTTTTAAATCTGGCCAAATGAAACGAGAAACCATTTGTTTCACTGTTGACTTAATTCCAGGATGATTCAAACCATGAATTTGATCAAAGAATGTCCTTCGAAATGATTTAGGTATGAAAGGACGAATAGCATTTGTAGATATATCACACCACAAGTTACTTCCAGTAGGTAGTTGGTAGGATTTGAATTGAAGAGACGAGTGACCATTTTTCAAGGACATGAATTCGGGATCTTTATTCTGAGCTTCAGCCAAACAGTCCATGTCAATGGTGTTGATAGTTTCAATACAATTGACTAGGTTTCTGATCACCAAGTTCAAGACCAGCAAGTAAACGCTTGATTTGAACGTCGTCACTCTCCTTGTAGATGCTTTCTTCATCGAGGGTATATTTTGTTTCACTTGCTGAATCCAAAATATCGGCTACTTTACGATCAAGTTGAGAAACTAAATAGTCTCGGTTTTCATTTTTGACACCACTCAACTTAAACTTGGCTTCAACTTGACGAAACCACACGTCCGGACTTTCCATCCGAAACGGAGGAAATCTCACATCAATCCGATTAGTTTCTTGCTTTTCTCGATCTGTCATCACCGCACTGGTTGAAGATGACTTGGGATCTGATATTTTCTGGAAATCGTCCTCCTTAGGCATATTCATTGCGACAGGATGAACTCCAACTCACGCGTGTAGAAACTGCTTTCACGTCGGGATCACCAATTATAGGTCTCTTATAAGGGTCATCAATTGAAAGAATGAATTGACAGAGACTTATGAATGTCATAAGGAATTTAATGGTTTTCAAATATTGACTCTAAAATGTAATGACAATTCAAAACTCAAAAGTCACTTTTTTTATTTTTCTTCCGTCCCTGTAGATTGTCTGTCGTGATAGTCAGGTGCCTATATCACATCGGTGATAGTCAGGCCCCTACACTTGGTATTACCTGTAGAAATACTGCTTATTGGGAATACTACGTGAGCTCTATTGTTAAAAGTGACTTTCAAAAGCTTGTTTTCCCGTATCTTGTCTAGGGCTATTTTTTTCTCATCAGCTGCTTAAAATTCATAAGGAGAAAATTTGACCTATCCTGAAATACTGTTCCCATCTATACAGTGTAGCTCTTGAATATTTTGAACAAAAAAGAGCAATTCTTCTCATTGATGATGCCTCGTTTACAAACCGCAGAAAGGTTATAGATTTGTTACACATATTTTCATTGCCGATGCTGTTCTAAGATCAGTTGTACCACCATTACCAGTTTCATCAAGATTGATCCGACGAGTTCAGTGTTCACACCTCTTTGTCGTAATTTTAGAGACTTGCCAAAAGTCTCTCCGTAAGTGCTCATTATTTCAACAAAACTTGGTTCTCATATAACAATTTCCATTACAATGGAACATGAAAAAAAACTCTACCCCGTCCTCATGAAGAATAAAAAAAACGCTTTAATAAAGAGTCATTGTTTATGCTCACCTCTAAAATATGCTCCTCTTGAGTTTCTCTGTCTAATTTCCTTGGGGTAGTTGTAAGAAAACCTGAAAACGAAAATTTTGGATATTTCTAAAAACATAAACAGGCATCAACTTCTACGTTGTTTTGATTTTATGGAAAAAACTGCGACATATATTGAGTAAATTATATGAAATTAATATTCTCAATCGTATTTCCATACCACAGGCTCATAGAGAATTTGTAGGAAAAGTGATTATTTTGTCTTCTAAAGTTATCATTTGTGGACTGTCGTGGGTTTGTTGGGACAAATCACTTCTTTTTTATTGCTTTACTTTTCTTTTAACTATCGACAAAATGTAGAAGTATCAAAATTTCTTCTCAAGAAGTACTTAGTAACGCGTTCAAATAAAATAAAAAGAACAACGAATATACAAATTTAACTACAGACGGTTTTTTTCCCATTACATCTATCTAGTTTCCATGATGGTCTCGGCCTTGAAAGAGTTCAGGGACACTTTCAATATCCTGGCATTTCAAATTTTCATCAACCAATGACAAACGACATAACTTTACGTTAGATTTGTCTAGAAGTGCTGTTGAAGTTGTTGGATTCTCTGATATAGCTTCAGTCGATTTTTAGGCACTTGTAAGAGTTCAGGATCCGAAAGCACACTTGCGATGCCTCCTATTAGGATATGAGAGTTTATATATATATATATATATATATATATATATATATATATATCAATCCTTTAAGAGGTGACTATAACTTTGTATAGTATGTATGGCATATGTCCAACAGAAAACAACTACTTCTCTGGCTGATACCTCGACAGATATTGAATTATATCTGTCAGACATATGTGCAAAGATCCTTACTTTGAAGGAACAACTTTGCAAGAGCTCTCTGAAACAAACAGCAGGACTTTGCCTGATTCAAACGGAGAGCCAACTACAGACCGGTTTCGGAATATCGTACCTCATCAGTGCAGTCAAGGTTATCACGGTTGTATACACGCGAGGTCCCGATGTTCGTCATCGTCCTCCGAGAGGAATACTGCAATTGCTCACAGGATCCACCTCGGTGATATATATATATATATATATATATATATATATATATATATATATATATATATATATATATATATATATATATATATATATATATAATATATATATATATATATATATATATATATATATATATATATATACTGGGTGGCTACGGAAGAATATCTCAGTTATTGTATGAAGTAGGTTTGTGAAATTTGGAGCGTCGATATAATGACATAAGAGCTAGAATTTGAGCATATTGACATGTCGAAGTTAACTTCCGGTCTGACCGGAAGTAACATCAACTTTCTTATTTTAAATGGAAACGCTATTTTTTTTTCTTTTCGCTTTATTCAGCATTCAATTCCCTTTCTAATGACATATCACAAGTTGGTATCTAACCAGAAACTAGATCAGAAAAAAATTATTATTGAAATTCACCGAGTAGGCCGTGGAAGCAAAATGAAAGCCAAAAATTGAAAAGTTGGCTATGGAAACCATACGTCACTTGATAACAGTTGCTCTTGCTCTATTATCGCCATACGCAAAAATAACATTAAAAATAATGTGGAATGATATATTATATCCTCTAGGTTCTAGGTTAAATAGGAACATAAACGTACTTGGTCTGTGCCATCGTCCATAGATATTCTAATATCTACCTATGGACGATGTTTGTGCTATTCAGAATAATCATTCCATTGCAATAATCATTCGAACCAAGATATTAACAAGTAGGCTGATTAAGATGTATTTTGGAATGAAACAAAAAAGAAACGAGAGCTCTCACGAACGCTGCTATCCATATTATTTTGACGTTCGAAGTAGTGTTTTTGATTCTGCCATTTTAAAAGGGTTTGGAAATCGAAATCAGTTAGTGGAATATTCAAAAAATGCCCCGTTATTCACGAACCGAACAAATTGACATGCTTCTCATTATGGTGAATGTTTAAAAAATTCTTATGCCGCTGAACGATTGTATTTAGAGCGATATCCAGCGAGGCAGCAACCGTCAAGAAGGTATTTCCAGTGGCTTGAAGAAAAATTAAGAACTGAGCCTGATGTTCACGAAGACCAAGAAGCATTTGTTATTAATGAGGAAACTGAAATTAATGTATTAGCTTTAGTACAATATGATAGCACAATTTCCTCAAGGCAGATTGGCGCCGAATTAGCTATAAGTAAGGACCCTGCTAGGAAAATTTTGAAAGAGCATCGATTTAAATCCTTCAAGTATCAGTTGCATCAACATTTGTATGAAAATGACGGTGAAAGGCGCCTGGAATATTGTAATTGGTTTCTTCGACAAAATGCTGAGAATCACCTATTTAACTATTATATCTTGTTTACGGACAAGTCAAGATTTACCAACAGTGGATTATTTAACAGGAATAATACAAGGTAGGTACTGTACTTTATTTGGATTATTGTCGATAGTCGGAAGTGTAAAGTGCTAAAAGTGTGAACGGTCTTTTGTTTCAGGTACTGGGCGATAGAAAACGAGCACCGGCTTCGACAAGGTGGCTTCCAGGAGAGATTTGGTGTGAATGTTTGGGCAGGAATAGTTGGAACTCATATTGTTGGCCCCATTCTTTTTCAAGGCCAACTAACCGGAGAGAGATACTTTAATTTTTTAACGAATGAAATTTCGGAATTCATCAACAACCTACCAGCGGAAATAACTGAGAATGTACTTCCAGCAAGATGGCGCCCCTCCGCATGATTCAAGAATAGCGAGAAATTATCTTCAAAATCGCTTTCAAGAGAGACTTATAACAACCCATGGTCCAGTCAGGTGGCCACCAAGGTCACCTGATCTTACTCCGTGCGACTTTTTTCTATGGGGGCATCTTAAAAATAGGGTGTATTCCACACAGCCTACAACTCTACATGAGCTAGAAGTAAAAATTCGTAGAGCTTTCCAAGATATCACGCCCCAAATGTTGAGAAACGTTTTACATGAAAATATCACCAGAGTCAATAAATGTATTGACGCTGAGGGAATGCATTTCGAACATTTGTTTTGAATTTATTTTATCTTTAATCCTATCAATTTGAATTTTTTTTTTTTTTCGATAAATCTGTTTTTTTGTTATTTGAATAATAATAATTGGATTTTTTGGTATTTCATTTCAAAAAATTACTTTCTATTATATCATTAGAAAGGAATGGTTATGCTGAATAGTACAGGCAAGAAAAAGTTGTATGTTCCTATTTAAGTTATGGACCTACAGAGTATTGTTTTTTCTAAATTTTTCCAATATTTTTTTTGGCGGCTTTTTATAACGCCGACGAATGAAAATAAAATATCTCAGTAGTAAAAACTGTTATCAAGTGACGTATGGTTTCCATAGCCAACTTTTCAATTTTTGGCTTTTATTTTGCTTCCACGGCCTACTCGGTGAATTTCAATAATAATTTTTTTCTGATCTAGTTTCTGGTTAGATACCAACTTGTGATATGTCATTAGAAAGGGAATTGAATGCTGAATAAAGCGAAAAGAAAAATAAAAAAGGGTTTTAAAATAAGAAAGTTGATGTTACTTCCGGTCAGACCGGAAGTTAACTTCGACATGTCAATATGCTCAAATTCTAGCTCTTATGTCATTATATCGACGCTCCAAATTTCACAAACCTACTTCATACAATAACTGAGATATTCCGTAGGCAATACTTCCGTAGCCACCCAGTATATGATATACTTGTTTCAAGGAGCAAATAATGTTCCAGTGACCGTAAAACAGTCGATAACAATCCTTTAAGAAGTGACTATAACTTTGTATAGTATGTATGGCATATGTCCAACAGAAAACAACTACTTCTCTGGCTGATACCTCGACAGATATTGAATTATATCTGTCAGACATATGTGCATTTCGTATCCGAAATGTCTTTCTGGGGTGCTCTCTAATCTGTCACCGAGGTGGATCCTGTGAGCAATTGCAGTATTCCTCTCGGAGGACGATGACAAACATCGAGACCTTGCGTGCATACAACCGTGATAACCTTGACTGCACTGATGAGGTACGATATTCCGTAACCGGTCTGTATTTGGCTCTCCCATCGAATCAGGCGAAGTCATGCTGTTTGTTTCAGAGAGCTCTTGCAAAGTTGTTCCTTCAAAGGATATATATATATATATATATATATATATATATATATATATATAACGATCCGTGGACAGCGCTGTTTCGTTGTTACCAACTCATCAGCACGGCTTTATGAGGTCTCTCGAAGTTGAAACGAATGCACTCTGAATTATTACCATAAGGCAAAGAGAGTATAAATGAATAGTAACTTGTGACATCTACGTGAGCTCTCGGAATTGAAACGAAAATACTCTATTCACTTTAGATTCTGCTTGCGTTCCTCATAACGCACGAGAAACTTGATTGAGTCTTGGGTTGGACAGAACAAATAAACATTTGTCTGCCTGTCAATGTTGTAGGTAAACATCTACCTTTGGATTCCATGGCTCGTGTCGAATTAAGTTTCAAACTAGTGACTGTAGATGTCACAAGTTACTATTCATTTATACTCTCTTTGCCTTATGGTACTAATTCAGAGTGCATTCGTTTCAACTTCGAGAGACCTCATAAAGCCGTGCTGATGAGTTGGTAACAACGAAACAGCGCTGACCACGGATCGTGAGCTCTCGGAATTGAAACGAAAATACTCTATTCACTTTAGATTCTGCTTGCGTTCCTCATAACGCACGAGAAACTTGATTGAGTCTTGGGTTGGACAGAACAAATAAACATTTGTCTGCCTGTCAATGTTGTAGGTAAACATCTACCTTTGGATTCCATGGCTCGTGTCGAATTAAGTTTCAAACTAGTGACTGTAGATGTCACAAGTTACTATTCATATATATATATATATATATATATATATATATATATATATATATATATATATATATATATATATATATATATATATATATATATAAAAATAAAACCGAATGTTCAGTATTCAGTATGAGAATCCACATTGAACTGCAATATACAAGGCTAATTAAAAAAAGTCTTTGAACTCCGCGGTTCTATACCTTAAAAGAATTGCCATGAACTGAAGCGCAAAAAGCTTTCGTATGTACTCGGCTTAAGCAGGAACGAATGTAAATCCGCAACCATGTCGACATAAATTTTGCAAACCCGTAACTCTGGCGCGCAAAATTAAAGGTTTGAGGTCAATAAGACGGCATTTCAAATATCAAACGAAATGGGCGGAGCTTCTCATCTGTAAGTTTCTGTAATCTGTGGTGAAATGTTGTAGATCAGAGGGATCAGATGATAAGGGTTGCATGGGACGCGAGTCTGGACAGGTAGAGTACATCATTGTTCAGATGTCGGTAAGGCATTTCCAGAGCTACCAGTAACTTAATATCTCAGAAAAGAGAAAAAGTGGGACCAAAGAGGGGAATAAATCCAAGCACAAAATGGTTATACATACGTATTTTCAGGATTTATGGCATAAATTTGTCAAATGAATATTACCAAAAATATGCTTCATTCACAGCAGTAAAGAAAAAATTATAGTCAACCCGAGGAAGTGTGATTGTGGGGCAAGTGTGACAACTCGCTATAAAATGTTCTACGATGTAGTAATACTAGTGGTATATCGAGGGTTGATGCCAAAAGTTTGTAACTTTCTTACTAATGAAAAACTGAAATTGTGCCAACGCCAAAAAATTATTCCTTACTTGTATTTTCAAATTATTCACATTTGCCCCAAACATAAAACAGTTTGACTAAGCTGAACTTCATTGTCACATCTCAAATAAACGGGAAAGTGTGATCATGACCATGTTTTATTTTAAATATGGATAGCTTCTATATGCGATGTTATAAAAATACCTAGATCTGAAAGTATATAGTCAAGTCCAAGGCGAAGCCAGGTGGTCGCGAGCAGATCACTTAGTGGTCAAACGCCAATAAGCAAGATGCACGGGAGAGACTACAACAAGCTATATGAAGAGTTGGAAAACGACTCTATCATGAGAATGCCATTAGATGGTATACTCCCGAGATATAGCTTTGAAAAAACTTTCAAGATAAGCATAACGGGCAGGGCTGCGTGGAAAGAGAGACCTCCCATCAATGCAGAAATCGCCGTCTATACTGATGGCTCAAAAACCGATGAAGGTTCAGGAGCCGGCATATACGGAGCCAAGCCGAAGATACGAATCCCGTTTTTCTTTTCGTATTTTCTCAAGATCAGTTAAGTAGCTTGGCTCGACTTTGTTTCATCATCCTTGCCTCTTCCCCTTCCTTTTTTTTCCAGATGAGCTTAGAACACACAGCAGCCAACATAGGTACGAAACTGAGCTGTGATCAGAACCATGTGGACGGTTCCCGTAAAGCCGAAGCCCACATTTCACTGTCATTGCCGCATTCAACATCAGTCAATGTGCGGGAGGACTGAGACATAGGCATTTCACCAAGACGGCCACATTAGGGTATTTGAGATCACCCGCATCCGTTATTATCTCAATAAACTGTGCCCAGAGTACTTGTCCAGTGACACATTCTCACCGCTAATAACGTCGTTCTCAGTTTGCAGAATTATCCATTCATCTCGCAACTCATCGTCGCGTCGATACGGATGTTAATAGGTAGAGCTTCAGCCAGAGACACGATCTTTAATACAATGCAATAACACAATTCCACACAGTTACTACTAATTCCAGATATATGTATTCAAAGCATTGTCCCTAATCAGCAATAATTTCTGATTTTCGTTTTTGGCAAAACGAACATCGTCCGAAAAGAGGAAAAAAAAACATACTTAGTATCGAGACTTGACTCTGAAGGCTTCACCCAAACCATTTTGTTGAAATGGTGGTTTTGATCATAGGGGTACTTGGTGGAATGAAGGACACACTGCTCTTGAATCTGAAAATTATACCGGCTTGCCGTGATTTGGCAGAACTTTAGCTGGAAGAATTCAGAAGGCCGTATTTCTTGGTTCACTCCGCCTGCTCAGGACACATGATTCTGGGACCCAGTAATTACTCACCCCATGGACGTGGGGAGTATTTACTGGGGTTAATGACACAACAGCGCGCCGTCCGGATGAATCAGGAGACAGGGTCTGACTGGAAAAAAACCGGAAAACCTACAGCACCATCCCGGCTGAAAAAAAAAGGGGAAGCATCGGCCGGCAAGGACCATCGTTACTAATCGATTTCCCAAAGAAATGTATATGAATATACTTTTCATCAATAAAATAATTATAAAAATTGGGAAGAGAGTGAAAAATAGTAATTATAAATCTTCTCAATAGATACGATTACGCACCGAGTGCTCTTTGCGTTAACTGAAATTGGTAACCAAGAAAGATCTGTATGTATTGATATAAAAATAATTTATTTTTCAGAAGAATAACAATTAAACAGATATATTATTGGTAGGTAGGTATAACAAAAGTGATGAGTTTGATAAGTCAAATGTGGTAAATTTTAGACATGATAACGTTACCGATTATCGTGGCAATTTACGGCGCATTCAGGATCGAATCGAGCGTGAAGATTGTGGTGTGCGCTGTGATTTCAAACCAAAAAGTGGGGACACTGCAACTACTGGTTCTCTAGTATTATTCTACGGTATTGTGCTTTTCTTGAAAAAGATACCTGGATTTTTATCTTCCTCCGAATAAAAATTCAATCGATTGCAAGCGGGTTTTTGAAAAGATGATAGTAGTAAAATTAGTTGATATAAGGCTCGACTCATCAAAGGATATGCAGAAAAAAAAGGTACTGACAATGAAGAAACATATTCACCAGTTGTCAGATATATGTCAATACTGTATATACCGTCTTATATACCGGCAAGTAAATTCCTTTTACCATTCTCGAACTGTCGAGAGTATACAGTGACTCGATCAGATGATTCTCGTACATTCTCTATGCGGATAGAACGATGCAGGGCTGCCATTTCTTGTACAATTATACCTTTCTAGTACAATTTGTAACGATTTAGTACCCTAGTACATTTTCATGATTTCTAGTACAGTTTCAGCTTTGGTCTTTGACAGTCATTGTACACGATACAGACACAGAACTTGACAGTGTTGGTAGTAGCAGATAGTGTCATCTATCGTCCAGTCACATGTCAGATTACCAATAAACAGTACTAAAATACTTTTCATCGATTTTGACAACCGAGATTGAAAAACTCCGGAGCTTATTTGTTTGCATATACCAACGAAGCTTTGTGCTTTCATACTGCAGCTGAAAATGTATCGTAGTGTCTTAGTTCGGTTGATGTCAATTCAACAACCATCGTGACAGCAAAAGGTCTATGCTCATGCGTATGATGTTATTGACGAGTGTAAACGTTGTCACTCGTCAGTCGTCGTTTTTGCGCATGCATTCTCGTACATCTATCAATCCTAGTACAATTTCATCGAAACTAGTACTTTTTCTTCTCAAATATCCAAAGAGGCGCGGTTATGTCCGGTTGTAAAATTGTTGCAATACGTTTTCTATTCGCACCGTCAGTCAGATTTAAACTCAAAATCAAGTTTGAAGCTTTTGTGATCTCTAATGTTATCATTTGTGTGTAATTTTCTGTTTTTGTTTGTTTTGCAAGGCGATCTTGAGAAAGAAATATTCATCCTTCAACCACAGTTTTTCTCTGATGGATCCATCAGAGTATGGCGTCCAAACAAATCTTTATATGGGTTGAAACAAGCCAATAGAGTTTGGAACAAAAAATTTAAGAAATATAAGTTTCAATCAATTACTGATCTTTGCGGATATCATATTTTTCAACCATTGCAAGAAAATGAAAAATCTCAAAGATAATTTGTTCCGTTAGTTCAACATGAAGAAAATTGAGGAAGCTCGCTTTATATTAGGTTTACAGTTGACTCGTGATTTTTCGAAGGTAATATACCAAAATCAGTATATCAGGAAAATAATTGCTAAATTTGGCTTGGAACGTCATGATTGTTTTGATGTGTTCCACCCAGCGACATTTCATGTCTATTGTCAGTCCTACGTTATGCGTTCTTTGCTTCTTGTCGTTTGTTAAAATTGTTTCATCCGTCAACCGACTGCACCCTTACGAACAACCGATAGACTTGTGCGAGCTAGGAAAGACGTAGCCCTAACCTTTTGAAACATGTGAGTTCACGCACGAGACAGGTAACCGTGCCGAGGTTCGAACCTATGCACCTAACGGATGCCTAACCCGAACGCTACCACGGCCATATGTGTATATTTGGTGTTGTACAGTCTGCTGTGCCTGAAATGTACATCGTTTCCGTTTTCTCTCTATTGTATGTTGGGTGTCCACTTCGAGTTTGAAGCGTTTGTGATCTCTGTTATCATTTGTGTGTAATTTTCTGTTTTTGTTTGTTTGTATTGTCCGCAGTAGGTGTTGTATAGCGTCTGTTATTAGTGTCTTCCTGAAGACGAATTGCTTTTCATCGATTTTGCTACGACTCCTCCAGAAATAAAGTGAGTCTTCTGACAAGGAGCTTGTCTAAGAGCTTTCCCAATGTCGGCAGCAGCAGGATAGGTATCTGTCCTTTTTCTTTCTTTGGAATTCACACGATATTCGCCTTTTCTACCTATTTGGGTGCATAATTGTACAGCCGGAAACAACACTGCATACGATACACAACACAACTTATTTCAAATTGTTGAACTGTCGTAGAAATATCGTGTGCTCATGTGTTCAATGGCTCAATTGTAAGTTGCTAATTTAGTATTTAATTGACAGAAGAAATAATATAAACCCCTGATAGTTTTTCTTAAATATATTTTTTTAATTCTCAAATAAGTTGAGTTTATAAATTCCCCACAATCAATAATATATTTTTTTTCAATATTTAATGAGTTAATTTGACTAGTTATTAGACGTTAGATATCTTATCAGCCTTTGCATCAACTACATGAAAACCAGAGTGTATCTTGTATAGAACGCAATCAACCGACAGCTGAATGATGCGCTAATTATATTCAATATTATTACTGAGGCTATCAATGTACCTGAATTACCATACCGGTGATGACAACAGTCTGAAATATGTCTATGGTTGCTCAACAGTTTGAGGGTTATACCCAATACATTTTTCTTTTTATATACACGGCTATTCAAATTCGTTTCTGTACATGGGGATCTCGTAAACGATTAGAGGTAGAGTGTCGGTTAAATTGTGGCAAAGTTGCGTATTTTAGAGACCTATTCAATGATGTAGAAAAATCGAATTTAGTTCTCTTGGTTCTGAAGATATACAGAAAAAAACAAAAAATCCCAAATTATTTTTTGCCTCTATCTTCTTTATTCGCAGAGATATTGAAAATCAGTCCACATTTTGCTATTGGCACTTGATGTGGGCTATCAGAATATGTCCATGATTCTTTTATACAGGGTGTCATCTGACTTGGGCCACCCCCACCTTTGAATTTTTAAATAAGGACCTGTATTTTTTGTTGAAGTTTTTGGATCGTCGACGTTCACTTCATACTGAGAAATGAAATTTGATTTTATATTTCGGGTAGTTTCGGTAATATTTTAGTATAATTGGGTGAATTATTCCCTTTTAAATTACGGCCCTGGAAATTGGTTGACTGAGTTATATAAAAACACAATAGCAACTTTCACGTCTCCCCATGTACCATAGTGTTTTTCGAAAGTATTTTTTTATTTTTAAGGTACCAATTCATATTTCTTCACATTTTCAATGCTCTTTGAGCGTTTTCTACAATGAACTTCGAAACCTTTTATGATTATCTGAAACATATCTACAACAAAAATAGATTATACGTATTTTGATAAGCTGAAAAAGAAATGATAGTAATAATTACATCCGCAAATACGAACCCTATAATTGTAATGAAAATTGAAATGAAGTAATTTATATACTCAAAAAAATTAATGGCGCAATAAATGTTCGAATTGGAGTCCTTCCATTTCGAGACAATTTTGAACTCGTTTTTTCATATTATTTATTGTCCTTAATACACTTCTTTGCTGCATTGTTGCGAAAGCATTCAAAATCCTCAATCCCAAGTCTTCCACATTCTCTACCTCTCCGTCAGCCTAAATCCTATTATTCAATGTCCCCCATAGAAAATAGTTCAAAATAGTAAGATCTGGTGGTCTTGCAGGCCATCTTATTGTGGCTTATTGTAGGCTCGCGGCTAAGCTCCAGTGAAGAGGGGAGTGGGTTGAACAAAACAAAATGTGGGGTGATATTAAAAAAAATGCGGGCGCCAGTCATATGAATGCTGAGCCTCCTGTGTAGATAATTTTACCAATTCCCATATAACACGAATAGTAATTTAGGCGAATGCCACACTCTTAAATGATAATCAGCTTATGATTGGAGTCATATAATATTACATAAGGTGACAATGGTTTTACGACCACATAAAAGTCAAAGTAGCTGAAGGCTTATTAGGAAGTACCAAAGACACTATCGAGGTGAATTATAACAAAAATAATATTATATAATATGAACTGTAGAATAGCCCAAGGCTCAAAATATCTAAGGGTAGTTACCCACAGTTATCTTACTCAAACAAAATATACCCCTTTAGGGTAGGATATTAAATAAAGCCGCTTGAGTTAGGTGCACCTTACCTGTAGCGTTTACATAAATTCAGAGCTAATATTTTCAATAGAGAAAAAGGTATATAATATCGAGTGAACTGGTTAACTTGCGTGCCACATCAGATTGGTTTCAGTCAGGCATTTACGGTGGAATCTACCAAGTGGAAGGATACCAGTAGTGAAGGTGCGAGGTACGGGTCAGCCTTCAGGGCAGTGACACCCGAATGAAAGATGAGCTCCTAAGTCTAACGATAAGTACGCTGACACCAAGATGAGCTCCTCAGTCTAACGATGAGTATGCTGACACCAAGATTAGTTTCCCCCCAGACGGCTAGTGCTCTGGGATGACGATAAGTATACCGATACAAAAGACCCTGAAATGAAATCATTGACTGTCTGATAACAACTTGACTAGATCTCATTCCTTTGTCTAGGAAGGCCTGGTGTTAACTGCGGGAAAGATCCTGTTAGAAGTCTCCTCTACAGATGTTATTTTCCTATCATAGTCCTAGTCAAAGGGTCAACGACGTCAGGCTTGATATACACGCTTTTCCAAAATTATGCCTACAAAATAAACCGAATTGCCAAAGGCTCAAAGGATAAAGTTAGGGGGTTCTGCTTACCCGAAGAATATGTGGTTAGAAAGTTAGGTTATATAATATTTGGTATGTTTTCCAAAAATTAACCAGCTTCCCATCAACTCACCAACGTGACAAAATACGGAAAACATTAATTCAGTTGAAAGAATAATCCCATTAATTGGATGATTTCAGAAATCAATATTCAATATTCAACTGAAAATATCCATCACTCTCTCTGCACAATTTCCACAGTAGACAGAAGACAGAAAAGACTTTATCTTCTTCTTTATTAAGACCGAAAACAAGAAACTTAGAGGAGTTGCCACGTAACTTCATTCCTCGAAGTGTCCAAATGTCAACAAAGGATTCTAAAATGTTCCTTGCCAAATTTCATTACCCAACATTATCTAATACTCAAACATACGGGAATTCGTCCAGACAGATAACTATTATGACGATATGGAGTCTTTCTAAATTCATGTCACCGACGGCATTTGAAGGTCATTTCCACCGATACATCACAGAGAAGTCGTATCTACCTGAAAAAGTGATCTATGCCCCAGCGACAGTCACTGAACTGAACAGCTGTTCTCTGACAATAGACAGCGCTGAAAATACAAATAATTGGAGGGATTATAGATAATGAAAGATGCGAAATGACTGTAAATATATCCAAAGTAAACAAACTACGAAAGAAATAATGTTTCAATGACAATTAGATTTTATTAAGGTAGGCAAATTCAAGCATCAGTCTAATAAATTCAATTTTATAACTAAAACTCTGAGTAGCTGATAGTGGATAAATAATAATGTTACAATTCCCCCCTTACTTTAAAAGAAATTTACCGAAATCGATGGCCGTTCAGCACCGAACTCGGATCAGGCAATCTTTTCGCTGCTGGATAGAATTGCTGCGCCGGCGATATACCTGATACCACTCGTCCCCCAATTCAAGGATGGACTAACCATCAGTACCCCTCAGTACAGCAGGAATAGAGAAACCCCACAAGAACCCACGTGTGGAAACAAAAATAAATTCATAGGAAATTGAAAAATAACCAATTGTCCACTTCAATTGGGGTGACATATAGCTCCATCAAGCTGAAAATGGCTAGGCCATTAAGTCCCGACAATTCGAAGATGTTCCTAATTGTGGCACTGCGAGCAAATTCCTCAATCGCGACGAATCCATGGAGCTCAGGATCCCCCAGTAGCATCGCCCGACCGCCCTTAGACGAGCTTCACACGATGACCGGCCTTGACCTCCACGATAGCCAAACGACACCCCCCAAAGTTCGCCCTTCCGTGGACCCTGCTCAACAGTCTCGATCTCGGAAAAATCTTCGCTGGATCCTCTAAGACATGTTAGGCTGCCGGACTGAGCAATGCTCGCACCTAACACAACCAAATCTCCTACAATACAAAAAAAGGGAAAGGCATATAAAAGGCATAACCAAACCGCCTAAGTTTGGTATCTTAGCACACTTGCGACATTCTATAAAGAATGGGAGGATTAAAACCCCGATAAAAAACCTCCTCCAAATTTCCTATTCCCCACAACTCCAGCCAAAACCCCAAGGACATCAGACATGACGAACTCGTCTGCAAAATACCCTTCCAAAACTTTGGGAAGTTTGCATTATACCAATATAATATAAACAGCCAAAATATGACAGGCCAACCTTAGATAGATAGATAAAAAAAACGTACCGATAAACACAACAACCACGAAGTCAACAAAAATATCCGGTGTCAAGCTCATAACCAAATACTCAAGGAATGTACTTACACAAAGGATACTTACCAAAGAAGACATGAAAGCTAATAAAAACTACATGCTCTTTCTGTAACTTAAACCTTGAACCCATCAGATGTGTTATTGCCATGAGCCCGAAAATACTTTCATAAATAATAACAACAAATGTATTCTCAGACACCCACAACAAAACACTTAAGGGTGGTACTGATACATAGAATACTTAACAGAAGACATCAAATAAAACAAACTAATGTCCTTCCAGTAGTATCAACTATAACCCAAACAGAGATGTTACTGCCATGGACCTGAAAATACCTTACAAAATAATAACAACGAAGATACTCTCAGCCACTAGATGGGGACCGTACCAAGTCCAAGTATCTTTAGGCATACGCCAGGGATGACCATCCTTCACCCCAAATAACTAAACGACAATCCTTATAGTTATGATTTATCATCAGGAGGGTGAGCTTTAAGATCCTTCACATGCCAAACTCCGCAATATTTACCAAAATCATCTTTATGTTCATAAGTCCAAGAAGATACCCGTTTCGAAACAATGAAGGGACCGACGAATTTAGGTGCCAGCTTAGCACTGAAATATTTTGCAGCGTCAGATAAAACGTGATTCCATCTCCAAACAGCTGATTAACATGATATTGAACATCACGACGTCTGAGATTATAGGTCTTGCTATTCTGTTCATAGGCTTTAGCTAACTTGACCTTCACATCAGCATATAATTTGGCAAAGACATTCTCACGTTCCTGAGTAAGCGCAGATCGATCAAAAGAAATCTCTTTTGGAGGTGCGTTATCTCCTTTGAACGGCAATTCTCGTCCAAACACAATAAAATTAGGAGAAAATCCCGTTACTTCGTGTTTCGATGAACGAATCGCCAAACCAACTTGGCTCAAACGTTGATCCCATCCTCTTTGATCTTCTGATAGGTACGATCTCAACATAGTTTTGATAACTCGATAAATCCTCTCAACGGAATTTGCTTGAGGATGATATAAGGCTACAAACTGAATTCTTATATTATAACTGGCTATAAACTTAACGAATTCTTTAGAACGAAATTGACAACCATTATCTACAATGATCGAATTTGGAGTTCCAAAGATTGGATAAACATGACATTCCAATATTTTAAAAATAGCCTTGTGGCTTTGTGAAGAGGAAACAAAAGTGGAAATTTACTAGAACAATCAGACACGACAAAGATATACTGATTACCAGAACGAGATCTGGGTAAGGGGCCAATTAAATCAGCAGCAAGTAACTCAAAAGGGCGAGATATCGCTACTTGTTTGGACAACATTAATCCTGGAGGACGTTTCTGCTCAAGCTTGATGGAATGACAAGTTTTACACTGGCGAATAAAAGAAGCTACATCAGAACGCATCTTTGGCCAATAATATTGTTCAGCAAATTTATTAAAAGTTTTGAAAACGCCAACATGAAGCAATACAGAATGGGTTTGCTCAATCAATGATTTCCTCAGAGGACGAGGCACCACTTCCTTCCAATGATCAGAAACGGTAGCAAGTTCTGGGATACGAGGTGTTATATTTTTAAAAAGTTTCCCTTGTTAAAATTGTCAAGAAGGAAATTTTTGTGGTGACTTAGATATTCTCTCGCACATTCTTTGATACCATTTATCGCTTTCACCAACAGAAGATGAGGTGTTTTCATCTAGACAAGAACAATTGAGAGCATCAACAATAGGAACAGCACGAGACAACATGTCTGGTACGACGTGTTCTTTCCCCTTTCGATGAATAATGGTATAGTCAAATTGTCGAAGACGTACAGCCCAACGAGCCAGTCGACCAGTAGGAGATTTTAACCTGTCAAGCCACAATAAACTCGCGTGGTCACTAATGACCGTAAAATGGGATCCTTCAAAATAAGGTCTTAGTTTTTCAATTCTCCACAGAACTCCCAAACATTCACGTTCTTGTCGAGTAAGAGACCTAGATAGATAGCATATCACCTTCTCACCATCAGGATGCGATTGCGTAAAAACAACGCCAATGCCATATCCCGAACTGTCTGCGTGAACTATAAATGGCAGTGAAAAGTCAGGGCACGATAATACCGGTGCACTTATAAGACATTCTTTCCACTTGTTCAAGGCTTCATTACATTCGGAACTCCAACTGAAGGTTTTATTCATGTGCAACAAATCGCAAAGAGGGGCTGTTAGGGTTGAAAAGTTTGGTACAAATCGCCTATATCATGAAGCCAAACCAAGTATGCGTCGAACTTCCGAAACGCATTCGGGAATAGGGATATCTATAATGGCTCGGACTTTTTCAGGATCTACTCTCAAACCAGTAGCATCTACAATGTAACCCAAATATAATAGTTCTGGTCGGCAAAAGTGACATTTTTCCTTCGAAACTGTAAGATTGGCCTTTTTCAAACGCGAAAACACTTCAGTCAATATTTCAATATGTTTCTTGAATGTTTGAGTGACAATGATAATGTCATCCAAGTATACAAAAACATGTGGCTCAAGCTCGGGACCTAATATCTGGTCAACAAGACGTTGAAAAGTAGCTGGACTATTGGATAAACCCATCGGTAAGCGACGAGATTGAAATTAACCTCGATTAGGAACAGTAAAAGCTGTCAAAGGCCGAGACGATTCAGCCAAAGGGACCAGAGAATATGCTGATTTGATGTCCATTGACGAAAGAAATTTTGCATCCCGAAGCTTGTCTAAGGTTGCCGAAATATAGGGTAATGGGTAGGCATCTCGTTCTGACACTTGGTTTAATTTAAGATAGTCAACACAAAATCTGTAAGAGTTGTCCTTTTTAACTAATAAAATGGGAGAAGACCAAAGACTGGTTGATCGTTCAACAATTCCTTCTGAAAGTAGCTTGTTCAATTCTGCATCAATGTGTGTTTGCATTACCGGACTGACCGGATAATACCTTTGCTTGATAGGTGGAACAGAAGTTTTGATGACATGATGGACTAGATCTGTACATCCAAGTTTGTCACCCATTTCCAGAAAAGCTTTTTGCCCAACTTCATGTAAAATTTGTGAAAGGTGTTAATTGTTCCTCGGATTGTAACGCTATTGAATCAATAGAAACTTGAGGATTACTTGCAAAGACCCATTCTCCCCTTCGAAGATCAGGAATGATTAATAATTTTTTCCAAAAATCTATACCCAAAATCAAAACATGAGGTAAAGCTGGTATGATCAAAGCTGAAATAATTTTCACACGATTTACCAATTTCATGGGAAGATCTACGGTACCAATGCTCGAACATTGGTCACCCGAGAATTGACTATTTTTTCAGAATTTACTTGAGGGTTAAGTCTTTTCAACATTTTCCAGCAAGGACCCCCGACTATTGTATTTGAATTGTATTTGAAGCTCCTGAATCTAGAAGGCCAAGCAGATTGATATAAAAGATCGAAACTGACAGATAGGGTCGTTCTCATCTTGCGCATGTGCCAGAACATAACCAAGAATAAATTTCTGTTTATTGGACAGACAAAGATCAGCCGAGTAGGGTACGGAGGCACATTTGATGCTATTTATGGACTCCTCAATTAGTTTCCCGACCGGGCATTACATTTAGGACAAGTCCTTACTGTGAAATTTGGAAGACCACATTTGAAACAATATTTCGTTTTACCAGCAGATGCGGGACATTGCTTTGAAGTATGCCCTTGACTTTTACAGTTCCAACAAGTAATTATGGTGTCCACTTGACTAGATGAAGTAGATGACACTTCTGAATAAATTTATGCTAAGTCTGGTTCCATAAGATAATTTTTAATTCTTGGAGGTGGGACAAAAGACTCAATCGCTTCCTTGCGCGCTTCTAGTTGACGACCTAATTCTAAAAGATGATTTATTGAATCAATTTTAGTTAGTCCCAACTGACTTTGATAAAAAGGCGATATATTTCTGAGCAAAATTTTTAAACGGGCTTTGTCATGCACTGGAATTGTCAATCTATTAAACATGATTTTCATTACCGCAATATACATTCCCATTGTCTCACCAGGACCTTGAGTTCTTTGCTTCACCTCTTGGAATAATTTTTCATTATAATTGGGAGGTAAAAATTGAATGCGCAACTCCTTCACAAGGTTGGACCAAGAATTAATAGTTGGTCGAACAGACCTATATCAAATGAGAGCCTTTCCAGTAAAAAGATCACTAGCTGAAGTGAACAATTGAGCTTCCGTAACATTTCGAGAAATACAAAGTTCCTTAACATTTTCTAAAAAGGCACTAAGTGAACCACGAGAATTATCACCATCAAATTTATTAATATTCCATTTGGAAACAGGCACACTCTTACAATAATTGGAAGAAATAGCAGGAGTTGGTTGGCTAAATACCTGAATAGCTATGTCATCATCAGACTCTTCAGACTCTGAAGCACTCGACATAACAGTTGATGATAAAAGTACACTCAGTTCCAAAGGTGTAGAATGTTGTGACAACCTTTTATATTTCCTAACCCGTGATTTGAGTTCGGCTTGACAATTTAGAAGGTCCACTAAATGTTTTGACTTGGTTGCATGCTCATAATCCGAAGTTGCAATAGCTCCTTCAGCTCGTTTGAACAAATGAATCAGTTTTTTACTGATTTTTAAAAAGTCTGTGTCTGACTCATCACCTGTAAAACTTGAGATCAGAGTTTGTATTTCTGTTATTTTTAAAGAAATATAGGTTGAATCACCTTTAAATGAAAATGGATGCTTAGGATACTTGATATTTGTTGAACTCTTTTCTAATTTTAAATAACCCCTTAAACATTTCCTCATATCAGCCACAACAGTTTGATCAGTGACTCCCCGAATGGCCAATTCATAAGTTAATTCTTCCTTATCAAGACGCCCTATTTGAAGTTTGCCTTCCATAATGAACAAAATTTCTCCAAAAAGTTAATAGAAGAAAAAAAATATTCCAAACAGTATTACCCTCCAAAGGAAAAAATCTTTAAACCACAATCTCCTCTATCAGAGAAAAAAAATGATAATATATATATATATCAATACCACAACAATGAACCTAAAAAAAAAATACCAAGTATTATACACAGACTATTAGAGTCATCCTGTATAAATATAGCACTTTAAGACTGTCAAATAGAGGGAAAAAATATAGATAACAAATTGATAGAATATCATCGAATTAGAAAGAAAAGAAAAACAAAAAAAAAAACAATGACTTATGTACCCTTCAACGTTTGGGCGCCAGTTTGCCACCGTCATACAATTAAAGTAATCTAGTAGGCAAGGTCACCACTTACGCTTTTGACAAGTGTCCAAAAGCTGTTAGAGTGACAGGGTAGGCTCGCGGCTAAGCTCCAGTGAAGAGGGGAGTGGGTTGAACAAAACAAAATGTCATGTGATATTAAAAAAAAAAAGCGCCGAAGGCTCAAAATATCTAAGGGTAGTTACCCACAGTTATATTACTCAAACACAATATACCCCTTTAGGGTAGGATATTAAATAAAGCCGCTTGAGTTAGGTGCACCTTACCTGTAGCGTTTACATGAATTCAGAACTAATATTTTCAATAGAGAAATAGTTATTTATTATACAAGGGAAAAAAGTATTAGATTTTAGCTCGAGGTTGTGTTGTGTTTCAAGAGCTAAAATCTAATATTTTTCCCGTGTATAATACACTATTTTTTTCTGTGGCGCGAAAAACGACGATTCAATAGTGAGAAAAACATATTCTCACATTATATTGAAGTCAGAATATTATCGATATGAAATTTGAATTTTTAAACTAGTAAGCTGTTGTACGTATAGCGACAATTAGACCAGAGTTGCTAAGGAAAACTTCAAAGTAATCAAACATCTGTCAGTTTAATTCTGTGATTTGATTTGAAAATTGCGAACTCAGTAATTGTTTAATGGTTATTTTGTGTAATATAAAGTTAAAAAATGCCTGATTCCGAGTTTTCTCTGACTCCACCGGAGTTGGTAGAAGCAGCGAAAGTAGCGTCACGAAAATTATTGCCAGCTAAATCGCGGAAAATTTACGAAACCGCGTATTCAAGATTTATGGAATGGAAGATGAGAAAAACATGCAGTTCATTCTCGGAGATGGTGTTATTGGCTTATTTTTCGGAACTGGCACAACAACAAAAGCCATCAACAATGTGGTCCAATTATTCAATGATTAAAAGCATGTTACGATCCAATAATAATGTAGACATTTCAAAATATTTCAAGCTGATTACATTTCTGAAACAAAATGGGAAAGGTTACACGCCCAAGAAAGTTGCGATTTTTACGAGTACACAAATTAGTGATTTTTAAAATAATGTACCCGATGAAGTTCATTTAATGGCCAAGGTTGTTGATTTGGGATTGCAGGAGCTTGTAGAATTTATGAAATCAGCCAGGTAACATTAGATGATATCGAAGATTCGGGAAAGTTATTAGTTGTGAAACTGAAGCAAACAAAAAACGATGTAAACAGAAGATTTGTACTAACTGAAGAATATATTAAATTTTACCGAATGTACATAGCCCTTCGTCCAGCAGCAGCAAAGGATCGCCGCCTGTTTTATGCATATCGCAATGGAAAGGGTATCAATCAGGTTGTGGGTAAAAATCAGTTTTATAAGGTACCTGAAACAGTAGCTAATTTTCTTCAACTTGAAAATGCTAGCTCATATACAGGTCATTCATTTCGAAGATCGTCTGCTACACTTTTAGTTGAATCTGGGGGAGATTTGATGACACTAAAGAAATATGGCGGTTGGAAGTCATCAACGGCCGCTGAGGGCTATGTTGATGAATCGGTGGCACACAGGACAGAAATTGCTAATAAAGTGTTCAGAACGTGTGGCAGTGCTGAAATAACACCCGATTTGCGACCAGGTACATCAACGGCAGTTGTGTCCATGTCAGAAAAAAATATTATTTCAACACAAGACAATCCGACTGTTGTACCGAATAGTTCAAGGAACATGTCATTCATGTAATGCACATTCAATAATTGTACTTTTAATATAAAGGAAATGTAACTTATGTTCAATAAAATATTCTAAACTTAAGTATCTTCCTTTATCTATGTGTGAATATGTCCGGGAAAAAAGTACTCACTTTTTTCCCGGTCACTTTTTTCCCGGGGAAAAAAGTAATTTCATGAAAAGTTATATTTTGTTACCTAGCAACAGAGATAAAATGTCAATTTTTTTTCCCCGTCACAGAAAAAAAGTTTATAATATCGAGTGAACTGGTTAACTTGCGTGCCATATCAGATTGGTTTCAGCCAGGCATTCTGGTTAACTTGCGTGCCATATCAGATTGGTTTCAGCCAGGCATTTACGGTAGAATCTGCCAGGTGGAAGGATACCAGTAGTGAAGGTGCGAGGTACGGGTCAGCCTTCAGGGCAGTGACACCTGAATGAAAGATGAGCTCCTCAGTCCAACGATAAGTACGCTGACACCAAGATGAGCTACTCAGTCTAACGATAAGTACGCTGACACCAAGATTAGTTTCCCCCCAGACGGCTAGTGCTCTGGGATGACGATAAGTACACCGATACAAAATACCCTGAAATGAAATCATTGACTGTCTGATACCAACTTGACTCCTCTACAGATGTTATTTTCCCATTAACTGAATGATTTCAGAAATCAATAATCAATATTCAACTGAAAATGTCCATCACTCTCTCTGCACAATTCCCACAGTAGACAGAAGACAGAAAAGACTTTATCTTCTTCTTCATCAAGACCGAAATCAAGAACCTTAGCGGAGTTGCGAAGTAACTTCATTCCTCGAAGTGTCCAAATGTCAACAAAGGATTCTAAAATGTTCCTTGCAAAATTTCATTACCTAACATTATCTAATACTCAAACATTCGGGAATTCGTCCAAACAGATAACTATTATCACGATATGGAGTCTTTCTAAATTCATGCCACCGACGGCATTTGAAGGACATTTCCACCGATACATCACAGAGAAGTCGTATCTACCTGGAAAAGTGATCTATGCCCCAGCGATAGTCACTGAACTGAACAGCTGTTCTCTGACAATAGACAGCGCTGAAAATACAAATAATTGGAGGGAGTATAGATAATGAAAGATAAATATATCCAAATTAAACAAACTACGGAAGAAATATTGTTTCAATGACAATTAGATTTTATTAAGGTAGGCAAATTCAAGCATCAGTCTAATAAATATAAATCGAATTCAATTTTATAACTAAAACTCTGAGTAGCTGATAGTGGAAAAATAATAATGTTACACGATCCAAAAACTACAACAAAAAATTCAGGTCCGTATTTAAAAATTTAAAGATGGGGGTGGCCCAAGTCAGATGACACCCTGTATAAAAGAATCATGGACATATTCTGATAGTCCAAATCAAGTGCCAATAGCAAAATGTGGACAAATTTTCAATATCTCTGCGAATAAAGAAGATACAGGCAAAAAATAATTTGGAATTTTTTGTTTTTCCTGTATATCTCCAGAACCAAAAGAACTAAATTCGATTTTTTCACATCATTGAATAGGTCTCTAAAATACGCAACTTTGCCACAATTTAACCGACACTCCATCTCTTATCGTTTACGAGATCCCCATGTACAGAAACGAATTTGAATAGCCCTGTATATGGTGTCACAAGCAAGTAAATGATTCAGCTGGAAACCGTCTAAGCATAAATTCTTTCAATAGCATCGAGAGAGAAATTAAACATATAATTAGATTAACACCTATTTGTAATCAATTTTAAGAAATAAATTAAAATAATTAAGGACCTACCGGTACTGGAGTTCATAGCAAAAAATCCTTCAGGATTGCCCGAAACAATTTTGTAGGTGATTTCTTGATTTGGATCTATATCTCGATCAAACGCTTTTATCTGAAGAACCGTTGTGCCTACAGGACTTTCTTCTGCAATGGATGGATAGTACACTGCTTTTTCACTCAAAGGGAAGTTATCATTTTTGTTGAGTACTTCGATGAAGATCTACAATTGTAAAAAAAGTAATTAATTTTTATGTACGTATTGTCAGTTATCCTCATCAGTAATATTTTGTTCAAATAGAAGATTATCAGTTATGGTGATAAGTGATAGGTAGATTTCTGGTTCTCTGGAAACACAAACTCGTAATTTCACAATGGTCTCTCAATCAAATTTTCACACAAAACTCCTTTCAAATAATTATTCCTTCCGTCTGTAGTGATCCATTTGAAAGCGAACAACTCTTCAAAATTGTTATTCATTATTCGATTCAGAAGTTCTCTTTTTTTAATAATATTCAATAACTTTAATACAGGGCCGTAAATTAAAAATGAAATTAATAATTTCAAGGCCTACCTTGAATTAATTTCTTCAACAAAAACCCAAAAATTGTGTTGGCAATTTTTGTTTAAACGAAATCTGACGCAGCCGCTGGATTTACAATACCCACAATTGGATATTAAAAAAATTTCATAAAAAATTTAATTTTCCAACATAAATATAGCATAATTAAAATTCAAATTACGTTATCAAAATATTTCAGATAATTTTTTTTTGTTTTTTTAGTAGTTTTTTAGTTTAGTAGATAGTTTTGTAACAATTATTGATGTACATTTTTTGAATCTCAATAAATTCCAAAATCGTCCTGTTTATCATGAAATATTGTAATTTACAATGCCCCATCAGACTGCTATCAGTTTGAATTGTACACATTTATAACCAACTGTTATTCATATATTGCCAATCTGTGTTTTCTCTGAACACGCCCCACATACATAATGAAATATTTCTCTTTTATTAGTTTTTTCTGATTTCTGACTCCTTAACGGAATCAATTTCTCCAGATCAGGTGAATAGATATAAAAGAAATGTTTTGATGATTTCACAAATAAAAATTATTGATAGTGTACCTTATATGGTAATGTATCATCACTCATAAACCCTCCTTTTCCGACAAATCCAATGTCATCTGGCCATCGATACGGTTGGGAGGGGGGAAGGGGGAGCGTCGTGATTTTAATAAATTGCATATGGCATGCTCTTTGGTATCCACCGCCGTGGAGGACTCGGTACACGGCAAGTAGTACAAGGGCAGACCTGTTTTATTTTCTGCCCTCAACATTGTTTCATATCCATTTCCGAACTGTTGAGTATCAACGACACGACAAAAATAAGCGGCCGACCTAACTTTTCCAATAAACCTTCTTCTGATGAAAAACTGAAGTTACGAAATTAATCTGCAGTTGATCACCTGTTTGAGCCGGAAAAGTCCTGCTATAGAGCTCTTGCAGAGTAGTTAGTTATTCTAGTAAGGATATTTACTCCTACTTGACTTATAATTCAATACCCGTCATTTTCAATTGGACATATGCTATAATATCTATGCAAAGGTATAGTCATTTCTGAAAGGATTGTTTACTGGTTGAGATAGTGTGACCCGGGGTGTTGGTTGTTTAATATAATTCTGGGATTTCACCTATAAGGGAGGAGGAAGGTACTAAACAAGTATGTAAAGTATACACCAATCGCACCTGCACAAAAGAGGACCTAGCAGACTTTCAAGTACAGCAGTGTGAGAGGGTGCTACAGCTACGTAAGGATAAGCCAATGCATGGGGTCTTCTTCAAGAACATTCGCTTTTCTCAGGTCAAGTGGGTTGAAGTCGGAAACCGAGGGATTCATAATGAACTGCCAAGATGGTGTCTTCAACACCCTTGTCTACCGTAGTCGCGTGATGGGTATAGAGGTCCCTGACACTAGATGCAAAGCGTGTCGTGGGGCAGCTGAGACCGTAATGCATTTGCTGTCAGCTTGTCCAGCTTATGCGATCTCAGCCTATATCCTAATATAGGCATAACGCGGCCCTACGGTTGTAATACCACCTACGACACTCGTACGGTATATACGAGATACCGGTGTTGCCTTAGGCCGGATTCTCCCCGGATCGGAATGATTATAATCGTCCTGATCAAGATCGATCCGATTGAGGTTGGTCCGATCGAAATCGAGGGATCATACCCACCGGATTCATCGGTATGATATAAAATGTCAGATAATGCTTACTAGTCTCCTTCAAAATGTCGTTAAGTGAGAAGGAAGTTGTAGTACTTGCATATTATAGATTACGAAGACTTCGTCGCCGTCGCCGGATTTGGGTTCATCCGTACATAGTAGAAAATGGAAATAGAGGTGCTTTCATTTGCACCCGTGAGCTGGTGCACCACGACGACAAGTTCAAATACAGCTATGTGGCGGAAGAATTAGTGTAGTTACCTAAACTATCTAATAAATGTGTTTTCATAAAACGATCAAACTTACTTATTTTTAGCACATTATTTCATTATTCAAGAAGTTCACAAAAATACGTAAAATATGTTATTCTAAGCTGATAATCTCAGTGTTCTTCCAACTTCGACCCATGTTTTCTCTACCACTGACCGTTTGGAGTGGTCAGCTCGCGTGACGTCATACAAACAGGGATACTTATCTACTTCCAAACACAAAAAAGTTTAGTTAACTTGCTGTTCTTCCATCGTACAAATTCACAAATAGTGAACCAAACAGTGTTAGTGAACACGTACGCGTTTGCAATAATGTGTACGATCTTCATCGCGCGATCGAAATCTGGAGGATTGTGATCGGTCCGATCCTGTGAGAATCCGGCCTTATGCTCCTGGGGATATTGAGTCCGTTATGGAGAATGAGAAGTGCCGAATCTATTGAAACTACTCATTCCCCATCCTCAGGCAAATACAAGCCAATAAGCCTGATTTACTCCTCCTCGACCATCAAAGTAGGACGATTTTCGTTATAGATTTCTCGGCTCCTGAAGAAACTAACGTCGTCCGAAAACAGGAGGAAAAACGGACAAAATATCGAGATTTACTCTTTGAACTCTGCAGGCTTTACCCAAACCATTCTGTCAAAATGGTGGCTCTGATCATAGGAGTACTTGGTGGAATGATGGGCACGCTGCTCTCGAATCTGAAAATCATACCGGCTTGCCGTGATGCAGCAGAAAACTTAGCCGGAAGAATGCAGAAGGCCGTAATTATTGGTTCACTCCGTTTACTCAGGGAACATGAATCTCGGACCCAGTAATCACTCACCCCACGGACGTGGGGAGTGTTTGCTGGGGTTAATGACACACCAGCGTGCCCTCCAGTAGTATCAGAGCTCCGGAGACAGGGCCCGACTGGGATATGGAAAAATAAATAAAAAAATTATAACAATACTCCCTCATTAACACTCGTTCAGTGTACCCAAAGGCATAGCCTTTGCGGGTAGAGGACGGCTATTATTATTGTTTGCAAATAATGAATACAGTTATTGCCTTGTTCAAATTCATGCCATTTGTTTCTTATCATAATAAACACTGAGTGTACTTTTTAGCAGTAGCTGAAAGAGGTCCAAGTGTAGACATCTTGCAGCCCATTTGGCTGAAACTATTATTGATTTCCTCAACTTGCTAGCTAGATTTTTTGGGTATAATTTAATGAAATCTAGTGATATGCCTCGAACACTATATTGATTATTTTTTTTAAATAAGAGATAATGGTCAAATGAGAGATGAAGATAATGTAAATATAATATAAAATATTATAACATAAATAAGAGATAATGGCAAATGACAAGCAATCAACGCCGACGGTGAATTGAGTAGCTGTCAACATGCAAAAATGTCGGGGCGTGGAGCAAGTGGTATGGCGTCCGTGCTACGGGGCTGAAGGTCCCGGGTTCAAGCCGCAGTCAGATCTGGGATTTTTTCAACTTAATTTCACCGATTGAATTGGTTGACTAGGGTGAGTCCTGCACTATTCACTGTTGCGTTCAAATTAACAGTGCTGCTCCTAAAGTGGCGTATGGAGTTAGTAAGACAGCCTGCCCTGAACACATAGTTGCTAGTGATCTTAGCAATCGATGCCACCATAAACACCTAGGAAATAAACAAGAAAAAAATCTCTCTTGAGAATGCAAACCATCGAGACCATCTCATAATGAACTTCGGCCTAAGAACCCGGAAAACTATCATGTAAACGTTTTTCATAAGTAGACAATTTTTGCCCATCACTGTATTTTTTTTTTTTATCTGTCGAAAAGTTAACAGGAGTAGGGGGTCATTTTATGGAAAGACTGAATATTACTAAGAAGCTAAATTGTCTCACCTCAACACTGGAGAAAAGAGGAACAACACCGTGATCTTGAGCAAAAACTGTAATCCAATAATGACTCTTGGTTTCAATGTCTAGAACAGCAAGAGTCCTAATATTTCCTGAAAATAAGGTATACAGGTAAATGAATAAAGAAACGTATTTATTAATACTGAATACAAACAGATGCACCATTTACATGAATTCATTGTAGATATATCAATAGTATAAAAATATATAATTAAAGTGTATACAGTGACCGCCAAAAAGTATGTACCATATGGAAAAAAAGTTTATCATTGAAGTATTGGAAAAAATATTGTGGGGAAAAGTTTGTGTATGTCCGATAACCTAAAAATCGATTTTGACACAAGTCACGTGATCGATAGTATGGCGGCAAATTGAAAGAAATTGCTATGAAAATGCAGAAAGTGGGGTAATATGGCAAGATATCAAAAAAAGTAATTTGAAAAAGTTACTTAGAATTCAATTTTATACACATGAATGAAGTTTCAAGAAAATTGGAAATAGCTATTTTTTTGAATATTTTCCCATGTATTTAAAAATATCAATTTTTTTCTTATGAATAGCTTGACTATACCGAAACATTCGCATTTCAATGAT
The DNA here is from genome assembly GCA_958502065.1 of Chrysolina americana. NCBI lineage: Eukaryota > Metazoa > Arthropoda > Insecta > Coleoptera > Chrysomelidae > Chrysolina > Chrysolina americana. The sequence continues at coordinate 37,902,983 of OY293414.1, read as the reverse complement.
AATGACAGAACTTTCTATATATTTTAAAAATAGGATTGTTTCAGAACCCTTGCTGGTACATCGGTTCGTATCTAACACTCATATCAGAATTCCACGACAATTGTGATGACATCCATTGTGTTTTCCAGATTATAATCAAGTTTCGATGATAATCGTGCATGAAAATTTCAGTTTTTATATAAACTGCAACTATGTAATTTATTGCACTATTAATCTAAAACAGAAATTCTGAATATTTTCTTAGTTTTTTCAGCATTAATCTATGTCAAAGTATTGGTGTTAGATATAAATGTATAACTCACTTCAAAATGATGAGATGTGGTCCTGAAAAGATATTCTGCAGAACAGTTTTTTTTTATTCATTTAAGTGATTAAAATTTTCTAAATCAATTTTTTTTTAACTATTTCTAATAACAGTTCATATCTCAATATGCCTTCCTCCTCTTTCTATACATAAAATCGTTCTATGGTATATTTCTTTTCGAACGTACAACAAAAAATTTTGATAAATGTCTGCTCCACAATGACGGATAGTTCCTTCCAAGTGTTCAATATTTCGAAAAGGTCTACATTTGTAAACAGTATTTTTTAAATAGCCCCACAAGAAAAAGTCACGTGGGGTCAGATCAGGTGAACATGGCGGCCAAGAAACTTCTGAAAACCTACCTATCCACTTTCTAGGAAATGTGGTGTCTCTTATTGCCAAAGTACTATGGGTGGGATCCTGTTGGAGATGCATTTTTCGCCTTTTTTCTAACGTGAAATTGTCTAATTCATTTTAAAAATCGTTCCTCAAAAAATCCAAGTACTTTTCAGCATTCAAATTCTGACGGAAGAAAAATGGTCCAATTATTATTCTGTCATTAAAACTTCCGCACCAAACATTCATTTTAAATAAATATTGATTACGGGCTTCTAGTGTAAAATGTGGATTCTCATCCGACTACCATCTACAATTTTGAGATGAAACGATACCATTTGAAGTGAAAGCTGACTCATCACTAAATGAAATGAATTTCGTAAATAATATTGTATTTTCTTCAATTTGTCCTTGCAGCCAAAAGGAAAAATACAAGCGTGGATCGTAGTCTCTCTTCTTAAGCGTGTGAATCAATTTTGGTTTATAAGGCTTGAATTTGTTTTTTTTTTAGCAATCTTCGGATAATAGAAGTCGAAAATATTATCATCGGAACTTGATTATAATCTGGAAAACACCATGTTTTCGGAGTGTCATGTTATCACAATTGTCGTGGAATTTTGATACAACTGTTAGATTCGAACCGATGTACCAACAAGGGTTCTGACACAAACCTTTTTTTTTTAAATATAGTGCCCTCTGTTGTGGAGAAAATGAGAAAGTTCTGTCATTATCATTGAAATACGAATGTTTCGGTATAGTCAAGCTATTCATAAGAAATTATTTTTTTAAATAGATGGGAAAATATTTTTAAAAAATTTGCTATTTCCAATTTTCTTGAAGTATCTCTTGAAACTTCGTTTATGTGTATAAAATTGAATTGTAAGTAACTTTTTCAAATAACTTTTTTTGATATCTTGCCATATTACCCCACTTTTTGCTTCATCATAGCAATTTTTTTCAATTTGCCGCCATACTAGTGATCACCTGACATGTGTCAAAATCGATTTTCATGTTATCGGACATGCACAAACTTTTCCCCAGAATATTTTTTCGAATATTCCAATAATAAATTTTTTTCCCATACATACTTTTTGGCGGTTACTGTATAAACAGATATGGTAAAATATTATCGGCATATAGCGTTCCCAATACGGTTGGTTGATTGTTGGTATAGCCAGTCGACCAGTATAATATAATAAATAAACCTCGAGCCTCGAGCACAATTTACGTGACGGTGTCAGTATATCACCGCAGTTGTGGCAGTATTGGGAATGCTATATGACGATAATATTTTACCAATCTATATATACCGGGTGACCCAGAGCTTTTAGGCCAGCAGATATTCCAGTTATTGGCAGAAAAAAAAATTAAAAAGTAATATATGTCGTAGGAGACTGAGCAAAATTATTGGAGCCCACTCTTAAAACGAATCATTGCAGTAATAAAGTGACAGTGACGAAATTGTTGGTTCACCTCACAATGGGAATTATTTAGGCTGGTTAAAATTAATAGCCTAATTTGACGCTTTTATGGCTCAACATATTCAAAATCATGCTAATAAACGAAAGGGACACACGTCATATTCATCAAAAACAATTTGTGAGGAATTTATTCATCTAATTGCATCAAACATACTGAATTAAATTATTAGCAATATCAAGACATGCAAATACTACTCAGTTTTATGTGGTTTTAACACTATTAAGCAAGTTTTGGAATAACGTAGATCAAAAATTGTGTTCCTGCAGTATTAGAAGATATTTCTTCCCAGGAAAGACAACAAATGTGGGAGCAACAAGATGGTTCTCCCTCACATAACCACAATATAGTTACTATTTTCCTCAATTATAAATGTAGGATAGAGAAGATAGTAATAACTTAAAAAATTATTACTACATTCATCATGAATTTCCACAAAATAAATAGATCTTCAGTTGAACACCTTTTCTCAATAATACCTTTCAAGACCATTGGATTAGCAAAAGAGGACCTCTTCGTTGGCCTGCACGTTCTCCAGATCTAACGCCATTAGACTTTTTTATGGGGATATTTGAAACAAGTTGTTTGGAAACTCAACGGATAAGTGTTGAATATTCAACCCAGAAAACTTCAGGGGCTTGTAATACCGTTATTCCGGAAATGATTAGAGCTTCCTGTACTCTAGCGCTGATCCGGCGACTCGAAGCATGTGAGACAAGTGCTGACCAACGTTTTAAACCATTTCTGTAGTGTAATGTATTATTCAAAACACAGATGAGTTCATAAATCAATATTTCATTTGTCTTTTTATTTGCCACAGTTCTGCATGCTATTCTGGCTACTATGATGTATCATTGAAGACATGAAAAGGACTGAAAGTTGAACAAAAACAAACTTGAGGGTGCAATTTGAAAAACTGAAGTTAGGGGTGCTTTCTCGGGGGTTGTTTGCCAAGGGGTGGATTTTGCGATAGTGCATGAAAGAGCTTATGGTCTCATACCACAAATATTTTTTTAATTTTTTTTTATATGTAACTGAATATAAAATTGAACGCAGGTTGAGAAATATGACACCAGCTTCGATAAAATCAGTGAACTCCTTAAATTTGTTCAAAAAGAAAGTGAAGGTTTGGATTCTGTCTATGAATAGGATTACTTTGCACAACGTTATTGACTCCTGACAAAACATAATGTTTATTAATAATATATTCCCTACACATATATGTGTTTTTTCTACGCCTAACTGTGTTATGTTAGAATTTCATGTATATTTTATATATTCAACTTCATTTTAAACATTGTTCGGCCCATGTATTACTGATGGAGTTTAACTTTTATAATGCTCAACTATATTGAATGTCACGGAAATCTTATTAAAATTATATTTTCTATCTATTTTCAACGATGTTTCAGCAATTTCATACTGACATATTTTTTATTCTTATTACTATTATGCCCTTTTTATAGCTTTTATTAATTTTTAACGAAATTCTCCCACATGCTCATGTATAAATATCTCTATCACTTAGGTAATTGTAATACTTGATGTTCAACTCCAAACTATATATTTTGTATAACACTCGATTGATCTAACTCATCTTGTTCGTAACGTGGAAACTGTCCATAGATAAGCTCCTCGGTACCTTTTTGGTCTGTCTCCTTAAAAAAATCTATGTAGTCCACTATTTACTATATTTGTATACTTATTATATTATATATTATTATTATTATCATTTAATGTTGTGTGAAATTGACAGTTTGTAACCTTGAAGTAGAAATGCACCCAAATCATCAATTTTGACCACAGTGATTTTACCGGGATCCGGAGGGAAAAGGCAGTTTTTCCTCCAGGGCCGGCCGTGGGTTTACTGGGATACACCTCCCCTCTGTAAACCATTTCACTCAGTTCTTAGTAGATGAGAAGTAGGCACCCACAACCGACCCTCTCAGAATCTCAGAATGGGGTTCCAAGTAAAGGTGGTGTGGGGCAAAAATAATGGATTGCCAATCAACGACGATCGCGATAACAACAGATGCTTTGAATGTACAGACATCCATTATTATTATTATTATTATTATTATTCAAGCTATTACAACCTGAGAACGGCAAATTTCATCTGCAAATTTTAAATTTCGTCTAGGATACGAGATTGAAAATGTAGTTTTTATTAATATTCAAGCCGCACCATTGTCAACATTCTTCTCACGCAAACATATAATACACTGTTTCTGAACCCTTTCCTTGATTATCAAGGCAATATTAGCAAGATAAGTTACAGATTGGAACGATGTTTTGTTTGCAAGTGGATAATATAAATGAGTGTTCATCAAAATTAAGTAGAATTGAATTCACTGTTGAAATATTGGATACCGTTGACTCCTTTAACGAGTCTATTGTAAGGATAGATAGTTGATCTTGAAATATAATACTTAAAGAACAAACATAAAGTGAAACGAAAGTAGTAAGCATTCAAAAAAGTTGAGACATGGTTATAGAAATTAATAACAAATGCATCCCTACCTTTTTTATCTATGGAAAAAATTCCAACTCCATCACCAGCCCTAATGGAATACTCAATGTTGCTGTCTCCCCCAGGTGGATCTAGATCAGTTGCATTAACCTGCATTACAAAAGTACCCACAGGTTGATTCTCTGTCACTTTTCCAGTTAGCACAAAATCATCAAATTGGGGTGTGTACATATTCTCATTCACATCAACAACATTGATAGTCAACCTAGCTTCTGATGATAAAGATGGGGTTCCTCTATCGTTAGCAAAAACCAGCAGACTGTGAACCTGTCTTTCCTCAAAATCCAAAGCTTTAGTGGTGCGGACACTTCCAGAAAATGCATCTATTGTGAAAATATCTTCTCCGTCATTATTTTCTAGAGAATAATAAACTTCACCTTCTGGACCCCAATCAGGATCTGAAGCCATCACAATGGCAACAACTGTCCCTTTAGGTAAATCTTCGCGAACCTTAACCACATAGTTAGGTAAACTGAACTTGGGAGCGTTATCATTGATATCATCAACTGATATCCTAACAAGTGCCTCAGAATACAAAGGTGGATTATCCAGACCCTTCCCACCACCATCTGTAGCACGAATTCTAAGCTCATATAGATCTTGATGTTCACGATCCAAGTTACTGGTCACACTAAGTACACCTGTCGTTTCATCAATAGAAAAATCTCTAGTATCTGTAACCAAAGTATATATCACTTTTGCATTATCTCCTTCATCAGCATCAGTCGCATTTGCTTTAAATATTGCTGTACCATTTTGAGCATTTTCAGTAACTCTGAAACTTGCCAAAGGTTTTTCAAACTTTGGTGCATTATCGTTCACATCCAAAATGGTGATGGGAAGTACTTTCGAAAGAGATTTCTGTGGTTTACCCAAGTCTGACACTGTGATATTTATAAAATACTCATAATCACGTTCTCGATCTAAATATCCAATTACCTGTAGCTCTCCTGTTTCCATGTCCACACTGAATTGAGAGTGTTTATCTCCTCCGGTTATTCCATAAACCAACTTACCATTATATCCTAAATCTCTGTCTTGGGCAATTAACTTAACCAAAGTTGTACCAAGTGCTACAGATTCATTGACTTTAATTTCAACTGGAAAATCAAGAAATTCTGGGGAGTGTAAGTTTTGGCCATAACGGGTAGGCATCAATAGAAACTCTTGAGTTATGAGTTTATTATTTTCCTCTGCATTGGCTAAGACTTCGGTCAGTCTCCTGGCAACACCAGTATCTTTACAATCAAATATTCCAGTATTTTCCGCTAATTTATTACTACTCCTGTCTTTTGTATTAATAAGCTTCAAACGCACTCTTGAAACGTCCGCAAAATGTGTATTATCAGTTGCAGTCACGTTTAGTTCTCTTTCATCTATTTTCAAATCATTTAGATCACAAATGACAGAAATTGTTCCAGATGTCGGGTCAATACTAAAACATCCATCTTCATTTCCGGATACAATTCGATAACTTATAATGTTACCAGAATCGAAATCAATAGCTGATAGAGTAATTATTTCAGACCCAATTGGAATATATCTTGATACTTGTCCAATACAGTCTATTTTTTCAAACTGTGGTCTGTTATCATTTATGTCTTTGATGTTGACAGTTAACTGTATTTCTGTTTGACGACGATAAGGCAATCCCCAATCAGAAGCTCGAATGTGCAGGACGTATTCACGCCTCATACTTTCGTAATCCAGGAGTTGAGTTGTTTTAATAGTTCCAGAAAAGTGATCAATTTCGAATGGAACCTTGTTTAGATTTGCTATTAGATATGATATATAAGCATTTTCTCCTCGATCTTTATCTTTTGCCCTTACTGTTGTGACGGAGGTTCCTGCTGGCATATTTTCATCTATCCAAACACTAGCTTCGAATTTTTCAAAGATTGGATCATTATCATTTGTATCTTCTACATCTATTTTTATTTTGGCAGACGATTGTTTTCGTGTTCCAACATTGCCTTGGTCAACAGCCGACACCGTGAGACTATAAAACTGTTTATTTTCAGCATCTAATGGAACAGCAGTATATAACATACCTGTTTCAGGATTAATAGTGAATTCACCACCTTCGTTTCCACCTACAATTTCTAAAAAGACCAGACCATTTTTACCCTCATCAGCATCAGTTACTTTCAATCTTATTAGCGGTGTATTTGCAGGAGCAGTTTCAAGTACTTTTACCTCATATATTTCTTTATTGAATATGGGTGTATTATCATTGAAATCTGCTAAATAAACTGGTACAGTTTTGTAACTCTCTCTAGGTGGTATACCGTTATCTCTAGCTCGTAACTTTAATTGATATCCATTTGGTGCTGCTTCTCTGTCTAATAACTTCAACACTTCTATGGTATACTCACCCTTTTGTTCTGTCGATCGAATTCTGAAATGCCCGTCAGGATCACCATCTACAATTTCTAAACTGGCTATTTCTCCATGTTTACCAGTATCTTTGTCTGATACAGTCACAATAGCATAAATATCAGCATTGGAAGTTTCTACTATTTGAGGATGTCTTCGAATTCCGATTTCAGGAGAATAAAAGTTAACTTTCTGTACTCTAATTCGTACCTTTGCTTTACTAAACATGCCATATCCTCCATGTTTGAAGTTTGTTCCTCTATCCTGTGCCAATACAGTTAGTTCATAATAGGACCCTTCTTCATATTTCAAAGGTCGGCTTAAAGATATAGTGCCCATAATGGGATGGATTTCAAATTTGTTTGTTTCATCTATGAAACTATAATAAATTTCCCCATTGCTACCCAAGTCTGCATCCTCAGCAACTACTCTCAATATACTTTGATGAACCGGTGTGTCTTCAAATACAGTGGCATTATACTCAGTGGGATAAAATAATGGATTTAGATCATTAGTATCAAGCACTGAGACAACAACTGTTGTTTCAGAAGTGATCTGAACTTTCTGTTTACCTTCTTTGATGTACGCCGAGGCACGTAACTGAAGAATATATTTGTCTTTACGTTCGCGATTCAGAACATCGTTGTTACCAGTTTTTATTCTAATGAATAAAAAACAAAAATCTCCAACTATGCGATGCTCCGCTTTGAAAAACCTATCTTTGTCACCCTCAACAATTTTGTAGCGAATATCAAAGAATTTATTGGGTGGTAAATGAATGCCCATGAATTCTGATCCAGGTGATTGCATTGCATATGTTTTGGGAATGCTGTTCTCAGGGATAAATACATTATAGAGTTGCTTTGTAAATTCGAAGGAAACGTTGAAATCGCTTGATGTCTGACTATTCAAATCCACCCGGGTCACCAACAGCAGGATGCAGCATACCAAAACGCATATATTCATGACCCTAGCTCATTAGCAGGAAATCTGAAACAGAAAATTAATAGAATGTACTGATTTAAATAAATAGTATTGCCTTCTTTTGAAATTGACAATTCAATAAAATAATAATGGAAAATGGATTGAGTACCTAATACAATCTTCCTCATAATAATAATAATAATACTCCCTCATAAACACTCGTTGAGTGTACCCAAAGGCATAGCCTGTGCGGGTAGAGGACGGCTATTATTATTATTTGCCGTGACGCTCCGGGGCGACTTACTGATGTTTTAGGTGATGTATTCACTTTTCAGCTGCAGGAAAACCCGGAAAACCTACAGCACCACCTTGGGTGGTCGGTGTGCACTCCAAGCTAGCACTAGACGAGATTGGTATCTAGACAACTCACAATAAACTTGCTTTTCAACAAGGCATGCGGCCGCCTATCGATCCGATATAAAGTAGTTGAGAAAAATTCTCGTACCTACATCGGATTCGAACCGACTATCACTATGCTGGAGTTTCGAAAGGCCTGTGCATTAGACCGCTGATCCACCGACTACATATCGACCACATATCGACCTATACAATACATATTGTCCTTGGCAAGTATCCAACAGAAAATAACTGCTGCCCTCTATGACCGTTAGAATCTGTTAGATTCTCAGCACAAGAACTACTTTGCAATATTCTCTAAATCTTATAGCCATAATTATGTTACAATTCAAAATGTGGAAACATCTACGTACCATTTTCATGGTTATTGCCAATCACCAGCCAATATTAGCTTAACCAATTTAATCAATTAATCCTTTGGGCCTAAGAAAGGAATTTGCAAGATAAACCCTAAAGTATATATCCACTCCTATCTCAACGTTCCAAAGAGCACTGTCGACTTCAATATGAAGCCAGAACATTTCATCGAAGTGAACAACACTTCTTGAGGGAAGATCATTAACTAATAATGTAAAATGGATTAAGTAATTCAAGTTTCCCCATTAACCTATACCTCTTTGGAGTACAGAGATGGTGCTGAATATATACTTCAGTGATTGTCTTGGGAATTCCTTTCTTAGGACCAAAGGACTTTTCGATTCAATTGGCCTACATTTGCCAAAACACTGACAAGTATTGAATCATCGAATTGAATACAAACTGAACTGACTTTGGGCAGCACTATAGTGAAACACCGGGCTCTAGTAGCGGATATCGAGAATGATGCAATCATAGGGATGGGCATCATGAACTCCAGATTGAATTTCAGAGATGGCGTCCTACGCGTGAATGGAGAAGAGTTGGTGCTTCATGGGAGAAGTCAACAAATGATTCGTGTTCTGCTGGCTGAAGATGTGAGCATACTGGAGAGAGCTGGAAACATTTTTAAGGCTCGCCTGGATAGGGGTGCGAGCAGTGGAAATGTGGTGATGTTCGAGCCCAAGCTCCATGTGAGAAAATTGGACGAGGAATCGCACTAGGGAAGACCTTGTTGCGGGTTAATAAATTTGTAAGGGTAATGGATGTCAATTATTACCCGGTGACTTTGAAGAAAGGAAACATTTTGGGGCACTGCTCGTCAATTTCCTCTGTGATTGAGAGTGTACGCGGCACTATTAGCCAAACCAGTAACTTGCCAGCAGAATTGGAGAAGTTGGTTGCCATCTCGTCCAAGGACATGGAACCGGCACAGCAGCCCAAACTGAGATAATTAGTCAGACAGTATTAGGACATCTTCGATACCGGAGTAGACAGAGGCGGTAGAACAATGGTGGTTCAGCACAAAACTGACACTGAAAATGTCCGACCACAGCCGTCTTAATTCTTCGAACCGTGGTGAGAAAATCGGCAACCACGCGCGGAAATCAATTTGACGACCGACCCATTAATTCGTTATTGTCAATTTCTCGGCTTATTTGAATAACTAGGAAAAAAACATAAGATAATGAATTTCTGGTTGTTTCATTTTCTTCAACACAAACGGAAATCGCAATCTATACAATTCCTTAGAAACGGAAAAAGTGTCTAGTTCGGTTTCTCCATGCCCTAAAATTCACATTTTGAAAGATTTTTCTTCAATTTTTCTGATTGGTCTCCAAACCACAAAGATGATCTCGCTAGCGGTTCATACGATGACTCATAACGCCCAAGAAGGAACGAGAACTCGCTAGGGGACGAAATGGAACCTACTGGAGACATCTGCATGAGTCGCCGTATAGTCTCGACAGTTCGAGAACTGCAAAAAGAATCTGCTTGTCAGTATATACGACGCTCGATATCGAGTTATTGTTTAAGACGAGTTATGAATTAATTAGCAAAATTAGTTTAGTGTACTTTCACTACATTATATAGTTGTTTGAAGTCTGTAAGATTTCGGTCAATTGCCTTCTGAATTTATAAACTGTTTTACAAATGGCAATAAATAGCAATAATAATTATTATTATTATGCTATTGTCGATATTATTCCAAGTGTTGCCACGAATATGCACACTCAGGATAAAAACACACATCATAGAGGGCGCTCACTGCAGCAATTGCGTTTTGGCCATCATTATTGTTATTAACGGCAACACAAAAAAACGTCAAAGTAGGTATAGATCGGTTCAAAATGAGGCGTGAAATAAAATTGTTTTTTCTACATTCATGCAAAAAGCAAAACTCTATTAAACTATATTCAGTGGAAGAAGTTCTTTATTGCACTAGTGCAATAAAGTTTTTATTACAGTCGTCTATCTTTCTACTTCAACGTGCTGTCATCATGACAAACAGAAACGTTCAAACCCACTATAGTCGAGTTCCTAAATTGTAGATAGTGACTCATCGTACATTTTCTGGTTTTTATGGAATTTGAAAGTGCGGAGTGCATATACGAAAGTGGCAAAGTAAAACTTGATTTATATCCAAAGCAGCTAGCTTATTTCTGTTCTATTTTTGACCTGCTTTATATGAATTATGAACCGTACAACCGATGAGTCACTATCTAAAATTTAGGAACTAGACTATACATATTTAGCAGATATTCTGTGAGATTGGCATTACGTTTTAAATAGTAACTTATTTTATATTATTTTGTATTAATGTTAGCAGCCAGAGTTAAACAAAGAATAAACGGATACGTTACAGAAGTAACAAATCAAGAAGTGGATTTAAAAAGTACTTCACTACGAAATATTCTTAGCTTTTAACACTTGTTGCATCTATTGAATTGTTTTTTCCGTTAACCTATGAACTTATGCGAGCCAAGGATTATCTAGTGCTTAATATCTTAGTATTTCTAATAACAAATCCAAAGGCTTTGTTTACAATGTAGTTGTAGTGTGTATAAACGGTCTTCATCCCTGAGAAAGAAGGGGGTCAAAAACAATTTTTTTTTATTGATGGAGGGATGCATGGGTGTATGAAGATACAAATAAAATAAAATATTCTTGAAGCATTAAATGTTCATAAACAAAAATGCCCAAAAATGAGAGAAAATATACTGTTCATTCATTTAATAATTGAAGAATATTTACTACATAAAACATCGTTTCCGACTCCCTTCATTCTCAGTGATGAAGACCCTTAAATTTCAAATCAGCTTGGGAGATTTACACCCAGGTCTTTAGCGTTACTATTCCTATTCAGTTTAATTTCGTTAATCTCATACGCATACTCTATAGGAAATATTCGTGGGGTAAAAGTACATACTGAACATTTTTGAATATTTAGAGTTAATTTATTTTCGTTATACCAGTCATCTACACGGTTGATATCATTTTGTAAAAGGACGCAGTCATCAATTTTAGAATAGTTTTATAAATGTTTAAATTAGTCTGCGTAAATAAGACAGGAAGAGTCTTGAACACAGTCAGACAGATAGATCATTTATGATTAATGTGAAGATCAGTGGTTCCAGGTTGCTGCCTCGGGGCACACCCGAGGTAGCAATAAAGCTTTTTGAATATATATCTCTAAATCTGACCAGTTGTGGTCTTATTTCATTCAATAGTGGGAGTTTTCTGATAAGTACATTATTTTTGGTGAGCCTATCCAAGAGTATCTGATGATTCTCCTTGTCGGATGCTTTGGCACAGTCTGAATATCAGTGTTGGCAAATATCATGATATTTATATGAATATCAAAATATCATAATATCGGATATATATGCGATATATATCGTATATATATATATATCCGATATATATCGTATATATATCAGAAATTTTGATTTTGTTCCTAGGCTAAAATAACAAAAAACGTGGCAAAAATAATATTTTTTCTGAAATATGTGTTATAAAAAACTTGTCGAATATAATCATCTTATCATCTTCACTTGAGGCAACTAGTTCATCATTTGACGAAAAATAAATACTAGCTTACTGGCTTTTTCGTTGCCTAGACGATTTCCTAATTTAAATTGAACTATTCCAGAGTTCGAAAAAATTCTTTCTAAACCAGAGTTCTTTTTTTGGTCATTTGGAGTCAAGAATTGTAACCGATTTCCACCAATTCATTGGATTTGTTGTTTGGAATTGTGCGGAAAATAAATACTTTGGAAATGGACAAGACTTTGTAGTAAGAGCCACAACAAGCGGAACAAATTCTGGGTTTGTTGAATTTAGAAGATCGAAATCCTTTTGGAACTGTGTTGAATTTTGTCCTAAGAATCTGTGATCGAGCATATTCGCCAAATAATGATGTGATCCTAATGCCATATCTTTTCTTTTGCCAAACACCTTTTTTATTTTAATTGGTTGATCTTTTACTTTCAAATCTTTTTCCTGTTGATGCCATACTTCCACTGCAACTCCAATTGTAGTTTTATCACGTTGCTTGCGTTCTAATGCAATAGCTCATTTCCAGGAATTAGCTTTTTTGATTTTTCACTCAAAATTAACCCACACGGCATGCTTGTTTTTCGGCATATTTCTTTTCGTAAAACAAATAGGTTCTTAATAACGAGAGTGAGCGAACAAACGACTAATTTGAATACTTACTAATATGCGTGATGTACCTAAAAAGCAATAAACAAAAACCGGGGATTCCCCGACAAGTTGTAACCACGAAAGGCACTGTTGTCACATATTAAATTTTATGCAAAATATCAAGGATTTTTTGCTCCGGTATATATTTTGTTAAAAATAAGTAAATGATATATATCATGATATATATCAATCAATAAATATCAGATATATATTATGATATATATCACTTGATATATATCGGCCAACCCTGCTGAATATAGTTTTTGTCATCTATTGCTTATGACATATAGTGCGTGAACACGCTTAGATTCTTCAAAGTGGATTTGTCTTTAAAAAAGCCATGCTGTTGGATAGCTATCTTTTGGTTTATCAAACAGATCATCATACAGTATCATTTCAAATTATTGAGATATTGGGTTCAATATGCTTATAGGTTGTTTGCCTTATTTTTCCACTTGGAAACGTGTGGAGAGAATGGGTACTTCGAATCTGTTGATTTTTTTTGTTTCATTATATATTCTGATATTTTTTCAATATATTTCTCAGTCTAAATGTTTTTATACTCATATATTTATTGGATTTCAATGGTTATAATGGTTTAGTATTCAATATTTACATATTTCAGACTTAAGGATAGCTCCAATTATCAATCATGACTATAATGTTAATGACAATTACTATACCTGTCCAAGACTAATGAAATAAAAATACTCAAGTACAAGGTATTCCATTTGAAAATCAAGAAATGGTATCTTTTCTAGCTACACTAGAAGTCCAAAAAAATCTTCGAATAGGACATACTTAATATGGGATTGAAGGTCTACATTAACTGTGTCAAGTTTCATCTTCATATCTTAAAAAACAGGGCAAAAGAGGGGCGCTAATGATATTGTTGTTACCTGGTATGTAAAGTGAATTCATGAATATCGTCATATTGCAAAACATTTTCAAGTCTGAATTGATATATTATTTAGCTGAAATTATATTTTATGAATTTTTATCATATCAGATGATAGAATACAGAGTAAAGAATTATTTAGATGTGAAAGAATTTGAGAAATGAAAAACGCAAATAGGTATTTTGAGAAACGGTTGGGGACAGCAACAAAACAAATCAAATACTCTCTGGCAATATATTCAATTAATTCACAGGGAATCTAATCAGGGAGCTAAAAGTTACTCGAGATGAAAAAATATATTTGCAACATTCTCCATTATAAAAACATTTTATCCTTCAAGACCATGTGTAAATTTTGATTTGAAATCTACCACTGGATCTATCTATCGTATATTTTGCATATAAGGAGCAATGAAGAGAAGAATAAATTATCATTACTGTTTTCAAAATCACTATTGTATTACTGTGATTCTGCAATGAAATAATATGGAATTTGAACTTTTTATGATATAACTATTGTCTATCTCCTTGATAATTTTATCAACATCAAGATATTCCTTTAAAATGTATGTGCTTCAGGCTATAATTCAAGAAGATCATCATTTGGAAAGTTTAATATACTTACATTAGGAAAAATTGCCTGGAGTAACCTACATCCCACTATTGCCGAATATTAACAAATCGTTGAGTAACAAAGGAATTCAGCCTGTGGCAATAAGTCTGTCTAAAGCCTCCCAAATTTTGTTGATTTCGATAGAAAGAAATCTTTTATTCATCAAAAGAACGTTTCTAAACATGAATAAAAACTAAAAACTTCAAACAATAATGTCAACAAACAATTGTCAAATTTATGTCAAAACTCAAAACTCAAAAGTCAGAAGTCAGAAATAGAAATGAAGTGATGCCACAGAATTAATTCCCTCTGTGAGTGATGCTATTCCCGACTGGAAAAGGGTGTGAATTTAACTTCTGGGTGGGATTCCGTGTACCATAGAATTCAAAAGTCAGTAGTTGTCTCTTTCTCTCTTATGAATTTAACTATAATGACATTTCATTTATTTGATCGTCTATAGAATTCTATGGTGCATGGAATCCCACCCTTCAATATTTTAAGGACGAATCAAATATATGCGTGCCTATGCAGTTTCTTCAAAGCACGGGCGATTTACACGCATATGCATTTTTGACCTGTGTGCCTAAAAATTGCATGACAATTCACAAATATGTGTTCGGTGATAATTTTGTAAATGCTGCAGTGAAGCTATTCAGGTTTTAGTAATATTCACTACATCTTATTAAGGCTACTCTCGCGAATATTCGCAGATTTTGTGCGATTTGCAAATGGCAAGAAAGTCGCCGCATGGACGTTCATACTCATGCAGCAAAAAAATTGCGGTAAATAATGAACCATAACATGTCATTTTTCGATATTTGGGGTAACAAATTGTTTGTTTTTTTCCTTTTTCTAAACATTTGAACATGGAAGAAGTTTAATGTTTCCCAAATAACATTACCTATATACATTTACAGGCCGCAGTGGTCATGATGGTAGAGCACTAGTCTATCAATCAGAGGGACGTGGGTTCGATTCCCAGCTTGGTCACTATATGGTCTCGTGCTAGGAATCGCACGTTTAAAGTGTAAAAAAATATTGTTACATCTAGATGTTTCCACCTAATTCCAAAATCGTACTAGAAGCGACATCTAATAACGAACATGTAAACTTGTCTAAAGAGTAGACAACAGAATTCTCTCAAGTCCAGTGACAGCTGATGGCAAATAGCTGAACTTGTCTAAGGGTAAATTTCATTTGTAGACACCCATCTGGGTTGATAACGTTGGGTTCATATAGATGTCACTGACATGATGTCGGAAATTCAGTTCGAGAATTGGAGAAGTGGGATGAGGCGGTCGAGGTGTTGACGGCTGGCTTGGGGGTGTGAATCAGGTGACAATAAATTTGAATCCACGTGGATTGATGCCATCATGGGTATTTTTGAATTAAGCTCAAGTGAATAATATTGGGAATTAGATTGTCAATCAACTCCAATCCAGGAGGAAGTGCCAATTTCAACGAAATTCATGATCCAATAACTTGTTGATCAACCATCGATGATGGCCTTCTAGTTGGATCCAGTGTCGCGATGATAAGCAGTTATTAATCACCTAGGGCAAATCCTGAGGTGTGATCACGTGGAAAAGCGAATTACTAAGAAGTCTCAAATAAAATATTTATTTGTCGATGCATGTTGCATACCAGAAAGCGACACCATTTTGTCAAGCTGACAATCGTATCTTTTCGTTTTCCGTCAAGAACAATTTATCAAGTTTACATTTCCGAGTGATAATCTCAAAACGTCAATTTTGAATTTTGGATAACTAACCTACAAATTTGTGAAATTTGAAATCATTGACATTTATTGATTCTATAGGATTTTGTATCCTGAGTATTTTTTCTATTTTATATGTTTCGACTGAAGCCACAAGAGGAATAGAGTGTTTTCGATTTAATGACTGTTATATATACTGTATATACATATTGTTATGAAAATGAATGTGTGTGAAGAATTCTAGAGTGCCCTAAGTTGAGGTGACATTTGTTATGATGAATTGGTTATCAGTAATTACAATAAAAATAATAATAGTTTGAATATATTAATAATATTAGTGATAGTATTAGTGATTGTTGATAATAATAAACTGTATTATTATTTTGGTGATTTTTAGTAGTTGTAGAATTCGTAGAAAAATAATTGTATTGAATTCGAATTTTTGTTTTATAGTTTTTCTTTAGTGAAAGTAGTTTGATTGATAGTAGCAATAGTAGTAGTTAGAAATTTGTTCCCCTTTATTCATATTTATAATCAGTGCTTTGTAGACTGTAAATAAAGTATTGTATTCAAATGATATTTCAGAACGCCCTTACAAATACTTACTCTTTGCTTTTAGATATTACCTTTCTCTTTCTTTTCAGGTGCTCCAGCTGCTCTCTTGGTACGCCACATGAAAAACTCTCAATCTCAAGGTAGAATTCAAGAAAAGGATGTCAAGAATGATATATAATAATAATATGTAATTTACTTTGGAAATAAAGAAAGATATGAATTCAACTCAAATATTATTAATTTTATTCTCAATAGTCAATTTTTTTTTTTAATGTAATAACTCTCATAATTATCAGTAGATTTCTTAAATTCTTATTTTACCTGTCCCTACGAAAACTACCTTACTTGCTAAATATGTGAACTTGGCAAAGTCATGTAAATTTCAAACATTAGAGGAACGGCACCGTCACCGTTTTAATAGACACTTGCCATTCATATGGTTCCTCAAACGGAAATGTCTTTAACCTTAAATTACAAGTAAACAGAAGAGTTCGTGTGTTGAAATGAAAATAATTGATAAAATAAGACTAATAAAGTTCTCAAAAAGGAATAGTTTCGTGCACTGATACGCGGAAATTGTCTTAGTGATCTAACTGGTTATGAAGAAAAGTTCGGAAAGAAAGGAAAGTTCAAACTCGTGCACTGGATTGCTTGTTGAATTTTGGATTTATATAAGGATAAAATACCTTGCTGGTTCTGGTAGAATCCAGCTTCTCCTATTTGGCTTGCAGGTTGGATTTCTTACCAAACGTTTGTCAAGGTAAGTTGTTTTCAGTTTAAGTACTTCCTAATTTGGTATATTAAGTGTTTCTGTGGAGATTTAGATGTAATTCTTCATTTAATTGGAATTTTAATGTAATTTTTCTCTGCTTTCTCCAAAATCGACCTCCGCTTCTTTTTTGTTGATAACTCTAACTTTTTTTCGTTACCAGGCCCGTTATTTTTCGATTTTCACCAACACTCAAGATCACTTATGGTTGTCAGTCACTGATTTGTATTGATTTCTTATAATTAATTAACCTATTTACAATTATTTCTATATGGTACATTTTTATTTTATTTCTACTAAAATTTAAATGAGTTTTTACATTTTTATACATGATATTTATTTCCTCTTTAGTTGCTGATATGACCTTTTTCTTGACTTTAAGTTTCCTCGTTCTTTTTCTAAACTCTACCTGTGATTGGCTGTGTGACAGTTTCATATACAAGATGTTATAAATTTTATCTAATAATATTTTATTTTCAACTGGAAATAATCTTTTTCTAATGTTTTCCTATTCTTTTGAATCTGTTTTACTTTGTTGATAACTAAGCTTATGGTTTTATGTGGCTGAAATTATTTTCTTTGAAGAAAAGTTAGCTTTCTTGGATGAGTTCAGAGTGTTCCGTTTACTTGGCTCGTAATCTTATGATTTGAGAATAACTCTTTATTTTGCAAGGTTTCTGAAAGATTTTTTTAATTAAAAGTGTGACATTTTGAACTGGCAGATGTTATATCTCTTTGAAAAAGTATCAGTCAGGGTTGTTCTGTGAAATATTATTTTTATTTTTATTTCTATTAAGTCCAATATTTTTAAATGTCTATCTACTACTCTTATATTCTATTTTCATGACAATATATATGTATATATATATATATATATATATATATATATATATATATATATATATATATATATATATATATATATATATATATATATATATATATATAGTGAATAGAGTATTTTCGTTTCAATTCCGAGAGCTCACGATCCGTGGACAGCGCTGTTTCGTTGTTACCAACTCATCAGCACGGCTTTATGAGGTCTCTCGAAGTTGAAACGAATGCACTCTGAATCAGTACCATAAGGCAAAGAGAGTATAAATGAATAGTAACTTGTGATATCTACAGTCACTAGTTTGAAACTTAATTCGACACGAGCCATGGAATCCAAAGGTAGATGTTTACCTACAACATTGACAGGCAGACAAATGTTTATTTGTTCTGTCCAACCCAAGACTCAATCAAGTTTCTCGTGCGTTATGAGGAACGAAAGTAGAATCTAAAGTGAATAGAGTATTTTCGTTTCAATTCCGAGAGCTCACGATCCGTGGACAGCGCTGTTTCGTTGTTACCATAAAGCCGTGCTGATGAGTTGGTAACAACGAAACAGCGCTGTCCACGGATCGTGAGCTCTCGGAATTGAAACAAAAATACTCTATTCACTTTAGATTCTGCTTGCGTTCCTCATAACGCACGAGAAACTTGATTGAGTCTTGGGTTGGACAGAACAAATAAACATTTGTCTGCCTGTCAATGTTGTAGGTAAACATCTACCTTTGGATTCCATGGCTCGTGTCGAATTAAGTTTCAAACTAGTGACTGTAGATGTCACAAGTTACTATTCATATATATATATATATATATATATATATATATATATATATATATATATATATATATATATATATATATATATATATATATATATATATATATATATATATATATATATATATATATATATATGAAAACTAAAAGTTCGGGTTGAACCGCGTCTAGAATTTGTTGAAATTCGACGTTTCGGCTCCGATTTTGGAGCCATTTTCAAGAACTGAAATAGAAAGAAAATTAATGAAAGGTTAAAACGTAATTCTACGCTGAGGTCTCAATCTGTCTACTCCTCAGGTATAATTACGTTAGGTTTTTGTGACTTGACGTCGGGGTCTCAATCTGCCTACTCCCCATGTCTCGTCACTGGTTCTCTCTATAAGGTCTCAATCTGCCTACTCCTTCGAGAGAAATGAGGAATTGTGGGTTGAGGAACTGTATTTATAGTGGACGTGGCTGTAATGGCCGTGTGCAATGTATTGGCGCGAGGTGAACTATGGGCGGGAACTGAATTGGCGCTAGATGACCGAAACGTCGAATTTCAACAAATTCCAGACGCGGCTCAACCCGAACTTTTAGTCTTCAAATATCTGACCGCGGAAACCTATCTGAACATATATATATATATATATATATATATATATATATTTATTGTTCCTTCTTGTTATTCACAATTTCCCTCGAGAGCATATCCCTGTTTCATTTATATTCCTGGACTCGGATGTCACGCAGGTAGCTATAGCTGCCTCCGTGGCGACGTCGTTTCTTGCCTTGTAAACACGAGGTGTTCCGACTGAAGCCACAAATGTGCGGTTGGCTTCCTGTTTGTTGACTCCGTTCGTTTGTTGTTTCACCTGCAATCAAGTGTTGCACATCCTTACACTTGCTTTCACCGTACTGATGAGATCCTTAAGATCGAAACACGTGTCTACGGTTGCATTTTCACTAGAGGGCTTAGTCCAATAAAATGTTCCTTCTTGTTATTCACAATTTCCCTCGAGAGCATATCCCTGTTTCATTTATATTCCTGGACTCGGATGTCACGCAGGTAGCTATAGCTGCCTCCGTGGCGACGTCGTTTCTTGCCTTGTAAACACGAGGTGTTCCGACTGAAGCCACAAATGTGCGGTTGGCTTCCTGTTTGTTGACTCCGTTCGTTTGTTGTTTCACCTGCAATCAAGTGTTGCACATCCTTACACTTGCTTTCACCGTACTGATGAGATCCTTAAGATCGAAACACGTGTCTACGGTTGCATTTTCACTAGAGGGCTTAGTCCAATAAAATGTTCCTTCTTATATATATATATTATATATATATATATATATATATATTATATATATATATATATATATATATATATATATATATATATATATATATATATATATATATATATATATATATATATATATATATATATTAATATTGACATTATTTACAAAAAGGATATGAAACTTTAATGGCTTCTAAATGTTACATGCGTATATATATTTCAGTAATGATTTCAAGTAAAGTTTTTCATGCGCCATTAATATTAGGATTATTCTAGATCTAAGTACTCATACATCTCGACTCCTGTGTTGAGGAGTACATAATTTCATTAAAGTGTAGTATTATGTCACATATTCAGTGGGAGAGTATCATAAACTGCTGAGTTTTACATCTGTGATAACCTAACATCTATTAACATTTTTTCATGAACTCTACCCCTATTCACGAGGGAACACAACGAAACCAGAACGGAACTAGTAGAACCTCTAGAGGCATAGTTCATACCAGACGATTCCCTGAACCTGTTACGTGAAGTGTCATCTTGTTCATGCTCAGGTTAGCAGAACAACAACCAAGACACGTTCCTGTTATCACTAGCCTCTGAATCTCAACACTGCATGTATGAATGAACTAAGGTAACCTGCGTTGCTGAAGCAAATTCAGTAATAATATTGTTTGAATATCAACGTGTTACTTTGACACTACATTTTGTTAAATTTATTAATATATATTTGTTTTGAAATATTGTTTTATTGTTGGTCTGGTTACAGAAGGAAGTCAATTTATCTTATTCTATCATTAGGTATTTTGTACTTTTTATTACTGTTAAATTAAAAATTGCTGGCGTCCAAGCCAGGCAAATTCTTGAAGTTCAAAATTCAAAACACTTGCCTGCCACATAAAAAATCCGAAACTGGCAATATAGTCCAAAGAGCCTCTACGCCGTTCTCTGCTGAGCAGTCGAGCAATCAAAGTAACCCCGGTTACGTTACAACCTCGTTAATCCTTAGCTCGCACAAGTTTCAATTTCTGAGGGCTGTCGTTCGTAGGGGGATGACAGTAGCTGGCTAACGAAAAAAACAATTTAAAAAAACAACAATTTTCGAATATAATTCGTGTAAATACGGAGTAATTTTCAATTCGGTATGCAAATGACATCGATATTATATGTTATTATTGTTATCTCCAGAAGCCAAGTATATTCAACAACAATGCGTTACAGTATAACTAATATCAAGGATCTGTGATCGAAGGATTCAGCACATTGTCCTTGAAGTCAGATCCAAATGTTTTACACACCCTGCTTCAACAGTAACGCCCAGCATGATGCTCAGGATTTCTCAAGATATATATACTATTCATATTAAGATGTTATTAGATCATTGCAGAAGCGAGATTTGATTTCAACAAAAATATTTGAAAATGCTACAGAATAGTGTGGTCTTAGATACTTATTGGGGAGTAGCACCCAATAGAGCTTGCTATCCACCCCTTAACAGAACCTGAAGTGAACTGCACCTGACTTTTTGTTCAACTCAAATCTACTTTGAAATGTACATGATGTGGTCACTGTTCGGTCACCACAAAATACAGGTCAAATAATAGTAATCTTTCCTAGTGTTTGATTTTTCAAAATGACATTTATGTTGAATGGGAGAATAATATAAGTATTAAGTAAACTCTATAAAATACATAACTCAGTCACAATTAGAGCATTTCAAGAAGAATGCAATGGTTCCAAACCTGAAGACACCCTTTTCTCTTCAGTTTTGTCCCCACTGTGGACAACAGTTCGTTACCCGAAAGTAAATAAAATTTTTATTGGAATCTCCATCTCCCTGTAATAATCTTTTCTAGCATGGAATATTTTAACAAACACTACAGATCTTTCATTATTGATTGAGAAATCTTATAAATGCAAATGAAATCTTTTTGTAATCAAAATAAAAGATTCAACATCCAAAGATATCTTTCTGTCTTTCAAGGTAGTTGAATCAATATGGCGAAGACAATGAAGGCATGAAATAATTTGATATTTATTCTGTTGTTCCGTGGTTTGCGCGAATTCGCAATTGTTAAAAGTTTTCAACTTTCTGGCGGCAAGTCTGGCAGCCATTTTATTCACAGAAAAATCGTGAAATTAGCAAGGGTATGGTTTCGCCTTTAGAAGGGGGAGTAGCACCCAATAGAACTTGCTACCGCTGAACTGCACCTGATTTAATAAAAGGGGTTTGATTTTGTATGATGATGTATCAAAGTACTTCAGGAGCTACCCGGAGTTACCCGGAGCTACTGGAAAGCAGCTATTATTCAAACAAGAACATGTCCTAACTCCGACATCCACATGTGTGAACGTCGGCGGGCATGCATTTTTCAGGCAGGGTTTCAAATGAAGGGTGGGTACACATGTATCTGAATCGTCTTTATATAGCCCAGTTTCTACAACTAGTTCAAAATCTCCTAAGCAATGGCCCAAAGGCATACGTGAAATAGTCTTTGTCGGGAACTAAATTCATTCGTTTGCACCCTACTCTCGGTGTAATTTACATTCGATTTGAGTATTCGTTCGCTGATTGGATCATAAAAATATATATTTTTTTAATAGACTACCTAAGTGTTGTCGGTACGATTGGGCGGAGCTTAAAAAACAAATGAACGTGAATGATACGTGTTGAAAACCCATTTATTGTTTTGATAATTTTGCATTCCGTCAAGGATAAGGATAATCGTTATTTTATAAAGGGTCTGTTAGTTGAAACACCGTTGATAGGTAAACTGAAGTGGATTCACTCCCAGGCGATCGGCGCCTGCTTTGATGTATCGGGTTCAGATTTAAGTTTTATCTGGCATGCGGTGGGGAGAGTTATCCTGTCTCCATCAGTTTATTTATCTACGGCACACAATTTCAGTGATTTATCAAGGACTGGGTTGATTCGAGTAATAAAAGTCAATTTATTGTCAAAAATAATCCCTAAATCTTCCGTTTGTTATATTGATTATAAATTTTGGTTTTTAAGGTTATACTGATAATCAGCCGAATCAGATTTTTCGTAAGCACAACCATAAGTTCAGAAAATTTGTTGAAAAGTATTTTATATAATTACTATATTTTTACATCTTGATATCAGTCAGTCAAAGGCCTTTGAAAAATCTTCATAAATAACCGACCTAATATTCTATGGCATTTGTGATCAAGTTAGTGCAAATAATCAATAATTAAATAATACAGTCTTTATTTGTCTCAAGAAAATGAGCATTTTACAGACACGTTAGTTTCCTAAACCTACCAACAATGGTTGAAAATTCAAAAATATAAATATTTGATGTATAATGATCATGACAATTGAAATTACAACAAGAATTACGATGGTACAAGAGTTTTTCTTATGTATGATAAACTGAATAAACATATACAACAGCATAGACCAGTATTCAGTTTACGAGTAAAACACAACCAAATAACCCATCTGAAATTTCACAAGAATCAAAAAACTCTCAACATAACTTCCTTGTTTTGAGGATGAGAAAGTACAACCAAACAAGTATCTGATCACTGTTCTTGTTCCCATACGTGACCATTCTGTTGAAAGTTGTAAAGTTCTTGTCATTGCTTGAAAATTTCTCCAAATTGAACAAAGCCTTTGGCTGTACTGATTTTTGTAAGTTTTTGATTTCTTGATTGAGATATGTAATTGCGCTTCCTAATATATCAATGATTTTTGAACAGGAGCTTTTGCAGGAATCTGATTCCATGTTGTCACTACCTGTTACATTTCTGAGAAAATTTCTGAGTGGGCTGCATCTTGATGGTGATATTGTCAATTCCTCCTTAGCTTTGGTATTCTCTTTCGATATTCAATACATGTTCATTGTTAAATGGTTGGCTGCTTTCATTGTTTCATTTGTGAATACCTGAAGAAAACAATGAAAACATTTTAGCAAGGAAAAATGTATTATTAAACAAAGTATAGCCACCTTATTTGGTGTAGAAGTGAAATTTTTCAACTGATCTTCAGAATGATTTTGCTGTTTAGATAAATTGCTACATAGAGGAGTAAAAGCATTCACCTTAGTATTGACTTAGTTTCTATTCCCACTTCGGTTAGACCATGACATCGACACTTCTGTTGAAGGATCCTACAACAATAATACACTATTATTAAAACATTGCAGATCATATAATGACTAAGGCTTTCACTACCCTTGCTCAATGTTCTATATGGCTTTGGGGTATTCGGTCATGTATCCATTATTATTGGATCTTGACGTTTCATCAAAATGTTATGATTGATGAACTTGAGATCTAGAGTACCAGGCCAGTGTTAGTATAGCATTTACACTTGTAACTTCTGCAGAAGCCAACTGCTCTTGTTAGCAAAACGTCAAAAGCCAAGAAAAATATACACAACCCAATACTCCAAAGCCATATGGAACATTTCAGATCATTTCAAATAAGTACTGTGAATCTTGAAAGTTTGGTGCTTCCAGAAAGAGTTTCAAGTGCTTGTTGATATGGAACATGTTCCAGTTGCTCGTATGTGTTGATTGCAGTCTAAAACAAAATTATGTTATTGCAATCATTTAAACCAGAGCAAAGATCTAACGTTACCGTAGATGATGCAGTTGGCAAATCTTGCGTGTCGATGCAAAAAGGCTCTAATCTTGAAGTATTTGGGATAGCACATTTCTTCAATTTTCTAATATTGCCCCCTGTAATAAACTCGTCATTTGTGGAGTGGTGCGAACAAACCTATGACAAAAGTGGTTTAATTGATTAATTATGGATAGACAGATGAATGTACTCTTTTATTTACCCGTTGTTTTGCGTCCCAGTTCCTTTTTTTTTCAGGCTCAATCGCCATCAACCATTTTTTTCCGCATTATGATTCCTTGTTTAGGGAAGTATTGAAATGAGATCCCACTGGTTTTATCATACCGTGACCAGCAATTGGAAACACATCATTACTGCGGCATAATTATAAATTTTATTCTCAATAAACAAATCAAAATAGCATCTGTCAATTGTCACATTGTCAATGGTGAATGGACAATGATTCAAGCAGTGTTGTTAAGAAGGAATTTCGTATTGTGCCGAGGTTAGCTACCCAAAGGTGCCTATTGATGCCACTTGTCATTTTCTTCTTCTCATTTATATAATAACTTTTCTTCACTGATCTACCAACAGATGGTGGGGTTACAATTGCGATCAATTTTAAACTTCGTGAAATATTTAATAAATAAATCATTGATCAATACAAAATCGTTTAATACTGGGACAAGATAATATAAATAAGAGATAATCGAAGGAACACTAAACTGAAACATATTCTCATAATAAGTACCTATACTTATTCAAAACACAAAATCAAAACAAATAAAAAATTATCCTCAACATAAATGGAAACATATTTCCAAAAATAAAAACCTGATAAATAACAATTATAAAACAAATTAACAAAAATCAAAATAAAAATCATTCTGGTCAAAGATCACAGAAATTCAGTCAATCTCAACTGGATTAATCTTTTTTAAAAGACTAGAATTATAATTCAAAAATTTCTTATCAGGTCTCCATTCGTTAGCTCCAGCTGACAGAGTTTTCATCTTATCTTTCACTTGAAGAATTGCTGCATATGTCTTTATATGCAGACGATTTCTGAGGAATGTCTTTGTTAGATAAAGTTGAGAGAAAACCCTTTCTCTGTCCTTATGACTGCTGTCAATCAAAACTCCTTGCGTATCATGCTCAAACGTCATAGAGCGTCAGATAACACAATAGTGCTTGCTTTTCACTTTTTTTCAATAGTGCGTGCCATGGTGCTACTCTAAAGCTCAAAGTGCCGCTTTTAGCACAATTGTGTCACAAATTACAACACTGGATTCAAGGCGGGGAATTTTGTCGACCAAGAATTCTGTACCAAATCAGAGCAAATACGCTCTTACACCGAATGCGAGCATTTCAGTCGAATGCGCTAAGTATTTTCATTGAAAACATTCATAAATATCCGATATCATGATTTCGACATACAGTGGAATAAATCTGATACAACCCCATCAGATTATTTTGCACTTGGAAGTTCATTCTTTTAGTCAACCACAGTAAAAATTATATTGGTAGTTTTTTTTGTTTTTTTATAGGCGAAAAAAAGAAACCGCTAGATGTCGCTGAAAAAACCAATATGTGTACCGATGACGGTGAACAACGAATTATTAACTATTATTGTTAATTGAAATTATTACTATTATTGAAATAATCCCTGGCTTGATTACTTGTATGAGGTATGGAATTATGAGACACTATTTGTGTTTATGAAAGGACTTCTTTAATTTTGAGTGAAAAATGTAAAGATGCCACTACTACAAGTGGACCTAAGTGATAAAACTACAATCACATTTTTATGAATATATAATAAGGTCTTTTGAATAAGCAAAGTAATGTTTTCAAAGAACAAGGCAAACAAATACCATAATCTCAAAAATGTATTGAACGTACAAGAAACTTGAACTTAATTTTCATGTTGCAAATAATTTATTGACATTATATGGATATTCTGCATGTTAATATTCACCAACACCAAACACTATGGTTCACAAATAGTCTATTTTAATCACTTTTAGTTCTTCAGCTGCTCATAAATAGTAAAGAATTGAGAAATATAAACAAGTCGTTACACCGCAAACAATGGTCAATTATTTGTTGTTCACCCTCACAGTAGTTCCTGGAAAAATTATTAGATGGCGTACACTTTGCTATTTTCGCCTATTATGACAAGTACTTCTTCTTCTTCAATTTTTTGGCATTGTTTCCTTTCGGTGCATTCAGCCAGCATTCTCCCCACTACGTAGGGATCCGCCCTACCCCAGCCTGGTTACTGGCGTGAGTAGTGGTGACTTCTCAGGGGGTGGAGGGGGAATCTTGCTCAAGGCAATACCTCCACCCAAAAAAAATTAAACAAAAACTTTTTTTGATATGATTGCATGTTTAACCACGGTTAAAAAACTGTGGTGTACGGCAGACGTCACAAACACTTATAAATTGGGTAATTGCACGTACTAAAGACAGCAGATATCACAACACAAACTACACTTATAACATTCACACACATGAACTTGACTTGAGACACGAGAATGCCGTCAGTCCTCCACCACTGCCGGAAGTCGAATAAATATTATGACAAGTAACGCTAACGAAAACTACATTGACAATGACAGTCGAACGTGAAACAGGAGCACCAACGCAACTTTCAACTAATCACCTACGGTCATTACATATTTCGATATTTTGATTCAATTACCTGTTTACCAGAGCCGAGTCGTAGTTTACGAATAATTATGATTAACCCTTACCTGATCATGTCAAATTTGTTCTGAAATTTCTTTTTCCCAGTGGTAGAATATTTCAAATTTTTTTAGGTTGGCAACTTGGACCGAAGTCTCCTATTGGAACATAATTTATCGTAATCAGTCAAATCACTTCAATAGCTACCCGGAGCTACTCCCTGTGACATTTGGAAAGCAGCTCTTTACAAACTTTGGTAATATTTGATAATAAATAGAGAGACGCCAGCCAGTTAATAAGGCAACTTTATTTTGATAGTGGTTATATTCCGAACTCAACTGTCAGTGCTGAATCTACTGAATGATGTTTCCGAAATCAACAAATTTCACTGAAATTGACAGATTGTGTGAGCACATAATACTATCCATTCTAAACATTTTCCACTGCCATTCTGCTGAAACTGCTGACCAATAGTAGGTAGTGTAGCTTCAGTGAACTGTCATATTGTCTTGTCATTTATCATTAGTGGGGTTGTTTTTCCCGTTATTTATTTTAAATTTTGAAATTTCATTTTCATAATTATTCTTGCTGATCTGGTATACCAAAACAAATAGCCAGGTATTAAAATTATTATTATGGATTATTAAGAGGAGCAAAATGTACCAGTTTTTTTCATCTTCATCTCTTGGGCAGCTTGAATCTTCTACAATAGTAGAAAGTATTCGTCCATTTATGAAATAAAGAACAGAAAGATTGGAATATGAAATAATACAAATGTGCAATAGAAAACTCAAAAGTAAATAAAAAATACTGATACTGCTGAAAGGCTGAAAGTGCTGATACTTGACACTAATAAATGTTCCGAATCACATCCTATTCAACATAATTTTCGATGAAAGATTTCGGAACAAGTAGGTAATTTTTAGCAGTGTCAGTAACACTACTGACAGTACTGACAGTTGATTTCGGAATATAGCCAATGACTGGCACTAAGTATTATTCTGTGATAAGAACATAGCAGTTTTGTCTGTTCGTCCCTAATTTAGACAGGCGTTCGTTATTCATAACCTATGAATGAAATCTATAAAGCTAGTTGCTTAGATTTTTCATTCTACATAATTTATTTTATACTGATTCAATATTATTGTGATCGATAGAACGGCCAAATGGGGCTTCGATATCAATTTGTGTTGAAAAAGTCATATAATTATCAGATATGAGTTATGTCGTGTCCACACGATCCCACCCGAAGTGAAAATAAAGGAATTTTAAATCATGGCCTTTACTGTCCTCTAATAAAGATATGCAGTATTTTAATAAAGTTGTCCTCATTCCAGATTCACATTGCGCGTGCGTATATGTCAAAATAAGGAAAACTTTATTACCGACTGACGTTATTATGAACAACAGACCTTTCCAGAATACGTAGAATAGAGATCAAAGATATGAACCGAGCCAGTATGAGAGAGAAACAGGTATATTTCATGCGCAGCATGTGGGCAGATTTAAAAGATGCGCAAACGTTAGTGCGACAGAGAAAGGGAAAGAGAGAGAGCACACCAGGAGTATTTAGTATTTTATGTTGGCTATTCTGGTATGTCGTAAATCTGGTGACAGCGGTGACAACTGATTCTGTCATTACAATGTCAGTATTGTCAGTTACCAGATGACGTTTGACCTTTGTTATGAATATGATTTTACATTTTGCATATAGAAAATAAATGTTATCATTGCTATCGTACAACACGCATTATCAAGCAACATGTGTACTATGAATTATGGGGATTGGAGTAGATATTTCACGTTTCCAAGCATGCAGTTTTGGCAGTGCGGAAAGGTTTTATATTTCAAAATCATGAACTTGTAGAAAAAGCCGGATTCATGCAACGTTCATTATAACTACATTTTCATTACATTATAATAGAGATTTCTAATGACTTTGGACACCCTAATAAAAAGAGACGAAAGTTCCTAATTTTTCCGTCCTTGTTGCCAGGGAATGTACTCTGTGATTGGTTACTATAAGGTCAGGGAGTATAAATGTCATTTTCAACTGTAGGTGTCATGTCATTCAAACTCCCCGCCATTATGGTAACCAATCACAGATCGCGCCTCTGGCAACAAGGATGGAAAAATTAAGAAATTTCGTCTCTTTTTATTTGGGTGTCCAAAGCCATTAGAAATCCCTATATAATGTAATGAAAATGTAGTTATAATGAACGTTGCATGAATCCACCTCAGTGAATTTATGCAGCACAAATTTACACTAAACTACAATTAACATTTACACTTCAACTACAACTAAGAAGATGAACCTCTCATTTGACATGGTTCATTTTATGCAGAGAAAAACTAAGGCTGCCCGTTTAACAATAAATAAATATACAAAATGACACAGGAGTATCTTTCTCGAAGTTATTAGTATATTTATACATATCACAACAATTTCAGTGATTTATCAATAACTGGGTTGATTCGAGTAATAAAAGTTAATTTGGTGTCAAAAATAATCCCTAGATATAAAGCTGAAACACAATTTGCAAAGTTGATATCCAAAATCCCAAAACTTAAAACTTATTACATAAAACTTCCATATTGTGTCTACGGCTTAAGATGCCTAAAAACACTGGTGTGTCGACTGATTAGATTTTGTTTAGATTTTTTTGAAGACAAAACAAAAGAAATCGAGGTCTATTTCTGTATTCGCATCCAGAGATGGCGCCTCGTCCTAATGTCAATATTCCAGGGACATAGTGATTGTGATTGTTGTTGATTGAATTTGAAGGAATGTTAATAAACTTTTTAAATATCATTCTAAAGCAATATAGTTTCCATACTCGAAGTGGAAGACCAAATTTTTGGAAAAATAACACCACACAAAATGTGATATTTTTTAAAATTAATGTATATAAATACCGTTTGAAAGTCAAAATAGTTGTGGCAGAATAAAAATGTCGTGGTGCAATATTATTGACTATTAATGATGTTCGTTTCTTTATTTTTCTGTATTTTATATTATTTTCCTAAATAAGTTGACCATGATTTGTTTTTGTATTTAAAAAATTCAGAGGGATGAACACAAACAATAATTCATTTATGTCTGTACCAAAAGTGAGTACCTACTACTGAAAAATTTGTAAAATATACTTTTTAACCAATTTGGAACTTACATTTTATTTCTTATCTCGCCATGCTCTAATAAACATGGAAAAACATTTTTTCAAATCGATTCAATTAACTGGGTGCGTGTTGTTATACCCTACTGTTTCTTTAAATATTCCATAAGTTCAAGTTGCGATAGTTCGTGACAAAGTAAAAAAAAATCACCACTTCTACTGAAATCTATCAGTTTTTGCATATATCATCAAGCTTGTTTAGGTGTTCATATTTTACCATTCGTTTTCGTAAAATCTTTTCAGTATGGTTAGATCATCCAAAAATGAATTTTCTGTCGAGAAATAATTGCACAAAAAAAGAAACACATTAATTATCATTAACAATTAAATTAAAATTAGCAGTATAAAAAATATAATCTTGAATCACTATGAACAGAACAAAGTACCTGATAATATGACTTACCACCTGAATCAGATGAAAAATTTATTGAAAGATCTACTAAAGTAGTAGATCACCTATGAGAGATTTGGGACCGCATGCGCAGTACGGTCAAGCATGCCAAACGCTAGGGAGTCGGCCGTCACTGCTTCACGTTCATCGTGTGACGTAGTCGAGAGAGATCCCTTAGATTGATAACATTTTGCCAATAGTGCGCGGCGCACACATATTTTGAATTGATTGTAAAAAGAAAAAAGGTTTTTCAGCAGCAGAGGTTTGATCCTGAGATTTATGTTTGGTAGCGAGTGACGCTAGCCTTGCCTCCACGGAGACTTCGTAGTTGATGCACAAATGTGGGGTATATATTTCTCCAGCTACCAGAGCACGCTGTTTGAATATTAAAAAAAAAAATAATGATTGTGAGTCTAATAATAATAATGATGTTTGGAATAAATGTGAAAAATTGCGAGGTAACGAGGGTGTAACGTTTGAAGGTGTGATTCCAATAAGGAAAGTATACAAGGTGTTTCAAAATGTAAAATTTAAGAGAAATGAAAGTCACGTTCATTTAACGTGATTTGCGTGTGTGTGTGTGTGTGTGTCAAATATCATGTGGGAAATGGGTCATAGGGGCAATGGAGGGTAGCAAAGTATTCAGCAAAAATATATATAGGATGTCTTATATATTATTTAAGAGAAACAAACATGACGACTGCTTGTCAAATTTAGTATACCAGGTGTACCAACATATCATTTAAGAGGAGAAACATGGAGGTTAAAGAAAAAACACATCATTGAAGGTATGAGGTGGAGATTTTTCAAAACGCTACGTTTTCATCATCAGGTGACGTTAGATAAAAAAACAATTTAAATAGAAAAATTTACTATGCAGTTTTATTTTGGTAACATATCACATAACCATTTGTTTAGAATATCTACGTTTCGGAGACTGCAATTATAGTGGGGTTGCTTGTCAATGTAATGCATACAGGGTGATATACCATCATTGTCGCCGAATGTGGGAACCATCCATGACGTATTATCATAGTCCTCCAAATTCACAACACGTGTAGGTAGGTTCAATTGATGAAATTTCTCTGTAAGATAGTCACGTTTTTGGAGTCCTCGTACATAAATGATATCAACATTCTGTAAATTTTTCTTGGGGATGGAATCTAATTGATGATATTCCACAAAGCCAGAGGAATACATCAATCCATGAACGTTTCGCTCCAAGAAACAGGCAGTACGTTTATCTGCTCTACTCAAAGAGAAAAATGGTATAGTTGGCAGCAGCAAAAAATTACTACATTGCATTCCAATCCTAATGGCAATCTCCTTAGGATGGAATTGTTGCTCGATGGTAAAGCCTTGAATATCTACAACAGCTATTCTCATGTTGACTCTGTGATTGATACTGAAGTGACAAGCATATGTTCAGTTTAATTTGTTAATGATTTCGCTGAGTGGGAGGTGCTCAATAACAGTGTCGTGCACAATGATGCAATAGGCTCTAGTATTTTGGGGAAATCTTTCAGATGCCTTGATTTTGAGTTTCACATTAACAGTGGAACTTTTTATGCTCTCATCCCTTCTGGAACAATCGATGACAAAGAGAGTCTTGCCAACAAATTCGGTGGAACTCAGCAGAGGATTATGTTGATTAGTAATTTTGTAGCTGAGACCGAATTGTGCATAGTAGAAATAGGCTTGTAAAAAATTCCCCTTTGCAAAATTCAGATGTATATTCTCTTTGGGATAATTCTCACCGTTCAGAGTGAGCGTTATATTGGTGATATTCGAATGAGCGAATATCGTTGGATCATTGTTGAATTTGCTGTAATCACGGTCTTTTTGGAAACATACAATCACATAGCGAGGACTTTCGAGAAACGAGGAAGTCTTGACAGCCCATATTTCACTTTTTGCACCTTGTGTGAGAGCAGGCAACATATGAAGTTTCCATTTTCTGAACGGCATGAGAATAGGAGTATCAGCTTGGATGGCCTTCAAGAGTTGCAATTTAATTTGATCATGTGGAAAGATTCTCTTAACTTTGAGTTCAATATTTTCAATTTCCATCTTGACTGCTGTCGTACCAGCCGGCGATCCAGCGGTCTCCTCTATTTTGAGCAGCTCATACTAATCGGATGGTATGTTTGCCATAGGAAACACATTGATAATCGTTGAAAATATTCAAAAAATGCTTGACGGGTATGAGCATGTTGAATGTTAGATCAGTAGTGCTGATAACCCCAGCGTTGCTGGGGAAAAGTCCAACTTGAATTGGCCAAGTGCTTGATATCTTCGTCAGTGTAGGTGAGAAAGCCTCTGACAGTACTAACAATTCCAACTTCACGGACCTTCTCCAACTCCTTACCGCTTTGTTCATAACTAACAGATTGAAACATGAAAGCACCAGCATTGTTTACGAATGTTACACGACCATCTCCTTTGGTTTTCACAACTTTTCCAGTGATGAATAACAGGCTATCATACAAAGCATCGTAAGAGTCAGATTGATTGATGTTGATTTCAATGACATCATTGTTGCGAAAGGACTTGACATATGGGTAGTAAATCCGCCATTCCACCTTTTGTATGGATTCATCGTTTTGTGGTTTTTGGAAAATGTTGAACACTTGATTGGACAACATGATAACCGAGAGATTCCAAAAACAGTTTATTCTCCGGTGATAGTAGTTGACGCACGTTGAAGGTCTTGGTGAAGAATGAAGGGGGGTATGGTGGTAAGTTATTCTTGTGAATAGTTAGCACCATACTTTCGCTTCAATTCCAAACAAACGATTATTTCTTCGTTTCGAAAATCAACGAGTTGAGAATGCTGGTCCAGTACTCGCAGCGTGATATTGTTTATTTCGTCTCTATGAGCAATGGGTAGATAAATGAGGCGGTTGGGTGTTTCGTCAATTGCGTAACCAGGATCAACACCAGCAGCAAATTCGTATATCGTATGAGACGGTGCGTCGTTGTAGAATGCTCCGAACGTAATGTTGCTATCTACATGTATGGTATGTACTTTATTGATATCTACAGGTAGATCTGATGCGTAAGGCAAGTTGGGTTTGAGAAGAGTAGACGAATACCCTAAAATGCGGGCCAAACTGTTTTCAGGTCGGAAATCAATTGAGTGTTTAAGGCAGAATATTTCGCTTTTCAGCGTGTTAATATTCGGTATGAGGTAGAAAAATTCGTCGGGGTTTTCCTTGTATGTTTTGGGTGTGATGTGTTTGCTGATCAAAGCCTCAATATTACCAATTTCGTAAGAGCCAGTAGGGATATCTATGCTCTGTTTAGTTTTGCCGCCGTTTGCAAAGTAGTAGAATTTTGTACCTTCTTCAATGTTGGGTATACTGTTGTACGAATGGAAGCTGAGCAAAGCCAAACTGTATTCTGAATCAGAATCCAATTGAAATCGATGGAAAGCGTTGAAGAATGACTCGTTCACGTCAATATCATAGACATGACTGATATAATGTCGGAAGTGACCCGCCTTAAATAATGAACAACAACTTGGATGAAAAATCATTTATTATTACAATAATAACATTGAAATTGTGCACTAACTGGTCCATGATACTCTGCTTCTTTTAGTGATGCCGTTGACAGTCCAAACTCATTTTGATAATGAATGAAACATGGTAAACGAATCTGCAAAGCGAATCGATTTTTGTAGTCCTTTGGTAACCTATGCCATACATCCAGCCACTCCCAAGGTTCTGCGTTCTCAATCAAATACTCGATTGACAAAGCTCGCAGTTGAGTATCAGTGAAATCTCGCAATGATTTATATTTATGCATTGCAGCCAACGATTGATGCGTCTCAGCGGTGGACATTATGAAGTAGAAACTTTAGGCAGAGATGTCCGCAATTACTCTGATTGTAATTTTGATATTGACTATTATTATATGTAATTCTTACACCCATCCCAAAATATCTTGCCAATTCCAATGGAGGTTTGAGATTGCCAAAACTATCGAAATATTGTGCGACATTGCCGTTTTTATTCTAAGCTACCCAATGAGTGCCCGCATTCAAGTGGAAATCCAAGTTCAATATAGCGTATTCTCGCAGCCAAGGACCACAAGTTGGCAACGTATCACGCATAAAGACTCCACGAAAATGTGGTATTTTTATCTGACGAGCACACTCCTGAATTTCCGAATCGTATAATGCTCTATGAGGTAGCTTATCTAGCAGTTTTTTTGCTTTTTCAGGTAAAGACCGCGTCCTTTGCGTTGCGTGTTTTCAGAAACAGTCCAAATCCTCGAGGGGTTTTCCGCAGGTACAAAACCGAACCCAAATGCTCCTTGGATTTATTGTGACGTTGATCTTCTTCAAGTTTCTTTTTAGCATTTTTTGCGTCTATTGCGGTTTTTGCTTTGGAGCTCGCTTCACCTGCCAACGCACCCAAAGCCGAAAGTGCAGCAAATATGGGTATGAGTGGTAGGATTCCTCCAGATTTTGCATCGAATGGAATTATTCTAGGCACTCGTATTTTCTTACGTCCTCCAGCTTGACTCAATGCCATTTTAGCAGCTCGCAAAGCCGAAGCACTACATTTCTTAATATTAGTAGGATTGTGTTTCCAATTTTTAATAATTTTTTGAAGCAAGTTACGGCGAAAGGACACGCCCATACCTAGCTTACGTTTGGCTTTCATGGTGGAAGTAACAAGCCAAGCTGCAGCATATTCCCCAAATTTAGCGTCTTTAGATTTAACTCGTTCCCAAGCTCTATTTTCCAATACTTGATCTGCTTTATGGCGGTCTTCTAGAGAGTCGGATTGAGAGTATGCAATATCGTGGTCTTTGCAGCTTTCGTCCAAAGAATTCCCGCCAGTTTCTCCGCGTTGTAATCTCTGTCTCAATTTGGTGCCAGGCCCGCAAAACGAATATCCTGGTAGATGCAGTTCGAACGGGAGCTCATTGATGATTGAATTGACAACACCTGCACCAGAGTAAGTCAACATTGATAATGATGAAAGATACCTTCAATGCGTTTATTTATAACCGTGGCGTGCTCATGTTTTTTCGTCACATCATGGAGGTCGTTCAACAAGACAAAACACTGCCTATAGAAAATTTAGATTTTTTGAATGGAAACCTCGATAGCAGTATGGTTGGGAAGCATGGTAAATAATTACCGAATTTGTTTCGTGCAATTATTTGCGGACCAAGTGGTTGTGGAAAGACAAATGCCATCTTAACACTGTTATTCCACCCGAATGGAGCAAAATTCGAAAACATCTACGTATATTCAAAATCTTTGTACCAACCCAAATATCAAGTGGTTCAAGAAATTTTGGAGAAAGTCAAGGGATTGGGATATTATCCGTTCAGAGAAAATGAAGAAATCATAAGCCCTCACGAGGCCAAATCAAATTCCATATTCATTTTCGATGATGTTGCATGCGGTGGTCAACAGAAATTCGAGAATATTACTCCTTTTGCAGACACCGGAATATTGATGCTGCATATCTTTGTCAGACATATTCAAAAATTCCAAAACAATTGATACGAGACAATTGTAATATGATTGTGCTTTTCAAGCAGGATGAAATGAATTTGAAACATGTATTCGATTAACACGTTTTCCCAGACATGTCGTTTGATGAATTCAAGGCAATGTGTGCAGAATGCTGGCGACAGCATCGGTATGGAACCGTTGTGATTATGAAAGATTTTGATATAAATGCTGAACGTTATCGTCAAGGATTCGATAAATATATTAGTATACAGAGGGATTGATGTATCTCACAGTTATCATCATGAAACCGTTGAGCAAAGAAGTTGATGTTATTCGAAAGACTAAAATCAATGAAATTGTAAAAGCTATTCGAAAAAAATATTTGGCTTTAAAATTGGGTAGATCTGAAGAAGATGAGTCGTTGCAAAAATTGTTTAAATCTGTATCTATCCCATTGAGGAAAATAGCAGCAATGCCGCCGCCGTCGCAATCTCCTACTACCCCAATGAAAACTGAGGTAAAATCTGAACTCAAACAAGAGAAAGTGGAACAGCGTGAAACGTCTCCATTCGAATCCATCTAAACGACTCCATTCCAATCCCTCGAACATGTTGCAGGTACAGATGATAATGATGGTGATGATGAGGATATCTTTAGCAGGCACACAAGAGGAACAAGATAAGAGCTTTGCGTCAGACAGGAATGAACAAGTTTTACAGGAATATATCGATCAATATCCTATAATGGCTCAACCGTACATTATAAAACATTGGAGTAATGACAAAGAAATAGATAAACTATACGGTCCTGTATATGATGGTGTATCTTCAAAATGGTTCCCAGGTAACAAAGAAATAGATTTCGAAAAACACAGCGGATACATTAAAATGGGTGGATATCAGTGGAAAGCAACACCCGGTATATATGAACTCATATTTTTAAACACAACTGAAAACTATAATAATGAAGATATGCAGGCATACAAATCAATTGTAGATTTGTCGAACATTTACAAAAACTCCCTAGGCTATCCGAAAGGTAGTAAAAGATACAAGTATATCGAAATAATTAAACCGATGTTTCCTATACGAAATCAACGTAAAATATCGACACGTACCAGTTTACCTGAAACATCCAACCCTGCAGCAAAAGGTAGCGGTTTACCTAAAAATATACCTATTGCAATGACATTCAATACCAAACCTATGGAGTTTGTTTATTGGGATGACCCAAACGAACTATGCGAACGCCTCAAATTATTGATAGCCTCTCGGTATGCCGGAAATACTTCGCATGACAAAAAGATTATTGCCATTTTGAGTGAACTCAAAGAGGTAAATATAATTCTATAAGATGATATGCATCCATGAATACATTCACATTTTCAAAAGGGTTATCGATAAGTTTGGACGTAGCGACAGCAACACCGGTGATAAAAAGCGAATATTACCTACGCCCTCTGGAGGCGGCGGCTTGCTGCACACTCCAGATGGTAACATCGATTTTGATAATTTGAAATTGAGTAATGTAAAGAGTCCCACCAAAAATACTGATGCTGCCAATAAACAATATGTGGATGAAATCGATAGAAAAATTGCTGCAACTATACAACATCAAGGTGAACAACACCATTCGGAAATAGGTCAACTGAGTGACAAAATGGCAAAGATGCAACATGAAATTGAAAATGAATTGATTGCAACAAAAAATTATCTGGAAAAAAAAACTCGAACACTTGCAAGTAATTTTATTGAAATAACGCAACTAAGTGAGGTACGCTATAATGAAACTAGGTCATTTTTCGAAAAATTCAACCTACAATACAAAACTGATATTGAAAATATTCGTGGAGATTTGTTGAAAAAAATTTCTGAAATAATCGATTCGATTCATGCACACAATTTAAAATGGGATATTAAGCACAAGGAAATGCTGCTAACCAAGAATGAGTTAAACTAGTTTCGAATTGATATTTTACAGCAAATCACCAAAATAAATTCAGATATAGCGAGTGTAAAATCTGCTGTCGAGGAGATTACTAAAAGACAAAATGTAGTGTATGCATCACCTTAATAAAATAGCAGGTTTAACAGTTTCGTCATCACATATGTGTGTGATGGCTTCCAAAGCCAAGATTCAATTTGTCCGTGAACTGCATAATCCTATTAGAAAAAATTATCCTCGACGTCGCACCATTATTAAAGGCTTAGATGATTTATGGCAAATGGCTGAGATGAGACCGTACGTCCAACAAAATCGTAATTTCAAACTCATTCTAGTTGTTATAGATTGTTTCTAGAAATTCGGGTGGACTCGTCTGCTGAAAACGAAAACAGTTGAGGAAATTACTAAAACGTTTGCAGATATTTTGACACACACGAAACGATGCCCAAAAAATCTACAAACCGATCAGGGAACGGAATTTTACAACAGTAAATTCCAGAGTTTGATGAAAAAACATGAGATAAATCACTACAATACGTACAGCATCCTCAAAGCCTCTATGGCCGAACGGATTATAAGGACTTTGAAGGAAAGATTGTACAAGTATTTCAGTTTGGATGGCACCTACAAATGGCTGAATATATTACCTGAAATCACAAAATCTTACAATGATACACGTCATTCAAAGAAGGGTATGAAACCTTCGGTAATTGATAAAACCAACGAAAAAGAAATTCTCAAATCAACATACAGCCACTTGAAAATAGCTGGACCGAGAAAATTCAAAGTCGGCGATGTTGTGCGAATTAGTAAGGCAAAGCACGTTTTCGAAAAAGGTTACACACCCAATTGGACTACGGAATTATTCAAAATCATCAAAGTCAATATCACCAACCCTGCCACCTTCATGCTGGAAGATATGCAGGGTGCTCCTATCAAGGGTGCTTTTTATGACGAGGAATTACAAAAAACTGCAAATCCAGATATATATCTCGTGGAAAAAGTTCTGAGGAAGGAAGGCAAAAAAATGTACGTTAAATGGCTCGGTTTGGATAACAAACATAACAGTTGGGTCGAAAACGTTGATTTTGTATAGAATCTTATGGGAAACAAACACAAATCATATAATTCCGAGGGGTCTTTCAAATATTTTTTCACAGTCAACAAACATGTAACAACAATTTTAAAATTGACCACGTGATCTGAAGCTATAAAAGCGTATGCAATCACAGACGAATATTCATTTTGAAAACGAAAATGTCTCAAGACAGTGGATACGTCAGTGAAGTTGAAGTAATGTGTGATAGTGATGGAGAAGATTATAAAGAAACTCTAAATGCCATCGACAGAGCATTGGGGCGATGCGAAATGGCAGCTCGGAACGAACATCAGTTGATGTTGATGGTCTTCCCTATGCCATCCTACGAAATTCGATGTGGCATAAGTCCCTCCAGGGATATTAGCTCATGCATCATTTTGAAGCAGCAGTTCTCCATTCGATCCATCAATTTTGCTTCTTTTGAATGGGCAACCCTCATGGACATGAGTATGTAGATGAGTATGATCCAATCACAACACGTTGCGGGGATTACATTTACGTCACACAGTACATCGAAAGTAATACCAAACAAATTTCCATTTCCAAGGATATCACGAACATGGAGTTGTCCCAACATTACATTATGACAATATGGCTCCAAGTCATAAACATTCAATAATGCTGTACGAAAATCAATAGGTCTTTTCAAATTGCTAAAGTCAGACATATCAACATATTCGAAACCCCAAAGAATACATAAACAACCCTCATCATGATTATCATAATCATTATTATCTTCATGACGTTGATAATGAATGATATACGGCCATTTGAAACGTGAATAATTTTGAATAATTTCTTTTGTTAATGATTGAGGTAAAGGCGAGCGGATAAGGAATATTCCTGTAGACCGTATATTCTCACAGATCGTTTTGATGAAAATTTTAGAAAAAAAAAAAAAAGATGGATAAAAAAAATAATTTGGTCTATAATGCCCCCACGGTAATGTATCAAATGATTTGGGGATAAGATGACGTTTATCGTCATATGGACCACTTTTGCCTGCTCTATACTAAAAACGTTATGAGCAAATGATTTTATTGTGCATTGTGTAATATTATTTTGCTTGAAATTTTTCAGACAATCCACGTAATCCTTAAAGGTTAATTTATTTTTCACAACACTATATTTAACTCCTTTTGCTTTTTTACATACTTTGCCTCCCTGCACTTTATAAGTGTACATTTTTGAACGCAACCCTGCAAAGTGTGTGATAATTTTGCCATTTGCTTCATCCTTCATTAGCCCAGGTACCTTTTTATTCACAAGTGGAATGTTAAACTCATTATCTTTTGAATAATCAGACGTATCGAATTTGGAAATATGTTTTTTGATGATTTCTTCGTATACATCGTTACACGTTAGTTCATAAATGAAACTATCTGTATCGGTATACATTAACTTGGATTTTTCCGCACCTATTGTGGGAAGCATAAATTCATAATGAAATTTGAACATGCAAGTTTTTGACAAATCCAAAATTACCATCCCAACATACATTGGTTTATTGAATACAAGTTCGGCTTTTTTCAGTTCAATAGCCATCAAGTTTGAATCGAAAACGGTACGATTATAAAATCGAGGGCTGGAAATGAGATTTTTTGCTCCATATCTACCCTCGTAGGAAGAAACTAATTTTACTATTCGGTGCAACCGGATGTTCTACATGGTTTTACCAAAAATCGCATTATTGGCCAACTTGAATTGATTTTTTTTAAAAGAATTAGTAGCTGCAGTCCTCAATCGAGTATTCAGCTCGATATACGGGCGCAACCACGCAGATTGTTTAAATTTCAAAACTGTATGTATTTTAGTTAAACCATGTTCCAGAGCTTGTTTCAAATTTCTGT
The DNA here is from genome assembly GCA_958502065.1 of Chrysolina americana. NCBI lineage: Eukaryota > Metazoa > Arthropoda > Insecta > Coleoptera > Chrysomelidae > Chrysolina > Chrysolina americana. Next base: position 37,861,403 of record OY293414.1, on the reverse strand, counting down.
ATTGTAATGTATACTCTGTTTTATTATGGAGATTTGGCATTAATTTCTTCAATTTGGAATTTGGTGGTTTGCGGTATTCGGGGCAGAATGGAAAATCTTTGTGTAAATCGTGAAGATCCTCAGGGTACTCCAAATCAACTTGTAAAATATAACCTTCGGGATTGTCATCAGGAGTTTGAATCACATCAATATTCGTATCAACCCATTCGAAGCCTCCATATGGTAAACATTCCGACATCGCCCACCCATATAAGTCATTTAGATCGAAATACATGATAAAGTTGGACGGCTGCGTAGGATTGTATGTAGGCATATACTTGTCATTAGCTTCCGAATATATATTACAACAAACTGAAATTCCCCCCTTATACCCTCTTCCACAAACATAACCATATCAACGTCTTTCAAAATTTGTAATTTGCACCCAGTATATTTCAACATACAATCCCACGTATATCCTGGCATAGTATAGTACCAGCTGGGGTCCAATTCATAAGTTTTCAAGTAAACGTCTGCCAAAAGCAATATATCTGTTTTCATGTATAAATCGCTATATTCCCCCAAAGTTTTGATATCAAATTGCTGCCAAACATTTCGAGCATGAGCATACTTCACATCATCAATTTCAAGATCGTTGAGCTTATTGTAAAAATGTTTTTTGGAAGGTAGCTCAGTATCGAGGAGTTTTTCCGTAGTATTAACATAATCGTAGGGGAAAACCCCTTTCTTAGTGAGAAGTTTGAATTTTTCATCATCTAATTGTGCAAATTCCTTTTTCAAAATTTTAAATTATTTTGCATCCATTGTGGACACCAACTCATCGAGACTGGCTCCCATAAAACGATATGAATCGATAAATCTAAATTTAATGCTAGTTTCACTATCGTATTGTGTGAATGAAATGTATTTTTCTTTATTGATGGGAAGTATGCTCACACGTCCTCGTTTTGCTACATCTTTAATAATAAAATGACTATCGTGTGCGTTAGTTGTTTTGAAGCTTTCAAATATTGTGTAAAATGTAATAATTATGGTAAATTAAATTTTAAAATTCATCATGTACATGAAATTTTCACCAGTTATGAATTACATAATGCATTCAAACAGTTCTTTTTGAACTGCAAACTGAAGATGAATGCCGAGATAATAAACATAATCAGAAAAAAGTCAAATTTTGTTGATAATACACACACACACACATACCCGAAAGCACCATTATTCGGCTAATATTTCAACTACTTGTTTATAATTCAAAATATGTATATATATATATATATATATATATATATATATATATATATATACATATATATTTTTGTTGCTGTATTTCAGGGAAGGTATTTCAAATATAGATTTTTTTTATTTTTCTACTTCTAACTGTATTGTAAATTTTATATTTGGATATATTTGGTCCAAATATAAAATTTACAATAGAGCTAGAAGTAAAAAAATAAAAAAAAAAATCAATAAATTTTTTTGATTTAACGATAAGCAATTCTAATAATAGACATAACTTTGCAATTTTTCATAAACCTTCCCACACAGATATTACCATCCACAATAATTCAACACACCCATTTCAACATAAAATATCGGCATATAACAATATGATTCATAGATTAGTTAATGTTCCTTTATCAACAGAAAATTTCAACAATGAATTAAATATAATAAAGCAAGTTGCATTTAATAATGGTTATCGGGTGGATTTGATAGATAATATTTTGGCAAAGAAATTACACAATAAGGCTATCCAAGAAGTTTACGCTAGTATCAGGAACAAAGAAAGTAATTATAGAACATTAACTTATTCAGGTAAAGCCACCGAAAAATTAGCCTCATATTTACACAAACAAAATTTAAGGATAGCCTATAGAACAGAAAAACGTTGGGAAGGTTTATTAAAAATAACAAAGATAAAACACAAAAATTAGAAAAATCAGGAGTTTACAAATTAAATTGTGGGACTTGCCCTAAAGTATATGTAGACCGGGAGATCTTTTAAAAACCGCCTACGTGAACATCACACGAGTTATGTAAAAAAGAAAACAAGTTCAACATATGCGAATCATATTTTAGAAGAAGATCATCACTTTGATGAAAATTTCGAAATTCTACATGTGGAAAATAAAGGTGTCAAACTTAATTACTTAGAATGTCTGGAAATAAATAAATTGAAGAATTCTAATTGTCTACTCAATGACCAATTGGAATTGAACAATTCTTCTTTGTTGAACCTTTTTTCTTAGTAACTTCGATTGTTTCCCAGGCATATCTTGTTTTCATTGTTTGTGGATAACATTAATGAGGAAGATAAGAATTGGGATAGGTCAGGTTACTTGAAATAACAATTCTAGGCAATGTTGGTATGGTTATATTAATTAGTCTTCTTCATTTAGATATTTAAGTAAAGCCTAACGAAGAGGATTTTAGTAAACCATTATCGCTTGATAAAACTACAGTGTAGTGAAACATGTCGCGAATTTAATAAAGTTTTGTGTAAATTTAATCGTTTACCTTAGTGCTTTATACTATGGATTTCCATCAAGTAACGACCAATTCAATCCAAAACTAGCCATTTCATCTGTAAACCATTGTATGCAATCGTTACCCCTATGGCAATTAAACTTGGACAAGCTGTCATCATAAGAGCATTTCAAGTAGTAACCTGCACTGAACGCTTTATGCTTTTGATATTTTGTAGATTTATCTGAAATTTTTTCCTCACAATTTTCGAGGGCAGATTCAAAATCAGCATATAAAACGAATGGACATTTTTGTTTATATACATAATTTCAAAATTCTACATAATCAAATTCTGGAAATGAAATTTTACACTCGTTAATATTCTCACACAACCCGATGTGTTCATTAAATTTTTGTTCGCTATGAAAGCAATTCAAACATCTGTCACAAAAAAATGCTTTACCATTATGCTTGCTCAACTGACTTGACAGCAATCTAGACATTCTTAATCCAGCAATAATGGTATTTAATTTGCAAATCATCTGTATCCAAAGGCAAAGCGTCGTATTCGTTTAATTTAAGGAAATATATATTTTGAATTATTAACAAATTAACATGTTTATTCAATTTATTTTTGGTCAATCGTGCAGGTACTACGTCGTAAAATGCTTTTTCTTTGACAATATTCATTTTTAAACTATATACATTTACAGAAATATCATTTTGTTTTTCAAATTTTGTAATGCGGTGAATTGGCATAGGAATTTCCAAACTCTCTGTATTCAAAACTGTGTCATAATTTGGATACGAAGATGAACGTGAAACATTCCCTTTGGGAGGGTACAAAGCACTCACGATTGCTCTAAAAAAACACGAATCATCTTGATTATCAATATTGATGGTTGCATGCCTATTTTGAATTTCTTCAGGTAACCATATGAACCCTGAACCGTTGCCTATTTCGTTTTTATTTATTGATACCTCATGCAAAAGAATTTTACTCAATGCCCACCCTGAGTCTTTTTCTTCAAATTCTTCTAATTTGTTCAAAATAACATCCACATGTTTATAGTACCAAGCAGTCAAGTCCGTGCCCAAATCAATGATTGCATTAGGAGTATTGAAAAATTTTCGATCGACTATTTCGCCGTCATTTGACTTTTTGATGAAATCCCCCAACAACGTCATGTTCACTTTGAGGCATTGCATGTCCTTCAAAATTTTGGAAATTCTTGATTTAAAAAGAAAATATGTGAAATTCCAAAATTATTTCTTGTACAGTTCTAATTAGAATACATGCTAATATTATAGATACGATGATTAGAATTCTATATACGTTATATTCCATTTGCGACTTCTTTTTTCCCTGTCCTGCTGGAATAAATTCGGTGGTTTTTGTGTCTATTTCACGATGATCTTCAAATATCAGCTTCAATTTATACTTGAATGCTGTATTCTTGGGCACATCGCTAACAAATACTGCTAACTGCCCCTGATTGAACCGAGTTAAACGGATTGTTTTCCATTGTGTCCTATTACAACGAGGATCGAAATCATCTGCCTTTACGCATATTGCCATGAATTTCACTCTTTTCGGTACATTGACGTATAAAACATTATTCAATATTGCAGTCAGAAGAATAAAATTTGTTTTCAGTTGAGGAGACATATTCTACAATGCTTGAGGCTGGATTCTTTTTAACGGATATCTCGTTTGCGGTAATTTTCGATTGAACACTTTGTCTTGAATACACAAATCAGTCAACTGTTTCACCACATTCTCCTTTTCTTCATAAAATTGAATATCTTCCTTTAACTCTTGGATACGTCTAGAAAAATCTTCAACCTTCTGTCTGTATTCTTCAGATGACATTTTAATACTGATTATTTCAACTGTTCAATGGCAATAACATACTTTCCAAAAATAAAGTTATCTAACCCTCTCCCCCACCTACCTGATGATGAATACCAAAAAAAAGAAGCAGAGTCAAACTGACACGAAACGAAACGTACTGCAGCGGCGATTCTCTTCAAAAATGTAATCAAAATAGACGTTTTTCGCGTTCCGAAAAACAAACTGAAAATTGAAACGCTTAAACACGCAAAAATGCAGCCACAATGAACGTTTTTGCGTTCTAAAATTAAACATAAAAAATAATGGCTGATTACATGCATTTCTTATAGAGATTTGACATTTCAAAATTGCTGAAAATACACGTTTTCGCGTTCGAAAAAACAACTGAAATTTGCAACACTTCTGACTTCGTAAAAAGTGTTATACATCTTTGCACTTGGCTACACTGTACTCATGATGACCAACAGTCTGAAACACGTGTCTACAGTTGCTCTACAATTTGAGGGTTATATATAATTCAGGAAGAAAAGTTCATCTCAACAAAGGTACAATTGCTTCATTTTTAAATTTCAACAGGGTGTGATATCTAATTTTAAAATAAGAAAAAAATCAAATCCTATTTACCCGTTCATTTCTGGGACATCCGTCAAGGCTGCTGAATTGAGAACCCTGAAAAAAAAATTGTGCGATTTGATATTCGGTATGTTTTTAAATAAAATATATATGCATTTGTAGGTTTAATGTGTAGAATTCGAAACTGTAAAAGATGCCTCTCAAATCTCAAAATGAGTGGGTGGTTGTTCATTTATAAAGATTTTAAATTGACTCTTAAAATAAGTCTTCAGTGAAAATATTGTAACTGAAAAATATGAGGCAAATATATTGGTCTTCGAATTTTACTAGGAGCCATACATGCATCTAGAAATGAAAAATTCATTGATAGTGTGTGATTCACTGAAACTAATATTTTCTTGATAATCTAATTCAAATATATTAAAAACATGTAGGGTTTATTCTGTATTTATAAAAGTACTTCTATTTATATGAGATCGAATAATGGTACGAAGCAGAACCTAAATCTATACTGAATGGCGTTCCTCAAAGTCTTCTGAATCATTATGACACAAGAGTTCTTGGAAATTAAATGAAAATGATACATAATTAATAGCTACAATGTTAGGTCAGAACGATGAGACATAACCTAAAAGTTATAGCATAATTATTATTCCCAATATTAATTATCATCAGAATGTAATGAATGCTTCAAAACTTTGTTGATAACAGCTCATGCACAGAAATTATTATACATGAATTCAGATGGTTTCTATCATCGAAGAAATAAAAATTCCTATTTTATTACCATCCATTTCATTCTGATGAAAAGTATTATTCAAAAACTAATTAGTTTACTTACGTTTTATTTGATAACACTACACATATCACTAATTAAAAAAAAACAGTTCAAATACTCAATAAAACAAATCGAAATACATAATGAAACCAGAAACCTGAAAATTCCCAGACGACACTTGTTGAAGTTGAAATGCACGGAATGACTTATACCATGAGCGCTGTGTGATTGGTCACTGTAATGGCGGGAAGTTTAAATAACAAGGCATCAGCTGCATGCAAACCGAGTTGAAATGTATAAGTCATTAGTCATTCTCTGTCAAAAGTGAATTTTGCTAAGTACTTATCAAAATAGAGATTATGCCATAGAGAAAAGAAAATCATTTATGAATCAAGCATCAGCTCGCTAGTATAGAAACATTAATAATCTTTGGTCCAAATATGGAAACGTCTTGTATAGAATAATCTACGAATATTCCATGCATAACATTCCCTGCATGTACTATAAAGAATATACAATAAGTAATATTCCAGAAATATTCAACTAAGAATATTCACATTGAAATATTCCTGGTATATTCTTTCAAGAATGTTCTTGAAATATTCTACTTTATATGTTCCTTGAATGTGCCAGGGTATATAGATATTCTAGGAATATTCCATGATTATTCGGAATCTATATATCCTATCTAAGACATCTAAGGAGTATTCCAGGAATATACCATGCTGTCTGGGAAGGACACTACCAAACTGAAAAGAAAGAGAAAATGCAGTTAGTTTATTGATAAATTGTATTAAACAATTCAAGTGATTTCTCTACAATCTCAAGAAACGTTAATATTATCATAGATTAATGAAATTAAGAAAGATCAGAACACTCTGTATAAAATATATAATTTTGAGTTCACTTACAAATTAAGTAGCTCCAATATTTTTGTTTTAGCAAGCTAAATTCATTGGTTTCAGTTCCAACAATTCCTTGATCAATCGGTTCAAAATAATTTGACACAGCTCCAGATGTCAGCAACCATTTCCATACTGTCCAATATCTGATTAGCAGAAACCACAACTGATAGCTTTTCTACTATTCATAGCATCATATGTAGATACTCTCTAATCAATAGTAGATATCAATACATTCACTACATAACCTAAATGATAAAATATCAATTAATGGATGGAGTAGTAGAAAATCATAATCTTACCATGAAAATTATGAGTTTTGCAATCCTATTGATTCCAGTCACTTTTGAGTAGTTTGAATATTATATTTTAATTCTATGAACTCAAAACTCCTACCATGACCGCCATGATTATTAGGATAAAATAAACGATGGCGTCAGTGATATATTTATTTTATATTTACTGGGTAATATTGTTTGAACGTGGATATCATTTTTTTAAGTTACGTAGATTTTGAGTTTTTGTCGACATTTATTATATATGTTGTTGTTATATGGTTAGGAGGTTCGGTTTTAAGTTGATGAATGACATCATGACGTGGTCATTACCCAAAAATTACATTGAAGAAATTTAAGATAATATCAATTTCAAGGCTCCCTGTACACATGTCAGTAATGTTTTGAGAAGGTTAGACAAAAATATCAAACAAATAACATAACTACTGTCTAAGACATATCTGGGCAACATATAATCAACATTATATATATTATCTAATGAATATTATTGGTTACATTATTTTGATGTTACATAAACATATAGTTGAAAACACTGTGTTAGAAACGTCAAGATGACATTAATATAATGTTAGTTTGCCAATATCACAAAATTGCACAAAAGTTATATCTGGAAAATATTTTTGTTATGTATCATGTTTATAGTGGGTTACATGACATACAGTTATTAAAGTAGCGAAAGACCATTGTAACACACAACTCATCACACATATATCACTTCTGAAAAGCAATTAAACTCAAAATAAGCTACAAAATTATTACTTTATATACACTTTATTATATAGAAATTTAAAAGGAAAACTCGGATACAATGGCGCAGATATTTGCGCATGCGCATGTTGGGCAGATGTCAGATAGGCACAAGCACAAGATTGACAGGTTCTAATTGTGAATTTCCATGCAGCTGAATTTCAATACTTTTATGTGAAATGTGTGATTATTATTTATTCCAGTAAATTGCATATCAGCAAAATAAAAATTATATAATAGGTAAGTCGAAAATTTATCTAATAGAACTGCTTGCGGACAGTGATTCTGTAAATTTGAATGAAAATGTTGTTTTATCCATTTCATGCTCGTGCGTTATACTTGAAACTTCTGTTCATGAAAATTCAGCCTAACAAGAAAACCGACGGTGGCGGTTCACGAAGTATCGCGGGATTTTTGGGAAATAGACCGCGATTTCATTTGTTTTCTCATTATCAAGCAAGCGAATGTCCAGCGTTTTAGTCTACAGTTTTACAGGTATGAGTCGGCACACCAGGGTTTTTAGGCATCTTACCCTAGATCTTCCATTTGTTATACTGATTATAAATTTTGGTTTTTAAGGTTATACTGATAATCAACTGAATCAGATTTTCCGTAAGCACAACCAAAGGTTCAGAAAATTTGTTGAAAAGTATTTTATACAGGGTGTCCCGAAACTATGATGCCAAATTGAAATAGAAGATTCCCCTTGGAAAATAAATAGGACTTTCCTGATATTTCTTTCCTCAAATGTCGTTCGTTGCAGAGATACAGGGTGTTGAATATGAAAAATTAAAAGTTATTTTTATTCATAACTTCAACAGTTCTGAAAATTTCTTAAAAAAAATTTAAAGAGTATTGGCGTTCAATAGGTGCTTTATTTCGAGAAAGAAAACACATTTTCAGTTGTTACCAGTGGCGTACAAGAAGGGCATCATGGTCCCTTTTCTCCCCTATTTTATACGCTACTGGTAAAATCAGGAAAATTATATGTTTTTCGCATTTCTCATTCAATTTTCAGTAAAAATGTGTACTTGTTTGAATCCGGAAAAACTGACCGTTTTCAAGATAATTGCGCTTTTATGAATGAAAACATACTAATAACGAAAAATTTGTTCGGCAGAAATTAATTTTACAATCCTGATTACTGGTCCAAATAACATCTAACTGATTTCTTTAAAAAATAGATCACCCATTGAAAAAAGGCATGCCTTCAAATTTAGTTGTTTTTTTTGTAACTATGAAAGTTGCCTTTTTATTTTCCAGTTTCAACGCCCTGTCCCTCTGCAAGAAAAAATGCATGTGGAAATGTCATTGATTTTTTTGGTAGAATAACTAGTTGTAAGTTTAACTAGTAATTAGGATTGTAAAATTCACTTCAGCCGAACATTTTTTTCATTACTAGTTATGTTTGTATTCATAATAGCGCAATTATCTTGAAACCGGTTGATTCATCTGAAATGAAACAAGTATACATTTTTTACTCAAAATTGAAAGGGGAATGCAAAAACTTATTAATTTTACTGATTTCACCAGTGGTGTAAAAAATAGGGTAGAAAAGGGACCATGATGCCCTTCTAGTACGCCACTGGTAACAACTGAAAATGTGTTTTCTTTTTCGAAATGAAGCACCTATTGAACACAAATATTCTTAAAATTTTTTTTCAGAAACTTTTAGAACTGTGGAAGTTATGAATAAAAATCACTTTTATTTTTTCATATTCAACACCCTGTATCTCTGCAACGGACGACATTTGAGAAGAGAAATATTAGGAAAGTCCTATTTATTTTTCAAGAGGAATCTTCTGTTTCAATTTGGCACCATAGTTTCGGGACACCCTGTATAATTACTATCTTTTACATCTTGATATCGGTCAGTCAAAGGCTTTTGAAAAATCTTCATAAATAACCGACCTAGTGTTCTACGGCATTTGTGATCAAGTCAGTGTGAATTATCAATAAATAATACAATCTTCATTTGTCTCAAGAAAATGAGCATTTTACAGACACGTTAGTTTCCTAAACCTACCAACAATGGTTGAAAATTCAAAAATATAAATATTTAATGCATAATGATCATGACAATTGAAATTACACTAAGAATTACGATGGTACAAGAGTTTTTCTTATGTATAATAAACTGAATAAACATATAGGTACAACAGCACAGACCAGTATTCAGTTTACAAGCAAAACAACCGAAATAACCCATCTGCAATTTCACAAGAACCAAACAACTCTCAACATAACTTCCTTATTTCGAGGATGAAAAAGTACAACCGAACAAGTATCTGATCACTGTTCTTGTTCCCATAGGTGACCATTCTGTTGAAAGGTGTAATTTTCTTATCATTGCTTGAAAATTTCTCCAAATTGAACAAAGCCTTTGGCTGTACTGATTCTTGTAAGTTTTTGATTTCTTGATTGAGATATGTAATTTCGTTTCCTAATATATCAATGATTTTTGAACAGGAGCTTTGCAGGAATCTGATTCCATGTTGTCACTACCTGTTACATTTCTGAGAAAATTTCTGAGTGGGCTGCATCTTGATGGTGATATTGTCAATTCCTCCTTAGCTTTGGTATTCTCTTTCGATATTCAATACATGTTCATTGTTAAATGGTTGGCTGCTTTCATTGTTTCATTTGTGAATACCTGAAGAAAACAATAAAAACACTTTAGCAAGGAAAAATGTATTACTAAACAAAGTATAGCTATCTTTTTTGGTATAGAAGTGAAATTATTCAACTGATCTTCAGCATGATTTTGCTCTTTAGATAAATTGCTACATAGAGCAGTAAAAGCATTCACCTTAGTATTGACTTCGTTTCTATTCCTACTTCGGTTAGACCATGACATCGACACTTCTATTGAAGGATCCTACAACAATAATATACTATTATTAAAACATTCCAGATCATATATTCAGCCCTATGCTGTATCACTTCTGTCAAAAATAACGTCACCTTTATTCGCCATTTCTGTTATTTTGCTATTACCAAGCAATAGCAAAATAAGGAAAACGGCGAATAACGGTGACGTTATTTTTAACGGAAGTGATACAGCTAAAAAGTTATAAAATACAAGGTGAAATTTTTCAAAGAAAATAAAATTTTGTGTTGTGAGGAGCCGGCTGAACATGACATTTCCAAAGAAACAAATCTATTGGAGCAAACTATAAGTGAGTTATCGTCAGACAATTATATGAAAGATAAACATATGGAAAAATTTACTAAAGAAAATAATATTCTGTTGAATGAAAACGGCAAACATCTCATTAGATACCTCACAAATTTCAAAAAAGAGGATCAAATAATTCTGTCAATTCTAAATCCTGATGCTGATAATGAAATATTGTTGAAGACAGCCATGGATAATGCTACCGATTTCACAAAAAATTACTTTGTTATCCTATGGCCCAATACTATGGAAATGCATTAAGTAGACGACATTAACTGAAGACTTTCAAATACAAATACCTTGGTCATCACTGAACCTTATAGTTATGAATTCATATATCAAAAAAATGTATCCCTTATTAAGCACCTTCATGCTAGTAATTATCAAAATACCATGGCCTTTGAATGCAACAACCACTTGGGGATAACAGAAATGACAGCATAAACAACAAAGGAAAAGCATCCTTAAGTAGAGCTAATCTGAATTTTATCAAGAAGTGCAAGGACTTAGCTGTGAAGAACCATAATAAAATAGTAGGAGGACATGATAGTGAAATAATGGAGGCTGAAGAAAATAGGGTCTCTGATGGTAACCTTCAGCAGGAGCTGCATATCGTAGAAAAGAGCACGACCACAACGGGTAACGGCAACTTTAGCGAAGACAATCAAGAAGCAATCTCATCGGAAAATAATTTTTTATACCCCCGATTATCACATTTAATGTTGGAAATTTAACAAAGAAAGAAAATACTCTAAACGTAAACTCAAATATTTCAAACAACAATGCTTATTCTGGTAATTTTATGAATAATAAACAAAAAAGGGAGATTCATGCTATGCCATTAGTATTATTAAACATACAATCCCTGAGAAAATAGACGACCTCTATATATTCTTAAAAGAGCTTGATTTTCCAAGTTTTATACTATTGAATGAACTCTGGTTGAAACATGATGAACCAGTTTTCATACCCAATTATACGGTTTTATCAAAGTTTAGCAGAATAATGTCATCTAATGGAGGAACTATGATACTGGCAAATAACTCTGTTATAGAAGAAATGTGTTTTGAAAACTTTGACAAATTGAACCAATACCTACAAGAAAAAATATTTGAGTTTTCCATAGTGTACTCTAAGAAGCTTAACACCTATATAATATGTATTTATCGGTCACCATACTGTCAGATGTAAATATTTTTCTTGCTAAACTAGATTTCTTACTGAGCGAGTTACCTATCAAGTCAAAAATTATACTAACTGGAGACTTCAACATACATTTTGCAGATATAGAATCTATTACTTCACAATCCTTGATTAATTTACTTGGATCTTTTGACCTCAAAATGCATGTTGACTCTCCTACTCGTATAACTCACCATTGCATTTCTACAACTGACTATGTATGTAGTAACCTAGATGTTAACCTTATTAATTGCTCTGTAGTCTCCTCAGACTTGTCTGATCATGAGGCTATACAGTTCACAGTGAACATTGATCCAATTAATAAATGTAAGAAGGTTATGTACGAAAGAATCTACAGTGCTGCAAACTATAACAGGTTCGACCAAAACTGCCTCTTAACCAACTGGAATCATATTCTGAAAACGAATGATCCATTTTTTGCACTGTATATATAGCCATCTTTTGGGTATTTTCAATGAATCGTCTCCATATTCTCATTCCTATATGAAGTACATAACAACATCAATACTAGAGATGTGGCTACAGCAGTCTTTTGTGATTCATCCAAAGCTTTTGACTGGGTGAGCTATTTGCTGATGATACAACGATACTGTGGACTGATAAAAAAGATTCTGATCTTCATAAAACTATCTGCTCGGATATTATTAAAATCAAAGATTGATGCGCCTCTAACATCCTTTCTTTCAATATTTCTAAAACCAATATAGTATCATTCCGATGTAGTATTGACAACATACCTCTAACTTCAAATCAAAGTTTCATTATTGAGAATAGAACTAGCGCCAAATTCCTCGGAGTAAATATAGATAACAAATTAAAATTTGATGATCATATTGCAGGTCTTAATAAGAAACTTTCTGCAGGATGCTATGCAGTTGTTACTTCAAATGAATTGGGCTCAACTGCAGCAAAAAGCGCTTATTACGCACTAATAGAGTCACACTTACGATATGGAATCCCATTCTGGGGCGTTTGTGCTAAAACCCAAATAGAGTCGGTTTTTGTTCTGCAAAAAAGAGCAATCAGATACTTGTGCAAAGCCAAACGACGGGACTCTTGCAGACCTTTATTTGCTACGAACAAGATTTTAACGGTTCATGCTATATTTATTTTAGAAACAGTTTGTCTATTACATAAACATAAAACAAATTTTCCCTCTGCCATTTCTACCTATGCCACCAGACATTTCAATGATCTCAGACTACCTTTACCTTCGTCAACCCTCATTAAGGACTCGATTGTGTATAATGGTCTCAAGATGTATAATCATCTACCAGATCACTTGAAAACTTTGGATAACATTCGTTTCAGAAAAGCACTAAAAAACCTTCTCAGTTTTAGACCCTATTATAGTCTGCAGGAGTTTTACGACAGTTTTTGAAAATAATTTTATAGTTTTATACCTTTATACTCTTATCTTTTATCATATTTTTTATTGACATTATTGTTATTGCAGTGTACCTACAGTGTGTTACACTTCTCATGGAAACACCCTCGTATCTTCCGTAATTTTTGACGCAGAATCATGAAATTTTCAGGATTGATAGATACACTAGAACTTAACTCACTGCACAAAAAGGGTCAATCTACGTGATATACACTGCACGCCAGCAGCGATGGAACCACCCATTTTTACGGTAAAACATACTAGGGGACAAAATTCGCTCAAAATTCTTTCATATTCGTGATCAGCACCCCCAAATTACTATAAATACACCTGTCTCCTGAAAAATTTTCAGTCCTGAAAAATTCAAATTTGTTTCACTTCTCATGGAAACGCCCCCGTATCTTCTGTAATTTTCGACGTAGGACCATGAAATTTTGAGGATTGATAGATACATTAGAGATGAACTCTTTAGACGAAAGGGGTCATCATACGTGAGGTAAGTGAAAAAAAATTGAATTATTCAGGACTGAAAATTTTTCAGGAGATAGGTGTATTTATAGTAATTTGGGGGTGCTGATCACGAATCTGAAAGAATTTTGAGCGACTTTGCCTCCTAGTATGTTTTACCGTAACAATGGGTGGTTCCATCGCTGCTGGCGTGCAGTGTATATCACGTAGGTTGACCCTTTTTGTGCAGTGAGTTCAGTTCTAGTGTATCTATCGATCCTGAAAATTTCATGATTCTGCGTCAAAAATTACGGAAGATACGAGGGTGTTTCCATGAGAAGTGTAACACACTGTATAGTTTTTTATTTAATGTGTTGTTCTATGCCCTACAATGTTAATTTTATCGGTATACTAACTGTTTTTAAATATTTTTTATAATGACATCATTGTTATTGATCTTACAGTGTAGCTAAAAATGTTAATGTGTTGTTCTATGCCCTGCAATTTTAATTTTATCGAATAACCTTCTTTCTTCAATCATAAAACTACTTTGTCAATAAGATTATCTTCTTTGGACAATAAAGCATATATTATTATTATTATTATTATTACAGGGCTGAATGACTAAGGCTTTCACTACCCTTGCTCAATGTTCTATATGGCTTTGGGGTATTCGGTCATGTATCCATTATTATTGGATCTTGACGTTTCGCCAAAATGAGCGGTTGGTACACTCTAGATATCATGTTATGATTGATGAACTTGAGATCTAGAGTACCAGCCCAATGTTAGTATAGTATTTACACTCTTAACTTCTGCAGAAGCCAAGTGCTCTTGTTGGGAAAACGTCAAAAGCCAAAAAAAAATACACAACCCAATACTCCAAAGGCATATGGAACATTCCAGATCATTTCAAATAAGTACCGTGAATCTTGAAAGTTTGGTGCTTCTAGAAAGAGTTTCAACTGCTTGTTGATATGGAACATGTTCCATTTGCTTGTATGTGTTGATTGCAGTCTAAAACAAAATTATGTTATTGCAATCATTTTAACCAGAGCTATTGCTTGGTAATAGCAAAATAACAGAAATGGCGAATAAAGGTGACGAAGTCAATACTAAGGTGAATGCTTTTACTCCTCTATGTAGCAATTTATCTAAAGAGCAAAATCATGCTGAAGATCAGTTGAATAATTTCACTTCTACACCAAAAAAGGTAGCTATAATTTGTTTAGTTATACATTTTTCCATGCTAAAATGTTTTTATTGTTTTTGTTTTGTTGTTGTTAAAATAATTATTTCCGTCAACCAGCTGCACAACCTTAAGAGTACAACCCTCAAAAGTCTTCGAAAGACTTGTCCGAGCTAGGGAAGACGCAGCCCTTACCTTTTAACGTGTGATGCCATGCACGAGAGCGATGACCATGCTGGGAATCGAACCCATGACCCATAGGTTAAGAGACAAGCTCTCTACCATCATGACCATCACGGTCAGGTATTCACAAATGAAACAATGAAAGCAGCCAACCATTTACCAATGAACATGAATTGGATATCGAAAGAGAATACCAAAGCTAAGGAGGAATTGACAATATCACCATCAAGATGCAGCCCACTCCACTCTTGCAAAAGTCGTTGTCACATGAAAATTTTCTCAGAAATAAAACGAGTAGTAATAACATGGAATCAGATTCCTGCAAAAGCTCCTGTTCAAAAATCATTGATATATTAGGAAACGAAACTACATATCTCAATCAAGAAATCAAAAACTTACAAGAATCAGTACAGCCGAAGGCTTTGTTCAATTTGGAGAAATTTTCAAGCAATGACAAGAAAATTACACCTTTCAACAGAATGGTCACCTATATGGGAACAAGAACAGTGATCAGATACTTGTTCGGTTGTACTTTTTCATCATCGAAACAAGGAAGTTATGTTGAGAGTTGTTTGGTTCTTATAATCAATATAACAAATGGAAGATCTAGGGTGAGATGCCTAAAAACCCTGATGTGCCGACTCTGCTAATACCTGTAAAACTGTAGACTAAAACGCTGGACGCTGGACATTCGCTTGCTTGATAATGAGAAAACAAATGAAATCGCGGTCTATTTCCCAAAAATCCCGCGATACTTCGTGAACCGCCACCGTCGGTTTTCTTGTTAGGGTGAATTTTCATGAAAAGAAGTTTCAAGTAATACGCACGAGCATGAAATGGATAAAACAACATTTTCATTTAAATTTACAGAATCACTGTCCGCAAGCAGTTTTATTAGATAAATTTTCGACTTATTATATATTTTGCTGATATGCAATTTACTGGAATAAATAATAATCACACATTTCACATAAAAGTATTGCAATTCAGCTGCATGGAAATTCACCATTAGAACCTGTCAATCTTGTGCTTGTGCCTATCTGACATCTGCCCAACATGCGCATGCGCAAGTACCTGCGCAATTATATCCGAGTTTTCCTTTTGAAGTACTCTATAATAAAGTATATATAAAGTAATAATTTTGTAGCTTATTTTGAGTTTAATTGCTTTTCAGAAGTGATATATGTGTGATGAGTTGTGTGTTACAATGGTATTTCGCAACTTTAAAAACTGTATGTCATGTAATAGTGAATATGTGCAATTCTTTATCGACAGAAAATTTATATTTGGATGATCTAACCACACTGAAAAGATTTTACGAAAACGAATGGTAAAATAAGAAAACCTAAACAAGCTTGATGCAAAACTGATAGATTTCAGTAGAAGTGGTGATTTTTTTTTTACTTTGTCACGAACTTTCGCAACTTGAACTTATGGAATATTTGAAGAAACAGTAGGGTATAACAACACGCACCCAGTTGATTGAATCGATTTAAAAAAATGTTTGCCATGTTTATTAGAGCATGGCGAGTTAAGAAATAAAATGTAAGTTCCAAATTGGTTCCAAAGTATATTTTACAGATTTTTTCAGTAGTAGGTATTCACTTTCGGTACTAGACATAAATGAATTATTGTGTTCATCTCTCTGAATTTTTTCCACACAAAAACGGATCATGGTCAACTTATTTAGGAAAATAATATAAAATACAGAAAAATAAAGAATCGAACATCATTAATAGTCAATAATATTGCAACACGAAATTTTTATTCTGCCACAACTATTTTGACTTTTAAACGGAATTTACATTATTATAAAAAATAACACATTTTGTGTGGTGTTATTTTTCCAAAAATTTGGTCTTCCACTTCGAGTATGGAAACTATATTGCTTTAGAATGATATTTTAAAAGTTTATTGACATTCCGTCAAATTCAATCAATAACAATCACAATGTCCCTGGAATATTGACATGAGGACGAGGCGCCATCTCTGGATCCGATTACAGAAATAGACCACGATTTCATTTGTTTTGTCTTCAAAAAAATCTAAACAAAATCAAATCAGTCGACACACCAGTGTTTTTAGGCATCTTAATCTAGGGATTATTTTTGACATCAAATTAACTTTTATTACTCGAATCAACCCAGTTGTTGATAAATCACTGAAATTGTTGTAATATGTATAAATAAACTAATAACTCAGAGAAAGATGTCATTCTGTATATTTATTTATTTATTGTTAAACGGGCAGCCTTAGTAGAATACAAATATAAGAAATCATGATGACTACAATGATACTTGACTAGCATAAGAGTGGATTTATGTAGCACAAATTTACACTAAACTTCAACTTGAACCAAACTCCAACTAAGGATAAATTAAATTCAGGTTTGTATTAACATTAACACTAGAAAGATGAAAGTTGGCCAACTAATAATTGAAATTTAGTTTTAATTTCTCTGCATAAAATGAACCATGTCAAATGAGAGGTTCATCTTCTTAGTAGAAGTTGAAGTGTAAATGTTAATTGTAGTTTAGTGTAAATTTGTGCTGCATAAATCCTCTAAGGCGGATTCATGTTCATTATAACTACATTTTCATTACATTATATAGATATTTCTAATGGCTTTGGACACCCAAATAAAAAGAGACGAAATTTCTTAATTTTTCCATCCTTGTTGCCAGGGGCGCGCTCTGTGATTGGTTACCATAATGGCGGGGAGTTTGAATGATATGACACCTACAGTTGAAAATGACATTTATACTCCCTGACCTTATAGTAACCAATCACATAGTACATTCCCTGGCAACAAGGACGAAAAAATTAAGAACTTTCGTCTCTTTTTATTAGGGTGTCCAAAGTCATTAGAAATCTCTATTATAATGTAATGAAAATGTAGTTATAATGAACGTTGCATGAATCCACCTTTTTCTACAAGTTCATGATTTTGAAATATAAAACTTTTCCGCACTGCCAAAACTGCATGCTTGGAAACGTGAAATGTCTACTCCAATCATCATAATTCATAGTACACATGTTGCTTAATGTGTTGTACGATAACAATGATAACATTTATTATTTATATGCAAAATGTAAAATCATATTCATAACAAAGGTCAAACGTAATCTGGTAACTCACAATACTGACATTGTAATGACAGAATCAGTTGTCACCGCTGTCACCAGATTTACGACATACCAGAATGGCCAACATAAAATACAAAATACTCCTGGTGTGCTCTCTCTCTTTCCCTTTCACTGTCGCACTAACGATTGCGAATCTTTTAAATCTGCCCACATGCTGCGCATGAAATATACCTGTTTCTCTCTCCTACTGGCTCGGTTCATATCTTTGATCTCTATTCTAGGTATTCTGGAAAGGTCTGTTGTTCATAATAACGTCAGTCGGTAATAAAGTTTTCCTTATTTTGACATATACGCACGCGCAATGTGAATCTGGAATAAGGAAAACTTTATTAAAATACTGCATATCTTTATTAGAGGACAGTAAAGGCTATGATTTAAAATTCCTTTATTTTCAATTCGGTTAGGATCGTGGACACGACATAACTAATGTCTGATAATTATATGACTTTTTCAACACAAATTCATAGGTTATGAATAACGAACGCCTGTCTAAATAGGGGATGAACAGACAAAACTGCTATGAATACTTAGTGCCAGTCACTATCAAAATAAAGTTGCCCTAATAACTGGCTGGCATCTCTCTATTATTATCAAATATTACCAAAGTTTGTAAAGAGCTGCTTTCCAAATGTCACAGGGAGTAGCTCCGGGTAGCTATTGAAGTGATTTGACAGATTACGATAAATCATGCTCCAATAGGAGACTTCGGTCCAAGTTGCCAACCTAAAAAATTTTGAAATATTCTACCACTGGGAAAGGGTAATTTCTGAACAAATTTAACATGATCAGGTAAGGGTTATTCATAATTATTCGTAAACTACGACTCGGCTCTGGTAAACAGGTAATTGAATCAAAATATCGAAATATGTGATGATCGTAGGTGATTGGCTAAAAGTTGCGTTGGTGATCCTGTTTCACGTTCAATTGTCATTGTCAATGTAGTTTTCGTTAGCGTTACTTGTCATAATATTTATTCGACTTCCGGTAATGGTGGAGGACTGACGGCGTTCTCGTGTCTCAAGTCAAGTTCATGTGTGTGAATGTTATAGTGTAGTTTGTGTTGTCATGTCTGCCGTCTTTAGTACGTGCAATTACCCAATTTATAAGTGTTTGTGACGTCTGCCGTACACCACAGTTTTTTTTAACCGTGGTTAAACGTGCAATCATATCAAAAAAAGTTTTTTGTTTAATTTTTTTTGGGTGGAGGTATTGCCTTGAGCAAGACTCCCCCTCCACCCCCTGACGAAGTCCCCACTACTCACGCCAGTAACCAGGCTAGGGTAGGGCGTATCACTACGTAGTGGGGAGAGTGCTGGCTGAATGCGCCGAAAGGAAACAATGCCAAGAAAAACTGAGGAAGAAGAAGTACTTGTCATAATAAAAAAAAACTACTAATATAATTTTTTTTATTGGTGCCCCATTTCAGCCATTTCAAGCACGCCAATGCTTGTTTAAATTGAACTTTCAAAAATGCGCGTTTTTTAAAGTTACCATGCAATATCAACAACTCGAGAAACAAGAAGTCTAAATGACAACTTTTGATGAATCATCTGACAGCAGTACCTTCTAACGTCTAATAAAATATTATTAACCAAAACAACCTTTATTCAAACATTATACAACAATTTTAATTTTATAAATGAAAATGGAAAGTACAGTTAGTATTGTTTGATATATTAATATTTCGATTTTTCAAATCGGAGGAAATGGCATTTAAATTGATACTGTTAGCATTCTGAGAACTCAATGAGGTTGAACTTTCATTAATGGCACTCCCTATAACGTGTGAAACATTCTTCTTATTGCTACTGCTCTCTTCAACGTAACCACTCGCCACAGCTGCCGATTTCCATCCTACTTGTCGTTGGATTTGATCTATTGTCATGCCACTATTTGCCATAATGGTAGCGGACGTGCGTCGAAAAGCATGTCCCGTTTATTTCTCAGGATCATCCAATTTGAAATAACAGGCAATTTGCAAGGGACATGATCCAAATGTATTAATACCAACCACTTGATTGGTACACTTCCCCTTATCATATCGTTGGAAAACTCGGTCTGTACTCACATTTTGTGGACGCAATGATAAATACTGCTTTACTAAACTCACATAACTAATTGCTTCATTGTCGGTTACAGTAAAACGTCGAGCCTTCACTGTCTTAGACGGTCGGATAGTAATAACCAGTACACTTCCTTCTTCTTCGATATCATGTAAGCGCAAATCGCATAACTCACATCTTCTACAAGATCCAAAAATACCGAAAATGGCAACCACTTTCAAAAATAGTTAGGTAATGTCTGGTGCATCTATGAAAAACTTCCGCAAATCATCTTCATTGAATATATATGCCTTCTTGGCTACGTTATTCCTACTAATTGCCTTCATGAATGCATGCACTTCTACAAATGATTTTATATCGACTCCTTTGTTTATCCTCAACATTCATTGAAATTTTGAATGGATAGCCCACATAGTCGACGCCTTGTACTGCTCCGACATTTTCTGAAGGTAAGCAAGCACAACTCGTTCATCTATTTCAATCAACTTTTGCACTTCCATCCTGTGTACGAACTTGTCATATTCTTTGTTATAGGCTTCTCTAGATATTTGCGGTATTAGTTGCGATTCTGCTTTACTATTCAAAGAATCAATATAAAAATTCAATTTGAAGGACCGCGGTGATAACTATCAATCTTTGATGACAAGTTGCATATTTATTTTTGCTTTTCCCATTTTGATGGCAACGAAGGGTATACTGATTTCACATCACGAATTCAACCATTTTACATTATTAGTTCTTATTTCCATTTTTTGTAGTAATAATACCAGTATTTATGATTTGAAATTGTGCCAATAAAAAAAAATGCGTAAAGTATGCGTGGATAACTGGTTTTTCAAACACTCAAATCGCGCGTGTTTGAAAGACCTATTTATCCACTTATACTTTATTATACTATACTCCAATATGGAAGCAACCGTATACTGTGGTTGAGTAAAAGAATGAACTTCTAAGTGCAAAATATCAGATTTATTCCACTATCAAAGTATTTATGAAGGAAGTAAAAAATACTATGTTTTTGTCAGTAAGTTTTCCATCCAACTCTATTATGAAAGACTCTGCTGGGATATCGATATCTACTGATTTTGGATTATCTTGGATATTATTTCCTTTCTTAGAATTTCTTATAGCCGTTTTCATTTCTGCATTTTGTGTGGCCCTTCCCTTAAAATTATTCAGAAGTCTCATAGGACTTTCAGTAGAATCTCTACAAAGCAAAGGAAAGTTTAATGAAAAAAAGGCATAAATATGCTTTTTAGAGATTTACTTACTTTTACAGGATAAACATTTTTGTTTTGCTGCGGTGAAATAGATTCTTGAGTTCGACAGATCCGAGTTACTGCGTTCACTTCCTTTTCTTAGTCCACTGCAAATTATTACCTGGAAAAATATATTATTTGTTATACTAACGAATGAAAACTAAGAACAGAAAAGATTTTGGAACTTTTGATAAGGAGATTCGGAGAATGAGTTAAATTCCGAATTATGATACCAGGAGTCGTTGGTGATTTCAACTGCGGATATTTTCTAGCAACTTTTTCTGGAATATGTAATACTCACTAAATTATTTCACACGTGGCGCTCTTTTTCCGACATATCCGATGTCATCCGGCCTGGCTACCGGCGCGAAGATCCAGATGGGCTGACAATTTCACAATAACTTCTTGAATTACACAAACAAATAGATATTTTCAATGTTAATTTAATGCAGACGTAAATGTTAAAACATTATAACACTCACACACATCAACTTGAATTGAGGCACGAGGACGCCGTCAGTCCTCCACCATTGCCGGAAGTCGAATCTTACTAAAAACTAAAAACATCTAAACAAATTTCATAGCGCGTTTGACGATTGACAAATGATAATTACAGCTAAGATGCCTGAAAACCCTGGTATGTCGACTGATTAGATTTTGTTTAGATTTTTTTGAAGATAAAACAAATGAAATAGTGGTCTATTTCTGTAATCGGATCCAGAGATGGCGCCTCGTCCTCATGTCAATATTCCAGGGACATAGTGATTGTGATTGTTGTTGATTGAATTTGACGAAATGTCAATGAACTTTTAAAATATCATTCTAAAGCAATAATGTTTCCATACTCGAAGTGGAAGACCAAATTTTTGGTAAAATAACACCACACAAAATGTGTTATTCTTTAAAATAATGTAAATACCGTTTGAAAGTCAAAATAGTTGTGGCAGAATCAAAAATTCCGTGGTGCAATATCATTGACTATTAATGATGTTCGTTTCTTTATTTTTCTGTATTTTATATTATTTTCCTAAATAAGTTGACCATAATCCGTTTTTGTGTGGAAAAAAAATCAGAGAGATGAACACAATAATTCATTATGTCTAGTACCGAAAGTGAGTACCTACTACTTAAAATCTGTAAAATATACTTTGGAACCAATTTGGAACTTACATTTAATTTCTTAACTCGCCATGCTCTAATAAACATGGCAAACATTTTTTTAAATCGATTCAATCAACTGGGCGCGTGTTGTTATACCCTACTGTTTCTTTAAATATTCCATAAGTTCAAGTTGCGAAAGTTCGTGACAAAGTAAAAAAAATCACCACTTCTACTGAAATCTATCAATTTTGCGTATATCATCAAGCTTGTTTAGGTTTTCTTATTTTACCATTCGTTTTCATCAAATCTTTTCAGTGTGGTTAGATCATCCAAAAATAAATTTTCTGTCGAGAAAGAATTGCACAAAAAAGAAACATCTTCACTATTACATGACATACAGTTTTTAAAATAGTGAAAGACCAATGTAACACACAACTCATCACACATATCACTTCTGAAAAGCAATTAAACTCAAAATAAGCTACAAAATTATTACTTGGAATGTCATTATTTGTGCTCTTATATACAAATTTTTAGAGGTAGTTATTGGATGAACATTGAACATGGTTCTTAGGATTTTTTTTGAGCAATAAAAGCCTTCTCAAAGTGTGAAGATGATCCCCAGAATATTAGACCATACTGTAGAATTGACTGCACGAGACCGAAATACAACAATCTCAATACATCTAAACTCACTGTTTCTCTCAGATTCCTTATCATATATGAGCATGTGCTTAACTTGGTGCATACAATTTTTATGTGAGGTTCCCAGGTTAGTTTTGGGTCGAGTGTTACAACCAAGAATTTTATTGTGTCAGTAGTTTGAATTGATTTTCCTTGTATATGTAAATAGAGATTATAGTCAGGAGATATATTTCTTGGTATAAATCACATGAAGTATGTTTTCGTAACATTCAAATGGAGTCCATTCTGAGAGCAATATTCATGAAATTCATTAGAAGCGGCATTGCTGTTTGTCACTAGTTGGTCAATATCCTTATGGGACATCAGAATATTTGTTTCATCAACATACTAGTACTATTTGATCAGGACCTAAAGTTGATCCCTGGGGCACTCCTAGACTGGTTTCTCTTGATTGTGATTTAATGTTATTGAACATCGACACTTGTGTACGGTTAAACAGATATGATTTTGCCCAATCAAGGGGTACCCCACGGACACCTACAGCCTCTAGCTTATGAATCAATAAATTCCTATCAATTGTGTCGAAATCGCGGTTTAGATCATAGAATAGACAGAGTGAGTTTTCTATATTTTAAGAGAGTTATATAAACATTCCAACGTATCTTGAATTGCAGTTGTAGTAAACTTTAGTTTCCTGAATCCATGCTGTGTATCAGGAAGTAGTTTGAAGAATTCTAGCACTCTCGCTGCCACTGACTCCGCTCAGAGCCAGTCGGCTATCGTACCATGTGCCATCGGCTCCGCGCGAAGCCGATGTTTACAAACACAAATTTTTTGATAACTCCGAACAGAGTTGATGGCAGCCTCTGAAAATATATTCCAAATATGCCGCCGACTCCGGTAACTTTTTTTTTTCGTTGTTTTTAAGAGTTTTTATCTTAAATCATCACTGAAACATAAAAAAATATATTCTTTTACAATAAACAAACTATTAACAAAAATTTAAGTAGTCAGCTTCTGGGCCCTAGCACTAACTCAGCGATCGTGCTAGATATTTTGTCAATCATTGACAGTAAGCTGATTAAAAAATTTTTGAGATTTGATTTTGGATATAAATTGTTCGTTATATGGCAGATCCCTTATTTTTGAAGATAGGTATACCTTTAGATTCCTTTATATTTGGAAAGATCCCAGACACAAAAGAATCATTTATTAGGTGACTCAAAGGTTGAGCAATGATTGTTGCAACTGACTTGATTATTTTACCATCAATTTCATCAGCTCCAGGCGCTGTTTTTGCAGATGTTTTTCTTATTATTGAGAGGATTTCTTCCGGTGTTATCGGTATCAAGAAGAAGCTCGTATGTGCCTTTTCAATATGCATGTCATAGTTAGGTATCTGTTTGTTTTTATTACAATCTATGAAAAAATCGTTTATGTGGTTAGCTTGTTCAAAGGAAGTATGTCCCTCCAGAAATCCAGCAATTGCAGTATTTGTTGACATATTATTTTTACTCTCTTTGATAATTTTCCAACTTTCGCGTGTTTTATTGTGCGAGTTTAAAATTCGTTGGTTGTTTATTGTTCTTTTATGATATTTCACAAGTGTTCTATACTCTTTTTTATACTGTTTGTATCTTTCTGTATACCAAGGATTATTCATAACTTTACTTAATTTATGCATTTCACAGAGGTTTTCATGCATTTGCTTGATTTCTGGAGAGAACCATTTCCTTCTTTTGTTTTTATGTGTGTATTTCTTATAGGGAAAGCACAATCATAATTATATAGTAGAGTATCGTAGAAATGAGAAAATTTGCCTTGAAAATCAGTGTTCTGATACATTTCATTACATTCCTCTCTTGATAATAAATTTTGGAAGGTCTGGATGTTAGTGTCACTCAGTTGTCTTTTTGGGATATATACATTGTTTTCTGTCATTAAAGGAGCATACCTGATATGTGTGGTCTGAGAAGATAGATTCGTTCACGCTCACAACCTCATTTTCTATATTTGAGAAGATATCGATACAGGAGGAGGATGTTGATGTTATCCTTGTAGCCGTCTCTACGTGATGTTTAATGACAAATTCACCTAACATATTAATTCATCAATAACGACCATAATGTTCAATTTGATACCCTTTATAATTTCTTGGGAAGGTGATGGATAAACTGACTCATTTTCATAAATATAAAGCTAAAAGAATTCGATGCAACACAAATAAATGCTATTTATCTAACTGTGATAGATTGTGTTTAACGTTGGTCAGGCTGAGGCGTGGTTTTACTTTGGATGATATTTCCTTTTTAACTGGTTTAAGTAGAAGCAATGTTTCTGTGATATTTTATACTTCGATACAGTTTATGTACTGTCAGATGTCAAGCATTAGAAATAAAACGTTTTGGGCTGGTAGACTTATGAAGAATTAACCATACTGTTTTAAAAATTTTGAAGGAAACTCTATAACCAGTTATTGATTGTACTAAAATGTCAAATGCCATCAAACTTCCGTCAACAATACATTCTCAAGCTACAAACATTCAAACACAGTGAAATTTCTATTGGGGATATGCACATCTAGAGCAATTAATAGTATATGTCAGTGAGGGGTTTGAGGGGTCAATTTCTGACAAAGAGATTTTTGAGAAAAGTGACATTACAAATTTTCTAGAGGAAGGAGATGTCATTATGGCAGACCGAGTTTTTCTGATTCAAGATTTACGTGATGAGAAGAAAATAAAATTTTATACATCA
Organism: Chrysolina americana; assembly: GCA_958502065.1. Classification (NCBI taxonomy): domain Eukaryota; kingdom Metazoa; phylum Arthropoda; class Insecta; order Coleoptera; family Chrysomelidae; genus Chrysolina; species Chrysolina americana. The sequence continues at coordinate 37,835,227 of OY293414.1, read as the reverse complement.
CCACTACTAATAAAAAGGAAACGATTAACAAGGGAAGAGGAGTTGTTAACAAAAAAAAATTGCTAAAGCCAGGATACATGTTGAGAGAGCTATAGGTAGAATGAAAGCCTGGAGAATCTTTTCAAAGAAGTGGCCTATTCTTTTGAATAGATACAAAGACGATTAAATAGGAAAAAATATAACTATTGTGGTGAGCAGTACATTGGTCAGAGAAAATCTACGGGGACTCTCGTCCTTCCCGACTTATACAGGGAAAACTGAAAATGTTGTTTTCGGTTTTTTACGAATAGAATGATTATTTCAGAAAATATAAAAAAATGACAGAAGAAAGTTTTATTGTACTCAAAATGTACTAGAACTACGTAATGACAAATTTTTAATTAAACGTTTCGTGTCAACACGGCCACCATCAACTATTATTTTAAAATACGGACCTGTCTATTTCATCACAAATATTGATAAAGCGATAAAATCACAATTCTGTGGTATATCACACTTGACATTTTTATAGCGTTTCATATAAAATAACTGGAATCATCAGTGACAAAAATTTTTAATAACGGTCCTGTCGTTAGTTCTTTTGTAAATTGTTTTGATTTCTTCAAAACTCATTCAACTATTAGGATATTTCAGTCATTACCCAATACTTTCGATAGGAAGATACCCCAACACAACGAACATTCGTATTTTTCCTTTTTGGGGATTTTGGTATAACAGTAATCCTTGATTCAAGGCTGATTTCTCCTGTATCAATTTTTACACGGATTATTTTCATAATTCTCAATCCTGGAAGTAATGAAAATATCAGTTTTTGATCAAAATACAAGTGTTGTCTAATTTGGTACAATTAAATAGCATCTCACTTCTTTTACCATATTTGAACACGTAGGCTTTGCTTGATTTCTGTTAAGAACTGTCAGACATTTAAGCACTCGGTTACATAATATTAAAGATGTATTCGAACGACGAAAGGACTGATATGCTATTTACTTATGCAAAATCAAATAGAAATCCTCCTTTGGCAAGAAATATGCATGGTGAGCTATACCCGAATCGTCGCATTCCAAACATTCAAATGTTTAGACAATTAGAAAGAAATTTGAGAGACTGTGGTGCATTTGACAGAAATAAAACTAGAAAATGTGTTGTTACTGGAAGTCTGTTTTATACCTCCTTCATTCTAATCTTTTTCTGTTTGCATAGTCATGTGTGTTAAAAATGTATAGATATGTAATGTGATTCAAATTTTAATTGTAATTAATATTTGAATTTTACTCTATTTTTTGACTAGTCGAATAAGTATGCGTTTGTCTTTGGTGTAGATCAAATACATATGTATATTTCTGTGATGAATAAATTGATTTGATTAGATTTAATATGTAAAATTCAGTTATTTCTGTTTTTCTCGAAATTAATAACCTGTAGTTACGCTTCTGTGACACAGTCCTCGATTTAAAGCGTTTCTCGTTTCTTTTAAGGTTAACATATGAATATACGGAATCATCTCTCCTTTCAGTCTGAGTAACTATATTATTACCACCAGAATTATCTAGGGGATAGAAGCCAAGTCTTCGTCGGAATCAGTTTGAGCATCTATTCGAAAAATATCATGGGGGATACTAGCCGAGTCTTGGGTCAAAATTGGTTTGAGCATCTGTTTCAGAATGATAATAGGGGTTACTATCCATGTCTTGATCGAAATTATTTTAATCAGTCTACATTAAATGGCGAAGAGGGGTTTGAATTCGAGTTATATACGTAAATTTTCCAGAAAAGTGATTACTGCATATATACGTATTTGGCAAAATTCCGTTAACTAATAGCCACGAGCTATCAATATAATTTTTTTTGTAACTAACATAGTTTGGCCTCCTAAAAAAAAAATCCAAATGAAATTTTTGGCGGTCTCGACAAATTTTGGAGATATGGGCCTATTTTTGAGTGATGAATGGCATTTTTTAGGACACATTTTTACCGCGGAAAAAACACTCAAAATTCTTCCTTCTTTAAACTAACACAATGTACACACTCTAATTCACCCGTTTTATACTATTTTCTTATTAAAAACGGCAATGGTTATCAAAAAATTCAACCTTCTTTTGAAAACATCAAAACAACACATTTATGTGAAATGTTTAGTGAATGTCAAGTTGGTAACTTTGAACTTTGCATATTTGCACAGCCAACTTTCCTATGCATTTAATTTCAACATGAAAAGGAAAATATTCACTCACTTTTTTTTCCAGAAACCAACCTGACATGAATAAAATTCACCAACCATTTTGCCTAGATTTGTAGGTTATGTGATCATAGAAGAAGGATGAGTTTTTATCCTAAAAAGTAGTGTTTTCAATAAAGAAAGAGTGTGAAACAGGTCAATTACGGTGTGTACATTGAATTAGTTTGAAGAAAGAAGAATTTTGAGTGTTTTTCTGCGGTAGAAATGAAAGTATAATCAAGCGATTTTTCTTAACCCAATGTCATTATACCTATTTATTTACATACAAAACAAAATTGAATGGTTAGGGCAGGTACAACTCTGCGTAATATGGACGGCATGACCGCCTTCTGATATCTCAAGTGGTTGGTGATTAATGTCCTTCTTATAATTCTGGTTGTACTTTACCTTATAGTAGCAGTATCCGTACATTATTTTCATAATTTATCTGAAACCGACATGCACATTCGAAGACGGACTTGTAGCAACTAACATTGATTGGCGTTCGTCCGTATTGTCTTCCTAACTCGCTCCACGTCCAAATTATACGAACGAAATGACCACTATACCACGGGGGGTCACCATGCCCTAGCTTCGCCTACCATTCAACGAAATAAACGAACGACCCATGATTTTACTGGGACAAGACAACATTCGACTAACAGTTGCGAGAAAAGTAGTGCAGACCGAAGAGACTTATCCAATGGCCACCAAAACGAATCTTGGTTGGATTCTTCATGGTAACGTCGACAAAATTCACAGTCCTACTTACTCTTTTCATTGTGCCATAATTAGCTTTCAGATGAAGCACTTCATCCGTTGGTAAAACGCTCATTCACGACAAATGCTTTTGGAACTTCTCCACCTCAGACAAAGTTGAATAAAGCCCAACCCAGAGCCAAAGATATCATGATGAAAACGACAAAACGAGTAGGTAACAGATTTGAAACTGGTCTTTTATGGAAAGAAGACGAAATGACTTTTCCGGAAAGTAAAATGACGGCCATTCAGAGACTGAAATGCGTTGAGAGGCAGATGCAGAGAGATTTAAATCCCGATACTGTGATAAGATCGACAGTTATATTGTGAAAGGATATGCACGAAAATTTACCACAGACGAAGCAACTCAAGATCATCCAAGGTATTTACCACATTTCGGAGTGATCAACCCAAATAAACCAGACAAGCTGCGTCTTGTCTTCGACGCAGCATCAAAATCTTATGGAACCAGCCTAAACCAAAATCTCCTTGCCGGCCCACATCTCCCGCAGTCCTTGATTGAAGTACTTCTGAAATTCTGTCTTCGCAAAATTTCCTTTTGCAGTGTATGTATGTATGTGGAATATTTCACCAGGTACGAAGATCAACATTCTCAAAGATTTTTGTGGCGAAATGGTGAGATTGATAAGGTCTTCGATACATACGAAATGCAAGTGATGACATTTGGGGCGAATTGCTCTCCCACATGCGCACAATCTGTCAAAAATCTCAATGCTCAACAGATGACAGACAGATAAGATATCCTGGAAGCAATCATCAGAAAAGCACTACGTTGATGACTATCTGGATTGCACTGACACAGTTGAGGAAGCGCTTGATATCATCATGGAAGTTAGACAGTTTCAGAGGCTCGAGGATTTGAATTGGTAAACTGGATATCAAACTCTAGAGAAGTTATGAATATTTTATCCAAAGACGATCTATTTTGTAAATATTTGAATTTAACATATGAAACAACCCTGCAAGACAATTTTGCTACAAATTGGGAATCTTTGATGACAATCCTGATAAAACGATTACAATTCGACCTACCAAGAGACAAATATTGAAAGATGCCATGTCAGTTTTCGACCCATTGGGACTGATTGTTAACTTTACCGTAAGAGGAAGAATTATTGTTCAAGATATATGGCGTACTGGTATTGGGTGGGACGACAGTATAACTGAAGACTTAAACCAACTCTGGCCGACTTCTTCTCAAAGATGAACTTCTCACTCTTTTTGCTGAATGAGAATACATAGTTAATGGGTAATATCACTACATTTCGATTTCGTCATGAATGTATAGCTTTTCCAAAATAAGGGATACGTATATTGTATTTCATATTTTTTTTTCATGATCTTTGTTAAAAAAAAGGTGAAATTAAAATTGTGACGTCATATGTAGTAAATCCACATTTGGCAACGTCGCATGCCGAAAAGATGTATTCCATCAGTTTTGAAACCATAATTGTTGCTCCGTGGTCGCTGACAAGTGACACTAACACACCTTGTGATCTTTTTCGTTTCACTTGCACATATCACACTATCTCCGTATATTTGCTTAGATCCTCTGAAAAGTAATAAACATGAAGCATATACATATCCCAGACAGCACTAGATATTCCATGAATAATCCTAGAACATTCTTTTTGGAATATTGAAATATTCTAGGAGTATACTTGGATATTCTAGGATATTGGAGGAATATTCCCTGAACATGCTTATGGGAATCCCTCAGATAATCGTAGAATATTCCTAAGGGAATATTCTATGAATATCTAGAATATTCCACGGATATTCCATACAAAATATGCCTATAATATTACCAATGAATATCCTCAGAATATTTGGAATATTTCAAGATTATCCAAGGAACATAAATGAAGAATAATCATAGAATATTCTTATTAAATATTCAATGAGTATTCTTTGGTATGATCCAGGAATATTACTGTAATATTTCCAGAGTTACCTATTCGTATAATCGAATCTATATAATCCTCAAATTGTAGAGCAACTATAGACACATGTTCAAGACTGTTGGTCATCAGTACAGTGAAGCCAAGTGCGAGGGTGTGCAACACTTCTGACTTCGTAAAAAGTGTGATACATCTTTGCACTTAGCTACACCGTACTAATGATACCAACATTCTGAAACACGTGTCTACAGTTGCTCTACAATTTGAGGGTTGTATATAATTCAGGAAGAAAAGTTCATCCCTACAAAGGTACAATTGCTTCATTTTCAAATTTCAACAGGGTGTGATATCTAATTTTAAAATAAGAAAAAAAATCAAATCCTATTTTCTCGTCCATATCTGGGACATCCGTTAAAGCTGCTGAATTGAGAACCCTGAAAAAAAAAAATTAATTGTGTGATTTGATATTTGGTATGTTGGTAAATGAAATATATGTTCATTTGTACGTTTAATGTGTAGAATTTGAAACTAAACAATGCCTCTTAAATCTCAAAATGAATGGGAGGTTGTTCATTTATAAAGGTTTTGAATTAACTCTTGAAATAAGTCTTCAGTAAATATATTGTTACTGAAAAATATGAGGCAAATATATTGGTCTTCTTCGAATTTTACTGGGAACCATAATATATCAATAATGGAGTAATATACAAGTTTGTAACTTCTATACATACTTATTAATTTCTTTTCAATCGGTCAGAGGATTTTGCGAAGTAACAGATAACACCACTTCAATGTCATTCAGAGATGTTCTATTAAATAACGAGGCAGCTGCATGCAAACTGAGTTGAAATGTATAAATTAATAGTAATTCTCTGTCAAATGTGAAGTTTGCTAAGTACTTATCGAAATAGAGATTAGGCCATAGAGAAACGAAAATCATTTATGAATCAAGCATCAGCGCGCTAGTATGGAAACATTAATAATATTTGATCCAAATATGGAAACGTCTTGTATAGAATAATAATAATAATAATAATAATAATAATACTCCCTCATAAACACTCGTTGAGTGTACCCAAAGGCATAGCCTGTGCGGGTAGAGGACGGCTATTATTATTATTTGCCGTGGCGCTCCGGGGCGACTTACTGATATTTTAGGTGATGTATTCACTTTTCAGCTGTAGATGTGCACTCTAAGCTAGCACTAGACGAGATTGGCATCTAGAAGACTCACAATACACTTGCTTTTCAACAAGGCATGCGGCCGCCTATCGATCCGATATAAAGTAGTTGAGAAAAATTCTCGTACCTACATCGAATTCGAACCGACTATCGCTATGCTGGAGTTTCGAACGGCGTGTGCATTAGAACGCTGATCCACCGACCACGAATATTCCTTGCATAACATTCTCTGAATGTACTATAAAGAATATGCAATAAGTAATATTCCAGAAATATCCAACTCAGAATATTCACATTGAAATATTCTACTTTGTATATTCCTTGAATGTGCCCAGGGTATAAAGATATTCCAGGAATATTCCATGATTATTCGGAATATATATATCCTATCTGAGACATCTGAGGAATATTCCAGGGATGCTGTCTGGGATTATATAACAACTTTTAGTAGATACTTACCGTGCAGCTTTTCGACCCTTAATTTCAGCACTAATGTAACCTGGATTATTTGACAAAAAGCCAGAATCATATCATAATTTACAACAGGTAAATTATTTGAATTTCCTTTTTCAAAATCTTTCTCCATTGCGGATGGCAAGTACGATCGTATTAAATTCGCAATTTACACAAAAACGAATAGAAACTATAACAAATTCAAGATTAAGATTAATTATGTCATGCGCGTGCGCGAACGAACCCGAACCACAAATTCAGTAGGCACTGTTGCCATATTGACTTTGTGAACAAATGACGTCACATGTAGTGAATATGTTATTTGTTTAATAATAAAGCATCGCCTGAAGGAAATAATTAAGTGGTGTCATTATTTCAATGACTTCTTCCAATATAATCAATTTCCAAAAAACTTTTATCAAGTGTGGCATTCCCCATTCAAGACCGCTAACAAAGGTTTCCACTGATCCGAACGATTTAGAAGCCTTAACACCAAATCACCTTTTGATAAATATCTCTACTAAAATTACCGAATTAAGAGACATGCTTTGGGGAATATTGAGTCCGTTGTGGAGAATGAGAAGTGTATTGGAACTACTCATTTCCCACCGTTAGGCAAATACAAGCCAGTAAGCCTGATGTAGTCCTCCCCGACCATCAAAGTAGGACGATTTTCGTCATAGGGTTTTCAGCTCTCGGCGAAATGAACAAGATATCGAGACTTACTCTTTGAACTCCGCAGGCTTTAACAAAACCATTCTGTCAAAATGGTGGTTCTGATCATAGGGGTACTTGGACACGCTGCCCTCGAATTTAAAAATCATACCGGATTGCCGTGATGCGTCAGAACACTTAGCCGGAAGGATGCAGAAGGCCGTAATTCTTGGTTCACTTTATTTACGTTGGGCACCCTACGTGGGGAGTGTTTACATAGGGATTAATGACACACCAGCGCGCCCTCCGTATATATCAGGGCTCTTGAGACCGGGCCTGACTAGAATATTTCTGACAAAAATAAAATAATAAAAGTCCTTCATAAACACTCAAAGGCATAACCTGTGCGGGTAGAGGACGGATATTATTATTACTATTATTTGCCGTGGCGCTCCAGGGAGAGTTACTGATGTTTTTGGTGATGCATTCATTTTTCAGCTGTAGAAAACCCAGAAATCCTACAGCACCACGCCGGGTGGCCGGTGCGCACTTTAAGCTAGCACCAGACGTCGGGATTGGACTTGATTTACAACAAGGCATGTGGCCATCTAAAGAGACCCATGCACTTGAGAAAAATATTTTCGCGTACCAGAGCCCCGAACGTCTGTCTGATGAGAGCCAGAAGTTCCACTGCTAGATACCTTAGTCAATGGTCCACCGACCACCTTTATAAGTATCCAGAGTATAAAACCGAATTCCTCCAATTTCTGTCTCATTCTCAGAGGACACAAAAATATTTGTTACTACATAGACTGTATTTGAAATAGAATGTTTTTTTTTACTGAATCATATTTCCTCGGAAATGAGGCAGGGTCAGCAATAAATAATCACAAAGTCTTCAACTACTATTCTTCATCATTCAAATTGATGATTGCTTTCGATTTATCGAAAATAACGAATGGTATTGAGGAATCGATAGAAAATTTCACGGCCTTTTACATATTTCTACGAAGTATTGGTACACCACTAAATGAATGAAGGAACCCCTATAGTTGATGGTTATTAAATAAATGGAATTCAGAAAAATTTATGAAGGAATACTTTCCAATGACAAACTTCCATGAAATGGACGATTGATGAATTTTGTGGATTTGAATTTATTTGCGTCACCTCCAAGGAAAAATCAGATAAGAGTATGACATACTTAATCTTTAATATGAATACAGATTTTGAGTTTTTTTTTTTGAGATATTTTTCAAGTGAATTGTGTGGTAATGGGATACGTATACAATCGCAAATTATTTTTTATGATATTTTCAGTTGAGATTTCACTGTTTTTCCAGAAATTCATTGCACATTTTTCTCATTACTCTACAACGAATATTAGAATAGTGGAAAGTGAATAACGTATGTTCACTTTAAATAAAACTGTTTGGCGCCCTGAGTTATGGATATATTTATTTATATACGGCCTACGACTTTCAGCTTCCAGAAAAACCGAGCCTGCAGACTCGTGGTGTTTCTCGAAGCAATTCAGTTTTGTTCAGAAATGAATCGACAGTCTTATCGCGAAAATTCAATTACTTGTGGTATTACTATTGATAACATGATGTATTTTTGTGGCTTATCAAATTGGCTAATGACAAAGTGTGATTGCAACTAATATATTGATCAAAAGAAATCGCAAGAAAGGAAAAAGCCAAAAAATATTGAGTGCTTATAAAGTAACCATTTGCTTGAATTAATAGAAACTTTTGGAAGTATTGATATCATTATTATCACTGAGTTTGAGGAATATGTAATGATATTAAAAACATTCAGAAATATATACGTATGAAAGAAATTTCAATAAATTATTACAGAAAATTAAACAAAGGATTACTAAAAACAATTTACTACTAATACGTGAGAATGGGTTCCTGAGAACTAGTGAATATTTTACATAACTGCAGTAGGTATACTTATAGATTAGAGTGTTAGGTACCAATGCTTTTACAGCAATATCAAATTCAATATTAGTAATAATGATAACATCATTTATTGATAAAAGAGAAGAATGTGAACAATATCGAAAAAATGTATAAATGTTACATACTCGATAAATGAGCAAAAACTTGTTTCGAGATAGAAATACCTTGCTTCTTGAGTATACACATATATGCTAGTATTCAATCAGAAGTAATGGAAAGGCTCCGAATATAGCGGCTGAATAGTTTTAGAAATAGCCAGAAATATTTTCAATGGTAAAAACACATCGGATAAATTTCGTTTTTCAAAGAAATAATTTTGCTAATCAGTAATTTTACGAGAAAATCTATCATGAAAAATTTTTAGTTGGAAGAAATTTTCCAATAGAAAAAAGTTTGAATGTGTTTCGGCGAGATGGATCAACGACAATATTCTGGAATAAAATTATGGGCATATTAGTCCGGTCAACCAGTCCAAGACATACCAGATACATGCTATAGATGATCAAGTATTTGACTAAATCACTATGCACCTTGACTAAATCACTGTGCACCAGAGTAGTCCAGTTGAATACGTGATTATCCATTGCGTCTATCTGTTATATTTTCCTACCATTTCGTGAGTGTTTACGTCGAGTTGTTGCAGCTCTTCCTGAGTCCCTTTCATCACTCCAAAGGATTAAAGTAGAATCGAAACGGCAAGCATATTAGTTGCAGCAACATTCTTTCCCGACATTTCTGATGATCAGATCTGTCGGAGTTTGTGCTGATACTCGCCGCGGAGAGAGTTCTTAACAGTGATTACCTCTTGGGAAAGGCTTTGTTCCACCCCTAGGTAAGTATACGTCTCTCCGGCATCAAGATGATGTAGGATGTTTCCATCTACGAGCTGAACATTCTTTCCGTATTACTTGTATCGTCCTCTTTTGAGATGAACCGTTGAACTATCGATTACAAACTCCATTCCGATAGCATTTGTGTACTCGTAGTGCAACGGACAATAGCAATAGCAAGATGCACGAGAGAAGAGGGCTGAGGGAGTCTCCCTGAAACACGCCTCGTCTAAGGATAACCTGCTCTGTTTGGATTCTGACTCGACCAGATGTTACGGCGATGCGAGTCCTCTGCGGCATAAGTAGTTCAATACATCTGAATATTTGATCGAGTACATACCGCAAGACATCTGAGCAAATGTATGCATGCTCATGCGATGTTGTATCGAATGCTTTGCGATAATTGGTCCAGGCCATTGGAAGGTTTCGCTTATACTGTTGATACATCTGTCAATCAGCAGGTTCTCCTTGCAGCCAGCGACCCCTCCTTTGGACCCTTTACTCATAATTCCGTTCATACTAGAAATCGCACTTTAAAAGGTAAGACCTCGTTAATCATTAGCTCGCACAAGTTACAACTTCTGAGAGCTGTCGTTCGCAGGGGGATGACAGCTGGTTAAGGGAAAAACAATTTTTAATTTAAATACACCGGATCAACTGCGGAGAGTATTCGCATGTATACATGTATACGATGCGGGTAAACATCTTATGACATGAATTCAAGCATGTCATCGGTCTGTATATAGTTCTTCGCATCAGACTAACCTCCGTTTTTTGGGATTATCACGGTTTGCCCCTCGACAAACCAATCCAGAATCTGTTGCTTTCCGCCCAACCTTCAGTTGAAAACTTTTTCTAGATAATTTAGCCCATCAGGGCCTAGAGCAGCAAGAAGTTCTTCGAGCCTCTGAGGGCCCGTCGGATTGTACAGTTCATTGAGCTCAGGCTGACGAAACCTCCTGCAGAAAGCTTCGAATTGCGCTTTGGCTGGTGTTTTATAATCGATATTCTTAATATGTATTGAAAACAGTTCAATAGTTCAAAACTATATTTTGTATTTTTTTACATCAATGTCATAATACCTTACTGACTTTTCTGATGTCCCTATCTATATTCAAAGTATTTTCAAACACTAACAAATATATGTAATTATAATATAACATCTCCTTCCTTTTATAAAACAAAATCTTTCAATCTTTCGGGAATTTTTCTTGATCGTCTTGGTCTATCAGAAGTAGAGTTCTTTTGTTCATCACGGTCTGATTCAGATATATTCTCATTCGTTTCTTCCGGTGAACATGCCGTTACATTTCCACTTATTCGTTTTTCTTTTTCTGTTTCATCCGTTACGTCAACTTGAGAAAATCCACTATGATCATTATTTTCAAATGATTTCGCATAATCTTCAAAATATTTTATATGCACACGGCTCCTACTATATTTTTTATTGTTACATAAGATTATATATGATCGTGTATCATACTTTTAAAAGATTTTACCAGGGAGCCATATTTCTGAATTGGCATTCTTCTTGAAATACACGTCATCATTTCCTTTGAGTTCTGCTAGATTTCTTGTGGTTTTATCATAATATTTTTTAGCTTTCAATCTCAAATCTTCCAATTTCTCTGGTACACACTGTATCGCTGACGGTTTGTATAAGAATTTGGCTGCAGGAATATCTGACCTCGTTCTTCTAGAAAATAGTCTCTGGTTGGGACTTGTTTCTGTTTTATTTGGTGTATTTCTCCATATCAATAGTGTTTTATAAAAATCGGTTCCATCCTCTTGACTTTTTTTATAAGTTGTTCCGCAATCTTGACGGCTGCTTCTGCCTTCCCATTTCCTTGTTGATGATGGGGGCTTGACGTTTTGTGAGTGAAATTCCATTCCTTTGAGAATCTTTCAAAATCTTTATTAATAAAATTTGTACCATTATCAGTGACGCAAATTGAAGGAATTCCATGCAAGGCAAAATTTTGTCTACAAATATCGATCATTGTATTTGCAGACATATCTTTTAATCTATTTATATCAAAAAAATCAGAATATTGGTCCACAGTTATGATATATCTGTTTTCCTGATTATTGATTTATAATTCCATAACATCCATATTTATTACTTCGTATGGGAGTGTAGGAACTGAATGGGAATGCATTTCTAGATTTTGTTGATTTCTAGAGTATTTCATACATTTTGACATGTTGTAGCCAACTCTTTAATTTCTGCTGAGATATTTGGCCAGAATATTGTATCTCTTGCTAATTTTAATGTAGCTCTATACCTGGATGGCTTGAGTAAAGTTTCTTCAGTAGTTCACGTCTCATGGTCCTGGGAACGAGAATCCGATTTTGTTTCAGAATCATACCATCGTAAATAGTGAGTTCTTCTTCATATCTCCAGTGAATTAACAAAGATGAATTTGATTTTGACTTGTCTTCAGGCCAACCTTGATATGACAACCGATAATTCGCATAGTTCGTCATCTCTTGATGTTTCTTCTTGTAAACGTGTTATTGTTTTGTCTGATATTTTCATATATTCTAATGGATATAAGTCAGCTATTTCTTTAATTTCTTCACATGAATAAACTTCGTATGTCTTGTCGTCTTTGGTAAGTCTTGATAGTGTATCTGCAACATACATTTCTTTTCCTTTTTTATATTTCAAACAAATATTGTATCTCTGTAGATTCATCAACATTTTTTGTATTCTTCTAGGAGCATTACAAAGTGTTTTTTTTAAATAGTCAATAATGGCTGGTGGTCCGCTTCGATGATGACATCATGTTTACCTACGATATATTGGTCGAATTAGTTACATGCGAATACTATTGCTAGGGTTTCTTTCTCTATCTGAGCGTAGTTACATTCATTTTTCGTCAGAACTCGAGAGGCATAGGAAACTGGTTGCCCATCTTGCATCAGAGTACATCCGAAGGCAAAAGATGATGAATCTGTTAGTTACGCTTTTCGATGGATCGACGTATTTTAAGTTTGTATCTGAAGACAATTCATTTTTGATCAACTCAAGCTCATTTTCATGTACTTTCTTCCACTCGAATATGTCATCATTTGCTAATTTCCTTAGATTTTCCACTTTATTTGAAAAATTTGGAATGAATTTACTTAGATAATATACCATTTCTAATAGCCTCTTCAATTCATCGATATTCTCAGGATTCTTCATTTCTTTTATGGAAGTAATTTTTGAGGGATCTGGTTTTATTCCTTTTTCTGTGAGCAAGTGTCCAAAATATGTCACTTCTGTCTCACATAATTTGATTTTAGTTTTATTTAGTTTCATGTTGACTGCGTAATCTTTCTAACATCATCTTCAAGTTTTTATTATGATTTTTTATAGCTTCTTCTTGATTCCTGTCTTTTCCGAATACAATAATATCGTCTGCCATTATTTCTACTCCTTTCAAGCCTTGTAATACTTCATGTTGTCTTTTCTGATATATTTCCATAGTTGGTTTCACTCCAAAAGGTAATCTCAACCGTCTATAACTTCTGAATGGGGTCCAGAATGTAGTCAATTTACTGCTCTCTTCATCCAAAACAAGTTGCCAAAATCCGTTTTAAGCATCAAATGTTGAAAAAACTTTAGCGTCTTGTAACTCTGGTAATATTTCTTCAATTTTTGGAATCTGATATTTCACGTCTTTCAGAGCATATTCTCAATTTATCATTTCGTTTGACCAAAACGATATTACTGACCCATTATTCTGAGTGTTCATCAACTTTGGAAATTATTTTACCTCTGTCCATCTCTTCGAGTTTCTCTTTCAATTCTTCTCTCAGTTTGATTGGTATTCTTCTGGGTGTCTGTATTTTTGGTATACTTTTTCTATTCAATTCCAATTTCACATATCCTTCTAATTTTCCTATTCCTGTGAATACATCTTCGAATTGCTCTATAATTCTCTTACTTTCTTGTTTTTGATTACTTTCATCTTCATTCATATTATGATCCTGCTGTGTTATCTCTTTACAAATGTGAATCAATCCAAGATTTCTGCAAGTTTTTCCACCAAGCAACGGCATATGCGAATTTGATACTACTTCAAATTCAAGCTTATGTATTTCTCCCTCGTTTATATACTTGTATATATACTTTTTCTAGTGGTTCAATAATGAAACCACCAAAACATTTTAATTTTGATTTCGTTTTGATGAGTTTAGGATTGTCAATGTTCATAATGTCACAATAGTTCTCAACTCCAATCACATTACATGATGACCCTGTATCTAGCTGGCACTTTACTAAACTGAGCTCATCATTATTTTCATTTGTAACGAAAAATAGTTAACTTGTGACTATATGGTGCCCAATTTCTAAAATTTCATCAATTTCAGAGTCACTGGAGTTATCATTGCACATTTCTTTGATATATCTGTATGCTCTTATTTTTTTGCACATTTTCTCGAAATGGTTCCTTTTTTTATTACATTTCCGGCAGACTTGGCCAATTGCAGGACATTTTCCTCTAGTATATTCGTGAAGAAAACCACAATACTTGCACCTATTTCTTTCTCCTGATATTCTTCTCTTAATTTCATCTGGTATATTCTTTTTGATTTTCTTCACATCATTATCATCAATGATTGGATTATCTAGTTGTTTCAGTTGTTTTTCTGTCAGTTCTGCTGCCCTACATTGATTTATTGCTGATTCTAAAGTCACGTCTCTGTTTTTCCATAATCTATGCCTTAGCTTCACATCTCTGATAGACACTATAATTCTATCCAATAATAATTCTTCTTCAATCTCGCCGTACTGACAGTTCTTCATCAATCCACGTAATCTATTTATATATTGGTCAATACTTTCGTGTTCATCTTGAAATGTTGTGTTGAAAATTGCCCTCTCCAATCGTTTATTCAACTGTGGTGTTAGATTTGCTTCTACTGCTTCCAGTAATTTCTCACATGTTGAAGTATCTTCCACTCGTAGTGGAAAATTTTGGTACATCTTGAAACAGTCTTCACCAATTGCAATTAGTAATACGGCAATCTTTTCATCTTCTGGTTTATGTTTCAAACCACTAGCGACTACATAGTTATTCCACATCTGCTTGAAATGTTTGACATTCATAGCTAAATCTCCTTCAGTAACATTAATTCCTCTTGGCAATGGAATATTACTTGTATTCATCACTGTAGGATTCAACATTTGTAGATTCATGTGAGCTAGTACTCGCTCCATTTCCTCAGTTTTTTTCTTTAAATCTTCCGTCATTTTGTATCTTTGATCTCAGCTATATTTCTTTTTACATTATCAGTTCCTCTCACCTGACACCATGTTTTATATTCAATATTCTTAATATGTATTGAAAACAGTTCAATAGTTCAAAACTATATTTTCTATCTTTTTACCGCCGTCGTACTTGAAAAATCGCGCGTGTTTGAAAGACCTTTTTATCCACTTATACTTTAATATACTATTCTGCGATACTTCTCGTCCGCCTCACTGGTGCCTTTTTGCAGCCACCAGCATTCGTATTCTATCTAGACAGTGATATTTGATGGTAAACAGCACGCATGGATTTAGTGTATGGTGAGCTAGTCTGCGGGCGTAAAGGCCTATTAGCCATTACGTAGTTCGTCAACTTGATCTTGATCTTGTGAATGCGTCGCTCATACATCTCAATCAGAGGGGTAGCATCCCTCTTCTCTGTTTGAGATAAAGTCTGAGCGGCGTCATACACGGCACAGTTGATTTTCCAGATGTCAGCCTCTTCTGAAAGGACGTCGTGAATTTTCGCATTCACCCGTGCCAGTTATTGTGGCTTCAGGGGCTTGGTGTTATGAAGCGCCTTGCGGGTTCTGATGCCTTCCATTGGCAGTATGATGCATGCCTACTCCTCAGCCAGACCGTAATGTAATGTAATTTCAAAAGTTCCATATAAATTTCTACAGTTTATTCAATATAATCGAGTTAGGTCCTTTTTGGTATAATCGGAAGTGGCAGAAAACTGAAGTAGGTATTTTAGCTAAAACAATCTTTTTGGAAGATTTGTCTTAGTGGATCTGGCCACACTAGCAATGAATAAATTTAAAAAATTTTTTTTTGAATTAATCATTCCAATTTTAAGCTTGCATGTTCCTATTTAGGGTCAAGCCAGATTTAAATGTTTATCATGAACTTTTCTTGACATGTTTGAAACAGCGCAGTGAATAAAAAATTATATTTTTTTTATAGCCCTAATCATAATCGAATACGTTCATAATGACCATTATTACATGTAAATTTAAAATATAACACCAGAGATGTTAGGATCCAATCAATCACAAAATTGCTTTTGATCAAGGGTGGCGTGGCCATCAAACTTCTAACGAGGTGTGAGCATCGTAATTTACGCATGACAGCTCCTATCTATCTAATATGGGTTTTCTTCGAGGTTTTGTCTAGATCTCGATTGCATGATTTCTTCCGAATAATGAAGCTTCAGAAATCAAGAAAGTAGTCTCTATGGAACTATAACGAAATTCAATTTTTGAACAATAATACTTCGTCAAAATCGTATGATTATAAAATCGAAATAACAATTTCGAACTGGATGTACTATATAGTGAAAGTATATTCTCCAACGAGCGTATATTGATAGTACTTTCTTCAACGAGTGTACCGTGTGACACAGACTCATGCTACATGCCCTTTTCTGCTTTGTTTCTGTAGCTATATTTCTGAAATTTAAAACATTGAATATGCTAACTATAGGGCACTTTTAGACATATTTGGGAAAACATATAAATTCTGGTTTTTCCGAAAATGACATCAACTTTAGATTTTCAAATGGGACACCCTGTATATTATTTCAATTTTGAAATCTGCCTAAATTTCTGAATTCAATGATACCTCATAGTTGATATTTCATTCGTCACCCATTTTCATTTTCGCACTAGAGAGCCATGAACTCCCTAAAATAATTCCAAATATAATCAAAATATTGCTACACTATCGTAATTTCGATTTAGAAAGTATTGTGGCTCGAAATATGTGCCAAAAAAGTAATTCAAAACCTTTTTTTACTTCAAACTCCGTTTTTTAAAATGGTACCATAATGGTACTCTGACGTCATTCGAAAGTACCATCGATAGTGTTTCCATCCATATTAACTTTTTTTTTAATCGAAATTACGATAGTGTAGCATTATTTTGATTATTTGGAATCATTTTGGGGATTTTATGGCTCTCTAGATCAAAAAATAAAATGGGTGTTCTGAAGAATGAAATATCAACTATGAGGTATCATGAGAGTCAAAAAATTATGCAAATTTCAAAAATGTACTAATATACAGGGTATCCCACTTGAAAATCGAAAGTTGATGCCATTTCTGGAAAAACCATAAGTTGGATTTTTGTCCAAATAAGTCAAAAAGTGTCATATAGTGAGCATATTCAATGTTTCAAATTTCAGAAATATAGCTACAGAAACAAAGGAGAAAAGGGCGTGTACCATAAGTCTGTGTCACACGATATATTATTCTCGAGGATGAAAATTTCAGAACAAGCCGCTGGCGAATATTTGAGTTATCCGAAAGAATGCGAGTAAAAGACCCTTAGTACCTACATACTTTCTATGAGACTATTCGATAGTCAGAGTATAAATGCAATTTGAATAATTTTAATGAAAATCATGTCGACACTTCATTATCTAACCCATTCACTTTGAATTTCAGAACAATTTGATGAAATAAAATATATCATTCCTTTAACCGTTTAAAAAATTTCTATATTTTCACTATCGCTGCTTACTCAATTACATCTAATATTGATTAGATATATTTCAATCTTGATATTTAACACAAAAAAAATTCTACAAACAGCTCATTTATTCAAATTCAAACTTCAGTGAATTGTACTACGTTGTTCCCAAGCATGTAATTTCCTTTGATGTTGAGGGTGTAGCACAGTTCATTGACACAATCTTGTTAGCGATATTTTTTCTTACAAGTTTTGTTCTTTCAATGTAATCGTCTGCTACACATTCAGTGATTTCCAGCGAATCTTGGGGTGGGAACTCTGTAACTTTATGGCGACAGCGAAAGCGATGCGAAGCTTAAGCTATCTTTTTCCAATACATATTCCAGAGATATACCATATCCTCCAAACCATGTGCTATGCACATTCCATGGATATTCAAGGTCACCATGAAATATGTTCCAGGAATATGCCATACATCTTCCACTGGCATATTGCCATATGCCAGGAATATTCCATATCCTGCAAAGCATGTGACATGCATATTCCAGGAACATCCTAAAACACATTCATGGCCACATGCTATATATATGTTTTCATACCATAAAAATATGCCCGAGATATTTTTTGTATGCTTCTTGAAGATGAATGCAGGACATATCCAGGGTGTCTAGTTTATATATGGAATAAACTACCCTTGATATATCTAATATGAGGTCCAATGTGGTATTATTTTAAGAAAGCATAAAAATTAAATAAAAAAAAAATATTTATTGCAAAAACGACAAATACAGCATACATATGTATTCTGATCCACCACACTCTTGGCAATTATCAAGACCTTTGGAAATTCAAATCTGCATTGACACTAACACAAATTACTCAAATCGGTCTCATTGCACTTTTCAGTTCTTCAGAATCTTCGTTTTTCTTAATCCTAAAAAAAACAATCAGAAGAAAATAAACCTCGTTGTACAATTATTTACTTAGTGTTCTATTGCAACTCTCAGTAACTTAGATCAGGAAAATGGTATGTTCTTCTTCGACTTCTCAGTAAATTGCTATGTGAGTGGGATAAACATACATACCCCTAAAAATACTATATATATATATTATTGAAAAAAATTGATGAATTATATTTATTTTGATAATTATGTTGATTGATATTTACAACATATATATTGAATAGAAGTGATGTTTTATAAAGGGGGAATTCTTGAACATGATGTAAGTGAATAGATAATGAATTTGACATTTAAATATTATTAAAACACTATGGTAAGGTTAGTCTAAAATTTAATTAAATTGAAGTATGATCAAATGTCTAATTTTTATATACATTGTCTCTTATTACAAAAAATATTAAATATTCTAGAACAGTTGGTCAACATTGGGAAAAAATGTTTTATGAATATGTTAAACTACATAGTATAAATTAAGTAAAGGTAAATTTTAATTTAAATTGACGTCATCTCTGTGGTATATTTTTACCTTTCATCAAAGTAGCTATGTCTACATTAGATAATTTTTTCCTTCCATTTCCTCCAACCTAGCTAAAGGTGTCTTAAAACATCATCGTCAACTAACTGAGGCATATATCTCCTAATACACTGATGCGTCCAACATGAAGAAGCTTTGTCATCCATAAACAAAATTATTACATCTTTTTAGTTATAGTGCACTAATAACAACAATTTAACAACAAGCACTCATCAAAGTATTTGTGGAGGAAGTAACAAATACTATGTTTTTGTCAGTAAGTTTTCCATCCAACTCTATCAACTCTATATTATGTATGACTGGGATATCGATATCTACAGCTTTTTGGATTATCTTGGATATTATTTCCTTTCTTAGAATTTATCATAGTCGTTATCATTTCTGCATTTTGTGGCCCTTTCTTTAAAAATATTCAGAAGTCATGGACTTTCAGTAGAATCTCTGAAATCAAAGGAAAGTTCAATGAAAAAATGCAAACACAAATGGCACCCAATATTCCTGGAATATGCCTACAACATCCTATTTTCCAACAGATATTGCAATATTCCTGGAATATTCCATGAATATTTATTTGATCTTATACACATTGAGAATATTCCTGGAATATATTTTTACGCATATCTATGAGATATTCTCATTGAATATTGCTGGTATATTCAAAAGGCATATCAAGCAGAAACGTAAGTTTTTGAATATTCTGGGAATATTCAAAAGGCATTAAACGTTTTGTTGGAAAAATATCAAAAGTTTCTCGAATATGTATTAAATAACAACTGAAAAACCGCATGCATTTATAAAAACTCTTTAAGTTTCGTAGCCAAATTGACCAATTTAATTATTTAGTTTATGAAGTAGTACGTTTGAAGTTTGAAGTAGAATTTCAACCAATCAAATGTTTCGGTTATCTACGCTCGACGCCGGAGGCTGACAAATAATGCTGATTGGCGCTGCGATCAGTTTATGGATATTTGACATTGTCATCTGTAATTGTCATTTGTCAATCGTCAAACGCGCTAAGAAAATGAAATTTGTTTTAGTTTAGATGTTTTTAGTAAGTAAGTAAGTTTATTTTGAAATAGGATGTCCTAATATACAATACTAATGGTAACGGTGTACAATAATAAACTAGTAAAAACTAAAGTAATATTATTATATCCAGTATATGTGTAGTTGCTATTGAATAATATAAAAAAAAAAAAATTATCATGAGAATTACATAATAGCTTAAATCACCTAAACTACACATAATATATACCACTCACAAATATTAAAAGTTTAAAATAGTTGAAAATTTAAAATAGTTAAAAGAGAGAGGAACAAAAAAAAACAAAAATTCACCTTGTAAATATAAGACATTGTAAATATAAGACTATGGCAGCAATTTGACTGGACACCATGGAAAACATCAAGAGATCAATTTTTTTTTTTTTTTTATTTTTTTTTTATGAGTTTGTTTAAATCCCTTTTGAAAATATTCAGTGATTCCCTATTTTTCAGTGACGTAGGCAATTTGTTGTATTCAATGAAACCTTTGAAAAATAGTGACTTCATGGTATTAGTATTGTTTGTTCTTGTAATATGCAGATTATTCTTATCCCGCGTCAAGTAATTGTGAACTTCTGCATTGTAAACTATATAATTCTTGAAATATGGAGGAGCCAGATTGTTTAAGATTTTGTATATAAAAACCATACTAAAATAATATAATCTTTGGGAAACAGTGAGCCATTGTAGTGTATCCAGCATAACACCAATTGGTGTATAACGGTTTGACTTCAATATAATACGCATTCCACGGTTTTGGAGCTTTTGTAGCTGTGATAGTTTGTTGAGGTTAAATGTATATAAAATTGTTGCACAGTAGTCAAAATGTGGTTGAATAATGGTCTTGTAGACAGTGATTTTGGTTTCCATAGATATATTGTTTGCAATTCTCGAGAAGAAATATAGTTTTTTAGATATTTTATTCTTTATGTATTCAAAATGATCTTCAAATGATAAGGTATTATCTAGCTGGAATCCCAAATACTTTACTGTTTTGATTATTTCGATTTTTTCATTGTTCAGCATCAAATTTATATCATCAAAGTTTAGAGACTTGTGTTTATATTTAGTTGTTATTATCATAGCTTTAGTTTTAGACACGTTCAATTTAAGTTTATTGATTTTGAGATATTCCTGAACAGCTGATAGTATGGAGTTCATTTTATCAATTGCTCTGTTTATATTGGAGTCACTGCAGGCTAGTAAGGTGTCATCAGCAAACAAGTTTATGAATTCACAATCTGTATAAAGATTAATATCATTCAGATATAGGATGAATAAGATGGGGCCTAGTACACTACCCTGAGGCACTCCTACTGAATTCACTATTTCATTTGAAAATGAACTCCCTACCCTAATTCTTTGTTTTCTACATGCAAGATAATCAGCCAACCAATTGTATACTTCCCCACTAACACCATATTGACTCAATTTCGATAGTAATATGCCCCTGTCAATTGTTTCGAATGCTCTTTTCAGGTCAAGAAATACAGCCACGACATATTTGTTGTTATCCATTTCATTTCTGAATTTGTTCAATGAAAGTTGCAGGGACGATTCGCAGGAGTGTTTTTGGCGGAATCCTGATTGATTGTTCATCAATATATGGTTATTGTCGATATGTTCTAATAATTGGTTATAAACTGTGATTTCGATAAGTTTCTCGATTTGAGGTAGAGTATTTATAGGCCTGAATTCATTGGCTTTGGTTGTATTTTGAACTTTTGGTATAGGAACAATTGTGCTTATCTTCAATACGTCAGGGACCTTGCCTGTTTGCAAAGAGGTATTGATTAAATTTAATATTACATGCCCAATAGTTTCAAATATTTGTTTCAATACCTTTCCATTCAGTATTTCAGTGGCACTACATTTATTATCCAAAGATGATATGATTTTTCGTAGGTCACCAAGAGAGAGTGGTTTAAATTTGTAAAAACCCGGGTATAGATTATAATTTGTGTTGATCCAAGGTTCATTGCACTCTATACTATCGACAATTTGGTAAATGCTTTCCACAAAATAAGAATTAAAATTTTCTGCTATTTCTATCGGTTCACTGATGAGTTTCATTTCATTGTTCATATCGAATTGAATAAAGCTTGGAAAATCCTGAACATTTACGTTAATCAATCTCTTTAATGTTTTCCACATGAGCTTTTGATTATTTCGGTATCTGTCTATTTTCTCAAAGTAATATTGATCTTTCTTCACTTTTAATGAACTAACTACATCATTTCTATACTTTTTGAATGTATTCCATTTACGTAATTTATCTTCTTCTGATGGACAAATTCTGAACTCTTTGTATGCTTTATCACGTTTTTTTATTTTAGTAAAAACTTCATTGTCAAACCAGGGTAAATTGCTTTTATAATTGTTGATCTGAATTGGGGATATAAGATTCACAACTTCACTGCAATTATTTGAGATTTCTTGATAAAGAATATTTACATCGACACAATCAAGTGACCAGTTATATGAGATCAGGTTGTATTTTATAGAATCAAGGTTATTCTGAGAAAAATTCCTATAACTTTTTGTCCTTTGACTTCTATCGTTATTTTTGTTGAACAATTGCACACTGATTATCGAATGGTCTGTTATTTTTGGAGAGTCATGGACTTTAGTAACAAAATTACTCTGGTTCGACAATACATAATCAATCAAAGTTTCGCTATTTAACATTACCCGTGTTGGTTCAGTTATATATTGACTAATACCATAGGTTGTTAACATTTCTTTCAATTTCTTACAATAGAATCCATTATCTAAATAATTTAAATTGAAATCACCCAACAAAATACAACGATGATTTGTAGCGAATATATTATCGCATATGTCTTCAAAATTTTCTAGAAATGTTGCATCTGAGCTTGATAGTGAGTGGTACAGACAACCAATCAACCAGTGAAAGTGAAAGCTGAAAGCCCTCGTATGGGTGGAAGTGTTGTAGTGCTGTTGAGACTATTATCACATATTCCAGAAAAAGTTGATAGAAAATATCCGCAGTTGAAATCACCCAACGACTCTTGGTAAGATAATTCGGAATTTAACTCATTCTCCGAATCTCCTTATCAAAAGTTCCAAAATCTTTTCTGTTTTTAGTTTTCATTCGTTGGTATAACAAATAATATATTTTCCAGGTAATAATTTGCAACTATCCAGCTCGTGTCAGTTTGTAACAGTATCAGTGGACCAAGAAAAGGAAGTGAATGCAGTAACTCGGATCTGTCGAACTCAAGAATCTATTTCACCGCAGCAAAACAAAAATATTTATCCTGTAAAAGTAAGTAAATCTCTAAAAAGTATATTTATGCATTTTTTTCATTAAACTTTCCATTGTTTTGTAGAGATTCTACTGAAAGTCCTATGAGACTTCTGAATATTTTTAAGGCAAGTGCCACACAAAATGCAGAAATGATAACGGCTATAAGAAATTCTAAGAAAGGAAATAATATCCAAGATGATCCAAAATCAGTAGATATCGATATCCCATCATAGTCTTTCATAATTGAGTTGATTGAGTTGGAAGGAAAACTTACTGACAAAAACATAGTATTTTTTACTTTCTTCACGATTACTTTGATAGTGCTTTTTGTTAAATTGTTATTAGTGCACTATATACTGAAAAGATGTAATAATTTTATTTATAGATGACAAAGCTTCTTCATGTTGGACGCATCAGTGTATTAGGAGATGTATGCCTCAGTTAGTTGACGATGATGTTTTAAGGCACTTTTAGCTAGGTTGAAAGGAAAACATTATCTAATCTAGATATGGCTACTTTGATAAAAGGTAAAAATATACCACAGAGAATCTCAGATGATGTCAATTTGAATTAAAATTTACCTTCACTTAATTTATACCATGTACTTAGTTTAACATATAAAAAAAACGTTTTTTCTCAATGTTGACCAACTGTTCTCGAATATTTAATATTTTTTTCGGTATTTACATAATCTGCATTCCTATATGTAATAAGAGATATTGTATATAAAAATTAGAGGCTTGGTCAGGCAGGCACTTCAATTATATTAAATTTTAGACTAACCACCATAGTGTTTTTACAATATTTTAATGTCAAATATTATGTTTTTACTTACATCATTTTCAAGTATTCCCCCTTTATAAAATGTTGCAAATATCAATATGATTAATTATCAAAATAAATATTCATCAATTCTTTTCGATAATATATTGATGGTATTTTTAGGGGTTTGTAAGAAAATTCCACTCGCATAGCAATTTACTGAGAAGTCGAAGAAAAACATGCTATTTTCCGGCTCTAAGCTACTGAGAGTTGCAATAGGACACTGTAAGTAAATTATTGTACAATGAGGCTTATTTTCTTCTAATTGTTTTTTTAGGATCAAGAAAAACAAAGAAAGATCCTGAAGAACTGAAACGTGCAATGAGACCGATTTGAGTAATTTGTGTTAGTGAACTGAATTTCTAAAGGTCTTGATAATTGCTAAGAGAGTGTATTAGAATTCATATGTATGTTGTTTTTGTCGTTTTTGCAATAAATACTTTTTTCTGTATTTCATTTTTTATTCTTATTCAACATTGGACCTCATATTTTAGTTTATTCCATATGTAAACTAAACACCCTGGGATATGTTCTGAATTCATCTTCAAGAAGCATTCAGAATATATTTCGGGCATGATTTTATGGTAAGAAAACATATATATAGCATGTGCCATGAATGTGTTTTAGGATATTCCTGGAATATATTTGGAATATTCCTGGAATATGCGTATCACATCAATCAATCAATCAATCAATCTTTATTATTCCCTTCTGACAAAATACATTGTATAGGAATCGTCACATTACAAACCTATAATCTAACTTAATCTAATATCACAATCAGGACATGAATAGCATGAGAACAAAAACAGGAACAAGAAACAAGTGCCACCAAAATGTAGTATCACAAAAATTCATCTACAGAATAATAAGACTTGGAACATGTTTTGGAGGATATGGAATATTCCTGGCATATGCCAATATGCCGGTTTAAGATATATGGAATATTCCTGGCATATATTTCATGGTGACCTTGAATATCTATGGAATATGCATAGCACATGTTTTGGAGGATATGGCATATCCCTAGAATATGCCAATATTCCGGTGGAATATGCCTAGGATATTCATGCAATATTATTGTGCCGTCTGGGAAAATATACTTTTTAGAGATTTACTTACTTCTACAGCATAAATATTTTTGTTTTGCTGTGGTGAAATAGATTCTTGAGTTCGACAGATCCGAAATACTGTTCACTTCCTTTTCGTAGTCCACTGATACTGTTACAAACTGAGACGAGCTGGCTAGTTTCATTTTTAAGCCATAAAAGAAGGGAACATGATCTAATCTAACCAAACTGGACCTTGATATCCAAGTTGATCCTCAACGTAACCTAAAATTACATATTTGCACTACACATTGCGCAATTAAAATAGAGTGTTGTGAATAGGAATTCTTGCGTGTCAATCAGCTTAGATTTGTCAGTCTCGCTTCGAGCGTAGATAACCGAAACATTTGAATGGTTGAAATTCCACTTCAAACGTACTACTTCATAAACTAACCAATTAAATGCTTTATTTTGGCTACGAAACTTGAAACGTTTTTTTAAATGCATGTGGTTTTTCAGTTTTTATTAAATACATATTCGAGAAACATTTGATATTTTTCTAACAAAAAGTTCCTTCAAATTGAAATGCCTTTGGAATATTCCCAGAATATTCAAAAACTTACGTTTCTGCTTGATATGCCTTTTGAATATACCAGCAATATTCAAGGAGAATATTTTATGGATATGAGTGGAAATATATTCCAGGAATATTCTCAATGTGTATAAGATCAAATAAATATTCATAGAATATTCCAGGAATATTGCAATATCTGTTGAAAAATAGGATGTTGTAGGCATATTCAAGGAATATTGGGTGCCGTCTGGAGCGTGTGCTTCATTTCAATCGTTTCGCTTCGCTTTCGCTAGGCGATATGAGTTAACAGAGTCCCAGCCTTGTGGCTATGTTTTCATTGGTTTCAGCTCAATGAGTGGCAGAACTACGCCGAAAACAATTTCTTTTGTATTTACTAGCATTGAGTATCCCCAAAAAAGGAGAATATTTTAAGGCATTTGACCAAACATATTTTTCTCAACCACGATATTTCCTGTATGAAGCCCAAATAAGCTGGGAGTGGGTTTATTTCCATTCACAATCATCGATTTTGATTATTTTTTTCTGAGTAATAATGATTCCCCCACATCTCGAATGTCATCCATCTTATTTTTTTGTTTTTCACGCCTACAGGCTCCGTTTGATCTTCAGTAAGGAGAAACTTATTGTTAATTAATACTTTTCATCTGGAGGTTCTGTTAAGAATCTATTTCATCTGCGTTCGATGGCTTGAAGGCTTAATGCTCTATCAACTGAGCTAATTGGACGTTTTGATGTGATATTAATTTCATAACAAATATTCAGTATTTGTAATAATCAAGTAAAGTGTGTCTATTTAAATAAAATGAAAAAAATAAATAAAAAGGTTTTTATTATAAAACTTGCTTTAGCAAAACAAAACAAAGTTGACTAGCTCATTTCATTTAATTCTGCTTTCTATCTTCGCTTCTATGTACTAAAACATGGACCCAAATAAATTGGTTGCGTTGTTATTGCTAGAAGAGGAAGGAGAAATTTCCTTTCTTCATTATCGCATCAATCACCAAGTCTATTAAGACTTCATCATCTCCAGGTGTGAATTTGTCACTTATTTTTTGAATATTTGTATATACTTTATTTGTATTTTGAAATGTCGGTCGTCCGCACATCGATTAGTCGGCACAAATCTTCGGAATGGCGCAGTACTTCTCAGTGTGCTCAGCTAAGCGGATTCAAGGAAACTCTGGTTGGATAAAATCTTTCTGCGACTGAATGTTTAAAGAATCTAAGGTGGACCTGATAGCCGCCTCCGATGGTCGTGCTATTCAACTCATGAAGGTTGTAGATGGTTCAAAACATGCATCCTGTATAGCTTATGCGTGTCGTTCTTTTGCATTCACTGTAGATACTGCTTTTGTCTAAGTTTGCCTGAGGTTTGTTATTGCGAACTGTTCCCGGAAAAGTCTGAGGAAAAAAAATGGGTAATGTGTCTATTTGAGATTTTGGTCTCATGACGCAAATATTTTCATTTGACAATACTAATTCACGATTGATGAGATTAGTTGAATTGGTTCTCAGTCAGCCTTTTTGTTCGATTTTCTTGCATACATATAAATAATATCGATATTGTATGGTAAAATGATCGCATGGTCATAGGAAAAATAGTGTTCACTTGTGCGAAAGTGATTTTTCATACTCATGGGATTGTCGCACTTAGCATGTGCCTCTTCCACAATATATACCAATTGTGAAAAAATGTCACTTTTCGCACTCGTAATGCAATATGCTATTGTGGTAGGGTATTTTTATATTGGCTGCTCATTTGCTGCTCATAATATTGTGGTGTTTTCTGCGAATAAAGTACATTTTCCTGTAATGTCGATCGACACTTTATTAATCTGCTCTCTAATGTACCTTATTATTCAATCGGCAAAGCATGATGAGCTCATACGATGATGTATCAAATGCCTTTGAGGTACACTTTCTTTGGTGGAAAAACTGTTTCAATGTTGAAAATTGGCGTTGATCAATTTCAGATATTGAAATTTTGCAGTCAGGTGAACTGGCAAATACACAAAAATTGGTGATAATAGGAAAATGCTTTGAAAAAAATTAACCGTCCATTCTCTTCAATACACGTATTTCTGACATTCCAATGAAAACAAGAAATTTAAAAGTCTTCGAAGTAAGAGAGCGTTAATTCTGAATGAAATTCTTTCATCTAAATGAGGGTAGATCGATGCACCTTCATGATTAATATGTATCATTATTTCCTTCACAGAGTAATCTACCTAACACCAAACTTTCTCATAATTGATTTGAAAATACATTATTTTAGATGCCTTATATCCATCAGAAATTCGTTACGGATCATATAATGTTTTAGAAATTGATGGGTCATAAAGGGTTGATTCCAATGCTTAAAAAGGTACAAAAGAAATAGTATTGAAATTTTTATACGTATAACGAACTTAAAGTAAGTGGGTTACATCTTCAGAAAAACGTAACTCTGAAGCCATTTGAGCGACGATATAATTTTTCTGAGAGGACATAATTTGCATCACTATTAACAGTACTTTTCTTACGACCACTTCACGTTGGAACGATACGATTGTCATAAATCCATAAATATCGTTGTTTCATTTGATTTGTTATACCTAGAAATAAAATGAATACTTGAACGTGAAGAATTCGTTTATAATAATGATATTAATACGGATATGAAGAAGGGGGTCGCTGGCTGCAAGGAGAACCTGCTAATCGACTGATGCATCACGCAGTAGAGGCTTAAGCTTTTAATGGCCTGGATCGATTATCGTGAGGCATTTGATGCCTTCCGTTTTCCAATGAAATAGTGGGATGCATTGAACAGCTGATGCCGCTCTGAAGGACTCGCTTCACCATAACATCCGGTCAAGTCAGACTCCAAACAGAGCAGGTCATTTTCAGAAGGGGCGTGTTTCAGGGAGACTCCCTCAGCCCTCTTCTCTACATCTCACTATTGCTATTGTCCGTTGCACTACGGAAAACCCGCGAATACAACTGCGGCACCCCCAGCAACCAGAGGCATAAGGTCACCCATCTGTTTAACACGGATGACCTCAAACTATATAGGATCTTCATCAGTCCTTGAGGGTGGTGCAAGAGTATACGTTTGCTATCGGAATGGATTTTGGGATCGACAAATGTGCCACAGTTCATTTCATTTCGAGGAATACGGAAAGGAAGTCAGCTTGTAGACGGAAGCATCCTATATCATCTGGATGCCGGAGAGGCGAATACCTACTCATGGGTGGAATAACGCCACCCCCAAGAGATAACAACTCTCTCTATCAGCATGAACTCTGACAGATCTGGTCATCAGAACTTTCGGGAAAGAACAGTTGCTGCAATTAATATGCTTGAAATTCCGATTCTACTCCTTTAAAGTAATGAAATCGACTCAAAACTTGACGTAAGAACTCGCAAAATGATGCATCTCTATAGAAGCTTGCATCCTGAATCGGTTTTTCCACGGTCATACTTTCCCAGACAACGGGAACGCCTTGGACTTTTGAGTGGTGTCTACATAACAGAATGGTACTGGATGGAGCCTGTAAAGTCATCAGAAGTTCAGATCCTCTTCTCTGCTTAGTATGCGATTATGAAAAAGCAGGGATTGGAGCATTTCTGTTCAAGGCAGCAACCCGTGCAGCCGAAGAACTTGTTCTCGTATTCGACTCTGAACGGAGAACCCAAACTCTGTCACCTAGTTGGAACCCGTCCAGCAAAAATGTCCTCGTCACAGCTGCGGAGAGTGAGAGGCACCTACAGCTACATAAGGATGAGCCAATTCATGGGTTCTTCTTCAAGAAGAGGGAAGATCTTGGCTTATCCAGAAACCTGACATTTGCTTCTCTTAGGTCAAGTGGGCTGAAGTCGAAAACCGAGGGATTCATAATGGCCTACCAAGATGGTGTCTTCAACACCCTCGTCTACCGCAGTCGCGTGATAGAGGTCCCTGACACTAGATACAGAGCGTGTCGTGAGACCATAATGCATTTGCTGTCAGCTTGTCCAGCTTATGCGGTCTCAGCCTATAACCACAGGCGTAACGCGATGCTACGAGTGTTGTACTACCACCTACGACACTCGAGCGGTATTTACAAGATACCGGTGTTGCCTTATGCTCCGGGGTATATTGAGTCCGTTGTGGACAATGAGAAGTTCCGAATCTTTCGAAACTACTCATTTCCTACCCTCAGGCAAATACGAGCCAATAAGCCTGATGTAGTCCTCCTTGACAATTAAAGTAGGACGATTTCCGTCATAGAGTTCTAAGTTTCTGGCGAAACAAACATCGTCCTAAAAGGAGGAAAAAACCGACAAAATATCGAGACTTACTCTTTGAACTCCGCAGGCTCTACCCAAACCATTCTGTCAAAATTGTGGTCCTGATCATAGGGGTCCTTGGTGGAATGATGGACACACTTCTGTCAACCTTAAAAATCATACCGGCTTGCCATGCTATTGCAGATATTTTAGCCGGACGAATGCAGAAGGCCGTAATTCTTAGTTCAGTTCGCCTACTCAGGGCATATGATTCTCGGACCCAGTAATCACTTACCCGACGGACGTGGAGAGTGGTTACTGGGGTAATGACACACCTGCGCTCCCTCCGGTTGTATCGGGGCCCCGGAGACAGGGCTTGACTGTGATATTCGTGTTGGAGAAAATCATAATAGTAATAATAATAAATGGACATTATTTAGAAAAATATAAATAGGTGCTCAGGTGGAGAATAAATTTTACTGGAGAAAGTTTTCTCTTTGTTGGCGAAGTCTAGCTTAGAGCTACTCAATCTTAACCACCAATAGATAGAAGAAACATTTGAAAAATAAGTAGCTGAATTCGCACTTCATAGTTTCATAATTGATAGTAACCAATATTACTCTGATGGTCCT
Organism: Chrysolina americana; assembly: GCA_958502065.1. Lineage (NCBI taxonomy): Eukaryota > Metazoa > Arthropoda > Insecta > Coleoptera > Chrysomelidae > Chrysolina > Chrysolina americana. The sequence continues at coordinate 37,804,368 of OY293414.1, read as the reverse complement.
TAGATAATTTTTTATTGTTTGTCTAAAATAATGTTTTTATATTATTTGAATTTATCAATTAAGAATTTCTTTCAATTCTAAGCTAAATTGTTATAATTTATGATAGCGTTGTATAAGAAGTACTTTCAGTGTGTGAATGTCCTCACGTAATATCAATTTGTTTTCCAGTGGGGGATGTATCAATATATGCATAAAGCAAACCAAATGAAACTTTCTTCGGTTCTCCATACTTAACAAGTTGGTTTGTTTGAATACTTCTGAAATAGAGTCGTACTTTATCAAACCATTTATCAAACGGAGACATAAATTTCAAACTTTTTGTATCCGATGTCTATCATAATGATACAAAGATGGGCCATATATGAATTCGCAGTAATTGAAGTGACTGAGTACCAAAGAATTACAAAGCATTTTTCTCAAAGTTTTGCTCAGAAGGTGTCGATTACAGTATAACATTTTGAGAGACGCGATTTTTTCAATAAATATTTCAAATATTCAGAGAATTTGAGATTTGAATCAAGCACAACTCCTAACTTCCTAGCTGAGTCAATACAGTTCAGAGATGTACTGCTTGATTTCAATTTTTAATTATGTATAGCAATTTTCCGATTCTCATCTTAACCAAAGCAAATCACGACTGTTTTATTCGGAACATTCGGTTTGAGCCTCAAATCGTGTTCTTTTGACAACCTATTGATTAATTCCACATCCGCGATTACCAATTCTTGCGCTCTAGCACATCTTCAGTTATGAAGGTTATGTAGGTATTATTGTGTATCATCTGCATATGTTTGGATTTTACAACTCCTGATGGAGAATATTTGGATACATTATGAATAAAAGGGGTCCCAATATTGATTTCTGTGGAACTCCTGAGAGAATGCCAAGAATAGAGTGATATTGAAAGTCAACACAAATAATTATTTGTCACCTTACCAGCAAATATGACCAAATCAAATTTTTGGACGCCTTGTCAAAACCAAAATATCTCATATCTCAAATGCTTTCGAAAAGTCGAGAAGATGTAAAACACTTAACAAACCTTCGTCGTAAGCCTCAAAAATATCATTAGTCACTTTTGCTTATGCTGTATATGTGCTATATATGACCCTGTCGGGAAACCACACTGAGAATTAGATATCAGGTTATTCGTAGTGAAATACTCATTTATCTGATTACTTAGGTTTCGGACGTCAATTTTCTTAATGGGTTTGAAAGATATTTGACTTCTTTCACTTTTTCACAACGTCTCGATTGCTTGTATCCGCAATCGTCTTCAGGTGAATACTGACAAGTTCAGATGATACGAGGTCTTTATAGATCTGTTGCTATGGGTAATTAAGGTGTAATTATGGCGGTGTTGTGGCGCGTGTAGTTTCTTTTTTTCCCCCGATCAGTATTCACACGTAGACGATTGCGGATAGAAGCAATCGAAACGTTGTGAAAAAGTGAAAGAAGTCAAATATCTTTCAAACCCATTAAGACGATGGACGTTCGAAATCTAGGCAATCAAGTTACTACATCGTCTACAACCTTCAAGCACTCATTTATGTGTTTATAGATGATCCTTTCAATAATTTTTTGACTTGGCTGGGAGTATACCAATAATTGTGAGATCTGAAAAAGAAGTCGGGTCATATTTTTGGTTTGGTTTACCGACATTAATTTTCCAGATTTGAGGAAAACATGACTTTTCAAAACAACAATTTATAATTTGTTTTATAATATTTAGCAATGAATGGGCTACATAATTTCAGCATCCGAGAATAAATATCATCTCCAAGAGCTTGACCTTTAATATCACTTAACATGTTATTAACCTCATCTACATCTGCTAGCTGAAAGCAAAAGTTATTTTTGTTGTATTAATTCTTGAAATAAAATTCAATATTATCATCACAATTATTTGAAACATGTCCCACATATTATGTTAAACTATTGACTTTATTAGGATTACAAAGATTGGCAGGAATTGTACAATCCTTTTTGAGTCGAATATTCAAATTAGTAAGAGCTTCTCAAGTTTTTCGTATTTTTTTTTCTGGAGATTGTCTTCAGTTAAGCTTTTTTTCTGCCCTCACCATAGAGAGGGTATGGTTCCTGAGTTCTTTATATATTAGCCAGTCGTCATTAAATTCAGTCTTCTTCAATTTCTGTGAAGCCTTATTTTAATTTAATTAGTTAAACATGGAGCAGCAGGTTCAGTAACTTCCGTCCGTTTTATCGGGGCGTGCCTATCAAAAGCTGAGATTAAGAAATTGTTTAGAATTTCCAGATTTTGGTCGGTAATATTTTTTGCGATTATTTCAAACCAAGAGAGAGTACAGATCTGGTAAGAATTTATTTGGATGAATTTTGAACTTCTTTCTATTATATTAGACATGAACTATCCTGTGAACAGAAATCTCTTCTGAGGGTAATGTAACATCTTAGGACGCAATCCTTACTGATGATGAAAATAGGGTCAATGAGTGACTGGAAGTACCTGGGATCCTTGTACGTTCATTCAGAATCTCTTCAAGTTCATAACATTCAAAACAATCAATTATCGGATTGCATAAATCGAAAAAATCTACGTTGAGATCGCCCATACAAATTACTTCATCAGTGAATGGACACACTGTGTATAAAATATTGTCGATGTCACCGGTTACATTTTGAACACAAGAGTTTGGTGGTTTATAAAATACTCCTAGGGCCAATTTTAAAATTAAGAAACACGTTTTCCAGATATTGACTGACTGAAAAACCAAAGGAATTTTTGACATAATAAAAATGATTTTTGAAATAAACCCTCACCCTCCGCCCCTCCCCTTCCCTTTATGTCTTCACGAAGAAACTTGTAACCAGGAATACTAATGGTATTCGATTCAATTTCATCCGATAGCCATGTTCCAGAGACCATAACGATATCGAAATCACGGTGAAGTATGAGGGTTTCAAAATCGTTGAAACCAGGGGTGGGATTCCGTGTACCATAGAATTCTATTTTCGTATAAATAAGTGAGTTGTTATTATAGTTGAATTCATGGGAGAGAAAGAAACCTAACTGCCATAGAACATAACCCCTGTAAATATTGATCTGAGATTCAAATGATCAATTTTCATATGTATTACTGAATTGAATGAACATGAATATTAAGAAGAAAAATATTCTCATCTATGCATATGCAATCCATTTATAAATATTTTTATGTATCTATTATAAGATGAATGTACGAAAATATGTTTGAAATAAATGTGTGAATTATCAATGTGGAATAAAAAGAGAGATTTTTTTATTGTTCAGCAGTATGGACCAACTGAGGAATTTATCTATTTATTGAAAGATTACAAAAAAGGCAAAAAGAGGTTTATGATATAACAAAAGACAGAAAATGAGCAATTTCGGCTGAAGACTACCACTGCAAATTATTGATTTCTTCAGCAAGTTCATAAAGTTTATTATCACCATTTACCAGTTTTTTGACACTTCCGACTTCAACATAAACCAGACCGTTGAATGTCCACGATAATTTATTGAAATAGTTCGGGCTCCTCGGAACAGTTTTGAATTTTATAAGTTAGTTTTTCGATTATCATGCAGTTGGAACCCTTCACTTTCTTGTTGTTGGAGAAAACACTATCACGTGTCCAGCGCCGACAAAAGTGTACAACAACAATCGGTCTTGCTTTGTTGTTTTTTGTTTCTTTTTTCCTAGTCTGTAGCACTGGCTGATCGTTTTTACAGATATCGATACCAAGATCGTTTATGGAAAATTCAAGAACGTCCTCGTGTAGTTTTGATTGAATCTCTTTTAAACCAAGGATGATAACAAAATTGAAGTTTCTTTGGATTTCAAAATTATTGATTATTTTTCTCAGGTCACGAAGTTTAAGCCTCAAATATTTGACATCTGTTTTAAGCTCGGAAATAGAGCTGTTAATACTTTTTTCGAAAGTAGGTTTTTTATTTGAAAAACATTAATTATTATAATTATGACTGTTAGATGTACTTGCGTTTGGTATAGGTATTATCCGACATGTTCTCTCTAATTTCCTTCAGCGCTTTTTGGAATTGCCCTCTAAGTTAATCCACTCGCGAATTGAGTTGCTTCATGGTTATGTTACCTTCCATTTCAGAAGAAGATCCGAACCTAAATCGACCTTCACCAATAGAATGAAACTTATTTTTTAATAAATTCAGTATATTAGAAAATATATTAAAAATGGGTTGCCAAAAAAAAATCCTAGACAGAATATTTTTAATTATTTTTAAAAAAATTATTTTTCATTAAATGTTGCAACATCAAGATGATAAGAAAATTTCATACTGGACTTCATATCAGCATAAGCGCTGTTTTATTGTGAACACGTTGATATCGGGTTGTCTGCAAAAAATTCGGTCCTAATAGAGGTTTGCTAGCTATTTGTTTTATTTTTTGAGTAACTTGGCCACTCTGAGAAAATGTAAGATTATGTTTTTTCTTTCCGGAATTTCTTCTTGCGCAATTGCAAAACATGTACTCATATTGGACGACGATACTGTTGATGTTGACGCTCCCTGAAACAATAAAATTAATTTTTTAAATAGAAATTCACTGAAAAAATAGGGTTTCAGCGTAAACAATAAATTCATCAAGAATTCATTAAATATTTCTTTAACTTTTATCATCTCAAATAAAAACGTGTTCATGAATTATGTATTTATAAATTTTTTGCTTTTTGTTGGCCCCAATTTATATAAATACCAAAATATTTCCCTACCTCATCCAAATCCGTAGAAGTGTGACATCAGTATTATTTTTTTCACCCTCAGTAACCGCTTTACTAGAATGGACACCAGAATCTAGGCATTCTGTGCCTTCGTCAGCTATTGAAGTATTGACATGTTCCTAGAAACACCTTTTTATATTTAACGTTAATGTTCGAAATTTCATTGTTATGAAAAGCTTCATTTTTTGTCTTATTTCTTCGGGAATATAAAAAAAATAAAAACCGTAAGAAGGTAGAAACTGAAAAACAAGAAAAAGCAGACGAGAGGTCCTTCAAAAAAATTTTTTATAAAACGAATTCAACGGACGTTAAAATTGTGCTATTTCTATTCTATTAAATATGAGGGATTTCAGTAAAAGATTGGGTCTAGCTATCTGAGTTTTGTATAAATTGTGTGATCTAGTTTGGAAAACTGGTACATTGAATTATATTCAAGCGGGTATATAATGTGTAATAGCAAGTAGGTTTGTAACTGTTGATAGTTCTACATTTTGATATGCACACCACTCAAACACAGGACAAACTCTGCCAACCCTCTATACATTTGGAAACTATTTTTGACAAAAGTTGAAAATTATAGAGCATTTTCAAAAACCATTGCACATTCTTTTACATTCTTTTCCTGCTGTTTTCATCCAACTTTTAGCTTTTTGATAAAATCTCATCATCGTTATCTGGATAGGGGCTAATACTCATGTTCTTATACAATCCCGAACAGTCAACAAAAATATTATTCAATGTAAACACTTTCGAAAAATTAAGCATAACCATTAATAATATTACTAGGATACTAAAGACTGTGTCAGCGAAAACTATGGTTGCATTTCAGTCATGGTGGTGTGCGGGTTAAGCGATTGCTTCTCAATCATCCATCGGTGTATGGGTTCGAACATCACCAGGGTCACCGGTCTTGTGCATGGCATCACACATTCAAGGAGGTTGCACAAGTATCTTGAAGACTTCTAAGATTTACTCGTGAGGGTGCAGCCGGTTGACGGAAATAACAACTTCAACAAGAACTATTTCCATTTGGAGATTATCTGGAATATCTTCTAAATAAAGAATACTTCCACATCATGTTTCTGGAGTTTCCACAATCTTTCTGTCAACACCAGTAAAACACATCATTTATTGTCTAAATGAAGATTAGCTCTGAAATCGTATGATCGAAATGACGCGGCGTTAAAACAGATTTGTCTGTAAATTTATCTAATTTATTGGAAAGTGGTTCCATGTTACTGCCATACTACTGTATCTGTTCCGGTACTGAAAGTGAACCGGCTACGTCCAATGAAAAGCAATCTGGAACTGATAAACATCTCTAGATCCTGATACTTTTGCACAATCAACAGCATCTAACCTTGAAGAGTATTGAAATCAATTAAAAATCACAATTGAAAAATCCTGTTACCATTTTCCCCCAGATCAGTTAACATTTCGTTGCCTTGATGACCTTGTTTCTGGAAGTTTATTGAGTTATATTTCAGTCTAAATAGATTAAGATGCTTCAGCTAATTCTGGCACTTTTGGTTTCTAGGAAAAGAGTGCATGGACACATTTGGAGATAAATAATTCTTGTAATGCGGCACTGACCAACATTTTTTTGACGTACTAGTCATATCAAAGCTATGCTTTTTGCATTAAATCAAAAAAATGGAACCAAATTCAAAACGACAAAGAAATAATCAACAATTTATTAACATGAGATCTTATGGCAGGTTCGTTTTCCCGGAGTTTGACGTTTCAAAATGTAGATGTCACCTACTTCGTGGCGACCCCGAATTCTGCTTGTCTTATCATTCTACTCTCGACTCTACCATCTATTCTTTTTGTCAAGTTGGACATGTTAATTTACAAAAATTCTCGAGAAGTTGGCTGCCTAGCTGCGAAATTTTCCGAACTTTTTCGAATTATCCGTGTATCTCTTCTCGTCGAGTATTGTAAAGCCTCAGACATATTGGAAGATGTATGTAATAAGTTTTAAAATTTGCCATTTAGAATATCAGCAAATAGAACTGAGAAATTATTCTCAAATTTTACCAAGTTTGTGGTGCGTGAATAGAATAATAATATCAATGAAAGTTTCGTGCAGAAGCAAACCTGAATTCATGAAAATCAATACCAAATCATAAAACTTCTCTTGTCTTCTAGCCTTGATTATATTAATTATTCAGGATCTCATGAAATAAAACAAATGTTGTATGATACTATGATACATTGTGACATTGCAAACGCCACTTGCAAATATGAAAACGAAGATATTCGCCGTGCAGTTCGATGACGAGGGGAAGATGACATTGATGGAGAAGGAAATGAAAATCCAGGCGGTGAACGCCACCACAACCCCAGATGCACCCTCTAGGAACATCCAGAGAGAAATGAGCGAGTCGGAGTCATCCAGTGACTCCCAAGAATCCGCAGACCCTGATAGCGACGCAGAAGTCAGCCCGCTAGACAAACCGAGGACGGAAATTGGGAAAGAACTGGAAGAATACAAGAATACACTTTCCAATTCTCTCACTGTGGAGGCGCTGATCCACCAGGAATATCAGCTAGACAGGTTCGTCCAGGCGAAGCCCACCGAGGAAGAGGGGAAAACCGTCCCTGAAGATACCCCAGTACCAGGCAGGTACGCTTCTTTATAAAAAATTGAAGAAATTATATTAACAATAATAGAAAGCACTAGAAAGCACTTGACAACATAGCAGTCACCGACTAACTCAATTCGGGTGCCATGGGTTCTACCAACAATTTATACCGCGCCAGTGATTGTAAAAGCCAGTCCGAGCACAGATTGCTCCAGATTTCTGATGGAGATTTCTAAATGGAATCTAAAATATTGTCAATGAAAAGTACTGGTGGGATGTGGCATGATGACCACACTTTGTTTACATATTCAAGTATTGGGGGTTGGGATTGAAAATGAAATCCAAACGCTTAGTTTACAAACCTCTATCAATATTAATGATATGCAAATGTGGTGAACAGCAACAGCACAATACAGCGTAGTCCAGTTGCCTCGCAAGCTCCCGTTGTGATCACAAAGGGACTGGCAATGAGGATGTAACAGCCTGGAAATTACTAATTAGTTGAGACTAAAAGTCCAGTCGATGGAAAAGCAGATATTGAAATAAAGACAATGAAAATGAAGTAGGTATGTAAACTACTAAAATTAGTTACAGAAATATTATCCACCAGGAAAGTGGATCATCAATTATCACTTATATCATGTAAATAAAATCTACACACAGATGGTAGGAAGTACGTATCAAGTAAGAATAATAAAAATAAATCAAAGTAAGAAAATACCTTCTTGAAGTGAACAATTCAAAGAAGCGGCAAACCTTTCACCAAAATGAATATACACACTGAAGGTGTGCAGCAAATACCATTAATACCAATAATAATAATACTAAAAATTAATGAATCCAATAATTTCGTATTAAAGTGTATATTGTAAAATTTATAGCATAGCACTTTCGACTTTCGTCATCTTCAGTGCTTACTTGTCATGCAACAGGAAGTATAAAATTATGTAAAATATTGTACATTTTAGAATTAAGACAATAATTAGCCTAATATCCAACGAAAAACATGTTGAGAAATTGAGGAAAGGTGCTGTAGCTGTAGGTTCTACTCTTGGTGATTTATCCAATACAAATACGACTATTCAAGTCCACAAAAATCACCGAAGATTACTCAATCATGTAGAATCAATTGAATCCACTAATTAGTGATACATTTTCGAAAATTGATTACATGAGTATCGTCACACACCTGCCCTCAAGAACGCCGCACACGCAAGCGAGTCAGTCGAAGACCTTCCTTTCCACTGGAAGTCGTTCATTTTTCTTTCACTCAAAGACGATATGTCAAATATTTTCTAATAATTTTATTATTCTCAAAGCAATAAACAATAAGGATTATTTATTGTTGGTGAGAATCAGAAAGTCGGTTATAAATCAAATCAATCATGAGAACCTCAGAACAAGGACAGAGATCTTCAACATAAGGTGCGTTCATTTGCACGAAAGTATGACACTTTTAGACAAGGTGAAGATCTCACTACACGGCTCTACATACACTTAACCTCGTAAAAAACGAAAGGACCTAAAGGGAAATCAATTAAACGTCAGATCTCAGGTAACCTCCAAATTCTTCACAACAATAACAAGGAATAATGAAATGACTTAAACAATTATGAACCGAAATTTAGTTAAGCTAGTATTGAAAGGTAAATAGAATGAAAAACATTCAGAACAAATTCATAAACCAATATAACAATAACAAGAAGCATAATTCAAGACAATTATCGATATTTCACATTATACAAGGTAACAGATAGTCACTGCACATAGATATTAAAATTTGATTTTGAACCGTAACAATCTTACCGAGAGACCAAAGGAAGGGTTAGCCAAGTGGGGTGCCGACATATCCCACAAAAACAACTCCTCGGCAGGGACTCCAGGGCCAAGAAGCAGAAAAAGAGAGAGGATAGTAGATAGACAATACAAATACTGGGACCGAAGAGTGTCCCAGTATTTGTATTGCTCCACACGGTGAATCTCTCGATAGCCGCGTCCATCGAGTTCTTGCCGTTGGTGGAGGGTTGGTGCTGAAAAAGATGACGTGTTCGCCGAAGAATTTCGGGGTGAGGGGGTTCAAAACGTTTCACCCTAAGTGGCGCGCGTCTTTTCTGCAAAAAAACATGGCTGAGATGGAGCGGAAGGCAAAAAACATGGCGGCGATGGCGGAAGCTATGAAAAAAACATCCCCGCAAAAAAAACATGGCGGTGATGGAGCGGAAGGCGAAAAAACATGGCGGCGATAGCGGAAGTTATGAAAAAACGTCCCCTCACGTGATTCGCTGAGAGCAATTGGCTGGAAGAGAAAAAAACGTCACGTGATTCTTTGGGAGCAATTGGCTGGAAGAGAAAACAAATGGCCGCCGCCTTAATTGACAAAACAAAAGAATTAAATATGAAAAATGTCTACTGTCTGAGAACACACACACACAACAGAAAATTATGATGGACTTATTATTAATTCATTCTCTCTCGAATATAATGCCAAGACTGATACGTCTCCGCGCGCTGTAGTCGTAAACAGCGATAAGACACATCTGGTGTTTACTCTCTCTCCAATGAAATTCCAATAAACACGATTTGGCCTTGGACTTGTTTACTGTCTCAGATGTTGTTTTTCCAGGAAAATGATGAGTCACCAGAGATAAGAGAGTTTAGTTTGAAGCCAAATTGATCGATTCAAGGCATTTTAAGTGTCTCACTCTAACCAATGGCATTGTATGGCTGTCTTTATTTGTTCGCATTTATTGAAATGAATAACGTCAGTTCGAAAAAAATACGTTTATTTTTTCAAATAAAAAATTATACTTCAGTGCCATGGTAATATTCTCCATCTTTGTTCGAATTGTTGAATATGTATCTTTGTCGAATTGATTGCAACAGCTTGTACAATGATTCGCCCAGTTGGCATATGAGTGCTAAAGATACAAAAACATAAATCCATCGTAGGCGTCTGTAGGGCATCTTGACGTCGTCGTCGGTACTCGGGGCACTGCAGGCATCGTGCGAGGGGTCACCTCCCCCACCACCTGAGATGCTGGCGGTTGCAGCAAAAACCAATCAGTTTCTTGGCAAGTTTCGTTGCGAAAGACTTTCCTCAGCGGGTGGAGGGGACATGTTTGTTAAGTCGTAAAAAGCAACGTATGGTCGTCCTACCTCCACCACACCCCTGCGATACGATTATTTAGCGAAATTACCGGGAATTTTTTGGCGGGTGCGAAAAATCTAAAATCCAAGCCCTAGTGTTTGAGAGAATGCATGTTTCTCACGAGTGTTTATTTCGACTGTCAGAGTTGTTGACCTATATTAGCATATTCGAATAATTGATATATTGAATATAGTGAGTACACCCTGTATAAATAGTCTCAAATCGCTTCATGAGAGCTGGGTAGGTAATAATCGAACTTTCAGACATTTCATTCATATAGGTACCACGGTATATATATTTTATTATCAAAATACTATGTGAATTTTTGCCAAAGAATCAAACAAACTTCAAGTATTTATTTGCATATAATTTGAGTTTATTTACCATCTCGATATTCATATCTATGCATGGTCAACGATTTCAAGCAGATAGGTATTGCTGACACAACAAATAATCCCAGTGACTGGAACGTTTTGAATGCTCGAGTTCATACATATTTGTCATTGCTGTTTCCTCAATACGCCATTATCGATGATTTTTAAGAGAATTTCGTATTCCAAGAATTTGTTTGCAAAAATTGGAAGTTAAAATATGTAGCGAATTTCTTAAGTGTTTGTGAATAAATTTGGTAAAGAAATTTGTTCATTACCATATTTGCATTCCAAAGAATTCTCGATCATATGATGATGCAATCGAACACCTGAATAAACAAAACCAATCGGATTTTGAGACCAAAGCACTCGATTCTAGGTCTGTATATCACCTCACTTTACACCATTGGATTTTATGTCTATCTCCCTTTGCATTCATCATTTGAATAGAGTTTGAAACCGAATAGCTCGGAATGTTCTGGAAATTAGAGTCTGATCACGTCATACCTAGATTGGAGGATGATCCAGCAGCACCTATTAGTTAAAAGCTAAACTAACATCACGGTAATAATTGCCACTTGTTGATTGCTTTGGCGAATTCATACAAAGTTGAATACTGAATAGTTGAAATAGACATGAGTGAGAGATGGCGTGGAAAGACCTTTGGGAAATCACCAAACATTTTTGAGTAAAATTCATGCTTTTTTTTTAAATTTAATTCAGTTCGTGAACAATATTTCCGATTAAAAAAAGAGAATAACTTCGAGCGAACACAGTATCGAGATGACTTGGAATATTTTTGAGTGAAGTCCATGTTAATTCAAATAGGCAACGATGGTCTCGTAGCGACGTGGTCCGCATAAAAAATAATGCGGTACTGGACTTGGAGTATTTCAGGGAAGTAATCGAGTTCGTGAACAAGATTTCCGTTTAAAAAAAAAGAGAATAACTTTGAGCGAACACAGTATCGAGATGACTTGGAATATTTTTGAGTGAAGTCCATGTTAATTCAAATAGGCAACGATGGTCTCGTAGCGACATGGCCCGCATAAAAAATTATGCGGTACTGGACTTGGAGTATTTCAGGGAAGTAATCGAGTCCGTAAACGAGTCCTCTGTCGAAGAGCCAAATAACTTCGAGCGAACACAGTATCGAGATGACTTGGAATATTTTTGAGTGAAGCCCATGTTAATTCAAATAGGCAACGATGGTCTCGTAGCGACGAAGTTCGCATAAAAAATAATGCGATACTGGACTTGGAGTATATCAGGCAGGTAATCGAGTTCGTAAACGAGTCCTCTGTCGAAGAGGCAAATAACTTCGAGCAAACACAGTATAGAGATGACTTGGAATATTTTTGAGTGAACTCCATGTTAATTCAAATAGGCAAAAATTGTCTCGCAGCGACATGGACTTCGAAACGTTCACAGTGGGTGGTGCTACGCATCTTCAACAACATTATACTCATTCGAATCTACAGGCGGGTTTCAAACTTGATCGATAGTACATTTTCAGCTCGAAAGATTCATACTAGATGGCGCTACGCTTCTGTCGCAATAATATACTCAGTTGTGTTCATACGACAGCTTGAAATATGACTGGATTTGTTATTATTTGCTGAAAATGAGCTGTGACAGATGATCTACCACGTTGTACATTCAATACTTGGAAACGGGAGACGAAATTTGGTGAAGTTGAATTGAAACCCAGCTCAGAGCATACCAGGCCCGCAGCATATTATACCTTTCTATCGAAACAATAGAAGAGTAGCCTACTGAATCCAAGCCAGCTGTCTACCATCGGAAGGGGAAGTTTCGATTTTCATTTTTCACACACATTCTGTATCAGTTTTTTCATTCAGTGAACAAATATGAGTTCTGAAGACATCACTATTATTTACGCAGACATGGTTGAACTATTTAGGGAAATTAACGAAAGTTTGAAACAATTGAAATTCAAGCAACTTGATACTTTGAGTGAAAATATGCCTGCAAATTTGTGAAGAGCTATGAAACTCATCAGAAGCAAACTAAAATTCGATGATGTTTTATCTTCTGTATGCGTAAACATAATCAAGAATTTTGAAGAAGCGGTGTCAATTCTCAAAATGGACATCTCAAAGAGAAAAAGCAATATTTGGTTGGCACATTGTAAAATAACTGCTCGTGTGCTAAATAAAGCTGTATCATCAATCAACGAAGAGCAGTCAATAGGGACTTTACGCAGACTGCATACTTTAGCGGGAAATTTGAAAATTGTAAGAAATTCAATTACAAATGCAGGAGTGGTTGGAGGAGGGGCAACATCAAAGTTATCATCACGAGTGAAGTGGGAAGATATGAAATCCGCATTTTCGTCAGGTCTGCGTACAGGAATAATAATGAATTTGACACACAAGGATATTGGACAATTTTTTCAAGACGCTTATACCTTATCCAAACGCAGAATGAAGAAATTGCTGAAAAAACATAATAAATTTTGTGCTGAATTTGTCAAAGATAGCTTGAATATGGAATATAATGATATAGAATATTTCTGTACTTAAAACAATATCATTGACAGGGGTACAAACTTGAAAGGGTGGTTCCAAGAGAACGTCATTGACCATATTCGATATAAATTGTCGAAATCATTGGAACAGGAAAGAGATTCCACACTTAAAAAAATTGTTAGTTTGGAAATATATATTAGTGAATATAACATTGAAAGCGGTTCATCTTTCATCGAGCTTCCAAAGTCCATAGCCAGATGCAAGCGTGCATTAATATAAAAAATAATGATGAAGCGTGCTTTGCTTGGTCAGTTGTTTCAGCTCTGCATCCAGCACGAAAGCATAGTGACAGGACAAAATCATATCCACATTGATCACAAATCTTGAATTTGGACGGTATTCCATTTCCGATGAAGTTGAAGCAAATTACCAAATTTGAGCACCTGAACAACATATCGATCAATTTGTACACCTTGGAATTATCTCAGCCGCAGTCGGACAGAGAGGTATTTTTCGTAACTGTTCCGAGTCGACTCACCAAACGGAGATTGAACCGACATGTTAATTTACTTTTAATTCAGAATGAATATCATTCAAAATTGAAGGGTTATAGAGGACCGCCAGATACAGTTGATGATACCAAAATTCGATACCACGATTGCTTCATCAAATATTTATCCCGACTGCTCAGTACACAAATAAGTAGAAACAGGCATAAAGTATATTTTTGTGATGGATGTTCAAAATACTTCACGAGCAATGGAAAACTCAAGAGTCATACTATAGAGTGTCAAAAACAGGCTGAAATGCAAACAAACATCACCCTATTGAATGAAAAATATTGAATTGTTCAGAACCCGCATGAAGATGAATTTTTTACAGAATATGTGTGGAAATGGAACAGAAACTGTGCTCCAGGCGGGACGTCTATATCCACCATATTATGTTAAGTATATATATATATATATATAAATGTAATTAGTAAACATTATATGCTGAATAAAACAACTATGCTAACAATATTTCAGAGTATTTTTCCCTATTTTCCCTACGCAACCATTATCCATCAGTTCCCAAAAATTCACCATTTAATACCACAGTTTTCTGTCGGAAATTGTTACATTTTTGACAAGAAATTGACTGCTTTCTAGAGTAAAAAATACTCTTTTGGGGATGAAGAAGTACCTTATTTGAGGTAAAGATATGTTTCTTTTTGGAAACATCAGGGATATCACTCTAATCTGTCAATCTACCAGTTTCATTAAAAAAATTAAAATTTTTTGTACAATAAAGTGCCTCTTTTTTGAGATGAAAAAGTACCACTTTTTTATTTAAAAAAAGTGTAATTTTTTTATGCAATTACTGTCACTTTTTTTATGCAAAAACTGTAAATTTTTTAATGCTAAAAAGTGTAACTTTTTTATGCAAAAAAGTGCCTGTTTTTTGCCCTAAAAAGGAAATTTTTTATTGACATGGTGGAAAAAGCTGAGTGATTCACTCAGCCACTCAGCTTTCACTGAAAATGCTTCACTCAGCTTTACCACCATGTCAATAAAGGTGTCACTTTTTTTCATCCAAAAATTCATGTATTCTTATGGGAAAATGGCCATTCTTTCGATAAAAAAATGACCGAAATTTGACATGGTGGAAAAAGTTGAGTGAAAGCTGAGTGAAAGCTGAGTGAATGCTGAGTGACTCAAAATTCACTGAAAATGCTTCAGAGCATGTCAATTTTGGGTGTTTTTTTTATCGAAAAAAGTGTCACTATTTTGCATCAAAAAAGAGCAAGTTTTGGCACCAAAATTGGAAGAATGACTCAATCGAAAATGTGCTGCTTTTTTGCATCAAAAATGAGCATATTTTTTGAAGCAAAATATGATGAATAATTCAATAAAAAATGTGACACATTTTTGCATAAAAATTGATATGTTTTTTTAAGCAAAAAAATGGGGAAGGGTATTTTCGAATCATAAAATTAAAATAATAAATATTCTGAGATATATATATTTTCATAAAAGTATTGATGGACGATCTACAAACTACGCATGTGTCGCACCTGATGGCGCACCAAGTGTCTACATGGCATAAACAATACATTTAGTTAATTCACATGTGTTCTGTGAGTCTATGTTTATGGCATCTGTGGTCACTTTGCTGCTCATGTCACCTTTCACTTGTCGTTCTTCTGGAGCAACATCAGCTCCATCTGTCGGTGGTGGTGATGATGATACCCAAACAGTCAGCGGAGTGTCATCTGCCCACTAATCCTTGTGAAGGAACATCAGCGCCATCTGCCGGTGCTGGTGATGACAGCCAAACTGCTGGTGAGGTGTCACTCCTCTAATGACGCCTGACGCTCTTGGTTCTGGAGGAACATCAGCATCATCTGTCAGTTGCTTGACGCCACCTGTCACTCTACGTTCTGGGGGAAATATCAGCGCCATCTGTCAACCTACTAATGTCACCTAACACTCTCCGTTCTGGTGGGTATATCAGCACCATCGGTTAGCCATTCAAACGTCATTATTCTTTTTCGAGACTTTACGGTTCTTCAAAGAATCTGTCATGTATTTCGTCATTCGAACATCCAAGGCTGTAATGGAGTCGATGACGGAAATACACAACATATCTTCGAATATTCTCGATCAGGACTTTTGCAGTGTGAATTTTTGCTCACTCAGTGACTGAATTGAATAACTGCTGAGTGATTCAATCAGTCGAGTGATTAATTCAGCTAATGACCGAGTGTTACATTTCTTGGCGGCTTTACAGAGTGATTCTTTGGCTCAGTGAGAGCTACAGAGTGATTCATCCACCCAGTAGCTGAATAACTACTGAGTGATTGGTTCAGTTGAGTGGTTAATAACTCACTCAATGCCTATTTGTGGTGGTTCTCAGTGACTCAGAGAAAGACATCAGTGCCATATATTAGTCTGTCAAATGTTATTAGCATCTGTCAGCCCGTCACGTGTCACTCTTTGTTTTATGAGACTATCAGAGATGTCATCATCATCTGCCGGCGACAATAATATATTTTTGACTACTGGAGCTAATTTCCGCAGAGAAACCATCATCATAAGAATCGTGTCACGCAAGCTGTCAAATGGGGTTGGTATTTGATCAGAATGATGATGATCATGCCCTTGGGCATAAAAGTGCAGAGGGTGCTGGCATCAATTCAGTCGCGCAGGCGCAGTTATCGAGAGCACAACACACTCTTCATAATCATACTCTCTCTTTCTCTAGTTCGAAGACGTTTCGCTTGACATAATTCCATCATGAGTATCAACAAATTCGGTCAAAGTTCCTTGGCTCACCGTAAGCAACAGCAGTCTTACCATTTCCCTGGCGCCATACTCAACTATACGGCCAATGGGGACATTGATGCTGAACATGTGAAAATATGTAATGTGGAAACGCCAAGTGCGCCGAATGATGTTGTCAACAAAAAATATGTTGATGATATCATGCAAAAGTTCAGAGTCGACTTGTACGCTGTCATTGACTCCATTACAGCCTTGGATGTTCGAGTGACGAAATACATGACAGATTCTTTGAAGAACCGTAAAGTCTCGAAAAAGAATGATGACGTTTGAATGGCTAACAGATGGTGCTGATATCCCCACCAGAACGGAGAGTGTTAGGTGACATTAGTAGGTTGACAGATGGCGCTGATATTCCCACCAGAACGTAGAGTGATAGGTGGCATCAAGCAACTGACAGATGATGCTGATGTTCCTCCAGAACCAAGAGCGTCAGGCGTCATTAGTGGAGTGACAGATGACACCTCACCAGCAGTTTGGCTGTCATCACCACCACCGACAGATGGCGCTGATGTTCCTTCACAAGGATGAGTGGGCAGATGACACTCCGCCGATAGTTTGGGTATCATCATCACCACAACCGACAGATGGCGCTGATGTTGCTCCAGAATAACGACAAGTAAAAAGGTGACATGAGCAGCAAACTAACCACAGATGCCATAAACATAGACTCACAGAACACATGTGAATGAACTAATTGTATTGTTTATGCCATGTAGACACTTGGTGCGCCATCAGGTGCGACACATGCGTAGTTTGTAGATCGTCCATCAATACTTTTATGAAAATACGTATATCTTAGAATATTTTTGATTTTAATTTTGTGACTCGAAAATACCCTTCCCCATTTTTTTGCTTCAAAAAACATACCAATTTTTATGCAAAAATGTGTCACATTCTTGATTGAATTATTCATCATATTTTGCTTCAGAAAACATGCTCATTTTTTATGCAAAAAAACAGCACATTTTTGATCGAGTCATTCTTCCAATTTTGGTGCAAAAACTTTTCGAAAAAAAAACACCCAAAATTAACATGGTGGAAGGATTGCAGTGAAGCATTTTCAGTGAATTTTGATTCACTCAGCATTCACTCAGCATTCACTCAGCTTTAGCTCAGCTTTTTCCATTTTCTATTTTCATTTTCAATTTTCGGTCATTTTTTTTATCGAAAAAATGGCCATTTTCCCATAAGAATACATGTATTTTTGGATGAAAAAAAGTGACACCTTTATTGACATGGTGGTAAAAGCTGAGTGAAGCATTTTCAGTGAAAGCTGAGTGGCTGAGTGAATCACTCAGCTTTCACTCAGCTTTTTCCACCATGTCAATAAAAGTATAACTTTTTAGGACAAAAAACAGGCATTTTTTTGCATAAAAAATTTACAGTTTTTAGCATTAAAAGATTTACAGTTTTTGCATGAAAAAATTGTCAGTTTTTGCATAAAAAAGTGAAATTATTTGCATAAAAAATTACACTTTTTTAAATGAAAAAGTGGTACTTTTTCACCTAAAAAAAGGCACTTTCTTGCACAATTTTTTTAAATTATTTTAATGAAACTGGTAGATTGACCGATTAGAGAACGATAGATGGCCCTGATGTTTCCAAAAAGAAACATATCTTTACCTCAAATAAGGTACTTCTTCATCCCCACAAGGGTATTTTTTACTCTAGAAAACAGTCAATTTCTTGTCAAAAATTTAACAATTTCCGACAGAAAACTGTTGTATTATATGGTGAATTTTTGGGAACTGATGGATAATGGTTGCGTAGGGAAAATAGGGAAAAATACTCTTAAATATTGTTAGCATAGTTGTTTTATTCAGCATATAATGTTTACTAATTACATTTATATATATATATATATAATGAGTTTTTTAATATTTGGGATATGCAGCAGGCCAATAAGGGTACTCTTATACACTTGTTCCAAGCTTTCAATAACTTTTTATTATCATCTTCAGGGAAACTACAAATATGTAAAGACAACTATGAGAATTAAGCCAACGAAAAACGTGGAATAACTTACACTGTTTCGAGGTTACATGGCGTATATGTTAAATAATCATGAAATATGGACAGCACTGGGAGTAAAACATCATTGATAACAACCAAGAGTAACGTGGATGCACACTCATTACTGATGATACATTATGACATGGATTTTAAAATTTTGTTAAAATTCTATAAAAGCACGTGTTGTCCTTGAAGAGGCAAACAACCGCGGCGAGTAATTTTATTCGACTGACTAGCCAAGACCACTGACAAATGACATGAGACAATTGATACATGATATATGACAGGTGACATGAGCCACACGGAATCTTAATCATGGGGAGTGACAGATGACACTACAACCTAATGATACAGATCTGTGATGGAGCTACATGGAACACTAATTATGAATTGTGAAATTTGGAGTATGAGAACAATATATTTTATATTAATGGTGTAGGTGCCAATTGAGCTGAACCAACAAAGGAAACATATCCTGAAAACATGAACACTCGACCTAATGCTAACAATAATACATTACTGAAAATTATGGAACAAAGATTGTATGAACAGTATTTTGATGAGGGAATTGAGTTATATTGAATTAATTTGTGAAGTCAATATTCATTGAAGTAATCCGTTGATTGTCTCCAAACCTTGCATTGTCTGCAAAAATTAAATAAGAGTAAATTTCACTCAAGTGATTTACGTCTGTTTTTTTTTTTATTCAGCGCATTGTCCGCTTGTGCAATGTGAACCATTTCTAAAAAAAGCCTTTTGGCTGTGTTTTTTTCTGTAGATAAAATTTTTACCGAATTATAATCCATACAGTATCCTTCCTTAGCAACATGTTCACTCAGTGCACATCTCTCCGGGTGTAGTCTACTGTCGCTCTTGTGTGACACAATGCGGTCCTTAAGTGGTCTGGACGTTTGTCCAATGTATTGTTTTTCACAATTTTGACACTGTATACAATAAACTACATCCGAACAGTTTATGCACGGAGTCTTGTCTTTTAATTTGGAAAAAATTCTCTTGATAGGCAAAACATTTTTATTGGATATTTTTATATTTTCTGAAAAAGATTTGAAAATTCTGGATAGTCCAGGGGTGATGTCTTTAATGAACGGTAAAGAAGCATAAAAGGAAAGAGAAAGAGATGTGCACTGAGTGAACATGTTGCTAAGGAAGGACACTGTATGGATTATAATTCGGTAAAAATTTTATCTACAGAAAAAAACACAGCCAAAAGGCTTTTTTTAGAAATGGTTCACATTGCACAAGCGGACAATGCGCTGAATAAAAAAACAGACGTAAATCACTTGAGTGAAATTTACTCTTATTTAATTTTTGCAGACAATGCAAGGTTTGGAGACAATCAACGGATTACTTCAATGAATATTGACTTCACAAATTAATTCAATATAACTCAATTCCCTCATCAAAATACTGTTCATACAATCTTTGTTCCATAATTTTCAGTAATGTATTATTGTTAGCATTAGGTCGAGTGTTCATGTTTTCAGGATATGTTTCCTTTGTTGGTTCAGCTCAATTGGCACCTACACCATTAATATAAAATATATTGTTCTCATACTCCAAATTTCACAATTCATAATTAGTGTTCCATGTAGCTCCATCACAGATCTGTATCATTAGGTTGTAGTGTCATCTGTCACTCCCCATGATTAAGATTCCGTGTGGCTCATGTCACCTGTCATATATCATGTATCAATTGTCTCATGTCATTTGTCAGTGGTCTTGGCTAGTCAGTCGAATAAAATTACTCGCCGCGGTTGTTTGCCTCTTCAAGGACAACACGTGCTTTTATAGAATTTTAACAAAATTTTAAAATCCATGTCATAATGTATCATCAGTAATGAGTGTGCATCCACGTTACTCTTGGTTGTTATCAATGATGTTTTACTCCCAGTGCTGTCCATATTTCATGATTATTTTAACATATACGCCATGTAACCTCGAAACAGTGTAAGTTATTCCACGTTTTTCGTTGGCTTAATTCTCATAGTTGTCTTTACATATTTGTAGTTTCCCTGAAGATGATAATAAAAAGTTATTGAAAGCTTGGAACAAGTGTATAAGAGTACCCTTATTGGCCTGCTGCATATCCCAAATATTAAAAAACTCATTTCCTAACTAGTCAGCAAACAAGACTACCCTTTTCTATATATATATATATATATATATATATATATATATATATATATATATATATATATATATATAGATATATATATACTTAACATAATATGGTGGATATAGACGTCCCGCCTGGAGCACAGTTTCCATTCCATTTTCACACACATTCTGTAAAAAATTCATAATCATGCGGGTTCTGAACAAATCAATATTTTTAATTCAATAGTGTGATGTTTGTTTGCATTTCAGCCTGTTTTTGACACTCAATAGTATGACTCATGAGTTTTCCGTTGTTCGTGAAGTATTTTGAACATACATCACAAAAATATACTTTATGCCTGTTTCTACTTATTTGTGTACTGAGCAGTCGGGATAAATATTTGATGAAGCAGTAGTGGTATCGAATTTTGGTATCATCAACTGTCTCTGGCGGTCCTCTATAACCCTTCAATTTTGAATGATATTCAATCTCCGTTTGGTGAGTCGACTCGGAACAGTTACGAAAAATGCCTCTCTGTTCGCCTGCGGCTGAGTTAATTCCAAGGTGTACAAATTGATCGATATGTTGTTCAGGTGCTCAAATTTAGTAATCTGCTCCAATTTCATCGGAAATTGAATACAGTCCAAATTCAAGATTTGTGAGTAATGTGGATATGATTTTTTCCTGTCACTATGCTTTCATGCTGGATGCAGAGCTGAAACAATTGACTAAGCAAAGCACGCTTCATCATTATTTTTTATATTATTGCACGCTTGCTTTCTAGCTATGGACTTTGGAAGCTCGATGAAAGATGAACCGCTTTCAATGTTATATTCACTAATATATATTTCCAAACTAACAATTTTTTCGAGTGTGGAATCTCTTTCCTGTTCCAATGGTTTCGACAATTTATATCGAATATGGTCAATGACGTTCTCTTGGAACCACCCTTTCAAGTTTGTACCCCTGTCAATGATATTGTTTTTAGTACTGAAATATGCTATATCATTATATTCCATATTGAAGCTATCTTTGACAAATTCAGCACAAAATTTATTATTAACCTCAATCATTGGATGTTTTTTCAGATATTACTTCATTCTGCGTTTGGATAAGGTATAAGCGTCTTGGAAAAATTGTCCAATATCCCTATGTGTCAAATTCATTATTATTCCTGTACGCCGAACTGACGAAAATGCGGATTTCATATCTTCCCACTTCACTCGTGATGATAACTTTGATGTTGCCCCTCCTCCAACCACTCCTGCATTTTTAATTGAATTTCTTACAGTTTTCAAATTTCCCGCCAAAGTTTGAAGTCTGCGTAAAGTCCCTACTGACTGCTCTTCGTTGATTGATGATATAGCTTTATTTAGCACACGAGCAGTTATTTTACAATGTGCCAACCAAATATTGCTTTTTCTCTTTGAGATGTCCAGTTTGAGAATTGACAACGCTTCTTCAAAATTTTTGATTATGTTTACGCATACAGTAGATAAAACATCATCAAATTTTAGTTTGCTTCTGATGAGTTTCATAGCTCTACACAAATTTGCAGGCATATTTTCACTCGAAGTATCAAGTTGCTTGAATTCCAATTGTTTCAAACTTTCGTTAATGTCCCTACATAGTTCAACCATGTCTGCGTAAATAGTAGTGTTATCTTCAGAACTCATATTTGTTCACTGAATGAAGAAACTGATACAGAATGTGTGTGATAAATGAAAATCTAAACTGACCCTTCCGATGGTAGACAGCTGGCTTGGATTCAGTAGGCTACTCTTCTATTATTTCGATAGAAAGGTATAATATGCTGCGGGCCTGGTATGCTCTGAGCTGGGTTTCAATTCAACTTCATCAAATTTCGTCACCCGTTTCCAAGTACTAAATGTACAACGTCTGAGGTGGTAGATCATCTGTCACAGCTCATTTTCAGCAAATAATAACTAATCCAGTCATATTTTAAGCTGTCGTATGAACACAACTGGGTATATTATTGCGACAGAAGCGTAGCGCCATCTAGTATGAATCTTTCAAACTGAAAATGTACTATCGATCAAGTTTGAAACCCGCCTGTGAATTCGAATGAGTATAATGTTGTTGAAGATGCGTAGCACCATCCACTGTGAACGTTTCGAAGTCCATGTCGCTACGAGACCATTTTTGCCTATTTGAATTAACATGGACTTCACTCAAAAATATTCCAAGTCATCTCGATACTGTGTTCGCTCGAAGTTATTTGGCTCTTCGACAGAGGACTCGTTTACGGACTCGATTACTTCCCTGAAATACTCCAAGTCCAGTACCGCATTATTTTTTATGCGGACTTCGTCGCTACGAGACCATCGTTGCCTATTTGAATTAACATGGACTTCACTCAAAAATATTCCAAGTCATCTCGATACTGTGTTCGCTCGAAGTTATTCTCTTTTTTTTTCAAACGGAAATCTTCTTCACGAACTCGATTACTTCCCTGAAATACTACAAGTCCGGTACCGCATTATTTTTTATGTGGACCACGTCGCTACGAGACCATCGTTGCCTATTTGAATTAACATGGACTTCACTCAAAAATATTCCAAGTCATCTCGATACTGTATTGTCTATTTCAACTATTCAGTATTCAACTTGGTATGAATTCGCAAAAGCAATCGACAAGTGGCAATTATTACCGTGATGTTAGTTTAGCTTTTACCTAATAGGTGCTGCTGTATCATCCTCCAATTCAGGTATGACGTGATCAGACTCTAATTTCCAGAACATTCCGAGCCATTCGATTTCAAACTCTATTAAAATGATGAATGCAAAGGGAGATAGACATAAAATCCAATGGTATAAAGTGAGGTGATATGCAGACCTAGAATCGAGTGCTTTGATCTCAAAATCTGATTGGATTTGTTCATTCAGGTGTTCGATTGCATCATCAAATGATCGAGAATTCTTTGGAACGCAAATATGGTAATAAGCAAATTCCTGTACAAAATTTATTCACAAACACTTAAGAAATTCGTTACATATTTCAACTTCCAATTTTTGCAAACAAATTCTCGGAATGCGAAATTCTCTTAAAAATCATCGATAATGGCGTATTGAGGAGACAGCAATGACAATATGTATGAACTCGAGCATTCAAAACGTTCCAGCCACTGGGATTATTTGTTGTGTCAGCAATACCTACCTGCTTGAAATCGTTGACCATGCATATATATGAATATCGAGATGGTAAATAAACTCAAATTATATGCGAATAAATACTTGAAGTTTGTTTGATTCTTTGGCAAAAATTCACATAGTATCTTGATAATAAAATATATATACCGTGGTACCTATATGAATGAAATGTCTGAAAGTTCGATTATTACCTACCGAGCTTTCATGAAGCGATTTGAGACTATTTATACAGGGTGTACTCACGAAAACTGACGGATTTCAATATATCAATTATTCGAATACGCTAATATAGGTAAACAACTGACAGTCGAAATAAACACTCGTGAGAAACATGCATTCTCTCAAACACTTGGGCTTGGATTTTAGATTTTTCGCACCCGCCAAAAAATTCCCGGTAATTTCGCTAAATAATCGTATCGCATGGGTGTGGTGGAGGTAGGACGACCATACGTTGCTTTTTACGACTTAACAAACATGTCCCCGCCACCCGCTGAGGAAAGTCATTAGCAACGAAACTTGCCAAGAAACTGACTGGTTTTTGCTGCATCCGTCAGCATCTCAGGTGGTGGAAGAGGTGACCCCTCGCACGATGCCTGCAGTGCCCCGAGTACCGACGACGACGTCGAGATGCCCTACAGACGCCTACGATGGATTTATGTTTTTTGTATCTTTAGCACTCATATGCCAATTGGGCGAATCATTGTACAAGCTGTTGCAATCAATTCGACAAAGATACATATTCAACAATTCGAACAAAGATGGTGAATATTACCATGGCACTGAAGTATAATTTTTTATTTGAAAAAATAAACGTATTTTTCTCGAATTGACGATATTCATTTCAATAAATGCGAACAAACAAAGACAGACATACAATGTCATGGGTTAGAGTGAGACACTTAAAATGCCTTGAATCGATCAATTTGGCTTCAAACTAAACTCTCTTATTTCTACTGACTCATCATTTTCCTGGAAAAACAACATCTGAGACAGTAAACATGTCCAAGGCCAAATCATGTTTCTTGGAATTTCAATGGAGAGAGAGTAAACACCAGATGTGGCTTATCGCTGTTTACGACTACAGCGCGCGGAGACGTATCAGTCTTGGCATTATATTCGGGAGAGAATGAATTAATAATAAGTCCATCATAATTTTCTGTTGTGTGTGTGTTCTCAGACAGTAGACATTTTTCATATTTAATTCTTTCGTTTTGTCAATTAAGGCGGCGGCCATTTTTTTCTCTTCCAGCCAATTGCTCTCAAAAAATCACTTGACGTTTTTTTCTCATCCAGCCAATTGCTCTCAGCGAATCACGTGAGGGGACGTTTTTTCATAACTTCCGCTATCGCTGCCATGTTTTTTCGCCTTCCGCTCCATCACCGCCATTTTTTTTTGCGGGGATGTTTTTTCATAACTTACGCCATCGCCGCTATGTTTTTTTGCCTTCCGCTCCATCGCCGCCATGTTTATTGTGGGGACGATTCTTTTTCATAACTTCCGCCATCGCCGCCATGTTATTTTGCCTTCCGGTCCATCGCCGCCATGTTTTTTTGCAGAAAAGACTCGCGCCACTTAGGGTGAAACATTTTGAACCCCCCCACCCCGAAACTCTTCAGCGAACACGTCATCTTCTTCAGCACCAACCCTCCACCAACGGCAAGAACTCGATGGACGCGGCCATCGAGAAATTCACCGTGTGGAGCAATACAAATACTGGGACACTCTTCTGTCCCAGTATTTGTATTGTCTATCTACTGAGGATGAAGGAGAAGCTGCTGCAACAACAACAGCAGCAGCAATAACAACAAAACCCGCATCTTCTGGAGAGACAAAAGTCGGTAACCCCACCGAGCACACCACCAACCCCAAGGATGGCAAACCGAGTAACCCCCTCCCTGTAACGGGATTCAGCGAGGGACAGGAAAAGGAAGACATCTTCACCCAAATCAGGAACCAAATCAAGGCCCTGGATGACAGGGTGAAAGCTAAAGTAACTGAGAGAGTCTCCTTCTTCTGTCAAAACATCAGGATCCCGGAGGAATTGAAACAATTCCTCTGGTTAAAAATTAGTGAAAGGGAGCTCGCTGAAGTGACAGCCCATTACAGGGAAAAATTTTCCATGTAATTTGAACCTATAATATCTACGTATTAGTGACATATATACTGGTAAAAACTGCTTTGATCATTTTGAAAACTGCTCATTCAGTGGATATATTTTTTCTAAAGCCATAATGGCAATCAGAAATTATATTATAGGTTTCACAGTAACTAACCAGTCTGCTTCTACATACATTTCTTGAGCATCTTGGCTATGTTATTCATTGCTGTAATAGATATGCCTTTTCATCATGTTACAAGCGCATGCGCTGCCGCCATGTTGAATGAGCGGAAGTTTGCACGTGTCGTACTGTTTTGTGCAATAATGGCTGGAAAAGCAGTATTATCTTCAGAAGTATGTCAACACCGATTCTAGGACCGGATGAGTGTCTTAGTATCGGTGTTCCTCCACACGGGGATTCATCTCTCGATGGCCGCGTCCATCGAGTTCTCGCCGTTGGTGGAGGGTTGCTGAAGAAGATGACGTGTTCGCCGAAGAGTTTCGGGGGTCATCAGCTGCGTTTCACCCTAAGTGGCGCACGTGTTTTCTGCAAAAAAACATTGTGGCAATGGAGCGGAAAGCAAAAAACATGGCGGCGATGGTGGAAGTTATGGAAAAACGTCCCCTCACGTGATTCGCTGAGAGCAATTGGCTGGAAGAGAAAAAAACGTCACGTGATTCGCTGTGTAGAAAAAAAATGGCTGCCGCCTCAATTGATAAAACGAAAAAATATGAAAAAGGTCTGTCTTAGAACAACAGAAAATTATGATGGAATTATTAATTCACTCTCTCGAATGAAATTCCAAAAGAAAAATACGTCTCCGCCGTGAAATAGCGATAAGGCACGTCCGGTATTTGTTTACTGTCTGCTACAGCTGAATGAAATTCTAAGAAAACACGATGATCGATTTGACCTTGAATTTGATTTTAAAAGTTAATCGCAGAGTTTTATCTCACACTTCCGGTGTTTGTTTACTCTTTGTATGCTCGAGCTAAATTGACCTTGGAGCTGTTTTTTGTTAGTGCGCAATTTGAGTTTTCCCCAGATCGACCATTGCATACATTTGCAGCATGGTTCACGTGACCTCGGTGTGGAGGTGGACGGCGTGGGTCACGTGACACAGAGAGTTAATACGTACGTTCACAGCTAGCCAGCGTCATTTCATTGTCTGCGTTCGAAGCAACAAGTGCCTCTCTGCCGCTCATCTGTCTCTCGCATTTTTCTATACAAGTGCATTGTTTTTTATTGTGAGTGCCATTTATTTCGTGATTTGCATAGGTTATTAGTAGTAGTAGTAGTAGTAGTAGTAGTTATTCAAATTAAATTTTTTGCGAGTGTTTCAAGTGTGCCTATTTCTTGCGATTCACTTGTTGTTTTTTTTTTCAAAAAAAATCAGAGAAGTTCATTTGTCATAATTGTTTTTTTTCTCATACAGTGTCTCTATCACAAAACGTCATATTTTTTTTGTTTCTCATACAGAATGTGTGTGTGTGGATTACATTTTTTCATATTTATTTCTCGTACAGGGTGTCTCTCACAAAGTTCCATTTGCTATATACAGTGTGATTCGAATATTTTGTTTTCATCATATTTATTTCTCATACACGGGGTGAATCATAAACATTATTTTTTATTATTTTGAGTGAGTGAGTGAGAGTTATACAGCGTGTATGAATTTTTTTTTCATTTTTCAAATAATTTCGCAGATGTCTCATCTTCTCGACGAAATCAACAAGATTTCGTTGGCTTACAGGAAGGACCTGCGGAAGTTGTCTGAGCTACCGAAGGACGAACCCCATCTGATCCTCGGCGCTCAAGCGAAAACAACCAGATTTGGAGATTCCATCCTAGTGGAGTTGGAGGAGTGTAAAGTATTCCGGCCAAATCGAGTGACTGGTGCATTCAAACCCATCTGTGCGTTTACGCACCGGTATAATTATAAATTTGAAACATAAAGATATTGGGCAATTTTTTGGTGATGCATTCATTCTATTCAAAAGCAGAATTCAAAATTTATTGAAAAAATTTCCAATCATCAAAGACAATGCGACATTTTGTGGTAAATTCGTGAAAAATTCCTTGAATCAAGAACAAAAAATCGACTTTAAATATTTCAGCACTAAAAACGTTGTTATCGATAGGGGTACAACTTTGAAAGAGTGGTTCCTAAAAAATGTCACCGATCAAATTCAAAACAAACTTTCAGAATTCGCGGACAAAGAAAGTGGATGAAGTCTTCAGAAGATTGTTAGTTTGAAAATCAATACGAATAAATCGGGCGTGGGAAACGGTTCGTCTTTCATCGAGCTACCAAAATCCATTGCGAATAAAAAAGCTTGCATCAATGTGAAAAATGAAGATGATGCGTGTTTCGCTTGGGCCGTCGTTTCGGCTTTGTACTCAAGTACAAAGCCGAAAGTACTTGTACTGAATCAAGTAAAAATTGTGCTAGAACATCATCACACCCTCACTATTCAAATGTACTGAACTTGGATGGAATCGACTTTCCCATGACATTCAAACAAATTACCAAATTTGAGCAATGGAACAACATATCGATCAATGTGTACACCTTGGAATTGATTCAGCCGCAGGCAAACAAGGAGTCATTTTTCGTTACTATTCCGAGCCGACTCACGAAACAAAAATTAGACAAACATATCAATCTTCTCCTCATTCAAAATGAATATCACCCGAAATTAAATGATTACGAGGCACCACCACTAGAAATCGCCGACGGCATCATCGGCGTCGGCGATTTCTAGTGGTGATGACATGAAATTCCATTATGTTTGGATGAAGGATTTATCTCGCCTACTCAATCGCCAACTCAGTAAATACGGACATAAAAAATTCATTTGCGATCGCTGTTTAAATTATTTTGCGAGTGGAGAGAAACTCGACAGTCAAAAATTAAACGAGAGCAAAATTTCATTTCCATCATATGATCATGTAGAATTTCGAAATTTTCTACATAAAGAAATAGTGCCCTTTGTAATTTACGCGGATTTTGAGTCGATTTTGGAACAGTTTAATGACGAAGAATGCACCTCACATACAGCAAAGTACCAAAAACACATTCCTTTCAGCGCTGGATTTTATTTCAAGTGTGGATATGACGATACTTTGTCATTTTATGATAGTCATCTGGGCCTTTGGATATTGTCCCCATGATCGTCTCACCTCCAGATAGAGCGACAGCGCCATGTTGCCACATCTGCGAAAAACCTTGGAAAACTGATGACAAAATTGGAAAAGATCATAATCACTACACGGGAGCGTTTCGTGGATATGCGCATGCGCATTGCAACTTGAACTACAAAAAGTCGTTCGTTGTGCCAATCATTTTCCACAATTTATCTGGATACGACAGCCATTTTATTACTCGAGATATAAGGAGAAAGGGGTCGAGTCAGCCTGTTGCATGTCCACAAAAAAAAATACATATCTTTCACCCAGTACGACGGCAACACTGACATTAAATTATTCATTGACTCTTTTCGCTTCATGGACATGAGCTTGGAGCATTTGATAGAAACACTGACCATCCAAGACTTGAAGATTTCAAGGCGCGAATTTGCCCATTTCGGTGCCGACCGGTACGAGTTACTCACTCGAAAAGGGGTATTCCCATACGATTTCATCGATTCGATGGAGAAATTGGAATGCCCAAGTTTTCCGGCACGCGATCAGTTCTACAATAAGTTGAACGATTGTAGCATCACCGATGTCGAATACGAGCATGCGTAGAACGTGTGGCGGTTGTTCAACTTGACAACACTGGGCAAGTACTCTGACCTATACTTGAAAACGGACATATTGCTCTTGGCGAATATTTTCGAAAAATTTCGAAATATCTGCCACGAGACGTATGGGTTCGATCCTGCGTGGTATTACACCCTCCCGGGATATACGTGGTCCTGTATGTTGAAGTAAACGCAGTGTAAATTGCAGATACTGAAAGACGTCGACATGCTTCTCTTTGTCGAGCGAGGAATTCATGGCGGCATCATTCAGTGCTGCATTAGATTCTCCTTGGCCAATAACAAGCACATGGGCCAAAGGTATGACGCCTCCAAACCGTGAGTAATCTGTACGGTTGGGCCATGATGGAATATCTTTCGTACGATGGCTTTAAATGGCTCGAAAATGCAGCCGATTTCGATGTGTCGGAAGTGTCGGACACCTCGCCCATCGGCTACATTCTCGAAGTCGATTTGGAGTACCCCGAACATCTGCATGACAAATACAAAGATTTGCCCTTGTGTGCCGAGCACCGTACACCGCCAGGCTCGAAATTACCAAAATTGATGACCACGCTGTACAACAAGGAAGAATATGTTGTGCACTACAGGGTGTTGAAACAAGCACTCAAATACGGCCTTGTACTCAAGAAAATCCACAAGGTGCTGCAATTCAATCAGTCGGCGTGGCTGCGTCCCTATATTGAATTAAATACGAAATTACGCTCTCAAGCAAAAACTACTTTTGGCAAAAATAACTACAAACTAGCCAATAACGCAGTGTTCGGAAAAACCATGGAAAACATACGGAAGCACCGTGTGGTGAAAATGGTCTCAAAGTAAGTATGGCGCAAAAAATCTGATTGCTAGTCCAAATTTCAGGAGTCGCACCATTTTCGACAAGAGTCTCGTCGCTATCGGGATGGCAAAAAAGGATTTTTTATTCATTGAGCCCTTGATATTTCCAAGGTGTACGTGTACGGTTTCCATAACGGCTTCATGATGGAAAAGTACACGCACGATCCATGCAAATTGATGTATACGGATACTGATTCGCTTATTTATGAAATTAAGTGCGATGATATTTATCGGGATTTGATTAGCAGTCATATTGAAAAATTCGATACGAGCGACTACCCAAGCGACAACCTCTTTGACATTCCCCACGAAAATGAAAAAGTACCCGGCTTGATGAAGGACGAAGCCAATGGTCGTATCATGACAGATTTCGTAGGGCTTTGAAGATTATGTGGGATGTCTGAAAAACGATGTGGAAAAAATAACTTCGCAACGCTGTATTCGATCCATTTCCCACAACGTTTTTAGTGAAGAGCAAACAAAGATCACTCTCAGCCCCCACGACGACAAGCGCTGTTTGATTGTCGGCTCTCATGACACTCTGCCATGGGGTCATTACAGTCAGTTAGATATCTAATAGAATGTAAATGTTTTTCCAGAGAGCACATACCCACACACCACCACCATGGTAGACCCTTTGAAAAATGTATGCTGTCTGCTAGTAGTCAGATGTACTTCATCAATAAATGTTTGCCAATGAAACATGGGCACAAATCTATAAGCAGGCTCAGAGCGTCAGACGAAATTTTAATGATTTGTGCCACTTAGAGTACACGAGAGACATCAGCTTTAAAGATAGGTGTGAAGCTCTCAAAAATCAAGACTGGGTGGGTCATTTGCACGAAGACCAATACTGTTTGTGGGATTTTGCCGCACTTGCTATAAAGCATTCAGAAGGGCTATGCAAAATCATCCAGTTCACAGCATCAGAGACCATCAACATAAGGTGTTCAGTGTAAAGCACATGGACAATATATATCAATGCTGTAAATTTTTGTGTCACAACAGATTTGATGAAGTGTCATTCACTTTGAAAACGAGCAGCCACTGCTACTGTTACCTACATCTGCGTGGTGGTGGTGAGCCCTACGGATAAGATATCACATATAAACGCTTCATAGACTCAGGAGATGAGGATTCAGAATTCGATGAATGAGATTGCCAAACACACAAAATTTCAAGAAAATGTCAAATGAAAATGCAAGAAATTGTGCTCTTGTTTGTTTCTTTCCACACACTACATATATTTAAACAAATAGTCCATTATGTTTCATATTTTTGATTGAATAAAATTTATATGTAATCCATGTCGTGTACGCATGTGTCGCACCTGATGGCGCACTGTGAGCAGCAAACCAATGGTCTACATGGCATAAACCGTACACTTAGTTCATTCACAAGACATACACGACACGTCACCACCGTGTTCTGTGAGTCTATGTTTATGGCATCTGTGGTCACTTTGCTGCTCATTTCACCTTTCACTTGTCGTTTTTCTGGAGCAACATCAGCACCATCTGTCGGTGGTGGTGGTTGTGGCGCTATGATCCATGTGTCATCTGTCACTCTGCTAGTAACACTCTTGGTTCTGGAGCGA
Organism: Chrysolina americana; assembly: GCA_958502065.1. Taxonomy (NCBI): domain Eukaryota; kingdom Metazoa; phylum Arthropoda; class Insecta; order Coleoptera; family Chrysomelidae; genus Chrysolina; species Chrysolina americana. The sequence goes on along the minus strand of OY293414.1, from coordinate 37,772,087 downwards.
CATCAGCACCATCTGTTGTCGGTCTGTGTCTGTGCTCAGAGTAATAACTAGAAGAAGAAGACTGTTGCTGCTGCAAAGCCAAAGTCTTTCCGCAGATATGTGGTCAAGAAAATCACCAAGACTCTGCGAAAAACTCTGAAACCTGATCAGCTGAAAGATTTGAGTGCGAGGGCTCTGCGAATATCCTCCTTGGTGACACTGCGTGCTGCCCGTGCTAAAGTGAAAAAATTGGGTGGTCGCAAAAAAATCAGAGTACCCCGAATAATACCGTTTGAAGCAAAGAGTGGTGATGTGCTGGCTCTGCTTCCGATATTCGCCGCTCTGGGGGCGTTGGGCTCGTTGGCAAGTGGTGCCAGCACCATAGCCAGGACCATCATCTCCTCGGCCAATGCCAAAAAGAAATTGGAGGAAGACAAGCGTCATACATTGGTGGCGGTGACAACAAACATGGAGGTTCCGGTTTGTTTCTGCGCAAGACCGCTAAAGGCGGCTACGGTTTGTTTCTCAAGAAGAAATTTTCGAAAAACTCCCGCTGAAGCTGCACAATAGAGCGTTGTACGATGAGGGATTGCTTAAATATGTGAAACGTCTGAAAATACCTCATTTCATTGGTGTTTTCATGCGAGAAAACTTACCTCGATCCACATCGAAACTTCCCAAGTACAGAGAGTGCGCAATCATCAATCTGGACTTGAGCAGGAATCGCGGAATGCATTGGGTAGCTCACGTGAAACGTAGACATGTGGTGAAATACTTTGACAGTTTCGGCAATTTGAAGCCGCCGGTGGAATTGGTGCGATATCTGGGTAAAAAAGTGAAAATCTTCTATAACAACGATCGCTATCAGACCTTCAACCAAGTTAATTGCGGTCATTTGGGTTTGACTTTTCTATACGAGAACACACTCTGAGTGTGCGCGCGCACGCGCAAAAATGAATAGAAAAGTGGTGATCTTTAATGACGAGCACACTGAGGTTCATTATATGGTGGCGTGGCGTTTTCCATACAAAAATTCGCGCAAATCGTATTGGATGCAAGTGGCCATGGACAGGATACGTTTCGCTAGACGAATAGCGCGAGCCTCACGCGTCTTGAATCCCATACTAGACTCTGAGCACAGAGCGCGCATATGGAATGGTTTAAATAGAAGTACATAACCCCATCCAGTGTCAGTCATGTCTTTGCTGTTGACAGTGACAGGTCAAACGTCGACGCTAACCGCAGACTTTTCTCCGCCGCTCCAGTTGGACGAAGATAGCACTCACGGCTTGGCATTGATTGGTTTACATTCATACAACAGCATACCGAACATATCGAGTGGCCGATTCTATTATTCTTAGGGTCACTAGATCAAGCAGGCCGTGCCGTCCTTACGGGTATGGCCAATAGGCGTGGTCTAATACTTCAAGAAGTTCCACTGTTCAAAATAACCCACAGAAGCGCCAATGAAAAAGCAAGGAAAAAGTTAGCTTATGTTCTTTCAAATAAAAAGAACCTTTGTTGCTTTTGGTTCATTTTTATCTTCATCATATTTTATTGTTCAATGGATAAATACCAGGTACTAATTCTAAATTTGTTATTGATTGTAATTGAGAGGTGCACAATAAACTCGAATTACAAAAAAGTGTCGGTAGATTTCCGGACCCAGGGCAGTCCCTACAAAGGGTATATTACAATATGGAGATTCAGATTCAGCCCTCGACCTAGTCCCATAAGGTCGGGAATTAGGAAGTTACGTTAATAAAAAACCATGAAAAGTTGTCCTACGATGGTCATCGTAGCATTCGCATTCGTGACCAAATACTTGGAAAGATTTTGATATTTACTATTTATTATTAGCAATACAAAAGTTTTTTAGCACATAACCTTTATCAGACTAAAAACAGTAAAAAACTTAGTTATAAGAAAGCATCCATGATTTACTGTGAGTGGATGGAGGAAGTGGAAGTGAAAATCTGAAGAAGACCGACTAATAAAATGTAGTGTGAAGTGAAAAACAAATTGTAAAGCATTAACCATAAGCCAAACCATATTTAAAAAAGGTTTTTAGAAAGCGATTTTATTTTACTCCATTAAATGTGTCATAAATCGTAGTTTTGTTGAAATTCATTATTGTAATATGTGTTATTCTGCGGTAATACAGTAAATTGATTTATTTCAATTTGTCAGTCCCAGTAAACATAAAAATTTCAATATTTACACTGCACACACAAATTTCATGATTTTCCACTGAACGATTCAGCAGTGAAAGCCATTTCTTCCTCAAGGTTTCACAAGACCTAATTTTTAGGGAAAATGTTAATCTTTTCAGTAGGTAAACAACTCTTTACACACACAACACTTTGAAATAACACTACGCTCCAGATTAATAACAATGGAAAAATACCCACCAATAATATCACACTATATATCTTTTACGAGCTAGTAGAACAGAAACAGGCAATGTCGCATCTTGCTAGGATGACGAAGTCACGGAAGAATTCTGACGTGCCTGCAAATTGACATTCATGAATGACTAGTGATCTGAGAAATATTTTTTGCTGTTATGTTTGTTGCATACAATTTTATTTTCGTAGCGCATCACTGGTGTATGTTATATGCGATATTATGGCACTATGGCCTTCTCATAAGTATCAGGTTACATGCGATAACAATTCTCTTGGAAAAGATTATCTTCGTTAACAGCGTTCGCAGACTTCCACGATGGGAACTGCCAGTGCTGATTCAACACCTTGTAAACTTATAAAAGGCAGAAGACCATTTCAAATCATCAGTTAATAAAAGCTCATTCTCAAGTAAACTATTATTTCTTTTGTAACGGTGGTACGTACCACCTCGTATAATTTTTCAAAAAGTCATCTTCGCGATAACATGTATAAGCTATATACCACTGCCATCTAGCGTATTTAGGTTACCAAGGATATTGGAACTCCCATAGATAATCCAAACCGATAATGTTGAGATAATCAAAACAATCTAGGCGAGCAGCTGAGCACTCAAAACTCACAGAATAACAATAATGTAGGGATATTATTGATTATTAGCCAACGACAGATGATTGAATCTTTCTCTAAAAGACACAATGTGTTACCAACCTATTTGTCTAGGGTAGACAAATTCAAAAAATTTCAGATTTTGAAAGCCATATTATCATTCATTCAATTACCGTGGCATTCATTTATTAGGATGTGTATATATATATATTTTAATCGAATAAATTTCCTACCACCCTTGTGGTCTGTATAAAAATAATGAATACTAAATACAATAAAATAAATTGATAGAATTGAAGAAAAAGGTAAAAACTAAGTAAACTAATCAATAAACTTATAAAATAAAAAATTAATCAATAAAGTTATAAAATTAATAATTATTTTGTATATATTTGATTTCTCAATATCTTAACAGAGTCTTTGAGTGCCTCTAATCCAATTAATTTAACTGTTTTCATTGGAATTCCGAAAGTCTTCGCAAAATCGACGAAAATTTTTGAAATGGTACCCCTATCCTCGATAAATAGCCCCGTCACTTGAATTTCACCATTAATTTTAAATTTTTCATTGAAATATGGAATAGTGAGTTCATAAATCTCCTTCTTTTCATTGTTCACTTCTGTTAGCTGATTTTTATTGGTTTCAAATCGTATTGTAGGATCGATTATGTAAGCTGTGTCATGTTTGCGGTCTATTGCTATTATATCAATCCTTCGATTACTCTCGTTATCAGCAATACAATTAATTTCTTCATGCGCTTCAAATTTTGCAGTCAGCTCCATTGCAATTACATGACGAATTCTATTATGTCTCGTATTTCTGAGAAGTTGTCCAAAATGCATGATCCCAAGACATGAGGAAGAGTTTCTTTCTCAGTGCAGTGGCTACACTGGGTACCATCATGGGATCTACGACGTGAACAGTCATTTCAATTGCTTCTTTCCATTCAGAAGGAGTGAGGCCTGCACTAGTTCTCACCCATGAATTTGCTGGAGTATATTCTTGATATAATACAGCACCTGATCAAATTTCCTATATCTCAAAATATCTCTCAACTTTTTGCTAGAAAATGATCATTTATTACTATCCACAGGAATATTAAATTTTTCCAGGCATTTATTCACATCATGTTAAAAAAAAATTGGTTTTATCCAAATATGGATTTTGTTGTTTCTTCAATAATTTACAATTGTTGTAACTTTGAAGAAAGGCTTCCTAAGAGGGTTTGAACAAACCAAGTCCTTTCAGATTTTGGTTGGAATATAACATACTGTCAGGAATATCAGAAGGAAGATCTAAGATTTCCTTCAGAGACTACTCGACAATTTTATCGATATCATTTAAACATTTAATGGGGATTTTATCTAAAGGAGTGCATTGAAATGAATAAACCAATGTTGGCCAAATCGAATAATTCAAAATTTGAAATTTCTGATGACATTTCAACAGGGGAGAAGAAACCAAATTGTGGAGGTTCTTTTTCAGGCCATTCATAATTCTTTCTTGATCAAAGGTTATCTCATCATTGAACGTGATTCCAAGATACTTTATTGTCTCTTTATAATCCAGATAATGAAGTGGACATGGAAAGAAAATATATTGTACCAGTTTTCCATTTCTAACATTGATTACTTTTGTTTTTCCTTCATTCAGTTTTAGTCCCATTTCCAAAAATTTTGATTTTGCCCTTTCAAGAAGAGATAAAGCACTTTTCTCATCATTTCCTATCAAAACAGTGTCATCAGCAAAACCAAAGATAGAAGCAGGAGGAATATCAGCATCAATTGAATATCCATAGGTTGATGAGATTTAAGGAGCAGATAGTTCTTCAATAATGAAATCAGTTGCCAGATTATCTAGAGCTGGTGAAAGAGAGGCACCTTGCATTACTCCTCTTCTTATTTCAATAGGTTCTTCCTTTCATTGTTTCTATTTGAGTTGAATTATTGGACTGAAAATCTATCAGAACATTTTGTAATTTCTGAGGTAATGACGATGATTTGATAGTGTTGTTCAGATGTTCATGACCAATATTATCTATCATAGGCTTTACTTATATGAAAGAATACAACGATGAGATCTTCCTTATTTTTCTTAGCATCTTTCAGTATACTATTTAGTATCGATGCATTAATATGAGCTCCAGAAAAAGGACTAAAACCACGTTGATTCTCATTATATTCGATGTAATTTCTCATTTTTCTGTCAAACACCTTCTCGACAACTCTTCTCACAACGGAACAAATGGAAATAGGTCTCCAGTTATTGGCTTCATTTCAATTTTCATCTTTATAAACTAAGACAGTTCTAGCTTTCTTGAAAATATCTGGAACGTATCGATATTTCGAAACATTTGTTGTAATATCAGCGGGAATTTTCATTATATGTTTATTTTTCGGTACTCTTACTATAATTTTATCTATTCCAGGTGCAGTATCGATTTTGATTTTATTTAAAGACTCTTAAATATCATTTACACTTATTTTATGATCATAGCTGAGATCAAGTGAATTTTTCTCTTCGTTGGTTACTTTTGGTGGATATTCATTTCTAACACTTTCATTTTCATGGGAAAAATGATTATGAAAATGCTTGAAGATGTCATCCAATGGTATAATGCAGAATTTATTATTTTTTTTATTATTAACCATTCGAATGGCCTTTCTTCTTTGTTTATAATATGAGTATTGTGCCAATTCATACTGATATTTTTTCCTTTCTTCTGGATCTTTAATTTTTTGATATATTTTGTGAATTTCGAGAGTCTTTGTATGATTTATTTTGTGGAAAATCTTTCTTTCTTCTCCTTAGTTCATAAAATTTCGAAGCGGGATGTTTTGGACCAGGTAGAGTATGGATTCTATTTTTGAGAAAATCAATGAACCGTGTTATTTTGTCGTTGAACTCGTGACTGTCTTCAATTCCAGAAGAAAACATTTCAACCCAAGATTTGATTTCATCTTCCACTTCTGGATCTTCTTCAGCATTGCGGTCTTTCATTTAATCAGATTTTTCACCAATATTATCATCATGTATATATTGTGACATAACATTCTCTCTGTATTCACGAGGATACGATTTACTTATATGAATAGCAAAGTTTTTAAAATATTGAGAACATAATTCACACTTTGATTCACAATCATGCCTATTTTGTGAATAACTGATTAGATCATTTATGTGTTCAGTTTTCTGTTGGGTTGATTCTTCATTTTTGTGAATTTTGGAGACGTGTATATTGATACCTTTCTTTGACTTGAAAAAACGATTACATTTTTTACAATGAAATCTTTCTTGATTATGTATGGTTTGATACTTGGCAATATTCCATTCAAATTTGTTGGACCAGCATCATTCACATCTTGAGTTGGTATGATGAAAGAATCCAATTTCAACTTATATATATCATCCTGGGGATATTTTGATGGCAAGTAGTCATCATCATCAGACAATGATTGTCAAATTTGTTAATACTGACACCAAAAAACTTTGAATCTTGTAATACACATAAAACTTTTAAAATCTTCCAAAAACTGCAAATCCAATGATTCAGTGATGTACTGTGATCACTAGGAAAGAGTCTTGAGAGTTTATATTGAAATCTGCCACCAAATTATGGTATATAAAAGTAGATCATGATAATGCAGAAATATATTTGAGAAAGTTGTATTTATAGAAAAGAATTATATTTCCAAGCACATAATTGTGCCAAATAAACCTAAAAATGAAATTGTGTAATTTTTGAAATGTCAAACTGTCATTACCTTCTGAAATTGTAATCGAGTTAGCCACGAATGAATTGTTTGGTGAAATTTTAATGAGTAAATACACCATTCCTTTACTGATATTTAATGTGATCTCATTTTACCATCACAGACAAAAGCAGTTGGCAGCATAGTCATAGTTTTCTCCTAGAGATTCTACACTCTTAAGAAAATACACCTATAAATATTCAATTCGTTTGGGATAGGTAGAAACGTACGGTATAAATTACAAGTTTATTATCTGAATTTTGAATAAATAAATATTTCCAATGGAAATAACAAATTCTAGTTTTAAATTTTTTCAAATATTTCGATTAAAAATATCAATAGAAAATAACAGCTATTAAGTTATCAATAATAAAGCAAATCATTAAACCATAAAACATTGTTCCATAAAATACTTTCATGATTGGTTAAAACGTACATTCGTCAAATACAAAGCTTACCTGATAAATTACAAACAAGATCGTTATGTAGATCCCGAGAGGGTTCAGAGATGAAAACTTCAGAGTTTCAAGCAAACAAATCATTTTTGTTTATATCTCAAGCAAAGCTTGAGGAAGCTAGAAGCAAGTAATGCACCATTATTTCTTGATAGCTTTTTAAATTTTTTTTTATTATGCTTGGCTCCCGAGTTTACTGTGGGCACTACAGTTTTTTCGTTAGGAAAGGTCTAGATAATGCACTCTATTAATCTCTTTCATAATCGTTATTTAGGAAATAATTGGAGCAATGTTCGATGAATTAACATTAAATGCATCTGCTCTTTTGCATCGATGCATTCACTTCTTACTTACAGTGAAGATACAATCTTTTTCTATCGGGAAAATGTGAAATATTTATTTTTTACCCCATCCTTCTTTGGTAATTCTTGGAAGAATCCACAGGACATATATTCGACAAGGCATGGCCTGAAAATAAACAACTTTGAATATAATAGTGCCTAAAAATGTTCAACATGATCTCTGTTGACCCTTACTTAACACAGATATTTCCAATTGAATGGTAAAAAGTATAATAAGAAAGGAAAAAATCAGTGAATGAAGTTCAGAAAATTGACAATCAGTCGTTTAATTTTTCACAATTCACACCAAAACAAAAGTCTTTGGCTGACTAAAAAAAACACAAGAACTGTTCAAAAAACTATTACGGTAGGTGAGCATATAGGTTGATTCAAAGTAGGTACTTATGGAATCATTGATGAAATGCATGAGTTTGATACTCAAAGTCAAAGAACAGATTTTTAAAAGTAAACGAAAATTCGTTTTTCGAACACTCAGATACGTTTATTCGCTACAAAGCTCAGACAAAGACTGAATATGTTAAAACAATTATATTTCACATAATCTCGGGCCTTATCTGGGAAGTCTCGGGTTTCCGTGTATTTGGCATAATCTTGATATGTACTACCATGTATCTGCTCCTTCCTCAAGATGAAAAAATAGAGAAGTTATTTTTGTAATCCTTTTCGGAGGTCCCATGCAGATCTCGAAGATTTTCCGATGTATTCTGATTTTTGGCATCGACAGTAGCAAAATGGCGATGATCACAATAGCCAATATGGATGGGTTTCAGCTGTTTGGCTATCTCGTCGATGTCGTGCATTTCATCGAAATTAATTTTGGTAAAGTTCGGCGTTTCATAAATTTTTGGAGATTTCAGTTTGGCTATCTCCAATTTTGGTAGGACCAACCTTGCCTTGCTGCCTGAGGATATTATTGACGAATTTCATGTCGTTGATTTGGATTTGACATGATTCCGGGATTATGATCAATACTGGAGAATTGATTTCCAGATAGGTATTGATTTGTTTTACAATGGGAGTAGAGTTGTTCGGGTTTAGAAGGAACAATGAGTACTCCGTCTTGGGTCACTTGTTCTATGATGGATTTTTCCACATGGCTTTCCATAATACGACAATCTTCAGGTGATTTCCCTTTATGGAATTGTAGGGTGCAGTTGTCCTCGGGTTCAAAATTCTCCGGGCAGTAATAGGTATTTTTCAATAGTGGACAGTCTTCTTCCTGGAACTGGGCATTTTGACCATTCCGTGCCAAATAAGGGTATTGTCTTTGTGTTTTTTCTAAAATGTCAATAGTATTCTTATAGCCTTCTTCGTCATCAGATTCTAGATTGCCAAAAAGCCAGTTATTTGCTTTACCAATTACATTCTTCAAGCCTCTTTTATTTCGTATTTGAAGCCCATGAGTGTAGTATTTACGAAAGATATTTTCTAGTTTCTTTTCGGCTGTTCCGATTAAGTATTCAGTTCTCAGTAACAAATTTTCGGCTAACCCATGATATGACATTGGGTTTGTTGCATTTATTTTAGTGATACTATTTCTGATCGATTGAAAATTACTACTATTGCAATAACGTCAGCCAGTATTAAAGGCAACTTTATTTTAATAGTGGCTGGCACTATTCTGTGATTGAGAACAGAGATATTGCAGTTTAATCTGTTAGTCCCTTATTTACCCAGGCGTTCGTTATTCGTAACCTATAAATGAAATCTAGTTTATCAGATTTTTTATTCTTCATAACTTATTTTATACTATAATACAATTATTGTGAAGATAGAATTACCAAAGGGTGCTTAGATATCGATTTGTGTTGAAAAAGTCATATAATTATCACCCGAAGTGAAAATAAAGGAACTTTAAATCCGGCCTTAATCGTCCTCTAATAAAGGCAGGCAGTATTTTAATAAAGTTGTCCTTATTCCAGATTCACATTGCGCGTGCGTATATGTCAAAATAAGGACAACTTTATTACTGACTGACGTTATTATGAACTGCAATATCTCTCTACTGACTTGCTCAATAATTGATTTTAGATCTAAATAGTGAAGAAATGTGTGTTTAGTGTAAGTATATAAGTCTGGCATTCCCTAACTGTATAGGAAGGATTAGGTTATGCAAGGAGGTAACTCGAAAATTTTCGATATCATACTTGTCGAAGTATCAGGTACAGGAGAAGAAACTTCATTTTCTGGTATGTTCCCGAATCAGCTACTAATTTTATGTCCGTTTCTTTATTCAAATTGTTTTCTTGAATTTGGGTAATTTTTTATCACGGCTTTTGTTTTTATGTAGGCTGTTTTTGACCACTAAAATCTTTTTTTTCGTTCTTTTCGTTCACTTTGGATATCACTTTTTCTTTGGTATTTTATATTTTCATACAACTTTTTGGTGATTCCTTTATGATTCTGAATATAATTTGATACTATAATATTATCATTTAGATCGAAGGGACTGAAATTATATGTCCTTTGATTACTTCGAATGGGGTGAACTTTGTTATACTATGTATGGAGTTGTTATAACTCAAAATAGCATGTTTAATGAGTTGATCGGCTGTTAGTGTCTTATTTTCTTTTCTCAGACAACGAAAATGTTCTGTATGGGTGGAATGAAAACGTTTGACTGGAGAATTCGAGTTACTATTTTTCGCAGTAGTGAAGTGGAGTTCTATGCCATGTACGGTGCAAAAATTTTCCAAGTCCTGATTTTTAAATTCAGTGCCACTATCAATATATAAGGTAAGCTCGGGTAAGTGTGAATTTGGGGCAAGTGTGAGTTTGCTCGCTATCTTCGCAAAACCGGGCGACAGCCCAATGCCATCTATTGACGAATAGCCTACACTCATAATGAATCCATAACCATCATATAAAATACAAAAGAGATTTACGTGCATTAATATCTTTAAATTTGGCCAGAATCACACTTGCCCCAAATTTCCGGGGAAGTGTGACCTATGGAGATGTATATCTGAATATATAAATAAAATTCATAGAATACGTTTTTCAACAGTTTTCTGATGCGTATTACAAAGACTGGCCTTCGAAGTAAATACCTGCAAAATGTCATTGTTATATTACTTCAGGTTCATCAGATGGACTAAATTCAATGCGAACTAATGAAAATCACGGTCACACTTACCCGAGCTTACTATAGTTATTTTTTGGGGTAACCCATGATGTGTAACATAATTTAAAAGCTCTTCTACAATAGATATTCCTGTAACCGAATTCAAGGGGTATGCATGGCCATAAAACAATAAAGTGTCGATAATTGTCAAATATGTCTGATTCGATATCCTAAAAACATCTATGTGGATATGTTCGAAAGGTTTGGAGGTGGTTGGAGTTGAACTGAATTTAATCACGAGAGGATTTCTATCGTACTTGTTTTTTAAACAGGTCTCACAGTTGTTGATATAACTTTCTATGTCTTGCAACATATTGGGCCAATACTATAGAGAACTCAATGACATTTTGACTTCATTGATACCTCTGTGACCAGATTTGTGATGATAATATTCAAGTTTCTCTTTTTGTTCATTTTTGGTTTCTACGTCTGTCAGAAATTTTGTACAGCATAGTAATTTGAAGGAAGAGTTTTTGAAAGAATTTTGGATAGTCACGACAAAGGTTTTAGGAAAGGATGAATTTTTGAAATACAACTCTAGGGTCCAAATAATCTTTCGCAAAATTGATAAACTGGTATCCTAGATTACTTTTTGAAAAAGTGACGGAAAGTCGAACATTACCAAAAATGATTTCTTTCTTGATTTTCACCTTGTCAATGGCTCCACATGTCATGACCAATTTATTTTTGTATGTGTTCAAAGATCGATCGGTTACAGGTATTGTTAATATACGGTTTTCGACAGAGGTATGGACAGTTTGTAGATCTTCTTCAATATTTCGTTTCTCGTTCAGAGGAGGTCTCGACTAAACATTTGAAAGAATATTGATTTTTGGTGGGACCAATTCTTGGATTATTTGGAATAGGGGTGTTTTCGAGTAGGTTCTCGACGGTATTGCTGTCTAAATTTGGAAGGTTATTAAAGCTTTCGAGTTCCTTCTGAATAATTTTGTCAATATCGTCCAAATTCACGTCGGTTGACATTCTTTCTAGGGCATTGATATCATAATTTGGTGGATGCCTGGACATCGATCGAATAATCAAATTCCTCTAGCTTCAAACGCCACCTGACAAGGCGTGAATTGGGCTCTTTGGGGGAAAATAGCCACTGTAATGGTTTGTGGTATGTGAAAATTTTAAACTTTCGCCCAAAGAGGTAGGGCCTAAAGTATTTGCAACTCCATACGATCGCTAGCAATTCCTTTTCGATCGTGAAGTAGTTAGTTTCAGCAGGATTCAATGTCTTGGATTTATAGCAAATGGGATGGCTATTTTGCGATAAAATGGCCCCCACAGCATAATTTGATGCATCCGTAGTCGGGATAGGCAAGTACTGGTTCTGATGTCAAAATATTTTTACAAGTTTTGAAACGTTCCCTAAACTCTCTCGTGTGTTCGACCTTCCGGTCCTTTTTAAACACAATGTCATAGGTTTTTGATTTTGGCGATCTTTTTTATACATATCCTATAATACCCAAGAAGACCCAGGAAAGATTTAATTTCTTTATGTGTGCGTGGTATTGGAAATTTCTTAATGGTTTCGATTTCTTTCGGGTTTGGTTTTATACCGTCTGGTGTTACGACGTGTCCTAAAAATTCTACTTCCTTTCGCAGGAATTCACATTTATCCAGTTGAATTTTTAGCCTAGCATTGCGCAATTCAGCAAAAAACAACTTTAAATTTTGGACATGTTCCTGTAGTCCTGTGCTGAAAATTTATGTCGTCCATGTAGACCATACACATTTTGTTTTATAGGTCCTTGAGGACTTCATCCATGACCCTTTGGAACGTTGACGGTGCTTTTTTGAATCCAAAAGGCATTCTCAAGTACTCAAAGTGACCGTTTTCCACGCTGAAACAGTTTTTTCAACTGAACACTTACCCAACTCAATTTAATGGAATCCGCTGGCAAGATCGAGAGTGGTGAAATATTGAGCTCCACCGAGCTTGTCCAATATATCAGTGACATTAGGTATTGGATACTTATCATCGATCGTTTTCTCGTTTATTTTTCGATAGTCGACCACCAGACGCCATTTTTGTTTCTCTAATGCGTCCAGTTTTTTGGGTACAATCCAGATTGGGGACGACCACGGCTAACGTTTCCTGAATTTGTTTATGAACCTCTTGTTTGTGGATATACGGGTACCTATAGGACTTTGCATGCGTCGGGATTTCGTCTGTTGTTCTAATGACATGTTTAATTTTTGAAGTAAACAATAGTTCATCGCCTGGCTTGAAAAATATATCAGAGTACTCTTTACAAATTTTCACAATCAACGATATTTCCTCGGAATTCATATGACTGGTACGAATCAAATTTTCAATGTCGTTTTTTTTCAAGTCTACGTCTGTCTGTTCTTGTGGGTAAGTGAAAGTTTCAAATCTATAAATTTCAAATTGTTGTGTTTTAAACGGGGTTGCTGATACGGGTTTGTGTAATGTTATTGATATAGATTGGTTTGTCAAATTTTGCATTTCTAATGGAGCTTGTCCATTTTTTGCTGAAGTCAAAATTCGCGGTATGACAAGGGTTCCCAAGTTTTGTCTTTCGATTACTAGATCTCCTTCAAAAAAGTTAACTGGGATATTTTTTATAATTTTCTCATTTGCACTTACTGAGAATGTGAAGCTAACATCTTCTATCTGTCTATACTTGAAGGGAATTTCTATCTGATCGCCTATCAATTTCCTATCGGTCAAATTAATATTGAAATTCATGTTGATCAGATCTGTCAAACCTATGACTCCATCGAAATAATCGTGAAAATCGAAAAGAATTAAATCTATTTTATAATCAGCAAATGCTGGCACCAGCTGATCTAGGTCGGTGGATCAGCAGTCTAACGCACAGGCCGTTCGAAACTCCAGCATAGCGATGGTCGATTCGAGCCCGATGTAGGTACAAGAGAATTTTTCTCATCTACTTTATATCGGATCCTGCAGCTGAAAAGTGAATACGTCACTAAAAATCAGTAAGTCGCCCCGGAGCGTCACGGCAAATGATAATAATAGCCGTCCTCTATCCGCACAGTTTATGGCAATGAGTGTTTATGAGGGAGTATTATTATTAATATAGTGCACGATACCTTATATTTTAACTCCCCAAACTTGTTTTAATGATAGTATGTGTATGATAAATTGTGTTTGGAAATAATTTTTCGATAATTGAAGGTCTGATGATGGATCTTGAGCTACCTGTATCCACAAAAAGTTTTAAATTTGGATATTGAATTTATATAGAAGGTAGAGCGTTATTTGACATGATATTTATTTCTTCTATATTTGGTTTATGTCTTAGTAACCCTGAGAAATATTTTTATCCACATCGTTATCAATTTTGACATTACTTTCGGTCTGATCTTGCTCAGACCTGTGTTTCTCAAACTGTTTTTGGTACTGATATTGGTCTTGGTAAAAATTGAATTAAGGTAGAGCGTTATTTGACATGATATTTATTTCTTCTATATTTGGTTTATGTCTTAGTAACACTGAAAAATATTTTTATCCACATCGTTATCAATTTTGACATTACTTTCGGTCTGATCTTGCTCAGAACTGTGTTTCTCAAACTGTTCTTGGTATTGATATTGGTCTTGGTAAAAATTGACTGGACTATAATTCGAATGTTCATCAATGTTAAAATATTCGGATGGCCACGGATTTTCGGACTCATTCGAATGCAATTCTTCAAATGAAAAATTTGGGTTTCGCCTTGACTGATAATTTTGGTAGTTTGTATGATTGGTGTTTCCAAAATTTGTAAGTTTCGAATTTTGACACTGTGGTCTCTGTGAGGTCATTGTTGGATTTCTGGATGTTGTTGACATCGGCTCAAGTTCTGGCAATTGATTCGAAGATAACTGATTGGGTTTGAAAACGTCTTTTGGTGGGCCAAAAACTTTGCAATTTGTTGGATATCTAATCTGTTGTTGTCTTGGTTGTACTTGAATTGGTTAATTAGGCCATATGGGCCTACCAAAAGTTTGGTTGTTCCGGGGTTGAAAATAATTTTGTTTCACTGGTAAATTTCGAGATTGGTAACTAAAGTTGATAACTAAAGTTGATAACTAAAGTTGATAACTAAAGTTGATAACTAAAGTTGATAACTAAAGTTTTCTTGTGAGTTATTTGCAAATGGTTGTCTATTCAAAGAATTATTTCTGGGGGTTGTATTTCTCATTTCAGAAAGATTTCCATGAAGTCTTTAAAAATTTTCAAACTCATTGGCATAGGCCATTGCATCTTCCAGTGAAGCAGGTTGTTTCAAATGCATATTATTTTTCAAAGTACCTGGTACACCCAGCTATAAACGTGCTCAATTCTGTTTTGTCATAATGAGAAATTTGGCACAGTTTTTGGGGTTGTGTCAGGTTTGTATCGTTACTGATTCTTTGAACCACACTACTCCTTAATAACTGACGTCTTTCTCCAAAATTTATAAGATTTTCCCCTTTATATGGCCTAGTTCTGGTAAGTTCCTGAATTAGACAATCTAAATCTCTGCACTGAGAGAAATCTGGAGAATATACTAGTATATTAAAAAAAATATTTTATGGTTCACTATTTCAAATTATGATTGTTAACAATTTGAACTGTAAACAGTAAAATATTTTTATAGTAATGACATTATTGTTGTTCATAGGATACTATATTATAGTGCTTAGTTAGACACACAGTTATATATTAGCATATTAGGTATAAAATATGCTAATTATTATTATACAATTTTCCTAAACTTTGTGATACGTGGAATAAAAATAAGCATCATATGTTATGCATAAAAAACAGGATGAATGATATAAATCACGTGGACGTTATTTTGACCTTCACATTTAGTCGCCTGCATTGTGACTAGTTGTTGGTTGCTACTTGTTACCTACACATTGACTTCCGTCGAAGCGTTTGAGAGTGATGGAGAAACCGAGAAATTACGCAGCAGTAGCAGTAATCGTAGTCAGTACGCAACAGGCAACAACAGCTCTCAGCTTTTAATCAGTTCAGAGTTCAGTTAACCACAAAAATATTTTGTTGCAGTGTAAATTGTCTTGTATTGTTAAAATAAGTTTTTAATTAATGTGGTTTGTGGTGCAACTGATCCTGTCCCGCTCCTCCATTGTGAGCACATCTGTTGTTTTTTGAATACCTACATAAATATACATCGATGGAGGTTCTTTTAGAAAACATACCATTATACTTGATTCCACAATTTATGTCTAATAGATGTTATCATAATATAGTTTTATAATGACAAGACAAATATTTCAATGCAACAATCAATTATCTTCATATTTATAAACAACATATATTTATTGTTAAAATAACATTCCGATCAACTAACTGTCTGAGTATTGTAAAATTCATAATATGATATATTGTTAGGACTATAATACAAATATTTTAATGGCGATAAGAATACTATTATAGTAGTCATCACCATAAATGGTTAAAATATATATTTTTTAAACTTCATCATATTGTATTGCTGTCACATATAGTACCAGAAACTTTTGTAAAAATTACCATATTTCTGGTAAAAACCACCATACATTTCTCTCAGTGTGCAATCAGAAAAACGTTGTTTCAAAGCATTTTTCAATTTATCCCATGTGTCTAATTCGACACGATTTCCTACCATGGCTTCTGCCTCACCAACAAATTTTTCCTGAATACAATCCAGGAGATGTCTTTGAAATATCACATCTTCAATAATTTGGTAATTCGTCACTAAGCTGTCACAACGTGTAATTAATTTATTGAGAGTATTACCGCCATCATAAGGTTTGATCATTTCCAATCGAGATTTGAAAAGATTCCAATTGATTAGTGGTGATTCTACCACTGGAGGTACCATATTTTCAGAATTATGTACAGGGCTATTATTATTTACTAACGAAAGAGTACTCAATTTACTCAAAATATCGTCAATATCACTCATAAAAAAATCAATCAATAGATTTCCAAAAATCTATTATTTTTAAATATTGTATTTATTTATGTCAATATTTATTTCTTTAAAAATCAACTAATATTTATGCAATAATCATTCAGTTACTCCCAACTAAAATATCCTATCTTCCCCAAAAATCCTTGAACAGAGGGTTTAGGAAAGGCAAAAGGATTTGGCACTTACAGAATTTCCAGCAATTTGGCTCCTGTAGTCTCATGTCTCCTTCTCTTATCCTTTGCCCCTGTTGATTGCTGGTTTCTATTTGTTCGATTCACTCAGATTCTCGCTGAAAACATTGAAACTTCAAAGTCACGAAAACAACTTTTTCCGACACGATGCGAATGTTCTTTTCACAACCGCAAGAATCCTACCGACTGCGCCAGTTTGATACTTAAAGTCAAAAAACAGATTTTTAAAAAGTAAACGAAAATTCGTTTTTCGAAAAATCAAATACGTTTATTCGCTACAAAGCTCAGACAAAGAATGAAAACAATTATATTTCACATCATCTCGGGCCTTATCTGGGAAGTCTCGGATTTACGTATAATTGGCATAATCTTGATATGTGTTTGGTCTATGAACATGTTTTCACATATTTAGAAGATTCGGTGGACTAGTCACATCAATAAGCAGGGTTTAATGAAGGAACTATATATGTATATCAAGGTTCTCCAAATAACAGATCATTGTTTTCGGAACAAGAACATTCTAATAAAACTATGTATTGTTCTTCACACGACTACCAGTTTTAGAAAATTTTGGTTCAGGCAATCAAAAATTTTCTTATCAAATGAGTTGGGTTGTATCCACCATATACTTTTTTTCAGTGTACGTAAAAAGGCATTCTTAAAAGGAGGAACACAAGAGGAAAACCTGAGAGACAAAAATAAATATTCGCAAAAATGTTGAAACAGAACTTAGACATAATTTCAGCTGATAATCTTTTTATCAGGATGTCCCTTGTTCACACAAGCTCTGCTTTTGAGAGTTCTGTCAGAAAACCATATTGATTAAAAAAAATCAGTTCAATTTCCAGTAAAATCGGTTGAATGTAAATTGATACGGCACGACAAATTAGAATGGTAGATTTCCTTTACTCGATCAGACTGAGCCTTTAATACACTTTATAGTGTCTTAATAGTGGAATTTTCTTCAGTTGTAATATTATGATTGAAGATTAGATATTTCAAATCAGTATATGCATACGCCATCATAGTTTAGATCCCTCTGACACATATCCTTTTGGAAATATACAATTGATAATGAATTTTGCATTGCTTACAAATTGTTTGAATAAATGATCTTTAAAAAATATGTGGAGCATTCAGAAATATCAATATGAAATGAATAAATATCTCAATTTCTTGATTCAATTGCGAACCACATAGCTTAATTCAGCTGGACGTAAGAACAAGATACGATTTATAACAAGGGAGATTAATATGATGTGGTCATTATTTATCAATTTCATAATTTTGAATAAACCTACAAAATGCTCGATATGAATTTCAGTGTATACAAGTTGAAATAGATTACGAGTAACTATATAGCTACCAACCTTCACTTCTACCGAGCATTTTCTTGAATATTTTTTAATTGAGTTGAAGAATTGAAAGAACATTGTGGGCAATCATGTATTAGCCGAACGTTTATATACATTTCGTGTAAAGACGTCGATTCCAAGAAAAACTGCACATCTAAGTACATAAATGAAAATTATATTCAAATGAGATATCTACGAGTGGACCACAAAGCAGATCATATCATTAACCAAAGTTAGTAGATAAACAATGCCGATTCTGTGACCGAAGAGTGTCACAGAATCGGCATTGCTCCACACGGTGAATCTCTCGATGGCCGCGTCCATCGAGTTCTTGCCGTTGGTGGAGGGTTGGTGCTGAAGAAGATGATGTGTTCGCCGAAGAATTTCGGGGTGGGGGGCTTCAAAACGTTTCACCCTAAGTGGCGCGCGTCTTTTTTGCAAAAAAACATGGCGGCGATGCAGCGGAAGGCAAAAAAACATGGCAGCGATGCAGCGGAAGGCAAAAAAACATGGCGGCGATGGAGCGGAAGGCAAAAAACATGGAGGCGATGGAGCGGAACGCAAAAAACATGGCGGCGATGGAGCGGAAGGCAAAAAAACATCGCGCGATGGAGCGGAACGCAAAAAACATGGCGGCGATGGAGCGGAAGGCAAAAAAACATGGCGCGATGGAGCGGAACGCAAAAAACATGGCGGCGATGGAGCGGAAGGCAAAAAAACATGGCGCGATGGCGGAAGTAATGAAAAAACTTCTTTCCCTCACGTGATTCGCTGAGAGCAATTGGCTGGAAGAGAAAAAAACGTCACGTGATTCGCTGAGAGCAATTGGCTGGAAGAGAAAAAGACATGGCCACCTTAATTGACAAAACGAAAAAATTAAATATGAAAAATGTCTACTGTCTTAGAACACACACAACAGAAAATTATGATGACAACTTATCATTAATTCACTCGCTCTCGAATGAAATTCCAAAAGAAAAAAAATACGTCTCCGCGCGATGTAGTCGTAAACAGCGATAAGAGCCACATCTGGTGTTTACTCTCTCTCCAATGAAATTCTAAGAAATACGATTTGGCCTTGGACTTGTTTACTGTCTCAGATGTTGTTTTTCCAGGAAAATTATGAGTCAGCAGAGATAAGAGAGTTTAGTTTGAAGCCAAATTGATCGATTCAAGGCATTTCAAGTGTCTCACTCTAACCCATGGCATTGTATATCTGTCTTTGTTTGTTCGCATTTATTGAAATGAATAACGTCAGTTCGAGAAAAATACGTTTATTTTTTCAAATAAAAAATCATACTTCAGTGCCATGGTAATATTCACCATCTTTGTTCGAATTGTTGAATATGTATCTTTGTCGAATTGATTGCAACAGCTTGTACGATGATTATAAAGATACAAAAACATAAATCCATCGTAGGCGTCTGTAGGGCATCTTGACGTCGTTGTCGTTACTCGGGGCACTGCAGGCATCGTGCGAGGGGTCACCTCCTCCACCACCTGAGATGCTGGCGGTTGCAGCAAAAACCAGTCAGTTTCTTGGTAAGTTTCGTTGCGAAAGACTTTCCTCAGCGGGTGGTGGGGATATGTTTGTTGAGTAGTAAAAAGCAACGTTTGGTCGTCCTACCTCCACCACACCCATGCGATACGATTATTTAGCGAAATTACCGGGAATTTTTTGGCGGGTGCGAAAAATCTGAAATCCAAGCCCAAGTGTTTGAGAGAATGCATGTTTCTCACGAGTGTTTATTTCGACTGTCAGTTGTTTATATTAGCATATTCGAATAATTTATATATTGAAATCCGTCAGTTTTCGTGAGTACACCCTGTATAAATAGTCTCAAATCGCTTCATGAGAGCTCGGTAGGTAATACTCGAACTTTCAGACATTTCATTCATATAGGTACCACGGTATATACTGTGAGGACCAAAAGTCCGTCGCCCCCCCTGTAACTTCTTTATTCTACATATTACAAAAAAATGTTAAATACATAAGTTGTAGGGTTTCATTCGATCTCTTTAATGGTTTAAGTTTCATTCATACAGAGTGTCTCAAAAAAGCACGGTGATTTAGAAGTTAATTTTTTCAAATGGGATACCCTGTATTTCATTGCATTATTACATTCTACGTTGAATTCTGAACAAGTTTGATGAATGGTTTTCTATCAAAAAAGTTAATAGTTTTGGACTTATGAACACTTGTAAATAATTATTTCGACTACTTTTGCACCAGTTCACGAATAAATTAATGAGGTAGGCTATGCACGCTAGGCGCGTTTATTTTATCCATGAGAACGAAAAAAAACTCTTATCTGTTTTTGCCAAATGTCATTGACATTTTGTAGGTTTTCAAAACTTTGTTTCAAACGGTTTCCAATTTCTCTTGTTGATTAATATGGCTCGTTCAGTAGCAGACAAAGTTGAAGCCGTTATCATATTTGGTGAAGCTAACCGAAATTACCACGCTGCTATTCGCATTTTCAATGAACGGTTTCCAGAACGTCCGATGTGTCGAAAATATCTGCAGAAATTGGTGGCAAAATTTATCCTAACTGGCACCGTGAAAGATGCTCCGAGATCTGGGAGGCCGAAAATAATTACGGAAGATGCTGAAATTCAAGTACTAGCCGAAATGGTAAATATCCCACAACAATCAACTAAGCAAGTAGCTGAGACATGTGATGTTTCTAAAACATCAGTAAAGCAAAATAAAATCCATCCTTACAAAATAAAAATTTTGCACCAATTGGTTGAAGATGATCCAGACCGGCGACTTGAATTTTGCGAGACCATGGCAGAAAGAATTGTTGCAAATCGACTTTATTTGCAACACATCTGCTTTAGTGATGAAAGCACTTTTTACCTAAATGGAAATGTGAATACCCAGAATTGTAGATATTGGAGTGATGAGAATCCCCATGAATTTCGCGAGGGGCATACTCAATTTCCCCAGAAAATTAATGTTTGGGCTGGTATTTTAGGTAACCACATTGTAGGTCCCATATTCTTGAAAGAAAATTTAAATGGTCCCAGATACCTCCAAATGCTGCAAGACACAATTAGTCCCAGTATCGATGAGATCGTTGCGCAAAACTCACATGAATTTTACTTGGATGTAACATTTCAGCAAGATGGAGCGCCACCACACTATTTTCGGGAGGTGAGAAATTACTTAGATGAAAGGTATCCAGGTAGGTGGATTGGACGTCGAGGTACAACAGAGTGGCCAGCTCGCTCACCGGACCTCTCACCGCTTGATTTCTTTGTCTGGGGCTATGTGAAATCCGTAGTTTTTAAGACAGTTTGTGGGTCGTTAGAAGAACTGCGCCGTCGAATTATTGAAGTGTGTTCAGAAATAACACCTCAAACCTTGATTAATGTTAGGGAAGAGTTTACAACCCGACTATTTATGTGTCAAGAAATGCATGGTGGACATGTCGAACATCTTTTGAAATAGATAAAAACTCACCGTTTTTAGTTATAAATTAAAATATCTCTTCAGTTTTTAATGATTCTTGATCTGTATTTATGGACTACCTTATTTGTTAATAAAATGTTTCAACTTCATTTGTACTAGTTTTTCGTGAGATTCAACAACTCTAACAATTGTAAAATGGTACGACGAGGTAAGTTACACATGGTGCCATCAGCAGTTTGCAACATTGGATAGCTTTCAAAAAGTTACGAGAGGAAAGTGGAATACATTGTGATCCATTTGTTACGATTTTCTCATTGAACTGGCGCAAAAGTAGTCGAAATAATTATTTACAAGTGTTCATAAGTCCAAAACTATTAACTTTTTTTATAGAAAACCATTTATCAAACTTGTTCAGAATTCAACGTAGAATGTAATAATGCAACGAAATACAGGGTGTCCCATTTAAAAATATTAACTTCTAAGTCACCGTGCTTTTTTGAGACACTCTGTATGAATGAAACTTAAAACATTAAAGAGATCGAATGAAACCCTACAACTTATGTATTTAACACTTTTTTGTATTATGGAAAATGAAGAAGTTACGGGGGGCGCGACGGACTTTTGGTCCTCACTGTATATTTTATTATCAAAACACTAAGTGAATTTTTGCCAAAGAATCAAACAAACTTCAAGTATTTATTCGCATATAATTTGAGTTTATTTACCATCTCGATATTCATATCTATGCATGGTCAACGATTTCAAGCAGGTAGGTATTGCTGACACAACTAATTAATAATCCCGGTGGCTTGGACGATTTGAATGCTCGAGTTCATACATATTTGTCATTGCTGTTTCCTCAATACGCCATTATCGATGATATTTAAGAGAATTTCGTATTCCGAGAATTTGTTTGCAAATATCGGAAGTTGAAATATGTAGCGAATTTCTTGATTGTTTGTGAATAAATTTGGTACAGAAATTTGTTTATTACCATATTTGCGTTCCAAAGAATTCTCGATCATAAGATGATGCAATCGAACACCTGAATAAACAAAACCAATCGGATTTTGAGACCAAAGCACTCGATTCTAGGTCTGTATATCACCTCACTTTATACCATTGGATTTTATGTCTATCTCCCTTTGCATTGATCATTTGAATGGAGTTTGAAACCGAATAGCTCGGAATGTTCTGGAAATTAGAGTCTGATCACGTCATACCTGGATTGAAGGATGATCCAGCAGCACCTATTAGGTAAAAGCTAAACTAACATCACGGTAATAATTGCCACTTGTCGATTGCTTTTGCGAATTCATACAAAGTTGAATACTGAATAGTTGAAATAGACATGAGTGAGAGATGGCGTGGAAAGACCTTTGGGAAATCACCAAACATTTTTGAGTAAAATTCATGCTTTTTTTAAATTTAATTGAATTCGTGAACAAGATTTCCGTTTGAAAAAAAAAGAGAATAACTTCGAGCGAACACAGTATCGAGATGACTTGGAATATTTTTGAGTGAAGTCCATGTTAATTCAAATGGGCAACGATGGACTCGTAGCGACGTGGTCCGCATAAAAAATAATGCGGTACTGGCTTGGAGTATTTCAGGCAGGTAATCGAGTTCGTGAACAAGATTTCCGTTTGAAAAAAAAAGATAATAACTTCGAGCGAACACAGTATCGAGATGACTTGGAATATTTTTGAGTGAAGTCCATGTTAATTCAAATGGGCAACGATGGTCTCGTAGCGACGTGGTCCGCATAAAAAATAATGCGGTACTGGACTTGGAGTATTTCAGGCAGGTAATCGAGTTAGTGAACAAGATTTCCGAATGAAAAAAAAATAGATAATAACTTCGAGCGAACACAGTATCGAGATTACTTGGAATATTTTTGAGTGAAGTCCATGTTAATTCAAATGGGCAACGATGGTCTTGTAGCGACGTGGTCCGCTTAAAAAATAATGCGGTACTGGACTTGGAGTATTTCAGGGAAGTAAACGAGTCCTCTATCGAAGAGCCAAATAACTTCGAGCGAACAACAGTATCGAGATGACTTGGATTATTTTTGAGTGAAGTCTTGGAGTATTTCAGGCAGGTAATCGAGTTCCTGAACAAGATTTCCGTTTGAAAAAAAAAGAGAATAACTTCGAGCGAACACAGTATCGAGATTACTTGGAATATTTTTGAGTGAAGTCTCGTAGCGACATGGACTTCGAAACGTTCACAGTGGGTGGTGCTACGCATCTTCAACAACATTATACTAATTCGAATTTACAGGCGGCTTTCAAACTTGATCGATAGTACATTTTCAGTTCGAAAGATTTATACTAGATTGCGCTACGCTTCTGTCGCAATATTATACCCAGTTGTGTTCATACGACAGCTTGAAATGTGACTGGATTAGTTATTATTTGCTGAAAATGAGCTGTGGCAGATGATCTACCATCTCAGACGTTGTACATTCAATACTTGGAAACGGGAGACGAAATTTGGTGAAGTTGAATTGAAACCCAGCTCAGAGCATACCAGGCCCGCAGCATATTATACCTTTCTATCGAAACAATAGAAGAGTAGCCTACTGAATCCAAGCCAGCTGTCTACCATCGGAAGGGTAAGTTTCGATTTTCATTTTTCACACACATTCTGTATCAGTTTTTTCATTCAGTGAACAAATATGAGTTCTGAAGACATCACTATTATTTACGCAGACATGGTTGAACTATTTAGGGAAATTAACGAAAGTTTGAAACAATTGAAATTCAAGCAACTTGATACTTTGAGTGAAAATATGCCTGCAAATTTGTGAAGAGCTATGAAACTCATCAGAAGCAAACTAAAATTCGATGATGTTTCATCTACTGTATGCGTAAACATAATCAATACGCCATTATCGATGATATTTAAGAGAATTTCGTATTCCGAGAATTTGTTTGCAAAAATCGGAAGTTGAAATATGTAGCGAATTTCTTGAGTGTTTGTGAATAAATTTGGTACAGAAATTTGTTTATTACCATATTTGCGTTCCAAAGAATTCTCGATCATACGATGATGCAATCGAACACCTGAATAAACAAAACCAATCGGATTTTGAGACCAAAGCACTCGATTCTAGGTCTGTATATCACCTCACTTTATACCATTGGATTTTATGTCTATCTCCCTTTGCATTCATCATTTGAATAGAGTTTGAAACCGAATAGCTCGGAATGTTCTGGAAATTAGAGTCTGATCACGTCATACCTGGATTGGAGGATGATCCAGCAGCACCTATTAGGTAAAAGCTAAACTAACATCACGGTAATAATTGCCACTTGTCGATTGCTTTTGCGAATTCATACAAAGTTGAATACTGAATAGTTGAAATAGACATGAGTGAGAGATGGCGTGGAAAGACCTTTGGGAAATCACCAAACATTTTTGAGTAAAATTCATGCTTTTTTTAAATTAAATTGAATTCGTGAACAAGATTTCCGTTTGAAAAAAAAAAGATAATAACTTCGAGCGAACACAGTATCGAGATGACTTGGAATATTTTTGAGTGAAGTCCATGTTAATTCAAATGGGCAACGATGGACTCGTAGCGACGTGGTCCGCATAAAAAATAATGCGGTACTGGCTTGGAGTATTTCAGGCAGGTAATCGAGTTCGTGAACAAGATTTCCGTTTGAAAAAAAAAGATAATAACTTCGAGCGAACACAGTATCGAGATGACTTGGAATATTTTTGAGTGAAGTCCATGTTAATTCAAATGGGCAACGATGGTCTCGTAGCGACGTGGTCCGCATAAAAAATAATGCGGTACTGGACTTGGAGTATTTCAGGCAGGTAATCGAGTTAGTGAACAAGATTTCCGAATGAAAAAAAAATAGATAATAACTTCGAGCGAACACAGTATCGAGATTACTTGGAATATTTTTGAGTGAAGTCCATGTTAATTCAAATGGGCAACGATGGTCTTGTAGCGACGTGGTCCGCTTAAAAAATAATGCGGTACTGGACTTGGAGTATTTCAGGGAAGTAAACGAGTCCTCTATCGAAGAGCCAAATAACTTCGAGCGAACAACAGTATCGAGATGACTTGGATTATTTTTGAGTGAAGTCTTGGAGTATTTCAGGCAGGTAATCGAGTTCCTGAACAAGATTTCCGTTTGAAAAAAAAAGAGAATAACTTCGAGCGAACACAGTATCGAGATTACTTGGAATATTTTTGAGTGAAGTCTCGTAGCGACATGGACTTCGAAACGTTCACAGTGGGTGGTGCTACGCATCTTCAACAACATTATACTAATTCGAATTTACAGGCGGCTTTCAAACTTGATCGATAGTACATTTTCAGTTCGAAAGATTTATACTAGATTGCGCTACGCTTCTGTCGCAATATTATACCCAGTTGTGTTCATACGACAGCTTGAAATGTGACTGGATTAGTTATTATTTGCTGAAAATGAGCTGTGGCAGATGATCTACCATCTCAGACGTTGTACATTCAATACTTGGAAACGGGAGACGAAATTTGGTGAAGTTGAATTGAAACCCAGCTCAGAGCATACCAGACCCGCAGCATATTATACCTTTCTATAGAAACAATAGAAGAGTAGCCTACTGAATCCAAGCCAGCTGTCTACCATCGGAAGGGTAAGTTTCGATTTTAATTTTTCACACACATTCTGTATCAGTTTCTTCATTCAGTGAACAAATATGAATTCTGAAGACATCACTACTATTTACGCAGACATGGTTGAACTATGTAGGGAAATTAACGAAAGTTTGAAACAATTGGAATTCAAGCAACTTGATACTTTGAGTGAAAATATGCCTGCGAATATGAGTTCTGAAGACATCGCTACTATTTACGCAGACATGGTTGAACTATGTAGGGAAATTAACGAAAGTTTGAAACAATTGGAATTCAAGCAACTTGATACTTTGAGTGAAAATATGCCTGCAAATTTGTGTAGAGCTATGAAACTCATCAGAAGCAAACTAAAATTCGATGATGTTTCATCTACTGTATGCGTAAACATAATCAATACGCCATTATCGATGATATTTAAGAGAATTTCGTATTCCGAGAATTTGTTTGCAAAAATCGGAAGTTGAAATATGTAGCGAATTTCTTGAGTGTTTGTGAATAAATTTGGTACAGAAATTTGTTTATTACCATATTTGCGTTCCAAAGAATTCTCGATCATACGATGATGCAATCGAACACCTGAATAAACAAAACCAATCGGATTTTGAGACCAAAGCACTCGATTCTAGGTCTGTATATCACCTCACTTTATACCATTGGATTTTATGTCTATCTCCCTTTGCATTCATCATTTGAATAGAGTTTGAAACCGAATAGCTCGGAATGTTCTGGAAATTAGAGTCTGATCACGTCATACCTGGATTGGAGGATGATCCAGCAGCACCTATTAGGTAAAAGCTAAACTAACATCACGGTAATAATTGCCACTTGTCGATTGCTTTTGCGAATTCATACAAAGTTGAATACTGAATAGTTGAAATAGACATGAGTGAGAGATGGCGTGGAAAGACCTTTGGGAAATCACCAAACATTTTTGAGTAAAATTCATGCTTTTTTTAAATTAAATTGAATTCGTGAACAAGATTTCCGTTTGAAAAAAAAAAAGATAATAACTTCGAGCGAACACAGTATCGAGATAACTTGGAATATTTTTGAGTGAAGTCCATGTTAATTCAAATGGGCAACGATGGTCTCGTAGCGACGTGGTCCGCATAAAAAATAATGCGGTACTGGACTTGGAGTATTTCAGGGAAGTAAACGAGTCCTCTGTCGAAGAGCCAAATAACTTCGAGCGAACACAGTATCGAGATGATTTGGAATATTTTTGAGTGAAGTCCATGTTAATTCAAATGGGCAACGATGGTCTCGTAGCGACGAAGTCAGCATAAAAAATAATGCGGTACTGGACTTGGAGTATTTCAGGCAGATAATCTAGTTCGTGAACAATTTTTCCGTTAAAAAAAAAGAGAATAACTTCGAGCGAACACAGTATCGAGATGACTTGGAATATTTTTGAGTGAAGTCCATGTTAATTCTAATGGGCAACGATGGTCTCGTAGCGACGTGGTCCGCATGAAAAATAATGCGGTACTGGACTTGGAGTATTTCATGCAGGTAATCGACTTCGTGAACAAGATTTCCGTTTGAAAAAAAAAAGAGAATAACTTCGAGCGAACACAGTATCGAGATGACTTGGAATATTTTTGAGTGAAGTCCATGTTAATTCAAATGGGCAACGATGGTCTCGTAGCGACGTGGTCTGCATAAAAATTAATGCGGTACTGGACTTGAAGTATTTTAGGGAAGTAAACGAGTCCTCTGTCGAAGAGCCAAATATCTTCGAGCGAACACAGTATCGAGATGACTTGGAATATTTTTGAGTGAAGTCCATGTTAATTCAAATGGGCAACGATGGTCTCGTAGCGACGAAGTCCGCATAAAAAATAATGCGGTACTGGACTTGAAGTATTTCAGGAAAGTCATGGAGTTCGTAAACGAGTCCTCTGTCGAAGAGTCAAATATCTTCGAGCGAACACAGTATCGAGATGACTTGGAATATTTTTGAGTGAAGTCCCTGTTAATTCAAATGGGCAACGATGGTCTCGTAGCGACGAAGTCAGCATAAAAAATAATGCTGTACTGGACTTGGAGTATTTCAGGCAGGTAATCGAGTTCGTGAACAAGATATCCGTTTGAAAAAAAAGAGAATAACTTCGAGCGAACACAGTATCGAGATGACTTGGAATATTTTTGAGTGAAGTCCATGTTAATTCAAATGGGCAACGATGGTCTCGTAGCGACGTGGTCCGCATAAAATATAATGCGGTACTGGACTTGGAGTATTTCAGGCAGGTAATCGAGTTCGTGAACAAGATATCCGTTTGAAAAAAAAGAGAATAACTTCGAGCGAACACAGTATCGAGATGACTTGGAATATTTTTGAGTGAAGTCCATGTTAATTCAAATGGGCAACGATGGTCTCGTAGCGACGTGGTCCGCATAAAATATAATGCGGTACTGGACTTGGAGTATTTCAGGCAGGTAATCGAGTTCGTGAACAAGATATCCGTTTGAAAAAAAAGAGAATAACTTCGAGCGAACACAGTATCGAGATGACTTGGAATATTTTTGAGTGAAGTCCATGTTAATTCAAATGGGCAACGATGGTCTCGTAGCGACGTGATCCGCATAAAAAATAATGCGGTACTGGACTTGGAGTATTTCAGGCAGGTAATCGAGTTCGTGAACAAGATTTTCGTTTGAAAAAAAAAGAGAATAACTTCGAGCGAACACAGTATCGAGATGACTTGGAATATTGTTGAGTGAAGTTCATGTTAATTCAAATGGGCAACGATGGTCTCGTAGCGACGTGGTCCGCATAAAATATAATGCGGTACTGGACTTGGAGTATTTCAGGCAGGTTATCGAGTTCGTGAACAAGAGTTCCGTGTGAAAAAAAAAGAGAATAACTTCGAGCGAACAGAGTATCGAGATGACTTGGAATATTTTTGAGTGAAGTCCATGTTAATTCAAATGGGCAACGATGGTCTCGTAGCGACGAAGTCCGCATAAAAAAAAATGTGGTACCGGACTTGGAGTATTTCAGGCAGGTAATCGAGTTCGTAAACAAGATTTTCGTTTAAAAAAAAAGAGAATAACTTCGAGCGAACACAGTATCGAGATGACTTGGAATATTTTTGAGTGAAGTCCATGTTAATTCAAATGGGCAACGATGGTCTCGTAGCGACGTGGTCCGCATAAAAAATAATGCGGTACTGGACTTGGAGTATTTCAGGGAAGTTAACGAGTCCTCTGTCGAAGAGCCAAATAACTTCGAGCGAACACAGTATCGAGATGACTTGGAATATTTTTGAGTGAAGTCCATGTTAATTCAAATGGGCAACGATGGTCTCGTAGCGACGAAGTCAGCATAAAAAATAATGCGGTACTAGACTTGGAGTATTTCAGGCGGGTAATCGAGTTCGTGAACAAGATATCCGTTTAAAAAAAAAGAAAATAACTTCGAGCGAACACAGTATCGAGATGACTTGGAATATTTTTGAGTGAAGTCCATGTTAATTCAAATGGGCAACGATGGTCTCGTAGCGACGAAGTCCGCATAAAAAATAATGCGGTACTGGACTTGAAGTATTTCAGGAAAGTCATGGAGTTCGTAAACGAGTCCTCTGTCGAAGAGTCAAATATCTTCGAGCGAACACAGTATCGAGATGACTTGGAATATTTTTGAGTGAAGTCCCTGTTAATTCAAATGGGCAACGATGGTCTCGTAGCGACGAAGTCAGCATAAAAAATAATGCTGTACTGGACTTGGAGTATTTCAGGCAGGTAATCGAGTTCGTGAACAAGATATCCGTTTGAAAAAAAAGAGAATAACTTCGAGCGAACACAGTATCGAGATGACTTGGAATATTTTTGAGTGAAGTCCATGTTAATTCAAATGGGCAACGATGGTCTCGTAGCGACGTGGTCCGCATAAAATATAATGCGGTACTGGACTTGGAGTATTTCAGGCAGGTAATCGAGTTCGTGAACAAGATATCCGTTTGAAAAAAAAGAGAATAACTTCGAGCGAACACAGTATCGAGATGACTTGGAATATTTTTGAGTGAAGTCCATGTTAATTCAAATGGGCAACGATGGTCTCGTAGCGACGTGGTCCGCATAAAATATAATGCGGTACTGGACTTGGAGTATTTCAGGCAGGTAATCGAGTTCGTGAACAAGATATCCGTTTGAAAAAAAAGAGAATAACTTCGAGCGAACACAGTATCGAGATGACTTGGAATATTTTTGAGTGAAGTCCATGTTAATTCAAATGGGCAACGATGGTCTCGTAGCGACGTGATCCGCATAAAAAATAATGCGGTACTGGACTTGGAGTATTTCAGGCAGGTAATCGAGTTCGTGAACAAGATTTTCGTTTGAAAAAAAAAGAGAATAACTTCGAGCGAACACAGTATCGAGATGACTTGGAATATTGTTGAGTGAAGTTCATGTTAATTCAAATGGGCAACGATGGTCTCGTAGCGACGTGGTCCGCATAAAATATAATGCGGTACTGGACTTGGAGTATTTCAGGCAGGTTATCGAGTTCGTGAACAAGAGTTCCGTGTGAAAAAAAAAGAGAATAACTTCGAGCGAACAGAGTATCGAGATGACTTGGAATATTTTTGAGTGAAGTCCATGTTAATTCAAATGGGCAACGATGGTCTCGTAGCGACGAAGTCCGCATAAAAAAAAATGTGGTACCGGACTTGGAGTATTTCAGGCAGGTAATCGAGTTCGTAAACAAGATTTTCGTTTAAAAAAAAAGAGAATAACTTCGAGCGAACACAGTATCGAGATGACTTGGAATATTTTTGAGTGAAGTCCATGTTAATTCAAATGGGCAACGATGGTCTCGTAGCGACGTGGTCCGCATAAAAAATAATGCGGTACTGGACTTGGAGTATTTCAGGGAAGTTAACGAGTCCTCTGTCGAAGAGCCAAATAACTTCGAGCGAACACAGTATCGAGATGACTTGGAATATTTTTGAGTGAAGTCCATGTTAATTCAAATGGGCAACGATGGTCTCGTAGCGACGAAGTCAGCATAAAAAATAATGCGGTACTAGACTTGGAGTATTTCAGGCGGGTAATCGAGTTCGTGAACAAGATATCCGTTTAAAAAAAAAGAAAATAACTTCGAGCGAACACAGTATCGAGATGACTTGGAATATTTTTGAGTGAAGTCCATGTTAATTCTAATGGGCAACGATGGTCTCGTAGCGACGAGGTCCGCATAAGAAATAATGCGGTACTGGACTTGGAGTATTTCATGCAGGTAATCGAGTTCGTGAACAAGATTTCCGTAGCGACGAGGTCCGCATAAGAAATAATGCGGTACTGGACTTGGAGTATTTCATGCAGGTAATCGAGTTCGTGAACAAGATTTCCGTTTGAAAAAAAAAAGATAATAACTTCGAGCGAACACAGTATCGAGATGACTTGGAATATTTTTGAGTGAAGTCCATGTTAATTCAAATGGGCAACGATGGTCTCGTAGCGACGTGGTCCGCATAAAAATTAATGCGGTACTGGACTTGGAGTATTTCAGGGAAGTAAACGAGTCCTCTGTCGAAGAGCCAAATAACTTCGAGCGAACACAGTATCGAGATGACTTGGAGAGTGAAGTCCATGTTAATTCAAATGGGCAATGATGGTCTCGTAGCGACGAAGTCAGCATAAAAAATAATGCGGTATTGGACTTGGAGTATTTCAGGCAGGTAATCGAGTTCGTGAACAAGATTTCTGTTTGAAAAAAAAGAGAATAACTTCGAGCGAACACAGTATCGAGATGACTTGGAATATTTTTGAGTGAAGTCCATGTTCATTCAAATGGGCAACGATGGTCTCGTAGCGACGTGGTCCGCATAAAAAATAATGCGGTACTGGACTTGGAGTATTTCAGGCAGGTAATCGAGTTCGTGAACAAGATATCCGTTTGAAAAAAAAGAGAATAACTTCGAGCGAACACAGTATCGAGATGACTTGGAATATTTTTGAGTGAAGTCCATGTTAATTCAAATGGGCAACGATGGTCTCGTAGCGACGTGATCCGCATAAAAAATAATACGGTACTGGACTTGGAGTATTTCAGGCAGGTAATCGAGTTCGTGAACAAGATTTCCGTGTGAAAAAAAAAGAGAATAACTTCGAGCGAACACAGTATCGAGATGACTTGGAATATTTTTGAGTGAAGTCCATGTTAATTCAAATGGGCAACGATGGTCTCGTAGCGACGAAGTCAGCATAAAAAATAATGCGGTACTGTACTTGGAGTATTTCAGGCAGGTAATCGAGTTCGTGAACAAGATTTCCGTTTAAAAAAAAACAGAATAACTTCGAGCGAACACAGTATCGAGATGACTGGGAATATTTTTGAGTGAAGTCCATGATAAATCTAATGGACAACGATGGTCTCGTAGCGACGTGGTCCGCATAAAAAATAATGCGGTACTAGACTTGGAGTATTTCATGCAGGTAATCGAGTTCGTGAACAAGATTTCCGTTTGAAAAAAAAAGAGAATAACTTCGAGTGAACACAGTATCGAGATGACTTGGAATATTTTTGAGTGAAGTCCATGTTAATTCAAATGGGCAACGATGGTCTCGTAGCGACGAAGTCCGCATAAAAAAAAATGTGGTACCGGACTTGGAGTATTTCAGGCAGGTAATCGAGTTCGTAAACAAGATTTTCGTTTAAAAAAAAAAGAGAATAACTTCGAGCGAACACAGTATCGAGATGACTTGGAATATTTTTGAGTGAAGTCCATGTTAATTCAAATGGGCAACGATGGTCTCGTAGCGACGTGGTCCGCATAAAAAATAATGCGGTACTGGACTTGGAGTATTTCAGGGAAGTTAACGAGTCCTCTGTCGAAGAGCCAAATAACTTCGAGCGAACACAGTATCGAGATGACTTGGAATATTTTTGAGTGAAGTCCATGTTAATTCAAATGGGCAACGATGGTCTCGTAGCGACGAAGTCAGCATAAAAAATAATGCGGTACTAGACTTGGAGTATTTCAGGCGGGTAATCGAGTTCGTGAACAAGATATCCGTTTAAAAAAAAAGAAAATAACTTCGAGCGAACACAGTATCGAGATGACTTGGAATATTTTTGAGTGAAGTCCATGTTAATTCTAATGGGCAACGATGGTCTCGTAGCGACGAGGTCCGCATAAGAAATAATGCGGTACTGGACTTGGAGTATTTCATGCAGGTAATCGAGTTCGTGAACAAGATTTCCGTAGCGACGAGGTCCGCATAAGAAATAATGCGGTACTGGACTTGGAGTATTTCATGCAGGTAATCGAGTTCGTGAACAAGATTTCCGTTTGAAAAAAAAAAGATAATAACTTCGAGCGAACACAGTATCGAGATGACTTGGAATATTTTTGAGTGAAGTCCATGTTAATTCAAATGGGCAACGATGGTCTCGTAGCGACGTGGTCCGCATAAAAATTAATGCGGTACTGGACTTGGAGTATTTCAGGGAAGTAAACGAGTCCTCTGTCGAAGAGCCAAATAACTTCGAGCGAACACAGTATCGAGATGACTTGGAGAGTGAAGTCCATGTTAATTCAAATGGGCAATGATGGTCTCGTAGCGACGAAGTCAGCATAAAAAATAATGCGGTATTGGACTTGGAGTATTTCAGGCAGGTAATCGAGTTCGTGAACAAGATTTCTGTTTGAAAAAAAAGAGAATAACTTCGAGCGAACACAGTATCGAGATGACTGGGAATATTTTTGAGTGAAGTCCATGTTCATTCAAATGGGCAACGATGGTCTCGTAGCGACGTGGTCCGCATAAAAAATAATGCGGTACTGGACTTGGAGTATTTCAGGCAGGTAATCGAGTTCGTGAACAAGATATCCGTTTGAAAAAAAAGAGAATAACTTCGAGCGAACACAGTATCGAGATGACTTGGAATATTTTTGAGTGAAGTCCATGTTAATTCAAATGGGCAACGATGGTCTCGTAGCGACGTGATCCGCATAAAAAATAATACGGTACTGGACTTGGAGTATTTCAGGCAGGTAATCGAGTTCGTGAACAAGATTTCCGTGTGAAAAAAAAAGAGAATAACTTCGAGCGAACACAGTATCGAGATGACTTGGAATATTTTTGAGTGAAGTCCATGTTAATTCAAATGGGCAACGATGGTCTCGTAGCGACGAAGTCAGCATAAAAAATAATGCGGTACTGTACTTGGAGTATTTCAGGCAGGTAATCGAGTTCGTGAACAAGATTTCCGTTTAAAAAAAAACAGAATAACTTCGAGCGAACACAGTATCGAGATGACTGGGAATATTTTTTAGTGAAGTCCATGTTAAATCTAATGGACAACGATGGTCTCGTAGCGACGTGGTCCGCATAAAAAATAATGCGGTACTAGACTTGGAGTATTTCATGCAGGTAATCGAGTTCGTGAACAAGATTTCCGTTTGAAAAAAAAAGAGAATAACTTCGAGTGAACACAGTATCGAGATGACTTGGAATATTTTTGAGTGAAGTCCATGTTAATTAAAAAGGGAAACGATGGTCTCGTAGCGACATGGTCCGCATAAAAATTAATTCGGTACTGGACTTGGAGTATTTCAGGGAAGTAAAAAAGTCCTCTGTCGAAGAGCCAAATAACTTAGAGCGAACACAGTATCGAGATGACTTGGAATATTTTTGAGTGAAGTCCATGTTAATTCAAATGGGCAACGATGGTCTCGTAGCGACTTGGTCCGCATAAAAATTAATGCGGTACTGGACTTGGAGTATTTCAGGGAAGTAAAAAAGTCCTCTGTCGAAGAGCCAAATATCTTCGAGCGAACACAGTATCTAGATGACTTGGAATATTTTTGAGTGAAGTCCATGTTAATTCAAATGGGCAACGATGGTCTTGTAGCGACGAAGTCAGCATAAAAAATAATGCAGTACTGGACTTGGAGTATTTCAGGCAGGTAATCGAGTTCGTGAACAAGATTTCCGTTTGAAAAAAAAAGAGAATAACTTCGAGCGAACACAGTATCGAGATGACTTGGAATATTTTTGAGAGAAGTCCATGTTAATTCAAATGGGCAACGATGGTCTCGTAGCGACGTGGTCCGCATAAAAATTAATGCGGTACTGGACTTGGAGTATTTCAGGGAAGTAAACGAGTCCTCTGTCGAAGAGCCAAATATCTTCGAGCGAACACAGTATCGAGATGACTTGGAATATTTTTGAGTGAAGTCCATGTTAATTCAAATGGGCAACGATGGTCTCGTAGCGACGAAGTCCGCATAAAAAATATTGCAGTACTGGACTTGGAGTATTTCAGGCAGGTAATCGAGTTCGTGAACAAGATTTCCGTTTGAAAAAAAAGAGAATAACTTCGAGCGAACACAGTATCGAGATGACTTGGAATATTTTTGAGTGAAGTCCATGTTAATTCAAATGGCAACGATGGTCTCGTAGCGACGAAGTCCGCATAAAAAATAATGCGGTACTGGACTTGAAGTATTTCAGGAAAGTAATGGAGTTCGTGAACGAGTCCTCTGTCGAAGAGTCAAATAACTTCGAGCGAACACAGTATCGAGATGACTTGGAATATTTTTGAGTGAAGTGTCCATGTTAATTCAAATGGGCAACGATGGTCTCGTAGCGACGAAGTCCGCATAAAAAATAATGCGGTACTGGACTTGGAGTATTTCAGGCAGGTAATCGAGTTAGTGAACAAGATTTCCGAATGAAAAAAAAATAGATAATAACTTCGAGCGAACACAGTATCGAGATTACTTGGAATATTTTTGAGTGAAGTCCATGTTAATTCAAATGGGCAACGATGGTCTCGTAGCGACGTGGTCCGCGTAAAAAATAATGCGGTACTGGACTTGGAGTATTTCAGGGAAGTAAACGAATCCTCTGTCGAAGAGTCAAATAACTTCGAGCGAACAACAGTATCGAGATGACTTGGATTATTTTTGAGTGAAGTCCATGTTAATTCAAATGGGCAACGATGGTCTCTTAGAGAGAACCAGTGACGAGACATGGGGACTAGGCAGATTGAGACCCCGACGTCAAGTCACAAAAACCGAACGTAATTATACCTGAGGAGTAGGCAGATTGAGACCTCAGCGTAGAATTACGTTTCAACCATTTATTAATTTTCTTTCTTTTTCAGTTCTTGAAAGTGGCTCCAAAATCGGAGCCGAAACGTCGAATTTCAACAAATTCCAGACGCGGTTCAACCCGAACTTTTAGTTTTCAAATATCTGACTGCGGAAACCTATCTGAACACACATATACCGGGTGACCACGAGGTGAGGTACGCCCCCCAATTTTTCTATAGTTTTGAAGATACAGGTTTCAAATTTGGCACGTCGATATATTACTCAAATACGCATATTTTGACTCCATAACCGAAAATTCACCACTTCCGGTTTAACCGGAAGTGACCCCAAACTTTTTTTTTCAAATGACACCCTGTACAATTTTTTTCATTATCAGGAAGAACACGCAATTTGTGATAACACTGTTCTCCAAAATTGAAAATCGGTTGAAAAATGGCGGAGATACAGTTGATTGTTCAATCGAACAAAGTTGGCCGTGAACATCAAACTCAAATCATCACAACTGACGAACGGCGTCAGCATTTACGAGAGGAAGGTTCGAGGTAAGATACAGCTGAAAATTGAGCTTTCCATGTAATTGCAGCAACCATATTTCCCATCAATTATCAAACATTTCCTCAAAACGGATTAGTACCCATAAAGAAAGGCTCACAACTGCCATTTCTCAAATAGCAACATACTCTTTTCACATTGTTATGTTGAAAGATGATGAATTATCAGATTACTCGAATGAAAAGATTTGAAGAATTCCGAAAGGAATCGAAGATACGGGATGTTTCATTATGAGTGTTCTCAAAATTGACTATTCTTAAACATAGGCGGCTTGAACCTACGAAAGCTAAACAAAAATTCATATTTTAAAAAAAATAGTGAAAATTTGCGGTACATTCTGAATAATGGAACATTGTGAGTTGTCGAAAAATATTCTACGGCGATGGAGCGAACTTTTTTCTCATTACTCGTATGCTAATCGTAATTGATGGTGGATTCATACAGCAGTTTTAAGATCGTTGTTGGAATAAATATTCCATTAACGAACATTCTTATGACTTCTTACTAGTGACTAAAAACTCATGAATTGGAACTGCTGTATAAATCCACCATAAGAATATACCTGCAGAGTGAAAAAAATGTATTAGATATTTATTCCAATTTCTAACATTTGATACAACTAATTTCTGAACGAAAAAAAAAGGTATGAAGTAAATTGTTTATTGGTTCTGGTCACTTACTACACTAACAGAAATCAAAGTAATGAAAAAATGATTTACAAGTACTGTTCAAAATGTTCTCCATTATGTTCTCTGCACAAAATTGCACGTCTCACTATTGCTTCCATAACTCCATTTAACTGAGCTTGAGTAATACTTGCAATTGCTTCTCTAAGGCGATGTTCCAAATCCTCCCTTGATGTAGGACTAGAAGAGTAAACCTTGTTCTTCAGGTAACCCCATATGAAAAAATCCAGTGGCGTGAGGTCCGGTGACCTCGGAGGCCATCTTGTAGGACCATTCGTGCCAATCCATCGATTTAGGAATGTTTCATCTAGGTAACTGGTTACTATTCGGGAATTATGGGGAGGTGCACCATCCTGCTGGAAATACATATTTTGGTAGACGTCGAGAGGTAAATTCTCTATGAATCCTTCTATTTCGTTTCGTAGAAATCCCAAATAGCGTTGCCCATTCAACATACCATCAAATATTATGGGCCCAATGATTCGAGTTCCTATCAGACCTATCCACACGTTGAATCCAAAGCGTTCCTGAAAATTCCCTTGTCTCATGAGCCTGGGGTTTTCAGTTGCCCAGTATCTGGTGTTGTTTCTATTGAACATACCAAGATTCGTAAATCTTGATTCGTCGGAAAATATAATGTTTCTCGTCATATTCGGGTTCCTTATGTGGTTCTCAAGTAGCCAATTGCAATATTGGACCCTTCTTTGATGATCATTTTCGTAAAGGCGCTGATGTATCTGATATTTATACGGCTTAAACCCATGTTTTTTTAGAATTTTTCGAGCTGATTCTCGTCCAACTGGTAATTCATGTTCGATTTGTCGAAGTGATATGGTGGGATCTACATAAACAACAGCCAAAACATTAGTTTCCGTCTCTGCATCAATAATAAAACTATCCTGATCATGTACATTGTCATCTGGTTCTATCCTGAATTGCCTTTCCAAACGTGCGAAATAGTTTCTACTTGGTTGGCGTTGTCTGAGAGGGAATCGTTCACTGTAAAGAATGCAAGCCGCAGTTGCATTTTTTCTACACTCGCCATAAATTAGCAGTAAATCTACTTTTTCATTTCTAGTAAATTTTCGCTCCATCGGAATGTTTTTCAACAAGTTACAATTCTCTTGTATTGAATGAGTAGAACAAATTGTCACTTTGTTGACAAAATATGCTTTTTTGTTTAGCTTTCTTATGTTCAAAGCCGCCTTCGTTGAAGAACATTCAATTTTGGGAACACTTATATTGTATTTCTGGTTCCTTTCGGAATTCTTCAAATCTTTTCATTCGAGTAATCTGATAATTCATCATCTTTCAACATAACAATGTGAAAAGAGTATGTTGCTATTTGAGAAATGGCAGTTGTGAGCCTTTCTTTATGGGTACTAATCCGTTTTGAGGAAATGTTTGATAATTGATGGGAAATATGGTTGCTGCAATTACATGGGAAGCTCAATTTTCAGCTGTATCTTACCTCGAACCTTCCTCTCGTAAATGCTGACGCCGTTCGTCAGTTGTGATGATTTGAGTTTGATGTTCACGGCCAACTTTGTTCGATTGAACAATCAACTGTATCTCCGCCATTTTTCAACCGATTTTCAATTTTGGAGAACAGTGTTATCACAAATTGCGTGTTCTTCCTGATAATGAAAAAAATTGTACAGGGTGTCATTTGAAAAAAAAAGTTTGGGGTCACTTCCGGTTAAACCGGAAGTGGTGAATTTTGGGTTATGGAGTCAAAATATGCGTATTTGAGTAATATATCGACGTGCCAATTTTGAAACCTGTATCTTCAAAACTATAGAAAAATTGGGGGGCGTACCTCACCTCGTGGTCACCCGGTATATATATATATACTTCCAAACTAACAAATTTTTTAAGTGTGGAATCTCTTTCCTGTTCCAATGATTTCGACAATTTATATCGAATATGGTCAATGACGTTCTCTTGGAACCACCCTTTCAAGTTTGTACCCCTGTCAAAGATATTGTTTTTAGTACTGAAATATTCTATATCATTATATTCCATATTCAAGCTATCTTTGTCAAATTCAGCACAAAATTTATTATTAACCTCAATCATTGGATGTTTTTTCAGCAATTTCTTCATTCTGCGTTTGGATAAGGTATAAGCGTCTTGAAAAAATTGTCCAATATCCTTATGTGTCAAATTCATTATTATTCCTGTACGCAGACCTGACGAAAATGCGGATTTCATATCTTCCCACTTCACTCGTGATGATAACTTTGATGTTGCCCCTCCTCCAACCACTCCTGCATTCTTAATTGAATTTCTTACAATTTTCAAATTTACGGCCAAAGTTTGAAGTCTGCGTAAAGTCTCTATTGACTGCTCTTCGTTGATTGATGATATAGCTTTATTTAGCATACGAGCAATTCTCTTACAATGTGCCACCAAATATTGCTTTTTCTCTTTGAGATGTCCAGTTTGAGAATTGACAACGATTCTTCCAAATTTTTGATTATGTTTACGCATACAGTAGATGAAACATCATCGAATTTTAGTTTGCTTCTGATGAGTTTCATAGCTCTACACAAATTTGCAGGCATATTTTCACTCAAAGTATCAAGTTGCTTGAACTCCAATTGTTTCAAACTTTCGTTAATTTCCCTACATAGTTCAACCATGTCTGCGTAAATAGTAGCGATGTCTTCAGAACTCATATTTGCAGGCATATTTTCACTCAAAGTATCAAGTTGCTTGAATTCCAATTGTTTCAAACTTTCGTTAATTTCCCTACATAGTTCAACCATGTCTGCGTAAATAGTAGTGATGTCTTCAGAATTCATATTTGTTCACTGAATGAAGAAACTGATACAGAATGTGTGTGAAAAATTAAAATCGAAACTTACCCTTCCGATGGTAGACAGCTGGCTTGGATTCAGTAGGCTACTCTTCTATTGTTTCTATAGAAAGGTATAATATGCTGCGGGTCTGGTATGCTCTGAGCTGGGTTTCAATTCAACTTCACCAAATTTCGTCTCCCGTTTCCAAGTATTGAATGTACAACGTCTGAGATGGTAGATCATCTGCCACAGCTCATTTTCAGCAAATAATAACTAATCCAGTCACATTTCAAGCTGTCGTATGAACACAACTGGGTATAATATTGCGACAGAAGCGTAGCGCAATCTAGTATAAATCTTTCGAACTGAAAATGTACTATCGATCAAGTTTGAAAGCCGCCTGTAAATTCGAATTAGTATAATGTTGTTGAAGATGCGTAGCACCACCCACTGTGAACGTTTCG
The DNA here is from genome assembly GCA_958502065.1 of Chrysolina americana. Lineage (NCBI taxonomy): Eukaryota > Metazoa > Arthropoda > Insecta > Coleoptera > Chrysomelidae > Chrysolina > Chrysolina americana. The sequence continues at coordinate 37,731,271 of OY293414.1, read as the reverse complement.
AAGTCCATGTCGCTACGAGACCATTTTTGCCTATTTGAATTAACATGGACTTCACTCAAAAATATTCCAAGTAATCTCGATACTGTGTTCGCTCGAAGTTATTCTCTTTTTTTTTCAAACGGAAATCTTGTTCAGGAACTCGATTACCTGCCTGAAATACTCCAAGACTTCACTCAAAAATAATCCAAGTCATCTCGATACTGTTGTTCGCTCGAAGTTATTTGGCTCTTCGACAGAGGACTCGTTTACTTCCCTGAAATACTCCAAGTCCAGTACCGCATTATTTTTTAAGCGGACCACGTCGCTACAAGACCATCGTTGCCCATTTGAATTAACATGGACTTCACTCAAAAATATTCCAAGTAATCTCGATACTGTGTTCGCTCGAAGTTATTATCTATTTTTTTTTCATTCGGAAATCTTGTTCACTAACTCGATTACCTGCCTGAAATACTCCAAGTCCAGTACCGCATTATTTTTTATGCGGACCACGTCGCTACGAGACCATCGTTGCCCATTTGAATTAACATGGACTTCACTCAAAAATATTCCAAGTCATCTCGATACTGTGTTCGCTCGAAGTTATTATCTTTTTTTTTCAAACGGAAATCTTGTTCACGAACTCGATTACCTGCCTGAAATACTCCAAGTCCAGTACCGCATTATTTTTTATGCTGACCACGTCGCTACGAGACCATCGTTGCCCATTTGAATTAACATGGACTTCACTCAAAAATATTCCAAGTCATCTCGATACTGTGTTCGCTCGAAGTTATTATCTTTTTTTTTCAAACGGAAATCTTGTTCACGAATTCAATTTAATTTAAAAAAAGCATGAATTTTACTCAAAAATGTTTGGTGATTTCCCAAAGGTCTTTCCACGCCATCTCTCACTCATGTCTATTTCAACTATTCAGTATTCAACTTTGTATGAATTCGCAAAAGCAATCGACAAGTGGCAATTATTACCGTGATGTTAGTTTAGCTTTTACCTAATAGGTGCTGCTGGATCATCCTCCAATCCAGGTATGACGTGATCAGACTCTAATTTCCAGAACATTCCGAGCTATTCGGTTTCAAACTCTATTCAAATGATGAATGCAAAGGGAGATAGACATAAAATCCAATGGTATAAAGTGAGGTGATATACAGACCTAGAATCGAGTGCTTTGGTCTCAAAATCTGATTGGTTTTGTTTATTCAGGTGTTCGATTGCATCATCATATGATCGAGAATTCTTTGGAACGCAAATATGGTAATAAAAAAATTTCTGTACCAAATTTATTCACAAACACTCAAGAAATTCGCTACATATTTCAACTTCCGATTTTTGCAAACAAATTCTCGGAATACGAAATTCTCTTAAATATCATCGATAATGGCGTATTGAGGAAACAGCAATGACAAATATGTATGAACTCGAGCATTCAAAACGTCCAAGCCACTGGGATTATTAATTTGTTGTGTCAGCAACACCTACCTGCTTGAAATCGTTGACCATGCATAGATATGAATATCGAGATGGTAAATAAACTCAAATTATATGCGAATAAATACTTGAAGTTTGTTTGATTCTTTGGCAAAAATTCACATAGTGTTTTGATAATAAAATATATATACCGTGGTACTTATATGAATGAAATGTCTGAAAGTTCGATTATTACCTACCGAGCTCTCATGAAGCGATTTGAGACTATTTATACAGGGTGTACTCACGAAAACTGACGGATTTCAATATATCAATTATTCGAATATGCTAATATAAACAACTGACAGTCGAAACAAACACTCGTGAGAAACATGCATTCTCTCAAACACTTGGGCTTGGATATTAGATTTTTCGCTAAATAATCGTATCGCATGAGTGTGGTGGAGGTAGGACGACCAAACGTTGCTTTTTACGACTTAACCCGCTGAGGAAAGTCTTTCGCAACGAAACTTGCCAAGAAACTGACTGGTTTTTGCTGCAACCGCCAGCATCTCAGGTGGTGGAGGAGGTGACCCCTCGCACAATGCCTGCAGTGCCCCGAGTAACCACGACGACGTCAAGATGCCCTACAGACGCCTACGATGGATTTATGTTTTTTGTATCTTTAGCACTCATATGCCAACTGGGCGAATCATTGTACAAACTGTTGCAATCAATTCGACAAAGATACATATTCAACAATTCGAACAAAGATGGTGAATATTACCATGGCACTGAAGTATAATTTTTTATTTGAAAAAATAAACGTATTTTTCTCGAACTGACGTTATTCATTTCAATAAATGCGAACAAACAAAGACAGATATACAATGTCATGGGTTAGAGTGAGACACTTAAAATGCCTTGAATCGATCAATTTGGCTTCAAACTAAACTCTCTTATCTCTGCTGACTCATAATTTTCCTGGAAAAACAACATCTGAGACAGTAAACAAGTCCAAGGCCAAATCGTATTTCTTAGAATTTCATTCGAGTGCGAGTGAATTAGTAATAAGTCGTCCATCATAATTTTCTGTTGTGTGTGTTCTAAGACAGTAGACATTTTTCATATTTAATTTTTTCGTTTTGTCAATTAAGGTGGCGGCGGCGGAGGCTATGTTTTTTTCTCTTCCAGCCAATTGCTCTCAGCGAATCACGTGACTTTTTTTCTCTTCCAGCCAATTGCTCTCAGCGAATCACGTGAGGGAAAGAAGTTTTTTCATAACTTCCGCCATCGCGCCATGTTTTTTTGCCTTCCGCTCCATCGCCGCCATGTTTTTTGCGTTCCGCTCCATCGCGCCATGTTTTTTTGCCTTCCGCTCCATCGCCGCCATGTTTTTTGCGTTCCGCTCCATCGCGCCATGTTTTTTTGCCTTCCGCTCCATCGCCGCCATGTTTTTTGCGTTCCGCTCCATCGCCGCCATGTTTTTTTGCCTTCCGCTGCATCGCCGCCATGTTTTTTTGCAAAAAAAACGCGCGCCACTTAGAGTGAAACGTTTTGAAGCCCCCCACCCCGAAACTCTTTGGCGAACACGTCATCTTCTTCAGCACCAACCCTCCACCAACGGTAAGAACTCGATAGACGCGGCCATCGAGAGATTCACCGTGTGGAGCAATGCCTATTCTGTGACACTCTTCGGTCACAGAATCGGCATTGTATATCTACTAAAGTTTTTACTATAAGAACACAAAACAAGAAAGATTGACGACTACAGGAAGGCATGTAAAGCAAATTAATGATTGTAACAATTTTAAACATAATTTCGGAAAAAAGTAATGGGCGATATTAATGTTGAACATCGCAAATCAATCTATCAATCAAGAGATACTTTTCTCACCAAAACAGTCTTCCATGGTTTGACAATAATCTCAAAAACATAAGTAAACAAAGGGACGAAGCATATATAGTTTTTAGATACAACAGGTGTGAAGTTAACTGGATAAGATATAAAAGATTACGAAATGATGTAGTTAGTTTACTTAAAACGAAAAAAAGAAAAAAAAAGAATATTATTATAATAAAATTGATTTGAGTTCTAAAAACCAACAACTTATGTGGGAAATTATCAAATCGCTAATCAATACAAAAACGGATATATATGATACAATCAATAATGAATTTGAATTGGAAGGTCGAGTGAGAATTCTTAGCGATGCAACGGAAATAGCGGAAACTTTCAACAAGTGTTTTGAATTTAGTCTAGAGAAAATTGTTAAATCAATTAATGCTACTACAGCCTGGCAAAGTGAAATTATTGTGGAGTCTAGTTTCGAACATTTCAAACAACTTGAATTGAAAGATCTTACAGTAATTGTTAATAGATTGGAAAATATTTTGATGAATTCATTACCTATCGAAGCAGTGCTCACTATTATGAGACGAGACAAATCAATCATTTTCATTTACCAAGATGCAGTTTAACCAGCTCAATGAAAATATTGTTTTATAAAGGTTTAAATCAGTTCAATAAGCTGCCTCAAGACATTAAACAAAGCAAAAGTCTTCATATATTCAAGTCTAAACTGAATAATTTTATAAAAACAAACACCGTATTGTAGAAAAAGTTGATCTAGCATAATAATGTACATAATTATTAGTATTTATTATTATTATTATGGTTCAATGTGTATTGTATGTATAACTTAACTATGAGTTTTTTTGTTCTCAATTGTTTTACCAATAATATGTTATAGTCTTATCTATTACTTTATGTCACTTTATTTATTTCTTCATAATTGTATGTATATTAGGATTTTCTTCCTAAATAAACGTATTCATTCATTCATTCATTCAAATCATACAACCAAGTATACAAGAAGAAATGAAAAGAAGCTACTCTAACGGATTGGTAATATTAGTTACCAAAAGAGATAGACTACATGAAACATATATACAAAAACATTAAAAAAGTTAGTTTTTACATAATTCTTCGGAAAACAGTAAAATAAATAGATACAGTCATACAATTATTGTGATATGTTTCAATAGTTTGGCAACTTTATTCCATCCGAAAACATCAGTAAATTTTCAGCAACTCATCTTGAACCATGTTATTAAAATGAATTTGTTAAAATATTAATAAGAGCTGATTTCGTCGGACGCCATTTTCTCCAACAGGTGGGAATTATCAAATCAGCAAGTTTGAGTGGCAAATGTAGATGTGAATCGATCTGCCATTTGATTGTATCCGATGTTAATAACAGTGATCACATAACGGCATACGTATAGGCTCTTCTGAGTAAATGACGGCTTTCGAGGAGAACAATCTCTTATTACCAATTGGGGCGTGGTATTACCGTGTTGATGTGGGATCAAAAAAAAACAAAGAAAAAGTAAAGTTAGCAAAGACCCGTTTTCTTAGAATCAATCGTTTTATTGTCATAGTTATTCTTTTTTCTGACATTACCTTGTAAGTAAAACTAATTAATTGCTGAGTACCTAACCTAACGAAGAGTAAATCAGTTATTTTTGGTGAAGTTTCAGTCCAAAACAAAACTCGTTGATCCAACCTACAAAATTACCCTCTGTTACTTTGAAGTACATTTTCTCAATTATTGGAAAGAAGACCAGAATAGTAGATAGTGGTGACGATTTTATGATTTCCAGTAGTTATAGTAGTATTTTGTACAATAAGCATGGAATGATATTTTATATATCTACGGGTGATAGTGGTAATTTCATGCTCATTCAACACAATAGTTTTTCTTCTGCTATTTGAATCTTTATGTTTTCCGATCACAGAACTTAGTTTTTAAAAAATTTATTTTACTCAAAAACTTTAATTAACAAGAAATAATACAATGAGATGTTTATTGCTCGAAGTCAATGTCCATTCTAAATGTTTCTTCGTTCCCATGCACCGAAGTTGAATACAACACCGTCTCGACGTGTTCCTGGAAATCTGCATAGGCAGCAATGCTTAGTTCAGCTATTCCCACGGGAAGGCATAGATAACTCCTCCATCCCTCAGAAGGAACTCGAGGGTGGAACCACTTGAGTTTCGTTGATGGCCTGGTTGTTTGGTGGTTTGTTGGGGTTGAGTAGGCGAAGGATATCTTGTTTCCGGGTCACCACAAGATATACCACGACGAAGGCGGTTAGCGTCGCGACGCTCCATAGGGACCATCTGGAGTAATCCGGGCGAAGATTGAAGAGGTCCAATGGGTCTTCCCGAATTTCGTCTAGTTGGAGCACGTGCAGTTAGTCAAGGGAAACTTTCTCCAAGTTGAGTTTCTCGACTTGCAGGATTGGAATATGAATGTCTTTGATTTCTTCCAATGTGAGGGGGTGTCCTACAGTTGATCCTTTCTCGTTCCGGTAGGTGTATTTGGAATTCCTCGGGGAGCATTTTGGTGGAACAATAAAGAGGTATACACCTTTCAGCACAGCGACATCGTTTTCCACACAGTTTGTCTGGAATTTTCTCTTGTTCGGAAAGATGCCTATGTAGTGGGCATCATTGATTTCCTCGATTATTTCCTGATTGATTTTGACTGGAATTTGATGGCATTTATCAGCAAAGGCATTGGAGGAAAGTAGTGACGTCACACAGTCTGGGTTGTCCTGGATGGGCAGAAGGTGATTCTTCTCGCACAGGAAATTTGGTTGTAGGTCAACGCACTCTTCGTTCTGGTACTGATACATTTCATTGCTTAGGGTTAGGTAGGAGGCAGGTGGGATGATAATTGATTGGTTTTGATTTGGAATTGAATAAAGGTGATAGTGATCGAAAGTTTCAGTGTGAACCATGGAAAATCTAATGAAAGTATAATTTTGTCCTCGATGGCGAAAACTTTGGTTTCAACAACACTATAATATTTGAGGTATTCCTTATTATCAAAAAGTAATTGAGAATGACTATGTGATAAGTAGAGTTTATCTATTATTGTTTTTAGATCGTCTGGAGAGGCGATACTGCGATGTAATGTTTTCAAGTTCGCAAATCCCATAGCATTTTCTGTTTCTGTTAGAAAATCTAGTAGAGAATCGAGATTGATTTTTATTTGATTCAGTATTTATATGAATTTCCAAAAAATTTGCATAATTGAATTTTGTCTCGTTAAGTGCAATTCTCAACTCATTGATTTTATCTCCTATCAGTTTTTGATTATCTGAAACTGAAGTCATTGTTTCGTTAATATTTTCCATCAATTTTGAAGTAATTGAAATTTGTTTATTGGTTTTTTTGATAATTCGATTTTGGTTTGATTCGAGTTCGGCTAGGCTGTGATATATTTCTTTCGCATCTTGCTCGTCTAGATTTCCGCTTATGAATTTTACGAGGGAGCCAAGAGGAGCAATGAGGGCTCGTTTTGTGCGTTTATGGGGAAACAAGGAATTTGTGGTTAACATTTTTGACTTCGTATTCGAGGTGTTTATATGCGTTAAATAGGGCAATTCTATTGAAAGGGGTTGTATTATTTATTGTGGCTTCTAATAGCTTATATTGATTGGTTATTGAGTTTATTTGGTTTTCTAATGGACTAAGTTAAATATAATGTAGGAAAGTATGGGAAGCTACTTTGATTCGTGCGGTTCCCATTTTAAAGGGAAGGATCCCTGGATTCGTCTGGAGGTTCTGGATTTGAACCTTTTGAGTCGCTGTCTGATGAAGTATCATCGATCTGTAACAGATTTTGGTCTGTCATTTTTCTTGGTGGTTTGAAAGATTGTTTGTGGTATGTATTTTGTGGGGTTGTCACAGTTACGTCAGTGCTTTTGAGAATGTGTTCGGGTTTGTAGAGGGAAGCTGTTTTCGACTGTCTTTCGGGTGTTTTCATATATCCAATGGTTCCGGGTTCAAAATTTGGAGGGTCTTCTCGATTTTCGTTACGTTTTGAAATTATTTTTGATTTTTGTTTTGACGTGTCTTCGTGAATTTTTCTATACATTTGGGAAATAGATTCTTTGTGTTCGTTCAATGTGGTATTGATTGGTTCGAATTCGGAGTCAATATCGATTGGATCTTTTAGTTCTAGATGTCCAAACACTAGATATATTGGTTTTAATTTTATTGTTGAATGAAGACTATTATTATATGCAAGGACGGCGAAAGTCAATTTTTCAAAGGGGTTCAGATTTGGTTTCGAGAGGTTGAGTGTTCTCATGTGTTCTATGAGAGTGGAGTGGAACCTTTCTACAATGGCATTGGAATTGGGATTATATGGAAGTGTATAATGCCAATTGATTCTATGCAGTTTCGCGAATTCTTTTAGAAGGCTTTGGGAGAATTCGGTACCATTATCAGAGACGATATTTTCGGGGATTTTGAAAATTGAAACGAACTGCAAAAGTGATTGATATACGTGAAGTGCGGAAAGACTCTGGGAATGATGTACGCTTGTCCAAATCTGGTAAAACTGTCACAGATTGTTAAAGATATAGTACTGCCAAATTTGAAGGTATCAACGTGTATAGTTTCGAATGTTTTTTTGGGAGTGGGCGTTAACTGTAGTTTGATCAAAGGTGGGTGACGTTAGTATTTAGATTGTTGACATATTGGACAATTATTGATAAATGTTCTTACGTCATCGTGTAACTTGGGCTAATAATATTTGGTTTTGAGTTCGGCAATGGTTTCGTGAATGCCTCGATGGTTGGTAACACCTTCATGTTGGGATTTGATGAGATTTTGTTGGCGATCTTCGTTCGTCACATCGAAGAGGAGTTTATTGGATTTGAAAAGCTCAAAGGAGGAATTTTTGAATGTTTGTGGTATGAACCTGCACATATCTTTATAGAGTACGTCTTCGGTACCATTTTGGAAGTAAAAGACGTAGGTGCATTTTGGAACACCAAATTCTTTCAGATGTTCAATAATTTGGGCTTGAAATGATTCGTTGGTAACATATAGATACCATCGGGTACGACATACTGAATTCCTAAATAGTTTTTTGGTTTCCATTCGAGGATTTCGATCAACTTTAATTATCATTAATTGGCACAAAAAGTTATTGATTGGTTTGTCTGTGATGTGGATGTTCAATATTGGGTCTTCTGCACTTGTATGAACAGTTTCATTTTCGTCATTGTCATTGGGGTCAATTTGTCCTGCGTTCGATTCGTTATCTTGATTTTGAATATTTTCAGGTGTGTTATTTTCTGGGTCTCTGCTTGTGGATAGTCTTTCATTGTCTAGGACAGGGTTTTCGTAAAATTCCTGCATATGTCTCAATATGGGGAGTTCATCAGTTCGTCTGACAGTTTCATTAGGGTAGAGTTCGATTCTAGAAAGGGCATCAGTGGTCGTATTGATTTTTCCTTTTTTGTAAATAATTTGGTAATCAAACTCTTCAAGTTTCAGTCTCCAGCGAACCAATCGTGAATTGGGTTCTTTTAAAGACATCAACCACTGAAGGGGTTTGTGATCCGTAAAAATTTTGAATTTTCTGCCGAAAAGATAGGGCCTAAAATATTTGGCTGCCCAGACGATTGCAAAAAGTTCCTTCTCGATAGTCGAATAATTTTATTCGGCATTGGAGAGGGTTTGTGATGCGTAGGCGATTGGTTTATCATGTCCTGGGGGGCCCTGGGACAATATAGCACCTAATGCTACGTTACTGGCGTCCGTGGTAAAATTGAACTCTTTTGTAAAATCGGGGTACTGCAAATTCGGGTCGTTCGATAGTAAGGTTTTGCAGTCCTCAAATGTCTTGATGTAGGTGGGGTCAGTTATATCGATTTTTGCTCCTTTCTTCAGTCGACTTGTAAAGGGTTTGGTGATTTTGGCAAAGTTATTTATGAATTTTCGATAGTAGCCCGGAAGACCAAGAAATCCTTTTATTTCTTTTGTCGTTTTGGGTATCAGATGATTCATGATGGCCTTGACCTTATCGGGATTTGGTTTTATTCCCTCTGTTGTTAACAGATGTCCCAGAAAGGAAACTTCCCTTTTCAGGAATTCTGATTTGTCGAGTTGGACTTTCAGATTGCTCTCGCTCTGAAACACTCTTTTAAGGTTGACCATGTGCTCTTGTAGCGAAGTGGAAAAAACGATGATGTCGTCCATGTAGACGAAACAGATTTTGTTTTGTAGGTCTTTCAAGACGTTGTCCATTACTCTCTGAAAAGTAGCTGGAGCTCCTTTCAAACCAAACGGCATGCGAAGGTACTCGTAGTGGCCGTTCTCTACGTTGAAAGCTGTTTTCTTTACATCATCAGGGTACATCTCGATCTGATGGAACCCACTTGCCAAATCAAGGGTAGAAAAGTACATACATCTACCCAATTTGTCAAGGATGTCCGATATATTTGGAATCGGATATCGATCGTCGATGGTTTTCTCGTTGATTTTTCTGTAGTCCACTACTATACGCCATTTCTTCTTGCCAGAGGCATCCGCCTTCTTTGGAACTATCCAAATTGGCGAGGACCAAGGTGAATCGCTTGGTCGAATAATGCCTTGACGAAGCATATCGTCAATTTGTTTTTCGACTTTCGGTTTATGAATAAACGGATAGCGATAAGATTTTGTAAAAATTGGGACTTCATCGGAGGTCCTAATTTTGTGTTTCACTTGGTTCGTGAAAGTCAGCTTTGAATTTTCGCGGTGAAATATGTCTGAAAATGATAGGCACAATTTCTCAATGTGGTGTCTCTCTTCAGAATTCATGTGTTGAGTTCGTATAAGCTGTGTGATGTCTGATTTGAATATATTCGAAGGGGTGTTATGATCGATTGAAGCATGGTACAATTCGAATTGGTCGGGATGAAAAGTTTTCACAGGGACAGGTTCATAAAGGTAAATCTCTTGTATTTCACCTGTATCATTCCGAATTTCGACAGAGGCATAGCTGTTTCGAGAGGTTGTCAAACCTTCGCGAATCCGGCATTCAAATAATTTTGTTTCGATAATCGTGATGTCACCGTTTGGTATTGTTACAGGAATTTTGATTGATTCGATTGTAAATGGTTCTATACGAGCATAAAAGAGTAATTTCTTTTTGCTTTCATAGTGCGCCAGAGGAAGCTCTGATTCAGGTGTTTTTAAACTTGAATTTTTCAAATCTAATTGAACATCTAAGTTTTTCAATGTGTCATAACCAATCAATCCATCAAAGAAGTGATGGAATTTAAACAAATAAAATTTTATAGTTTTCTCAGTGTGGAATTCCTGAAAGGCTGGTATTTCAGCGCAAACATCTTTCGAAGTGGTCTGAAATATTGAGCTGATTATAAACGGTTCTTTTCTGATAAAATCGGGAAAATAATTTTCGGCAATTTCGGGATTCAAAAAGCTTTTAGTCGCTCCAGTGTCAATCAAAAGTTTCAGGGGTGGATCTGAAATTTGAATGTATGGGAGGTCCTTTCGATCGTAAATAGAATGTATTTCTATTTCGTGATGGTCGATTTCCTGAAAATTTTGGTCCTGGGGCCCAATTCTCGAATGTGCTTTGGAAAGAGATGGAAATATTTTGTCGCATGCGACACAGAGTAATAGACATTTGAGAATCAGGCCCCTGTGAGGAACTTTGATCGATTTGGGTATCGATTGGATATTGATTATCGACATATTCAGGTTGGACTTGGTCATCGTTCATATTTTCGTAAAAATCAAATTCATTGGAGGAACAGGGTTGATTTTGGTAACAAAAATCATTTTGGGAGTAATATTCATTTTGGAAGGGTATTGATTCTTCCTGATAATGGGGATTATCAAAATTGTAAAGTTCTTCTGCAATGAAATTTGGTCGATTGGGGTTTTGATATGGTCTAGTATTGGGTTGACGAGAAGTGGTGGCTTGTGAAATACCACTCATAGGTGTTGGCTTGGGGCGATTGAAATTGTTTTGGTTATTTGGTCTCCAAACGTTGGTTGAGCCTCTTGGATTGCCAAATACTTGACGATTTGTTAATAATTTTTGGGGTTCTGCCGGTCTCGGCTGAATATTTATTGGGCCGCGTGGAAATGAGGGATTATGCAGGTTTGAAATTCTGAAAATTGGGGTTAGGAGTTGCGTATTGGCGAAAATTGGACAATTGATTTGGGTGATTGGGTCTTTGAGGTGGCCTAATTTTCGATTGATCACTGTTATTCGGTTTTTGGAGATGCCGAATATTATTTTCGAAAATAATATATTGCCTAGCTTCTGCCATAGTTGATGGTTTCATAGCACGAATAGTTGATCCTAAAGGTTTTTTCAGTCCGGCTAAGAATATTTTAAGAGCATGAGTATTGTAAAAAGTTTTCTTCACCGTTTTAGTCGCAACTACATTTTCATGTGTATCTACATAGTTATGAAGAGCACTTAAATTTGACATAACCCTTGTATAAAATTGTAATGATGGTTCATTAAAATTTTGTCTCAATTGGTCTAAATCAAATAATAATCCATTTTCGTCTCTTTGGTCGCCAAAATGTGCGATTAGAGCATTTTTGACTGATAGCCAAGCTTTATTAATGCAAATGCTATAAACTTCGCGAGCTTGACCTATCAATTTTGAATAAATTCCATAAAGTATTGTAATATTTTGGACACAACTGATATTTCCGGGTGTTGGGTCCCAGTATGTAGTAATAATTGAATTAGCTGTTTCTAAAAATGATGAAAGTTCCAAAGGATTGCCGTCAAATTTTGGAACGATTTCCAAAAGTTTTGATTCAAATTTTGGAACTGGCATTTTGATATTTCTACTTATTGATAGCTTCAAAAGAAGTGCTTCTAATTCTATTGATTCGCGAGAACTATTTTCGAAAATCGAATTAGGTTTCGGCGAATTTTGTTCACTAAAAATTAACTCACAATCACTGTTTTCGGGAGATGAATCAGGACTAGAGGAGAATGACATAGACAAGATACAAGGAAAAGCAACTTACATTAGTACCACTGAGATGGCTGTTCTCATTTCTTTTCTTCTTTACTTCTTTGGCTTCTGCTTGATCTACTACCCAGAGGGACTGTCCAGAAATGGAGGTTCTCTTGAATTAACAGTTGGAACTGACGGATTATTCACAACGAATATCCGTTCAAAATCCTACAACGACTGCGCCACTTTATGTTTTCCGATCACGGAACTTAGTTTTAAAAAAAATTATTTTACTCAAAAACTTTAATTAACAAGAAATAATACAATGAGATGTTTATTGCTCGAAGTCTATGTCTATTCTAAATGATTCTTCGTTCCCATGAACCGAAGTTGAATACAACACCGTCTCGACGTGTTCCTGGAAATCTGCATAGGCAGCAATGCTTAGTTCAGCTATTCCCACGGGAAGGCATACATAACTGAATTATATCATACAGAGTGTTCCAACGAGAAGTATACACCTAGTATCGTTGATGTGGAATTGCAAGCAAAAATGCTCGGACATGTGGAGTTTGCTTTCGAGAGGGATACATTTTAGACATATTTTACAACCTGTACCTGTAACCCCCTAAAATTTTAAATGGAACGTGTGGTCGAATGATAAATCATTTGAACAAACACAAAATTATCTTTCTAATGATACCCTATTTGTTGGAATTTACTTAGGTAAACGGTTAATGCGAAAACTGAACATGCACCCGATATATAATTTTATACAATTTTGAACCCAAAGCAACAATTCAATGATAAATTTTTCAGTATCACAACAAAATTTCTCATTTATTGTTTGCATTTTTGTCGATAAAACTGCAGATAAGTGTAAGAAAAAAACTGCAGACAATTGTAGGAAAATAATTTAGGCAAAATTTATTTTAGTCCCTTCATTGATTCATTGTGGTTGCTTTTGAAGTTATTTCATTTGAGAAATGCTAATAACTAAAAATCAACATATCCAGGATTTAAACCATAATCTTTCGCGTGACAAGCCTTATAGACCAAGAGCTGGTGACAGGTGACATTCTCCCATTTCACACTGCACGTTCTCCCATTTTACACTGCATGCAGTGTGAAATGGGTTAACGTTACCAGCTATGGTCCATTAACACTACGTACCAAGTGCTAACTTTATTAAGATCTGAAATATAATATCAGGTGGTATCAAATATTTAATATTCTGTCACTATCGTTTCTCATTTTTCTCAACCTAATTTTTTTAATTTCAATATTATCATGAAATTCATGATAGTTTTGTAGGAAATCAACATTTCATTAAAGCCTGTCAGAAATAAAAATCTTTAGTACCTACCTACAACGTTGTGAACTTCTTAATTATTACATTTGAAATCAACTGAAGATTTGGAACGTATCTGAGTTTATGAACACTTTGTTCATATTATCGAAAATTTCAAAATTGTTTTTCCATTACACCAGTAGATAGACAATACAACTATGAACATCAAAAAAGTGATATAACCTCACTTTTCGACTCCCGCCGACAGACCATGCTTTTGTGGGGTTCCCATTGAGTTCTCGGCGCCGGAGCTGGTGCTGCAGGACGGGGGCCCCATAGAGGAATGTCCCCACAGAAGAGGGGGCGCGCTAGAGCCCAAGGGAGCCGAGTTTTCGTCAATTCAAATTCTTGATTGTCATAGTTGTATAGAATTGGGTAACTGGGATCGGCTGGGAAAAAGTGCGGGGGGCTCGGGGTGTGGGCGAAGAACGTCCCCAGAGAAGATGGGGTGCGCTGGAGCACCGGGGGCCAAGATATTTTGATTTTTATTTATTTTTTATTTTTCGTTGATTTTATAGTTGTTGACGCTGGCACTGGTGATACGCCGCCACTGGACCGGCTCGCTGGTGTTGACGAGCGATACGCGGCGGCACATCAAAGGAAGGTTGTTTACGCTTAGAGGCTGTGACGTCACATTCTAAGAATTCGGTGAGTGTTTTCCCTCAAGACTCAGTGTGTTGTGTCGGAAATAAGACATGATTGACATCTCACTCTAACTCATCGGTTTTGAGAGTTAGAGTTACGTTGAGAGTTACGCGGGCTGGGTGCTAGGGGCGGGGTGGTTGGTGGGAGGGGGGAATTCGAACGCTAGATATTGAATAAACAAACAAATTAGAGGAATTCAAGACTGTTTTGTTAGTGTTGAGACTTGAAATAAAAATGCAAAAATACAGTGAAAAATCATTTATTTTTTTGGTTGAAAATTACACTTCAGTGCCATGGTAATATTCACCATCTTCTTTCGAATCGCTGAATATGTATCTTCGTCGAATTGATTGCAATAGCTTGTACAATAATTCGCCTAGATAACATATGAGTGCTAAATATACAAAAAACATGAATCCATCATAGGCGTCTGTAGGGCATTTTGACGTCGTTGTCGTCGGCGTCGTTACTCGGGACACTGCAGGCATCGTGCGAGGAGTCACCTCTTCCACTACCGGAGATGCTGGCGGTTGGAGCAAAAACCAGTCGGTTTCTTGGCAAGTTTCGTTGCGAAAGACTTTCCTCAGCTTGTATGCACTCGAATTCGGTGGAATTTCGGCCTTTAGAACAGGCAAGTATCCGTCGTTCATCAAAGCCTGGGACATTTTCGTCCAGTTGGTGGGCATCGAGCGATTTTTCTCATCCAAAAAAGAGACATGAACCTCACCTGCCTCGTAAGGTGGGCTGATGTACAGTTCGTTTGACAGGACAGCTGTCAAAATCACATATGTAGTTGTCAGCATGATGAATGACTGTACACTAAGAAACATTGCGTATATCGCTCACATAATCACACTGAGAGAAAAATATACGCAATACTCAACTCAACGTACACTCATACATTTTTTATAAGTCATTTTGTGTTTGAAGAGGAATTGTTCTCTCGCATACGAAAAGTCTTTGCCTGCTTTCCACCCCGCCTAGCTTGTAAACTGATTTCATTTTGAGGTTTTAATTATGTGTTTTTCTCCCAAAATGAAATAAGTTTGAAACATATACTCTCTCTCTCTCTCTCTCTCTCTCAGCCATTCATTCATCATCATAATGAAATTCAAAAAAATTTGTTTTATATATCTATTAATATATGAATAATGAGTATAAGCGTAATAACAATAATTTTATAAGTCGAGTCGGCGTCTCTTCGGCGGCTGTGGTGAGCTGATGTCGGCTCCTTTCGTATCGAAACGTTTCGGGCTGGTAAAGACGGCGGACCATTTGCTATCGTCGATTTGGATGTTTTTGAAACGTTAAAACATCTGAATTTTTCGCTCGTAGTCCGCCACTTGGGATTTCAATTGTCTCAGTTTTTCGAAGTGTGAGTCTATGGTGGCACTCATTTGTGGGGCCGGGTGCCGGATTCACCAAATAAATCAATTGATTAGACACCCACGACCATATAACAAACCAATGTCTTAGCGCACAATGGACTTCGCTGGCTGCTGCTGCCTTATGATTCAGGCACAAAGGGGGCTCCTTCTCGAACACTGGAGGTGGGTGGGCGGAGGCGTTCGAAGTGGTGGCGGAGGCCGACCTAATATCGACTATGCGGGGCTTCCTCGTTGAAGTTAAAATATCGACATATCTTGTCAAGAGATCGAATTTCTGGTACCCCTTCACATAAACCAGGTCGGCCTCGACGATGGGCTGCAGCACACTCTCGGCGGATTCGGAAGAATCGATGAACCCGGCCGAATAGGACACTCCGTGGAATTTTTTTTTCTGTGTCTTACTTGTTTTTTGTCTGCGGCACTCAAAGCGCGGAACGACACAACTGGTTTAAATATAAAATGATTGATGCTCTGCCCGACGGTGCGAGTTCTTTCAGTTGAAATTCACCACCGATACAGAAATCTTGGATGTCGCACGCTAAGAGTTTCATCTTGTAGGAAGTCTGACTGCGAACTGACGCTCTCGACCTATCGAAGCCTGCAATTCACACAAACAGAGTGAATTCCCCCACTACTCACTGCTTCTACTGTATGTCACTTTTCATGACAGACGACGTACAATCTCGCTCAAGGGCAAGTGTTCCATGATACAGTCGTGTATGATGATGCAATAGGCTCGAGTATTGGCGGGAAATCCAACTCTGGCCTCGATGTCAAGCTTAACATCGACTGTGGACGATTTTGAAATTCCGCTCTGCGGGAACAGTCTATTACGGAAATGGCGGCGCGATCCTTGAATGTCGTGTAATCCAGCAGAGGTCGCTTCATCGAACAATTTGCAAAGTTTGGATAAAATTCCGTATAGGCGCGATGAGCTTCCACAAAGTTGTTTCTGTCAAATTTCAATCGCATGCGTTCATGTGGGTAATTGTCACTGTTCAAAGTCAGACGTATGTCTCTGATGTCGACGTGGTCGAAGTCTGTTGCATCTCGAACCAAGTTATTCATTTTATATGTTTGAAATGTGATAATGACGAATCGAGGACTATCCAATGTCGTACAAGTTTTGACAGCCCAAATTTCTTTGGTGGAACCTGGCGTGAGTGCAAGCAGTTTTTGTATGTCCATGTCATTTTTTATGGATTGCAGCAACTGAAAGCGAATGTCATCATTGGGAACGACGTGTTTGAATTTGAGCACGATGCTGTTGATCGTCATGGCGGCTGTGGTCGTCACCTGCGGAATCGCGATTTCCTCTATCACCGTGCAGTTGTCATCGTTCTCTGCTTCTCACCAGGGTGCCTATTCTTGAAAACTAGGGAGTAGAACAACAGAGAGAACGGGAGCGTGGTTCTACTGACAATCGATAAGTGGTATTCTCGAATGTCGTTCTATCGAAAAGTATGAGAAGGACGGCTCCCTGATGCTTCTACTGAGTAATATGAGGTTATCAATTGGGGAAGACTTAGGGAAGACCAATAAAGTGACATTTTAGGACCCACAACCTTATTCTTTACTTTGTTTCGTGTTTTTGTTACGTCTATCGTGTATTAATAAATAATTATACATAGCACTGGATACATCGGCTATCGACTATATTTATAATGGATAACAATATTCAAAGAATGTTATTGTGGGAACAAATAATGGAAGACGTTGAAGATGCTGTGGAGTTTTATAATGTAAGGCGAGAAGTACTTGTAAGGACAGATCCTTTCGATCTACCTGATGAAAAATTTCTAAAGTTATTTTTACTCACAAAGCCTTTGTATGAGAATGTTTCAAATATGGTCAGTGCTTACATCCACGAACCAACTAGAACATCAGCATTAACAGTCTAAACCAAGGCAATAAAAAAAAAACTGATTATCTAAGTGCTTTTATTTTTTTTATCAATGATTTTTTTTAATTCTTAAATTCTGGTGAAAGATCCATTTATTATGCATATATATTATTTAGGTTCTAGCAGCTATACGCTTCTTTGGATATGGAAGCTCTCAAGAAATTACTGGTTCTAATAATTATATTGGCATAAGCCAACCATCGATGAGTAGATGCATCAAAGAAGTATGTTCTGCACTGAATCAACCACAAATATTAAATAATTGGATCCATTTTCCCCGAAATATAGGTGAAATGCAAGCTCTTCGAACGAGTTAAGACTTTTTTTTTCTCGCAATAATACCTAGCTACCTACATAGATATGTTTTTACTTAATCAAGATTTTTAAATCATATTTTTTTTAGCTTTTTTTAAAAGGCAAGTATGTCAGTTTATTCAAGTATCAGTTTGCAATATAGTTTGATAATGTCCATATAGGACCAAACTGCAGTAACGCAAGTGTTACAAATAGAAAGTGGTATAAAAACAGGAATTTTTATTTCTCATGTTCAATCCATAAATTTATTGACAGTTTTTTATAGTTTATGTGCAGTGGAAATATGCAGGGTGCTGAATATGAAGAAACTTATACATTTTTAATATAAAAACATACTCACAACATTAGAAGTGTTAGTATGTTCACTTGCATAAGGAATAATGGACTTTGGGATACTTTCTGCTTCCAATATTACATGTTTTGTGTTGCTCAGATTAGAAATACTATCTGAGGTTTCATTTTCGAATTCAAACACAACCTCTGACTCTGTAATGTTATTATTGCCACTAATTGCAACTGGTGTAATAATATTTAAAACTTTTTCTTCGATTCCTGGAAGATCATCAGGTGGGAAAAAGGGTGGTGGAACACCTCCAGTACTTATCATGTACTTTTGTTGCTCAGAGTATTTTGATTTTGTGTTTTTTTTTAATATCCACCCAGCTCTGAAATAAACACAAATTAGGAATTACATAATTAAGTAAATTTGGTGTCAACAAGCAAGCAAACGCACAAAAACTGTTCTATATGGAACCGAAAAAATTCACAATCATAGATTTATAGTCATACCAGAGTAAAACACTCATTGTCAATAAACAATAACAATATACGCAGAATACGGGTGACTCGGTGCAAGGTAAATTTTAGCATTTACAGGTTCGGTTGTTACCGACGTAGCGTGAGGCGGCCCGTCCCACGTTGGGTAGGTAACAACCGAACCTGTAAATGCTAAAATTTACCTTGCACCGAGTCACCCGTATTCTACGTAGCCAGCTCTCCATCTAATATTTTGTATTGTATTTTAATAAATCTTAGGGCATACCTGGTAACTTAATTACAAGACACGTTAATGCTGTTGCACAAATCAAATGCAAAGGGTTTGTAGATACATATTTGAATTTAACTGAGAATACAAAATTTACTCTCAATTGTGTGCAAAGTTGACTATTTTTCAAAGTCCCAGAAGAGTTCTTCTACTAGATTCATTTCCATTCTCCATTGTTTCAACTCTTTGGCAGGACCATCTGGAACACTATTTAAAATATTCGATACCTCCACCAAGTTTTGAACTATTTTGTCTCTTGTATAAATGGGCGTTAATTTCCCGGTATACATTTCTCGTCTATTTGAGATGAATTCTACCAATATTTCTTTTTGTTTATGTGTCATTGGATTACACTTCACTTTTTTGTCACACTCCATTATTATACTACAGTTTCTGTATTATGAACTCTTCTCTTTCAATTATTATCAACTTATAAGTGGTTTTGAATAATATAAACGACTACAAATAATTCAAACAGGATGACAATTCTGGCATGACAGCTTTGTATGTCAAAACATTCGTATTTGTGACTGTTCAAGAAATTTGGCAATGCTGATGGTCGGCTCCCTTATTTCATGCTCCTTCCTTCATACTCGAGAATACCGAATTACGATTGTAGGGAGCAGCAATAGAGTAGAATTGGGGAGCGATCCCCGGTGAACGTTCTACTCTATCGCCGTCAAGAATTGGAGTCCACTGCCTTCCGATTGTGGCATATCTGTAGTCATGGAATATGCCAAACAGATGCTTAAGCGAAATCCACATGGCGAACGCTCCATCGTTTGCGTTGCGAATAGCTCCGGCGGGACACGTCCATCCAGCAGTGGCCAACTGTCGAGTGTCAGTATCTGCATAACAGGTGTAGCCTCGTAAGGTGCTTACTATACCTGGCGAGCGAACAGAGTCCACCTCTTTGCCATTGATTTCATAGTAGATGGAATCGAAGAAGAATGCGCCGGCATTATTGACAAATCGAAGATTACCCTCTCCTGCGGTTCTGGTTAGAGTGCCCTCTATGCATATCATGGGTCGTTCATCAGTATCCATGTATCACTTTGCTGAATGACGATTTCGACAATGTCATTATTTTGGAAGGACTTGACATATGGGTGGTGCGTTCGTGTTTCCACTCTTTGGATGGATTCATCAAACTTTAGATAATTATACACGTCGAACACTTGTTTTGACAACATAATGTCCTTGAGATTTGAGGAACTGTAAACTTGACAAAGAGAGAGTATGATTATGAAGAGTGTGGTGTGCTCTCGATGACTGCGTCTGCGCGACTGAACTGACGCCTGCGTTCTCGACACTTTTATGCTCGTGATCTTGATCCTGATCAAATACCAACCCCATTTGTTAGCTTGCGCAACACCAGTCTTATGATGATGGTTTCTCCGCGGAAATTCACGCTGCAGAAGTCCTGATCGAAAATATTCAAGGTTATGTTGTGTATTTCGCTCTTGTTCATAGGCAGATAAATCAAATTTGGTGGAGTTTCGTCGATGGCAAAGCCGGGTTCCTCCCTAATGGTGTGAGATGGACGATTGTTGAAGAAGGCACCCGATGTGACGTTACTGTCAATATGAACTGTTCGAACTTTGACTATGTTGACGGGCAGGTCAGACACGTGAACGATTCCAGCTTCCAGTACTCTAGGTGAGAAACCCAATAGCCTTCCGATGGAATCCTCAGGACGAAAGTATATGCTATAGTACTTGCTGTAAATTTCGCACTGTAGCGTATTGGTATTGGGTTTGAGAGAGAACACTGCCTCTTCAATGGTGTTGTTGTCTCCCTCTACGTTCGCCTCTCTTTTATATTTCTTCTTCTCTCTCGGATTATCGATGTGCTTGTGAATAAACTTGGCAATGTCGGAGATTTCGTAGCAGCCTGTCGGTATATGGATGATGCTAACAGATGGCGCTTCGTTGACAAAATAATAGAATTTTCCGCCACTTATGTTCGGTATACTATTGTAGGAATGAAAACCAATCAAAGCCAAGCCGTAAGCGCTGTCTTCGTCCAATTGAATTGGCGGAGCAAAGTCTGCAGTCAGCGTAGAAGTGTGACCTGGCAGGGTGAACAGAAGAGACATGACTGACACTGAAGAGGTTATACACTTTCTTTTAAAGACTCCCAAATGCGTCGCCAGTGCTCCACATCCAAAATCGGGTCAATTATATCAGAAAGGCTTGCGATTCGTCTGGCGAAACGAATCCTGTCCAAGGCCAGGCGTTCCCAATCCGATAAGCGTGAAGCGATGTATGCAAATCGCCACACGACCACATGATGAACCGTATAACACTCTTCATTGAAGGTCACCATTTTTTTATATCTATTATTGCTCATTTTTGACTTGTTGGTCGTAGAGAAATCTTAAATATAAATGACCGCAATTGGCCTGATCGAATGTCTGATAGCAATCGTTATTGTAGTAGATTTTCACACTTCCACCACTACTACTACTACTACTATTACTACTACTACTACCAGCATTCAAGTATCGGACCAGTTCCACAGGCGGCTTCAAGTTACCGAAACTGTCAAAATATGTTACTGTTTTCCCACCCTTCACGTAAGCTACCCAATGCGTTCCACGACTTTTTATCGAGTCCAGATTGACAATGGCACACTCTTTGTACATGGGCGTAGATTGAGGTACGTTGTCGCGCATGAAAACCCCAATGAAATTAGGAATTTTCAGGCGTTTGGCATACTTGACCAAGTCCACATCGTACAAAGGTCGCTTGCTATTGGTCAGCTTCACTGGGAGTTTTTTGCAAACTTCTTGAGGAAAAGACCATAGCCTCCGCGACTTGTTTTTCGCATAAACAGGCCAGATCCCTGCTTTCCGATGTTCTCCATCGCAGTATTGTGGCGCTTCTCTTCATCTAATTTCTTCTGAGCATTTTCGAGGAGATGATGGTCCTACTATGGTGCTGGCACCACCAGCCAACGATCCCAGTGCTCACATAGCTGCGAAGATGGGAAGCAAAGGCAGCAAACCTCCACTCTTTGCTTCGAAAGGTATTATTCGAGGTACTTTGATGTTTTTGCGACCACCCAATTTTTTGACTTGGGCTCGGGCTGCACGCAGTGCTACCAACGACGATTTTCGCAGAGCCTTTGCACCCAAGTTGGTCAGGCTTCAGTGTCTTCCGCAGATGATTGGCGATTTTCGAGACCACATCCTTCTTGAACGACCTCTGTTTCCTTGGACGTTTTGCACCTGTATGCCCATGCCCATGCCCAAATTACGCTTCGCCTTCATAGTTGTGCTGCGGCTTTCTCGTCGACTTTCGCGTCTTTGGACTTGACACGTTCCCAAGCTCGATTTTCCAGCACACAATCAGCCTTGTGTCTATCGTCCAGAGAATTGCTTTGCGAATATGCGATATCGTGGGATCTGCAAGCAGCATCTGGGGGGTTCATACCAGAGTCTCCACGTGCTAATTAATCTTTTCTGCAGTTTAGTACCCGGTCCACAGTACTGGTATCTAAGCAGATGCAGCTCGAACGGCAGACGATTGAACATTGTGAATTACGGACCCATTTACGATAGACCAAGGGCTCAATGGCTACTTGGCACTAAAGTGATGGAATTCGACAAAGATACGGAGGACATTCGCATCGATGTGAATTACGGCCCCATTTACGACAATCCAAAAGCGCAATGGTTGCTCGGTAGAAAGCTGATAGACTTCGACAAAGATACGGGGGACATTTGCATTGATGGTGTAACATACGAGGGCACTCCGGGACTATATAGTTTGATTTTCTACAAAAATCTCAAATACGCTAGAGCCGACTTGATGGCATACAAGCAAATTTTGACAGCTACAGGTGCGCATGTAGATGCGCGAGGCAGGTTGAATCCATCTCAGACTGCCAAATACGAAAATTTAATTCGACCAATGTTCAAAGACCCTCAGTCAAAAATAGGTGGAGGAGGTGGTCGAGGTCGTGGTCGTGGTCATGTTGGCGGCAATAATATCCCACATCAGTTGACATACAACACGAAACCTGTAGAATACGTATACTGGGATGACGTCAACGAGCTAGTTGACAGATATAGATTACTGGTTGTCGCCAAAACTGCTGGCAGCACCTTTACCGACAACGAGATCGTGACCTTCGTCAATGAGCCCAGAGAAGCAGGCTTTATTCGATAAATACAAGCGCAGACGTTTTGCACGCCACAGTACCATCATAAGCATCAACAAGTTCTCAACTATACGGCCAATGGGGACATTGATGCTGCATATGTGAAAATTTCCAATGATGAAACGCCAAGTGCACTCAATAATCTTGCCAACAAAAAATACGTTGATGACGTCATACAGAAGCTCAAAGATGACGTCATACACAAGCTCAAAGACGAGCTAGACTCCACAACAATCTAACAGCATTTGATATTCTAATGATGAAATTCATGTCACTTTCGATGAAAAAGCACGAAAATGCCAAGAAATTGTCACTGGATATTGTTGATATTCCAGCCTCTTAAGTAGAAGGTGTAACGCCCAGTGCAATTAGTGTATTGGCTCCACCATTAGCGAAATGAAGTCATCATCTGAGAAAAAACAATTGGTTAATGAACTCCATGCTCCAGCCAGAAGGAATTTTCCTGGCAGACGTACCATCATCAAAGGACTCGACGATCTGTGGCAGATGGACTTGGCTGATCTTCAAAAATACTCCAAAGCCAATAAAAACTTCAATTATATTCTCGTGGTGATTGACACCTTTTCCAAGTACCTGTGGGTGCGACCTTTGAAGATCAAAACTGGTCGAGACGTCACCGAAGCGATGAGTGACATATTGTCGAAAGCGAAAAGATGTCCTACGTTCCTACAATCCGATCTCGGAACTGAATTTTACAATTCCAGCTTCCAGGCTCTCTTGAAAAAGTAAAACATCAAACACTACAAAACGTATACCGTGAACAAAGCCACGTTCGCGGAGAGGGATATACGTACTCTTAAGGAGAATATATTCAAGTATTTCAGTTTGAATGGCACCTACAAGTGGCTGGACATTTTGCCGGACATAGCCAAAAACTACAACCAGCGCAAACATCGTACGATGGGCACGAAACCGTGTGACGTCACCAAAGACAATGAAGAAAAGGTGTACAAGTTTGCGTATGATTATGCGGGTCGTGCTGGCCGAAAAAAGTTCGAAATTGGGGACTTTGTGCGAATTAGCAAGGCCAAACATGTGTTCGAGAAGGGGTATACACCCAATTGGACGACGGAACTTTTCAAAGTTGTCAAAGTGAAAATCACGCAACCAATCACGTACTTGCTGGAGGACTTGGAAGGGCGACCAATCAGCGGCGCTTTCTACGAACAGGAACTACAAAAAACAAAAAATCCCGAAGTCATCTAGTGGAAAAAATCATCAGACGTAAGGGGCGTAAGGTTCTAGTGAAATGCATGGGTTTGACAATACACACAACAGTTGGATCGATGCCGAAAATCGCTTGTAATTCAATGGAAAAATGACACAGCTGCCACTGGAATGGGGGGCCTTTTTCACACTCTTCGTCGGAGTGAAGAATCCGCGTGCGCCGCTGTGAATATTTCAACTGAAAATATCCTCGTTGGTGCGTCAGTCTGTCGCTATGCTTGGTGGAATGCAGTTCGAATCTGAGGAGCCAACGTCTGATTACGAGTCGATGTCTTCGTCACTAGTGTCGGTGGAATACGATTCCTCATCATCATCAGAGTGGGCAGAACGTACTGCTGAATTAGATCGAGTTTGTGACATGTACAAAGAAGCCATCAAAACTGAACGTTTTTTTGTGTGCAACGCCACGTACGAGTTCCGAAACACTGACATTCTCACTGTTCAATGCGGAATAAGTTTTGCTCGGAGTTTCGTACCTGCAGTGAAACTCGTGTGGAAGGTCCACAACATATGCTCCAGCCTGTCTTTCAGCACGTTTGAATGTGGCACCTTCGTGGGGGCCATTAATCGTCTGTACAATAGCCGAATTGATCCGAATGCAGCCTACACCACCCGAATCAAACTCGACTGGGACGATGTCATGGATTTGGAATTACACACCTATGAAAAGACAAAAAAATGCGAGTTTCCAAGGATGACACCTACTTCTACCTAATGGAGCTCGAAATTCAGGAAATCCTGCATCTGGATGCGACAGTGTTGGTGGGAAGATTTGAATATTTACTCAATATGAACCTTTGTCAATTTTATCATGATTTATTAGCTAGTGCTAAAGATCTTGCTAGAAACAATGCTTTAACATTTGATGAGGCAATAAACTTGTGCACAATGTTATCAAAAGATGATAAACATATGTTTCCGCGAATGTTTAGTTTATATAAGGGAAAAAGTATTGTTTGATTACGAAATGAAATAAACATATATTGGACAGAGGTAGCGTTTCAATTCAGTATGCAGTGTGCAGTGAATCTGTGTGTGTGCAGAGAGAGAGAGAGAGATTCAGTACGAAACAAGACTCGACTCGTTTCGATGCTGGACTTCAGCCTTTCCTGCAAGTAAGTTAGCCGAAGCTAGTTTTACGTATACCGGCTCGGAAGATATAGTTGCATGTCTTTCGTAGTAAAGGAGCTACAAGAGTTCT
Source organism: Chrysolina americana (assembly GCA_958502065.1). NCBI lineage: Eukaryota > Metazoa > Arthropoda > Insecta > Coleoptera > Chrysomelidae > Chrysolina > Chrysolina americana. The sequence continues at coordinate 37,705,794 of OY293414.1, read as the reverse complement.
ACAATCAATTTGATCATTTTTACATGTTAATTGCCATAAGGATTTTTAAGATCCATTCTGGCAATTTTGGTTCCTTTCAAGGTCACGCGTCACTGCTTCGCGTTCATCGTGTGACGTAGTCGAGAGAGATCCAGTTGATTGATAACATTTTGCCAATAGAGCGCGGCGCACACATATTTTGAATTGAATTTAAAAAGACAAAAAGATTTCGGAGAACGAGGTTTGAACCAGCGGTTTAAGTTTGGTAGCGAGTGACGCTAGCCTTGTCTCCACGGAGACTTCGTACAAGTTGATGTACAAATGTGGGATATATATTTCTCCAGCTACCAGAGCACGGTGTTTGAATATTTAAAAAAAATAATGATTGTGAGTCTGATAATAATAATGATGTTTGGAATAAATGTGAAAAAATTGCGGTTCAACGGTGGTCTAGCGTTTCAACAAGCTATGTGTATAGGGTGTCTCAAAAAATATCATTTAAGAGAGAAAAATATGGCGGCTGCTCGTTTGATTTAGTATACCTGGTGTACCAACATATTATTTAAGAGAAAATAACATGGTGGGTGCTTGTCTTATTTAGTATACAGGGTGTCTCAAAATGTATAATTTAAGAGAATAAAAAAATGGCGGCTGCTCGTTAGATTTAGTATACAGGGTGTCACAAAACTTATCATTCAAGAGAAAAAAAACATGGCTGCTCGTTAGATTTAGTATACCTGGTGTACCAACATATCATTCAAGAGAAAAAACATGGAGGTTAAAGAAAAAAACACATGGAGGGTATGGGGATTCAAGTTAAAAAAAAAACATGGCTGCTTCTGAGTGGTCAACGCTCATCATAGTTGTACAGGGACGTCTCACAAATTTTATTGGGGAAAATATATACAGGGGCGTTTTGATTTAAACATCATTGCTCTTGGAAAAAAGATAACAGCTTCTGTCATTTGTCATATGTCTCATCATAGATAGAAAATATCTACCGAGTGTTTGAGAAAAAAAAACATGACCACCATTTGACATCATGAAGGAATACATCAAATCTATCAGTGTACAAAAAACGCATTAACGATATGTCGGATCTATACGAATCATCGAAAAATAAGCACTTCCGGTTTGAAAAAATTGATGTAGAAGAAGAGTAATAGTGAATTCGGATTATCCACATCGAGGAGAGTTCAAATATGCAATAAAATGGCCACTTCCGGTTTTCACTTCCGGTTGTCCGATTTCGATAATTTTGGCATCAATGGATTCGTTTCGATGTCAAGAAACATTTTTAAGCATTATTCAATGCCAAAAGGGCATAGGAGGCTATCTTCGTTATTAGTAAAGATACAGAAACGTGCGGCTACTCTAATAAGACAACTTTTATGGGGGATCAAGAAAATGATAGCATTTCCTTCCGTCAACTGCCATAAGTGCCATAAACCTCACATTTTAATGCGTTATGTACTCATCGCTCAAATGTTAGAAGTCGGTTCGTTAACGTTTGACATTTTTTTGTATAGAACGTCGCTCAATATATCGGCGGCGCCTCACACTCGATATCTGTCAGTTGTCATTGGTAATATCGTTGAAGAAAAAAATAATATGTGACAAATAAACATGGTTGTACAGGTCAGATGGAAAATGGGTCATTGGGAGTAGCAAAGTATTCAGCAATAGTATATACAGGGCGTATCGCACGTTATTTAAGAGAAAAAAACATGGCTGATGCAAGTGTCAAATGTCATGTGGAAAATGGGACGCAGAAAATACGTATCATTGGGGATATGGGGACCCAATAGAAAAATATGGTGATATTTCATACTGAGTGTTCCAAAAATTTGTTAGACATACACAGAATGTTCAAAAACTATTCAAGATATGAAAAAAACCGCTAATAGGACGTTTCAATCCTAATCAAGAAGGTATACAGAGCATCTCATTTATAAAAAAAAAACATGATGTTTTAACAGGAGTTTAGCGTTTCAACGTGCGATCCCAATCTGAAATGTATTACATGTCATCGAGACCGAATACGTCAGCGCTCTCTATCATCAGGAAGGTGCCCAATATGTGAATTACCAACCTTTTTGGACCTTTACGAATCATCAGAAAATAAACACTTCCTATGATTAAAAATAGAGCATTGATAAGGGTCCAAATTTAGTTACTATCGGTCGTGCGATTTCAATAATTTCGATACCAATGGGTTTGTTTCGATGTCAAGAAACATTGTTAAGCATTTTCCAATGCCAAATGGGCATAGGACCCTAACTTCGTTATCAGTAAAGGTAGAAACATGCGGGTACTCTAATAAGACAACTTTTATGGGAGATCAAGTTTGATCAAAGCAGAACGAACTAACCTTATAAAACGTCTATTTTAGTCGCATTTTTGCATCTTTTACCGTTTCAAATTTTAGCTGTTTTTTTCGAACGCAAAAAACGGTTATTGTGGTCGCATTTTGGCATATTTTAGCGTTTCTAATTTCAGTTGTTTTTTCGAACGCAAAAACGTGTATTTTGAGCAATTTTGAAATGCCAAATCTTCATAAGAAACATAGAGTTTTTCGGTTTAATTTAAGGCTGTTTTTTAGAACGCGAAAAACGTTTATTGTGGTTGCATTTTTGCATGTTGAAGCGTTTCAATTTTCAGTTGTGTTTTTTGGAACGCGAAAAACGTATATTTTGATCACATTTTTGCAGTTTTACTCTGTTTCTCTTTTTTTATCCATTATCAGGTGGGTGGGGAGAGGGTTAAGCAACTTTAATTTCTTCTCGACATAAGACTTGTTTAATTGAAACCAATCTGATTAATTCCCGCCCATTGCAAGTATGCGGTCAGTTATTTCTCCAAGACTGTCTGAATCCATATCACATTTTTAATCTCGAGGAGTTTCAGATCTGAGTGCGATAAGTAAAATTTAGATATTTTTGTTAACTATTTTCTTTAGGAATTTTCAAATTGATGCTTTTTTATTCAACCAAATGCTTCTTCACTATCAATAAAGCTGTAGCTCAGCTATTACCTACGTGGTCAGTTTGATTTTAGTTGCAGAGCATCATAGGAGAACCCTATGGGTATAGTTTAATCTCTTATCGTATTTTAATCTTGAGGAGTTTTAGATTTTAGTGTGATAAGGAAAATTTTGATATTTTTGTAAACTATTTTCTTTAGGAATTTTCAAATAGATGTTTTTTATTCAACCAAATGCTTCTTCACTATCAATAAAGCTGTAGCTCAGTTTCATATGTTTGTGTGCGAAGTACAATTAATCCAATGAACCGAATATACCTTTCAAATGTGATTTTAACAACAAGTATCATTAGAGAATCAAAAATGATATTAATATGAAGCAGATTCAAAATATTTCAAAATTCAGCGTTTGTTGAATATTGCTATCAGTCCGTTTCCACATCACCCAGGAAGTAGGACTGCCAATGCGTTACCCTTTTTTTTATTGTGGAAGACTCCCCAGTAGGCATAGCATAACCACCAATCATGAGAAAATATTCATCAAATAATACATTTTATTTCAGTATATATATACAAAGTTATTATGAGGTATCCATCAAATTTTCATTTATTGAATAATGTCCCCAAGGTAAAGTTTCATCTGAGTTTGGTATCAGGTAGCGTTTATCGTCATGTGGGTTGAGCGCAATTTTGTCCTGTACAATTGAGTGTACTTGATGTTTCTCAGAGCGGATTAGTCTCTGGGTTACAGTCATACATTTCCAACTGTTCAGACATTCCACATAATCATCGAATGTAATCTTAGTTCTAACCACAGACGATTTCACGCCCTCAGCCTTCTTAGTTGTTCCAAAATTCATCAATATCTCATTGATTTCATCCTCATCATACTCAGCTTCTTCCATTTCCCTTCTTTTTTCGATAATGTCAGCATCTGATGTCAACACTTTCGTAGCATACAATTTGGAGCGAAGTCCTACATAATCAGTCATCAGCACGCCACTATTTTCATCTTTCATCATACCCAATACTTTCTTGTTGACCTGAGGAATTCCGTAAATGTTGTCGGAGGGATAGTCTGAAGTGTCAAAATGTTTGTGGCAGTCCTCCTTCATAACTACATAGGGGTCCTGATGCAGCTCGTATACGAAAGAATCTGTATCAGTGTACATAACGGTACAGTCCTCTCCAAAACGTTCAGCCATATAACCATAGTGGAAATCATAGATGGTAGTTTTCGCTAAATCCAATATAGCCTGCCCCACATATATAGGCTTGTTCAGGAAAATCTGCAGCTTGTTAAGCTCAACAGCCACCAAGTTTTCACTGAAGATGGTGCAATTTTTAAACTCCGGTTTTGAAATATAGGCTTCTGCACCATATCTTCCACTCCACTCAGTTAGAAGGTGGATGTTGACCCTCTTTCGGACGTTCTCCATAGTTTTACCGAAGACTGCGTTGTTCATCAATTTAAAAAGATTTTTTTCAAAGTCATTTGTTGCCTTCTTGCGGAGCTCCGTATTGAGATCGATATATGACTTCAACCAGGGACTTTGTTTAAATTTAAGAACACGGTGGATTTTCGTCAACACCAGTCCATTTGCTAGAGCCTGCTTCAGTGTCCTGTAGTGTATGATATATTTCTCCTTTGAGTGTAAAGTGGCCATTAATTTAGTTACATCTCGCACATTCTCAGGAGGCATCATCGTTTTTGAATTTATGTGTTGTGGACAGAACGGTATATCTTTATGCTTATCATGTAAGTGTTTAGGATACTCCAAGTCTACTTCCAACATGTATCCTTCATCGGCATCATCTGTCACAGTTGTGACATCAATATTTGTATCTGCCCATTCGAACCCGCCATAAGGAAGGTACTGTGACATAGCTCATCCGTACTGATTGTTGACATCGAAGTACATCAGGAAAGTTGAGGGTTTGGATGGGTTATAGCTGTTGGGCATATATTTATTGTTTGCGTGAGCTCGGCGTTTGGAGCAAACTTGACTTAGACCTCCTCGAATACCTCGCTCGACAAATAGAAACATGTCGACATCAGTGAGAAGTTCAAACTCAATTCCGGTATACTTCATCATGGCATCCCACGTATAGCCCGGTAGTGTGGAATAGTGCGCAGGATCGAGTTTATGTGACTTGAGGATGCAGGTTCTGAACATCTCAAAGACATCAGCCAACAGGAGAATATCAGTTTTCATGTATAAGTCCACATAATCACCGAGATTCTGGCAGTTGAATGTGGTCCATACATCCTGAGCTCGTCGATACAAACGTCGGGGGCAGGGTTTATTTTCCAGCTGGTTATAAAATTCATCTTGAGATGGTAGAGCTGTTTCATCGAATCGACTAAACGAATCAATGTAATCATAAGGCATAACTCCTTTCTTCGTCAACAATTTGAACTGATCTTTAGCTACATCGGGAAACTGTGACTTCAAATAGGGAAACTCGGGAAGATATGATGCTAGTTTATCCAATGAACAAGCCATGAATCGAAACGAGTCAATAAACCTAAATTGAATTGGGGTATCATCAACGTGCTTAGTGAAGGAAATATATTTCTCTTTGGTAATGGGGAGTAGATCAAACTTTCCAGCCATTCTTGTAGCAATGTCACTAACGATGAAGTGTGCATCATATCCACTTAAATTATGAAAAACAACCGGAACAGTGTGAGTGTCCTTGTAGTTGATATTGCACCCTTCATGAGCAGCTCCCCGATAGTTATTTCCGGAAATCAAGTGGTTGTGATCTCGAACTTTCTTACATTCCGGAGTGAAAGGTTGCTCGCAAATATGGCAGTGTGAAGCAAGTTTGAATTGTGCTTCCTGCACCCAAGTCATATTGATATCATAAGGACACCAAAAAACTGTTGCCATATCCTCAGCCAATTGAGACATTTCATCAGCAAACCACGCCATACAGTCCTGCCCACGATGAGACTTATAAAATGAAAGTGTATTATCATATGAACATTTCACGTAGTATCCTATAGCAGCTGGAACGTGATGCTGAGGTTTCTTGGGATCTTCAACTGGTGTCAAGGCCGATTCCAAGTCAGCATAAACCACGAAAGGTGCCTTCTCTTTGTTTTTGAAATTTTTAAACTTCAAAATATTTTTTCCCGGCTCTGGCATCCTTATTGCAGTTTCATTTGATTTTTGGCAGTCCTCAGTATGTTTATTCAGTTTTCCTTCAGAGCGAAAGTAGTGGAGGCAACGGTCACAGAAGAATTTTTGACCATGTTCTTTACTCAGCTGTTTGGAAAGAAGCCTCGACATGTTTTTAATCCATACAAAATGGTATTTGGTAGAAGCATCGGAATGTTCACCAGAATAACGGTCTTGCACCAAGAGAAGATTAACGTGTCTATCCTTCTTATCCTTAGTCAGATAAGATGGGAATATTTGGAGTGATTTTTTAATCTGTTGTAGCATATATACGTTAATGGAAATGTCGTTTTGTTTTTCAAAGTTGGGGATCTGCCGCATTGTCATTGGCCATCGAATTCCTTTCAGCTTAAGAACCTCCGAATAGTGAGGGTATGATGAAGTTCTACCAATATTTATTTGCGCTGGATGTAAAGCAGAAGTAACGGCCCAGGCAAAGCATGCTTGATCATCATTTTTGACATTGACGCAAGCTTTTTTTTTCTTGATTTGAGGTGGCAACTTGATGTAGGAAGATCCAAGCTGCGGAGTAAACTTGTTGATGTTTACTCCCAGATTAACCACTTTCTTCAACGCCCACCCTGAATCTTTCTCTTGAAATTCTTCAAGATCTTTCATGATTGGAGCAATAACTTTATCTTGGAACCATTCCTCCAGATTGGTGTCCCGGTAAATTGGTGAGTTTGTAGTAGTAAAGTATTTATACTCCTTTACTACACTAGCTCCCTTCACTATCTCGAATTCTCCACAGAAAACAGAGTTCACCTTGACTGACGTTTCCTTCTTGAGAGCGTCATGAATGCGGCGTTTGAAGATTGCTCTAGAGTCAATCAGGAATGAGCCGGGGTCCTTGTGTTTGAGGTTGGAAATAACACCAGTCCTGATTCGGCTATTGAAAGCTGAGTCGGATTCATTCCATTTCACACGTTCCCTCGCTCCTTCAGGTCGAGAAGAATGCCCTGCCCCTTTTTTCTGCTCGGCCTTAAACTGATTCCTCATCGTCAGGATATTTCTTAAACACGCTTCCAGATGCTGCTTCTCTCCCATAGAAGTTGCATTCTTCATCGCTTTCCGAATCCTTCTCATCCCCTTGGTACACTCCTCAAGGCCCTCTCGTGCAACTTCATCATTATAATTTGGGATGATGACTCCCAGTGTGGTGGCAATATACCGCACAAGATCAGTAAATATTGACATTGTGATAACTGTAATTATAAAAAATTCTACTGTTAAACGTTCAACGTTCTAAAGTAGACTTATATGAGTGAAGTTGAGAAAAGTACCCATATTTATAATGTCGCAGGGCAGGCTCGCCGCGCTCCTACGATGATTTTTTTTTGTGTATGGTCACCTTTAGTGAGCCATTTTTACACTTAATAACTCTCAATTTTCACCTAGAAGCCAGTCGAATAATATTAGATTTTTGCATTATATTCAGGTCACTAGTCTAGTCTCACCCTGTATGATGTAAAGTCCCAATCTCCACCCAGTGGAACTCCACTGTACGTAGTTTTACCGATTTACCGGAAATTCCTGACTAGTTTTCAACTTTATTAATTTGTGGCCCCAAACAGTCGAGCACCCGGTATACAGAACACTTAGAGCAAGGTTTCGACACGCTAGTCTCTTGTTGGGTGGAAAGATTCCGTGGCTCCATTTGTTTTCACAAATTATTTTATTTCAATTCGATTTCTCATCAGGTTGGTCAAATCGGAAAACGGGTATAGATTCCTCGGCGAAGGAATACGTGTATTTCTTCGGCGTTCAAGAATCACGTTGGTTTATGGTTTTTCTCGGGGCTCTCCGAATATCGGACTGCCCTAGGAATCGAGATATCTGAAATTCCGACTTTCAATATCTCCCTAGATCTAGGGAGTATTTAGTGACTTTCGTCAAATACTCCCTAGAAAACGCAGATAACGGGACTTTAACGGTCATTTGCCCAAATCCCGCGCGTTTTCGCGAGCTAGGGTTTTGTTCAGCCAAGGGCGACGCCCACTTTGGCCCTCTAGGCCAATGGGTGTCGCGGATTCAGCAGTCAGGATTGCATAAATATGCAAGCAGCGAAGCAGCAGACAGCCACTCTTTCTTGTCGAATTGCAGTGTAATAATCAATTTCGTGTTTCCGTTAAATAACTCACGTTTGTTTGGCTTTGCCTTTTGTTTCTGCATTTCATCGTTTTGGCTAGCAGTTAGAGTCAGGTTCTCGGTAATAATAATTCAGTTCACAGTAGATTCATAACGTTTTGTTTCTATCTTAAAGGGGGTTAGACTCACTTGTACGGTTTACAGGTGTTTTATTCGCGCTACGAAAGTACGTTGATAGGTAGTTTAACTCTCGAGCAATAATCAGTGTAAAGTGATCTTTTGCAACGGACACTTAGGGATTTAACTTCATCAAAGTTATTTCCCGACTTAATACCTGTACGCGACGTTGACGAAAAATCCCCATCGTATGAAAAGGGGTCAGGCACCAAAACGAGATCTCACCTGATACAATCGGCTCGATCGTAGAGTTCCACGAAGATTGTATCGTTCGAGCTTAAATTCCTCGGCCTGTCAAGACATCATTAGCTGCGACTTTGTCGTTGGCGAGCCACATTTCCTGTGGTACCTAGGGGTTTCGCGTCCTTCCCATACCTATTTCCTGCAGCTGTTCTCGGCTTTTCCACCTGAGACAGTCTGGTTAGGCTCCGTGATCCTTTTACCCAAATCTCTGTCTTGGTTTTTGTCACATCCAGTTGTAAATTTTTGAAGTAAAATTTTTCAAGTTTAATTTTTCCTTTTGGTGCTTCACACAATTTTGAAGTTAGGAAATTTTATATTGATAGTTTTCTAAACCGTGAATCCTTCCTCCCTCGTCCATTTCCCGGCGAGGTCTTGTTAGGTGTTAGGTTAGTTAGCTATAGGGTGACCCTTCTCATCGTCACACTTGAGTTGGGTCGACGCGAGGTCGATTTTAGTGCACTTCTCCTTTGCCACACACTTGCACACGCAAGTAGCCCGACAATACATTACAGCCGTAATTGTTGTCTTTTAGAGCAATGACGAATATGAGATTGAGATCTCATATGCTCGCGGAGGAGAATACCCAAGCCGTGTTCGCCGGCGCTGGGCTTTCTCGGACACCTCCGCCGTCGGGTGACATAGACGCCAGGCGTCTATTCCCCGAAGCGTCGCGACGCCTCGACGGAGACGTCCCCCAGGTACGTACTACCGGGGAATACCGTGAGTTGACGATGTCAACTACCTTGTCCCCGAGAAGTGTGCTGGACCAAGGTACTTTAGAGTCGAGCTTAGACGGAGGGAGGCAGCCTTCCCCGTCGGCTCAGGTAGGGTTAGTAACCGATTCCGCGGGAGTTGTCACAACTCCACCTTTGGAAGCCCGTTTGGAGCAATTTAGAATAACGAGAAATGTTTCTGTTTGTAGGTCGGAGGGCTACGAAGGAGTCCGTGCTGGCGAAGCTCGAGGGGTACGCCCCCCCGGAATGCGCCGAAGCGCTCCGGGGTCATCGGGTATGCCGCACGCACCACAGCGGAGGCCAGATGAAGTAGATGTGCATACCCTAAGGGAACCGGGTGATGCTGAGGCCCTAGTGGAAGAACTAGGGGGTGGTGGAAGGCTCTCGGAGGGAGTTGGGAATGCTCGCATTCCCATATCTCTCCAGGGGCGGGTTCAGCGTACCTCCCAAGGGATACATTATGCACAGCCAATTCAAGCAACAAGAGCTACGAAGGCAGATTTCGAGTCAGGTGTCGGCTGGGACACGGGAGTTGCCACCCGAAATCCCTGGGTGACGACGTCCTTGCCCTCCAGGTCACTTGGAGCAGAGCGGTGGGCGGCTGAAGAGGGTTTCGGAGAAATCCGAAACTTTGCGGAAGCCGTCCATCCACACCGGATTACGAGACAATAATGTCGCAGGGCAGGCTCGCCGCGCTCCTACGATGATTTTTTTTGTGTATGGTCACCTTTAGTGAGCCATTTTTACACTTAATAACTCTCAATTTTCACCTAGAAGCCAGTCGAATAATATTAGATTTTTGCATTATATTCAGGTCACTAGTCTAGTCTCACCCTGTATGATGTAAAGTCCCAATCTCCACCCAGTGGAACTCCACTGTACGTAGTTTTACCGATTTACCGGAAATTCCTGACTAGTTTTCAATTTTATTAATTTGTGGCCCCAAACAGTCGAGCACCCGGTATACAGAACACTTAGAGCAAGGTTTCGACACGCTAGTCTCTTGTTGGGTGGAAAGATTCCGTGGCTCCATTTGTTTTCACAAATTATTTTATTTCAATTCGATTTCTCATCAGGTTGGCCAAATCGGAAAACGGGTATAGATTCCTCGGCGAAGGAATACGTGTATTTCTTCGGCGTTCAAGAATCACGTTGGTTAATGGTTTTTCTCGGGGCTCTCCGAATATCGGACCGCCCTAGGAATCGAGATATCTGAAATTCTGACTTTCAATATCTCCCTAGATCTGGGGAGTATTTAGTGACTTTTGTCAAATACTCCCTAGAAAACGCAGGTAACGGGACTTTAACGGTCATTTGCCCAAATCCCGCGCGTTTTCGCGAGCTAGGGTTTTGTTCAGCCAAGGGCGACGCCCATTTTGGCCCTCTAGGCCAATGGGTGTCGCGGATTCAGCAGTCAGGATTGCATAAATATGCAAGCAGCGAAGCAGCAGATAGCCACTCTTTCTTGTCGAATTGCAGTGTAATAATCAACTTTGTGTTTCCGTTAAATAACTTACGTTTGTTTGGCTTTGCCTTTTGTCTCTGCAATTCATCGTTTTGGCTAGCAGTTAGAGTCAGGTTCTCGGTAATAATAATTCAGTTCACAGTAGATTCATAACGTTTTGTTTCTATCTTAAAGGGGGTTAGACTAACTTGTACGGTTTACAGGTGTTTTATTCGCGCTACGAAAGTACGTTGATAGGTAGTTTAACTCTCGAGCAATAATCAGTGTAAAGTGATCTTTTGCAACGGACACTTAGGGATTTAACTTCATCAAAGTTATTTCCCGACTCAATACCTGTACGCGACGATGACGAAAAATCCCCATCGTATGAAAAGGGGTCAGGCACCAAAACGAGATCTCACCTGATACAATCGGCTCGATCGTAGAGTTCCACGAAGATTGTATCGTTCGAGCTTTAATTCCTCGGCCTGTCAAGACATCATTAGCTGCGACTTTGTCGTTGGCGAGCCACATTTCCTGTGGTACCTAGGGGTTTCGCGTCCTTCCCATACCTATTTCCTGCGGCTGTTCTCGGTTTTTCCACCTGAGACAGTCTGGTTAGGCTCCGTGATCCTTTTACCCAAATCTCTGTCTTGGTTTTTGTCACATCCAGTTGTAATTTTTGAAGTAAAAATTTTTCAAGTTTAATTTTCCTTTTTGGTGCTTCACACAAATTTTCAAGTTAGGAAATTTTATTTAGATAGTTTTTCTAAACCGTGAATCCTTCCTCCCTCGTCCATTTCCCGGCGAGGTCTTGTTAGGTGTTAGGTTAGTTAGCTATAGGGTGACCCTTCTCATCGTCACACTTGAGTTGGGTCGACGCGAGGTCGATTTTAGTGCACTTCTCCTTTGCCACACACTTGCACACGCAAGTAGCCCGACAATACATTACAGCCGTAATTGTTGTCCTTTAGAGCAATGACGAATATGAGATTGAGATCTCATATGCTCGCGGAGGAGAATACCCAAGCCGTGTTCGCCGGCGTTGGGCTTTTTCGGACACCTCCGCCGTCGGGTGACTTAGACGCCAGGCGTCTATTCCCCGAAGCGTCGCGACGCCTCGACGGAGACGTCCCCCAGGTACGTACTACGACGATGTCAACTACCTTGTCCCCGAGAAGTGTGCTGGACCAAGGTACTTTAGAGTCGAGCTTAGACGGAGGGAGGCAGCCTTCCCCGTCGGCTCAGGTAGGGTTAGTAATCGATTCCGCGGGAGTTGTCACAACTCCACCTTTGGAAGCCCGTTTGGAGCAATTCCGTTTAACGAGAAATGTTTCTGTTTGTAGGTCGGAGGGCTACTCAGGAGTCCATGCTGGCGAAGCTCGTGAGGTACGCCCCCTCGGAATGCGCCGAAGCGCTCCGAGGTCATTGGGTGTGCCTCACGCACAACAGCCAAGGCCAGAAGTAGATGTGCATACCCTAAGGGAACCGGGTGATGCTGAGGCCCTAGTGGAAGAACTAGGGGGTGGTGGAAGGCTCTCGGAGGGAGTTGGGAATGCTCGCATTCCCATATCTCTCCAGGAGCGGGTTCAGCGTACCTCCCAAGGGATACCAAATGCACGGCCTGAACAAGCAGTAAGAGCTAGAAAGGCAGATCTTGAATCAGGTGTCGGCTGGGACACGGAAGTTGCCACCCGAAATCCCTGGGTGACGACGTCCTTGCCCTCCAGGCAACTAGGAGCAGAGCGGTGGGTGGCTGAAGATGGGTTCGGAGGAATCCGAAACTTTGCGGAAGCCGTCCATCCACACCTTTTTACGAGACATGGCGCCCAACGTGGGGCTGCTGAAGACAGACCGTCTTCAGGGATCTGCGGGTGTAGCCTTCCTCCTGCAAACAGAATTAGAGTTCGGGATCTCTCTCCTGAGAGACTCCCGGTTGATGAAATGGTTATGGGTGAACCGGAAACCCTTTGGCGTCCATATGGCACGTTTACCCGGTTGCCAACCGGGAATCGGCATTATAGGGAATCTGAGGATGTCCCTCGAGTTGCTCGAAACGTCGCTTCCAGCCCCGGTGATGTCCACAGGAGTGGATATTACCCATCGAGGAGGCCAGTGCCCACAGTCCGGATTCAGGAGAATCCTAGAAGACCAGTGACGGGGGTCGACGACGTGCTCGTGCGACTCGCAGACTTGCTGGAGGATAGACGTCGGGGAACCCTAAACGGTGTTGATGGGGGTTTAATCAACAACAAACCACATCCCAGTTTCAGTGGGCTTCCTCACGAAGATCCAATCCAATTTATCCAATCCTCTGAGGATTATTTGGGGGGCTTTGATCCAACCGTCTGGGTGAGCGTTGCAGCTCAGTGGCTCAAGGGAGCAGCCCAGCAGTGGTATGCTCCATATCGAAACTCACGCCTAAACTGGCAGTTTTTCACAAATCGGCTCCAGGAACGGTTCGATAACGATCTGTTGGTCTCGAGCTTAGAAGCGGAGTTCTTTGGCACTGACCAGCCGAAGGGAGAGTCAATAACTTCCTTCATCCTGAGCAAGTGGAGTCTTTCACAAAGGCTCTACCCAGAGATGGACGAAAGAAGGGTTGTGCGATTAATATTGAACCGGATCAGGCCGGACATTAAAGTCCATTTGCAATTGCATAGATTTGCCAAAATCACAGTTTGCGAAAATTCAAAAAACTCCAACAGGAGCCATCAGGGGGCTCCATCGGAGTAGGTACTCCTTCAACACCGTTTTGCGGTTCTGTGACAGTGTTGGACTGTCATAGAAATTATGCGGCATGTATTCCCAACAAGGAGGAGGAGAAGGAGTTCCAGGATGTTGAAGCTGGAGTCGTTTCAGCCGAAACGCCACCGTCATCAGGCAAACTACATTGGGCAGACCGGTCAGATTGTGAATCCGTTTGTTTCAGTGTGGTAGATGAGCGTGTGGATCGCGCCACTGGTGGTAGGCGGAAAAAAGTTCACTCGTCGGCAGACGTTAAACGTAGAGGGTTGAAAGTCATTTCAAAAAAATCAGGTTCTAGTTTTGGAACGAATGAAAGGGGTTATGAATCATCTTCAGGTTCATGGAGTTGTGAGATCATCGAGGTACCCCAGGTCGTTGTTGGTGGGTCGTTCCATCCGCCACAACACAAGGTTTCGGAGTTAGTGATCGGTATACAGAAGAACCAGGAGGGGCCTGTTGTCAAAGAGAGTGCTAGGGCACTGCAAACTGGGCACAGGTCCGGTATAGGCACAAGTCGAGATGAAAAGGTGTATCCAAGGGAAGATTGCGAATCAAGGTTTCGGAACGAAAAAGTCGTCGAGAGTGACGTACTCTTTTCGGTTCCACTTCGGGGTAGTGAAGACACCGAGGGTGGTGGTCTGTCACTCACTCCCACACAGGACGCAGGTTTCGAGGTCGATGCATGCCAAGTCTCAAGGACGGTATCGAGGGGCAGAGCAGATGGGATCGCAGGTGCGAATCGCCATTCCCCGTTGGTAGATACCAGAGGCGTGGTAGGCATGTCATCTGAGAGAGTTACACGTCTTAGTCAGGGCGGAGGCGAGGTTCCTGGGGGATGCAATCGCCAAGTCCCATCGTTAGCTGCAGTTGGTGCTGCAGTACTTGATGTCAATCGCAAGTCGGAACTTCTGAGTTTCATTGAGACCGACCCGCTTAGGAAGAAGTCGGAGGTGGATCTGCTGGATCCATTGTGTCTATATCGTCGCTGTGATACTAGCTTAGCGAACAACAAGGTTGAGGGACGATTGCATCAGTTGCCGCGAATCGAGGCTGAACTGATGGGTCGTCGAGTTAGGGTTTTGGTGGACAGCGGAAGTTCGCTAAATCTCCTGAAACGTAGTTTGTTGCCTGTCACCTGGAGGGTGGATAGGAAGCAAGTGACACCGTTGCTGCTTGCATGCGCCGGTCGTGGCATCACCAGTCTAGGGGAGACAATAGTCGAACTGTTAATAGATGGTGTTGTTCACGAAGTTGTCGTGCAAGTCGTGGATGATCTTGTCGAGGATCTTCTGCTCGGGTGTCCCTGGCTGGCATCAAACGAGGCTATGGTCGACTTTGCACGTCGCACCATGTACGTTGGAAAGGGGCCTAGGCAAACTATTTTCTGGGCGGAGGAGGTCTATCTTCCACCAGAAAAGTTCCCTGAACCACAGGTAGCGGACGAACAGCTACCGGCGTTCTCGAGAAAGGAATTTCGGAGTCTTATCCGAGAGTTTGGAGACGTCTTTTAGGAATCTCCAAGGCAACCAGTGACGAGGGCTGCTTGCCACAAAATCCGATTGAAGGAGGAGCTACCCTTCAAGCTCCGTCCGTACAAAGTTTCCGATCAGAAGAGGGCTCTTATCCAAGAGGAGGTGGATAAGATGCTCGCTGCAGGTGTCATAAGTAGGTCCCATTTTGCCTTTATTAGTCCGGTCGTTATCGTCACGAAGAAGGACGGTACGGCTCGGTTTTGTGTCGACTACAGGAAGTTGAATAGTCTGACAATACCCGAGTCGTCGGTATTGCCAGGTATTCACGAGACTATCAAAGAGCTCGGAACGGCGAGAGTGTTCACTTCTTTGGATCTGAAGTCTGGGTTTTGGCAGATACCCATGGATGAGGCTAGTAAAAAGTATACAGCTTTTGCTACGCCAGATGGAGCTTGTTATGAGTTTAACTCAATGCCGTTTGGTCTAACGAATGCACCTGGAAGTTTCCAAATCCTTATGACGGAAGTGTTGGTTGGTTATGTCGATAAATTCGTCAAAGTATATCTAGACGACATAATCGTTTACAGCGAAGATGAAAAGGAGAACCTCTACCATCTCCGCCTTGTGCTGGAGAGGTTCAGAGCACATGGCCTGTGGTGCAGTTTAAAGAAGTGTAACTTCGCTCAGCGTAGGCTGGAGTACTTGGGGCATGTGGTGACGGAAACGTCAAACGAACCAATGCCAGGTCATGTGTTAGCGGTTCAACAATTCCCGCTACCCAAGAATGTCTCTCAGCTCCGAGGATTCTTGGGCACCGTTGGTTGGCTACGGGAGTTCATCCCGAACTTAGCGGAGTTGGAGGCTCCGATAAGTGATATGCTCAAGTCGAAGAAAGGTCGAGACCTTAAGTGGAACTCTCAAGCATTGGAGGCGTTTGAGAGGATCAAGGAAGTCGTGGGCCGTCCTATGGTCTTGGCCAGGCCGGACATGACTCTCCCGTTTTTCCTGCAGACCGATGCATCTGGGGTAGGCATCGCTGCAGTTCTGTATCAAGTCGATTGTCACGGCGACAGAAGGATCGTTTCGCATGCTAGTGCCAAGCTCAAGGGCGCGGAATTAAACTATCATGTGAACGAGACTGAATGTTTAGCCATTGTTTGGGGTATCAAGCGATACCGTCATTATTTCGAAGACCGTCCATTCACTCTTCGAACGGACAGCAAAGCGTTGACTTGGTTATCCAAGTTCAAGGACGCAAAAGCGAAGTTAACTCGTTGGGCCTTACTTCTACAGGAGTATTCCTTCACTGTGGAGCACGTCGCAGGTCGAGACAATCAGCTAGCTGATTTCTTGTCCCGTAATCCCTCGGGGTCTCACAGTGAAGACTTGGATGCTGATGTAGAGCGTATGGGGTTGCCACCTATGAAGGTGCAATTGTCTGAACACCAAGGTGTGGTGAGCGTCGTAGAGACGCCGGCTGAAGTGGTCGTGCGGCGGCAGGCCATAGATAGGGAGACGCAAAGGTTGAGGGCGCGTATCAGAACGATACAGGAGTTAGGTCCTATGTCCAGGGACGATCTTCGTTTTATCAACAAGTTTTCAGATGTCCAAGGTGTTGTATATGTTTCTTCTGCTGGTAAACGGCTATTGTATGTGCCCGAGGCGCTCCGTGAGGACGTGTCGGCTTATTACCATGAACACCCGACCGCTGGTCATCCTGGTCAAGAGGAAACCTTACGTGCCTTGAAACGGCACTATTGGTGGCCGGCCATGGAGGACTACGTCCGGGCCTACGTGAGAGGTTGCCTAGTCTGCCAGTGCGTTAAAGCCGTACGGCATCAGGAAGCGGCACCGCAACGGCCTAGTGTGCCGAAGCGACCGTGGCAGATGCTGGCTGTTGACGTCCTGGGGCCCTATGCAGCCTCAAGGAGGGGAAACAGGTTCGTGGTAATTGCCGTCGATATGTTTTCAAAGTGGGTTGAAGCCAAGGCCACTAAAACAGGCACGTCGAAAGTAATTTCTCGTTTTCTAGACGAAGAAATTTTATCTCGTTGGGGTTGTCCAGAAGTCGTCATTTCTGACAACGGCCCGCAGTTTCAGAGCAATCATCTGCTTAAATACTACGATTTGAAGAACATCGAGGTCAAATTTTCACCTGTTTTTCATCAACAGGCGAACCCTGTCGAGCGAAGGGTCCAGGAACTGAAGAAGTGCCTAAGAGCAAGGATGCTGGAAACCACTTCGGAAGGGCTTTGGGAAGAAGGTCTGGCTGCAAGTCTCTATTGCTTACGGAACCGTAAGAATAGAGCAACAGGGGAGACTCCAGCGGAGTTATTGTTAGGATATACACCTGGTCGTCCAGGAGATTGGAGGCTACCTATGTACCGAGATCCGGTACATAATAGCTCCGAAGATCGGCAAGAACGTCTTGCAAAGGCAGCCAGACGTCAGGCAGTTTATCAGAGGAATTTATTCCCTGATAAAGATCTACCGTCGCCACGGACCTACGGGGTCGGCGACCGCGTTTTAGTTAGGAATTTCGTCAAAGGAAACTTCGGAGGTACACTGTCAGGACCGCATCCGATCACGAGGGTGATGGGGCGAGACAGTTACCTCGTAGATAGGAACGGCACCGAGAGGCTGGTGCACGTAGACGATATCCGTTCTTGGGTAAGCAGGACTTTGCCGGCTGGCGTCCGCCACGACGATGGTGACCCAGGTCCGGATCAGCCAGAGTCCAACGACGCTGACCAAGAAGTGACAGGGGAAGTCACACCTAGGCCGATGACTGGGGGCGGTCCGAAGCCACCTTCGTTAATCCGGGTACGAGCTGACGCACCCAACTCAACGAATCCACGGGAAGTAACGGTCAGTTTCGATCCAAAGGACAAAGCGGTCCGGCGGACAGTGAAAAGGTTGAGGAAGAATCCACAAGGACGGAAACGCGACTCAGACTGCGCGGGGAAGAGAGGAGTATCCCGTAGGAGTCCGTTGCCGGTGGTGAACTCTGGCCTTTTGGAGATCAGAGTTTCTGAACTCCCCGTCGCAAACTCATCAGTAGGGGGGCGTGCTACTACTGAAGTAGACGCTCTTACCCGTCAAGCGGTCGTTCCAGACCGAGGTCCAGCGTACGATTCAGATTCGGAAGTGGAAGCTGCTATCCGAGAGTTAGCACTTCCAGTAGGGGGGTCTCCATTATCATTGATGGTCGACCCGGGAGAGAATGTGAGACAGGAAGGCTCAGTAAGGACTGAGATTCCTAGTAAGAGTACAGGACGGCAAAGGAGATGCCGAGCTGTGGCGCTGGACTCCGACAGAGCTCCGATCCAGCGGCCACCGACAGACTCCGCCCGTCAGTATGTTTCGGTGACCGGGTCTGACGAAGATCCCGTACCAGCCCAGAGCTACAGCGAAGCTCCTAGAGTTAGTAAAGACTGTACTGAGAACGATTCCGACATGGAGGATGACGCTCCAGTAACTCTGGTGGTTCCAGCCTTGGTCCATCAGAGGGCGGAAGGTGATTATTAGGGAGTTAACGTAAATTTAGCCTTTGTCGGTTGTTTCGTTTGGAAATAACTTCGACCAAGTTAAACTCTTTAGTAGGGGGGTGTCGCAGGGCAGGCTCGCCGCGCTCCTACGATGATTTTTTTTGTGTATGGTCACCTTTAGTGAGCCATTTTTACACTTAATAACTCTCAATTTTCACCTAGAAGCCAGTCGAATAATATTAGATTTTTGCATTATATTCAGGTCACTAGTCTAGTCTCACCCTGTATGATGTAAAGTCCCAATCTCCACCCAGTGGAACTCCACTGTACGTAGTTTTACCGTTTTACCGGAAATTCCTGACTAGTTTTCAATTTTATTAATTTGTGGCCCCAAACAGTCGAGCACCCGGTATACAGAACACTTAGAGCAAGGTTTCGACACGCTAGTCTCTTGTTGGGTGGAAAGATTCCGTGGCTCCATTTGTTTTCACAAATTATTTTATTTCAATTCGATTTCTCATCAGGTTGGCCAAATCGGAAAACGGGTATAGATTCCTCGGCGAAGGAATACGTGTATTTCTTCGGCGTTCAAGAATCACGTTGGTTTATGGTTTTTCTCGGGGCTCTCCGAATATCGAACCGCCCTAGGAATCGAGATATCTGAAATTCTGACTTTCAATATCTCCCTAGATCTGGGGAGTATTTAGTGACTTTTGTCAAATACTCCCTAGAAAACGCAGGTAACGGGACTTTAACGGTCATTTGCCCAAATCCCGCGCGTTTTCGCGAGCTGTCAATCTAAGGGCAAGTCGGGATTTGGATGGAAAAGCGCCGGGTAGCATTCATTTCCATCCCGACGGCCCAAAGTTGCCAAAATTTGTATTTGTTTCGGGACTATTTTGGATACAGGTAACTTTATTTATTTCTCGAATTTTGGATACTGTTCGAGTCTTGAAAAAGACTCTCAGTATTTCATCCATCATTGTATCAGTACGAATTCTTTTGTAAGTGGGTTGTGTTTCCCACCGAAATCTCACTGAGCACAGGAAAGCCAGGCCGTAGATTTTTGAAGTATTCACCAGAAACACCAATATAAAATGTAAAATAAAAATTAGTCGGAGACTCATTGTTTCCGGGCCCCCGTGGGCCATCGGAAAGTTCCCTGGCTGGCTAGGAACTGGCCCGCAGGCTGGGAACTGGCGAATTTTCAAGCCAGAACGCGGATATTTATATGTTGGCCCGATCGGCCGACAACGCGCCTGACCAATCAGGGCGCGCCGTCGACGGTGGGCGGAGCTTATTTGTGAATCTGAATTCTCTTCTAGATTTCTCTCGAAATGAGATTTTTCGAGAGGATTTCTTTTACGAATTTATTCGAACTTTCGAGAAAAATCAAATCTATAAATATTGGTGTTTCTGAGGGACCATGACACGCCCCCCCATAAGAAATCGCTTGGCTTTCTGTGTGAAATGTCGGTGGTTTTTGTCCTGAAAAGGACTGTTTTTATTTTTGGTACATGGGCATAGCCTTTATCAACCAAACATATACGAATTCTTTTGAAAATAAGCTAGAAAGCCAAACATATACGAATTCTTTTGATAGCAGCTAGAAGGATAAAACTTATAATTAGTACGATAAAAATTATCCTTAAAGAGAAACTATGATTAATATATACAATTATCGAGTAATATGTACAAAAGCTGCAAGTCAAAAATTATGATTAGTATTTACAATCCTAAACATAAAATTATCATAAATATATACAGATGCTGAAAATCAAAGTTATGATTAGCAAAACCAACATATGTACAAAATTTCAAAATTTTTGCTGAAAAGCAAATGCATGGTTAATATATTAAAACAGCGATTAAAGTCTATAATAAAAATGTCCATCGAAAAAAAAATATTTTTCGGAAAGAAAATATCAGAAAAAATGTTAGCAATTTTCACCAAAAAGGATATGACTTGGTTTCAGGCTTCCACTTGGTCTTCGATTCCTGGATTTCCTTGACAAAACTTCCTCTTTCATACAGCCTCGATTTCTTGAGGAATAACCATGGTTTACTTGCCCTTGCCCACTGGCTAAGGAGCAACCAACGTCGGCGAGGCAGTTTTACTGTGTCGGATTACCCCAGCCTCCTGGCATGGGAACGACGGCCGGCTGCTGGAAATAGTGAGATACTATTCTTACCCACAAGCTGCAAGGTATTCTCATTTCCATCTTATCTGTACTGGAGGCCACTTTTCAAGTCCATCCAAAAATCTTCAGGCCTCGTTTCTTCCATCAGTCCAAAGTCATTATTTCCTTCGCTTCTTCATTTTCGTATCCAACATCCCTCTTCTTCAGGGATCCCATTCTCCACTGAGAACAGTCTTCTGGAACTTTTCCAAAAATAGTCCCTGCTCGGGCGCCATGTCAATCTAAGGGCAAGTCGGGATTTGGATGGAAAAGCGCCGGGTAGCATTCGTTTCCATCCCGACGGCCCAAAGTTGCCAAAATTTGTATTTGTTTCGGGACTATTTTGGATACAGGTAACTTTATTTATTTCTCGAATTTTGGATACTGTTCGAGTCTTGAAAAAGACTCAGTATTTCATCCATCATTGTGTCAGTACGAATTCTTTTGTAAGTGGGTTGTGTTTCCCACCGAAATCTCACTGAGCACAGGAAAGCCAGGCCGTAGATTTTTGAAGTATTCACCAGAAACACCAATATAAAATGTAAAATAAAAATTAGTCGGAGACTCATTGTTTCCGGGCCCCCGTGGGCCATCGGAAAGTTTCCTGGCTGGCTAGGAACTGGCCCGCAGGCTGGGAACTGGCGAATTTTCAAGCCAGAACGCGGATATTTATATGTTGGCCCGATCGGCCGACAACGCGCCTGACCAATCAGGGCGCGCCGTCGACGGTGGGCGGAGCTTATTTGTGAATCTGAATTCTCTTCTAGATTTCTCTCGAAATGAGATTTTTCGAGAGGATTTCTTTTACGAATTTATTCGAACTTTCGAGAAAAATCAAATCTATAAATATTGGTGTTTCTGAGGGACCATGACAGAGCTAGGGTTTTGTTCAGCCAAGGGCGACGCCCATTTTGGCCCTCTAGGCCAATGGGTGTCGCGGATTCAGCAGTCAGGATTGCATAAATATGCAAGCAGCGAAGCAGCAGATAGCCACTCTTTCTTGTCGAATTGCAGTGTAATAATCAACTTTGTGTTTCCGTTAAATAACTTACGTTTGTTTGGCTTTGCCTTTTGTCTCTGCAATTCATCGTTTTGGCTAGCAGTTAGAGTCAGGTTCTCGGTAATAATAATTCAGTTCACAGTAGATTCATAACGTTTTGTTTCTATCTTAAAGGGGGTTAGACTCACTTGTACGGTTTACAGGTGTTTTATTCGCGCTACGAAAGTACGTTGATAGGTAGTTTAACTCTCGAGCAATAATCAGTGTAAAGTGATCTTTTGCAACGGACACTTAGGGATTTAACTTCATCAAAGTTATTTCCCGACTTAATACCTGTACGCGACGTTGACGAAAAATCCCCATCGTATGAAAAGGGGTCAGGCACCAAAACGAGATCTCACCTGATACAATCGGCTCGATCGTAGAGTTCCACGAAGATTGTATCGTTCGAGCTTTAATTCCTCGGCCTGTCAAGACATCATTAGCTGCGACTTTGTCGTTGGCGAGCCACATTTCCTGTGGTACCTAGGGGTTTCGCGTCCTTCCCATACCTATTTCCTGCGGCTGTTCTCGGCTTTTCCACCTGAGACAGTCTGGTTAGGCTCCGTGATCCTTTTACCCAAATCTCTGTCTTGGTTTTTGTCACATCCAGTTGTAATTTTTGAAGTAAAAATTTTTCAAGTTTAATTTTCCTTTTTGGTGCTTCACACAAATTTTCAAGTAAGGAAATTTTATTTAGATAGTTTTTCTAAACCGTGAATCCTTCCTCCCTCGTCCATTTCCCGGCGAGGTCTTGTTAGGTGTTAGGTTAGTTAGCTATAGGGCGACCCTTCTCATCGTCACACTTGAGTTGGGTCGACGCGAGGTCGATTTTAGTGCACTTCTCCTTTGCCACACACTTGCACACGCAAGTAGCCCGACAATACATTACAGCCGTAATTGTTGTCCTTTAGAGCAATGACGAATATGAGATTGAGATCTCATATGCTCGCGGAGGAGAATACCCAAGCCGTGTTCGCCGGCGTTGGGCTTTCTCGGACACCTCCGCCGTCGGGTGACTTAGACGCCAGGCGTCTATTCCCCGAAGCGTCGCGACGCCTCGACGGAGACGTCCCCCAGGTACGTACTACCGGGGAAAATCGTGAGTTGACGATGTCAACTACCTTGTCCCCGAGAAGTGTGCTGGACCAAGGTACTTTAGAGTCGAGCTTAGACGGAGGGAGGCAGCCTTCCCCGTCGGCTCAGGTAGGGTTAGTAATCGATTCCGCGGGAGTTGTCACAACTCCACCTTTGGAAGCCCGTTTGGAGCAATTCCGTTTAACGAGAAATGTTTCTGTTTGTAGGTCGGAGGGCTACTCAGGAGTCCATGCTGGCGAAGCTCGTGAGGTACGCCCCCTCGGAATGCGCCGAAGCGCTCCGAGGTCATTGGGTGTGCCTCACGCACAACAGCCAAGGCCAGAAGTAGATGTGCATACCCTAAGGGAACCGGGTGATGCTGAGGCCCTAGTGGAAGAACTAGGGGGTGGTGGAAGGCTCTCGGAGGGAGTTGGGAATGCTCGCATTCCCATATCTCTCCAGGGGCGGGTTCAGCGTACCTCCCAAGGGATACCAAATGCACGGCCTGAACAAGCAGTAAGAGCTAGAAAGGCAGATCTTGAATCAGGTGTCGGCTGGGACACGGAAGTTGCCACCCGGAATCCCTGGGTGACGACGTCCTTGCCCTCCAGGCAACTAGGAGCAGAGCGGTGGGTGGCTGAAGATGGGTTCGGAGGAATCCGAAACTTTGCGGAAGCCGTCCATCCACACCTTTTTACGAGACAATAATGTCTCGTAAAAAGGTGTGGATGGACGGCTTCCGCAAAGTTTCGGATTCCTCCGAAACCATCTTCAGCCACCCACCGCTCTGCTCCTAGTTGCCTGGAGGGCAAGGACGTCGTCACCCAGGGATTTCGGGTGGCAACTTCCGTGTCCCTGCCGACACCCGTCACGAAATCTGCCTTCGTAGCTCTTGTTGCATATTCAGGCTGTGCATAGTTGTTCCCGTGGGAGGTACGCTGAACCCGCCCCTGGAGAGATATGGGAATGCGAGCATTCCCAACTCCCTCCGAGAGCCTTCCACCACCCCCTAGTTCCTCCACTAGGGCCTCAGCATCACCCGGTTCCCTTAGGGTATGCACATCCGTAACCTGTGGCCTCCGCTGTGGTGCGTGAGGCACACCCAATGACCTCGGAGCGCTTCGGCGCACTCCGAGGGGGCGTACCCCACGAGCTTCGCCAGCACGGACTCCTTCGTAGCCCTCCGACCTACAAACAGAAACATTTCTCGTTAAACGGAATTGCTCAAAACGGGCTTCCAAAGGTGGAGTTGTGACAACTCCCGCGGAATCGATTACTAACCCTACCTGAGCCGACGGGGAAGGCTGCCTCCCTCCGTCTAAGCTCGACTCTAAAGTACCTTGGTCCAGCACACTTCTCGGGGACAAGGTAGTTGACATCGTCAACTCACGATTTTCCCCGGTAGTACGTACCTGGGGGACGTCTCCGTCGAGGCGTCGCGACGCTTCGGGGAATAGACGCCTGGCGTCTAAGTCACCCGACGGCGGAGGTGTCCGAGAAAGCCCAACGCCGGCGAACACGGCTTGGGTATTCTCCTCCGCGAGCATATGAGATCTCAATCTCATATTCGTCATTGCTCTAAAGGACAACAATTACGGCTGTAATGTATTGTCGGGCTACTTGCGTGTGCAAGTGTGTGGCAAAGGAGAAGTGCACTAAAATCGACCTCGCGTCGACCCAACTCAAGTGTGACGATGAGAAGGGTCACCCTATAGCTAACTAACCTAACACCTAACAAGACCTCGCCGGGAAATGGACGAGGGAGGAAGGATTCACGGTTTAGAAAAACTATCTAAATAAAATTTCCTAACTTCAAAAATTGTGTGAAGCACCAAAAAGGAAAATTAAACTTGAAAAATTTTACTTTAAAAACTACAACTGGATGTGACAAAAACCAAGACAGAGATTTGGGTAAAGGATCACGGAGCCTAACCAGACTGTCTCAGGTGGAAAAGCCGAGAACAGCCGCAGGAAATAGGTATGGGAAGGACGCGAAACCCCTAGGTACCACAGGAAATGTGGCTCGCCAACGACAAAGTCGCAGCTAATGATGTCTTGACAGGCCGAGGAATTTAAGCTCGAACGATACAATCTTCGTGGAACTCTACGATCGAGCCGATTGTATCAGGTGAGATCTCGTTTTGGTGCCTGACCCCTTTTCATACGATGGGGATTTTTCGTCAACGTCGCGTACAGGTATTAAGTCGGGAAATAACTTTGATGAAGTTAAATCCCTAAGTGTCCGTTGCAAAAGATCACTTTACACTGATTATTGCTCGAGAGTTAAACTACCTATCAACGTACTTTCGTAGCGCGAATAAAACACCTGTAAACCGTACAAGTGAGTCTAACCCCCTTTAAGATAGAAACAAAACGTTATGAATCTACTGTGAACTGAATTATTATTACCGAGAACCTGACTCTAACTGCTAGCCAAAACGATGAATTGCAGAGACAAAAGGCAAAGCCAAACAAACGTAAGTTATTTAACGGAAACACGAAATTGATTATTACACTGCAATTCGACAAGAAAGAGTGGCTGTCTGCTGCTTCGCTGCTTGCATATTTATGCAATCCTGACTGCTAAATCCGCGACACCCATTGGCCTAGAGGGCCAAAGTGGGCGTCGCCCTTGGCTGAACAAAACCCTAGCTCGCGAAAACGCGCGGGATTTGGGCAAATGACCGTTAAAGTCCCGTTACCTGCGTTTTCTAGGGAGTATTTGACAAAAGTCACTAAATACTCCCCAGATCTAGGGAGATATTGAAAGTCAGAATTTCAGATATCTCGATTCCTAGGGCGGTCCGATATTCGGAGAGCCCCGAGAAAAACCATAACCCAACGTGATTCTTGAACGCCGAAGAAATACACGTATTCCTTCGCCGAGGAATCTATACCCGTTTTCCGATTTGGCCAACCTGATGAGAAATCGAATTGAAATAAAATAATTTGTGAAAACAAATGGAGCCACGGAATCTTTCCACCCAACAAGAGACTAGCGTGTCGAAACCTTGCTCTAAGTGTTCTGTATACCGGGTGCTCGACTGTTTGGGGCCACAAATTAATAAAATTGAAAGCTAGTCAGGAATTTCCGGTAAATCGGTAAAACTACGTACAGTGGAGTTCCACTGGGTGGAGATTGGGACTTTACATCACACAGGGTGAGACTAGACTAGTGACCTGAATATAATGCAAAAATCTAATATTATTCGACTGGCTTCTAGGTGAAAATTGAGAGTTATTAAGTGTAAAAATGGCTCACTAAAGGTGACCATACACAAAAAAAATCATCGTAGGAGCGCGGCGAGCCTGCCCTGCGACACCCCCCTACTAAAGAGTTTAACTTGGTCGAAGTTATTTCCAAACGAAACAACCGACAAAAGCTAAATTTACGTTAACTCCCTAATAGTCACCTTCCGCACTCTGATGAACCAAGGCTGGAACCACCAAAGTTACTGGAGCGTCATCCTCCATGTCGGAATCGTTCTCAGTACAGTCTTTACTAACTCTAGGAGCTTCGCTGTAGCTCTGGGCTGGTACGGGATCTTCGTCAGACCCGGTCACCGAAACATACTGACGGGCGGAGTCTGTCGGTGGCCGCTGGATCGGAGCTCTGTCGGAGTCCAGCGCCACAGCTCGGCATCTCCTTCGCCGTCCTGTACTCTTACTAGGAATCTCAGTCCTTACTGAGCCTTCCTGTCTCACATTCTCTCCCGGGTCGACCATCAATGATAATGGAGACCCCCCTACTGGAAGTGCTAACTCTCGGATAGCAGCTTCCACTTCCGAATCTGAATCGTACGCTGGACCTTGGTCGGGAACGACCGCTTGACGGGTAAGAGCGTCTACTTCAGTAGTAGCACGCCCCCCTATTGGTGAGTTTGCGACGGGGAGTTCAGAATCTCTGATCTCCAAAAGGCCAGAGTTCACCACCGGCAACGGACTCCTACGGGATACTCCTCTCTTCTCCGCGCAGTCTGAGTCGCGTTTCCGTCCTTGTGGATTCCTCCTCAACCTTTTCACTGTCCGCCGGACCGCTTTGTCCTTTGGATCGAAACTGACCGTTACTTCCCGTGGATTCGTTGAGTTGGGTGCGTCAGCTCGTACCCGGATTAACGAAGGTGGCTTCGGACCGCCCCCAGTCGTCGGCCTAGGTGTGACTTCCCCTGTCACTTCTTGGTCAGCGTCGTTGGACTCTGGCTGATCCGGACCTGGGCCACCATCGTCGTGGCGGGCGCCAGCCGGCAAAGTCCTGCTTACCCAAGAACGGATATCGTCTACGTGCACCAGCCTCTCGGTGCCGTTCCTATCTACGAGGTAACTGTCTCGCCCCATCACCCTCGTGATCGGATGCGGTCCTGACAGTGTACCTCCGAAGTTTCCTTTGACGAAATTCCTAACTAAAACGCGGTCGCCGACCCCGTAGGTCCGTGGCGACGGTAGATCTTTATCAGGGAATAAATTCCTCTGATAAACTGCCTGACGTCTGGCTGCTTTTGCAAGACGTTCTTGCCGATCTTCGGGGCTATTATGTACCGGATCTCGGTATATAGGTAGCCTCCAATCTCCTGGACGACCAGGTGTATATCCTAACAATAACTCCGCTGGAGTCTCCCCTGTTGCTCTATTCTTACGGTTCCGTAAGCAATAGAGACTTGCAGCCAGACCTTCTTCCCAAAGCCTTTCCGAAGTGGTTTCCAGCATCCTTGCTCTTAGGCACTTCTTCAGTTCCTGAACCCTTCGCTCGACAGGGTTCGCCTGTTGATGATAAACAGGTGAAAATTTGACCTCAATGTTCTTCGCATCGTAGTATTTTAGCAGATGATTGCTCTGAAACTGCGGGCCGTTGTCAGAAATGACGACTTCTGGACAACCCCAACGAGATAAGATTTCTTCGTCTAGAAAACGAGAAATTACTTTCGACGTGCATGTCTTAGTGGCCTTGGCTTCAACCCACTTTGAAAACATATCGACGGCAATTACCACGAACCTGTTTCCCCTCCTTGAGGCTGCATAGGGCCCCAGGACGTCAACAGCCAGCATCTGCCACAGTCGCTTCGGCACACTAGGCCGTTGCGGTGCCGCTTCCTGATGCCGTACGGCTTTAACGCACTGGCAGACTAGGCAACCTCTCACGTAGGCCCGGACGTAGTCCTCCATGGCCGGCCACCAATAGTGCCGTTTCAAGGCACGTAAGGTTTCCTCTTGACCAGGATGACCAGCGGTCGGGTGTTCATGGTAATAAGCCGACACGTCCTCACGGAGCGCCTCGGGCACATACAATAGCCGTTTACCAGCAGAAGAAACATATACAACCCCTCGGACATCTGAAAACTTGTTGATAAAACGAAGATCGTCCCTGGACCCAGGACCTAACTCCTGTATCGTTCTGATACGCGCCCTCAACCTTTGCGTCTCCCTATCTATGGCCTGCCGCCGCACGACCACTTCAGCCGGCGTCTCTACGACGCTCACCACACCTTGGTGTTCAGACAATTGCACCTTCATAGGTGGCAACCCCATACGCTCTACATCAGCATCCAAGTCTTCACTGTGAGACCCCGAGGGATTACGGGACAAGAAATCAGCTAGCTGATTGTCTCGACCTGCGACGTGCTCCACAGTGAAGGAATACTCCTGTAGAAGTAAGGCCCAACGAGTTAACTTCGCTTTTGCGTCCTTGAACTTGGATAACCAAGTCAACGCTTTGCTGTCCGTTCGAAGAGTGAATGGACGGTCTTCGAGATAATGACGGTATCGCTTGATACCCCAAACAATGGCTAAACATTCAGTCTCGTTCACATGATAGTTTAGTTCCGCGCCCTTGAGCTTGGCACTAGCATGTGAAACGATCCTTCTGTCGCCGTGACAATCAACTTGATAAAGGACTGCAGCGATGCCTACCCCAGATGCATCGGTCTGCAGGAAAAACGGGAGAGTCATGTCCGGCCTGGCCAAGACCATAGGACGGCCCACGACTTCCTTGATCCTCTCAAACGCCTCCAATGCTTGAGAGTTCCACTTAAGGTCTCGACCTTTCTTCGATTTGAGCATATCACTTATCGGAGCCTCCAACTCCGCTAAGTTCGGGATGAACTCCCGTAGCCAACCAACGGTGCCCAAGAATCCTCGGACCTGAGAGACATTCTTGGGTAGCGGGAATTGTTGAACCGCTAACACATGACCTGGCATTGGTTCGTTTGACGTTTCCGTCACCACATGCCCCAAGTACTCCAGCCTACGCTGAGCGAAGTTGCACTTCTTTAAACTGCACCACAGGCCATGTGCTCTGAACCTCTCCAGCACAAGGCGGAGATGGTAGAGGTTCTCCTTTTCATCTTCGCTGTAAACGATTATGTCGTCTAGATATACTTTGACGAATTTATCGACATAACCAACCAACACTTCCGTCATAAGGATTTGGAAACTTCCAGGTGCATTCGTTAGACCAAACGGCATTGAGTTAAACTCATAACAAGCTCCATCAGGCGTAGCAAAAGCTGTATACTTTTTACTAGCCTCATCCATGGGTATCTGCCAAAACCCAGACTTCAGATCCAAAGAAGTGAACACTCTCGCTGTTCCGAGCTCTTTGATAGTCTCGTGAATACCTGGCAATACCGACGACTCGGGTATTGTCAGACTATTCAACTTCCTGTAGTCGACACAAAACCGAGCCGTACCGTCCTTCTTCGTGACGATAACGACCGGACTAATAAAGGCAGAATGGGACCTACTTATGACACCTGCAGCGAGCATCTTATCCACCTCCTCTTGGATAAGAGCCCTCTTCTGATCGGAAACTTTGTACGGACGGAGCTTGAAGGGTAGCTCCTCCTTCAATCGGATTTTGTGGCAAGCAGCCCTCGTCACTGGTTGCCTTGGAGATTCGTAAAAGACGTCTCCAAACTCTCGGATAAGACTCCGAAATTCCTTTCTCGAGAACGCCGGTAGCTGTACGTCCGCTACCTGTGGTTCAGGGAACTTTTCTGGTGGAAGATAGACCTCCTCCGCCCAGAAAATAGTTTGCCTAGGCCCCTTTCCAACGTACATGGTGCGACGTGCAAAGTCGACCATAGCCTCGTTTGATGCCAGCCAGGGACACCCGAGCAGAAGATCCTCGACAAGATCATCCACCACTTGCACGACAACTTCGTGAACAACACCATCTATTAACAGTTCGACTATTGTCTCCCCTAGACTGGTGATGCCACGACCGGCGCATGCAAGCTGCAACGGTGTCACTTGCTTCCTATCCACCCTCCAGGTGACAGGCAACAAACTACGTTTCAGGAGATTTAGCGAACTTCCGCTGTCCACCAAAACCCTAACTCGACGACCCATCAGTTCAGCCTCGATTCGCGGCAACTGATGCAATCGTCCCTCAACATTGTTGTTCGCTAAGCTAGTATCACAGCGACGATATAGACACAATGGATCCAGCAGATCCACCTCCGACTTCTTCCCAAGCGGGTCGGTCTCAATGAAACTCAGAAGTTCCGACTTGCGATTGACATCAAGTACTGCAGCACCAACTGCAGCCAACGATGGGACTTGGCGATTGCATCCCTCAGGAACCTCGCCTCCGCCCCGACTAAGACGTGTAACTCTCTCAGATGACATGCCTACCACGCCTCTGGTATCTACCAACGGGGAATGGCGATTCGCACCTGCGATCCCATCTGCTCTGCCCCTCGATACCGTCCTTGAGACTTGGCATGCATCGACATCGAAACCTGCGTCCTGTGTGGGAGTGAGTGACAGACCACCACCCTCGGTGTCTTCACTACCCCGAAGTGGAACCGAAAAGAGTACGTCACTCTCGACGACTTTTTCGTTCCGAAACCTTGATTCGCAATCTTCCCTTGGATACACCTTTTCATCTCGACTTGTGCCTATACCGGACCTGTGCCCAGTTTGCAGTGCCCTAGCACTCTCTTTGACAACAGGCCCCTCCTGGTCCTTCTGTATACCGATCACTAACTCCGAAACCTTGTGTTGTGGCGGATGGAACGACCCACCAACAACGACCTGGGGTACCTCGATGATCTCACAACTCCATGAACCTGAAGATGATTCATAACCCCTTACATTCGTTCCGAAACTAGAACTGGACATGTTTGAAATGACTTTCAACCCTCTACGTTTAACGTCTGCCGACGAGTGAACTTTTTTCCGCCTACCACCAGTGGCGCGATCCACACGCTCATCTACCACACTGAAACAAACGGATTCACAATCTGACCGGTCTGCCCAATGTAGTTTGCCCGATGACGGTGGCGTTTCGGCTGAAACGACTCCAGCTTCAACATCCTGGAACTCCTTCTCCTCCTCCTTGTTGGGAATACATGCCGCATAATTTCTATGACAGTCCAACACTGTCACAGAACCGCAAAACGGTGTTGAAGGAGTACCTACTCCGATGGAGCCCCCTGATGGCTCCTGTTGGAGTTTTTTGAAACTTCTTTGCAAACTGCAATTTTGTCTGCGTCCTTAAGTGACGTCTTACGACGCGAGGTTTTACTCGCCTGCACGGTATTAACCGTATGTGCCTTATTGGCATGATCTAACGGTTTTGTTCCCGCACTCTGACGTTTGGGACCGTTCCTGTTGTCATTTTGCTGAGGGCAATCTTTGTTCCAATGAGCTCCCCCGCAAGTGAAACATCCGCTCGAAGGAGCGTTGTTTCCTCCAGAACGCCTCGATTGATCATAATTCTGGAATTTAGTGCCATTGTTATTAAAGTTACTGGACCTAACATGGTTCGAACCCCTGTAGTCCTGTAGCTGTCCCTGAGGACGTTTAGGTGGCACATCGTCGGCCTGATGAGGACGGTTGGTGTTCGAAACAAGTTTCGGCCCCGACTGTACACTTTGGCTGGTGCTACGAAGTAGCGTCTCGACAGCAACAGCTTTTTGTGTCAGCTCTTCAATAGTTGCAAATCTATGCAATTGCAAATGGACTTTGATATCCGGTCTGATCCGGTTCAATATTAATCGCACAACCCTTCCTTCGTCCATCTCTGGGTAGAGCCTTTGTGAAAGACTCCACTTGCTCAGGATGAAGGAAGTTATTGACTCTCCCTTCGGCTGGTCAGTGCCAAAGAACTCCGCTTCTAAGCTCGAGACCAACAGATCGTTATCGAACCGTTCCTGGAGCCGATTTGTGAAAAACTGCCAGTTTAGGCGTGAGTTGCGATATGGAGCATACCACTGCTGGGCTGCTCCCTTGAGCCACTGAGCTGCAACGCTCACCCAGACGGTTGGATCAAAGCCCCCTAGATAATCCTCAGAGGATTGAATAAATTGAATTGGATCTTCGTGAGGAAGCCCACTGAAACTGGGATGTGGTTTATTGTTAATTAAACCCCCATCAACACCGTTTAGGGTTCCCCGACGTCTGTCCTCCAGCAAATCCGCGAGTCGCACGAGCACGTCGTCGACCCCCGTCACTGGTCTTCTGGGATTCTCCTGAATCCGGACTGTGGGCACTGGCCTCCTCGATGGGTAATATCCACTCCTGTGGACATCACCGGGGTTGGAAGCGACGAGCAACTCGAGGGACATCCTCAGATTCCCTATAATGCCGATTCCCGGTTGGCAACCAGGTAAACGTGCCATATGGGCGCCAAAGGGTTTCCGGTTCACCCATAACCATTTCATCAACTGGGAGTCTCTCAGGAGAGAGATCCCGAACTCTAATTCTGTTTGCAGGAGGAAGGCTACACCCGCAGATCCCTGAAGACGGTCTGTCTTCAGCAGCCCCACGTTGGGCGCCATGTCTCGTAAAAAGGTGTGGATGGACGGCTTCCGCAAAGTTTCGGATTCCTCCGAAACCATCTTCAGCCACCCACCGCTCTGCTCCTAGTTGCCTGGAGGGCAAGGACGTCGTCACCCAGGGATTTCGGGTGGCAACTTCCGTGTCCCTGCCGACACCCGTCACGAAATCTGCCTTCGTAGCTCTTGTTGCATATTCAGGCTGTGCATAGTTGTTCCCGTGGGAGGTACGCTGAACCCGCCCCTGGAGAGATATGGGAATGCGAGCATTCCCAACTCCCTCCGAGAGCCTTCCACCACCCCCTAGTTCCTCCACTAGGGCCTCAGCATCACCCGGTTCCCTTAGGGTATGCACATCCGTAACCTGTGGCCTCCGCTGTGGTGCGTGAGGCACACCCAATGACCTCGGAGCGCTTCGGCGCACTCCGAGGGGGCGTACCCCACGAGCTTCGCCAGCACGGACTCCTTCGTAGCCCTCCGACCTACAAACAGAAACATTTCTCGTTAAACGGAATTGCTCAAAACGGGCTTCCAAAGGTGGAGTTGTGACAACTCCCGCGGAATCGATTACTAACCCTACCTGAGCCGACGGGGAAGGCTGCCTCCCTCCGTCTAAGCTCGACTCTAAAGTACCTTGGTCCAGCACACTTCTCGGGGACAAGGTAGTTGACATCGTCAACTCACGATTTTCCCCGGTAGTACGTACCTGGGGGACGTCTCCGTCGAGGCGTCGCGACGCTTCGGGGAATAGACGCCTGGCGTCTAAGTCACCCGACGGCGGAGGTGTCCGAGAAAGCCCAACGCCGGCGAACACGGCTTGGGTATTCTCCTCCGCGAGCATATGAGATCTCAATCTCATATTCGTCATTGCTCTAAAGGACAACAATTACGGCTGTAATGTATTGTCGGGCTACTTGCGTGTGCAAGTGTGTGGCAAAGGAGAAGTGCACTAAAATCGACCTCGCGTCGACCCAACTCAAGTGTGACGATGAGAAGGGTCACCCTATAGCTAACTAACCTAACACCTAACAAGACCTCGCCGGGAAATGGACGAGGGAGGAAGGATTCACGGTTTAGAAAAACTATCTAAATAAAATTTCCTAACTTCAAAAATTGTGTGAAGCACCAAAAAGGAAAATTAAACTTGAAAAATTTTACTTTAAAAACTACAACTGGATGTGACAAAAACCAAGACAGAGATTTGGGTAAAGGATCACGGAGCCTAACCAGACTGTCTCAGGTGGAAAAGCCGAGAACAGCCGCAGGAAATAGGTATGGGAAGGACGCGAAACCCCTAGGTACCACAGGAAATGTGGCTCGCCAACGACAAAGTCGCAGCTAATGATGTCTTGACAGGCCGAGGAATTTAAGCTCGAACGATACAATCTTCGTGGAACTCTACGATCGAGCCGATTGTATCAGGTGAGATCTCGTTTTGGTGCCTGACCCCTTTTCATACGATGGGGATTTTTCGTCAACGTCGCGTACAGGTATTAAGTCGGGAAATAACTTTGATGAAGTTAAATCCCTAAGTGTCCGTTGCAAAAGATCACTTTACACTGATTATTGCTCGAGAGTTAAACTACCTATCAACGTACTTTCGTAGCGCGAATAAAACACCTGTAAACCGTACAAGTGAGTCTAACCCCCTTTAAGATAGAAACAAAACGTTATGAATCTACTGTGAACTGAATTATTATTACCGAGAACCTGACTCTAACTGCTAGCCAAAACGATGAATTGCAGAGACAAAAGGCAAAGCCAAACAAACGTAAGTTATTTAACGGAAACACGAAATTGATTATTACACTGCAATTCGACAAGAAAGAGTGGCTGTCTGCTGCTTCGCTGCTTGCATATTTATGCAATCCTGACTGCTAAATCCGCGACACCCATTGGCCTAGAGGGCCAAAGTGGGCGTCGCCCTTGGCTGAACAAAACCCTAGCTCGCGAAAACGCGCGGGATTTGGGCAAATGACCGTTAAAGTCCCGTTACCTGCGTTTTCTAGGGAGTATTTGACAAAAGTCACTAAATACTCCCCAGATCTAGGGAGATATTGAAAGTCAGAATTTCAGATATCTCGATTCCTAGGGCGGTCCGATATTCGGAGAGCCCCGAGAAAAACCATAACCCAACGTGATTCTTGAACGCCGAAGAAATACACGTATTCCTTCGCCGAGGAATCTATACCCGTTTTCCGATTTGGCCAACCTGATGAGAAATCGAATTGAAATAAAATAATTTGTGAAAACAAATGGAGCCACGGAATCTTTCCACCCAACAAGAGACTAGCGTGTCGAAACCTTGCTCTAAGTGTTCTGTATACCGGGTGCTCGACTGTTTGGGGCCACAAATTAATAAAATTGAAAGCTAGTCAGGAATTTCCGGTAAATCGGTAAAACTACGTACAGTGGAGTTCCACTGGGTGGAGATTGGGACTTTACATCACACAGGGTGAGACTAGACTAGTGACTTGAATATAATGCAAAAATCTAATATTATTCGACTGGCTTCTAGGTGAAAATTGAGAGTTATTAAGTGTAAAAATGGCTCACTAAAGGTGACCATACACAAAAAAAATCATCGTAGGAGCGCGGCGAGCCTGCCCTGCGACAATAACCTCGGTTCAACTTTTCAATCGGACGGAAGACTGAACGCTGAATAATGGAGTGGGGGGTGTTGGTCTATTCCATAAAAAATCTAGTGAGCGAAAAACTGATTGGCTTCAAAGGCCCCCCAGTTTTCAAATAATGTGTGCTTCAGTTCTCATAAGAATACATATAAAAGTGATGCATTCAGCAAATATCGTGGGATTTGCTGAATGCATCACTTTTATATGTATTCTTATGAGAACTGAAGCACACATTATTTGAAAACTGGGGGCCTTTGAAGCCAATCAGTTTTTCGCTCACTAGATTTTTTATGGAATAGACCAACACCCCCCACTCCATTATTCAGCGTTCAGTCTTCCGTCCGATTGAAAAGTTGAACCGAGGTTATTGTCTCGTAAAAAGGTGTGGATGGACGGCTTCCGCAAAGTTTCGGATTCCTCCGAACCCATCTTCAGCCACCCACCGCTCTGCTCCTAGTTGCCTGGAGGGCAAGGACGTCGTCACCCAGGGATTTCGGGTGGCAACTTCCGTGTCCCAGCCGACACCTGATTCAAGATCTGCCTTTCTAGCTCTATTTGCATATACTGGCTGTGCACGTGTGTTCCCTTGGGAGGTACGCTGAACCCGCCCCTGAAGAGATATGGGAATGCTAACATCCCCAACTCCCTCCGAGAGCCTTCCACCACACCCTAGTTCGTCCACTAGGGCCTCAGCATCACCCGGTTCCCTTAGGGTATGCACATCTATATCCTGTGGCCTCCGCTGTGGTGCGTGAGGCACACCCAATGACCTCGGAGCGCTTCGGCGCATTCCGAAGGGGCGTACCTCACGAGCTTCGCCAGCATGGACTCCTGAGTAGCCCTCCGACCTACAAACAGAAACATTTCTCGTTATTCTAAATTGCTCCAAACGGGCTTCCAAAGGTGGAGTTGTGACAACTCCCGCGGAATCGATTACTAACCCTACCTGAGCCGACGGGGAAGGCTGCCTCCCTCCGTCTAAGCTCGACTCTAAAGTACCTTGGTCCAGCACACTTCTCGGGGACAAGGTAGCTGACATCGTCAACTCACGATTTTCCCCGGTAGTACGTACCTGGGGGACGTCTCCGTCGAGGCGTCGCGACGCTTCGGGGAATAGACGCCTGGCGTCTAAGTCACCCGACGGCGGAGGTGTCCGAGAAAGCCCAGCGCCGGCAAACACGGCTTGGGTATTCTCCTCCGCGAGCATATGAGATCTCAATCTCATATTCGTCATTGCTCTAAAGGACAAACAATTACGGCTGTAATGTATTGTCGGGCTACTTGCGTGTGCAAGTGTGTGGCAAAGGAGAAGTGCACTAAAATCGACCTCGCGTCGACCCAACTCAAGTGTGACGATGAGAAGGGTCACCCTATAGCTAACTAACCTAACACCTAACAAGACCTCGCCGGGAAATGGACGAGGGAGGAAGGATTCACGGTTTAGAAAAACTATCTAAATAAAATTTCCTAACTTCAAAATTGTGTGAAGCACGAAAAAGGAAAATTAAACTTGAAAAATTTTACTTTAAAAATTACAACTGGATGTGACAAAAACCAAGACAGAAATTTGGGTAAAAGGATCACGGAGCCTAACCAGACTGTCTCAGGTGGAAAAGCCGAGAACAGCCGCAGGAAATAGGTATGGGAAGGACGCGAAACCCCTAGGTACCACAGGAAATGTGGCTCGCCAACGACAAAGTCGCAGCTAATGATGTCTTGACAGGCCGAGGAATTTAAGCTCGAACGATACAATCTTCGTGGAACTCTACGATCGAGCCGATTGTATCAGGTGAGATCTCGTTTTGGTGCCTGACCCCTTTTCATACGATGGGGATTTTTCGTCAACGTCGCGTACAGGTATTAAGTCGGGAAATAACTTTGATGAAGTTAAATCCCTAAGTGTCCGTTGCAAAAGATCACTTTACACTGATTATTGCTCGAGAGTTAAACTGCCTATCAACGTACTTTCGTAGCGCGAATAAAACACCTGTAATCCGTACAAGTGAGTCTAACCCCTTTTAAGATAGAAACAAAACGTTATGAATCTACTGTGAACTGAATTATTATTACCGAGAACCTGACTCTAACTGCTAGCCAAAACGATGAATTGCAGAGACAAAAGGCAAAGCCAAACAAACGTAAGTTATTTAACGGAAACACAAAATTGATTATTACACTGCAATTCGACAAGAAAGAGTGGCTGTCTGCTGCTTCGCTGCTTGCATATTTATGCAATCCTGACTGCTGAATCCGCGACACCCATTGGCCTAGAGGGCCAAAGTGGGCGTCGCCCCTGGCTGAACAAAACCCTAGCTCGCGAAAACGCGCGGGATTTGGGCAAATGACCGTTAAAGTCCCGTTACCTGCGTTTTCTAGGGAGTATTTGACAAAAGTCACTAAATACTCCCCAGATCTAGGGAGATATTGAAAGTCAGAATTTCAGATATCTCGATTCCTAGGGCGGTTCGATATTCGGAGAGCCCCGAGAAAAACCATAACACAACGTGATTCTTGAACGCCGAAGAAATACACGTATTCCTTCGCCGAGGAATCTATACCCGTTTTCCGATTTGGCCAACCTGATGAGAAATCGAATTGAAATAAAATAATTTGTGAAAACAAATGGAGCCACGGAATCTTTCCACCCAACAAGAGACTAGCGTGTCGAAACCTTGCTCTAAGTGTTCTGTATACCGGGTGCTCGACTGTTTGGGGCCACAAATTAATAAAATTGAAAACTAGTCAGGAATTTCTGGTAAATCGGTAAAACTACGTACAGTGGAGTTCCACTGGGTGGAGATTGGGACTTTACATCATACAGGGTGAGACTAGACTAGTGACCTGAATATAATGCAAAAATCTAATATTATTCGACTGGCTTCTAGGTGAAAATTGAGAGTTATTAAGTGTAAAAATGGCTCACTAAAGGTGACCATACTCAAAAAAAATCATCGTAGGAGCGCGGCGAGCCTGCCCTGCGACACCCCCCTACTAAAGAGTTTAACTTGGTCGAAGTTATTTCCAAACGAAACAACCGACAAAAGCTAAATTTACGTTAACTCCCTAATAGTCACCTTCCGCACTCTGATGAACCAAGGCTGGAACCACCAAAGTTACTGGAGCGTCATCCTCCATGTCGGAATCGTTCTCAGTACAGTCTTTACTAACTCTAGGAGCTTCGCTGTAGCTCTGGGCTGGTACGGGATCTTCGTCAGACCCGGTCACCGAAACATACTGACGGGCGGAGTCTGTCGGTGGCCGCTGGATCGGAGCTCTGTCGGAGTCCAGCGCCACAGCTCGGCATCTCCTTCGCCGTCCTGTACTCTTACTAGGAATCTCAGTCCTTACTGAGCCTTCCTGTCTCACATTCTCTCCCGGGTCGACCATCAATGATAATGGAGACCCCCCTACTGGAAGTGCTAACTCTCGGATAGCAGCTTCCACTTCCGAATCTGAATCGTACGCTGGACCTTGGTCGGGAACGACCGCTTGACGGATAAGAGCGTCTACTTCAGTAGTAGCACGCCCCCCTACTGGTGAGTTTGCGACGGGGAGTTCAGAAACTCTGATCTCCAAAAGGCCAGAGTTCACCACCGGCAACGGACTCCTACGGGATACTCCTCTCTTCCCCGCGCAGTCTGAGTCGCGTTTCCGTCCTTGTGGATTCTTCCTCAACCTTTTCACTGTCCGCCGGACCGCTTTGTCCTTTGGATCGAAACTGACCGTTACTTCCCGTGGATTCGTTGAGTTGGGTGCGTCAGCTCGTACCCGGATTAACGAAGGTGGCTTCGGACCGCCCCCAGTCGTCGGCCTAGGTGTGACTTCCCCTGTCACTTCTTGGTCAGCGTCGTTGGACTCTGGCTGATCCGGACCTGGGCCACCATCGTCGTGGCGGACGCCAGCCGGCAAAGTCCTGCTTACCCAAGAACGGATATCGTCTACGTGCACCAGCCTCTCGGTGCCGTTCCTATCTACGAGGTAACTGTCTCGCCCCATCACCCTCGTGATCGGATGCGGTCCTGACAGTGTACCTCCGAAGTTTCCTTTGACGAAATTCCTAACTAAAACGCGGTCGCCGACCCCGTAGGTCCGTGGCGACGGTAGATCTTTATCGGGGAATAAATTCCTCTGATAAACTGCCTGACGTCTGGCTGCCTTTGCAAGACGTTCTTGCCGATCTTCGGGGCTATTAAGTACCGGATCTCGGTACATAGGTAGCCTCCAATCTCCTGGACGACCAGGTGTATATCCTAACAATAACTCCGCTGGAGTCTCCCCTGTTGCTCTATTCTTACGGTTCCGTAAGCAATAGAGACTTGCAGCCAGACCTTCTTCCCAAAGCCCTTCCGAAGTGGTTTCCAGCATCCTTGCTCTTAGGCACTTCTTCAGTTCCTGGACCCTTCGCTCGACAGGGTTCGCCTGTTGATGAAAAACAGGTGAAAATTTGACCTCGATGTTCTTCGCATCGTAGTATTTTAGCAGATGATTGCTCTGAAACTGCGGGCCGTTGACAGAAATGACGACTTCTGGACAACCCCAACGAGATAAGATTTGTTCGTCTAGAAAACGAGAAATTACTTTCGACGTGCATGTCTTAGTGGCCTTGGCTTCAACCCACTTTGAAAACATATCGACGGCAATTACCACGAACCTGTTTCCCCTCCTTGAGGCTGCATAGGGCCCCAGGACGTCAACAGCCAGCATCTGCCACGGTCGCTTCGGCACACTAGGCCGTTGCGGTGCCGTTTCCTGATGCCGTACGGCTTTAACGCACTGGCAGACTAGGCAACCTCTCACGTAGGCCCGGACGTAGTCCTCTATGGTCGGCCACCAATAGTGCCGTTTCAAGGCACGTAAGGTTTCCTCTTGACCAGGATGACCAGCGGTCGGGTGTTCATGGTAATAAGCCGACACGTCCTCACGGAGCGCCTCGGGCACATACAATAGCCGTTTACCAGCAGAAGAAACATATACAACCCCTTGGACATCTGAAAACTTGTTGATAAAACGAAGATCGTCCCTGGACCTAGGACCCAACTCCTGTATCGTTCTGATACGCGCCCTCAACCTTTGCGTCTCCCTATCTATGGCCTGCCGCCGCACGACCACTTCAGCCGGCGTCTCTACGACGCTCACCACACCTTGGTGTTCAGACAGTTGCACCTTCATAGGTGGCAACCCCATACGCTCTACATCAGCATCCAAGTCTTCACTGTGAGACCCCGAGGGATTACGGGACAAGAAATCAGCTAGCTGATTGTCTCGACCTGCGACGTGCTCCACAGTGAAGGAATACTCCTGTAGAAGTAAGGCCCAACGAGTTAACTTCGCTTTTGCGTCCTTGAACTTGGATAACCAAGTCAACGCTTTGCTGTCCGTTCGAAGAGTGAATGGACGGTCTTCGAAATAATGACGGTATCGCTTGATACCCCAAACAATGGCTAAACATTCAGTCTCGTTCACATG
This sequence comes from Chrysolina americana, assembly GCA_958502065.1. Lineage (NCBI taxonomy): Eukaryota > Metazoa > Arthropoda > Insecta > Coleoptera > Chrysomelidae > Chrysolina > Chrysolina americana. The sequence continues at coordinate 37,665,080 of OY293414.1, read as the reverse complement.
ATAGTTTAATTCCGCGCCCTTGAGCTTGGCACTAGCATGCGAAACGATCCTTCTGTCGCCGTGACAATCGACTTGATACAGAACTGCAGCGATGCCTACCCCAGATGCATCGGTCTGCAGGAAAAACGGGAGAGTCCGGCCTAGCCAAGGCCATAGGACGGCCCACGACTTCCTTGATCCTCTCAAACGCCTCCAATGCTTGAGAGTTCCACTTAAGGTCTCGACCTTTCTTCGACTTGAGCATGTCACTTATCGGAGCCTCCAACTCCGCTAAGTTCGGGATGAACTCCCGTAGCCAACCAACGGTGCCCAAGAATCCTCGGACCTGAGAGACATTCTTGGGTAGCGGGAATTGTTGAACCGCTAACACATGACCTGGCTTTGGTTCGTTTGACGTTTCCGTCACCACATGCCCCAAGTACTCCAGCCTACGCTGAGCGAAGTTGCACTTCTTTAAACTGCACCACAGGCCATGTGCTCTGAACCTCTCCAGCACAAGGCGGAGATGGTAGAGGTTCTCCTTTTCATCTTCGCTGTAAACGATTATGTCGTCTAGATATACTTTGACGAATTTATCGATATAACCAACCAACACTTCCGTCATAAGGATTTGGAAACTTCCAGGTGCATTCGTTAGACCAAACGGCATTGAGTTAAACTCATAACAAGCTCCATCAGGCGTAGCAAAAGCTGTATACTTTTTACTAGCCTCATCCATGGGTATCTGCCAAAACCCAGACTTCAGATCCAAAGAAGTGAACACTCTCGCTGTTCCGAGCTCTTTGATAGTCTCGTGAATACCTGGCAATACCGACGACTCGGGTATTGTCAGACTATTCAACTTCCTGTAGTCGACACAAAACCGAGCCGTACCGTCCTTCTTCGTGACGATAACGACCGGACTAATAAAGGCAGAATGGGACCTACTTATGACACCTGCAGCGAGCATCTTATCCACCTCCTCTTGGATAAGAGCCCTCTTCTGATCGGAAACTTTGTACGGACGGAGCTTGAAGGGTAGCTCTTCCTTCAATCGGATTTTGTGGCAAGCAGCCCTCGTCACTGGTTGCCTTGGAGATTCCTAAAAGACGTCTCCAAACTCTCGGATAAGACTCCGAAATTCCTTTCTCGAGAACGCCGGTAGCTGTTCGTCCGCTACCTGTGGTTCAGGGAACTTTTCTGGTGGAAGATAGACCTCCTCCGCCCAGAAAATAGTTTGCCTAGGCCCCTTTCCAACGTACATGGTGCGACGTGCAAAGTCGACCATAGCCTCGTTTGATGCCAGCCAGGGACACCCGAGCAGAAGATCCTCGACAAGATCATCCACGACTTGCACGACAACTTCGTGAACAACACCATCTATTAACAGTTCGACTATTGTCTCCCCTAGACTGGTGATGCCACGACCGGCGCATGCAAGCTGCAACGGTGTCACTTGCTTCCTATCCACCCTCCAGGTGACAGGCAACAAACTACGTTTCAGGAGATTTAGCGAACTTCCGCTGTCCACCAAAACCCTAACTCGACGACCCATCAGTTCAGCCTCGATTCGCGGCAACTGATGCAATCGTCCCTCAACATTGTTGTTCGCTAAGCTAGTATCACAGCGACGGTATAGACACAATGGATCCAGCAGATCCACCTCCGACTTCTTCCTAATTGGGTCGGTCTCAATGAAACTCAGAAGTTCCGACTTGCGATTGACATCAAGTGCTGCAGCACCAACTGCAGCCAACGATGGAACTTGGCGATTGCATCCCTCAGGGACCTCGCCTCCGCCCCGACTAAGACGTGTAACTCTCTCAGATGACATGCCTACCACGCCTCTGGTATCTACCAACGGGGAATGGCGATTCGCACCTGCGATCCCATCTGCTCTGCCCCTCGATACCGTCCTTGAGACTTGGCATGCATCGACCTCGAAACCTGCGTCCTGTGTGGGAGTGAGTGACAGACCACCACCTTCGGTGTCTTCACTACACCGAAGTGGAACCGAAAAGAGTACGTCACTCTCGACGACTTTTTCGTTCCGAAACCTTGATTCGCAATCTTCCCTTGGATACACCTTTTCATCTCGACTTGTGCCTATACCGGACCTGTGCCCAGTTTGCAGTGCCCTAGCACTCTCTTTGACAACAGGCCCCTCCTGGTCCTTCTGTATACCGATTACTAACTCCGAAACCTTGTGTTGTGGCGGATGGAACGACCCACCAACAACGACCTGGGGTACCTCGATGATCTCACAACTCCATGAACCTGAAGATGATTCATAACCCCTTTCATTCGTTCCAAAACTAGAACCTGATTTTTTTGAAATGACTTTCAACCCTCTACGTTTAACGTCTGCCGACGAGTGAACTTTTTTCCGCCTACCACCAGTGGCGCGATCCACACGCTCATCTACCACACTGAAACAAACGGATTCACAATCTGACCGGTCTGCCCAATGTAGTTTGCCTGATGACGGTGGCGTTTCGGCTGAAACGACTCCAGCTTCAACATCCTGGAACTCCTTCTCCTCCTGCTTGTTGGGAATACATGCCGCATAATTTCTATGACAGTCCAACACTGTCACAGAACCGCAAAACGGTGTTGAAGGAGTACCTACTCCGATGGAGCCCCCTGATGGCTCCTGTTGGAGTTTTTTGAAACTTCTTTGCAAACTGCAATTTTGTCTGCGTCCTTAAGTGACGTCTTACGACGCGAGGTTTTACTCGCCTGCACGGTATTAACCGTATGTGCCTTATTGGCCTGATCTAACGGTTTTGTTCCCGCACTCTGACGTTTGGGACCGTTCTTGTTGTCATTTTGCTGAGGGCAATCTTTGTTCCAGTGAGCTCCCCCGCAAGTGAAACATCCGCTCGAAGGAGCGTTGTTTCCTCCAGAACGCCTCGATTGATCATAATTCTGGAATTTAGTGCCATTGTTATTAAAGTTACTGGACCAAACATGGTTCGAACCCCTGTTGTCCTGTAACTGTCCCTGAGGACGTTTGGGTGGCACATCTTCGGCCTGATGAGGACGGTTGGTGTTCGCAACAAGTTTCGGCCCTGACTGTACACTTTGGCTGGTGCTACGAAGTAGCGTCTCGACAGCAACAGCTTTTTGTGTCAGCTCTTCAATAATTGCAAATCTATGCAATTGCAAATGGACTTTAATATCCGGTCTGATCCGGTTCAATATTAATCGCACAACCCTTCCTTCGTCCATCTCTGGGTAGAGCCTCTGTGAAAGACTCCACTTGTTCAGGATGAAGGAAGTTATTGACTCTCCCTTCGGCTGGTCAGTGCCAAAGAACTCCGCTTCTAAGCTCGAGACCAATAGATCGTTATCGAACCGTTCCTGGAGCCGGTTTGTGAAAAACTGCCAGTTTAGGCGTGAGTTTCGATATGGAGCATACCACTGCTGGGCTGCTCCCTTGAGCCACTGAGCTGCAACGCTCACCCAGACGGTTGGATCAAAGCCCCCTAGATAATCCTCAGAGGATTGGATAAATTGAATTGGATCTTCGTGAGGAAGCCCACTGAAACTGGGATGTGGTTTATTGTTAATTAAACCCCCATCAACACCGTTTAGGGTTCCCCGACGTCTATCCTCCAGCAAATCCGCGAGTCGCACGAGCACGTCGTCGACCCCCGTCACTGGTCTTCTGGGATATCCACTCCACTCGTTAACCGGTGTGGATGGACGGCTTCCACAAAGTTTCGGATTCCTCCGAAACCATCTTCAGCCACCCACCGCTCTGCTCCTAGTTGCCTGGAGGGCAAGGACGTCGTCACCCAGGGATTTCGGGTGGCAACTTCCGTGTCCCTGCCGACACCCGTCACGAAATCTGCCTTCGTAGCTCTTGTTGCATATTCAGGCTGTGCATAGTGATTCCCTTGGGAGGTACACTGAACCCGCCCCTGGAGAGATATGGGAATGCGAGCATTCCCAACTCCCTCCGAGAGCCTTCCACCACCCCCTAGTTCCTCCACTAGGGCCTCAGCATCACCCGGTTCCCTTAGGGTATGCACATCTGTATCCTGTGGCCTCCGCTGTGGTGCGTGAGGCACACCCAATGACCTCGGAGCGCTTCGGCGCATTCCAAAGGGGCGTACCTCACGAGCTTCGCCAGCATGGACTCCTGAGTAGCCCTCCGACCTACAAACAGAAACATATCTCGTTATTCTAAATTGCTCCAAACGGGCTTCCAAAGGTGGAGTTGTGACAACTCCCGCGGAATCGATTACTAACCCTACCTGAGCCGACGGGGAAGGCTGCCTCCCTCCGTCTAAGCTCGACTCTAAAGTACCTTGGTCCAGCACACTTCTCGGGGACAAGGTTGTTGACATCGTCAACTCACGATTTTCCCCGGTAGTACGTACCTGGGGGACGTCTCCGTCGAGGCGTCGCGACGCTTCGGGGAATAGACGCCTGGCGTCTAAGTCACCCGACGGCGGAGGTGTCCGAGAAAGCCCAGCGCCGGCGAACACGGCTTGGGTATTCTCCTCCGCGAGCATATGAGATCTCAATCTCATATTCGTCATTGCTCTAAAGGACAAACAATTACGGCTGTAATGTATTGTCGGGCTACTTGCGTGTGCAAGTGTGTGGCAAAGGAGAAGTGCACTAAAATCGACCTCGCGTCGACCCAACTCAAGTGTGACGATGAGAAGGTCACCCTATAGCTAACTAACCTAACACCTAACAAGACCTCGCCGGGAAATGGACGAGGGAGGAAGGATTCACGGTTTAGAAAAACTATCTAAATAAAATTTCCTAACTTCAAAATTGTGTGAAGCACCAAAAAGGAAAAATTAAACTTGAAAAATTTTTACTTCAAAAATTTACAACTGGATGTGACAAAAACCAAGACAGAGATTTGGGTAAAAGGATCACGGAGCCTAACCAGACTGTCTCAGGTGGAAAAGCCGAGAACAGCCGCAGGAAATAGGTATGGGAAGGACGCGAAACCCCTAGGTACCACAGGAAATGTGGCTCGCCAACGACAAAGTCGCAGCTAATGATGTCTTGACAGGCCGAGGAATTTAAGCTCGAACGATACAATCTTCGTGGAACTCTACGATCGAGCCGATTGTATCAGGTGAGATCTCGTTTTGGTGCCTGACCCCTTTTCATACGATGGGGATTTTTCGTCAACGTCGCGTACAGGTATTAAGTCGGGAAATAACTTTGATGAAGTTAAATCCCTAAGTGTCCGTTGCAAAAGATCACTTTACACTGATTATTGCTCGAGAGTTAAACTACCTATCAACGTACTTTCGTAGCGCGAATAAAACACCTGTAAACCGTACAAGTGAGTCTAACCCCTTTTAAGATAGAAACAAAACGTTATGAATCTACTGTGAACTGAATTATTATTACCGAGAACCTGACTCTAACTGCTAGCCAAAACGATGAATTGCAGAGACAAAAGGCAAAGCCAAACAAACGTAAGTTATTTAACGGAAACACGAAATTGATTATTACACTGCAATTCGACAAGAAAGAGTGGCTGTCTGCTGCTTCGCTGCTTGCATATTTATGCAATCCTGACTGCTGAATCCGCGACACCCATTGGCCTAGAGGGCCAAAGTGGGCGTCGCCCTTGGCTGAACAAAACCCTAGCTCGCGAAAACGCGCGGGATTTGGGCAAATGACCGTTAAAGTCCCGTTACCTGCGTTTTCTAGGGAGTATTTGACAAAAGTCACTAAATACTCCCCAGATCTAGGGAGATATTGAAAGTCAGAATTTCAGATATCTCGATTCCTAGGGCGGTCCGATATTCGGAGAGCCCCGAGAAAAACCATAAACCAACGTGATTCTTGAACGCCTAAGAAATACACGTATTCCTTCGCCGAGGAATCTATACCCGTTTTCCGATTTGGCCAACCTGATGAGAAATCGAATTGAAATAAAATAATTTGTGAAAACAAATGGAGCCACGGAATCTTTCCACCCAACAAGAGACTAGCGTGTCGAAACCTTGCTCTAAGTGTTCTGTATACCGGGTGCTCGACTGTTTGGGGCCACAAATTAATAAAATTGAAAACTAGTCAGGAATTTCCGGTAAATCGGTAAAACTAAGTACAGTGGAGTTCCACTGGGTGGAGATTGGGACTTTACATCATACAGGGTGAGACTAGACTAGTGACCTGAATATAATGCAAAAATCAAATATTATTCGACTGGCTTCTAGGTGAAAATTGAGAGTTATTAAGTGTAAAAATGGCTCACTAAAGGTGACCATACACAAAAAAAATCATCGTAGGAGCGCGGCGAGCCTGCCCTGCGACACCCCCCTACTAAAGAGTTTAACTTGGTCGAAGTTATTTCCAAACGAAACAACCGACAAAAGCTAAATTTACGTTAACTCCCTAATAATCACCTTCCGCACTCTGATGAACCAAGGCTGGAACCACCAAAGTTACTGGAGCGTCATCCTCCATGTCGGAATCGTTCCGACCCCGGCTCATTCCTGATTGACTCTAGAGCAATCTTCAAACGCCGCATTCATGACGCTCTCAAGAAGGAAACGTCAGTCAAGGTGAACTCTGTTTTCTGTGGAGAATTCGAGATAGTGAAGGGAGCTAGTGTAGTAAAGGAGTATAAATACTTTACTACTACAAACTCACCAATTTACCGGGACACCAATCTGGAGGAATGGTTCCAAGATAAAGTTATTGCTCCAATCATGAAAGATCTTGAAGAATTTCAAGAGAAAGATTCTGGGTGGGCGTTGAAGAAAGTGGTTAATCTGGGCGTAAACATCAACAAGTTTACTCCGCAGCTTGGATCTTCCTACATCAAGTTGCCACCTCAAATCAATAAAAAAAAAGCTTGCGTCAATGTCAAAAATGATGATCAAGCATGCTTTGCCTGGGCCGTTACTTCTGCTTTACATCCAGCGCAAATAAATATTGGTAGAACTTCATCATACCCTCACTATTCGGAGGTTCTTAAGCTGAAAGGAATTCGATGGCCAATGACAATGCGGCAGATCCCCAACTTTGAAAAACAAAACGACATTTCCATTAACGTATATATGCTACAACAGATTAAAAAATCACTCCAAACATTCCCATCTTATCTGACTAAGGATAAGAAGGATAGACACGTTAATCTTCTCTTGGTGCAAGACCGTTATTCTGGTGAACATTCCGATGCTTCTACCAAATACCATTTTGTATGGATTGAAAACATGTCGAGGCTTCTTTCCAAACAGCTGAGTAAAGAACATGGTCAAAAATTCTTCTGTGACCGTTGCCTCCACTACTTTCGCTCTGAAGGAAAACTGAATAAACATACTGAGGACTGCCAAAAATTAAATGAAACTGCAATAAGGATGCCAGAGCCGGGAAAAAATATTTTGAAGTTTAAAAATTTCAAAAACAAAGAGAAGGCACCTTTCATGGTTTATGCTGACTTGGAATCGGCCTTGAAACCAGTTGAAGATCCCAAGAAACCTCAGCATCACGTTCCAGCTGCCATAGGATACTACGTGAAATGTTCATATGATAATACACTTTCATTTTATAAGTCTCATCGTGGGCAGGACTGTATGGCGTGGTTTGCTGATGAAATGTCTCAATTGGCTGAGGATATGGCAACAGTTTTTTGGTGTCCATATGATATCAATATGACTTGGGTGCAGGAAGCACAATTCAAACTTGCTTCACACTGCCATATTTGCGAGCAACCTTTCACTCCGGAATGTAAGAAAGTTCGAGATCACAACCACTTGATTTCCGGAAATAACTATCGGGGAGCTGCTCATGAAGGGTGCAATATCAACTACAAGGACACTCACACTGTTCCGGTTGTTTTTCATAATTTAAGTGGATATGATGCACACTTCATCGTTAGTGACATTGCTACAAGAATGGCTGGAAAGTTTGATCTACTCCCCATTACCAAAGAGAAATATATTTCCTTCACTAAGCACGTTGATGATACCCCAATTCAATTTAGGTTTATTGACTCGTTTCGATTCATGGCTTGTTCATTGGATAAACTAGCATCATATCTTCCCGAGTTTCCCTATTTGAAGTCACAGTTTCCCGATGTAGCTAAAGATCATTTCAAATTGTTGACGAAGAAAGGAGTTATGCCTTATGATTACATTGATTCGTTTAGTCGATTCGATGAAACAGCTCTACCATCTCAAGATGAATTTTATAACCAGCTGAAAAATAAACCCTGCCCCCGACGTTTGTATCGACGAGCTCAGGATGTATGGACCACATTCCACTGCCAGAATCTCCGTGATGATGTGGACTTATACATGAAAACTGATATTCTCCTGTTGGCTGATGTCTTTGAGATGTTCAGAACCTGCATCCTCAAGTCACATAAACTCGATCCTGCGCACTATTTCACACTACCGGGCTATACGTGGGATGCCATGATGAAGTATACCGGAATTGAGTTTGAACTTCTCACTGATGTCGACATGTTTCTATTTGTCGAGCGAGGTATTCGAGGAGGTCTAAGTCAAGTTTGCTCCAAACGCCGAGCTCACGCAAACAATAAATATATGCCCAACAGCTATAACCCATCCAAACCCTCAACTTTCCTGATGTACTCCGATGTCAACAATCAGTACGGATGGGCTATGTCACAGTACCTTCCTTATGGCGGGTTCGAATGGGCAGATACAAATATTGATGTCACAACTGTGGCAGATGATGCCGATGAAGGATACATGTTGGAAGTAGACTTGGAGTATCCTAAACACTTACATGATAAGCATAAATATATACCGTTCTGTCCACAACACATAAATTCAAAAACGATGATGCCTCCTGAGAATGTGCGAGATGTAACTAAATTAATGGCCACTTTACAGTCGAAGGAGAAATATATCATACACTACAGGACACTGAAGCAGGCTCTAGCAAATGGACTGGTGTTGACGAAAATCCACCGTGTTCTTAAATTTAAACAAAGTCCCTGGTTGAAGTCATATATCGATCTCAATACGGAGCTCCGCAAGAAGGCAGCAGATGACTTTGAAAAAAATCTTTTTAAATTGATGAACAACGCAGTCTTCGGTAAAACTATGGAGAACGTCCGGAAGAGGGTCAACATCCACCTTCTAACTGAGTGGAGTGGAAGATATGGTGCAGAAGCCTATATTTCAAAACCGGAGTTTAAAAATTGCACCATCTTCAGTGAAAACTTGGTGGCTGTTGAGCTTAACAAGCTGCAGATTTTCCTGAACAAGCCTATATATGTGGGGCAGGCTATATTGGATTTAGCGAAAACTACCATCTATGATTTCCACTATGGTTATATGGCTGAACGTTTTGGAGAGGACTGTACCGTTATGTACACTGATACAGATTCTTTCGTATACGAGCTGCATCAGGACCCCTATGTAGTTATGAAGGAGGACTGCCACAAACATTTTGACACTTCAGACTATCCCTCCGACAACATTTACGGAATTCCTCAGGTCAACAAGAAAGTATTGGGTATGATGAAAGATGAAAATAGTGGCGTGCTGATGACTGATTATGTAGGACTTCGTTCCAAATTGTATGCTACGAAAGTGTTGACATCAGATGCTGACATTATCGAAAAAAGAAGGGAAATGGAAGAAGCTGAGTATGATGAGGATGAAATCAATGAGATATTGATGAATTTTGGAACAACTAAGAAGGCTAAGGGCGTGAAATCGTCTGTGGTTAGAACTAAGATTACATTCGATGATTATGTGGAATGTCTGAACAGTTGGAAATGTATGACTGTAACCCAGAGACTAATCCGCTCTGAGAAACATCAAGTACTCTCAATTGTACAGGACAAAATTGCGCTCAACCCACATGACGATAAACGCTACCTGATACCAAACTCAGATGAAACTTTACCTTGGGGACATTATTCAATAAATGAAAATTTGATGGATACCTCATAATAACTTTGTATATATATGCTAAAATAAAATGTATTATTTGATGAATATTTTCTCATGATTGGTGGTTATGCTATGCCTACTGGGGAGTCTTCCACAATAAAAAAAGGGTAACGCATTGGCAGTCCTACTTCCTGGGTGATTTGGAAACGGACTGATAGCAATATTCAACAAACGCTGAATTTTGAAGTATTTTGAATCTGCTTCATATTAATATCATTTTTGATTCTCTAATGATACTTGTTGTTAAAATCACTTTTGAAAGGTATATTCGGTTCATTGGATTAATTCATTATCAATCTCTGTACTTCGCACACAAACATATGAAACTGAGCTACAGCTTTATTGATAGTGAAGAAGCATTTGGTTGAATAAAAAACATCTATTTGAAAATTCCTAAAGAAAATAGTTTACAAAAATATCAAAATTTTCCTTATCACACTAAAATCTAAAACTCCTCAAGATTAAAATGCGATAAGAGATTAAACTATACCCATAGGGTTCTCCTATGATGCTCTGCAACTAAAATCAAACTGACCACGTAGGTAATAGCTGAGCTACAGCTTTATTGATAGTGAAGAAGCATTTGGTTGAATAAAAAAGCATCAATTTGAAAATTCCTAAAGAAAATAGTTAACAAAAATATCTAAATTTTACTTATCGCACTCAGATCTTAAACTCCTCGAGATTAAAAATGTGATATGGATTCAGACAGTCTTGGAGAAATAACTGACCGCATACTTGCAATGGGCGGGAATTAATCAGATTGGTTTCAATTAAACAAGTCTTATGTCGAGAAGAAATTAAAGTTGCTTAACCCTCTCCCCACCCACCTGATAATGGATAAAAAAAAGAGAAACAGAGTAAAACTGCAAAAATGTGATCAAAATATACGTTTTTCGCGTTCCAAAAAACACAACTGAAAATTGAAACGCTTCAACATGCAAAAATGCAACCACAATAAACGTTTTTCGCGTTCTAAAAAACAGCCTTAAATTAAACCGAAAAACTCTATGTTTCTTATGAAGATTTGGCATTTCAAAATTGCTCAAAATACACGTTTTTGCGTTCGAAAAAACAACTGAAATTAGAAACGCTAAAATATGCCAAAATGCGACCACAATAACCGTTTTTTGCGTTCGAAAAAAACAGCTAAAATTTGAAACGGTAAAAGATGCAAAAATGCGACTAAAATAGACGTTTTATAAGGTTAGTTCGTTCTGCTTTGATCAAACTTGATCTCCCATAAAAGTTGTCTTATTAGAGTACCCGCATGTTTCTACCTTTACTGATAACGAAGTTAGGGTCCTATGCCCATTTGGCATTGGAAAATGCTTAACAATGTTTCTTGACATCGAAACAAACCCATTGGTATCGAAATTATTGAAATCGCACGACCGATAGTAACTAAATTTGGACCCTTATCAATGCTCTATTTTTAATCATAGGAAGTGTTTATTTTCTGATGATTCGTAAAGGTCCAAAAAGGTTGGTAATTCACATATTGGGCACCTTCCTGATGATAGAGAGCGCTGACGTATTCGGTCTCGATGACATGTAATACATTTCAGATTGGGATCGCACGTTGAAACGCTAAACTCCTGTTAAAACATCATGTTTTTTTTTTATAAATGAGATGCTCTGTATACCTTCTTGATTAGGATTGAAACGTCCTATTAGCGGTTTTTTTCATATCTTGAATAATTTTTGAACACTCTGTGTATGTCTAACAAATTTTTGGAACACTCAGTATGAAATATCACCATATTTTTCTATTGGGTCCCCATATCCCCAATGATACGTATTTTCTGCGTCCCATTTTCCACATGACATTTGACACTTGCATCAGCCATGTTTTTTTCTCTTAAATAACGTGCGATACGCCGTGTATATACTATTGCTGAATACTTTGCTACTCCCAATGACCCATTTTCCATCTGACCTGTACAACCATGTTTATTTGTCACATATTTTTTTTTTCTTCAACGATATTACCAATGACAACTGACAGATATCGAGTGTGAGGCGCCGCCGATATATTGAGCGACGTTCTATACAAAAAAATGTCAAACGTTAACGAACCGACTTCTAACATTTGAGCGATGAGTACATAACGCATTAAAATGTGAGGTTTATGGCACTTATGGCAGTTGACGGAAGGAAATTCTATCATTTTCTTGATCCCCCATAAAAGTTGTCTTATTAGAGTAGCCGCATGTTTCTGTATCTTTACTAATAACGAAGATAGCCTCCTATGCCCTTTTGGCATTGAATAATGCTTAAAAATGTTTCTTGACATCGAAACGAATCCATTGATGCCAAAATTATCGAAATCGGACAACCGGAAGTGAAAACCGGAAGTGGCCATTTTATTGCATATTTGAACTCTCATCGATGTGGATAATCCGAATTCACTATTACTCTTCTTCTACATCAACTTTTTCAAACCGGAAGTGCTTATTTTTCGATGATTCGTATAGATCCGACATATCGTTAATGCGTTTTTTGGACACTGATGGATTTGATGTATTCCTTCTTGATGTCAAATGGTGATCATGTTTTTTTTTCTCAAACACTCGGTAGATATTTTCTATCTATGATGAGACATATGACAAATGACAGAAGCTGTTATCTTTTTTCCAAGAGCAATGATGTTTAAATCAAAACGCCCCTGTATATATTTTCCCCAATAAAATTTGTGAGACGTCCCTGTACAACTATGATGATCGTTGACCACTCAGAAGCAGCCATGTTTTTTTTTAACTTGAATCCCCATACCCTCCATGTATTTTTTTCTTTAACCTCCATGTTTTTTCTCTTAAATGATATGTTGGTACACCAGGTATACTAAATCTAACGAGCAGCCATGTTTTTTTTCTCTTGAATGATAAGTTTTGAGACACCCTGTATACTAAATCTAACGAGCAGCCGCCATTTTTTTATTCTCTTAAATTATACGTTTTGAGACACCCTGTATACTAAATAAGACAAGTACCCACCATGTTATTTTCTCTTAAATAATATGTTGGTACACCAGGTATACTAAATCAAACGAGCAGCCGCCATATTTTTCTCTCTTAAATGATATGTTTTGAGACACCCTATACACATAGCTTGTTGAAACGCTAGACCACCGTTGAACCGCAATTTTTTCACATTTATTCCAAACATCATTATTATTATCAGACTCACAATCTTTATTTTTTTTAAATATTCAAACACCGTGCTCTGGTAGCTGGAGAAATATATATCCCACATTTGTACATCAACTTGTACGAAGTCTCCGTGGAGACAAGGCTAGCGTCACTCGCTACCAAACTTAAACCGCTGGTTCAAACCTCGTTCTCCGAAATCTTTTTGTCTTTTTAAATTCAATTCAAAATATGTGTGCGCCGCGCTCTATTGGCAAAATGTTATCAATCAACTGGATCTCTCTCGACTACGTCACACGATGAACGCGAAGCAGTGACGCGTGACCTTGAAAGGAACCAAAATTGCCAGAATGGATCTTAAAAATCCTTATGGCATTTAACATGTAAAAATGATCAAATTGATTGTAGAACTCTTGTAGCTCCTTTACTTTTCGTGCCAAGTAGAAGGGTTCAGATGGCAGCCTTATGACGATCTCATGGCTGAACATCGTGAATGGAGCCTCCATGGTGGCGGTGCTTTTTTTCAGTGGCTGAGTCGCTGAGTCTCAGTTGAGTGCCACTGAATTCACTGACTGACATTTCACTGAAATTCACTGAATTTTCAGCTTGGGAAATTTCAGTTGAGTGAAATTTTTCAGTCGCCGACTTTCACTGAATTCAGTGACTGAACTTTGACTGAATTTCACTGAACTTTTTACTCAGTTCGACCACCATGTCAAATTTGGAGGCTCTTTTTGATCAAAAAATTTGCTGTTTTCTGACTCAAAAATGGGTACTTCTTTTGATAAAAAAGTGCTGTTTTTTCACTAAAAAAGTTGTACTTTTTTTATCGAAAAAACGTGCTGTTTTTTTACTCAAAAATTAGTACTTTTTTGATAGAAAAACTTGCTGATTTTTAAGCTAAAAATAGGTACTTCCTTGATCGAAAAAGCACCCATTTTTACTATAAAAAAAGCATTTTTTTAGTTGGAAAATGAACACACAGCCTCTCATTCGTCCAACATGAAAAGTCGAGAAAATTTATCTTATACGTCTATTGTTACAATAATAATAATCACAAAATAATAATAATAATACATTTATAGTTTTCCACAATTCCATAATTAACTTTTCGCATATTTTTGTATGTTTTTGCATTTATTCAGTCGAGATCAGAATCCTCATCGCCAGAGTCAATGAAGCGGTTATATGGAGGAGGTGTTTCGAAACGATGACCTTTGTAATCGTATGAATGTCATTCACAATGACAGGAATCGCTTGTTTTCAGCGTGAATAGTAGCTCGTCAAATCTGTTGTGACACCATGATGAAGGATTTCGATACAATTCGCTCAAGTTATTCGAATTCTATACGATGTATTTATGGTCTCTGATACTGTAAAATGTATGGTGTTGCATGGCCTTTCTGAATGCTTTGAATCAGGTATAACACAGACGTAATCCATAGTTCGGAATATAGTTCTGGTTCAACCATACGCAACAGACATCTTCAGCGTCTTTTCTATCTGTGGCATCAAGTTCTCGTGTGTACTCCAAGTGAGCCAAACTGTAAAAAGGTCGATCGCCCCAAGCCTGGTCTACTAATTCTCCCCATTTTTCGGTGGACCACATTTTGACAATAATCTCCGTGATGGACCACGGCAAAGGTGAAGTCTCAATAAAGTGTGATAGTGATGATGCGGTTCTGATGATTTCTTGATAACACCAATTTTGCATAGAGTGTGCCATGGTGGGGGTCTTAAACAATTTTACATATAAATAAAACTGTAATGCCCCCATGGCAGAGTATCATGAGAGCCAGCAATCAAATACCGTTTGTCGTCATGTGGACTCAGAGCGATTTTCGTTTGCTCAACACTAAAAACGTTGTGCGCAAAAGAGCGAATACAGCATTGAGATGTGACTTTCTCACGCTGATTTTCCAAACATTCTACATAGTCGTCAAAAGTGATTTTACTTTGGACAACGCTGTATTTCACTCCTTTGGATTTTTGACGCATTTCCCACCCTGTATCTTATAGGTGTAGGTACAGCTTTGAACGGAGTCCCACGAAATCTGTCATAATTTGAACATTCGCTTCGTCTTTCATCAAGCCGGGGACTTTTTTGTTTGCAAGGGGAATACCATAAGGGTTGTTGGTGCGGTAATCACTTGCATCGAATTTTTCTATGTCTAATTTCAATAAATTTTAATAAATGTCATCCGATTTGATCTCATAAATCAGCGAATCATTATCCGTGTACATCAACTTGCACTGATAGCTCGTGTATTTTTTCATCATGAAGCCGTGATGGGAACCATACACGCACACCTTGGAAATGTCAAGTATCGCCATTACGATGTATACAGGCTTATTGAACAACAGATCCGTCTTTGCCATTTCGATAGCGACGAGGTCCGCATCGAAAATAGTGCGATTCTTGAAATTCGGACTGGAAATTAAATATTTCGCGCCATATCGCCCCTCCCATTTTGAGACCATTTTCACTATACGATGTTTCCGTATGTTCTGCATCGTTTTCCCGAATACTGCGTTATTGGCTAATTTGTAGTTATTTTTGCCGAAAGTGGTTTTTGTTTCTGCGCGGAATTGCGTATTCAATTCAATGAATGGTTGGAGCCAGGCTGATTGGTCGAATTGCAGAACTCTGTGAATTTTTCTTAGTACAAGTCCGTGCGTCAGTGCTTATTTCAACACCCTGTAGTGTACTACATAGTTTTCCTTGTTGTACAGGGTGGTCATTAATTTGGGTAATTTTGAGCCTGGTGGAGTACGGGTTGTTGGTTTCTATAAGTTCAATCAAGTCATTTAATATTCTTTTTCTATCTTATGAACTCGTAACATTTCGACAAGGGTGGCATGAAATCTCTCTAGAGAACCATTTGATTGTGGATGGTCTACACTAGAAATTGAAATCTTTATGTCGTATAGTGTACAAAGGTCTTTTACGATGTGATTATTAAACTCTTTACCTGAATCTACGTGGATTCTAAGTGGAGTTCCATAATGTTGGAAAAATACAAGTAAAGTATTAGCGACTGATTTTGCGGTTTTGTCAGGTATTGGATATGCTTGGGTGAATTTAGTTAATTCGCATCTCAGTGTGAGAATATAATTTTGTACTGGAATTTCTAAAATATCAACATTTACCCTTTCAAAAGCTGTTTTGGGAGTTTCTGTTATAACAACAGGATTCTGTAAATTTTGTCGACATATTTTTGCTTTTTGACAAATTTCACAAGCTTTTATGAAATTTTCAACATTTTTTGTGATGCCTGTCCAATTATATTTTTCTCTTATTTTTCTCAAAGTTTCATTTATTCCACGATGCAAATTCTTTTTACCATTGTGGTATTGATCTAATATTATTTGTATTTAATTTTCGTTGGGGGTTCGTACTACGTCTTGACATATTTCGAATTTAATATTCTCTTTATCTGCTAAGATATATGAAAGCATTTCTTGAAAAGGTAGATCGACATTATTTTCGACATAATACGTTTTTGAGGGTTGAAATGTGTCTTGGCATCGATATAAGGAACTGAACATGTATTCAATTGCATCTTCAGGCTCAAAAGGTACTAATGTCAAATAATATTTCCGATCTTTTACAGTTCTACTGGAAACAATATTTATTTTATTTGGATAAAAATCTATAACTTCTTCAAATATATCGTCAAGTATTTTATCATGTAATGGTGTTGATTTTCTGTGTTGTGGAAAAATAACAATGTCTTTATGACTTTTGTCTAGTAATTGATCATTGATGAATTTAAATTTTGAGTAATCAATTAATGATTTGATTTTAAAAAGTCTAGAAAAGTTTGTTAATTCTTCTAATACAGTTTCTTGAGCTACTTCAGTCTCTGTATCTGAAATATCATGTTCTTCAAGATTATCATTTGCCATTAAAATATTTTATAAGACTTTGCTACAATCATCAAAATGATTCATTCTGATTCTAGATAAAGCGTCTGCGTTCTTATGAATTTTTCCGGGTCGATAAATAACTTCGAATTGGTATTCCTCTAATTTCAAACGCCATCTGGCTAATCTACTGCCAGGGTCTTTTATTGAAAATAACCATGTTAGTGGTCGATGGTCTACTATAAATTTAAATTTTCTACCATAAAGATAGGGTCTAAAATGTTTAACTGACCATACCATGGATAAAAGTTCTCGTTCAATAGTTGAATATTTTGTTTCAGTGGAACATAATGTTCTAGATGCATAGGCAATAGGTAAGTCTTTTCCTATTGGTCCTTGGGATAATTCGGATCCAATTGCAAATGAGCTTGCATCGGTTGACAAGATAAAAGGTTCATTAAAATTTGGATAAATCAAAATAGGGGTTGAAGTCAAGGCTTTTTTCAATTCTTGAAAGGATTTTTTGCATTCTTGATCAAAATGGAAACATACATCTTTCTGTAATAATCTTGTCATGGGTTTAGAAATTTTTGAAAAATTTGGAATAAATTTTCTATTATAACCTGCAAGTCCTAGAAATTGTTCAATTTCTTTTGGGTTGGCTGGTTCTGGGAAATTAATTATACAATCAACTTTTGCTGGGTTTGGTTTCACTCCATCTTTAGTAATAACATGTCCTAGATAGGCGACTTCTTGTCTCAAAAATTCACATTTGTCAGGTTGTATTTTCAAATTTGAACTTCTCAATCTCTTGAAAACAAGTTTTAAGTTAAATATGTGTTCATCTACAGTCGGGAAATAAATAATTATATCATCCATATATACCAAACATCTCTCGTTTCTAAGTCCGGTTAGAATATGATCTAAAATTCTTTGGAGAGTACTAGGAGAGTTTTTCATTCCGAAAGGCATTCTGAGAAATTCGTATAAACCATTTTCAACAGAAAAAGCGGTTTTTTCTATGTCGTTAGGATGCATTTCAATTTGATGAAAACCTGAGGCTAGATCAAGGGTGGTAAAATATTGACATTTTCCGATTTGGTCTAATAAATCTGATATATTGGGCAAAGGATATTTATTATCAATAGTTAGTTCATTTAATTTCCGATAGTCAATTACTACACGCCATTTTTGTTTTCCTGATGCGTCAAGTATTTTCGGTACGACCCAAACTGGGGCTGACCATGGTGAAATTGAGGGTCTAATTATATTTTGTTCTAATAATTTTGAAATTTGTGACTTCACTTCTTCTTTATGTACGTGTGGATATCTATAAGATTTTGTTGAAACGGGTTGTGCACCATCTTTCAGTTTCACTGTATGTTTAATTTCACTCGTGAAAGTTAAAGGATCACCTTCTAAATGAAATATGTCTGTGAATTCTAAACATAAGGTCTCAATTAGTTCTTTCTCTTCTTCATTAAGATGTTTTAGACGAAGTAAATTCTTTATTTTCTCTGGACAACTTGTTTGTATGTTTTCTGTTTCAATGTCAACTTCATTTCCATAATATTCTTCAAATTGTAAGTCATTAAAATCAATAGATTTTTCATTTGCATTTACATTTACAACGGTTACTAAAAATTCTCCTTTTTCGTTAATTTTGACTAGAGCATTTGGAAGTTTAACTTTCTCTTTTTCAGTAGCTAACAGTATAGCTTCTGTATTTCTTAATTTGGATTTTAATTTAAAAACTTTTCCAACTATTGGTTCTATTGTTATTTTATTTTCGAGATTTTGTGTACTGAACTTTTCCTGTAAGTTTCCTTGAATTTTTTGTTCATTATTTATTTTTACTGATGTTCCAGCAAGTGTTTTCCGGGCTGAATATAAAGGGAAGGTTTTATAATTCAAAATTAAAACTTGATTACCAATATCTACTACTCCATCAAATCTTTTCAAAAAATCGGTACCTAAAATTCCGTCAAATTCGATATCTAAATCGTGTACGTAAACTTTATGCCAAACTGGTTTTTCTTTTGTGTCAAATGGTATTAAAACTGACTCTTTTACCATTACTTTTCCATCTGTAACTCCTGACTGGTATATTTTCTGTAAATCTTTTTGTATAATTTTCAGCTGTTTTCCTTTTAAAAATCGAGATACCTGTACCTGTGTCAATTAATATTTTAAAATTAGCTGGGCTGATTAAATAATACAAATCGCTACAATTGGATGTTATAGGAATTGCTGATCTGTCTTGAGGTCGTTCATAGTGGGTATTGTTTTCTCTGGCTTGAATTCGCGAGTTTTGATTAGCGCTGCGAGATTCGCTTTTATTTCGATTGCAGAAGGAAGTTGTTCTACTTCATAGTCAAAATTTTCATTTGGTATTTGTTCATATTGCTGATGTTCAAAATCTTGTTGTTCCGGAAAATAATCTTTCTCATCATAGAATGTCTCGTTTCCTTGGTCTGAATATTCATAAATATTTTCGTTTTGATACTCAAAATCTGTATTTGAGCATAATGAATCGTACTCATGATCTAATAAATGGGTTTTATTCGCATTTAAATTACATAGAGGGATATTCTTGATTACTGTGGGTCTATTTGTTTGAAAATATTGTCCGCGTTGTTGCATTTGAGGATTTGCTTGTCTTTAAAAATTTTGATTTCGGAAATTTCGATTTGGATTTTGATTTTGGAACATATTTGGTCTTATTTGAGGTTGACTCATTTGGGGTTGACTCGTTTGAGGTTGATACATTTGGGGTTGACTCATTTGGGGTTGGAAATAATTCCTTTGGAAATTATTTGGTCGATTTATTTGTGGTCTTGTTGAACTTTGAGGTTGTGATGAACGATTGATTGATTTTTGATTTTCAAAGTATGAGAGCTGTATCTCACGCTTTACTCTAACTGAAGCTTCTAGCATACTGTTTGGATTGCTAGCTCGAATAATTTGACCGATTTTGGGTTCGAGGCCTGTTAATAAGGTATTTAAAACCATATTTTCAATTAGTTGAGACTGTGCGTTTTTCTGTGCGTTTGTTAACATAGATCTTTGTATACACGAATACATTTTCGCGCTATGACTTTGAAGTCTTGAGAAAAACGTCAGTGCATTTTCTCCATTTGCTTGCCTTATTCTTTGTAAATCCTGTATCAAAGATGTTAAGTCACGGGAATCGCCAAAGTGAGAATTTAATAAAATTTTGATCTCTTGATAATTTTCTGGATTTCTGGAATTTATCAATTGAGCAGCTTTTCCTCTGAGTTTGTTTCTAATGTGAATAGTTAAAAGCAATTTTTGTTGGTCTACTGCCATAGCTTGCGCATGGTCACAGGCGTTAAGAAAATTTCCAAGCAAAATTGAATCACCATCATATTCTGGAATTATCGAGAATATTTCGGAAAGTTTATACGGTTCTAATGGTACTTCGCGTTCATTATGTAAGCTTTCATTTGAACTATGATGTGACATTTTGGGTAAATTTTGGGATAACAAGGTTAAATCAAATTTAGAAAAATATCAAAATACAGCAAAATGATTAATGATTCGATGTGGTACTTACAATGAGTTTCCTACGTCTAATACTGGTTGGTTGAGCTTCCTAAGCTCTGGGTGGCTTGCTTCTTCTTTCTTCTTTTTTCTTTCTTTTTTTTTCTTGTTGTCTCCGGGGGTTGTGGAAAGATGAAGTCCTACTTCATAAAGCTCTAGCTCCAACAGGATGAGCAGCGTTCGACGACTTACGCGGGTTCCAAGAGGTGATTTCTTCACGACGACGTGAGCAACGTTCGACGACTTATGCGGGTTTCTTGTTGTTGAAGAGACCGTCTTGTCCACTGGGTTATGCTTTGCGGTTCTTGGAAGTCTGGAGACTACCGCTGTTTCTTCGTTGGATCACAGCGTTTTCGAAATCCGCACGACTGCGCCAATTTGTTAAATCAGTCTTCTTTGGTTTGAGTTTTTAAAAACAGACTTTATTCACATTTATTACAATATGGAAATATTGAACTTTACATGCGAAATTATAATGGTTTAAAACTCGTAACGATTCAAATCTACTAAACTACTTGGTTTGAAGACTGGAAAGACTTGAACGACTTGAATCCGGTCTCCTCGACTTTATAGGTTCGGGAATGCTGACTGGATACTGCGTAGTTTCTATTATTCCACGAAGACCTTCAAATGTGCTGAGGAATATCCTCTATCTTCTGCGTAGTAGATGATGCAATGTTTATAGTGTGTGACGCAATTCCGGGACAAAGGGCTCATTCAGAAATCGGATATAACATCCATGTACTGAATTATTGTAAACATTATACCAAAAAATCTGTATCTCTTTTTTATTCTCTGTTTCTGTCCTTTTATTACAGTTTTAACAGTAGCATGTACATGATTGTAACATAATACCTTGAATCAATATGGATCAATATCTAAGAGATTGTACCTATCAACCTATTGATACTCAGGAAATTGATTGTATTTAGGATATGAATAATTTCTTAAATAAGAATCAAAACTCCTTCAGAATAATTCACCAAAATATCAGAAGCATCCACAAAAACCTTGATGAGTTAAAAATTGTATTGAATCAACTGACTAGTGAGTTTCATTGCATTGTAATGACAGAAACATTCAAAATATACAATCAGGAATTTTTGAAGCTAGATAACTATTCAATGTTTTACAATAATGGCGAAATAAATAAAAATGATGGCACCGTTATTTACCTGAAAAATAATATAAATTCACAATCAAATGAAATTCAAGTAGGTGAGTGGAAATTTATTGAAACAAAAATTACAAGTGAACAATCAAATCTATCCATTACTTCCATTTACCGACCACCTTCAACGGATTCTGAAGAATTTGTTTGCCAATTGAAGTCCTATCTAGACAATGTAATAGAGGATCAGTAGATTATCATATAGTAATCAGGGATATGAATTTGAACTTGAACAGTGAAAGTGACGTAATTTCTAACTACTTGGATGTACTGGGCGAACACAACTTCATATCGATGATAAGTAAAGGTACTCGAATAGAAGGAGACACAGTAATTGCATAGACCATATCTTTATAAAATTCAAACAGGAAAATAAAAAGTCTGACTGTAATTCTGGTGTATTCGATGCTAATATTACTGATCATAGAGCAACTATAACATGTATACCTCTGAAGATTGATAATAAAAGTCCGACAAAGGAATACACAAAAAAATTTATAAAATACGACAATCTGAAAATTGACCTCGCAACTCATGACTGGTCACCATTGTATGCATTGTCAGACGTTGAACAGATCTCCACTAATCTTATGAACCACTTAACATATTATATAACGAAAAACACTCAAATAATCAAGACAAAGAGGACAGAAATCAAACGGAAAAATTGGATAACAGCTGGGCTTGTGAAATCAATTAATAAAAAAAATAAGCTTCACCTTGACTATAAAAAAGACTCTACTAATCCCAATAAAAAAACTGCATACCAAGAAATACAAAATTATTTCCGAAAAACAACATGGCTTCAGAGAAAATTTGTCCACCAACGATGCGATATCAAAACTAATAGACGAAATATATAAATCAATTGATGAAAGCAAACCAACGGCATGCATATTCTTAGATCTAGACAAGGCATTCGATACTGTGAGTCATTCGCAGTTGTTGGATGCCTTGGATGATGCAGGAATTCGTGGAATACCGCATAGATTGATGACTGATTACCTAAGAGGTAGGAAACAAATAGTGAGGATAACGGATACTTTAAGTGAAGAGAAACATGTTAAATATGGAGTACCCCAGGGATCGGTTCTGGGGCCGCTACTCTTTTCCATATATATAAATAATTTACTCACCACACATCAAACGGATGGTCAAATATTAAGTTTTGCCGATGACACAGTCATACTGTATACCTCCGAAAACTGGGAAGATCTAAAATTTAAAATGGAAAACGATATGGAAAATATAATAAACTGCTTTACCCATAAACTACTCACTCTCAATTTTGAAAAAACTTTCTTCTTGCCCTTTACCAGTTACAAAAACAGTCTACCCTAATATACAGAACTCCATATCAGAAATAGCCAGAATGCAATTACCATCAGCTCCACAAACCAAATTGAATATCTAGGTGTAATAATCGATCGACATATGCGATGGGATATGCATGTCGATAGAGTTGCAAAAAGCCTCAGATATTT
The DNA here is from genome assembly GCA_958502065.1 of Chrysolina americana. Classification (NCBI taxonomy): domain Eukaryota; kingdom Metazoa; phylum Arthropoda; class Insecta; order Coleoptera; family Chrysomelidae; genus Chrysolina; species Chrysolina americana. Next base: position 37,641,943 of record OY293414.1, on the reverse strand, counting down.
ATTGCACAAATTCAAATATCTAAGAACAATACCCAATGAAAGATACCTAAAAATCATTTATTTTTCACTAGTAGAGTCTCGCCTTCAATATGGAATTCTCAGTTGGGGAGGTGTAGCTTACAGTCATCTGAAAAAAATAGATGTATTACAGAAAAAAATAATAAAAATAATGTTCAAGAAGAAAAACACTTACCCATCGAATGAACTATTTATATACGCACAAGTGTTAGACATAAGGCAACTATATATGTATAGCATAATTATGTACATATACAAAAACAAGGGTTGTATTATAAAGATAAATCACTAATACTCCACCAGAAATAAAGCGAAATCTTTTGTACAAGTCAGCAATGCGAGGAAAACCATTGGTCAGCGCTGTTTCACCTTCCTATTAGGTCGAATTTATAATACTCTAGATGAAACTTACAAAATGTATCTAACGACTATTAACTCAATAGCGATGATAAAAAAAGTCTTCAAAAACTACATTAAAAATATCGATAGGAAAACAGTAGAAAATATTGTTGAAAATTTCTGAATAATATCATTATACCTTTTGATGATATTATATAGGTAGGCATTATTAACATTTCTATCGGATAGGGTTTTTTATATATTTAAATGTTTTATTTGTCATGTATATGATTGTTTCGGGTTGAATTATTAAAATACCATGTTATTGTTTTGTTGGCGGATTGTTTATGATATGTATTGTTGTATGAATATTCCAAATGGATGATAAACGACGATGCATGTTACAATCCCAAGTATATATCATATTGGTAAATGAATAAACAAATGTACGACTAGAACAGAATGAGTAATGAAGTATGCCCACGCTCAACCTCAGGGTTTTTTGGATATTTCAATATTTATTTGTGACTAGTATGTATGATCGTGTTGAACTGTCTATATCTAATATGTACTATGATTTATTATTATTGTTATTACTTACTATCTATACAAATAAATATTATTATTATTATTATTATTATAATTTTAGAGGTAGAAAGAAATGTTTCTTCATTTGAAATGTTCCTGGCTCTAAAGTGTTTGCCAGTGGATTTTTCTTGATTTATAAAATGCTATGAAAATTATCGATTGACTTCGAATATATCTATTAGTTATGGTGTCTTTATGTTTTCCGATCACGGAACTTAGTTTTTAAAAAAATTTATTTAACTCAAAAACTTTAATTAAGAACAAATAATACAATTAGATGTTTATTGCTCGAAGTCTATGTCTATTCTGAATGTTTCTTCGTTCCCATGAACCGAAGTTGAATACAACACCGTCTCGACGTGTTCCTGGAAATCTGCATAGGCAGCAATGCTTAGTTCAGCTATTCCCACGGGAAGGCATAAATAACTCCTCCATCCCTTAGAAGGAACTCGAGGGTGGAACCACTTGAGTTTCGTTGATGGCCTGGTTGTTTGGTGGTTTGTTGGGGCTGAGTAGGCGAAGGATATCTTGTTTCCGGGTCACCACAAGATATACCACGACGAAGGCGGTTAGCGTCGCGACGCTCCATAGGGACCATCTGGAGTAATCCGGGCGAAGATTGATGAGGTCCAATGGGTCTTCCCGAATTTCGTCTAGTTGGAGCTCGTGCAGTTTGTCAAGGGAAACTTTCTCCAAGTTGAGTTTCTCGACTTGCAGGAATGGAATATGAATGTCCTTGATTTCTTCCAATGTGAGGGGGTGTCCTACAGGTGATCCTTTCTCGTTCCGGTAGGTGTATTTGGAAGTCCTCAGGGAGCATTTTGGTGGGACAATGAAGAGGTATACACCTTTCAGCACAGCGACATCGTTTTCTACACAGTTTGTCTGGAATTTTCTCTTGTTCGGAAAGATGCCTATGTAGTGGGCATCATTGATTTCCTCGATTATTTCCTGATTGATTTTGACTGGAATTTGATGGCATTTATCAGCAAAGGCATTGGAAAAAAGTAGTGACGTCACACAGTCTGGGTTGTCCTGGATGGGCAGAAGGTGATTCTTCTCGCACAGGAAATTTGGTTGTAGGTCAACGCACTCTTCGTTCTGGTACTGGTACATTTCGTTGCTTAGTGTTAGGTAGGAGGCAGGTGGGATAATAATTGATTGGTTTTGATTTGGAATTGAATAAAGGTGATAGTGATCGAAAGTTTCAGTGTGAACCAATGGAAAATCTAATGAAAATATAATTTTGTCCTCGATGGCGAAAACTTTGGTTTCAACAACACTATAATATTTGAGGTATTCCTTATTATCAAAAAGTAATTGAGAATGACTATGTGATAAGTAGAGTTCATCTATTATTGTTTTTAGATCGTCTGGAGAGGCGATACTGCGATGTAATGTTTTCAAGTTCGCAAATCCCATAGCATTTTCTGTTTCTGTTAGAAAATCTAATAGAGAATCGAGATTGATTTTTATTTGATTCAATATTTCATGAATTTCTAAAAAATGTGCATAATTGAATTTTGTCTCGTTAAGTGCAATTCTCAACTCATTGATTTTGTCTCCTATCAGTTTTTGATTATCTGAAACTGAAGTCATTGTTTCGTTAATATTTTCCATCAATTTTGAAGTAATTGAAATTTGTTTATTGGTTTTTTTGATAATTCGATTTTGGTTTGATTCGAGTTCGGCTAGGTTGTGATATATTTCTTTCGCATCTTGCTCGTCTAGATTTCCGCTTATGAATTTTACGAGGGAGCCAAGAGGAGCAATGAGGGCTCGTTTTGTGCGTTTATGGGGAAACAAGGATCTGAATTTGTGGTTAACATTTTTGACTTCGTATTCGAGGTGTTTATATGCGTTAAATAGGGCAATTCTATTGAAAGGGGTTGTATTATTTATTGTGGCTTCTAATAGCTTATATTGATTGGTTATTGAGTTTATTTGGTTTTCTAATGGACTAAGTTGAATATAATGTAGGAAAGTATGGGAAGCTACTTTGATTCGTGCGGTTCCCATTTTAAAGGGAAGGATCCCTGGATTCGTCTGGAGGTTCTGGATTTGAACCTTCTGAGTCGCTGTCTGATGAAGTATCATCGACCTGTAACAGATTTTGGTCTGTCATTTTTCTTGGTGGTTTGAAAGATTGTTTGTGGTATGTATTTTGTGGGGTTGTCACAGTTAGGTCAGTGCTTTTGAGAATGTGTTCGGGTTTGTAGAGGGGAGCCGTTTTCGACTGTCTTTCGGGTGTTTTCATATATGCAATGGTTCCGGGTTCAAAATTTGGAGGGTCTTCTCGATTTTCGTTACGTTTTGAAATTATTTTTGATTTTTGTTTTGACGTGTCTTCGTGAATTTTTCTATATATTTGGGAAATAGATTCTTTGTGTTCGTTCAATGTGGTATTGATTGGTTCGAATTCGGAATCAATATCGATTGGATCTTTTAGTTCTAGATGTCCAAACACTAGATCTATTGGTTTTAATTTTGTTGTTGAATGAAGACTATTATTATATGCAAGGACGGCGAAAGTCAATTTTTCAAAGGGGTTCAGATTTGGTTTCGAGAGGTTGAGTGTTCTCATGTGTTCTATGAGAGTGGAGTGGAACCTTTCTACAATGGCATTGGAATTTGGATTATATGGAAGTGTATAGTGCCAATTGATTCTATGCAGTTTCGCGAATTCTTTTAGAAGGTTTTGGGAGAATTCGGTACCATTATCAGAGACGATATTTTCGGGGATTTTGAAAGTTGAAACGAACTGCAAAAGTGATTGATATACGTGTAGTGCGGAAAGACTGGGAATGATGTACGCTTGTCCAAATCTGGTAAAGCTGTCACAGATTGTTAAAGATATAGTACTGCCAAATTTGAAGGTATCAACGTGTATAGTTTCGAATGGTTTTTTGGGAGTAGGCGTTAACTGCAGTTTGATCAAAGGTGGGTGACGTTCGTACTTAGATTGTTGACATATTGGACAATTATTGATAAATGTTCTTACGTCATCGTGTAACTTGGGCCAATAATATTTGGTTTTGAGTTCGGCAATGGTTTCGTGAATGCCTCGATGGTTGGTAACACCTTCATGTTGGGATTTGATGAGATTTTGTTGGCGATCTTCGTTCGTCACATCGAAGAGGAGTTTATTGGATTTGAAAAGCTTAAAGGAGGAATTTTTGAATGTTTGTGGTATGAACCTGCACATATCTTTATAGAGTACGTCTTCGGTATCATTTTGGAAGTAAAAGACGTAGGTGCGTTTTGGAACACCAAATTCTTTCAGATGTTCAATAATTTGGGCTTGAAATGATTCGTTGGTAACATATAGATACCATCGGGTACGACATACTGAATTCCTAAATAGTTTTTTGGTTTCCATTCGAGGGTTTCGATCAACTTTAATTATCATTAATTGGCACAAAAAGTTATTGATTGGTTTGTCTGTGATGTGGATGTTCAATATTGGGTCTTCTGCACTTGTGTGAACAGTTTCATTTTCGTCATTGTCATTGGGGTCAATTTGTCCTGCGTTCGATTCGTTATCCTGATTTTGAATATTTTCAGGTGTGTTATTTTCTGGGTCTCTGCTTGTGGATGGTCTTTCATTGTCTAGGACAGGGTTTTCGTTAAATTCCTGCATATGTCTCAATATGGGGAGTTCATTAGTCTGTCTGACAGTTTCATTAGGGTAGAGTTCGATTCTAGAAAGGGCATCAGCGTTCGTATTCATTTTCCCTTTTTTGTAAATAATTTGGTAATCAAACTCTTCAAGTTTCAGTCTCCAGCGAACCAATCGTGAATTGGGTTCTTTCAAAGACATCAACCACTGAAGGGGTTTGTGATCCGTAAAAATTTTGAATTTTCGGCCGAAAAGATAGGGCCTAAAATATTTGGCTGCCCAGACGATTGCAAAAAGTTCCTTCTCGATAGTCGAATAATTTTGTTCGGCATTGGAGAGGGTTCGTGATGCGTAGGCGATTGGTTTATCATGTCCTGGGGGCCCTGGGACAATATAGCACCTAACGCTACGTTACTGGCGTCCGTGGTCAAATTGAACTCTTTTGTAAAATCGGGGTACTGCAAAATCGGGTCGTTCGATAGTAAGGTTTTGCAGTCCTCAAATGTCTTGATGTAGGTGGGGTCAGTTATATCGATTTTTGCTCCTTTCTTCAGTCGACTTGTAAAGGGTTTGGTGATTTTGGCAAAGTTATTTATGAATTTTCGATAGTAGCCCAGAAGACCAAGAAATCCTTTTATTTCTTTTGTCGTTTTGGGTATCGGATAATTCATGATGGCCTTGACCTTATCGGGATTTGGTTTTATTCCCTCTGTTGTTATCAGATGTCCCAGAAAGGAAACTTCCTTTTTCAGGAATTCTGATTTGTCGAGTTGGACTTTCAGATTGCTCTCACGCAGTTTCTGAAAAACTCTTTTAAGGTTGACCATGTGCTCTTGTAGCGAAGTGGAAAAAACGATGATGTCGTCCATGTAGACGAAACAGATTTTGTTTTGTAGATCTTTCAAGACGTTGTCCATTACTCTCTGGAAAGTTGCTGGAGCTCCTTTCAAACCAAACGGCATGCGAAGGTACTCGTAGTGGCCGTTCTCTACGTTGAAAGCTGTTTTCTTTACATCATCAGGGTACATCTCGATCTGATGGAACCCACTTGCCAAATCAAGGGTAGAAAAGTACATACATCTACCCAATTTGTCAAGGATATCCGATATATTTGGAATCGGATATCGATCATCGATGGTTTTCTCGTTGATTTTTCTGTAGTCCACTACTATACGCCATTTCTTCTTGCCAGAGGCATCCGCCTTCTTTGGAACTATCCAAATTGGCGAGGACCAAGGTGAATCGCTTGGTCGAATAATGCCTTGACGAAGCATATCGTCAATTTGTTTTTCGACTTCCGGTTTATGAATAAACGGATAGCGATAAGATTTTGTAAAAATTGGGATTTCATCGGTGGTCCTAATTTTGTGTTTCACTTGGTTCGTGAAAGTCAGCTGTGAATTTTCGCGGTGAAATATGTCTGAAAATGATATGCACAATTTCTCAACGTGGTGTCTTTCTTCAGAATTCATGTGTTGAGTTCGTATAAGTTGTGTGATGTCTGATTTGAATATATTCGAAGGGGTGTTATGATCGATTGAAGCATGGTACAATTCGAATTGGTCGGGATGAAAAGTTTTCACAGGGACAGGTTCATAAAGGTAAATCTCTTGTATTTCACCTGTATCATTCCGAATTTCGACAGGGGCATAGCCGTTTCGAGAGGTTGTCAAACCTTCGCGAATTCGGCATTCAAATAATTTTGTTTCGATAATCGTGATGTCACCGTTTGGTATTGTTACAGGAATTTTGATTGATTCGATTGTAAATGGTTCTATACGAGCATAAAAGAGTAATTTCTTTTTGCTTTCATAGTGCGCCAGAGGAAGCTCTGATTCAGGTGTTTTTAAACTTGAATTTTTCAAATCTAATTGAACATCTAAGTTTTTCAATGTATCATAACCAATCAATCCATCAAAGAAGTGATGGAATTTAAACAAATGAAATTTTATAGTTTTCTCAGTGTGGAATTCCTGAAAGGCTGGTATTTCAGCGCAAAAATCTTTCGAAGTGGTCTGAAATATTGAGCTGATTGTAAACGGTTCTTTTCTGATAAAATCGGGAAAATAATTTTCGGCAATTTCGGGATTCAAAAAACTTTTAGTCGCTCCTGTGTCAATCAAAAGTTTCAGGGGTGGATCTGAAATTTGAATGTATGGGAGGTCCTTTCGATCGTAAATAGAATGTATTTCTATGAAATTTTTTCGTGATGGTCGATTTCCTGAAAATTTTGGTCCTGTGAGGAACTTTGATCGATTTGGGTATCGATTGGATATTGATTATCGACATATTCAGGTTGGATTTGGTCATAGTTCATATTTTCGTAAAAATCAAATTCATTGGAGGAACAGGGTTGATTTTGGTAGCAAAAATCATTTTGGGAGTAATATTCATTTTGGAAGGGTATTGATTCATCCTGATAAAGGGGATTATCAAAATTGTAAAGTTCTTCTGCAATGAAATTTGGTCGATTGGGGTTTTGGTATGGTCTAGTATTGGGTTGACGAGAAGTGGTGGCTTGTGAAATGCCACTCATAGGTGTTGGCTTGGGGCGATTGAAATGGTTTTGGTTATTTGGTCTCCAAACGTTGGTTGAGCCTCTTGGATTGCCAAATACTTGACGATTTGTGAAGAATTTTTGGGGTTCTGCCGGTCTCGGCTGAATATTTATTGGGCCGCGTGGAAATGAGGGATTATGCATTTGGGGTTTGAAATTTTGAAAATTGGGGTTAGGAGTTGCGTATTGGCGAAAATTGGACAATTGATTTGGGTGATTGGGTCTTTGAGGTTGCCTAATTTTCGATTGATCACTGTTATTCGGTTTTTGGAGATGCCGAATATTATTTTCGGAAATAATATATTGCCTAGCTTCTGCCATAGTTGATGGTTTCATAGCACGAATAGTTGATCCTAAAGGTTCTTTCAGTCCAGCTAAGAATATTTTAAGAGCATGAGTATTGTAAAAAGTTTTCTTCACCGTTTTAGTCGCAACTACATTTTCATGTGTATCTACATAGTTATGAAGAGCACTTAAATTTGACATAACCCTTGTATAAAATTGTAATGATGGTTCATTGAAATTTTGTCTCAATTGATCTAAATCAAATAATAATCCATTTTCGTCTCTTTGGTCGCCAAAATGTGCGATTAGAGCATTTTTGACAGATAGCCAATCTTTATCAATGCAAATGCTATAAACTTCGCGAGCTTGACCTATCAATTTTGAATAAATTCCATAAATTATTGTAATATTTTGGACACAACTGATATTTTCGGGTGTTGGGTCCCAGTATGTAGTAATAATTGAATTAGCTGTTTCTAAAAATGATGAAAGTTCCAAAGGATTGCCGTCAAATTTTGGAACAATTTCCAAAAGTTTTGATTCAAATTTTGGAACTGGCATTTTGATATTTCTACTTATTGATAGCTTCGAAAGAAGTGCTTCTAATTCTATTGATTCGCGAGAACTATTTTCGAAAATCGAATTAGGTTTCGGCGAATTTTGTTCACTAAAAATTAACTCACAATCACTGTTTTCGGGAGATGAATCAGGACTAGAGGAGAATGACATAGACAAGATACAAGGAAAAGCAACTTACATTAGTACCACTGAGATGGCTGTTCTCATTTCTTTTCTTCTTTACTTCTTTGGCTTCTGCTTGATCTGCTACCCAGAGGGACTGTCCAGAAACGGAGGTTCTCTTGAATTAACAGTTGGAACTGACGGATTATTCACAACGAATATCCGTTCAAAATCCTACAACGACTGCGCCACTTTATGTTTTCCGATCACGGAACTTAGTTTTTAAAAAAATTTATTTAACTCAAAAACTTTAATTAAGAACAAATAATACAATTAGATGTTTATTGCTCGAAGTCTATGTCTATTCTGAATGTTTCTTCGTTCCCATGAACCGAAGTTGAATACAACACCGTCTCGACGTGTTCCTGGAAATCTGCATAGGCAGCAATGCTTAGTTCAGCTATTCCCACGGGAAGGCATAAATAACTGTGTACCTACTTACAGGGTGATGGAGAAAACGCTTTTTTTAACTCGTTTATGAGCTTCTCGCAAAAATGTACTTTTTCCTACATTTCACAGAGTGAGCAAAAAAAGTGATAAATTATGGGAGATCATATGAGTGGATTGTTTGATATTTCACAGAGAATAAAGGTAAACTATTTTTACTTTTACGTGACTCGATACAGAGTGAGCACAAAAAGACGAATTTTCGAAAATGAGCGAATATTGATTGTATTTCTGTTGAAACGAAAGCAATTGATATAAATATATTGCATATTTCACATTACATTTCCCAAAGTGTCTACTTATGGTTGGACAAAATAACATTGACACATTGGAGACTATTATTGGTGGAATTTGCGTTGATTTTCTGGATATGACATTCTATAGAGGAGGATGATAATATTTTGTGTAACTGTAGAGAAACTGAGTTATCCCAAAGAGAGTTATTTTTGAAAACTTCTGGAGGTATATTGGTCGTAAAACAAATACATTCTTGAGACTTCTACAAAATATCCAAAACGCTTAGTGTTTCTTCTAACCTTAAAAGAGTGAGAGTATATTAAGTTAGCACTGCCACTGATATAACTTGACAAATAAACATCAAATTTTATAACTGTGGTAACCAACAATTGTCGTGTAATTGTCGAAGTCTATTTGAAGTAAAAAAAATGCGAAAAATCTTTTCTTTACAGCTTATTATGTATTTTTTATTGGAACACCGCATACCTATGAGGACAATTTGAACTTTTTTCATTAATCTATTGTTAAATATGTATGGATTATGCATTCTTTTTGAAACAAATGAAAAATTTATTGTGAAAAATGGGAAAACTCAGTGTTCAATGAAAAAACTCATCAAACTTGAATATTTTTTTGTAGGCTCACAAATTCACTGATTGATTTGCGAATAATTATAACATTGCCCGAGAAAACTCCTACTGTTGTATAACTGAAAAAATAAATACAAAAGGTGGAAAAAGGAGATATTAAATGCCGGAAAATAACTTTTACGCTAAATAATGGAGAAATTCCCTTTTCTTAGTAATATACACACATAATTTGGTTGGATTATTTTTTCTGTGACTGAAAATTAACTCATCAAATGTCGAATGATCAAATCTAATATGTCGTGGAAAGTTGAAATTTCCTGAAGCGGAAAAACTACCTATAATTGGTAAAATTCAATTATTTCTAGTCTTTCGGTATTACCAACGCACTGAATAATGATTAAATATAATGATTTTTTGACAAAATCATATTTGTCGTGAAACGTTGATATTTTCTGAAGCGGAAAAACTACCTGTTATTGGTAAAATTCAATTATTTCCAGTCTCTCGATATTACCTAATGATTATGATGTTTAAATATAATTTTTGTGGCGGAAATTTATGGAACAATTGTCGAACGACGAAAACATATTTGTCCTGGAAATTCTCATTCTTGAAAAGCATGAAAATTATTTTAAAACGATAATTAATGAAGAAATTCCATTTTCTTAGTAATATACACACATTATTTGGTTGGATTATTTTTTCTGCGACTGAAAATGAATTATTCAATTGTCGAATGACAAAATCAAATTTGTCGTGAACCGTTGAAATTTCCTGAAGCGAAATAACAACCCATAATTGGTAAAATTCAATTATTTCCGGTCTCTCGATATTATCTAAGCACCAAGTTTGATGAGTTTTTTCATTGAACACTGAATTCCCAATCAATTCATATTTGACAATAATTTAATGGGAAAAGCTCAAATTATCCTTATAGGCATGTGGTGTTGCCACTTACTCAAAATTTTCCCCAATATCAAGAATTTGTTACGTACAAAATAGCTTCCCAAGTAAGCGATGAAACAGTTAGGGGTATGCACCGACTAAAATCTCAGTGGAGTCGGGGTGGTTTCCTTTTTATAAACGTTAACAAAATTTTATAGGGGGCGCCAAGTGATTTACCAACACATACACCCCTCACAAGACATCAAATCACTAAACCATAAAGGCTTACTTGACAATCTAGATGAGTGAAATAAAAATAACGAGTACCCGGTAGAAATATATCTATATAATAATTTTCGGAAATAACAAGTACAAAACTACAATAAAAAATCGTAGGCCAAATTCATTAATCATCTAAAAAGTAGGGAAAACTCTCGAGAGAATAGTTCGAAGATAAAGTTACTTTAGCAATCACATAACCTTTATCCAAGAACGACGAATTTAGTTCACTTAGTATCTAGTCAGAACATTCACGATCAAACATTAACTATGATTTACGACTAAGAAAGTAAAATGGGGTGCACTATATATGTAGGGAAAAAATACTTGTTGGCATAAGATTCGCGAAAAACGAATACAGCATATAACACGTAACACAATAGTTAAAATAAATGAACTAGCCACTATGTGGTACTTATCACGGTCCTTTCGGGCTACTCCTGGAAACACCAGAGTCGGATAATGTTTTCAGTCATCTGCCAATAACTGAGGTTCCTACATCCACTACTCTTGTTCGTAAGCACGAGTTTCTGAGCTCCAGAAAAATAAATGACCTTCCAGGTAAGTCCCAATTGTTTGTACCGCTACTGAATGTCTATCCAAGATTGCCACAAAATACAACTCCTCGTATATATGTGCGAATGAGAAAGGTTCCCAAGAAAGAAACGTCTAAAAAGGATTAAAAAAACGTTAAGATAAGGACCCGATTGAAACAGTGGAATGAGAATAATATTATTCAAAACTCACCTCTAGTGCGTAATCCCGATGCAACTAAGAGACGTTCACTACTTTACGATAACCATATCCTTCATACTAAAGAAAATCCGACGATCCTATCCAAATACCAGAAGCCACATGAAATCGTCGTGTGGGTGCAAATAGTGAAAAATCCGTTGAAAACGTTAAATTCACCAGTCACTATTCACCCATTCGTTTTCCAAAATTCTACTGCCACTCTTCAAATACGAATTCCTACACCCAAACGCTTTTTCTTATCAGGCGCCTTTTTTTCCACAATATTTCGACAGAAAATCTCGACTACAAGAAACGCTCGGTTTCACCGTCTAAGAAGATAACCAAATTAGCATGCACAAAAATATAAAATACATATACGGAGTGTTGTGTTGGTGGAGTTCCAGTTCCTTTGACCTGATAATTTAAAATGATGAAATGAATGACCCTAATGATGTTTGAAAAATATGTACGACGATCGTTAAGACTCGACAATGTTACAAACTCCCCCTTAAATTTCCAAAAAAAAAAAAATTAATTTTAAATTTTTTTTTCAATCGACTTTGAGGTCCTTGATATGCCAATTTCCCAAAGCAACCCCCGTTTCAAAATCATTTAAAGAATAAACGTTAGGGGTTATTTTCTTCGCCACCCTACATTTCAGAAATTTCGGTGCCAACTTCGAAGCAAAGTAGGCAGCGCCATCCGACAGCTGATAGTTTTTTTTCCACACGGTCTGACCGACCTCAAGAGTGAACGGTCGTTTTCGAAGGTTATATCGGTTTGAACTGTTGGCACAGAACCTATCTAAACGGGACTTGACGAAACCTCCAACTTTTTCTAAATCTCTTACATGTTCAGCTAAGCTTTCTCGATTACCAAACTCAAATTCTGGGTTTTCAACACCAGGACCAGTTTTGTTATATACTTTTCCGGAAAGATATAATTCCCTACCAAAGTTGAGAAAAGCAGGGCTATATCCAGTGACCTCGTGCACTGCGGTGCGTAAAGCAAATCCAAATTTGTGAAGGTTCTCATCCCAAGAACGGTGATTATCTTGGATATATGACCGTATCATTGTTTTTAATACTCGGTTCACTCTTTCAGTGGGGTTAGCCTGAGGATGGTAATGGGCATGGAAAATTATTCGAGAATCATAAGAAGAAACAAGGTTTCGAAATTGGTGACTTACGTATTGACGACCATTATCACAAATTATTCGTTCCGGTAGGCCGTAAAACATGAAAACATCTTTCTCCATGTGATTAACTACGGCTTGGCTAGTAGCAGATTGGATCGGAAAAAGTAACACATATTTAGTGAATAGGTCGGCCACCACTAAAATGAACCGATTTTTCTTCTTACTAATAGGGAGAGGACCTATAAGATCCGTACAAATTACCTCCCACGGACGAGAGATAACACGTTTATTCATATGGCCGTGAGGTACCTTTTGCTCCGGCTTTTGAGCCTTGCAGACCTCACAATTCCTGACATATTTAGCTACATCCACATTCAACTTTGGCCAGTAGTACAAGGAAGCGATTCTATTTCTAGTTTTGAAATAACCCAGGTGACCTGAGATGGGAGCATCATGATTTTCTGCAAAAACAGGTCCTCGACGAGATTTGGGGACCACCAATTTCCAGTCCTGATCAGGATCGGAAGACAGGGTCGACCTAACTAACTTATATACTTTGCCTTCACATTCTCGCCATCTGGGGTATTTCTCCGGATTTGAACGAATATTATTTAATAGTTTTTCATACCAGGGATCGTAATCTTCCTTAGTGACGTCAACATAATTGACCGCCCTTGACAAGGCGTCTGGCACCACATTTGATTTCCCTTTCCGATGAATGATTTCAAAGTCAAAACTCTGAAGTTGTAATGTCCATCGGGCTAGACGACCTGAAGGATTTTGAAGTTTATGAAGCCACAGGAGTGAAAAGTGATCCATTATGACCTTGAATCGTACCCCTTCGATATAACAGCGGAATTTTTGGATTCCCCATAACACAGCCGAACATTCTAACTCTGTGGTAGAATATTTAGATTCCTGTGAAGTTAGGGCCCTACTGCCATATGCAATTACGTGTTCACCGTCCTCAAAATATTGGGCTAATACACAGCCAATACCCACCTGAGAGGCGTCACATTATAAGATAAACTCTCTGGAAAAATCTGGACAAGTCAATATCGGAGCCGATATTACTAATTCTTTCACTGCTATAAATGCGGATTCTGCTTCGTCTGACCACAAAAATTTTTGATGTTTTCTAGTTAATTTACAGATAGGAGAAACCAGAGAAGCAAAGTTTAGGATAAATCGCCTATACCAACTAACTAATCCAATAAAACGACGAACCTCCTTCACGGTTGTTGGAGTCGGATAATTTAACATTGACTCTACCTTTTGTGGGTCGGTACGAAGACCATTTTGATCCACCAGGTAACCCAAAAATCTGAGCTCACTTTTCACAAACTCACATTTATTTTTATTTACCGTTAATCCAGCCTCCAACAGTTTATCGAAAACTTTCTTCAAAACTCTAAGGTGAGAAGGAAAATCTTTTGTAGTGATGATAATATCATCCATGTAAACAAAAACGGATTCTTCTAACTCAGCACCTAAAACAGTGTCAACAAACCGCTGCATAGTTGCAGGGGCATTATGTAGACCAAAGGGCATTCTATTGAAATGAAACAGTCCCTTTCCGGGAACAGTGAAAGCGGTCTTTTCTTTGCTAGAAGGTTCCAAAGGAATCTGATGGTAAGCACTATTCAGATCAATTGAACTTAAAACTCGGGAATCTCTTAACCTCGTGACGAGAACTCGAAGTAGTGGATGCAATAGGAGGGTTTGTGGATGACCCCGCAACAGATGATTCATTAGTATTGACCGTCCCAGATTCATTACTAGAAATTTTTTCATCTAATTTAATCTCAAGTTTATTTAGTTGTTCAAACAAATTAGAAATAGAAACTTTGAGGGCGTCTTTAGCGCTTTCAAGATTAGACAATCTTGTTAACCTACCATAAAGGTGACGTAATTTAGTATTTATATATTTCTGTTCAGTGCTCGAAGCAACAATATTCTTTCCTTCAACATATTCAATCAAACTGACCACTTTTTTATTACAAATATCTAGCTCTGAAACAATGTCAAGCTTCAAGTCTGCATCAGTAATCAAATCTTCACAAGTTTCTTTATTTAGATATTCCTTTAATTTTTTCCGCATAACCTCTACCGTAAGGGCTTGAGTGTTTATAAATCTTCTGACCTTCAATTCATAAATTAGCTCATCTCTGCTCAATCGATAACCATCCATTTTTAAAGTGTAAAACAAGATGAAATTTAAAAAAAATTATACTTTGTTTCACGAAGCAACCCAAAAATGTAACGTTGTGAATGAAGTTTCAATTTTTGTTTGCTTTCTTAATAATGAGTAAAAACAAAGATGAAAAATTTTCACTGATAGTAAAAACAGGTTTAGTAAAATTCGAATCCCGTTCCAACAGCTGTGTGTAAGAAAATAACGACAAATAAAATGGTATCCGCGAAAAAGCTAAAAGAGAATTTCATTTCCAAGTATTTTTTCCCTTTTCACAACCTAAACGTAGTAGGCCCCAAAGTTGGGCGCCAAATTAACTGTTACGTACAAAATAGCTTCCCAAGTAAGCGATGAAACAGTTAGGGGTATGCACCGACTAAAATCTCAGTGGAGTCGGGGTGGTTTCCTTTTTATAAACGTTAACCAAATTTTATAGGGGGCGTCAAGTGATTTACCAACACATACACCCCTCACAAGACATCAAATCACTAAACCATAAAGGCTTACTTGACAATCTAGATGAGTGAAATAAAAATAACGAGTACCCGGTAGAAATATATCTATATAATAATTTTCGGAAATAACAAGTACAAAACTACAATAAAAAATCGTAGGCCAAATTCATTAATCATCTAAAAAGTAGGGAAAACTCTCGAGAGAATAGTTCGAAGATAAAGTTACTTTAGCAATCACATAACCTTTATCCAAGAACGACGAATTTAGTTCACTTAGTATCTAGTCAGAACATTCACGATCAAACATTAACTATGATTTACGACTAAGAAAGTAAAATGGGGTGCACTATATATGTAGGGAAAAAATACTTGTTGGCATAAGATTCGCGAAAAACGAACACCGCATATAACACGTAACACAATAGTTAAAATAAATGAACTAGCCACTATGTGGTACTTATCACGGTCCTTTCGGGCTACTCCTGGAAACACCAGAGTCGGATAATGTTTTCAGTCATCTGCCAATAACTGAGGTTCCTACATCCACTACTCTTGTTCGTAAGCACGAGTTTCTGAGCTCCAGAAAAATAAATGACCTTCCAGGTAAGTCCCAATTGTTTGTACCGCTACTGAATGTCTATCCAAGATTGCCACAAAATACAACTCCTCGTATATATGTGCGAATGAGAAAGGTTCCCAAGAAAGAAACGTCTAAAAAGGATTAAAAAAACGTTAAGATAAGGACCCGATTGAAACAGTGGAATGAGAATAATATTATTCAAAATTCACCTTTAGTGCGTAATCCCGATGCAACTAAGAGACGTTCACTACTTTACGATAACCATATCCTTCATACTAAAGAAAATCCGATGATCCTATCCAAATACCAGAAGCCACATGAAATCGTCGTGTGGGTGCAAATAGTGAAAAATCCGTTGAAAACGTTAAATTCACCAGTCACTATTCACCCATTCGTTTTCCAAAATTCTACTGCCACTCTTCAAATACGAATTCCTACACCCAAACGCTTTTTCTTATCAGGCGCCTTTTTTTCCACAATATTTGGACAGAAAATCTCGACTACAAGAAACGCTCGGTTTCACCGTCTAAGAAGATAACCAAATTAGCATGCACAAAAATATAAAATACATATACGGAGTGTTGTGTTGGTGGAGTTCCAGTTCCTTTGACCTGATAATTTAAAATGATGAAATGAATGACCCTAATGATGTTTGAAAAATATGTACGACGATCGTTAAGACTCGACAATGTTACAAACTCCAATAAGATTTTTCGCATTTTTTTACTTCAAATAGACTTCGACAATTACTCGACAATTGTTGGTTACCACAATGATAATATTTGATGTTTATTTGTCAAGTTATATCAGTGGCAGTGCTAACTTAATATAAAGTTAGCACAGCCACCCCATTTAAAAAAAAAACTATAAGCACGACAAATTTTTTTTGTTCTCGACAAATTCTCGACAATTATTCGACAATTACTGGAATTGGTTTCATCGATTTTCCGGCAAGTGGCCTTGCTAACTTTATATACGTAGCCAAGTAACAAGATTGTTGGAATTCAAGAAAACTCCAAACAACTACAGGCGCCAATTCTGAATTAGCATTGAATACTTTTGGTTCTAACTTTTGTCTATCCATGTAGACACATGTAATCTGAAAAGTGCAATGCCTTCAAGGTTTTTGCGTCCATAAAAATTAAATAAATCCCGTTTTAATATAGATATCTAAGAATTCGTTCTTTTGGACGCAACTGTCATACAAAATAGTAGACGAAACATGATCTTTATTCACATCACAGACCCCTTACCGATGATTTTACAAATTAATTCAACTGAATTGAAAAAAGAAAATTCTGTTAATAATGAAACAAAGAAAGAATACTAGGTACAATGAATTTGACAAAAAATACTTGAAAAACTCTAAACAGAAAAATGGGAAGATATTTTTATGATCAACCCTCGGATCAACCCGATGTCTACAAACCTATAAAGCAACTGATAAAATGCAAGTCACTAATTACCGACCAATATCGCTGGTGAATCATTTCGCACAAGTTGCCGAGGAAATACTCAAAAATCAGGGTGGGAAAGTACCTATAAAAATATAAAGTACTTTCTGATAAATATTTTGGTCTCTGTGATGGTAAATCTATACAGAACGCACTTATATTCCAAAAATAATCAGAGAAACAAACAAAGCAAGTTGAGAAGAAGCTTGAAAAAATTTCAATATTTTTCGCAAAACCACAATTTTATTAATATTGAATTTACTGCCAGATGTGCACTACCACCAGGAAGAAATTTTTAGATTCGAAGGTATTTGAAAAAAAAAAAAAAATTTGATAATTATGTGAGGACTGAATAGTATATAGTGCAGAAAATATCCAGTTTCCGTATGAGTTGCACTTTATACTTTTCCGACGACCTACTGAAAATAAAATATGACGGATTTTGAAAATATTCTTCAACAAGAATATTCATCTACCTACAAATAATTTCACAAGAAAAACTAGTTCTATAATTAAAATTTTGAAAGAGACATATATTATCAAAATTTGTATTTTTTTAAAACGAGGCAGTATAGAAATTGAGTTGGTGATGGTTGCTAGATAACGAAACGTCGGACAGTAAAACTGCGACATTATCAAATGACAGCTTGACGATAACACCAGAAAAAATAAAATTAATGATCACAAAATTCAGTGTTTCTAGAAACATTTTTATATATTTTTTTAAAAATTTTACTTCTGTTATACAAATTTTCTCTCACTGAATTGAAACTGTTTAAACGTTTCCGATATCCCCGTGATGGACAACCTCTTAGACTCACTGAATAATACACTTCTTCAATCAATCAATTCTATCATGAGCAAGTAGTATAAATATTTTTCAAATTCTTGTTTTTGAGGTTGGTTGTCGGAAAGTTATAGTGTGCGGAAACTGGATATTTCATACTAGTGTTAGGAGCCATAAGCGAGTGGTTAGTATGAAATATCCTATTTTCCGCACTAGTTGCACATAATACTATTTCTATGAAGATTGAACTAAACACCCCATTGACTGATCATTTCACTTACCTGACTTCAATATGTTTTTCCCAAAACACCACACCTTTGAAATGTTCGATATGAAAATGTCCTTTGTAACATTTTCTAAAAACGAATAAAACACTTTAATCCATGGTAGAAAGAAAAATATTCGTTAAAAATCGGTCCATTTCCAACAATCGTAATCATAATATAGGTACCTACCTTCGAACATATTGTAACGATTTCGAGACCGGCCTCGAGACCGGCCCTGATCATCCAATTACACTCCACACTCGAAATGTAAACAAGTTCTCTTCTGACAAACACATGACTCATCCGTGGAAGAGACGCGAACGTCTAACCGAATATTCTAGGGACCTCTCAGAAGTCGCCGACAGACTGGAAAGATCGAAAACTGTAAATGCTTCTATATATAGCCGCTGTATAGCAGATGGCGAAGTAGTTAGAATTCAGAGTTAGTTACAGTTCCAGAGTTCGCAGATAGAGACTGACACAGTAGAAATAAATTTGAATCTTGTGGAGTAAATGTTTTAGTGAATAATTGTTGTAAATAGTGTTTTAAATAAATTAGGAAAATTAGTTAGTGCAGTTTTACTACAATATTTACCTTACCTACCTAGGATTCAAAACTAATATAAACTTGGATGACAACGCGATATTTTCAAAACATTATTAAAAACAATAAAAAACAAAAACCCAATAACGTTTCCATGCCACTGATGGTGCTGAAATGATTCATTCCATGATATAGGATTTTCTTATACTTCTCAGTACAACACAACGCAATAAATAGGTGGGCTATTCTCAAATAATTCGCTTTTAATTTGCGTAAAAATAAGATAGAAAAATATACCTATATAAGTATTTCATATGTATTGATGTGAAACAGAAAATCGAAATCGCATAGAAACGTACAAACTCGAGAATAGCACACCTGCTGGCATGTTGCCAAGAGCGCCAATATAATTACTAATCTCTAGGCTTATTTTTTTGTCGCCGTTGTACCTGATAGTAATGAATATAACAACATTGAATTTCATTTTAAAAAAAAGTTGATTTGGAATAAGTATTCAATGAATCATTTCTTCTTGAATAATCTCCAAACCAAATAATTATTGATAGTCAGAGATGTATTATACGGAATACGTAACAGTATTGGCAACAGACTGGCTCCGTCGCCGTCCCCATCCCCAGCGTTTGCAAAGCGTAGTCTTAGTAGACATTAGTTTTGACTATCATTACTCATTTGCACGGAGGGAAACTTGGATAAATATTAAACAGAAGGCATGGTGGCTCCTCTGTCGGATTAGTTTGTCAAGCCGTACCAAACGGCGACCTTAATGTTAATTTATAGTCAGTTGTTAATTATCGTTTGATTTTCGGAAAATAATTATATTTATGGGTATTCGGTTATCGGGTGGTGATCTGGTAGGAACTAGGGGTGTCGTGAAACGCAAAGCTCTGGGTAATTGTAAAAGAGTGAACAATTAGCCTACTCAAAGAATCAAAATATTCTCCTTAGGACCCGAATACCCCTTTCGATACTGAGGCTCTACTTCCAAGCGTTGTTGAATCATGACCAACCAGACTGGACATCTTTTTTAATCATGGATAATGAAGATTCATTCTGAATGTAATTAATGTAAACTGTTAAAATAGATATTAGTGGGCTATATATCGGTAGGTGTAATATAACAAGGTGATACGTTAATTGGTGATGAGTATTTCGAAAATGTACATACCACACGAGTCAAAGGGGTACCATAGGATTGATGTATACAATAAAAACAGATGTACACCCCCGAAAGGAACTTTAAATCGTGAAAAACCCCGGAACTCGTCTATATATAGTTAACTCAGACTGGAAATTTTCAGAAAAATGTATCGATGGAAAGCTACAGTGATATATGGTCAATGTATACAAAATAATCAAAGGGTTAAAAATTCCCCGGAAGTCGTCAATTGACATATATATATATATATTTTTTTTTCCATACACGCTGTATATATGGACGCAACACTTTGCAACAAAATTAATAGCAAAAAATTCACAAGACGAAATGAACAGTATCAAAACGCTCAAACGATTTCTATTGACTTGCATACAATTACTGTATGTACAAACAAAAACTCACCTTTGCAATTAAACCGGCAAAATCACAAGTACAATTTCACTGAGCACTAGCAGGTACGTCTGAACTCTAAGCGCGCGTTCTTCAAAATAACGTATGCAACGCGTTTTCTCCAACAACTAGCGTTCGACTTCCCCTCTCCCCCATCACCCCGCTGGTAGCACCCAGCCCGCAGCCAACCGCGTAATTCTCAAAGACAAAGACAGAAAAAAATACCCGATGAGTTAGAGTGAGATGCCAATCATGTCTTATTTCCGACACAACACACTGAGTCTTGATGGAAAACACTCACCGAATTCTTAGAATGTGACGTCACAGCCTCTGAGCGTAAACAACCTTCCTTTGATGTGCCGCCGCGTATCGCTCGTCAACACCAGCGAGCCGGTCCAGTGGCGGCGTATCACCAGTGCCAGTGTCAACAACTATAAAATCAATGAAAAATAAAAAATAAATTAAATATTTCGGCCCCCGGCGCTCCAGCGCACCCCATCTTCTCTGGGGACGTTCTTTGCTCACGCCCCCAGCACCCCGCACTTTTTCCCAGCCGATCCCAGTTACCCAATTCTATACAACTATGACAATCAAGAATTTGAATTGACGAAAACTCGGCCCCCTTGGGCTCTAGCGCGCCCCCTCTTCTGTGGGGACGTTCCTCGATGGGGCCCCCGTCCTGCAGCACCAGCTCCGGCGCCGAGAACTCAATGGGGGCCCCACAAAAAGCACGGCCAGTCAGCGGGAGTCAAAAAGTGAGCTTATGTAACTTTTTTGATGTTCATAGTTGTATTTTATTATTTATTTTTATTTATTATTTTACTGTTTCTTAAAACCATTACAGTTTTACAAAAAGGAGTTCATGTTTTGTGTCGATAGGCTGTTTACAATAAGTAGTTTTCTTACAAAGAAATATTAGAGAACTAGATATGAAAGACTAAACTAACAAAAATAAGAGAAAGAGAAAAAAAAAACAAATTCATGATAAGCACACAATTTTAGAATAATTAATATCCTATTTTTTTTATATAACATAAATGAGATTATTCATTGAGAATGAAAGCTCGCAGTTTCAGGATGTTCCATATATAACTTGCTATAGTTTTTGCAAGGGAAGACGTAATATTCTCGAGGGCACATATCAAGGAAGTAAAATCTAGAAGATGATTAGAATTCGCAGGCTTCATCGTGGAATATATAGGGCATTCGAACAGGATGTGATGAATTGTTTCGAGTTTATTTTGGTTGCAAACAGTACAATCATCTTGTGGGTCGATCCGATAAGTGCAACCATTCAGCGTGAATCTGATTACGTAATTATTGCACATTCTCAGCTGGGCAATAGTATTGTCTATCTACTTACACCTACATGAATAACTACACATACGTGAACTTCAGGTTTTAATACTTCAATTTTAAACAACTTTCCTATTTCAAACAATAACATTAAAGAGACAGTTGGGTATAAATACTCAGTTAATCAAATGTTCCGTCCGTTGGCCGCCTTCATGCTGACACAATTGAATTCTTCTGATATTTTCAGTTTCTTCAAAGTTATTCCGAAATCATATCTTCGATTTTCAAGGATCTTCTAAGTTGGTGTGAATGAGTTGCAAACACTTCACATCAGTGAACTCCATTTGGGAAAGTCCATTGGAATGAAATCGGGCGATCTGGCTGGCCGCCGGTTTGGGCCATTAGTACCCAATCAATTCTTTCCAAATCTCTCAGTTCTTTACAGCTCTTGTTGGAAGGTGAATTCAGTATTAACATCTAAATGCAAGTTCATTAAAAATTCAATTTGTTTCCGAAGAAATTCCAAATATATTTCACAATTCAATGGTCTGTAAGAAAATTGGACGAATGACGTTTAGTTATAGTACACCCTCACCCAAACATTCACTCCAAAACCATTCTAACTAATCTTTGATTTTTTCCAGTCCAATAGCGAGTGTTTTGTCTGTTGAAAATAACAAGAATAATTGTGAATCTAGATTCATCTGAGAAAAGTATTTGATAATGGAATACTCTGTCAACTCTATCAAATTATAATTTTCCCAAAACCATTGTAATAATTTAAGCGGCTCTCAAAGTCATGTTCGTAAGAGTGATGGTGAATTTGAAATTCATATGACTTTGACTGTGCTTCCTCAAAATTTTTCTAGCGTTTTCACTACAATATTGCACTAGTGGCCCAACTATCGACCAGAAGTAGTTTGCTCATATTCTGCATAAGCTAAAATATCCATCTCCATTATTTCACATTCTATAAAGCCATTGGCATCTTCATCAGCATTTTAAAATTTTTTCAAGTATTGAATAACCATAGAAAATAATTTTTTGTAGGAGCGTCATGATCTGGGAATCGATCTCCATGTACTGCGCTTGTCTGGCATTTTGTCTAAGTATTATAATGATTTCTTGTTTCAGATATTCAAGCTGAAGATGAAATGGACGAGCAAATCGAACCAAACTTGTAGTATGATGATAATTCCAAAGATGAAAAAAATATTGAAAAAAAAATAATTTTAAAGTTTTTTTTTTATTTAAAATAATACTATACATGAAGGGACAGAAATGCAAGATTTTTTCCAAATTGCGATTGCACGGAGGGAAAAATAACATTCTGTCCTGAGGTGTATACCTATTTTTTACGCTAGCTAGGGTCCTGTTCTCGAGTTTGTACGTATACGAATTCGATTTATTGTTTCACACCATGAATATTGAAGCCGAACGGTCCGAGAATTGTCCTTATTCCCTCATTGGTCCCCCTGCTAAAGGAAAGAAACTCTTGTCGAAAATAAAACTCATCATCATAACGTTCTAATCAGTTCATTCGTTATTGAGGTCATAGTTTTAGATATCGTTGGAATTAGATTGGAAGAAACAAAAAAGAAGTGCCACCAAATTGAAAAACGGTTGATGAAACAGCTACTACTACTAACAGAAACTCACTACTAAGTTCAAAATACTCATAAACTAAGAAACTATACCTCGTTTCATAAAAATAGAATACAACACAATGAGGCTAGAAAAGGAAATTTTTTAGATTTTCGTTAAAAAGTTTTTTCAAAATATTTGAAATGTCAGAATAAGTGCGGATCTGGCGGTTTGAATCCCTTTTCTTATCTGACCAAGATAACTTTTGAATGGTTTGATGTGAAATAACGGGACAGAATTTTTTTTAATGGAACGAAATTCTTAAAATTTTCAGATGGTTGAAAAGAGAATTGAATTATCTTTTCAACGATGTCACACGTGACCACCCATACTTCCAAATAGTTTTTTTTATGTTTGTACGTCAAACCGTTCAAAAGTTAACAGGGGGGAACTATTAAAAGACGCACTGTATAATCTGGTAGATGGTAAAACATCATGCAACCATTGTGAATAAACTAATCCTTCATCACTAAGAACGAATTTAGTCTTGGTAAGTTGATGCTATTATGTTTGCGTAAAGCGTAATGGGACTTTTGTATCCTTATGTGGGATAAATATTGAAAATACTTGAGATGATGACAAATAACTTTTACTCAAAAATATAATATTGACAACGTCAGATTAACAAAATCAAAATGCTAGATCAGTGTGATACGATAAACTTGTACAGATATATTCACGAATGCATTTCAACACACCTCCTCATTCGTAATA
The DNA here is from genome assembly GCA_958502065.1 of Chrysolina americana. Taxonomy (NCBI): domain Eukaryota; kingdom Metazoa; phylum Arthropoda; class Insecta; order Coleoptera; family Chrysomelidae; genus Chrysolina; species Chrysolina americana. The sequence goes on along the minus strand of OY293414.1, from coordinate 37,617,984 downwards.
TACAACAGTCCACACTGATCTCGTAGAAAAATTATTCTATTCGCAGGAATTGGCTTGGTTAGCAGATCAGCAACCATTTTTTCTGTTGGACAATATTTACATTGTATCATACCCTGTGTAATACGAAATGATATTTGATATCAATGTGTTTGGATCTGTTACTGAACTTATTTGAGTCAATCAATTTCAAACAGCTTTGGTTATCTTCTAATATCAAAATAGGCCTTTCAACTGATTCTTTGAGACCTAGTAAGAGTCTTTCAATCCACACTGTTTCCTGACATGCTTCAGATAAAGCAGTGAATTCGGATTTTGAGGAAGATACAGCAACGCATGATTGCTTCCTGCAACACCAACTTACGACTCCCATTGAGTTTGAATACGAAACCACTATTAGATTTGCTCTCCAATTTGTCTTCTATCCAATTAGCATCAGCATAGCCATAAAATTTCTCATCATACTTTTCACAACGTCTCATGAAAAGCTTGAGATTTGATGTTCCTTTGAGGTACTTCACAACCCTTTTAATTTCGTTCCAGTCCTCTTTCGTAGGATGACAAACTTTTCTAGCTAGAATGGATACACTCGCAGAAATATCCGGTCGGGAGTTGACTGAGATATAAAGTAAGCAACCAATGATCCTTTGATATTTTTCATTATTCAATAATAGATTATCACTATCACTTTTGCCGTAATTTGGATCAAGAGAATAACTCGAAGGTTTACAATCTTGCAGTTCCATATCATGAACGATTTTATTTATATAGGAATGCTGGCAAATGTAGAAATTTCCAAAGCGATCTTTCCCAATCTCTAATCCAAGATAAAGTTTGACATTTCCAAGAGAAGTAATGTCAAAACGCTCTTGCAGTTGGTTATTCGTGGATTCTAATGTACAAACAACAACAACAAACAAAAAAATAAATTATGTCAAATTTTTCAGAGAATTTTACTATTCTATTTTTAACTAACTTTTCATTGAGTTTAGGTATGAGATAAATAGGTCGGAAGTTTGTTGGCTCTTCATGATTGACCCCTTTATGTATAGGTATGACAATTGATGTTTTTAAGGAAAATACCCTTTGCGGAATGAATAATTTATTAATGTGGCCAATACATCAAGTGCCTGATCTGGCAGATTCTCAAAAATATTTATAGAAATTTCATCTATTCCATGGGTCATAGTATCAGTTTCGTAAATTAAAAATGATTGTGGAACAGGAGGATTTATGAAGTGGTTCATAGGATTGTTATTCCTTGGTAAGTCTTTTGTTATTGAGCCGGCAATGGTGCAATAATGATTGTTTAGCAAATTTGGAGATAGAGTTATTTCCTCCGATCAAGTAACACAACATAGATGAGTTATACTCAAATAGTGAAGGTAACATCTTTTCATGTTATCCATCAAATCATGACATTGTTGCACCTGGATGTGAAGGGGTTAAGAACTGATAAAAATCCTCTTCCCAGAGGCATATAGTTTAAGGACATCCATGTTGAATGGATGGGCGACCTTATGCCTACGGTTACTGGGGTTGCCGCAGTTGGATTCGTGGGTTTTCCGTTCTGCAACGGACAATGGCAATCAGCGATGCGGAAAAGAAGAGGACTGAGGTAGTCTACCTGAAACACGCACCTTCCAAATATAACCTGCTTTGTTTGGAGTGTGACTTGAACAGATATTATGGTGGAGTGAGTTGTCCAGAGCGGTATCAGCTGTTCACTGCTTCTCACTATTTGAACCGGCACCGCAAGGCATCTGAGCAAATGCACGATGAGCTCATGCGATGTTGTATCAAATGTCTTGCGATAATCGATCCAGGCCATTGAAAGCTTACGCTTATACTGCACGGAGTTCAGCAGGTTCTTCTTGCAAGCCAGCGACCCCCTTCTTTGCTCATATACCCGTTGATACACGGGCTCAAGGGTAAGTAATTGATATTTCCTGTAGTTAGAGAATGGTGGGGTGGAAAATCAACTTAGTTGAACCCCAGTATTTAAGTATTTTGAAATCATTTAGGATTGAAATGAAAGTGTCACATATTTCTTGGAGTACACTATCCTGATTGCAAGAAGAAATTCAGAAAAGAACTGGAACGGAAGTTCTAGCAGACGATCTCACACAATTATTCAAGTTGATACTATTTTCCCTCTTCTGTAATTTCTGCAAGTTCTGAAAATCTTTCACAAAGTTATTGACCAACTGGAATTATTAAAAATAAAAAAAAAATTGCAAATAACAGAATATTAAGAGAGAGAAAAAATTATAACATACAAGATGAGTAGATGGTAAGTATAAAAGTGTTCAATTCTAATTTGGAGATTTTTTTAAGTTTTAATGAATTAAGATTGTAATCTTTGGTGTGAATAAAATTGAAGAAATGGAAATAACCCAAGACACCAAAACAACGTCAATATCACTCGACGAGCGTTTCGCCAACAAAGTTGGCATCCGCAGGAGGAGTTGTTTTGGTGTTTTGGGTTATTTCCATTTCTTGAAGGTGAAAGAATGTTAGAAATGGTGGATGATGCTGTGTTATTCGGGAAAAAAAAACAATTCCAATTTTGTTTTATGGTTCTATGTTGTTTTAACGAATTTGGATTGTAGTATTGAAATGATTGTCAAAAAACTTGACGATGTAAAGATATTCTAACAAGTTTTTTACGTTGAATACTCTCTATATCTATCTCATGTGGACCTATTTTCTGAAGAATATTCATTTGCATATCTTGAAATGAGTAATTCTGATATTCAACTGAATTGACACTTTTTATGTTGTTCTCGGATGCTAGGCAAACCAAGAAATCTATCCCCGTGAATAAATAAAGGGAGCTTTACGACTGTTTCCTATTGTTATAATTCACCCACACCAGCCGCCACTTTGTATATGTAGGAGCTGTCGGGATAACCTGCGGTAATACAGTGGACATCTCGATGAAAGATACTATCTTTCAACTAGATGGATTTATGAGACGTATTCTCTAAGCAGGTGACCTTCTCACCAGGTGATTCTGTTCAGCTCCCACAACTTTCAAATGTCGGGTAATTAAAATTCAGATTTGTGGTGAGGACAGTTACTGAAAGGAACAAAACTATTAATTCTGTGTCCAAATTCAGTATATGGCAATTCGTTTTAGTTCCCAGCATTCGGTGTTTACGTACGCTTGTTGACAACTTCAGTCATTGAAGCTAAGTTAATAATTTTTTTGAAAAGAACTGCTGTACAAACATGTTCTCGAATCCAGTGCATTGCTAGATATTACCAGAAGGTTCAATATCAACTTGTCAATAATGATAAATCCCAAAGTGACAAAATAATAATGAAATAAACTCATTAACCGATTTTGAAAAATTAATTTCTAGTTACAGTTTACGACGAGCTCTATTCAATAAAGATATTGACATTAACCAGATTATATAAGAGATATGGCCAACACTGATTATTTCAAAAAGGCTGTACATATGTTACTATGTGATCGGCCTGGAAGAATTTTATTCTGACACATTTTACCCTTTGAAATTTTCTATTTTAAATGTTATCAATTTTTTTCACAATTATATACATTTCTTTGTTTGTGTTTATTATCAGTATCATGACCGTGTTATATATAGATAGAGTTTTAGATTAGGGTAAGCGCTTTTTCCATAAAAATGTATTTCTTCTATGGCAATAAAGTATATATCATCATCATCAATGAATTATACTTATTTTCAAGGCATACTATGCTCTGCTAAATGGGTTGTAATTTCGAGAAGGACCATTGGGCATTTTTTTCTCGAAAAGTGGAGAGTCTATTCGATTTACCAAGTTTCAGCCCAATATATGATACAGTTCAATTATTTTATCTTTACCCATGCGTCATCAATTTATGATCAAAGAAATCACACACCCCCTATCGAACATCTCTTTCTATCAACCGCTATGAGCGAATTGAAATTCGTTAACATTTGTTTTCCAAGCCACGAATTATGGTATTATGATGATCGATTAAAACTCAAAACAGTGAAACTATAAAACTATAAAACGGACAGTGTTTTATTTACATTTCAACACTAAACTTGCCAAACATTGTATTGACTAGCGTAGTACCATCAATTGATCTATTGCGTCATTGTTTTCTGTCATATTGTTTGTCGCCAGTTTTACTTTGTTTTGCAGTCGAATATATTATAAAAACTGTTTTTTTTGTCAAAGCTGAACGTCTCTTGGGATCATTACTTCCAAAGTAAGTACAATACAATGTGTTTCATTCACAAATACTCTTCAAAATTTCCAACCTCACAATTGACATTTGTGACTATAATCCCGTACTGCCGGGATATTCACACAACAGTTATTCAAAGTATGAAAACCCTTTTGAGAGAAATAAATCTATAAATACAGGTCAAGAACATTCACAATATCTATATTTTAACTCAATTTTAGCTTATGCCTGGAACTAATTCACAAGCACAACAATTTGTGTTGAAAGGGAAAGAGCGAATGGTGGACCTTTTTTACCAACTTTATCTATTCAAGAGGTAACAATTGAAACCACACAAGAAATGTCATAACTTTTCTTCACTGTATTTTAGAGAGTTGCAGATACACTTAAAATATCTCGAAAAACGGTGTACATCAAAATATAAGAAACGAAAATAAACCCATTCCAAAGTATGAAAACCCTTTTGAGAGAAAAAAACATCAAATAAATCTATAAATACAGGTCAAGAACATTCACAATATCTATATTTTAACTCTTTTTTAGATTATGCCTGGAACTAATTCACAAGCATAACAATTTGTGTTGAAAGTGAAAGAGCGAATGGTGGACCTTTTTTACCACCTTCATCTATTCAAGAGGTAACAATTAAAACCACACAAGAAATGTCATAACTTTTCTTCACTGTATTTTAGAGAGTTGCAGATACATTTAAAATATCTCGAAAAACGGTGTTCATCAAAATATAAGAAACGAAAATAAACCCATACCATCAACTCCAGGAAAAAGTAGACGTCGTCCTAAAAAGAAAACAGCTGATTTACCTAAAGGGCAGAAAATTGCAGTACGAAATACTTTGTAAGATATGTATGAAGAAGGTGAGTACACCTCCTTATTACATGGTGAGGGAAATGAAGATAATATTGACTGTTCATTCGATGGACGTGACACTGACTAGTGAGAAAAATTTCTGAACAAATGTAACTGCGCCATTTACATCAATCATAACTTTATCAGGAAAGTCATTGGATTTATGTATATCAGTTGAAAAGTCAAACTTTATTGTCACATCTAGTTTTCTTTTTAATTTGAAACTTTACTTGTGTCACGTTTTCGAAATGAAGTTATAATATCAGTCCTCCTATCGCATGAATTTTGAAATATACCTATATTTATTTGATTTCTTTTTTCAGATGGAACATGGATTTATTATAGAATAACCAAAAACAAAGTATTGGCAGGATAATAATGTCAAAAGTGTACGCATACCCGAAGGATATGATGGTAAACGATTTATTGTTGTGCATTGCGAAAGGGTTTGTTCCAGAAGCCAGTTTATTTTTCTGTTCGAAATCTTTGACTCTAGTTTATCATGGAGAAATGAATAGTACAATTTTCACCAAGTGGATCACTTCATAGTTAATTCCCATTTTGGAAGAGCCATCTTTGAGAATAATGGACAATGCACCATACCACAGTGAAATTTTGAACAAACAGCCTACCACTTCTTCAAGAAAATCAAAAATTGTTAGTTGGCTATAGGAAAATTGATTTTTATGAGAAATTAACAAAACCAGAGTTATTGCAACCGAAAGGAAAACATATATTATAGATGAACTGGTACGAGAACATGGGCAAGAATTATTAAGATTACCACCTTATCACCCAGACTTTAATGCTATGGACATAATTTGGGCTGATTGTAAGACATACTACAACTATCATATTGGCAGAGATGGATACAGTGATGAAAAAGTATTAGGTATGTGGAATGCATTGGAGAAGTGCAACACTGAATCATGCGCAAAATATGTAAAACACACCGCTCATTGAAAAATGGTATGAACGAGAAAAGCTTCTCTGTGATATGGTTATCAAACCCATTATTATAAACATTGGTATCAGTTCTGAATCTGAAAGTGATTAAATATATTGATTTTGTTTTTACTTTCATAAATGGTACATAGTTCTACATGCTCGCATTACATGAATAAATGTATGAATAGATTTTTTGTTAATCATTTGTTGAGTATTTCATTACCAAATATATTTCAACTGGTGTTTTTTTACTTCATAGATATTCATTTATTTATCATTATACAGTGGGTCCTTGCATCTATGCACGAATAGGTAACTGAGAAAGTTTGAATACATAAGTCTAGAAGATTCCTGTTCTGAGTTTTAGTCATGTTTGAATGGAAACAAATTTTTTGATATGAACGTATGCAAAGGTTTTGAAAATATTGCACTCCAACCTAGTTTTTTGAACAAACTTTTTTGTTAACTCTTACTTACAGAAATTGCATTAACGTGGATAAAATTAGGATTTGATGGATTTTTGTCAAACGGCTGCGGAGGTATGGATAAAGTAACTTCCTTATGTGAGTTTGACTGAATCTAGAATACAGTAGGGAGGTCAAAAGTTTCTAGTAAACTCACTGGGCAAATGAGGAAATTCCATGAACATATCTCTGCCTCCATGTTTCATTATCCTATCAAACCTGGTGTCACTGGATTCGTAATAATTGTAATACACCGTGTGCTAGGAATCGCACGTTAAAAGATGAGACCTCGTTAATCCTTTGCTCGCACAAGTTTCGACTACTGAGGGCTGCCGTTCATAAGGGGACGACAGTTGGTTAACGGAAAAAACAATTACAGATTCATTTCTTTTCGCCTGTGTTTCTCCAGCAATATTTATGAAATTTGGAACAATGAATATGCTCACTGGACGGCACTTTTTGAAATATTTGGAAAATAAAGGAAAAAAGGGAAGGAGAAAAGGGGGTGTACTCATGAGTGTCTGGAACTAAAAAAACTCTCCTTGTCTGGTGGTTCGCCATTTCCATGAATTTGAAAATGTTAATTTAGTAATTCATTATCCCATCTTATTACCTACACGTTGTAATTTTATCGGGATATTAGCTACGGCATTCTACATTTAGACGTTATTTTGACAAAACGTCTCGACTTATTTCATATGCATAACACTGATGTCGCACGGGTAAAGATAAAATAGTCGAACTGTATAGGGTGCTAGTTATATGAAGACAAATTTCCAAATTCGTGCTTTTTTGACTGGCCCTTATTCAATTGAGGAATACATCGATTATCCAGAATTTCAGGTACTGGGCAAGTGAGAATCTGGACGATAAATACAAAAAGATGGTATTCACGAAATGTCAATGTCTGATGGGTAGGAATAGTCAAAAAACGTATAGAACGTCTAGTGTTTTTTGAACAAACACTAAATGGAGAAAGATTTTATGAAACATTGCAAGGAAATTGGATTGGGAGAAAGTACTTTTTTTGTTGGACCCCTTGATCACCAGACTCTCCATTAGATTTTTTTCTGTGGGGACATTTGGAAAGGAGTGTTCATAAAAACAAACCGAAAAACTTGGAAAGAATTAAATGAGAGGATAAGGCAAAAGTGTGGTAAAATAACACCAAACCAATTGAGAAAGACCCGCCAAAATTTGAGACGACGCCGACGTTTCGAAAAATGCATAGAGCGTTAAGAGGGCTATATTGAAAACACAAATATCAGAGGAGATTCCATTCATTCCAGTTGTTGGTTATGGTTCTTAAATTAAAAATTCGTTTTCAACTTTTGATTTGTTGATTTTTGATAAATTAGAGACAACTTCATGAAACGACTACAATCATGTACTATCATATACTCTTTCATTGAATGGCTACTTTATCTTTTTTGTGAATTTCATAGGCTTTCATACAAGGGCAATCAAAAAACCATGAATTTTCATATATCATCATATAACTAACACATATGAGATATTGAATAGGCTATCCACTTTTTCGAGAAAAAATGCCTATTGGTCCTTCTCGAAATTTTGAACCATTTAGCAGAGCACATAGTTAGCAAGCCATGAAAATAAGAATAATTAATATCAGTCCACATCTTTCAATAGAGTACGTCGAGTACTATCACTTGAAATATCCATTTTTCAAAATCGGTCCATGGGTTCCAAAATAACAGGGTGTTGCGGTTTCAAATCTCTCACACTGTATGTAACAACTAAAATGCAATTTAATTTTGAAGAATATACGGAAACTTTTGATGAGTAATTTTTCGAAGGAAGATCTCTTTGATCTCTTTGGTTATAGAGTTATTGAAATCGAAAGTCATTCAAGTTTTGGAAAATATTCGATATGAGTAATAATATTTGATAAAGAACTTGTATGAACATTAAATATAATATGGTTGCGAGTGAGAAGGTATACTGTTCATCAATTTTTGAACTGACGAAAACAGTGAACAAAAGAAAGAGAATACTACCTATCTACTACGTAGGTATCTGTAACGAAGCTGAGACATCCGATTCAAGTAATGAAAGGACAAAATACCGCATATACAATTTTTCCACAAGCGTGTGTGATTCACCCTATACCCACACGGAATTTAGTTTGGGAAGTGCCGTTTTCTCGCACTAGAGTACTGCATGAATTTTTTTTACGCTTGTAGAAAATTAGTATATTACATTACGAGAGCAAAAAGTGATTTTATTCAAACGAGTGGAAAATATTGTAGCCCGAGGATCATGCTGCGTACGACAATCCCATACGTGTGAAATACTTATTATCCTAACAATTACGGAAAGAGTACCTTTCCCGCATGAGACTGCCGTTACTCGAACGACGCAAAGCGGAGTTTGGGTAAGCAGTCGAGTGCGGGAGAGTACCTTTCCGTATGAGTTAGGATCAATATTTTTTCTACAAGCGAATTAAAAAAATTCATGTAGCAGTCTTGAACAAACTTTCGCTTGCGGGAATAGTTATTATCCTAACAAGTACGGAAAGAGTACTATTCCCGCATGAGACTGCCGTTACCCGAATGACGCAAAGCGGAGTTCGGGTAAGCAGTCGAGTGAGTAAGGATCAAGATTTTTTTCTACAAGAGCATTGAAACATCTTATGTGATGCTCTTGATCAAACTTTCATGTGCGGGAAAAATTATTACCGCACTAGTGCGGGAAAAACTCACTTGAAGTGACATTAGCGTGCGGGAAAATTTTTCCCGCACTAGTGCGGGAATATGACACCTCTCAAACTAAATTGCGTGCGGGAATAGGGCGGAACACGCACGCTTGTAGAAAAAAATTTTACCCGCACTAGTTCGGGAATAACTCACTTGAAAATGACACCTCTCAAACTGAATTGCGTGTGGTTATAGGATGAATCACGCACGCTTGTAGGAAATATCACTTTCGCATAAGTAATGAACCCTATTTTTCCTACGACCATGCGATTATTTCATAAAATACTGTAAATAAAAACAACAATAAAATTGAACAAAATGGCTGACTGAGAACCATTTCAAATACTCCATCAATTTTGAATGATTATTTTCAAATGCAAAATATCTTCTTTGGCTCAATAACTACGAGATCAAAATCATAATAAGACACACTTCACTTGATTGCTATGAATACAAAATATTACCCTGTAAATTTTTTATCAGAAATCAACATAAACAACAAATTAGCTCAGTTGAGCGTTGAGCTTCCGATCAAGAGTACGCGGGAACAAGTCTAATCGAGTGCAACGTAAATCAGAAAATTTACACTTTTGAAATTGATTGGTTTTTGTGCATTAAGTAGGTAAATCTAAAAATAAATGTATATTTGACAGCGGCGGTAAAGTAAACAGAAATTATGCATCTGACAGGTTATCAACTAGTGTGCGGAAAGTACTTTTCTATGTGGTCATATCTCCGATCAAGTAACACAACCTAGATGAGTAATTCTCAAAAAATACTGAAGGGAACATCTTTCCATAATGTTATCCATCAAGTCTTGACAGTGTTGCCATGTCGCAATTTTTTAAGGATACATTAAACACGTCATCTAGATTTTGATTTCTGTCGGGTATATTCATGGCAACGAAAACCCAAATATAGTCTTGGATGAAGTATATAACAATAAGAAGGCAATTGAAACGTTCATTGCAGTTTGTTGGGAGCATGTGAAAACGATAGTATTTCAATCGCCGAACGGAGATTCTTCGTTGTCGATATAGTCTGGTCAGTACGGCAACGCTGCATTTGATATTGGTCAGAACAATCATTTGAAGCTACCAGTGTCGTAACTATCGAGAAAGGGAAATATAACAAGTAGGTTGATTGAATAGGCATGGAATTAGAGGTTCTCCCCTAGATTGGATACAATCTTTTTTATTCAAACAAATACAGTATTTATGTAGCTATAAACAATCACTTTTGAGAGCTTGCTGAAATAGACACTGGTGTTCCTCAGGGGTCCTTACTGGGACCAATTCTGTTTCTATTTTATATCAATGACTGGGATCAACTTCCGGTATCAGCATCTTTCACAATGATTATTACTATGTTTCGAGTTCATTTCCTCTCATCAGTGCAATGATAGGTCAGACTACTTCCCCCTACGGACATTGAATTACATCTGTCGTCCATTTGTGCAATGGTCATCAAGGAGGACAATATTTGCAAATGCTGATTGTGATAAAGCCATTGAATATCATCCTTCATTTTGTTGGAAATGGCCACCTGCATACATGCATGTTTCGATGATATTTTCTCTCATCCCAAAAATTAATTTATTACGTAAATAAATATCAATACGATACACAAGGTGTAAATATGAAGCCAAATCGAAATGAAGACCCAAAAGAAAAAGTAATTAGGACAATCTTTTCCCAAAACATTTTTTGGTTAAAGATCCAGCAGTTGTAGTTTGAAACTTATGTATATTTAGAGCGCTCCATTTTGATGACAAACTACTTTGTCAAGTTGATACAGTAGTATATCACATACATGCTTGTTATTCCCAACCTTTTCAAGGTACCTACTACCTGTATAGTTATTAACGATGTGAAACAATCGTATTCACACAACCTCGTGTTAGTATTTCCAAAATATTTCGAAAACGGTGGTGATATTTTCATTTTGAGATATTAATGATATTATTCACTTTGTCAAACTTCTTTTCAATGTTTTACGTCAGCTGTCTCAGAGTGGAGATATGTCCTTCAAACTCAAACTGAAACTCTGTGAAACCCTCGTACTACAAAACCTTTCATACAGTGATATCATTTGTGTATTTGCTTTGATACAACATGATGAGAAACGTCTACAAAAATTCCATATATCCATATATCTTACATGAGACTTGGAAAAATTTCAGATCATCATCTACTCGTGAATTAGTTAACAAAAATTTGAAAAGCTTGATTTCATTTAATTGTATTTCTCACTTGCAAGTTATTTATACACCAAAGGTTAAGTTTTAAATCAGCGTAAGCTGAACTTTGTCCATCAATTTGATTATTATTATTTAATCCATATTTGTATAATTTTTTTATATTTCTCGATGAATGAAGCCAATTCATTGATTTTGTTTTACTTTGTTGGGATTTTCCCAGTTGTGCTCTGTCTCCGGGGCCCCGATACATCAGAAGAGCGCGCTGGTGTGTCATCAACACCAGTTCACATTCACCACGTGTGGGAATGAGTGATTACTGTGACCGAAAATCATGTGCCCTGAGTAAACGGAGTGAACCAAGAATTACAACCTTCTGCATTCTTCCGACTACGATTTTTGCCTCATTACGGCAAACCGGTATGATTTTTATCTTCAAGAGTAGCGTATCCATCATTTTACCAAGTACCCCTATGATCAGAACCAGCCTTTATAAAGAATGGTTTGAGTAAATCCTGTGGAGTTTAAGGAATGAGTTTCGATATTTAGTCCGTCTCACCTTCCATTTTCGGATGAATCTCGTTACGCTATAAACTGCAAAATCGTCCTACTTTGAGAGTCGAAAAGGACTACAGGCTTATTGTTTGTATGGTACAGGTTGTGTTTGCTTGAGGGTGGGGAATGAGTAGTTCCAATAGATTCGGCACTTCTCATCCTACACAACGGACCCAATATTCCCCGGAGCATAAGGCAACACTCGTGTCTCGTCTTTACCTTACGAGTGTCGTATGTAGTAGTACAACATTCGTGGCGCCGCACTATACCTGTGGATATAGGCTGAAACCGCAAAAGCTTGACAAGCTGACAGCAAATTCATTATGGTCTCAGAAGCCCCACGATATACATCTGGTATGTGACCTGAGGAAGACAAAATATTTTTTTTTTGCTTCAATGCATTGTCTTATCCTCGTGTAGCTTCAGTTATAATACAAGCTGTTTGCTGAACGGGTTTCAACTCGGTAACAGAATTTGAGTCGCCTCGTTCAGTGTTCAATACGAATCCAAGTTCATTGACTGCACGGGTTGCTGGCTTGAGATGAAATACTCTGATCTCATCTTTCACATGGTTGAAAACCATGCAGAGAAGGGAATCCGAACTCCTGATGACTTTATATGCTCCATCTAAAACTATTCTCTATCATATGGATATTCCAAACTCAAAATTCCACGGCCTCTCCGGCATCATTTTGAGAGTTTTCACGTCGAGCTGTCGCAGTCTATTTCATCACTCGAAAGGAGAAGTAGAAGAAAGTAGAATCGTAACGGAAAACATATCAATTGAAGAAAATTTCTTCTTCCCCGACAGTTCTGATGACCAGACCTGTAATGAATGGGCTGACGACTAGATATGTCGGAGTTCATACTGATACTTGCCGTGTGAAGAGTTTTTAACCGTTCTTACCTCTTGGGAGCGGCATTGTTCCACCACTAGATGAGTATACGTCTCTCCAGCATCAAGGTGATGTCAACGAGCTGAATGTCCTGTCGGTATTCTTCGGATTGTTCCTTTTTGAGGTGAACCGTGACATATTTTCCAATCTCAAATTTCAGCCCGATAGCATGCATGTAATCTTCCACAACCCTTAAGGACTAATGAAGATCTTTATCTTTCGAGGCATATAGCTTGAGGTCATCCGTGTAATACAGATTGGTCACCTTTTCCCTCCGGTTTTTGGGGTTGCCGCAGATAATACTGCGGGATTCCTCAAGTCAACGGATAATGGCAAAAGGAATATGCAGAAGAGAACAGGGCTGAGGGATTTTCCCTGAACCACATCCATTCTAAAGATAACCTTTTCTGTTTGGACTCAGACTCGACAATATCTTATGGTGAAGAGAGTCCTCCAGAGCGGCATTAGCATTTTACCTCATTGTTTGTGTACGGCAAGATATCTGCAGTAAATGTTGTAACAAATACCTTGCGGTATTCGATCCTGTACATTGAAAGATTACGCTCATACTGTATTGAGTCCTGCGTGATACATCTGTCGATAAGCCAGTTCTCCTTGCAGCCAGTGATCCTCTTTTTGGACCCTCTTCGTTCAAATATCCGTTCATACATCTCATATCATGCATTCAAGCATGTTATAGGGTAGTAGTATTTTATATCAGATAAACCTTAGTTTTTGGGGATGAGCACGGGTCACGTCACTCTACAAACAAGGGCCTTTGAAACTCCTTTGGTAATTATCGGATTGCGCAGATCTTGTGCCCACGTTGACGAAGCCTCACGCAGAAAGTTTCGAACTACGGCTGAATTATCTACGTTGAGTGGTTGTGGAACTCAATTACTCGTATATGTTCTTCCAGAAGGTATTCACCCTATCAGCCATTTGTTATTATTATTATTATTATATTCTATAATATGCAACTTCCCCCTCTTTTAACTTGGGCCGCCATTTTGATAGATTTTTTATATAGTAAAGAAATCTAGTGATACCTCATTCGAAACATCTTCTAATTCTATATACACAAACGTTTAGACAAAAATATTCATTCATAACAAAATGGCGGTACATAATATTAGAACTTTCATGAGGAAATTCTTTGGAATAGATGACTATCAACGAGCTTTAGTGAAATTGAATTTTTTTTTGTATGTACAATCTTCTCTTTCCCTCAGAACAATTTAGAGGAGATGAATTCGATAGAATCAGAATCAATTTATTCATCACAAAAATGTACAAATAAATTTAGTCAATAAGGACTAAAGGCATATTTATCGGACTAGGCAAAAATGTAAAATATATAGGTAAATACAGAACAATACATGCAATTAAAATAAATTGAAATACATTTTAAAAGTTGAGAAACTCGTCTACACTATAAAAGATTTGTTCTGTAAGAAAACATTTTGGTTTAGTTCTAAAAGACATATTACAATTATATTGTTCATCACAAATGCTTATGAACTTATTATTCGGTGGCTCAGTGGCTAAGGTCTCTGGCAGTGGAACTTCTAGCTCGCAACAGACAGGCTTCGAGGCTCGGGTACGGAATCTATTTTCTCAAGTACACGGGTCTCTTTAGGTGGCCACATGTCTTGTTGTGAATCAAGTGTAATGTGAGTTGCCTAGATGCCAATCCTGACGTCTGGAGCTAGCTTGAAGTGCATACCGACCAACCGGGGTGGTGCTGTAGGTTTTCCGGGTTTTCCTACAGCTGAAAACTGAATACACCACCGACAATATCAGTAAGTCGCCCCGGTGCGCCACGGCAGATAATAATAATAGCCGTCCTCTACCCGCACAGGCTATGCCTTTGGGTACACTCTACGAGTGTTTATGAGGGAGTATTATGATTATCATTATTATTATTATGTAGTTAGGCGAGTTCTGATAAATTTGTAGTCGTGAGTAGTTCTGGTGAATATTTCCTTTGAATCGTGTATCGTGCGAGTGCAAGCCCTTGTTTTTCTTGAAGCTGTATTCATTTTCTTTAATATAGGTAATGATTTGAAAGATGTATAGGATGGGTAATGTTTATATTTGTGATATTTTAAATAAGTCTCTACAAGTGGACATTGGATAAAACGAGGTATTAACTCTACCTGCCTTATCATTTGAGTTTCTTTCGAAGATAACAACCATCTGCCATTTTGATGAAGGAAGCACTTTTGCCATCTATTCTTAAGGATCTAACATTATGTACCGCCATTTTTGTCCGAAATTTTGCTGTTGTAAAAAGAATTGAAAGACATTCCGAATGAAGCATCACTCGAACTCCAATGCTATTTAAAAAATGATTCGTAATGTCGCCGCGATGCCATTTTCAAAGACTGACATTTTTTATCGTAATCAAAAAGCAGGTTATGAACTACAATTTGACAAAAATATTCAAAGGATAATGCTAGTCCCTTAACAGGTCAGGAAGGTTATTTCATTGACAGACTGTATATTATTATAATTTGTGATACAGAAAAATGTAGTTGAGTCTGACTTCGGTATAGTCCTAAGTAATAACCATAGAGCTTTATGATTGTAGTATGTTTGTTTAACAGTGCTTTCTGTAATTTGGAAACACCATGAGTGAGTCTAATGTATCTATGCATTAGTTATTTTTATCCTAAGTTCTTTTAATGGCACATGGGAGTGTTAATTTTTGGCCGAAACCGCAGGTCGACGGCAAAAATTCTCTCGAATTTTATACTCGAAACACAAACATTATTTTTTGTACAACTGTGAGTAGATAAATAATGCCAGTTCTGCCTCACTTTCATGAGGCAGAATCGGCATTGCTCCACACGGTGAATCTCTCGATGGCCGCGTTCATCGAGTTCTTGCCGTTGGTGGAGGGTTGGTGCTGAAGAAGATGACGTGTTCGCCGAAGAGTTTCGGGGGTGGGGGGGTTCAAAACGTTTCACCCTAAGTGGCGCGCGTCTTTTCTGCAGAAAAACATGGCGGCGATGAATCGGAAGGCAAAAAAACATGGCGGCGATGGCGGAAGTTATGAAAAAAAAGTCCCTTCAAAAAACATGGCGGCGATGGAGCGGAAGGCAAAAAAACATGGCAGCGATGGCAGAAGTTATGAAAAAAAAACGTCGCCGCGAAAAAACATGGCGGTGATGGAGCAGAAGGCGAAAAAACATGGCGGCGATGGCGGAAGTTATGAAAAAAACCTTCCCTCACGTGATTTGCTGAGAGCAATTGGCTGGAAGAGAAAAAAACGTCACGTGATTCGTTGAGAGCAATTGGCTGGAAGAGGAAAAAAATGGCCGCCGCCTTAATTGACCAAACGAAAAAATTAAATATGAAAAATGTCTACTGTCTTAGAACACACAACAGAAAATTATGATGGACATATTATTAATTCACTCGCTCTCGAATGAAATTCCAAAAGAAAAAAATACGTCTCCGCCGCCGTGAAATAGCGATAAGGCACGTTTCTTAAATGTTTACTGTCTGCTCTCAAGTTGAACGAAATTCTCAGTAAACACGATGATCCATTTTTGGCCTTGAATTTGTTTTTCAGATTTAATCGCAGAGTTTTCCATCTCACACATCCGGTGTTTGTTTACGCTGCTCGTGCTAAATTAACCTTGGAGTTGTTTACTGTCTCAGATGTTTGTTTTCCAGGAAGAGATAAGAGAGTCTAGTTTGAAGCCAAATTGATCGATTCAAGGCATTTTAAGGGTCTCACTCTAACCCATGGCATTGTATGTCTGTCTTTTTCTGTTTGCATTTATTGAAATGAATAACGTCAGTTCGAGAAAAATACATGTATTTTTCACATAAAAAAATTACACTTGCAGTCCCTGCAAAAAACATGGCGGCGATGGAGCGGAAGGCAAAAAAACATGGCGGCGATGGCGGAAGTTATGAAAAAAAACGTCGCCGCGAAAAAACATGGCGGTGATGGCGGAAGTTATGAAAAAAAACCTTCCCTCACGTGATTTGCTGAGAGAAATTAGCTGGAAGAGAAAAAAACGTCATGTGATTCGTTGAGAGCAATTGGCTGTAAGAGAAAAAAACATGGCTTCCGCCGCCGCCACCTTAATTGACAAAACGAAAAAATTTAATATGAAAAATGTCTACTGTCTTAGAACACACACACAACAGAAAATTATGATGGACTTATTATTAATTCACTCGCTCTAGAATGAAATTCCAAAAGAAAAAAAATACGTCTTCGCCGCCGTGAAATAGCGATAAGGCACGTTTCTTAAATGTTTACTGTCTGCTCTCAAGTTGAACGAAATTCTCAGTAAAACTCGATGATCCATTTTTGACCTTGAATTAGATTTTCAGATTTAATCGCAGAGTTTTTTATCTCACACATCCGGTGTTTGTTTACGCTGCTCGAGCTAAATTGACCTTGGAGTTGTTTACTGTCTCAGATGTTTGCTTTCCAGGAAGAGATAAGAGAGTCGTCTTTGAAGCCAAATTGATCGATTCAAGGCATTTTAAGTGTCTCACTCTAACCCATGACATTGTATGTCTGTCTTTGTCTGTTTGCATTTATTGAAATGAATAACGTCAGTTCGAGAAAAATACATTTATTTTTCACATAAAAAAATTACACTTGCAGTCCCTGCAAAAAACATGGCGGCGATGGAGCGGAAGGCAAAAAAACATGGCGGCGATGGCGGAAGTTATGAAAAAAACGTCGCTGCCAAAAAACATGGCGGTGATGGAGCATAAGGCGAAAAAACATAACGGCGATGGCGGAAGTTATGAAAAAAAACCTTCCCTCACGTGATTTGCTGAGAGCAATTGGCTGGAAGAGAAAAAAACGTCACGTGATTCGTTGAGAGCAATTGGCTGGAAGAGAAAAAAACGTCACGTGATTCGTTGAGAGCAATTGGCTGGAAGAGGAAAAAAATGGCCGCCGCCTTAATTGACAAAACGAAAAAATTAAATATGAAAAATGTCTACTGTCTTAGAACACACAACAGAAAATTATGATGGACTTATTATCAATTCACTCGCTCTCGAATGAAATTCCAAAAGAAAAAAAATACGTCTCCGCCGCCGTGAAAAAGCGATAAGGTACATTTCTTGAATGTTTACTGTCTGCTCTCAAGTTGAAAGAAATTCTCAGTAAACTCGATGATCCATTTTTGACCTTGAATTCGTTTTTCAAATTTAATCGCAGAGTTTTTTATCTCACACATCCGGTGTTTGTTTACGCTGCTCGAGCTAAATTGACCTTAGAGTTGTTTACTGTCTCAGATGTTTGCTTTCCAGGAAGAGATAAGAGAGTCGACTTTGAAGCCAAATTGATCGATTCAAGGCATTTTAAGTGTCTCACTCTAACCCATGACATTGTATGTCTGTCTTTGTCTGTTTGCATTTATTGAAATGAATTACGTCAGTTCGAGAAAAATACATTAATTTTTCACATAAAAAAATTACACTTGCAGTCCCTGCAAAAAGCATGGCGGCGATGGAGCGGAAGGCAAAAAAACATGGCGGCGATGGCGGAAGTTATGAAAAAAAAACGTCGCTGCCAAAAAACATGGCGGTGATGGCGGAAGTTATGAAAGAAAACCATCCCTCACGTGATTTGCTGAGAGAAATTAGCTGGAAGAGAAAAAAACGTCACGTGATTCGTTGAGAGCAATTGGCTGGAAGAGAAAAAATCATGGCCTCCGCCGCCGCCACCTTAATTGACAAAACGAAAAAATTAAATATGAAAAATGTCTACTGTCTTAGAACACACAACAGAAAATTATGATGGACTTATTATTAATCTACTCGCTCTAGAATGAAATTCCAAAAGAAAAAAAATACGTCTTCGCCGCCGTGAAATAGCGATAAGGCACGTTTCTTAAATGTTTACTGTCTGCTCTCAAGTTGAACGAAATTCTCAGTAAACTCGATGATCCATTTTTGACCTTGAATTCGATTTTCAGATTTAATCGCAGAGTTTTTTATCTCACACATCCGGTGTTTGTTTACGCTGCTCGAGCTAAATTTACCTTGGAGTTGTTTACTATCTCAGATGTTTGTTTTCCAGGAAGAAATAAGAGAGTCGAGTTTGAAGCCAAATTGATCGATTCAAGGCATTTTAAGTGCCTCATTCTAACCCATGGCATTGTATGTCTGTGTTTGTCTGTTTGCATTTATTGAAATGAATAACGTCAGTTCGAGAAAAATACATTTATTTTTCACATAAAAAAAATACACTTCAGTGCCAGTGGCGTAGTATGAAGATACATTATCATTATCGATTAAAAAATATATTTGATGCATGGATTTAATAAAACTATATATGAATTCGGATATTTGAACACTCACAACCATTGACACGAAAAACATAATCCAATCGTGCAGTGTCGGCGGCGGCAGCTCGCATTTGGAATCCTTACTTTCTCGATCAGCAGCAGCAGCAGGGGCTTGCATCTTGACGTCCACGGGTTGGGTAGTTGGATGGGACGTCAACAACGATGACGACGATGGTCTCGAAGTGCTGCTGCTAGAGGGGCAAGACATCTTCAGCGTATCGCTATAAGTGTGATTTGTATAAATCTTCCGCAGTCTGTACGATGAGGTGTTCATCGGGATTTCGGCTCTCAACACAGGCAAATATCCATCATTGGCTAGCGCCTGAGTCATTTTCGTATAGTTCGAAGTACTCGAATCATCGTCGTGCAAATACGATACCAATACCTCGCCGTACTCATATGGCGGGCTAATATACAGTACGTTCGACAGAACGGCTGCTAGAATTATAAAATTTGTTGTCATCGTGACGACAGCTCAATGTACACTGAGAAACACCGTATATGTCACTCAAATATATACACTGAGAGGAACACACACATACACCATTGCTCAATGTACATGACTCGTATTTCTTTCAGTCTCTCTCTCATTCATTCGATCCGCAAAATAAATCGAGAAAAATTGGTTTAATACATCTATTAATACATAATAATAATAATAATAATACAATATGAATAATAATACAATTAGAATAATAATATTTCGTGTGTTTTCGGCTAGTCTTGGTGTGGTCCCCCTTGAAATACAAATCGACGGGTCTGAGCGATTTTCAGTTTTTTCATGAGTTCGGATATTAGGGGGGTGACAAGTTTTAGCTGGGACACACTGTATATACATTTGGGCAGATGAAAGTATACTGTACCGTAGCTAAGCTTGAGTGCCTAACTGACCAACTGCTTCTGTACGTATTGTCCAAAAGATAGTGCTACCTGTTCTGTATATAAAAACTCTCTCCTCATAGATACAATTATATCACCAACTTCACCTGATTTGGCTGTATTATTCCACGCCCAATCTACCCATGAACGAACCGGACATTTTTCCCGTCCAACATCTTTTTGTTACCCCACTTTAGCTCCCTCCATAGCAGGGATAAATAGAGGTAACACTATGCTATTTGCCAGACAAAGTAATGTTTGATTACGGAATGGAATAAATGTATATATTGAGAGCAGAGTTGGCTTTTTAATTCAGTATGCAGTGTGCTGTGTGTCTGTGTGTGTGCCGAGAGAGAGAGAGAGATGCAGCAGTACGAAACAAGACCCGACTCGTATCGAAGCTGGACTTCGACATTTCCTGCAAGTAAGTTAGCCGAAGCAGGCTTTACGTATACCGGTTCGGAAGATGTAGTTGCATGTCTTTCGTGCCAAGTAGAAGGGTTCAGATGGCTGCCCAATGACGATCCTATGGCTGACCATCGTCGATGGAGCCTCCATTGTGATTTCGTTCGTAGGTATCACTCTGAGCGGCACAGACACAGACCGACGACAGATAGCGCTGATGTCCCTCCAGAACCAACAGTGTCAGATGCCATAAGCAGAGTGACAGATGACACATGGATGACACCGCCACCACCACCACCACCACCGACAGATGGCGCTGATGTTGCTCCAGAAGAACGACAAGTGAAAGGTGACATGAGCAGCAAAGTGACCACAGATGACATAGACTCACAGAACACGGTGATGATGTGTCGTGTATGTCTTATGAATGAACTAAATGTATTTTTTATGCCATGTAGACACTTGGCGTGCTGCTCACAGTGCGCCATCAGGTGCGACACATGCGTAGTTTGTAGATCACCCATCAATACGTTTATGAAAATATATATATCTTAGAATATTTTTGATTTTAATTTTGCTACTCGAAAATACCCTTCCCCATTTTTTTTGCTTCAAAAAACATGTCAATTTTTATGCAAAAAAGTATCACATTTTTGATTGAATTATTCATCATATTTTGCTTCAAAAACATGCTCTTTTTTTATGCAAAAAAGCACTCTTCCAATTTTGGTGCAAAAACGTGCTCATTTTATTATGCAAAAAAGTTACACTTTTTTCGATAAAAAAAAACACCCAAAATTGACATGATGGAAGGATTTCAGTGAAGCATTTTCAGTGAATTTTGAGTCACTCAGATTTCACTCAGCATACACTCAGCTTTTTCCACCATGTCAATTTTAGGTAATTTTTTTATAAAAAAAATTGCCATTTTCCCATAAGAATACATGTATTTATGAATGAAAAAAAGTGACACCTTTATTGACATGGTGGTAAAAGCTGAGTGAAGCATTTTCAGTGAAAGCTGGGTGGCTGAGTGAATCACTCAGCTTTCACTCAGCTTTTTCCATCATGTCAATAAAAGTGTTAATTTTTGGGGCAAAAAAACAGGCACTTTTTGCATGAAAAAGTTACACTTTTTTGCATAAAAAATTACACTTTTTTGCATAAAAAATTATACTTTTTTTCAGAAAAAAGTGGCACTTTTTCGTATAAAAAAAATGATACTTTTTTGCGCAAAAAAGTGAGCCCTTATTGATGCAAAAATGATCTCTAAAAATATGTGGGATTTTGAGTGGGAGATTGGAAGGGTGAAACAAAATATAATAATAATATCCAGAAACGGATTACATATTGATTTTATTCAATCATAAATATAAAACATAATCGACTATTATTTGTTTAAATATATGTAGTGCGTGTGGAAAGAAACAAACAAGAGCACAATTTCTTGCATTTTCATTTAACATTTTCTTGAAATTTTGTGTGTGTGTGTGTGTGTGTTTGGCAATCTCATTCATCGAATTCTGAATCCTCATCTCCTGAGCCTATAAAGCGTTTATATGTGAGATCTAATCCGTAGGGCTCACCACCACCACGCAGATGTAGGTCACAGTAGCATTGGCTTCTCGTTTTCGAAGTGAACAGTACTTCATCAAATCTGTTGTGACACCAAAATTTGCAACATTGATATATATTGTCCATGTGCTTTACACCGAACACCATATGTTGATGGTCTCTGATGCTGTGAACTGGATGGTTTTGCATAGCCCTTCTGAATGCTTTATAGCAAGTGCGGCAAAATCGTAAAATATATTTTGGAATACGATATGCATTCGCCCACACACAGTATTGGTCTTCGTGCAAATGACCCTCCCAGTCTTGATTTTTGAGAGCTTCACACCTATCTTCAAAGCTGATTTCTCTCGTGTACTCTAAGTGACTCAAATCATTGAAATTTCGTTTGACGCTCTGAGCCTGCTTATAGATTTGTACCCATTTTTCATTGGCAAACATTTTCCAAATTCGATCAGTGAGCGTCCATGGAAGAGGTGAGGCCTCGATGAATTCAACTATTGATGATGTACATCTGACTACTTGCAGACAGCATACATTTTTCAAAGTGGCTACCATGGTGGTGGTGTGTGTGCGTGTGTGGGTATGTGCTCTCTGAAAAAACATTTAAATTTTATTAGATATCTAACTGACTGTAATGGCCCCAAGGCGCTTGTCGTCGTGGGGGTTGAGAGCGGGCTTTGTTTGCTCTACACTAAAAACTTTGTGAGAAAAGGATCGAATACAGCGTTGCGAAGATATTTTTTCCACATTGTTTTTCAGACATTCCACATAATCTTCAAAAGGCACGCGAAGGTATAATTGCCGTAATCCTGAAAACAGGAGAAGCGGTTATTTGTCCCTTTCAGAGCTTCAAAATGCCCTGATTTTAGCAGTAAAATGCACTCAGATTCTTCACTTCTCTATCGATATTCAAAACTTGAAAAATGGAAAGAATGCGTCAAAACCTCTAGGAAAACTCAATTCTTTTCTAAATGAAAATGATGTTTTGCGAGTAGGTGGACGTCTTCGAAATTCCTCATTATCGTCCAACAAAAAATTTCCTGCCATATTACCTAGAAACTCTCGACTGACTGAATTGATCATTTCCAATTTCCATAAAATATATTATCATCCAGGTAGACAAACCCTATTATATTTAATAAATGAACAGTTTTGGATCTTGTCCCCGAAACAGGCAATAAATCAAATAATTTCAAATTGCAAAAACTGTTGGCGTTTGTCCCCTAAATCTTATCAACCTACAATGGCTGATCTTCCCAGTCTAAGAGTTTCACACCTCAAAGCATTTTCTTGTGTTGGTCTAGATTACGCAGGCCCTTTTCCATAACCATGGGTAAATTACGACGTGCTAAGACATACAAGGGGTATATCTGCCTTTTTGTGTGTTTCGCAACGAAGTGTATTCATCTTGAATTAGCCTCAGATTTAACCAGTGAAGCTTTTATTGCTGCGCTCCGAAGATTTGTTGCTCGTAGAGGGCGCTGTTCTACCATTACATCAGATTGTGGAACAAATTTTGTCGGAGCAAACCGACAAATTTTGGAAATGATGAAACAAGCAGCAGAAAGTTTATCAATAAACTTCAGATTCAATCCAGGTGGATCACCACATTTTGCAGGTCTAGCCGAGGCAGGAGTGAAATCTGTTAAGACTCATCTGTATCGCGTTGTTGGTGAACAGATCATGACATATGAGGAGTTCTATACTCTTTTAACGCAAATTGAGTTATTACTGAATTCTCGTCCTTTATATCCACTTAGTTCGGATCCAAATGATTTTTCGGTATTAACCCCGTGCCACTTTCTGACACTTGAACCACTCAGTTCAATACTCGATCCGGACTTGACACATTTAAAACTCAATAAGCTGAATTGATGGCAATTATTACAGCGGCTCCATCAACATTTTTGGAAAAGGTGGAGCAGTGAGTATTTGCATATTCTTCAACAAAGAGGCAAATGGCTTGATGCCTCACGTCCAGTATCAGAAGGAACAATGGTCCTGATGAAGAATGAAGCAATTTCACCACTTAAATGGCCTCTGGGTCGAATAGAAAAACTGTATTATGGTAGGGATGGTATAGCTGATGTCCGTACCAAACAATGTACTATCAAAAGAGCATTGGTAAAACTGTGCCCTTTACCAAATACCTATAGTTCTGATTAAAAATTATTATATAATTTTTAGTGGGGGGAGAATGTTCAGTCTACTCCACTCATTCAATTAAGCTAAGTATTAAAATATTAATATAGTTGTTTTACCCTGCAAAGAGGAAATTTATTCAGTCGCGTTTTCCATAGTCAAAATTATATCTGTTTTCCGCGAATTTTTGGTTGAAATATGCATATAATATGGAGCATGCGGGCGTCAAGAAATTGAAATGTCAGAGCGACAGCAAAAAGTCAGAACCGAAAAACACTTTTTTCGCTTACAATTTTCCGCATTCCTACGATACAGTCCACGTCAAGAGGTTGAAGAAGTTATCATCAGAAGGTGAGTGCTATTTCAACTTCAACCGCTATTTTTTTTCTATTCAATTTCGCCATTACCAAACAACACATTCACAGATATGTTGTTCAATCGCTCAAATTTGGTAATTTGTTTTAATTTCATAGGAAAGGCGATTCCATCCAAGTTCAGTACATTTGAATAGTGAGGGTATGATGAATTTCTATCTGTATTTATTTCCCGATTCAACAGGGTACAAGGCCGAAACGATGGCCCAAGCGAAACACGCATCATCTTCATTTTTCAAATCAATGCAAGCATTTTTATTCGCAATAGATTTTGGCAGCTCGATGAAAGACGAACCGTTTCCCACGTCCGATTTATTCATATTGATTTCCAAACTAACAATTTTCTGAAGACTCCAGCCACTTTCTTTGTCCGCGAATTCCGACAGTTTGTTTTGAATTTGATCGATGACATTTTCTAGGAACCACTTTTTCAAAGTTGCACCCCTATCGATAACAACGATTTTAGTGTTGAAATATTTAAAGTCGCTTATTATTTGTTCTTGATTCAAGGAATTTTTCACGAATTTACCACAAAATGTCGCATTGACTTTGATGCTTGGATGTTTTTTCATTAAATTTTGAATTCTGCTTCTGAATGAAATGAATGCATCACCAAAAAATTGCCCAATATCTTTATGTTTCAAATTTATAATTATACCGGTGCGTAAATGCGAAGAAAATGCCGATTTCAAGTCCTCCCACTTTACTCGAGATGTTAATTTTGATTTGAATCCCTCTCCCACCACCACGTCGACGCCTGGCTGTTGACCTATCTTTTTGATTGAATTTCGGATAATTTTCAAGTATCCGCATAAAGTTTGTAATTTTCAATCCACTGCCGCGATCGCACTATTGATCAGGCGGGCGGTGTACTTGCAATGGGCCAGCCAATGTTTGCGTTCTTCATCAGTACAACCCTTTTTGAGGATTTTTTTAACCTTACGCAACTTGGCTACCATCTCCATACTGTGTGCAACGATAGTGTCAGATGACATGATGATGATTATTCAACAGACACACAAAATTTCAAGAAAATGTCAAATGAAAATTCAAGAAACTCACTCTTTGTTTCCAACGGCGGCATCGGCGTCTTCAGGCCTTAGCGATCGCAAACAGCTGCTGCGGATGATTTCGATTGGCAATTCTCTGCTCGCCCCTGTAGATGTGCATATGCTGGGACTCGGTTAATTTGTCGAGGATGGGTTTGATTGCACCAGTCACTCGATTTGGCAGGAATACTTTACACTCCTCGAACTCCACTAGGATGGACTCTCCAAGTTTGGTTGTTTTCGCTTCAGCGCCGAGGATCAGATGGGGTTCGTCCTTCGGTAGCTCAGACAACTTCCGCAGGTTCTTCCTGCAAGCCAACGAAATCTTGTTAATTTCGTCGAGAAGATGAGACATCTGCGAAAAATGAAAAAAAATTCATACACGCTGTACAACTCTTACTCACTCACTCAAAATGAAAAAAAAATATGTTTTTGATTCATCCCGTGTATGAGAAATAAATATGATGAAAATAAAATATTTGAATCACACTGTATATAGCAAATGGAACTTTGTGAGAGACACCCTGTATGAGAAGGAATTATGATAAAAAATGCAATCCACACACACATACACACTGTATAAAGAAAAACAGAAAATGAAGTTGAAATGAAGAGAGAGACACTCTGTATGAGATGAAAAACAAATATGACAAATGAACTTTTCTGAATTTTTTGAAAAAAAACATAACAAAAAGTGAATCGAAAGAAATAGGCACACTTGAAACAATCGCGAAAAATAAAAAATGAATAACTACTACTACAAACCTTTGCAAATCACGAATTGAATGGCACTCACAATAAAAAACAATGCACTTGTATAGAAAAAATCGAGAGACAGATGAGCGGCAGAAAGGCACTTGTTGTTGCTTCGAACGCAGACAATGAAATGACGCAGGCTCGCTGTGAACGTACGTATTAACTCTCTGTGTCACGTGACCCACGCCGTCCACCTCCACGCCGAGTTCGCGTAACCCACGCTGTAAATATATGCAACGGTCAAACTGGGGAAAACCCAAATTGCGCAATAACAAAAAACAACTACAATGTCAATTTAGCTCGAGCAGCGTGAACAAAACACCGGATGTGTGAGATAAAACTCTGCTATTGAATCTGAAAAATAAATTCAAGGTCAAAAATGGATCATCGTGTTTACTGAGAATTTCGTTCAACTTGAGAGCAGACAGTAATCATTCAAGCTCGAAACGTGCCTTATCGCTATTTCACGGTGGCGGAGACGTATTTTTTTTCTTCTGAAATTTCATTCGAGAGCGAGTGAATTAATAATAAGTCCATCATAATTTTCTGTTGTGTGTTCTAAGACAGTAGACATTTTTCATATTTAATTTTTTCGTTTTGTCAATTAAGGTGGCGGCGGCGGAGGCCATGATTTTTTTGTACGAAATCTTGTTAATTTCGTCGAGAAGATGAGACATCTGCGAAAAATGAAAAAAAATTCATACACGCTGTATAACTCTTACTCACTCACTCAAAATGAAAAAAAAATATGTTTTTGATTCATCCCGTGTATGAGAAATAAATATGATGAAAATAAAATATTTGAATCACACTGTATATAGCAAATGGAACTTTGTGAGAGACACCCTGTATGAGAAGGAATTATGATAAAAAATGCAATCCACACACACATACACACTGTATAAAGAAAAACAGAAAATGAAGTTGAAATGAAGAGAGAGACACTCTGTATGAGATGAAAAACAAATATGACAAATGAACTTTTCTGAATTTTTTGAAAAAAAACATAACAAAAAGTGAATCGAAAGAAATAGGCACACTTGAAACAATCGCGAAAAATAAAAAATGAATAACTACTACTACAAACCTTTGCAAATCACGAATTGAATGGCACTCACAATAAAAAACAATGCACTTGTATAGAAAAAATCGAGAGACAGATGAGCGGCAGAAAGGCACTTGTTGTTGCTTCGAACGCAGACAATGAAATGACGCAGGCTCGCTGTGAACGTACGTATTAACTCTCTGTGTCACGTGACCCACGCCGTCCACCTCCACGCCGAGTTCGCGTAACCCACGCTGTAAATATATGCAACGGTCAAACTGGGGAAAACCCAAATTGCGCAATAACAAAAAACAACTACAAGGTCAATTTAGCTCGAGCAGCGTGAACAAAACACCGGATGTGTGAGATAAAACTCTGCTATTGAATCTGAAAAATAAATTCAAGGTCAAAAATGGATCATCGTGTTTACTGAGAATTTCGTTCAACTTGAGAGCAGACAGTAATCATTCAAGCTCGAAACGTGCCTTATCGCTATTTCACGGTGGCAGAGACGTATTTTTTTTCTTCTGAAATTTCATTCGAGAGCGAGTGAATTAATAATAAGTCCATCATAATTTTCTGTTGTGTGTGTGTTCTAAGACAGTAGACATTTTTCATATTTAATTTTTTCGTTTTGTCAATTAAGGCGGCGGCCATTTTTTTTCTCTTCCAGCCAATTGCTCTCAACGAATCACGTGACGTTTTTTCTCTTCCAGCCAATTGCTCTCAGCAAATCACGTGAGGGAAGGTTTTTTTCATAACTTCCGCCATCGCCACCATGTTTTTTCGCCTTTCACTCTATGACCGCCATGTTTTTATGCGGCGACATTTTTTTTCATAACTTCCGCCATCGACGTCATGTTTTTCTGCCTTCTGCTCCATCGCCGCCATGTTTTTTGCAGGGACGTTTTTTTTTCATAACTTCCGCCGTGAAATGTTTTGAACCCTCCCACCCCGAAACTCTTCGGCGAACACGTCATCTTCTTCAGCACCAACCCTCCACCAACGGCAAGAACTCGATGGACGCGGCCATCGAGAGATTCACCGTGTGGAGCAAACCCACTTCTGGGACACTCTTCGGTCCCAGAAGTGGGTTTGTCTATCTACTAAAAGTATCAGCAATTTTTTTCCTAGAATTCATATACCTACCATTCTTTGATCTAATCTGTTTTATCAACACAGTCTTATCATTAGTGCTAGTGATGGTTTTGATTGTTTTCTATAGTTTGTGTGCATTGTTTTTATTCAGTTCAATTTGACTTTTGTGGTGGCTAATTTTTGCATCTTCAATAAGTTTATCAAAGAAATGGTTATAGTTCCGAAAGTTTTCTTTGAGTGTTAGATTCTCTTTGTTTTTTACCATTCTCTATATAGCCTATCACGTTTTTTAATTGAGTCTATTAATCCTTCTTTTTGACTTATTCACTTTTTTGTTTGTAAGATATGGTATTTTTATTATTAACGAGATTAATTTGACCAACGAAGTAGGTTGTTGCTTCCTGTATATCTTTGATGTTTATTAAAGTTTCCAGTTGAAATAGAGTGTCATTTCTCAATCTTTGATATTTTATTTATTTTATCGTGTTTCCTTTATAATTAGATCCACTTCACTCATTTTTTGTAATAATCGTATTGTAATCGTAATTGATATTACTTATGTCATGGATAAAATATTTTTAATTTGAAAATAATTATTCAAAATTGATGAGGTTAGTTAAAATAGTTCTCAGTCAGCCTTTTTGTTCAATTTTTAACACACATATTAATAATATTGGTCTACGGCCCACATTGTTTTCAAAAAATTTCAAACCTGATCATTGAGTACAGGTTGCCTCAACCTCATTTGACTGAATATATTTGGGAAAACCGATATATTATGAAAGTGAAAATTTAAAATTCAGGAAAGGTTCAGAATTCGAGATGGTATTTGTGGATAAAATAACTTCTTTCTAAATTGGTTTCTAGTATAACTTTTTTCCCCTATCATTCAAAAATTCAATACTACTTTTGTATTCCTTCATTTTGCTAAGAGCAGAATTCTCATTTCTTTCCATTTAGCATTTCGATATAAACCAAGCAGTGGTTGCAGCGTTTTCATCAAAGAGGTCTTGTGGATATTTTGAAAAGCTTTGCTTATCGCTAATAAAATATCTCAATGTTCTACTTAAGGTGGTAATTTGAACATGCGTCGCTAAGGATTCCTTCATTTTTGTACGTCTGGTGCTAGCTTGGAGTGCGCACCGACCACTCGGGGTGGTGTAGGTTTCCCTACAGTAGAAAAATTAATACACCCGAACAGGCTATGCCTTTAATTATATTATTATTGATATTATTAATGATTCAGATTGAGAAAATCGCTTGTGGAGTTTATTTGAAATCCCAATTTTCTTGAATATCAGCCAAATCTTCATGGTAATCATATTCAAGAAGATTACCTGATGGAATTCCTTTAAGAAATACTTAGAAATAATGAATTTTTTGTTATTTATTGAAGAAGATCGAATATTTCTGAATAGATGTGACATATCTTCCATGAAGTACATTTTTTGGACTCATCATACGAATTTACGATATAATTCTGAGGTTTCGTTTTTTAAGATTTCAGTCATAAATATTTCCACATAACTTGATTAGGAGGTCCTCTACCTGTGGTTACAGTAACGATATCGAATCTAATAGAGGAACATATATTTATAATTTTTAATAAGTGTACTTGGGCTACTACTTGGGCTTCTTCTCCAGCCACATTTAAAAATATGGCAATTTTAGTTTCTTCATCTTTGGAATCGAAGCCTGTATCTTTCATATAATGCATGAAACTATTATAAAATTGTTGAAAATTTTTGTCAATGTTTTCATCAAATTTCAAACTGCTGGGAGGTTTGAAGCACGCCATAGCTGTAAGCTTTCTTGAATCTTGAGACTCCTAATCCTAATTCATAGCTTGTCAAACTGTTATCAAGAGTATCCACCCTGGTATTTTTGTATCAACACAATGTGTCCAGTATTCGCTTGCTGGACTGTAATACTTCGGGAATCTTGCACTGCCGGTCTTTTATTGTTATGTTGGGTTAGGTGCACTAAACTTTTAATAATTTCCAGTATTTGTGGATTAGAAACTAATTTACATCTGACACCTTGTTGTAAATAAAAGTCAGTTGAGTACTAGGATTCACTATATAATTGTAATCTCAATAATTATATCAATATATCTTGACGCCATCACATAACCTTAAACATAGGCAACCGATCTAGTTTTTTCAAATTCAATTTACTGGTTGCGGTTTTATTAATTGACAGCCATAGTCTAAATGTGACCTAACTGTGCCTTTGTATACTGTAAGTAATGTTTGGGGATCTGCCCCCCACCAAACTCCACATAGTGATCTCATAATGCTAATTCCTTTCAGACATTTATTCATAATGAGATTAATGTAATCAGACCAATTCAAAGTGTTTGTTAATAGAGCTCCAAGGTATTTAATACTCCTTGATTACTTTATGATAACATTATCCATTACTATGTTAGGAAGAGTAGCATGAGATTGTTTTTTACGAAACATTATTGCAGCCGATTTCGAATGAGATAATTTAAAGTTGTGTTTCTCTAGCCATATCATAATGTTTTGGGGTGTTAAATTTATTTTATTTATTATGTCATTCTTATCCCCAGAGATGATTAATGCCATATCATATTGGACTAATTTCATGTTCTTGGGAATTATATCATGTACACTACTGGTATATAAATTAAAGAGAATAGGACTTAGAGGAGATCCCTGTGCTAATCCCTGCGTAACGTTCGAGGGTCCGTGTATTTTTCCATTATGATCTTTCACATAAGTTTCTCGATTATGCAGGAATGCCAATATGAGATTTGATAAATCAGATGGAAGTTCGGCTTGTCGCAAATATTGATATAATAGATATATGTTCACGTTATCATAAGCTGCTTGGATATCTAGGAAAACTGCAAGCGTAAAATGATTTTTGCTAAAATTAGTGAGAACCGTGTTGGTAATTAGGGATAATTCCATCTTTTACAGCTTTTACCTCGTCTGAATCCTATTTGATAAGTAGGAAGTTTTTTTGAATGTTCCAAATGCCATTCAATTTGTATTTTGATCAAATTTTCTAGAGTTCTCCCTACACATGAAGATAATGCTATTGCTCGATAATTCCTGGATTCCATTGAATCCTTATTTGGTTTAAGAAAAGGATAAATTGACATTGATTGAATATGTTCAACAATACTTTGAGTGCATATGGAGGCAGTTTTCTTTTTGAGATATTATTTTGTATTTCTACAATACTGAAGTGTTCAAGTATTTCTATTGCCACTGTTTCGGGGGGAAATTGATGAATGTTCATATTACTATGTTGTTGGCCAAATTTTTTGATTACCTTCCAAGTTTTTGCTATTGGAGTATTGCGATTTAATGTTCCACAAAATTCTCTTAATTTAGATTTCTTTTTTGATTTCATAATTTTTCTTGAAAGAGCAATTGCTCTTTTAGCATTTATATAATTATACCAAGTTGTATTTTGTTTGAAACTGTTTGAAGCATTTTGTCTTTCAGTCACTGCATTTGAACATTCAGCATCCCACCATGGTGCATTTTTTCTTTTGTTTCTGTTAACTTTACTATAAGGAATTGTTCTATCTGCTACATAGTTGAGAGTTGTAGAAAATGTGTCGTAATCAATTTTTTCTTCATTTCTGAGAAACAAATCCACCATGGTGTAATATTGATCCCAATTTGTTAATTTAAAATTCTGTTTATTTTCAAATTCATGTTCAGTAGTCCCCTCATCCGATGTTTTATTAATGACAAAGTATTGGAAAATCATCACTCATTCAACAGTCATTCAGAGTCTTCCAGTTACATTGAATTGATAATTGAGACGAGAGTAGAGTTATATCTATATCTGATATATTTCCATTTGGCCTATTTAGTCGCGTAGGTGATCTGTCATTAATGACATTTAACTGTAATTCATCTAGTGAGTTTGAAATGATTTTTCCCTGAACATTATTCATACTACATCCCCATGTTGTATGGTGATTATTAAGATCACCTGGTACCATTTTAGGGTGATCTATACTATTCATGAGTCTAGTCCATGAATTGGATTGAAACCGTGCTCTTGGAGGATTATATATATTGATAATATTTAATTATAGATCATAGATGTGAATAATCAACATTTGAAAATTTGTAAGCATATATTGTTATAATTTATTTCAACTTTTTTATGAATAATTTTTGAATTGACCAGTGTTGCAATACCTCCGTATCCATCTTCTCTATCATCTCGATGACAAGTATAATCCTTGATATTGAAATTGTAATTTATTTTCAACCAAGTTTCATTCAATATAATTATATCAGGAGATTTTTCATTTATTATTAGTTTTAGGTTATCAATGTTGTTATGAATGCTTTTAATGTCCATTGTAAAATTGAAATCCCTTTCAAATGGTTCATTGTTTTTATTTTGTTTACTTGTAGTCTGAGAATTATGTCCCTCTATAATGAATTTGGTCATAAAATTGAGAGTTTGCTCCCTCTGTTCCATGGAGAGTCGGCTAACAACAGTAACCAAGTCTTCCATCATTTTAGTTCCGATATATTCCCTTGAACACTCAGGAGTGTTGGGATTATGATATGATACCACTGAGCGAGAACTCTGCGGTAACCTCCCGTTAGGTGCAAATAATATGTTATTATGGGCTTCTTTATCAAATCCTACCGATTGTGATAGTTTTTTTTTATCAATATTATGTCTGGTTACTTCTGAATACGATCGATTACCTTGATTTTGTCATCCCATTGTAAGACAACGCTGATTAATTGGTATATAATCCAATTGTGATTCTTCTGCACGTAGCAGCAGAAAGTCCCCTTGGAACTGTTGAAATTCGTCATTTTGTTTTTTTTTTTTATAAGTTCTTGAGAGATTCATTTGCTTCATATAAAGACATATTATCTAATGCTACTAATTCTTAAATTTTTTTTGTCTTGAATTTTCCGGGCATACTTTACTAGTACTTGCATGTTCAAGACTGCTACAATACATTTAGTATTACATGCTCCTTCATGTGTCTCACCTCCACAGTTGCAGCATTTGTTTTTTTTATTTTTACACAGATTTTTGGTGTGTCCAAAAAGTAAACAGCTATAACGTTGAATAACCGAACTCACATAGGGATATACTTTATAGGATAAACCACATACTCTAACTTCTCTTGGAAGCCATGTCCCTGAAAAAGTGTAAAATACTGTATATGTTGGTATATATTTTGGTACTTGACAGTTTCTGTCTTCAGTGTATAATCTACGTGTATTGATGATTTTGCAATTTACTAGATTAATTTTCGACCATGTCATTAAATCTTCATAAGTGAACTCTTTGTCTACATCTTATTATACCCTTGCAAGATACTTTATTTGTAGGAATAAACATTTCATAACCTCTGTTTTTCAGATCCTCATTTGAAACAAACTCAATAGCGGCCTTGTAAATTTCGAAATTCGACTCCTATCCTGTTTTTGCCTTTTTTGTTGATGTCTTTTATATCTGACAGATTCAGGTTAAGAATCATTCGAGCTATGCCAAGACAACTATAGTTACCAACGATTTTTCCATCAGTACTTTGAACATAAACTTCATAGGGGCCTTTATCAGTATAATTATAACCATAGTTAGGTTTTTCACTAGTATCTATTGTCACTTGTTCTTGATCGTTGTTGAAATTATCATTTTCACTTTCATTTATAATATGGGGAGGAGGCTTACCGCCCCCTGTTTCTTCCCCCATGTTGATTTAAATATTGAAAAGGAGATTGATGGGATAAATTAACAAAGGAAACAGATATTAGTAAAATACCTCTTTTTTCTTCGCTTCTCAAATCGCCACAAAACTAACCACTATTGATTTTCGCTCAACAGGTCCGACACATACAGAAGTTAACACCGGAATCCCCACTCAAATGTCCGTTTTGGCATACGAAACCTGCAAGCCTTGCAAGGTAGCTAATAGACATATTTCAAATACCCTACAACATACGTTCCGCTTCACACAACTCAAGAAACCCTATCAATATACTCATATGCATAAACACAAAATAACACCGATCGAATCTGAAGGTTTGTTTTGGTTCTGAAAATTATCAGTCCTGGGAAGTCAGGATCATGCGCAGTTGACAAGAAGTGTGCTCTTAAGGTTCATAGTCGCTCAATTTTTTTCAACTGCGCATAATCCTGACGTCCCAGGACTAATAATTTTCAGAACCAGAACAAAGCTTGAATCGATACAAAAACAATCTGGGGTCAAACTTCACTTCGAAGGCACCGTAGATAAGTAAACAGAAGTAAATTCACTCGCTGCCATATTTGTGTCGACATCCCCACCCCGAATTTGGTGTTTAGCTGACCTATTTTGTGCTATCGCGCAACAAAAATGAACCCGAGATAGAACGACGTACGTGAGACCAAGTGGACAACTCTTAGCCGACCTCTTTTAACACATTTTAGACAAGGCTATGGATATTTGGTGGAGCCATCTCGTAGCTAAAGCTATGACCAACAATACTGTGCCTATCTAAAGTACGCACTATATGAAAAAAATTTATTTACAAAGTTTTCTGAGAATTTTATTCTTCATAAAATATCTCAGGTTGTGACTATATATTTTCAAAAAATCTGGAAAGTAAGTATTATACAAGGCATATAAATGAACATGAATTAAAACGAGAGTATCTTGTATTTTGGAAAATTGCGATACTCAATCGATTATCAAATTTTCTGGAAAACGGTTAATAAAATAATTTTCCATATTGAATCATATCGTACTGAAATGAAATTTTGCACACATATTCAAAGCCAATGATAATATAATAACTCCCTGCTCCCTTGTAACCTATATCCTAAATAGAGCGTATGTAAATTTTTTTTGATAGCGGTTCGTTGGGTTGGGAAAAAAGAGCAATTTATTACTATTAAGGCCATTATATAACATTATATTTATTTTAATGAAAAGTGGTATAAAGGTGAGGGCATATTACTGTGCTTCGAGACTTTTTGAAGATAAGTGTAAAGATCATTGATTTTTATAATAATTTTTTGTTTCATCTCCAAGATCACTCTTCAAATCATCTATTTTAATTAAATATATTGCATCCAAGATTAATGAATGTATATCTGGCTAATTCTTAATATGTTCTCAATACAAATAATGTAGACTTTATTCTATGTTGGAGATCGTACGTACAGTGAAATTGACGCATGCTTCGTGTTTGTATAGTCATGTAAATTTTTGGATAGAATTAAAATTCATTTGGTAAGTTTAAGAAGTGACAGACAGAAGTGCGTGTTTGATAAAATCGTCCATCGCCTTGATTTTTATAAGTCATCCTTCGCATTTCAGCATAGCAAAAACGTTTTCTAAACCAGAATTGAATGCTGAACATCTGATGAATTGACGACCACCTGTGTCTGCACGCGTGTCTGCAGCAGAGGACCTACGCACAGTTGGCAAGCGTAAACTACCCCCGAATGCATTTTTTAACGAATTGGGTCAATCCTCATAATACTGTGGAAACACACGTTAACATTTACTTACTAAATATATTATATTTGTTGAATGAATCCCACTTTCTGATTCAAAAATGCAAAATTCCCAGGATGGAAGTTTTCAAGCAATTTATCTCTTCAATTTCATATTTTTTCCTAAAAGTTGGAAAAAATATGAGTAATTTTTTGTGTTTCATTAAAAACGTATTTTTTTTTTCAATTCAAAATAAATTTATTCATTTGATAAAATTAAAGGTTCAGATACGTTGTGTCGAATTATCAACAGTTGAACGCCCTTTCCTTCGAAACCTTTAAAAATCATCCAAAAACATGTGTTAACAATTCGATAAATCTATAATTCTCATTTTGCAGTAAATTCACTACAAGGAGAAAACATCTATTGAGAATAAAAAATCGTTTTAAAAAAACAGACATGCCGATTCCTTTTCTATATCTCACAATATAAACTTCGTAAATATTACCCCGTCTTATATCCACTATGAATTATCAGCACCCTTATCAAAAATTTTAAACGGGGAAGTATATTGTGTGGTACCTTGTTTGAGAGGAATTTTATTTCTCTGTTCCGAAACATTGAATTTTTCAAATTTGGTGCCATCGTAACCGAGAAAATTAATTTTGAAAGCATAAACTTTTGATAATGTCTCCAGTACAAAACTTTGCGTAAAATTAAGGAAAGCATGTTAACATAATGTTTAGGATGTATTTCTCAATGTATTTTATAATTGAATTGAATGTTGGAACCATTCACTCCTTGACAATAAGTGAAGCGATCATGGAATTCTTCTGGAATATTTTATGTGTCCTCAGTCAGGGGTTATTAGTGGGTTATGTTGTTAATTTCTATCGTTATCATAACTTTAGAATTTTTAACATTATTTGGCCTGTAAAGATATATTTTTTATTTCGAATAAGCATCTAAGAATCAATCGAAAGGAGTCAAATCGGGGAATCAAGACCAATCAATCGTTTCACGTCTTCCAATCCATCTATTGGATTCAAATAATCTCTAACAATACGCGTGTAATATGGTGGAGCTACGTCTAGTTGGTACCACATTATTCTATCAGGAAAAAGTCTTTCTAATGTAGGCTGTAAAAAGTACATCAAAAATTCTAGATAAACCTCACTATTAATTTTTTTCATGATGATACCGGCCAAAACTTACTTCTTTAGGAAATACCAAGAGTGGATGGATCATAGAATCCATTCGAGCACTGGGAAAGAATACCGTAACATGGTAAACGGACGGGTCCAAAATTCCAGACGGAACTGGAGCAGGAGTCTTTGGGCCTCGCACCAAATACTCTCAACCCATAGGTCAGTTCTCCAGTATTTTTCGATCAACCTCGACAGGAAATACCGGAATAAGGAAATTGCAATCTTCTCCGATAGTCAAGCAGCCATCAGAGCGTTGAGCTCATATAAGATCAACTCAAAGATGGTCTGGGAATGCCCAGATAAACTTAATGATCTAGGCAGGAACAACAAGGTGATCCTCCTCTGGGTGCCGGGGCACGTCGGAGTGGAGGGCAATGAACAAGCAGACACCCTGGCACAAAAGGGGCATCAACGCCACTGATCGGGCCAGAACCATTCTGCGGACTTGGAAAATCTTACTTCCAAGAAGAACTCAATAAAATAGAAGAAGCAATGAGAGCAACATACTGGCAAAGACTTCCAGGGCTAAGGCAGGCCAAAGATCTCCACGGCAACTTCAACCGAGCAAGATCGAAGACACTGATTAACCTCAGCAAAACTAGTCTAAAGACAATCAAAGACTCAAAGAACACCTAAAGAAGCCAGGCTTAGAGGAGGACAGCACCTGCAGATTCTGTGGGGAACATCCAGAAACACCACACCATATATTGATGGAGTGATATGCTGTACATCACAAGAGATTGAATATACTGGGATCACACCAGTTGACTGTGGAAGAAATGCCACGAATAAACTCCCTCAAAATCCTTAAATTCTTCAAGGAATTGGGGCTTGAGGGGCTGCTGTAAACGAGAACACCTTGAAATAGCACAATAGATCTAATTAGGTCGGAGCGCATCAGTCACCATCCATACTTACCAATAGCAATACTTCTTTAGGATATTGTGTGTGAGCCTCACACATTCATTATTTTTTCTGCTCCGTTAGGTAGTCACATGTTAACCGTTTAATTCAAATGATAATTCACTTCATCAGTAAAAACAATTTTATTTATGAACTGCAAATCTACTTCCATGCTGTTCATTATCAGTTCACAGAATTGTTGCCTTGTCTTCTATCAGGATCATCTTCATTTAACTCCTGACAAACTGAAACTTATAACGGTAATATTTTTATTTATGTGAAGCACTCAAAATCGATGATTCACTTACTCATTGTCGACGGTGAGTTGCCTACTTGTCATGGGCAAATTTCTTTCAATCGCAAACTGTACATCTTTCAACATTTTGACCCGGTATTTGAATATTTCTCACATGTCCAGTTTCAAAAAATTTGGTTTCCATTTTGCAAACTGTGTACTGTAAGACGTATTAACCAGGGTATTTAGTGTTGAAAATTCCACAAACTTCCTTTTGATTTTTTATTTCAGTACCGCATCCAATCATAATTAATATGTATATTCTTTGAATTTCGGATCTATGAGCCATATTCTACCATCAACTCATGACAGTAGTGTACTAGCTATATTAACACAACATTACATCATTTATGTGGATTTGTTAATACATTTTTCAGTTTCTTGCACGACTTTTTCCTGATGTTAGGCAAAACGGATAAGAAAATACCATATAACTTTTTATGGGGTTAGTTTAAAGCTAGAAAAATATTTCAGTAGTCCAGAAAATGTTACAGAATTGAAAATTAAAATTATGTAAGAAGTTACCGGCATAACTCCGAGGTCATACAAAATATGTTAAGAATTACAAGATCAATATTTTGTGACATTCTTTCGGCTCTGCATCTAACAGAAAAGAGATCTTCATTAAAAATAACCTTTAATATTTCCATCAGTGATACCGCAGCTCGGCTCTACTTTCAACGGAACAGAGACCGTCATGAAGATAAATTCATTATTTCCATCAGTGGGATCGTAGCTCTCACTTCGAATCTACCTCCAATGGGACCGATGTCGCAAATAAAAACATTTACTTATTACCATTAGTGAGACAACAGCCATTGCATCCGATCTACCTCTGACTGGACATAGACCGACATCACTTCTTTACCATCAAACTCAATTTTAAAACATATTATAATTACTCACTTCGTGAAACTCTCTCAGTAAGAGCATCATTTTCTCCCAAATATTCTTCATATCGCACGCTGAGCCCCATTGAGTAGACCAAGGACTCAACTGCTCCTTTGCTGGTTTTGTTGGTTACTAACTTCATACAGCTCAAGTAATCCATAGTCAGATTTTCCAATATGCACTTGATAATCTTTGCATTAACACAAAAGTATCAAGTGAATAATCTAAAGTGTCTCTCCGTTTCATATTAACTTTCGACGTAGTTTGCAACTAAAGTTTATATGGCCGATGTAAATGTCGATCATGAATAGCTTTGAAGTCCAGATAAATAACTTTTCCATTGCATTTTCTATACAAACCATTCTACCATCCTGATTCCATTAGGTTTTCAATTCTCAGCAAGTTCCTAATAGTACGCAGTACGTTATGAGCTCCTGCTGATGCCAACTTTGTTGACGGAACGCACATCGAGTGTGCTCATGTACCTCAACAACCTCGCCATTCCCACGATGCACATCAGGGGTGACAAAATGAGATCGGCATGAGAGTGGCTTCCAAGTTAAGCATGTGAAGGGAACATGATGATAAATTCAGTCAGGCGAGTATTAGTCTGGTAGAAACTTTCTGAAACTCCTGGTTAGGCCCATAAACTGGCGTACCCGTTTCACACTTTCCACTAACAATCGATTTTTTCATGAATATCATCTTTTACTTCATCTGACATTCGATGGGAGATTGAAAAAACTTATCTGTATGCATCAAGAACCTTCCATAAGCAAGTAGGAACCTCCTCGGGAACTCTGTCAAGAAAAAAATCCAAACCAAAGCGACAACGTCCTTCCGGGGACTCACTCAACACTAGATTCAAGTATAAATCAATTCCTTTTGCGAATAAATCATCGCACCAAATAACGATTTTTTTAAAAAACTTATCACATATGAAAATATCCAAATACACCTAAACAAAAATTTCACATTTTAAAACTTAAGTATAGAACGCTTATCTCATTTGTCATGTGGTCCAATGTTCTGATATTCCATGATTAGTGAATAGAGTACTTTAACATTATGCATTCCAACATAAAGTTCACAATGGGAACCGAAACTAACACTTTGATTCCTTTCTCACACTTCGTCATCACAAGACCCAGGAAACCAATTCACACCAACCGCCTAATCTCATCATCAGCCAACTCA
The DNA here is from genome assembly GCA_958502065.1 of Chrysolina americana. Classification (NCBI taxonomy): domain Eukaryota; kingdom Metazoa; phylum Arthropoda; class Insecta; order Coleoptera; family Chrysomelidae; genus Chrysolina; species Chrysolina americana. The sequence goes on along the minus strand of OY293414.1, from coordinate 37,577,528 downwards.
AAGTAACTCATCTCAAATCCTCTCATTCCTAAACGCATTTAATGCAGAAATAACCACAATAAACAACTCAAAAATGAAAAAACGTATTACAGGTATAATAGACATAATATATATAGGAAATACTATATCAGAACTTGCACAGCACTATTCTTAAAACAAAAACTTAGTTTTAGACAAAATTTCTGAATATTCATGATATAAGGAAATTAATTCATAGTCAACTACCAGAATTCCAAATTTTTGGATCTTCTAGAGATACTGTAGTCGATGAGTCCCAAGAAAAATATGAAAGGGCATATAGGATTTCCAAAAACTAACAAGCTATTCTAGTAACCAGTAGAGTTTACAAAACTGAATTATACCTTGAGTCTGAAAACTGCATGACAGTTGATATATTGTCATTAGCGTTATTTTATTCAGTGATAATTTTGTCAATGCTGGAGAAATACCATTTGAGTGTTACAAATAATCCCGACGTATTTTTCACTGCATACTTTATTATTTAAACTAAAACATGACAGGCGAGTTGTGAATGAAAACAGGCATGCATTTCTCATGGAGGGGGGGAACGCATGTATCTGAATCAGCCTTATCGTGGAAACCGATTTCTGGACTATGGTTTTATGGAAATTAGATTCGTGCGCCAGGCATCAAAATGACCATTAGTGTCAATTTAGGTATATATCGTAGAAATGCTTTTACTGTTTATGATATTGGACTTGATTTCATAAGTCTATTCAGTACACACTGTACAAGACTTGAAAGGGAAGTAGTAATTATGAGCGTTTCTTATAACATTGATTCAGCATCATTAGAGCTACATGCGAATCAACTCTGGCCCTAATCGCTATTCTGTTTCTCAAATAACATCAAACCACATTTTTTATATCTCTGTTTTAATAAGAGACCACATAATTCATTCAGTTGCGGTCACTCAATATAATATTTTTTCATGGTGGTCCAGCATTTTGTTGACATTTTTTTCATAATCATAGGTATCCATTGTTGGAGGAAGAAACGTTGATTGTTGCTTATATCTTATAATATACATAGTGTTTCGTAGGTACAGTGGGTTAAAGGGGTAAATTTTCATGGTATTTTATTTCAATAAAAATATTTTTAGAATTGTTGAACGGAGTTTTTCTGAAATTTTCACAAATGGAAAGTTCAACAAAATATACGTCGTTTCATTTCAAACTGAAGTGAAATGATTTAATTTAATTTTCGCGTATTAGTCAATACGATAAGTTGGCGTTGTTCTACTAACGAGCTGGTAGGGCGGTACAATACGGATTTTTTTAGGAGAATTCCGAGCAGAATTTCATAATTTAAATTTTTTTTTTTTAAACTTTTAGGTAAGTATCTAAATTAGATTATTTTTTATTATATCTGCATCATGATCGTCAAATAAACTAAAAAGCATGCGAAACCTTCGAAATCAAAACATGCTGTGTTTCGAAGGAAACAACGCTCAGTTATATCATTTTAACTATCAACTAAGCATTATTGTCAAAGCCCCTACAGACACACATACATTCCATGAGATATGTACGCGCGTACAACATATACATCAGTGTGTAGACAACATCTGCCTTAAATATCTATCGGAGATATATTCAGTCTCCGATTGAATTTTTGCACGCGCGTACGGATCGCACGTACACATCTCTCCGTATGTAGGCAAAACGCATTCACGTATCGGGGAAAATATCAGTGCTGTTCGAGTTAATCAAATAGTTTCCAGGTCTTATGTGTTTTATTGCGATAAACAATGGCTGACACCATGGCTTATACACACACACACACGCCACTGCTAATAAATTCAAATCACTGTTACTCATTGTCCCATTTTGATTCATAAACTGGATATGAAATTATCTTCCGTGTGTAGGCATTTAACAAATTAACAAATTTAATACTTTGTGTATAAGGTTGATAATCATAAAACAAGTCAAAAAGTATTCATAAACACGAGTTTAGTCGTAGTATTGCATTAGTGATTCTTCGTTGGCAATAGTTAGTATTGGTGGTGACTGGGTAGGAAGCGAAAATATGAAAAGCATTTCCATCAGTGGTGATTATGTGGTGAACAAAAATCTATCTTGCCCATTGGTGAGCATGGCAAATGCGTTGCATTTATACCAAACAGAGACATGTTGAATAGGAATAGAATGAATAAATCCATGTACAAAGATGAACCAACTGAAGAATACGATGCTAACTGCAATCTTTGAATTTATTTCAATAAAAATATAGCATGTATATGTTACTTTTCTTGATTTATCACAACGGTGAATAAAGTTGGTTGAGTTGGCAATATTTAGTCATTTTTCACTACAAACGTCGGCAGGATTTGGCAGATTTTTAACCGAAGTAGGGCAGGATATGTAATTTAAAGATGGTCATACTGTGAAACTGGCAACATTGTAAAAATTCATGGTGAATTTGAAATAGTATATTACTTATATTCAGAGTAGGTATACAAATAACTGACGACTAGTAATACTTGAGATGACTGAAATTTTACCTTGAACCCGAGTGAAGTTTAACAAAAATATTTTTAACAATGAAGGCACTATACCTGGAAGAATCTTCAGCTAATTGAAGTGCTCCTCTGCAGCTCACACAAATATTCTCCCTTTTTTGGTATGAGATTCCAGTCCCATAAGCGAGACAGCAATTCTTGCTTATTCTGGCATATATACACTAAAAATGTAATGCAATTGTTTTTATTGCAAAGACATGGCAGACTTCCTTCAATTTAAAAATATTATCAAAAAGGAAGTGTTTACGGAGACAATAGGAGTTGACTCTTGTTGAAATGGATATTATTTTCATCCTGATACTGTATTCCATCATCCTGATTCCTAAGTGTGCAATATTGGAAAGTATGATATTGTTTGTTCTATTAAAAGATTTAATAGACAATCTAACATGTTCAAAGTTAGTGAAAAACTAGTTTGAAAGTACACCCTTTTAGGACATTTGTAGGGCTGCAACTCGCAAATTGTTAATTTACGCGGAAAATTTTCTATGAATTATCGTTTTATAGGGTATTCCCCAGCATCTGTGAAAATTTCAGAGAAATCGCTTTGGTGACCATTTGCCCAAGTTTTACCAAATACCTAGGGATAGCTGCCTGGTTATCACATCGCAAAAGACACAGGAGCTGTCTTTTAGATCCTTCAATACATACATAGGACATACACATCAACTGCCTTCATGAAAAAGAAAGTGCCATATATTCCGCTTCGGTGGTAGAAACAGCAACACTTCTTTGCTTTTTTGAGGTCCAAGTACAGCGGCATTTCCGTAAAAACAATGCATTCTGCGATTTTCTGTCATCGAGTGAGTCTGCATAAGAAGCATCAATGTGTATGACAAGCTTGGGATTATCTGTCTTACTGTAAAAAAGTCTTTTATATATATGATCCTTTGATATAGCGGAAGATATGTTGAACCATATTCGAGTGTTCAACTGAAGGGTAGGAACTAAAATTGCGACGTAACATTCACATAACATTCACTGCGTACTCGTTGCAAGGTATAATAACAATGATCCGATTTTCAACTGGTAAATGGTTATATCACTTCGCTTCAATTCACCATTGTCTTTTTTGGGTTTTGTACCACAGTCCATTGGTGTTGATTTTGACTGAAAATTTCTCTCATATTATATAAACCAATCAAATGCCATAATTTTCTCATTTCGAACCAATGAGAACAGGACTTTTTCAAAACACTTTCTCCAGCCCGTGGTATTTTCAAAACGGTGTTTCGCTTCTAGCTTGTGTATACATTTTCATAGTTACGACAATCACGGTAAATATAGAAACGTCAGTTTAATGGTTCAATTCTTCAACTGACATTAATTACACAAGATTAGAGTCCCTGTATGCAATTTGACATTAGATCGCATATTAGAGTCGGGACACTCTTTGACAGGACATCAAAAAAAGGCGTTTTAGGTTATCTCTCAAAAATTGAGGCAAAACAAAATAATGTTTAAGTGGCCAATTCTATGGGTTAAACAAGTACAGAAAATATATCTATACCGTTGATGTGACAACGGTCGAACAATAGTATTGACAGTTCAAAATATATTTCCATCTCTGTCAACAGTGGCGTTTCGTAAAAAATGCGAAAAAAATCCCATTGGTCAAAACGTAAGCAGAATATCTACACAGGGGAATTTTCCATCAGAGCCTTTACTACATGAACTTTGCAGAGTTCAACTTTAGGTGATTTTGATCGTATAAGGCTCGCAGTTTTTGTTAATGAACAATTCGAATGGGTTTCGAAAAACCAATAATTCATCATCTTTCGAACTAGTACGTAATGAAAGAGATTTTCCAACGACCGATAACCGTATCATTTATTTATCTTACTCCACGGGAATATCATTTTCGTATCGCATAGGCGTTATGTTTTCATAACGTATAATTTTATCGAGAGCTTGTGGAGAATGAATAAGGCATACCTGCTTACGAAATAGGAAACATCGAAGATGAACAGAACTCTGAAGGAGCTAGCCAGATCAAACTGTCCACCATTACCATTATGTGTAAAAATTGAAACAAGTCTAATTTATTTGAAATTTTCTTTAATAGTCTTCAATTTTACAAATTTCATTTATTTTCCTATAATTTTTTATCTTATCCCTCATCTCCTTACTCTTACTACTTATATTCTCTCGTCTTGTTTTTAATATTTGACGCTTAATTTTCCTCGTTCTATTTTTGAAGTAAACCCGTATTCGAAATAATGAAAATAATTTCAAAATTTTTTCTTTGAGGTTGTGGTGTTCTAACGTAATATTTTTTATCTTGGTGGATTTCCGCATTTCTTCTAAATATAAATTCCTCAGATCTAATTAATTTTGATTCGTGAGAGACTGGGACAACGCATTAGTCAAATTTACAAAAAAAATTTCCATTAAAATAAATAAGTCAAAAACAGTTTCTTTCGGATATAATAGGTGATTTTGTTTTTTGTTTTCTCTTAGCACTGTTAATTTCGAAAAATGTCTATCAATTTTATTAGTGAAAAGGGTTCTGTGGCATATTCTGCGTTTTAAATTTCTATATATCCTTCTCAAAATATATCCCGAACAATAATACAAACAATTTTGTGAAATCTTCCCTAAAAAAGTATCTGTTTCGTTCCATTCAACTGGTAACTTCAGAATTGTTTTATTGAGACCATCTGTTCGATTTTCTTGAAGTACATCATTGAGCCCGAGTAAATTGTGATCGTAAATCGTTGTGTAACTATTTCCTTTCGATTCTATTTGTATGTACTGTATCACACATAAATTTTTTAAAAGATTTCGAACCTTAAGCTCATTTGACTGAATAAATTCTCTAATCTGTCTTGAGAAAATCGAGATGTGAGTAAAAATTAATAATTTTGGAAATTCAGGAAATATTCCTGTTGATCCAAAATGGATTCTGTAGATAAAATGACGCCCGTCTGAATCGGTTTCCAGTAACCCTTTTCCCCGATTTTGATATTTTTGAATAGGAATGACTCATCATGCAAAAATTCTATAACATTTCTGTATTCGTCACATTTATTTTTGCTGATAGCTGAAGTTTCATTTCGGGATGCCATGGTTTTCTTTCCATTTACTTAGTGTTTCGGTAAACCAAGCAGTGGTTGCAGCGTTTTCATCAAAGAGCTTTTGTTGATATTTCGGAAGGCTTTGCTTTTCGATACTCAAAAATTTCAATGCGCTGCTAATGTGAGAATTTATAACATTCGTCGCTAATGATACTTTCATTTTATTGAAATGATTCAGATTGAGAACATCATTTGTTAATTTAGGAGTTAATTTAAGGTCCCAATTCTGTTGAATATCAGCCAAATTCTTAAGGTTATCATAGTTGACAATATTACTTGGTAAATAAATTTTTTTGACGAAATAATTGGGAATGATGAATTTTTTGTTATTTATCAATGAAGACCGAATATTTTTGAATAAATGTAACACATCTGCCATGAAATAAATTTTTTTGGAGTCATCGTGTGGATTCAAGATATAATTTTGGAGTTTCGTTTTTTTTGACTTCAGGCCGAAATATTTCCACATAGTTTGATTAGAAGGGCCCATATCTGTGGTTACATTGACGATATTGAAACCAATCGATGAACATATATTTATAATTTCTAATAATAATAATAAATAATCAGCAATCTTTCTTGCAATCTGAAAAATTTTGAATTTTGATCTTTAAATAATGAAGTATTTCATGTAATATGCCTGGAGAAAATTGTATGTGACTTTCTTTTACGATTCAACGTTTTTCTACTAGGTAACGCATAATTTAGTTTTAATAAGGTTTCATAGCCAGAAGTATCACATGCAAATCTAATAACTAATGCTTCCTCCACAGTCTCGGGTCGCCACCTTTTTTCATTGAGGAGTCTATTTTTATTTGTGAGTTGGTCCGAATTAAAGCCAAATTTTCCGTAAACATTAAATTTTGTCTGGAAATCTTCATTTCTGAATTCAACACGTTCTATCCTTTGTTCCAAAAAAACATCAAATTTTTTTTTTCTTGTATGAAATGCGACTTTAATTTTTCGTTTTGATTTTTTTTCTTTTTTAAAATTTTTTTTATTATTTTTTATTTAATTTTTAAATATAAGTTCTCTCTAACTCTCTAAATGTCATGTCTGTTTTTGTGACAGAAATTAGAATAGAAAAAAAAATATAAGGTAAAAATTTATTTGTTTATAACAAATTGTTTATTGCATAAACAATGAAAAATTAAATAAAATGGATTTTTTTTATATCAGAAAGAAAGACAAATAATGATTTAAAAAAACAAAAATGGTTCCTTAATATTAATTAGAAGCGGGAGAAAATAATTGTTAATTAACAAATGCGTTTTCAAGCAATAAAAAAATTTTTTTAAGGAACAATTTTTCTTTTAAAAATCATTATTTGTATCAAAGATTGAAAGTCCATAAAAAAAATTTCAATTATCTTATAATTTGTTCTTGTCTTATATTTGTTTATAACAATTTTTTAAACAATTAGAGATAAAAATTTAAAAAAATTATTTCTATGTAGTTCCTGATAACATAAAAACGGATTATTGATAATATTTAAAAAAAAAAAATTTTTTTCAATGATTAATTTAAGTATTTAATTTTGCAACAACGAAAATTGTTAATAAAAAACTGAAAAATAAAAACTTTTTAATTTTTCCAACGGGGTTCTATTCTGAAGCCTTTCAAGAATTGCTCCAAAAGAGGAAAAAAATCTTAAATTTATAGTTTAACAATTATCACACTTGCAATGTTCATGTTCAAGCAGAAAAAAATTATTAATTAACTATTGATTAACTAATTGAAAAATTATAAATATTGATGCTACAATTCCGGGAATTGAGCTTTTTTTAGGAAATTTCCTCCTCTTTTTGAATCTTTTTTTAGATTTAAAAAATTTTAATTAGTTTTTGAGATATTTACAAAATACTAAAGCCATCTTTTTTTTTTAGTTAATTGGTAATAACTTTTACAATTTTTTCATGCGGAACTTCATTTTTTTCAAAAATCATCTGGATGTCATTCCGAATCGAATGACACCCAATCATAATTTTCGGAGACTGCTGAAAAAAGTTGGTCTAAATGGCACTTGTTGACTAGACTATGAATCCCCAGGAAAATTGTATGTATCCCCTTGGAATTGCTTTTACAGTTCTGTAACGAACACATTAATGGTTTGAATATACAGGCTGATTCACGGTGGATGGCACATTAGACGTTTCTGGTGAACCAGACAACGGATCACTTTGAAAATTTAATGGAGGACATATTCGGACATTCTCTAGCCAACTAAAATATTTTCGACAATGCGGTGTTGCCGCTTCTATTAGAAAGCAGTAGCAACTTTGATTTTTCAAATGGAACACTCTGTATATAATATTATTTTTGGAATCTCCAACAATTGCCCGACAACTTTTCTTGATATTTCCCTATACCTATCTGTTACCGTTTTCGAAATAAAAATTTATTTCAATTTTTTTCTTCGAAAATCATGACTTCTAAAAATGCCGATATCTTTTAGTTAAGAAGTACTATGATATCGAAATTTGGTTTGGAGTTAGGTGATACTTGGACACTTCCTACACGTCAGCCTAATCTCCGTTACTTCAATACAGGGTGGTAAAAAATACAGTTTTTTCGTTTGCTTGAAAAGTTGCTGAAATTTGATTATTTTAAATAGAACACCCTGTATATTATTGAAAATTCGGAAAGCTGCTGAAATTTGCTTTCTTTCTATGTATATCATACCTATACCTAACTAGTCAAGTTTCGGACTTATGAGCATTTATTTGCGAAAATGTCCCTTGAGAATGGTATTTCCATTCGGTATTTGGTAAGCAGGCCATGATTACTATTTGACAGTAGCGTTGTGACATTCTCCTAATAATATCGACATTTTCGTCACTTCAGAAGTTGCAAATACCTTCAAAACGATGGAACAAAACTATTCAAACGAAGTTCTTATGAATTTGATTATTATTTTTGGACAGTGTGATAAAATTATCAGCAGAACATGTAGAAAGTTCAATGAAATGTATCCGAATCTACCGCCAATGAACCTCAAGAAATTTATACGAATTCAGAACAATTTCAATGCATTTGGATCAACTTTAAAAGCACCAAGAAACTTGCCTCGACCCGTAACTTCTGAAGACAAGCAGATTAATGTCTTGGCATATTTTCACGCATTTCCCGAGTCATCGATAAGACGTGCTGAAGAAGATTTGGGTATAAAATATTCATCGGTTCAAAGAATCTTGCAAAGACATAAAATGCATGATTATAAATTCACCAAAATTCAAGCAATGAAGCCTCAAGACCCTCAACAGAGAGTAGAATTTTGTGAAATGTTGTTGACACGCATTCAAGAAGATCCACTTTTTTTAAATAAAATTATTTGGACTAATGAATCGAAATTTTCGAGAGAAGGGATTTTCAATAGAAAAAATCGTCATTATTGGTCCAGTGAAAATCCTCACGTCACAAAAGAAGCCGGATTTCAAGAAAAATTTAGTTTTAATGTCTTCTGCATGTTGATGGACAACAAATTGAGGTACGTGATATACGAGGAGTCATTAACATCCAGAAGCTACCTGAATATTTTGGAGAATACTGTAGAGAGTTTCGTGGATAATCTGCCACTCGAAGAATATCGAAACTGTTGGTACCAACTAGACGGAGCTCCTGTACATTGCACAAGAGAAGTGAGCGCAGAACTGGAAAGACTTTTTGACGATCGGTGGATAAGGCGCTTGGGACCATGGAATTGGCCAGCGAGATCACCCGATCTTAATCCATTAGATTTTTATTTGTGGGGAATGTTTAAAGAACAACTTTACAAAATACCCGTGCGTTCGAGAGATGAATTGTTAGAAAGGATTGCCCAAACATTTGAAGATTTGGATCCCAATGAAATCAGATCTGCCACCACGAAAGCAGTCAACAACCGCATTTTAAAGTGCTTGGAAGTGAACGGCCAGCGATTCGAACATATTTTGAAATATTCCACATGATTGTTTTACTTTTTTATAATTGTTCATATCAATATTTCCAATTTCAAGTTTCTTGGTACTTTTTTAAAGTTTATCCAAACATATTGAAATTGTTCTGAATTCGTATAAATTTCTTGAGGTTCATTGGCGGTAGATTCGGATACATGTCATTGAAGTTTCTACATGTTCTGCTGATAATTTTGTCACACTGTCCAAAAATAATAAACAAATTCATAAGAACTTCGTTTGAATAGTTTTGTTCCATCGTTTTGAAGGTATTTGCAACTTCTGAAGTGACAAAAATGTCGATATTATTAGGAGAATGTCACAACGCTACTGTCAAATAGTAATCATGGCCTGCTTACCAAATACCGAATGGAAATACCATTCTCAAGGGACATTTTCACAAATAAATGCTCATAAGTCCGAAACTTGACTAGTTAGGTATAGGTATGATATACATAGAAAGAAAGCAAATTTCAGCAGCTTTTCGAATTTTCAATAATATACAGGGTGTTCTATTTAAAATAATCAAATTTCAGCAACTTTTTCAAGCAAACGAAAAAACTGTATTTTTTTACCACCCTGTATTGAAGTAACGGAGATTAGGCTGACGTGTGGGAAGTGTCCAAGTATCACCTAACTCCAAACCAAATTTCGATATCATAGTACTTCTTAACTAAAAGATATCGGCATTTTTAGATGTCATGATTTTCGAAGAAAAAAATTGAAATTAATTTTTATTTCGAAAACGGTAACAGATAGGTATAGGGAAATATCAAGAAAAGTTGTCGGGCAATTGTTGGAGATTCCAAAAATAATATTATATACAGAGTGTTCCATTTGAAAAATCAAAGTTGCTACTGCTTTCTAATAGAAGCGGCAACACCGCATTGTCGAAAATATTTCAGTTGGCTAGAGAATGTCCGAATATGTCCTCCATTAAATTTTCAAAGTGATCCGTTGTCTGGTTCACCAGAAACGTCTAATGTGCCATCCACCGTGAATCAGCCAGTATATTTACAGATTAACTTGACAAATAATCGAATTCAGGAGATATTGACACAGTTACTCGGGTAACGTGAACCCCAAATATTATTTTTACACATTTCTCTCCCTGACGATTCGTCCTTGTGCTCGGCTTCACAAAGCAGACATAACCTAAAACGCACTTTTTCAATGTCCTGTCAATGAGTGTCCCGACTCTAATATACGATCTAATATCAAATTGCATACAGGGACTCTAGACAAGATGAACCGTTCTTGCAATACACATTTAGTCCATAATATAATGTATTCGTGAAATTTTCTGATCGAATATCCCTTCAAAATGCACAATTTCCAAAATACTTTCACCTTGCCAGGCACTCAAACTGTGTTGCTGTACAAAACACCACTCGAGCAAGCTCTCGTGGTGTTTCTAGGCAACACAGTTTTCGGCATTTTGTCGGGATATGACTACTGACAATTTGACATACCAAACTTGTCAAGAAATTTCATTATATAAACTTGAGGCAAAGCCACTGACCACATAATTTGAAATGGGAGCAAATATCTTGGTAATCCTAAGGAAGTAACTTCAAAATATGAGTTTAAAAGATTCTCGGTGTCGTTGACTTTTTTCTCAGTGGATCCCAATACTATGCTTAGTCCATCATCTGATATGAACAAACATGGATCCACTGAAGATTGACTTAGTTCAATTTTCTGGTTCCATTGTCTTGGGGACTGCTATAGACCATACATGCTTTTCCTTATAGAACACCCACTCTCTGGTTCATCATCCAGACCCTCTGGTATTTTCATGAATACTTCAAAATCAAGATCTTTATTCAGAAACGCAGTTTTGATATCAAATTGTCTTGCTATCGTATCTTGATGTACACAATGTACACAGTATCGTACCGGACCACGGGAGAGAATGTGTCATCGTAGTCTATCCCTGGTATCTAACTGAATCCTTGAGCTACTAATCTTGCCTTGTATTGCATCACTGTTCCATTTTCCAACAATTTTATTTTATAATTTTATCGAGAACGCCGAACGACATCCAACTATTCGGACTACAGGTGGTTTTTCAACAATATCCCAAACTTCACTTTTTCTCATCGATTCTAATTCATCCGTTATTCCTTCAATCCACTTTTCTGAATCGGGACTAGAGACTGCTAGGTTCATCTAAAGCTATTGCAAAAGTCTTTATAATTAACATTTTGGAACACTGCGATATCTTTGACATTTTTGAATTGGTAAATCAACAACAGAAATACTTTCATTACATTTTCAGACCCCCTTTCTGTGTATGAGGATTCTTTTTCTTCACCAATTTCTTCTTGGGTGTCCTTTTTGGCATCTGATGAATCGGTTAGTACTTCAATTCCATCATTAATTTCTGACTTTTTTGATTCAAATAGTTGGAGAAAAACTATACCATCATCATTTTCAATTGAAAATGTATAGTCTTTCAAAACAACGACTTTTTTGCCAGACCAGAAACGAAACCAACCATTTTTCTCACAATAATCACCATCACATCATCCATGGCTCTTGGGCAAAATTTGCTTCCTGGATGACGTTATTCTACATTGATGTGGATGTATGCCTTCTGTCCAAAATATTTAAAATGAAAAATTTCTGGTTTCTTGCCAAAAAACATTTCAAATAGAGTTTTTTTGTGAAATGCATGTGGCAGTCGATTTTTCACATAAGTTGCGTGAGCTAAAGCCCAAAGAGACTGCGGGAGTTGAGAATCAATTAAACTTGTTCTTGACATAGTTGTTATCAATGTTCTATTAAAACATTCCTGTGAATGCAGCTGATGGTAGTAATAATAAACCAATTTCAGAGTAAAACTTTAATGAGATTAACTTTTATCTTTTCAGGAACGAGAAACGTGACGAACGGATCTTGGCTTCTAGAACTCAGTGTTGCCAACTATATTAAGTATCACTTACGTTTTTATAGTGAATAAAGTAGTGTTAACCTAAAAATTTTGATTGCTAAAACCTACTACAGTTCCGCTAGTCCATTCGTTTCGTGAACTCTAGGAATGGAATGCTCAATCTCTATACCAAGAGATTTGAAGAAATTATACAAGGATATTCACCTCCATGGTCACTTTTGAAGATTTTAACTCTTCTGCCTGTTTGGCGCTCCATTTTTGTTATATATTCTTTGATAGCGTTATCAACTTCACTTTTATTCTTTGAAAATGTGACCTCTGTGTATCTGGATAATTCATTGACCAAAGAAACGTAGCAGTAACTTTTCCCAACAGATCTTGTAGAAAAAGGACCAGCAACATCGGAATGTACTTTTTCCAAAATATCTGAACAACTGCTTCCTGGCTCCTTGGGTATTTTTCTTGTACACTTGGATTTTTCACAGGCTTCACAGTTTACTCCGGGTCGATTCCTTGGAAGAACATGACATCTACAATCTTTTCAACATCTTTGAAAGTGCTAACAGCAGTATGGCCTAAACGTCAGTGCCACTCTGCAGCGGAAACATTACTGATTTCAGAATAAAACTCTTGAAACTATCCACCCAACGATATTACTGTTTTTGCATAAAGTAATCTCGTTTTTGCATCCTTTCATAGTGATACCTTTGGCTCTGATTCTTTCCCAGCACATGAAAGAACATTTTAACTCAGGGGAATAAAGGACATCTCGAAGAGTTACATTTTTGTTTCTCCCGAGGGAAGTAATGCTTCCAGTTGCACTTCTCCCACGTATGTTGCTTCAATGTTGTTATCATTTCCGAGACGAATTGAGCCATCATAGGGGCGAATATCGCAAAACAGTTTTCTATTCACAGACATATGCGAAGTTGCACCAGTATCGAAAATCCATCTTGAATTATTGTTGCTGGAAACTAAGGCTGGATAGGCCACGTTTTCATCATCGGAATAACAAACTTGGTTGGCGTTTTCTGATCTATTCTTCAAATGCCAACAGTTTTGAACGGAACGACCTTTGAACTATTTCTTGTCCTCTTTGCACAATGAGCATTCCAAGAGATGTCGCTTTTGTTTTTGTCTATTTTGACTACTCACAAACGCTTCATTTTCTTCAACTGGATTTGTGACTGAAGACAACTCCATGAGACGGGAACAAACATCATCATTAGTAAGATTTTCTTTAGTTTTCAAATTATCCACTATATTGTCAAGTTCTTCGGGTACTGTTGTCCAAATCAGTGATCCTTTGGCTTTTGCAGAACTAGCTAGTGGGCGAAATGGGGCTTCCAAGTATTTTCATCATCTCCATTGGAGCGCTTTGCAGTTCTTTCGACTAGTCGTGACCGTAGCTCATAGTACTTTGGTATATGAACTTTTTAATAAAATTTTGTATTTCATTGATTCCAACAAGACATTTCACTAGAGCATGTAAGGAGTATTCACATTTTGTGTCACATATCTCATTCAGAGCTTTCCACATTTCACTGGCTTGAGTATATTCACAATATCCGAATCGACGCTGAACAGGATGAATGCTCGTGTTAAAGAATGTCGATATGTCCAATGTAAACATTTTGATGCAAATTCTTTGACATCTGATTGGTCTGTTGAGGCTGGTTCCGAAGCTGTATATTTTTTTTGGCCCATAATTAGTTTATATAGGTTGGTTAAGTCCGTGTAAGCATTAACATTATCTTCCAGGAATGAAAATTTGATCTTTCATGTGATTTCTCAAGTTTCGGAAACTTGACCATTTTCAACTTGACTTTGACAACTTTTCTTACGAAGTATTGATTTTATTTATTATTCTTACTCTATTCTGTTTTTCACGTTTATCTCAATGTGCTTCTGGGCCCACAACCTCTTGAATTTCATTAAGGGAGTTTAAAACAGATTGTACAGAATAGATTAAATGTTTATTATTTTTTTACAGAACAAAACTAAATATCAAACACAAAATGTAACCATGACTAAATGAAATCATAAAACAACTTGATGTTAATCACTGCTTTTCAACAGGCATAATTTGGCATAAAAATAAATAGCGTAAGTGCCTTCAAAGCATTTGCGTTGTTAAGGGTACCGCTTTGGGTCGGGCGCATCGTATAAAGGCTCACTTTTTCACTCAATATACCGGGTGTCCCTATTGGAAGCAATAAGAAGAAATAATATTGTATATATTTATGTTGTTAATGATATGTATTTATCATAGTGGTTTTATGTCATGTACGAGTTATTGATTAAAAAAAAGATATAAAAAAGTCATTCAGAAAAGTATATTTTCATTCATGAATTAGTAATTTCAACAGGTTATGGGCCCAGCCCAGTAAATCTAATAGTTATATCGAAGAATATAAGTAACATACCCTGCCGGAGACAAAAATGTCTGATTTCACGAAGTTTAGTTTTGTAAAACTGAATGGACCCAATTTTCAATCGTGGAAAGCTACCATAGGATTGAAGACAACCAAGTGGCCCACATCAGAAATGCGACATCAGCAAGAGAAGCTTGGAATTCACTAAAGAATTACTACGGAAAATCTACCCTGACGAGCAAAGTATCTTTCCTGAAAAGACTATGTAAGCAGAGATTATTCGAAGGCGGAAATATGGAAGAACATTTAACATTGATGTTGGATTACGTTCATCAACTAACTACCATAGGAGAAAAACTGGGAGAACATTTGATTGTACTTTTTCTGCTCAGTAGTGTTCCAGATAGCTACAGTTCTTTGGTGACCGCACTAGAAAGTAGGTAGGAAGAAGACTTGACGTTGGAGGTAGTGAAAGAGAAGCTTCTACAGGAGTATAGAAGGCAAAAGGAGTGTCATCAAGAAGTTAATGGAGAAGAGAAAGTTATGAAAACTAAAAGCATCTACAAGGCGAAAGTAAAATGTTTTCATTGCAATAAAGGTCATGTGAAACGAGACTGTTATTTTTATAAGAAGTCAGCAATGAAGAGGAGAAACTTTAAAGTAAACAACGTTCAGGAATCCGAAGAAAGGTCAGAAAAAGAACATGAAGAATTTCATGTTTGTTTCAATACATCTGATAGAAAAATTACTGATAAGAATGCATGGTTCATGGATTCAGGATGTACTTGCCATATGACAAGCAATAGAGATTTCTTCACAGAAGTATATGAAGACACTACAAAAGAAATTCAATTGGCTGACAAAAAGAATTTGAAGGCGAAAGGTGTTGGTGAAGGACTCTTAGAGTGTCTCGTAGGTAATAGAGTATTTGAAATACCGATCAAAGATGTATTATATGTTCCACAACTCGAGAATGGCCTCATATCCTTGAGCAAATTAGAGAAACAGACATTCGAGATTACCTTTGCTGATAGAACCTGTAAGGTCAGGAAGAATAATACATTATATGCTGTAGCAAAACTCTAGAAAAATGTGTACAAACTTCAATCACCCGACAAAGCATATTCAGTGTGGGATAAAGATAATTGTGCATGTATCCATAGTTGGCATCGAAGATTTGGATATCAAGATCCAGAAGCAGTAAGAAATATGTTACAGAACTTTGAAATAGAAGGTATAAAATTGAAAGAATGCAATGAAATATTAACCTGTGACTGTTGCTTACGAGGAAAAATGGCAAAATTACCTTGTCCCAAGAACTCTCGTACTAAAACGACAAAGATATTAGATCTTGTACATGCAGATGTTTGTGGACCCATGCAAACAGTGACCCCAGGAAATAAAAAGTTCATTCTGACTTTGATTGACGATTTCAGCCGTTATACCCAGATATATCTACTGGAAAAGAAAAATGAGGTTTATAAGAAAATCAAAGAATATGTGAGGCAAGTGGAAAATAAATTCAATATGAAATTCCGTTCAGATCGAGGAGGAGAATTTGTAAATAACGATCTGAAAGAGTTTTTCAAAAATGAAGTGATAGAATTTCAACTCTCTGCACCCTACTCACCACAGCAGAACGGCGTTGCTGAAAGGAAAAATCGTTCACTGACAGAAATGGCTCGCTGCATGTTGTTGGATGCAAATTTAGGAAATCAATATTGGGGCGAAGCAGTGTCAACAGCAAATTATTTGCAAAATTGTTTACCAACTAAAGGAAATCAAGGAAATTTACCTTATGCATTATGGATGGGAAAGAATCCTTCACTAAGCCATATTAAAACCTTTGGAAGCTTAGTATACGCAGTAGTACCGAACCACAAGAGAAGGAAACTTGACGAAATATCGAATCAATATATATTTGTTGGATACGAAGAAGGTTCAAAGGCTTACAGATTGCTAGAAAAGAAAACAAATCATATAATAATCAGCAGAGATGTTCACTTCATTGAAAATTGCCACAATGATAGTATATTTATCAATGCTGGAAAGAAGCACAACAATGAAGCAAGTGTCCAGAAAGAAAAAAGGAAACTGAAGTAGAGTTCTACTTGGAAGACGACAAAAACAAAAAGGAAATAGCTGAAGAAAGTAATAACTTTGAAGCCGAAAATGAACTGAAATATCCAGAGAATTCAGAAGAACTAATAATATCGAAAAGGAAAACTAAAGGAAAAATACCAGAGAGATTCGCGGATTCCAGTTTGAAGACAGTAGAAATGCATGAATATATGACGGAAGAACCGAAAAATTATAACGAAGCTATTTCTGGAAACGTTAAGAGTCTCTGGGAAAATGCGATGCTAGACGAAATCCATTCGATGGAAGAAAATAATACGTGGTCATTGTGTATTTTCCCTGTAGATAAAAATATTGTAGGCTGCAAATGGATATAAAATTTAAAAACTGATGAAAACGGAGCTATTATAAGATACAAAGCTAGTATCGCCGCAAAAGGTTATTCTCAAAAATATGGTGATGACTATGATGAAGTTTTTGCACCAGATATCAAACAAGTGACATTTCGTACTTTGATGGTGATCGCTGGAAGAAATAATTTGATTGTTCGTCATTACGACGTCAAAACAGCATTTTTAAACGGCACGTTATCCGAAGATATTTATATGGATCAACCCGAAGGATTCATAAGGCACAAAAGCATTTATGGTCTGAAGCAAGCGGTCCGTGTTTGGAATATGCTGCTAGATGAAACACTTAAAAGATTTGGTTTCAGAAGGGGAAGCGTTGAACCATGTTTGTATGTGAAAGAAAAAGAAGGTGACAAAATATACATTCTAACGTACGTGGATGATGTACTCATTGCATGTAAGAAAGAAGAATACATTGAAGAAATCTAAAAACAGTTACAAAATGTGTTTTCAATACATTGCTTAGGAAACATAAAATATTTTCTTGGAATACAAGTGAAGCGACAAGAAAATGGAATGTTCAATCGACTTATATAAATAAAATTTTGAAATCTTTTGATATGACAGATGCCAGGGTGTCAAATATCCCTTTGTATTCTGTATCATACTTCAAAAGTAAAGATAAAATTCCATTCGAAGTTTCTGAAAAATACAGAAAAGCCATTGGAGCACTATTGTACATAGCTGTAAATACCAGTCCAGAAATATCAGTGAGTACTTCAATCTTGAGTAGAAAAGTGAGCCAGCCAACAGAAAAAGATTGGACAGAGGTGAAACGCATTTTGAGATACCTCAAAGGCACTCGAGATTTAACAATGCAATTGGGAAGACGTGGAATTTTTGGTAATATTGTCCATGGATATGCGGATGCAGATTGGGGTGGAGACACAGGGGATAGGAAATCGAATACTGGATATTTATTCAAGTATAACAGTGGATTGGTCACTTTCATCAACAGAGGCTGAAGTCATAGCGTTATCGGAAGCATGTCAGGAAGCAATGTGACTGAAGCAATTACTGAAATATTTCGGAGAGGTGATAAAGATAAAAATGTTTGAAGACAATCAAAGTTGTTTGAAGATATTAGATTAGGAGAGAATAAACGACAGAAATAAGCACATAGATACAAGATACAATTATGCCAAAGAATTGAAGAGGAAGAATGAAATAATTTTTGAGTATTGTCCAACAAATGAAATGGTTGCTGACCTACTGACGAAACCACTAGAAGCTAACAAAACGAAAAAGTTCAAAGAAATGATGGGTTTGATTTCTTCAGATTGAGAAGGGGTATTGGAAGCAATAAGAAGAAATCATATTGTATTTATTTATGTTGTTAATGATATGTATTTATCATAGTGGTTTTATGTCAAGTATGAGTTATTGATTAAAAAAAAGATATAAAAAAGTCATTTAGAAAGGTATATTTTCCTTCGTGAAATAGTAATTTCAACAGTCCCAAACTCGATGGCCTATTAGAAGTTTCTGGAAAAGGGGAAATGGGATTATTTTGAAAATTTGGTTTCTTGGATAATCAGTTCTGCTCTATCGATCTAAAATATTTTCAATGCTGCGGCGTTGCAGCTTCTATCGAAACAACTTTGATATTTTAAATGGAATACCCTGTATATTATCAAACATCCTGAGAGACAATTGAATTTTATTTCAAATGTCATGGAATATGTCATTACGATAATTCGAAAATTGGTACATTAATAATGAAACCTTTGCGCGTTCACTAACGTAAATTTTATTCACGGCACACTACTATCATTTTCAATTTCCAATATAACGATTCGAAATAGGTGATATTTCCCATTTGAAATAATCTGTAGTTTGCCGTAACCAGGAAAGAGCAAAACAATCTGTTGGTTTTATAAACAGTGAATTTAATTGTGTTTCTGTCAGAAAGAAGTATAAAAATTTGATTATTATGCATATTCAACGGGAATGTTGAAGCGCCAAGAAATCAAATCAAGCCGATAACTGGAGATGAATTAGATCAAATTAATGTCTTGGGGCATTTCCATGCCCATCCTCATGTTTCTTTAAGAACAGCTACTGTGGATTTAGGTATGATTCGCTCTTCGATATGGAGAATTTTAAAGAAACATAAAATGCATGATTATAAATTCATAAAAGCTTATGCCCTTCCTCCATAACGTGTTGATTTCTGTGAAAGGATTTTAACATGGACTTATGAAGACCCAAATTTCCTTTAGAAAATTATATGGACAGATGAATCTAAACTTTGAAGAGAGGGAATATTTAATCGCAAAAACAATCGTTTTTGGGTTACAAACAATCCCCATTTTATAAAAGAAAGGAGATTTCAAGAAAAATTTAGTTTAAATGTATTTTGTTTGCTGATGAACAATAAATTATCGTATAGTGTCTATAAAGAAAACTTGAATTCAAGAAAATATTTGAATATATTGAGAACAATAGTTAGTGACTTTTTGGACAATTTGCCGCTTTATGAATATCGAAGTTGTTGGTATTAGTTAGACGGTACCTCCCCCTCACTGTACACAAGAAGTGAGCAGAGAACTGACTACAACCTTTGAAGATCGGTGAAGACGCTTGGGTCCACAGCCTTGGCCACCGCGATCCCCGGATCTAACTCCTCTAGATTTTCACCTCTGAGGAAGTAACAAACAGACTGTATATGAAACATCAGTGAATTCGAGAGACGAATTGAAACAGAGAATAATTCGTGCTTTCGAGGAAATTCGACCAGAAGAGGTTCAAAGAGCAACCACCAACCATGTAAAGACTTCGATTCACGAATGTTTGCGTGCAAATGGTCAGCACTTCGAACACATGAATAAGCGAACAATTTTACCTTCATTTGTTTATTGATTGGAATAAAAATTGAGTTCTACTTGAGGTGAATTATGATTTCTCAACGCAGACACAGGTTTTTCAGATACCCTGAATGCAACTTACTGTTTTTTTCGGCTCACGCAATATTAGTTTTTGCCAAGTTTTAGTTTTGGCAAAGACTCTATAGAAAAAAATTAAAAGTATCAGTATCCAACGAACAGTTAAGAATATGGGACAAATTCCACAAAAATTAATCAGATTTTCATTTGAATAATTATTGTCTTCCACTTCGATTCTTTTCTAATAGAATTTACGTTACTGAATGCGCAAACGTTTTATTATTAATGTACTAATTTTCGAATTATCGTAATGACATGTTTCATGACATTTCATATTTACCCAATACAAAATATGGCAAAATAATCCAATTTTTATAGAAAACTCGCTTTTATTTCGGAAACCTGACTCTCTAGGTATAGGAACATGATACATCATTTGAAAGAAAATTCAATTGTCTTTCAGGATATTTGATAATATACAGGGTGTTCCATTGGAAAAAATGCACTTTTCACCACTTTAATATGTATCGGTAAAATTACAAATTTTCAACGACCCTGTATAATGAAGTCCAAATTCCGTTGGTTATAACTAAAATACAGGACATTGTCAAACTACATTCAAAATCTCAGCTTTCTACGTAGTCAAATAATGCAGTAATAAACATTTAATTGAAGCTGTTTCGTACAAAAAGTAAGGAAATTAATGAATCTCTCGAAAACCACTGAAGATAGGTATAGGGAAGTATAATATGAAAATAATCAGAAAGCAATAGCAAAGCGAAAAATGCAATAATATAAAGGGTATTCCATTTAAAATATCAAAGTTGTTGCTACTTTTCGATAGAAGCGGCAACGCCGCAGCGTTGAAAATATTTTAGATCGATGAAGCAGATCTGATTATCCAAGAAACCAAATTATCAAAATAATCCTACGTCCATTTTCCAAAAACGTCTAATAGGCTACCGAGTTTGGGACACCCAGTATAGGTACTATATTTTGAACAAGTGGAAGTAGTGGTAGTAGTAGTTATTCGGACAGGCCACTACCGCAGCCAGGCAAGTAGGCCCACATGGACCCTTTTTGCCATCCCATGTTTTCGAACCTTCTTGACCTCCCGATGAAGGTCAGTGTATCCGTCCATTCCAGATTGGTTATTGCCACTTGTTGAAGTTTTTTCACTCCAAATATTTGAAAGCTTAGCCTCTCGTACGCCTCGCACTCGCCGAGTGAGTGAGATGAGGTTTCCTCGTATTCTTCACATTCACGGCAAGTGGTGTTGTCTTCTATTCCTATTAGAGCGTTTTCACACACACCGACAAAACTGGTGCCGGTGACGGTGCTGGTATCGAATACAATGTAATCATATTGTAATTTTCACACATAGCCCGGTCCGACCTATTTGCCGGTACGGCCGCCGATTCCGATTTATGCAGCCGGCGGGGATCTCGACAATCGGAAGACGAAACGGTCTCCGATTTGTCGGTTTCTGTGATTTCTTATGTACGTGTGTCCACACACACACACACAGGTTCTGACATGTCGGTGACGGAGAGTAGATATTTTGATACGTGTTGTTTATATCGCTTTATATCGTAGTTGTCCTCATAGCAATTGTGTATTTTGTATTGGATTGTACATTGTTACTAAAAATTAGTGAATTGTTCAAATATGATGTTGTAACCCTTATTGAAGTCGTAGAAAGTAAGCCTTGTTTGTGGGACAAGACTGCAGATTGCTTCAAAGACAGGAATGAAAAAGAAAAGGCGTGGAAGGAAATATACGCGTTCTTACAAGACACTTTCCTACAATTGGACAAAAAGGAACAACAAAAAATAGGTATGTTATATATTTCTTGATCAAATACTAGCTCATAATAGCAGTAACAGCACACACCTTTCTTCCTGCACTATTCAACGAATACTAAAACAGATAACGGCAGCGATATGCCGGCCTGTGTGAAATACGCTGTTGTCCGGTCAGGAACCGGTTCCAGCACCGGCACTGGTTTTGCCGGTGTGTGTTAAAACGCCCTTAGTGATAGATGTCTGCCTGACTTATAATGTCTTGTTACTATTCCTACAAAGAGACGTAGTGCTTGGCGGTTTCTACCTAGGAACCATGCCGTCCTTGACTTGCTGGAGCCAACCACAAAGTCTTTCGACTGTCTGCAGCCGGTATTATCCCTCAAAAGTTTGTTCAGCTCTTCAAAGAGCTGAAGAGATTTGGCTTCTTGCAATGCCTAGACAGGCTCCGGCCCACAGAACAGCGTCGCGGAACCTAATCGCGCAACTGCCACCTCGTTCCCGCTCACCCTTCGGTGACCCGGAACCCATAGCAGCTGGACTTCCTTCGTTTCAACCAGTTTTTCAAAAGCATTTCCGCATTCCAGTACAAGTGCTAAGCTTGGTTTAGGATGATATATAGCTCTGAGTACTGCCTGACTGTCCGAACAGATGTAGATTATCAGCTCGGGCTCTTCTTTCATCTCTTGTCTCGTAGCTGTGGTTCAGATGGCGAACACTTCAGTTTGGAAAACTGTTGTGTGTCTGCCCAGCACATAGCTTTCTCGTACGCCTACTCCTTCCAGGCAGATCACACGAAGCCTGTTTGTCAATCAGACGCAAACAGTCCGTATAACATATTAGGTTTCCCGTGTGAAACTCTACTGTGCTTACCCAGACTCCTGAGTTCTGCATCCTTAAGTAAGCTACCATTGCTCTCTTCCTGCAGTGGCAACCTCAGCAGTATCTCCAACACTGCGGTTGGAGTCGTTCTCATTGCGCCCGTTATTACCAAAAAGGCCAACCTCTGGACCTTGCTAAGTCTTCGGCTCATTGTGATGTTCGGTGCGCCCGGCCACCACACGTCTGATCTATATTGCATCTTTGGTCTGACGACAGCCGTGTACATCCAGCTTATAATCTCTGGGTTAGTTCCCCAATTTCATATGCGGCGTCCATGAAACTTTGGACCTATCTCGAAATCTTCGTCTGTGAGTTTACCCAGGAGTTTCTCCATGACTAAGCATCATAGATGGGTTGACAGGCAGCTTCCTTGAGGGCAGCCCCCTCCCACCCTGGCCTCCAGTCTGAGGTCATCCTGGGATACCTCGTTAGCAACGATACAACCCAGCTGACCATCGAGTGAGGCCATTAGTGCTGCCCGTATAGTCGCTGTCTTCGCCTCGTCAAGGTGCCTTCTACATCGGAAAACACTCCTAACGTTATCTCTTTAAACCAATACTACAACTACAGTGTGGATGCCGATTCAGTTGAACTTTCCTTTCTGTATACATGCTGATTTCTGTGAAACGGGCTCGCCCTCAGGAACCTATCACCAACTTTATTAACGTTTTTAGCGGGAACGGTGTCAGGCTGATAGGTCTGAAGGACTTCGCTATTGTCTAGTATCTCTATATTTCTTGGTCCTTACTTCCTTTATTCGGCACATTTGACCTATTGTGTAGTCTCTCTTTTCCGCTTTGGGAATAAAGACTACTCTCGCTGACTTTCAGACTTTTAGAATATATCCTAATGCAATGCTGGCCAGGAATATCCTCCCCAAGATAGGGGTGAGGAATTTCAGACCTCTCTGTAGAATTGCTGAGAAGATTCGGTCGGGTCCTGCTGCCTTATATGGATTGAACTTATTCACTGCCCAAGCTTTAGCGTCGGACGTAAAAACAAAAACAAACCAACAAAGGTAGGGGATTATAGGTACCGATAGAACTTGCTGAAATTTCAGTATGTTACACCGAATGTATATTATATTAATAATTGCATGCTACGCGACCGCGATAACAATTGCATTAGTAGATATACAGAGTGTAACAGAAAATATAAGGGGGTCTAGGTATCGGTAGAATTTGCTGAAATTTTAGTATGTTACACCGAAGGTATATTTGATTAATAATTGCATGCTACGCGACTCCAATAACAATGATTGATACAGAGTGTAATTGGAAATTGAACGGGGTTTCTGGGTATCGAAAGAATCAGCTGATATCCCAGTATGTTATACCTTGAGTAGATGAGAGTAATGAACACGCGAACACTATAACAATTGCATTCTTTGATATACAGGAAGTAACAGTAAATAGAATGGGGTTTTTGGGTATCGAAAGAATCTGCTGAAATCTTAGTATGTTATACTTAAGGTGATTTAGAGTAATAAATGCATTCTACGCAAACATGATAGCAATAAGTTGATATACAGAGTGTAATAAAAAATAAAAATATAGGGAGATTTCTAGTTATCGATAGTATTTGCTGATTTCAGTATTTTACACCTGACGTATATTAGACTTAAAATTGCATTCTACAGGGTTTAATGAACCCTTTAGTCAAACTTTGGAAATCTGTCTTGTCAAAATATTTCTAACCGTCATATTCTATATTGGCTGTATTCTGTATACATTCTCGGAGAGTTCTAAACCATGAAGCAATTTCAGTTCCACTCATAATCACCCCTCTGGAAATAGAAACTTGGTGATTCAAATGCCCAATACAACAATTGGTGTCTCGAAGAATAGACGTTTGTGTCTGTAAAAATCTATCCGAGCATTCAATTGTAATCTAATTCTACAGTTACGGGCACATATAAAACATTACCCAAATCTTTGTACTAGTACCTCCATAGGAATTGCAGCTATATTACCTTCTGTTTCCATTACTTTCACTAGTCTGTTGTTACAGGCCAAACATATTCTGGAATCTGGAGTAAATACTGCATCATTCAATCCAAATCGCAGTCTGGGTAATAAGGCTAGCTCAGTTCTTCAGGTTTATATTCTCTTCCAGATTAATAGCATCTATTTTATGAAAAACACGACCCCTTGTTTTACATATGTAACAGTTCACCATTATTCTATTCAAATTCAAACGGTATTTTTTCAAAATACTGTATGCACTTTATTACCCACTCTCACATACTTGACTAGCAATGACAGTTATCAATCTCAAATTAAGTTAAAATATTTTGTTTCCTTATGGCAATCCTCGATGAGATTAATAATAATATGAGGTGATTTTTCGAAAACTATTTCATTGAAACAATAGAAAATGATTAGACATGGAATATTTATTGAACGATCATTATAGGAAAAACACAAATCAGCCCCCAGACCGAAGGTATCCAGTGAAGATGTTCCATTGAATTTGTGGAGTATGATTTCGAACCGGATTTTGTTAGTAGAAATGAAATCAAATATATTTCACCAAATGTGAATCAACTTTCTTTGAGTGAATATAAACTGGGATGAGAATACTTTTTCACATTGTTTCATAGGTTGTGTACCAAATGATTTTATTCTCTAGTTATGATTGTTGATATCATTTTAATGCCAAAGCAGTATATAGTGTGTTTCACTTCTCATGGAAACACCCTCGTTCCCTCGTTCGACAATGGCCGTTCGAATCAATATAAATCTGAATAATATAATATAAAAGTAATTAAACCCTGCATAGCGACGAATGCAGTTGCCATCGTGCTCGCGTGGTAGGTAAAAGTGAATCTATTCGTCAGGTGTAACATACTGAAATCAGTAAATTCTATCGATACCTTAAAATCTTCTTATATTTTATATTACACTCTGTATATCAACTGATTGCTATCGTGTTCGCGTAGAATGCATTTATTACTCTCATTTACCTCAGGTATAACATACTTAGATTTCAGCAGATTCTTTCGATACCCAGAAACCCCATTCAATTTCTTATTACACTCCGTATATCAACGAATGCAATTGTTATCGGGGTCGCGTAGCATGCAATTATTAATCGAATACACCTTCGGTTTAACATATTAAAATTTTAGCAAATTCTGCCGATACCTAGAAACCCCTTATATTTTCTATTATACTCTATATATCTACTAATGCAATTGTTATCGCGGTCGCGAAGCATGCAATTAATAATCTAATATACATTTGGTGTAACATACCGAAATTTCAGCAAATTCTATTGATACCTAGAATCCCCCTTATATGTGTGTCTAGTCCTTTCATTGCATAGGAAACCCTTTATCAAAATTCTGATAAGTAGAAGAAAATATGCAGACCATGAAACGTAATACGAAACTAAAGAGGAATGAATAATTATTAATATCAGCCCTTCTATCTCCCGTACGTAAAGCGCTACCTAATTCGGACGCTTCTTCACGAATTTAGGATTAGATGCAATAACAAAAAATAAGAAATTCTGGAACGAATGTACAAACGAAAAAACAATTAAACAACAAACAAATAAACATACGGTTTGAATGCAGTAGAGATTTGTAGCGATAGGGATCAATTATTTTTGAAAAAATCTAAGTTCCGAATCATACCATTGTCAGGGCTCTCTACCAATAGATACTCAACATGCTTCAATACATACGTTTCATGACAAGAAATGAAATCAACAATAAAATAAATAACATAATTTACTTACCAGGCAATCAGTGTTTCCTTGCTGAAATGTCATTGGATTGATCCAATTTTCATTATCGGTGATTAAACTAATTGCGTGGGAGCGAGATTGGTATCAATCATGTTGTTTTGGTAATTTTGGGCCTGGGTTCCTATAGAGCACCATTGGCAATCGCGTGACTTTAAATTGCTGATGAAAATAAAAAACATATAGACACTTAAGTGACTTCAACCAGAACCTTGTAATTACTCGTATTATTATTTATAATGAATTCAAAGCAGAAGACTTCTCGACGGAATTTACTACTTTGAATGTGTTCTCAACTCTGGTCGATTAGATTCGTAATTTGGGTTATAAGCCTGTATGACACATATAGTAACTTTTTTAGAAAACAAAAATAAATAGGAAAATAGTTGTGTAGAGTAATTAAAATGAAAGGAAAGAACACCTGGCGTAGATCAAGACAGAAAACACTGCACGGTTGTAGTAAATAGACATATAAGTCTAGTTCCTAAATTGTAGATAGTGACTCATCGGATGAACGGTTCATAATTCATACACTAATAAAGCAGGTCAAAAAATAGAACAGAAATAAGCTAGGTACTTTGGCTTCAAATCAAGTTTTACTTTGCCACTTCGTACATCCCCTACCCACTTTCAAATCCCATAAAAACCAGAAAATGTACGAGTCACTATCTACAATTTAGGAACTAAACTATAGGTATAACAACTGGAAAACTATACCTACTTACTGGACTACAGTGCAATGCTGAACAATGGCAATATGCACAATCAGAAAAACTTGGTTTTGGGTCCTAAATGATATAAATTATATACAAGGTCATGATTTTGCAGATGACACGTTGGTTGTTACCTCCTGGACATAGTAGATCGCATAAATCAAAATTAAAAAAATAGAAACGTTTTTAGTAATCAATGTACTGGAAATTATTAAAAAAAACACATATCAATGATAGTTATTAAAAAAAATATGTTTAAATAAGTAGACTGCGGAACGCTTTAACTAAAAGTGGAAGGGAATAACATTGAGTGAATACAAGTATTTGAGCTTCGTGTTATAGTACAAGACCCATTTGTGGAAAAGTCTTCAAATAACGATTTTCGTGAGACTCATCTCCGCCATACGAACAACTGGTATGTACTTGTTCGGTATGTATTTCTGAACACAAAAAGTGCGGTAGTCACTTCCTAGGGGTATCGAGGGGGTAGCTAGGACGTAGCATAGATGACCGTTATTCGCCTTTTCCGTTATTTTGATATCACCAATCATAGCAAAATAACGGAAATGGCAACGGAAGTGATACAGCATAGGGCTGAATGATTCATCACGGAGGAACATATTTGCGCGGATCCACAGTAAGTACTTACTTGAATATTATAAATCTATTTAATAGTGGTATAACAATAACAGTTTTTTCTACATTTTTGGATCTCTAAATAGTTATCAAACGACCTTCTCAAAAGTCGATCATTATTATATTTCGTTGCTTCATTCTTCAGATATGATAAAATAACTAGGTAGTTTTTTTACAGATAAATTACTGAAATAAAACAAAGAGCCCGTAATAACTCATTCACCTAGTACTTACTTCACGTGAGTTCTGTTGTTTCCACTCCCCGCACCCGACCATTGTTACATTTTAAGAAATAAGAAAATTGTTATAATGACCCTCGGCTATTACTTTTATGAATATCTTATTTGTTCCTTATAGCAATGGATGATATTCAGGAGAAAACAATATTATGGCACAAAAATTGTTATGCTTTATTCACAAGCCGAGAAAACATAAGAAAAATTTAAAAGAGATCAGCTACAAAAGTTCCGGAACAATCGGACGTGCTACAGGTATTAATTTCCACCATATTTGTAAATTTTTGGCAATATTTTTTTTGATTTGTTGTAATTGACTACTCTTTGTAATTCTATTAATTTCAGCCACCACTACTAGATGAAGGTATGTCAAGAAGTAAAACCGCAATGAACTTGGACATGTGTATTTTATGCCAGAAGAGGAAAATATTGCAACGACATGAAGAAAATGTGGTAAAAGCTCAAACGTATTTCATTAGGTGATAGTACAATTGATTGTCGTTTGAGGACATTAGATCCTATTGCTGCTGAAGTTATGTATCACAGATCATGTTTGAAGAAACATTGCCTTCAAGACATAGATACTGATAAAATTGAAAAAATATCGTTATGTGACCAGGTTTTCAAACAATTACTTTCCAGAATCGAAAAAGGTTTTGCTATGGGACAGGTATATGAAGTGACTACATTATTCGAAGCTTTTAATAATATCTTACTTTCGATGGGCGTAGAGAATCCTAGA
Source organism: Chrysolina americana (assembly GCA_958502065.1). Classification (NCBI taxonomy): domain Eukaryota; kingdom Metazoa; phylum Arthropoda; class Insecta; order Coleoptera; family Chrysomelidae; genus Chrysolina; species Chrysolina americana. The sequence continues at coordinate 37,548,568 of OY293414.1, read as the reverse complement.
TATCCGAAGAAGTTGTTATTGAAAAGGATAGTGGATCATTATATATGGAGACCGCATTGACACTGCCTCTTCGAGTCGACGAATCGAATCTACCTATATATTCCCAAAAATTACTGCAGAACCTCTTTGCCAGGAAAGTAGTGAAAATGTCCCAGCGCAATCTAATGTTGGAGAAATTGGGGGAGACCAGTTCATTCTCAGAAAATAAAAAGCGACTTAAAATTTCAAAAAGATTACATGAAAGATTAATTGATGGAAGAAGCAGCCAAAGAGATAGTCCCTGAAAGTTTGCAAATACTGTAGAATTAAATTTTAGGTGGTAATGATAAAAGTCCAGACGATGTTGAAGATAAAGTTATTCCAAGATATAGTAAACGCTGTCAATAACCGAAATCTCACGCCCAAGCACATTGGTATTGGATTAGCTATTCATCAGGCTACTAGATCTCGAACTCTAGTAGATTTGGTACATGCTGCTGGGAATTGTATTAGCTATCAGACATTAATGCGCGTTGATTCTTCCTTAGCCGATCACCCTTAGAAAATGTTTGAAGTTCATGGAAAAGTCTTCATTCAGGAAAATTTATGTCAAACTCAAAATGGACAACACTTTGTCCATTTCCCTACAGATAATCAGCCCTATGCTGTATCACTTCCGTTGAAAATAACGTCACCGTTATTCGCCATTTTCGTTATTTTGCTATTACCAACTGGAATCAAGAAATTTCCTCTTTTCGTATGTAATGAGAAAAGTGTATCGATTAATATCGAAAAACGCATTCCAACGATTTTGACAAACAATTTATGTTGATTGAATACCATAATTTGGTTCGAGAAAGAGAGTACCTTTCAATATCAGGATCAATATTTTTTCTACAAGCGAATTAAAAAAAATTATGTAGCACTCCTGAACAAACTTTCGCGTGCGGGAAAAATTTCAACCGCACTAGTGCGGGAATAACTCACTTGAAGTGACTTGAGCGTGCGGGAAAATTTTTCCTCTCAAACTAAATTGCGTGCGGGTATAGGGTGAATCACGCACGCTTGTAGGAAAAATTTATTTCATGTATGGAATAATGACCGGCTCTTTCAATTCGTTGATTCAAACTAGAAATATTTTAGCTTCCCAGTGTAGTTCCGTGTGTACTTCTGTACGTGTGCAGCGTATTTTTAATAACATTCTGCGAACCGACGTATTTTTTCCACGAAATGAGTGACGAGGACGCTATGGTAGCTGTTGCTGCTGCTGCCATGATACTTGTCGAAGTTGCTGCAAGCCAACATCAACGGCGTCCCTGGAGATTTTGGATTCTTCCCAGTCTTAGGCACGTGAGAAATAAATATAATACAACACAGTTCATGAAATATCTACGCTTGGATGAAGTTGATGACTTGAAGTTAGAATATAGGTGTGATGCTGGTTTCAGAAATTTTTTCATAATGAAAAAATGATTGCACCAATCATTTCCAAACGAGATACGACCTACAGAAAAGCAATTCCTGCGAGAGAACGCTTCGCTGTATACTTCATTAAGCTATATGTTCAAGATTTCAAAACAAATCATTTCCTCCATCATTTCCGAGGTATGTGATGCCATCTGCTCCGTACTTGAAGGTGAAGTAAAGGTAAGAAAAATACTTCCTATAATCAATCTAAATGTTAAAGGTAAAAACCTAATTAAACAAAAATACTCACTTAAGTATTTATTGACAGAATAGTTATTATCTTAAAAAGAACGGAAAGAGTACCTTTCCCGCATGCGACTGCCGTTACCCGAACGACGAAAAGCGTGTACGTAAAGCGGAGTTCGGGTAAGCAGTCGAGTGAGAATAATTAGACTATACTGTTGATGGCTTTTGTTGTTGTGTCAGTTCCGAATAATAATAATAATAATAATATTACTCCCTCATAAACACTCATAGAGTGTACCCAAAGGCATAGCCTGTGCGGGTAGAGGACGGCTATTATTATTATATGCCGTGGCGCTCCGGGGCGACTCATGTTTTCAGTGGTGTATTCACTTCAGCTGTAGGAAAACCCGGAAAACCTACAGAACCACCCCGCCAATAACTCCGTCTCCGAAAAAGAACTGCATGTCTTTTTCATCTTCCATTCCATGAATCTTGAATACACGGTTTCGTAAATTTTCCGCGATTTAGCTGGCAATAATTTTTGTGACGCTATTTTTGCTGCTTCTACTAACTCTGGTGGAGTCAGAAAAAACTCGAAATCAGGTATTTTTTCACTTAATATTATTCAAAATAATTACTAAACAAGTAGTGAGTTCGCAATTTTTAAATCAAATCACAGAATTAAATTGACAGATATTTATTTACTCTAAAGGTTTCTTTAGCAACGCAGGTCTAATTGTCGCTAAAAGGACAACAGCCTACCAGTTTAAGAATTCAAATTTCACATCGATAATTTTCTAACTTTAATAATTGTAATAATATGTTTTGTCAATATTGAATCGTCGTTTTTCCCATCACAGAAAAAGTTGTGTACTTTACACGGGAAAAATATTAGATTTTAGCTCTCGCTTTTTTGTCTCCTTCCGCTTCACGTCGGGAGACAACACAACCTCGAGCTAAACTCTAATACTTTTTTCCTTTGTCTAATAAATTACTATTATTTTAGCCATTCTGGTAGAAAACTGAATTACTATTAATACCTCTGATCGATACACTCTTATTAGATACGAAAATATGTCTGTATTTGGAATAATAAAACAACCTTTCTTATATCCAAATTTAATGGTACAAATGATTTGCTATTGCCCTATGCATCCTCCGTCAAACGGTAATACACATTAAATTGTAATTAACTGACTTCTATCTGTTAGTTTTCCAGTCCGTTCAGATAATAATTTCGGAATTTGAACCTCGAAACTCTTTCTTTTGTACGACCTAGCGCTACACAAACGACACCATGAATTATTCAGAGAATCATCAACAATCTCTTTTGTGAACACCATAAATATATACTTCCTACTGATTTTGGTATTCTTACAGACAATATAAATTTATTAATTTATTACCGTCATAATCACATCCTAATGAACTATAAAAAGAACATGATCCTCAGAAATAAGTTAGTTAGTCAAAGCTCAGCGCCAATTACCTTTTCATAATATTTAGTTATGGCTTGTTTGAGAAATTGGGTGCCGAAAAGGTGTTAAAGTACTTAAAATAAGATAGTCATCTAGAGGGAAGTATAGGCAATACCCATGAAATCAAGGCGCCACTATTCCCACATTGCCAATAACTATTATTTTTTGTAGAAACAAAGAAGATTTTATGATATAGAAAGCTAAAAAACTTTTTTGTGTGGTATTCATGTGATCTCATCAACATTATGAAAAAATTGATCTCAAGAAAATCACCGATATTCATATTTTGAGAGGTTCAGCAAACAAACTAAGAAATATAATACGTATACAGTGATCACGTACAGGTTGGAACAAATTCGCTAAAAGCTTGATATGGACATTGGGGAAAAAAAGCTCAGACACGTCGGTTTTCTTTTTCGGTTGCGCATTATTTCGTTTACTCATATTTTTGATGACGTCATCACTGTTCGAGATATGACGTCATAATAATTTGTTTAAATGGCAATACCCCATTTTGATAATACCTTCAAAAAGATCGTACTTGTCTGTGTATGGATGTCATATTTTTAAAATACGCATGTTTCTAATTTCAGTTCCGACGGCAACACTGACTGTGAATGAGTTTTTAAAGTTATTTTCATCGGCTCTGTCCCCAAATCAAAATCTTCAGGTACCTGCAAGATAGGGGGCCACCGCTTACGCACATTTACGTGAATACATATGCTTTCTAATAAATAGATTAGCAGACGAGAATCTTAACTGTTTTCCAACATCGCCTTGCATACTGTCAAGAGGCAAATGGATTGCAATTCGATTGCCTAATTCAATAGTTTATTGTAGGTTTATTTAGCCCTGTTATAAAGTTTAAAATTACATTATTATGAAATAAATATTTTTTTTTCTTGGACATACGGTTAAGTAATATGGGAAAAAATATGACATCCATACACAGAAAAATGCGTTCTTTTTGAAGGTATTTTCAAAATAGGGTTTGGCCATTTAAAAAAAATTATAGTGACGTCATACTCGAACAGTGATGACGTCATCAAAAATATGAGTAGACCAACTGAGGCGCAACTGAAAAAGAAAATCGACATGTCCGAGCTTTTTTTTCCCCAATGGTAATATCAAGCTCTTATAGAATTTGTTCCAACCTTTACGTGTTCACTGTATATAAATAAATATAGTACCAGTAGCCAGTTGGTAGTGATAACTAATAATGAACCAAAAACCGCAATATAAAAATTGTACAGTCAGCCATTATCAATACCAGTGGAAGGAAAATAAAATACAATTAACTTCCCAAAAAAACTAATGATTAAGAAATTTGTCTCATGAAAATAACTGAAAAAAGAAACAACGAACGGCAACACGCAGAAAAACGAAATAATAAATGTAACGAAAGTAGCTTTAGGTATAAGCTAATGAAGTGAAGAATAAGAATAATATTTAGTGTATGACAAAATGAGATTTTTTTTTTTATTTAAGAAAATATTAATTGTTCAGCAAAGTCTCAAAAGTTACATGTTTCGGTGCTCTTGTTGAAGCTCATTAAACAATATGAAGGTGATATTCTACAATAATCGATTGTTTTTCAGGGTGACTTCGGTGATGCAATCATTGGCAAAACCCCTTCAAAACTGTTGTTACAATCCACAATTTTAGTACCTCGGAAGATTGTAACAAATGAATTATATCAAATAACGATCAACGGCACTTGCCGTTAGTTCAAGGAACGTTTGAATATATGGAGAAAAACCTTCAGGTGGATGCTGTGTACCCAGATTTCTCCAAAGCCATTGACAAGGTCCACCATAATACCTTGCTTATCAAGCTGGAGAATTTTGGTGTACACAGTAGCCTCCTGAGGTGGATATCATCTTACCTACATAATAGGTGCCAGATCGTGAGACCTTATGATAATGTATCTGAAATTACACGGGTAACTTCTGGTTTCCTGCAGGGATAACACCTGGGACCATCGATGTTCTCAATTTTCATAAACGATATTGGCTATTGCTTTCAAAACAGCTACTATCTATTATACGCCAATGATTTCAAGATTTATAATCCAATAGGACAGCAAATACAGCAAGTACTTCTTCAACAAGACATGGATCATCTATCTGAATTTTGTCATTCTAATAAGTTGCACCTTAATGCTAACAAGTGCTCGTCTATAACATTTTCTCGAAAAAAAAACAAAATTTTGATTACACTTACGAAATAGATGGCTCATCTCTGAAAAAAGTACATCAAATAAAAGATCTAGGCGTCATTATCGATCAAAAACTGTCTTTTGAAAATCATATTGAATACATAGTTAAGAAAGCATTGAGAAATCTTGGCTTTCTACTCAGGAACTGTAAGGACTAAAAAAACCCGAAACTTGCATAATCTTATATAATTCCATTGTTCGAAGCCACCTAAAGTACGCAGCAATAGTGTGGAATCCTTTCTACCAAAAGCACATAAATAGAATTGAACAGGTTCAAAAGAGGTTCATACGCTTCCTAAACTTCGAATTCGTCAGAACTAATCAAAGATTTCCTCCATATATTACTAGCCTATAAAAATACAGAATTGATGAACTAGAAAGCAGACGGAAAATTGCCTACGTAATTTTTCTTAGTAAGTAAACTGTTAAACAATGAAATTGATTCAGAATATTGTTTGAAAAAATTAACATTCGAAGTAAATGTTTATCCCATGCGCAATAGTTTGTTTGCATCATTTTTCCTCTTTGTGGAAACGTATGGAGAGAAGGGTACTTCATGTCGACTCTATTCGTTTTATTTTAGTGATCCAATTCACATTCAAATAGCTTGTGAAAACTCTAATCGATATTTGCTAATGAATTTCTACCACAAAAATCATAAATATCCTCTTTACAATTGGCTACGAAATAAGGGATATTCGCTTATGCAGCCAGGTTAATCAGGCAACATAATATGAGATGGCTATATGGATTGTTTTCCTGTAAAAGTAAATGACGTAAATATTTGCGAGTAGGAGAACTCATTCTGGATTTTTTCAATAAGTGAATTCATTAAGAGCAATTTTTTTAGAGTTATTTATAACGACGTAGGTAAAGGGAAGCATCGAGAATATTCAAAGAATGAAGTTTGAAATAATTTAAAAGTACAGGCAGTGTTGAATATAAGTTTAAAACGCCATAACCCTTGCATAAATGATGTCAACTGCAGATAATGTAAACTGTTGTCGAGAATCCAAGAACCCCATCATCGCCCAGAAGACTTCGGACTTTCTACAAGAACGAGATTATGACGATAATAGGCTGCATTTCACCGACGAAAGTACATTCACATCAAATGGAATTGCCGGTGGCGGGTGAATAAAAATCCAAATTATTGGTCCAGCATTTTTGAGAGAAACCCTAATTTCTGAGAGATTTCTACATCAAATTCATCTGCTCGATGGTCGGTGGTGCAGTGGCTAAGACATCTAGCAGTAGAACTTCTAGCTCGCATCAGAAAGACGTTCAAGGCTCCGGTACGGAATCATTTTTTTTTTAAGTAGGTACACGGGTCTCTTTAGGTGACCACATGCCTTGTTGCAAATCAAGCAACTGAATCAAGGCTGCTACTTAAAATTGAACAGCTAAAAAGTAAGATAACTGGTCTGGGAGCTGAAAACGACAGTCTGAGAAACAAAGTAGAGCTGCTGGAGAGAAATTCTAAAACTAAAAATGAAGAGATTCACGGACTGGACAAAGAACTTCAAGAAATAACTTTAGATTTTATTACCTAGGAACTTAAGAGACTACTAAAAGTGGAAGTACTTACTAAATCAACAATTAAATCAATATTATCGCCTAGGAAAGGTCGGAAACTGCCCAGTCAAAATTGGGTTTGTCTCATATCTAACAACAAGAAATAATAAAATACGCCAAACTCCTGAAAGGGACTAGCTAGACCATTTCTCAAGATTTATCTCAGATACAACAAACTAAACTGAAGGTCCTCAAAAAACACCTGGGGAAAAAAAGACAAAATAGTAATGTAAATTGCTACTTCAAGGGCAATAAACTGATCGTGGGCGAATTAAACTTTAGTGCCGCAGAACTGATACACCAACAAAATATCCTACCCAAAAGCAAAGAGGAAGAAAAAGAAGGGCAGTCCCATCAAATTACAAACAGACTTCAATATAATACACCCACTCTTACTGGAGCAATAAAAAATATTTCGAGGACATACAAACCACCAGTTGAAAAAAAAAAACCTCAGTATGCGTTCTAATCGCTAAAACCATTATATCGATTCAAAAATTTTTCCTTCAGAATATACCTAATATCAGTTAGCTTTCAGCTGAATTGATTATCAATAGTTTTTTTTGATATTGTCTCTTACAGTGCTCACCGAATTTTATATTTAAATATGGAAACTATGTAAAAGACATTGGAACACAATAATGACTGAATTTTATCTAACTTTGAAGAGTGTAATAAAGTCATAAAAGTGAATAGTGAAAATATTTATTCCAAAATTGTTCATAACAACATAAGCAGCTCACTTACGATCCAGAAGTCATTGTCTTCACAGAAACGAGGCAGATAGGTGACGTAAATCTGTATAATATTCATGGATACAACAAAATATATAACGAGGGAATGTACAACCAAAATGATGCAACAATCATTTTCATCAAATTTGAATTGGACTATACTTATGAAATAGTTGATTCGAATCAAAAAACAATCTGCTTTTCATCGAAATTACTTTCCACAATAAAAACATCTATATTCTTGCCACGTATAAAAACCCACCTTACTGCATTTTGGAATTCACAAACTTACTAAAAAAATTCTCAAGTACTCTGGATGTGCTGATTGTTTCATATTTATAGGTGATATCAACATTGACATCTTAGATGAACACTTTGACGTTCCAACTATTGAATATTTGAATAAGCTGAGTAAACTAGAATTTATATCGCTGATGAAGAGTAACTCAAAACTCAAAATCTTGCTTAGATCATATTACTGTTAGTGTCAACGAGCACTGAACTTTTACTAACAAATGTAGTAAAAACCAACTCACCGACCATTATAGTACTTTTCTAGAAATAATGATCGGAAATAATACAATAATCCCTAATAAAAAAAATAAAGTGATCAAAACTATTAATTATTCCAAATTGAAATCACAACTTTGACATGTAGACTGGAGAGACATATACAGAATACCAGACGCAGTAATCGCAAATCAAACAATTCAGAACGATATTGAATGATTACATCATTTGCTGCACAAACACAATAAAAATAAGACATGGAAAAAGGAAAACTTGGATCACTAACGGAGTAATTAAATCCATCAACACTGTTGACAAAATGAATCAATATTCTGAAGGAAAGCAATAAATGCTACAGAAACAAACGGAATGATATCATGAGAAAGACAAAGGTAGATTATTTCAAAGCCAAAATTGAAAAAATCAAACAAATAACACTGAATTATGGGAAACAGTAGGAGAACACTCCATTAAAATTGGTAAAAAACTAGCATATAAAATTGGCAAATATCCTATTTCTGATAGCCCGAAACAAAAGACAAATTGGGTCAATGTTTCTATCTTCTACGAATCCGACAGAATTAGGAACAGTAATAGAATCTTTGAGAAACAAAAAAGCAGTTGGAATAGATGAAACTGAAGCTGAACTAAAATATTTTGAAACTCTTAACTTACCTAATAAATAGGTTTCTAGCTGAAGGGATATTTCCATCAAAACTAAGAACATCAATAATTCTTCCAATATTCAAAACGGGCGATAGAGATGAAATAGTGAATTATAGACCTATAAGTACACTGATAAAAACTTTATCAAAACTTGATAAAAAAGTAATAGAATCAAGTTCATCTGTCTGAATGGAAAAGTATAATATTGTCTCAAACAGACAATCACTTCTGTTAAAAATAACGTCACCGTTATTCGCCATTTCCGTTATTTGGCTATTTTGCTTGGTAATAGCAAAACAATGGAAATGGCGAATAACGGTGACGTTATTTTTAACGGAAGTGATACAGCATAGGGCTGAATATGGATTTCGAGAAGGTATCTCTACGCAATGTGCAATTCTGGACTTATCAACGGAAATGTATAAGGCCCTGGATACTAATAAATCAGCCATCTGTGTCTATATAGATCTGTCTAAAGCTTTTGACACCATTAGTCACCGACTCCTACTAAAATCACTCGAAAATATCGGCATAGGAGAAACCGCATTGAAAATATTTAGTAGCTATTTGAAGACTACAAAACTAAAAAAAAATTTACTACAGCGTACTGCAGAAAACTATTTTAGGACCAATATTATTCAATATAGGTATATCTTAATGATTTATTCCTAATATCAACTGCGGTATTTTTTTTACATATGCCGATGACACCGCTTTCTTTTATCAGCACACTTCATGGAATGACCCTAAAAACGACATTAGAACAAGACCTTCTTATTATCAAAAACTGGTTCGCATATAAACGATTAATTTCGATGAAATTCATTATTTACCAATATACATCAATGGTACAAACTCCTCCGGAAATTTAAACTTGCAATAACCTTTTCGAAATAAAACCGGTTTCTCATATAAAATACTTAGGAATTTTTATAGACTCTGATTTGAAATGGAATACCCATATGAATCATGTTGTCAAAAAACTTCAATATTTGATAAATAGATCCATAGCAATGAGCTATTTTTGATGAAAAAACTATATTTTGCCCTTATTCAATCACATTTCCTATGGGATTCTAGCAAACTCAAAAGCACTTTTTAAAAATAATTCACAACAAAAAAGGACCCACCCTTCACATGATCTTGATCGAGCAACGGAAATATTGGACCCAATACAAATTTTCTTTCACTACAGCAACATAAGGTTACATTCAGTTCAAGTCATTTGTTGTTGTTGTTGTTGTTGAATGCGGGCGCTCCCAATAAACAGTGAAAAATAGTGGTTACAAAGTACAATTAATGGTTAAAATTTGTGTTGGCATGTTCCGGAAACGAAACTGAATAAAGTGAGTGAAGATTCATCTGTGGTTATCTGAAATTGAACAGTAAACGAAGCAAAAACTGGGAATAACGATAACACTCGAGAGCCACAAGAAAGGGTAAGAAAGGAAAAACACGCAATTACTGATCACCGAAACAATAAAGAAATAGTACGGGAAAAGCCTCAAAATATGAATGAGATCTCGAATAATGATTTACTGTCCAAGCTAGAAGCACTCATAAATAATAAAACTACAGAATTAAAATCCGAAATACAAAGCATTCGAGATAGCCTAAATGAAAAATTGAAAAAATTGGAAGAAAAATGCAATAAGTTAGAACACAAAATTGTCGAAATAGAACGCTTTAACAAAAAAAATAATATTGTCATTTTTGGGATAGAAGCAAACAAAGATAATGTACTCGAAGTTACTACTGGAAAGCTGAATGAAATATTCAACTGCAACCTAACTGAGAAAGACGTGAACAATATATACTTAATTGGAAAAAAAGGTACAATCATCTTAGAGTTTGTCTCCTACTTACAAAAATTGAAAATATTTCAAAATCTAAAGAAATTACGAGGTACCGGTATTTCCGTATCTCATGATTTTGGACCTGAAGATCAAGCTACAAATAAAATATTGGTCAAACATCTAAAGAGTGCCAGAGTGAACAATTATCAAGCACATATAAAGAATCATAAATTATATGTTAATGGTACTCCATACACTCTAGAAGAATTAGAGAGCGGCGACATAGAATTCGAAGCTGAATTACTACCCAAAGCAAATAGTGCACCACCTACCCCAAGTACTAGTCACAAAGAAGAGAACAAGAAAGATGCCATTGAAAATACAGATTTTTTTTTAAAAAATCCGATAGACATAAAGGAATTAGCAAAGGAAGAGAAACCCACCGATATGAAGACAACGGTAGAAGCAAAGAAGAAACCAACAACGCCTACGATACAAGCCAAAAACACAATTAAAATTGGCCGTACTACAAGGAACAATTCGACTTCAAGTAATAAATAATATTCTTATAAACTTAATATAGTAAGAACATTAACTAACATTAACTTACACTGTATTACTTCATCACCAAAATTCTAATAGTAAGAACAATAACTAACATTAACTTACACTGTATTACTTCATCACCAAAATTCTTTATTTTCCAGTATTAGTTTAAGTAATTATACTTTCCAATGAAAATACTACCCATTGTTCACGCATAAATGCCAAATAATCTCAGGTTAAACTCCCGGACTAATATTTATTGAAATAGATATATGTATCGATAAAAAACTAGGAATATTTCGAAAGCCAGCGAATGAGTAGGTATTTGAATCCATGCATTCCATTGCTTATTATATCTATATAAGGAGAGTTCTGAAATGAATCCATATATTAGAGATTTCGAAGTAGAAAAAATCCGAAATTTTGTATTAGAAAATGCAGACCAAGCAAAACAAGTACTAAAAGTCAATAGTTGTCATTGCAACTTTAAAATAATACATAATAATATTCGAAGCATAGTTAAAAACCTAGATGAATTTATAATATTCCTGGAGGAACTAGACTCCTCAATAGATTGCATAGTACTTACCGAAACTAGAATTATAGATGACATCGGAGTGTATAATATTGAAGGCTATACAACTCTCTATAACTTTGGCAAACTCAACCAGAATGATGGAGTAGTAATTTTCATTAAATCGAATTTATACCACTCTCACCGAGAAATTGAAATGAATGGTACAAATCTACTCCAGTTGACAGTAACTATTGGCGAAGAGGTTATTATTATTAATGCATTTTACAGATCACCTTGTAATACTCAAATCGAACCATTTATTGAATACCTGGATAATATATTAAAAAATCACCCAAATAACTTCACATATAGTGTATTTATTGGCGATATAAATATCGACTTAAATGAAGATACAGACAATTCACAGATTTACCTAGACACATTAGGAGAGCATGGATATATCTCAGCAATAAATACTACCACTAGACCCCAGTCAGGTACATGCATAGATCATATTTTCGTTAAGTCGAAGAAAGGAAATTTTGAGTCAATTATTCCACTGACTATAGAAACTTGTATTACCGATCATTACACAATACTATTGCAAATGATATTCAACAATAAGTACGCAAAACAAAGTACAACCAACTCAAAACTGTATAAACAAATAAATGAAAAAAAATTGATACAAACCATTAAAAATACTGATTGGAAATATTTCTTTGAAATAAATGATTTGGAAAGCTCGGTTACTGAATTTATTAGACTAGTCCAAAGTGCAATCGATAGATCCTCGAAATTCATAAAAGTTAAAAACAAAGATATAAAGAGGAAACCGTGGGTTACTGGATCATTATTAAAATCCATTAATAAAAAAAATACAATGTATGCCAGATTAAAGAAAACTCCACAGAATGAAATTTTAAAAAATGAATATTATACCTACAAAAAAACACTTGAGAAAGTAATAAAAGACACAAAAATAAAACACTACAAAAACAAGATAGAACAGGAAGGGACAGATTCAAAACGATTATGGCAAGTAGTAAATGAATTAACCAAAACAGGACAACACATTGCAATATCATTGATACATACCGAGGATGGAAATATAACTTGCGATCCAATCATAATCTCTGAAAAATTCAACTCATTCTTTAGCAATGTAGGTGCAAGTCTAGCAAAAAATATTAAGCGGGATAAAAATTATACGGAAAGTAAAATCAAATCAGATCACACCATATTCCTCTTCCCCACTGATGCATACGAAATACAAGAAACTATCTCACAGTTGAAAAATAAAAAATCACCGGGACCTGATGGTTTCAAAGCAGAAACACTGAAACTCATTTCAAGTTATATAGCCAAACCTCTCAGTTGTATTATCAATAAATCTTTGTCAAGTGGTCACTTTCCTTCTGCTTTCAAAATGTCAATTGTGGTACCTATTTATAAAAGTGGTGGAAAAACAGAAGTGTCAAATTATCGTCCTATAACACTTATATCAAATTTATGTAAAATTATGGAAAAAATCATAAAAAAAAGGCTTAATTCCTTTCTGAAGAAGCACAATTTGCTGTCAGAAGCGCAGTATGGATTCACTGAAAAAAAGTCCACCAACGATGCCATAAAAGAACTCACGAGCAAATTATATAATTCTATAGATAAAAAAAAACCAGCCATTGGAATTTTCCTAGACTTAGCAAAGGCATTCGATACCGTAGACCACAATATACTTTTATCAACCCTTGACGATCTGGGAGTGAAAGGTAAAGCACACGACCTTTTCAACTCATACTTAACTGACAGGAAACAACAAACAAAAATAGAAAACATACTCAGCAAAAAAGAAACTATATCATGTGGTGTACCCCAAGGAACGGTATTAGGACCTTTGCTCTTCAATATTTATTTGAATAATTTATTCTCCATACGAACACAAGGCAGCATCATAAGTTTTGCAGATGATACAGTGATATTTTATGAAAGTAACACCTGGGATGAACTAAAAAATAAAGTAGAAACTGATTTTGGTAACATCAAAAAATGGTTCAATAATAGACTACTGTCAATGAATCTCAAAAAAACTTTCTACTTGCCGTTTTGTAGCTTATCCACAAGTCTCCCAACATTTGACAAAATATCACTAGAAGATAACCTCGAAATCCTACCATCAAAAAGCGTTAAATACTTGGGTATTATGATAGACAGCCACCTCAGATGGGACGTACATATAAACTATTTAGTAAACAAATTACGTAGTATTCTATACAGAATCAAACAAGTCTCAAATATACTCAACTTCAAACAAAAAAAAATTCTTTATCATAGTTTAGTGGAATCGCATCTAGACTATGGCATTATAGGATGGGGTGGAGTATCCAAAACATACCTGAAATCACTAGAAGTCATACAAAAGCGATTTCTGAAACAAATAATGAGTAGAAACAACCGATATCCAAGCGAATCGCTACTTGAAGAGACACAAACTTATGATTTGAGAAAACTCTATTTTTTGAAATTAGGAAAAACACAATATTTGCATAAGAATGAACTCCTGACTCATTCTCACTATCATGAGACGCGACAAAAAAATAAATACATACCCCCATTTATGAATAAATCAGTAGGTCAGAGATGCTACCAATATCTGGGACCGAAAGTATTCAATTGCTTACCGGACAATATTAAAAACGAACCCACAATCCAACGCTTCACTAAAACGCTAAAAGACTATATCAGAGAGTTACCAACCACGTACGTAAAATCAATAATAGAAAACTGAAAGAAATAAAAATAATAAAGATTGTAAATTTTTTCAAACATGATACTCAACTCAATGAAATTCCTCAAAAAGGTAATTTCTAATGAATAAACTTTATTATTATTATTATTATTAATTATACCTATTTATATTACTAACAATTGATATCAGGTTAGAGTATATTTTTTATATATTTTAATTAATTTATGTACTATTTTTATATAGTTTTAACTTATATTTAGGTACTGTCTTTATATATATATTTCAACTGAGTTTATGTTTAGGTACTAATTTAAAAATTTATATATTCTCACTCTACATACAGGTATATATGTGTATCCTGATATACATATTATACCTCGTAGATTAGGCTCTATTTATTCACACAATACCTTTATACAATTTGTAATTTTTATCTTTATCTTGTGAATAAATTGTTTATTATTTATTATTATTATAAAAATGAGTACGCGTTGCATAAAATAGTCCATAAATATCAAACAAGAAGTAGATAAGATAAATATAAGATTCCTTCTATGAATAAATGTATTTATTGGACAGAAAAGCAACAGATATCAGAGTTTGAAACTATACAACAATCGGCCAGTTAGCTTAAAAAACATCAAAAACATAAATGCATTCAAAAAACAACTAAAAGGATATATTTTATCTAAACCCCGTATTGAGATATACACTAATTTTATTTATAACCCCACTTATACTCTTCTTGTTCAATGAAAATGATGTAAAATCAATACCAAAGTGTTTCTTTACAATTTTAAGATTATTTGTTCAATTACATAGGTAACTGTTTATTTATTAAAACTATTTTAAAAATGTCAGTCATATAAAAGCGATACTTTCGTGACATATTATGTTTATTTGTTATATCCATTTATTGAGTTTTAGATACTGCATTTGCATATTATTGACATTGAACGATTTTATTATTATTATATTATATTATAATTTGAATTGGGTATTACGCTATTGTCAGGGTAAATATTCTTTCACATTTTATTTTATATATTCAATTATCAATTCTTTTCTGGTTATATTCAAATTATATTTGAAAAGACATTATTTTCGACAAGAGTACAATCGAATTGCAATTTCAGACTCGTTTTTTGTGGGTATTATTCATTTCAATCGATTTCTATATTATTCCGCTTCGTTGTGTATGTTGGAGTCCATCAAGAAATCAAAGACGAAATCTAAAAGAAACTCTCCAAAGATAAACTGTTCCAAAAGAATCTACAGCGCTCTATACTGGGGAGTAATTTAGAGAATGTTTGAAATCGATCTGAAACTAATTTTAATAATCTAGATAATATAGAATATATGAGAATGTACTCAATACGTTCGAAAATACTTTCAAATATTCTAAAACGATCTGAAATTATTTGAAATTTTGATAGGAGAGAAAAATCTGGAAAACCGTGGAGTGAACCAGAACGAAAGCCCCGAATGGATATAGAATGTACTGGCAAGATACTCAAGAGAAGGAATGTGGTGTGTGGCACTCCCTTGAAATTTCTAGAATATGAGGGAGTAAATTTTAGAATGTTCTCGAAACTTCTGGAAAGTGCTATACTTCGGAATGTTCTAGACCGTACTGACATTCAAGTGGAAGTCTAGAAAGTTTAATCATCACTGAGTTGGCATGCTGGGTGGAACTCTATGGAAATTTTCAGAAATACACTCATTATTCTTACCCGGGCAACAACGTTGGTGCTTTTATATTTATTTAAGTGGCTTTCTTGAAACATGTCTCTGGGTATCGTTTGTCTATTGTGTTATTCTGAGCTTTACATTCTTTGCGTTTGTTGCATGAAAAATTTCAAAGCTTTTTTTTATTTAATATAGAAACATTTTGACCAATAATAAACAACAGAACACTAGATATAAATCTGAATCAAAATCACAATGAATGTTCCAAATGTCCACCTCCTTTCTGTAGTCCACTTCTAGGAGTGTTTCGAATTGATAATTATTATTGGAATAGGCGAGAAGGTTTATCGCGGAAGTTCATGTTTTCCGCGATGCTTCTAGCCCGCCTCACTAGTGAGCTTTTTGCACCCACCAGCATTCATATCCTATCAAGACAGTGCTGTTTGATGGTAAACAGCAGACCCTGATGTAGTGTGTGGTGAGCTCTTCTTAAATTTGCGGCAATTCACCGCACTGAGGGCGTAAAGGGCCTGTTGGCCTATAGTCCGCCACACACTGGATACGAGACGCGTGTTGTCTCGCCTACTTAATCTTAGCTTCCATCTTGTGAATCTTGTGAATGCGTCTCTCATGCCTGTCAATCAAAGGGGTGGTTTGCATTCTCTCCGATTGGGAAAGGGTCTAAGCGGCGTCATACACGGCAGAGTTGATCTGCCAGATATCAGCCTCTTCCGAAACGACATTGTGAATTTTCCCATCCGCCCGTGCCAGTTGTTGTGGCTTCAGGGGCTTGGTGTGATGAAGCGTCCTGTGGGTTCTGATGCCTTCCGTTGGTGATATAATGCGGGTTTCCTCTACAGCCAGACCGACACGTGCCACTTATTTAACCGGCTGCGGAGGAGCTCTGACATAGCCTCGACCCCGAAGATGAGATACATAATTCCTCAGGTTTTGGGCGGAAAGAGCGGTATGCTCTGGGTATATCTCACACTACAGAGCATGCATTCTTGCCATGTATCCTCTTCGAGTGGGCTCACTGCTCTCATAACATTGCAGAAGACCGTTCCTTAATTCATCCGTCCAATCAAAGCATCCGTTGCCACTGCGATCGTCGTTATGTGACAATCCATCGTCCTGGACTACAGCACCTGTACCGTACGAGTGTCGTAGATGGTGATACAACACTCGCAGGACCGCGTTATATCTGTGGATACAGGCTGAAACCGCATAAGCCAGACAAGCTGACAGTAAATGAATTATGGTCTCAGCTGCCCCACGACACGCTCTGCATCTAGTGTCAGGGACCTCTATACCCACCACGCGACTATTACTATTATTATACAGCCAGGTATCGTATCATATAGTGGCGTTTATTTTGTGACTGACTGAATTGGATTTCATTGAGAAACATCTAGTTGGCTTTGATTCAAATTCGATGATAGTACAATGCTTGGCAGGCTTCAAAATTCAAAGATCATTAATTAATAAATCCTTGCGGGTTGTAAATAACTGTTTTTTTATAATCCCATACTGTAATTTTGATTTAACGGTATTCAGATGACAATTGAAAAGTTGATGTTAACAGCTTCCATCTGTTAAGATTTTTTAACGGCCGGCGGCAATATTGAGAAATCTTAGGAAACAAATTTTTCAAAATTGGGCTACTTGTGAAGAAACTACCTGTCTTTCATTTCTGTCATGTACTCAAAGTATGATCTTTTCATTTGGAAACATGAAAATAAAATAACTCTCCCAATATCTACGTCAATCCAAAAGTCTATTCTAGGTAAGTATTTCCAATACATTTCTATTAAAAGACGTATGTTCTCAGTTTTTATCATATAAAATGTCAAATAAACCTCCATGTCAACAATACATGACATTGACGTCCTTGATTAGATATAATGACATATTACTAATATGAGTTCCATTTCCAGTATTGTTTTTGAAGTCATGATGCGGGCGCATAATAAAAAATATATGATACACCTGAAAATGAACCTTTACAGTACTCGCAACATTTAAAGGCACTCTAGTTCGCGTCGTGCCAAACTTATTGCGAGTGCTCTGAAATGTACACTTGTATTATTATATCCTATTGTCATTTGAAGACAAAACATAATTAATTGATTGAAACTGAGAAGTAGGTAAGCAGCGGAACAGCTACGCTTATTCTCATTGTCAATCGGTGATAAAATAATGTAGACAAAAAGACAGAATTTTCTTACTCATGACGAAACAGATATTGGGAACACCAATCTTTCCAATACAAAGTATTTCTGTGTGAAAGTTTATGAGGAATTCGAAGATAATTTCCGATTGGTTGAATGTATCGATTATATAAATAAGGTGGAGCAATATATTTCAAACCAATTCTATTACTTACTGAATGAGCAACTTAATACTGGAATTATATATGTAATATGCGATATCATGGCACTATGGCCTTCTCATGAGTATCAGGTTACATGCGATACCATTCTCTTGAATAAGCTGATATTTGTTACCAGCTTAAACTTCAAAAAAGGAAGTAGTATTTTTCGTAACGGTGGTACAAACCACCTCGCATAATTTTTTAAAAAGTCATTAAAATTAATTTTGAGATAACAAATTGGCTCAGTCGCTCCGAAATTTTGCGAATGTTATTATAAAACAGCAACTCCTCACTAGTGACGGTAGATACCAATCTTTTACTGGAACCAGAAGCTGAGGGAGTCAGTCATCCCTCGAAGAATCTGTGGAAGGAACAACTGGTGAAGCCCCTGGCAGACATCGACGAGAACAAGGCGAACTCAATGCTTCGAAACATATAGTAAGAAACCAACCATATTTAATTGTCTCGCATTTTTCATTTGTATTTCAACAATTCAACCCAATTCATACTATCAACCAAATAACCTACCACAAGAATTATACTCAATACTATGACGATTATGATCAGAATCAAAGAATCTGCTATAACTACTAATTGCTCAGAACCAACTTTCGAATTTCAAACAGACTGTTATATTAATAATGGTCAAAACCAATACGAAACAACGAATACTGAAAATCAAAACCCGTATGATGATATCTCCCAGAACTTTGATACCCCAAATAAAAGTTTTAGTAAGACCCAATACAGAGCTATACTACATAATATTTCTAACAGGAATTCCCAGTCAAATAATAGCTCATCTTCAAACCCAAATTCAGACAATGGATTTGGACAACTTCGATCCAACACTGAACTTCCCAGAACAACAGTTCATCTTAAAATCGATCTAAGACCACTTCTACCAGTGAATTCAAAAATCTCTATTATATCAACGATACCACCAATACTTTAAAAAGTTCCAGAAAACATAGCAATTCAAGGCATCACCGACCAGAAAATTATAATCAAAGAGTCAACACTGATCCCTTCAATACCTGACGATCCCCACAAGATATACTTTCACAACCTTGATATTGAATTCGACGGACTTTTGGGCTCTGATATCTTGGAACACTATAATGTATAATCGATCTCTCGATCGACAATCTGATTGGAAACGTATTGCCGATGAGTTTGGAACATTCGTAAATTTTTATAAAACAAATTCGATCATTGACTACTCAAAAATTTAATTCTTCAACACCCAATTATTGAACAAATCAAATAAAAACTTTATTATATTCTTCGAAGACATTTCTGAAGAACAGGCAGACTTCATTCACTGTTGACAAAATCAATATTCTAAGTAGCAAATCTGTGAAAGACAGAAAATACAATATCATTGCATAATCTTACAAACCCAATGCAGTCAACGAACATTTGTTTCACTTTCCTTATGAAAACCAGAAGAAACTTGACTTGTTTCTCAAAGACGAACTTTGTTGAAAACAATTTAGAACTTCCTGCCCTCGATTGTTTCATTTATAATGACAAAGACATTAATTCGAAAATTAGAACACCTATTTCGGATGAAACTCTCCTAATAATTGAACACTACCACCTAGAAAAAGCGAATATTCATCGTAGCATAAATTAGACAAATTGAAGGAAGATTCAGTTGGCAAGGCTTAACCAAAGATGTTGAATACTTCATCAAAAACTGTAAATTTGTCAAAAGGTGAAAGTATGCAAGAAAATTTTTAACAGTCCCATAGTTATCACAGAAACACATTTTAGTGAATTGTAAAACAAGACAAGGAACCAAAGTAAATTTCGATGGGCTGAAACCCAATTTTGAAGACAAACCCATGAAAAAATTAACGGCAATTTAAAAAATTCTGAAAAAAATTCGAGTTATTTTGGCATTCAAATTGAATAATTAGAGAGATGTAGAAGAAAATCTGATGAACAGTTTTCGAAGAAAAAAATATAAACCTAATTTTTAGAGGATATTTTAAGTTTTCCCAAAAACCATTCATCAGATTCCATTTCAAATATCATGCCATATCAGTGTGAAAGTAAAAGATAATCACGACTGTTTTCAGAATTTTTGAGTTCAACGTTTCCTCATAATTCGACCAGAATCGCTTTTGCAAGTGATGAAATTTAGAAGAATGAACATTGAGGAACTATTCGTACGATTTTTCAGACATAAAATCAAATGATTTATATTTTTAATAGTTTTAAAAACCTCTGGCAAAAAACGGTAAATCGCTCCAGTAAGTGATTCCTCTGTAGTACATGAACGAAAAGACAAAAATAGTTCTGCCACTGTCCACAAGGTAATGCACAGAATTATTGTCATTGTCATATTTACTGTACAGCGTTACCAATAGTTACAGACAGCGGTCACCGATGAAATTTGTTCAACTTATCGAAAATGAAAGTTACGTCGATAGGGGTTTGTCAGTTCATCAGTCGTCCACCTAAAGCCTTGGAGTCCTTGGACACAACTGAAGAAATATGTAAGTAATGAGTTTTGTGTTTTGCGATTTAAAATATCAGTTATGAAAATGAAACAGGATGCAAAACAGAATTGAAAAATAATAATAATAATCATAATAGAGTCTTTATTTTCCATTCCAGTTGTTTTTAAATATCATTAACTTATATACATAAAAAATAACGGCATAATAGGCGGAGTTCAACTTACAAAGTTGAAAAATATTGATAAAAATAAAGAATAGTGAGTTGTTCATATTAGCTGCTATTTTTGAATTTTACCAACAATTTTGTTGTTTTTACTAAAAGCAAATCTAATCTAGGAAGCAAGATCAAGCACGGACTGAGTGTTTAAAATTGTTTAAAATTGTTTTTTCCGTTAACCAGCTGTCATCCCCCTACGAACGACAGCCCTCAGAAGTCAAAACTTGTGCGAGCTAAGGATTAACGAGGTCTTACCGTTTAACGTGCGATTCCTAGCACGAGACCAGTGACCATGCTGGGAATCGAACCCACGTCCCTCTGACTGATAGACTAACGCTGCAATCCCGAATATCAGAAAAACAAACGGAAAGAATACAATAAATAATATACTGGTGAAACGGAAAAAAAGGCAATACTAAAGATTCCCAAGATTTCGTTCCACAGGAAAACCGACGGCACAGGCATCATCAATAAACCAAAATCTAAGAAAAAAAATTAACCAGCTTCAAGAAAATGGTCCCCACCTTTGGAAATACTGAAAACGATTGAAAAAATAACTCCATGGTAAGCCTGGATGTTCTGCAAATCAACCGAAATTTGCAGACAAGGAAAATAAATCATTGTTTCTGAAAAATGTGGTGTACACCCATTACAAAACTGAAGACTCCGCAAATTTTCCGAAACTTGCAGACATGATTCGGCACTGGGGTTGAGTTCGAAAAACGAGGTCTCGACCCAATACAAATCTGGGGGCACCACCCAACAAAAACCAGAGACACTGCAACTTTCAACAAATTCACGGACTCAGCAGAGGCCACTGAATTCTAATAACGAGGTCACC
The DNA here is from genome assembly GCA_958502065.1 of Chrysolina americana. Taxonomy (NCBI): domain Eukaryota; kingdom Metazoa; phylum Arthropoda; class Insecta; order Coleoptera; family Chrysomelidae; genus Chrysolina; species Chrysolina americana. Next base: position 37,526,558 of record OY293414.1, on the reverse strand, counting down.
GAGGTCTCCAGCCAACAAAAGAGCGAAAACACTACAAATTCAACCATATTCGTAGACAGGACTAAGCAGAGGCCCTCAGTATTCCTTAACTAGTCAGTCAAGACTGCTATTCGCCTTATACATATCATATATATATTCTATATCTCTAATATAGATAATACAGTAGATAAATAATTCATTATTGAAGAGAAAGAAATCACAAAATCATCTCCCCAACGAACAAGAAATGTAATAAATCAGTAATCCAATTATCCGTAATATAGCTACATAATGCATTGAACCACATTACCACAATTAATACCAGCTGATAATAATCATCCTGTGAGCTATTTCGCAGTACTTCGAATAATGTTGAGATTTGGCAACAATGCAGTAGCAGTAGGGTTGACCGTTGGATATTCGGTAGATATTCCAGCAGAAAACTGTAATTTATTTGGAAATATTATAAAAGATCGCTGTCACTATGGTATGAAAAACATATTTTGATAGTGCCATCTTACAGTTCAGACACACGGAATATTTGAATCAGTTGCCAGTACAAGCTTGAACCAATCAATAATACAATCGGCATCTTTCATCATGAAGAATCTTCTTATTTAAAAAGACTAAGAACCAATCAGACAAGCTTTGGGCAAAAACGAAAAAATTCTCCAAAGCATGATGGATCTCCTAGAACCAAACAATGCTAGAATGGACGCCTTTAGAGCTCAACTCGAAACCCACACAAACAAAATCACTAAAGATTGATATCAACTCAAAAATCTCACGAAAAATCAAATATCGTGTAGTAAAACTGCACTTACTAATATTTCCTAATTTATTTGAACACTACTTAAAACAATTATTACACTAAAACATAGACTTCAATAACTATTTCAATTTATTTCTACTGTGGCTATCTATCAGCGAACTCTGGAACTGTTACTCTCTGTGATTGTCCCTGACTATGACTGTCCAGCTTATATACTCCCAAGCAGATTCCATCCACGGATCTCGATTATTCGGGAGTATAGAACATTTCATCTAGATGACTCTTCGAACAGTGTCGAACCGATCGATTTTATTCCAGCTTGTTCTCGACGATTCGTAGTCCAGCAGATATGTTGTCGTAGTTGAACGAGGGTGCATAATTAATTAGATCAGGGCCGGTCTCGGGGCCAGTCTCGGAGCCGGTCTCGAAATCGTTACATTGCCCCCTTCTTAAAGATGATTTGTCATTTTTGGAGTGTGAAGATATCTGCAAGATTCTCCATATCTGCACCTGGACGTTCGATGGAAGTAGCACTCCACAGTCTTCAAGTTGGGTCGAGGAAGATGGTTGCAGTACACCAGAATGTTGATGCCGCTGGATCTGAATATTGTCTCCAAAATGCTTCTTACAACTCTCCAGTCCAGCCCATCAAGCCTACAGGCCAATTTTGGGATTGCCAAGTCCATAATATTCTGGTCCAGCATCGTGTCTCGTAATCTTCATAACACGGCTTATCTCGAGAACGCTTCTTGGTAACCAGATAGTAGATGTTTCTCTGGCCTTTCCTCAGCTGTAACACCCCTCCAACTACCGGGTTCTGTTCTCGCAGTTCCTGGAGTCGACCGAACTTCTTGGCGAAAACTACTGTAATGCCTCTGGACATTTGGAGATCTTCTGCCATACAGTGAGCTAACGCGTAGTTGGCAGGCACCTTGAAAAGGTCTCGTGGCTCCTCTCGGGTTACTCCATGTTGAACTCTCTGTTCGTTTGAGTACAGGGACATGAACTTCTGAAATGTCATTTCATTCTCCGGTGGTCTGACGGTGCGAACTTGGTCGTGGTTTCCGGCATAAGGGGATAACTTATTGAAGTGGACTACCCTAGATTTTCCTCGTGGTGGCTTATATATGCGGTAGACGAGGTCGTTTATCCTTTTCATGATCTTATATGGACCTTCCCACGAGTTCCGAAGCTTTGGTGATAGTCCACGGCGACGTTTAGGGTTGTACAGCCAGAATAGGTCACCTGTCTGATATCCACCAGCATCAGTCTTGATGCCGTAGGTCTCCTTCATTCTGTCGCTGGCACTCTGGATGTTCAAACGGATCCGTTCATGAATGTCGTCCATTCGCTGTCGTAGTTTACTGACGTAGTTATCTCCCGCGGTGTCTTGCCCTGGTGGCGTCCCAAACTTCAGGTCACAAGGAAGTCGCAACTCTCGGCCCATAATAACACTAGCAGGGGTTTGGCTGGTTGACTCATGTACTAGTCCCAATCCTTCTGGTGGTCAGAGACTATCTTGGACAGGTGGCGGTTTATCGTCTTATTCATCCGCTCCACCATTCCATCGGACTGTGGATGTAGAGCTGGGGTCCTCGTCTTTCGGATATTTAGCATCTGGCACATTTCCTGAAACAGGTTCAACTCAAAATTTCTGCCTTGATCCGAATGCAGCTCCAACTTCTTGGTTGGGCAGGGCATAGGCTTCGGACCACTTGCTGAAGTGTCAATGGCGATCCTTTCAAATGGGCTGCCCACATTGTACTGGCGCATCGGGGCCTTAGGTCTTGTTCGAGGCCCATTGCTGGCAGCGCATACAACACATTTTCTGCACCAGTCTTTGACGTCAGTTTGGCAACTGACCCAGTAAAACCGTTGCCTCAGTTTCTGGAGGGTCTTCGTCACTCCCAGATGTCCTCTGCTGACCCCATCATGAATTTCTCAGAGGACATCCTGTCTCCTGCTCCTGGGGACTACTATATGTCGTTTGTCTTCTCCACCATCCTCAGTCTCCAACACACGTTTCAGGACCCCATTGTCGAGGGTAAGGGAGCTCCATTGGGACCAATAAGATTTGAGGACTGGAGAACAACTGGCTATTTCCTGCCACGACGGTCTTCGATCACTCTTCTTCCAGCCGATGACTAAACCAAGATCTGGATCTTTCTCTTGGTCTTTCTGGATCCCGTGGTCATTCCAGTTATCATCCACCGCCGTAGTTCTGCAGAGTGTCGACTCTTTCTCCTCTGCTCGTCGGCAGTGCGAACAGTCATCTGGGCATGGTCTTCGTGACAGGGCATCTGCATTCTTATGGCTGGTCCCCGCTCGATGTTCGATCTCAAAGTCAAATTCTTGGAGCCTCTTGATCCAACGTGCCTCTTGGCCCTCGGGATTCTTGAACGGTATGGTCAGTCCTCAGCAGGAATCTTCTCTTATACACGTACTTGTAGAAGTGTTCTACTCCTTTGATAACTGCTAACAGCTCCCGCCTGGTGACACAGTAATTCCGCTCCGGTTTACTGAGGGTCTTGCTGAAATAACTTTTTCCTGTCCTTCCTTGATCTGTGACAGGACAGCTCCAAGTACCACATTGCTTGCGTCCGTGTCCAAAATGAATTTTCCGTCCGGAAGAGGATAGCTCAGAATTGGTGCGTTGATCAAAGCTCCTTTCAACTTCCTGAACGAATCTTGGCATTCATCTGACCACTGGAACTTTGTTTCTTCCGTGAGCCTGGTCAGTGGTTTTGCGATATCAGCAAATCCCAGCACGTATCGGCGATAGTAAGTGCCCAAGCCAAGAAAACTTCGAAGCTGGTGAATGTCTTTCGGTACGGGCCATTCCTTAACAGCTTTGATTTTCTGCTCATCTACTGCCACTCCTTTTCCAGAGACAACGTGGCCGAGATATCGTACTTCTTTCTGGAACAGATGACATTTCTTGGGGCTCAATTTCAGTCCGGAGCTTCTTAGTCGCTGGAATACCTCCTCCAAGTTTTTCACATGGTCGTTGAACGATCTGCTGACCACAATAATGTCGTCAAGACACACCAGACACGTCTTCCATGAGAGTCCCTTCAGAACCGTCTCCATCAATCTTTCAAATGTGGCTGGAGCGTTGCAGAGCCCGAATGGCATAACTGTGAACTGCCACAAACCTGAACCGACGCTGAAGGATGTCTTTTCTCGATCTTCCTGAGCCAGTTCTACCTGCCAGTATCCGCTCTTCAAATCTAAGGTCGAGAAAATCGTAGATCCAGCGTGTCGTCTATTCTTGGTAGAGGGTAACTGTCCTTTTTCGTCACGTTGTTAAGTTGACGATAATCAACACAAAACCGAGTTGAACCTTCTTTCTTCTTTACCAGTACTACTGGAGAGAACCAAGGATTGTCGGATGGCTTGATGACTCCATCTTTCTCCATATCACAGACTATGTTGTCAGCCTCTTTCTTTTTGGCTAATTTCCGGATTGGTCGGGCATTTCCAGTGTCAATTTTGTGCTGAACCACCTGTGTTCTACCACCTCTGCCCACTTCGGTTTCGAAGATGTCCTGATACTGCCTAACTAATTCTCTCAGTTTGGGCTGCTGTGCGGGTCCCATGTCTTTGGATGAGATGGCAACCAACTTCTCCAATTCTGCTGGCAAGTTACTGGCTTGACTAACAGTGCCGCGTACACTCCTTATCACAGAGGAAATTGACGAGCAGTGCCCCAGAATTGTTCCTTTCTCCAAAGTCACAGCGCAATAATTGACATTAATTACCCTTACCGGCACAAATTCAACAACTCGCAACAAGGTCTTCCCTAGTGCGATTCCTCGTCCAATTTTCTCATCATGGGCTCGAACATCACCACTTTTCTATTGCTCGTACCCCCATCCAAGCGAGCCTCCAAAATGGTTTCAGCCCTCTCCGGTACGCTCACATCTTCAGCCAGCAGAACACCAATCATTTCTTTACTTTTCCCGTGAAGCACCAACTCTTCTCCATTCACTCGTAGAACGCCGTCTCTGAAATTCAACTCGAACCCTCTGGAGTTCATGATGTCCATCCCTATGATTGCATCATCCTCGATATCCGCTACTAGAGCCCGGCTCTCCAGTTGCTGTGCGTAGCTTCCAATTTAACGATTCAATTCTTGCCGGTGTTTTTGAAAATGTAGGTCCAAGAATCGTTCTAGTCGCACCCGTATCTAGGAGCATCTAGGAGCATAGTGCGAGGCTCGTTGTTAATGAGACCGTCTACGAAGACACCTCTGTTCTGTCGTTGAAGGACAGCAACATATGCGTTGTTATTTGGGGCTTGCTGGATACGGGCTGACGATTGCTCCTTCTTGGTCTTCGTTGTTGTCGATTTTTTTATTGTTGGACATTTGCTACGCACATGCCCAAGTTTCTCACAATTTCGGCATCGTATCAGTCTTCTCTCAGGCATAACTTCCTTCATCACCTTTCCTCGATATTAGCGGGCTCCTGTGGCTGTGGATCTTCCTCGATCATCCGGACTCTACTCTGGCTTTTGCAGGATTGCTTTGCTGCTTCGAATTCCAGAGAGCGTACCAATGCATCCACGACATGTGCGGGGCGAGCTAGTGTTAGGGCTTGCCGGGATTCCTGGTCACGAAGTCCATCCAAAAATGCCTGGACCGCTAGTCGCTCCATCAAATTTTCCGGTGTAGCTGGGTACGCAAGACGAACCAAGCGTGCAATATATGCTTCAAATTCTTGCAACGATTCGCTTGATTTCTGGCATCGGTTCTTCAGCTGTGAGTGATATACGTGTTCAAGGTGGGCTTGGCCATAGCGAAGTTCCAAGTATTATCCAGCTTTTCATAGTCTTCCTGTTGTTGGGCGGTGAGCGTTTGTAAAATATTTGTTGCTTTGCCACGCAATGCCAGTGTCAATGCTAAAGCTTTTCCCCAGCATTCCATACATTTGCTTTGGCAGCAGTTTTGAATTGTCGGTGGTAGTTTGACCATGGAGTATTTCCGTCCAACTGAGGCGATTTCAATGCGAGTTTTCCAGGTTCAGCACTAATCTTGAAATTTTTTGGGTCTTTCTGGACTTCCTCCTGGTTGATACTCAGGTCCAGCATTGGGTTTTTGTTTTAAGTTTCTGGGGTATGCGCAGAATCCATTCGCTTTTCCAATTCACTGAATTTTTTCTTTATTCTGCCGATTTCTGTCTTGATTCCGCCTTTTATTTCATCATGGAGCGTTTCCTTAATTTTTTTCATTTCTTACCCCATGTCATCTTTGATTTTCTCTATCTCTGTTTCAACAGTTCCCATTCTTCCTTCCAACCGATTCGCCACACTGCAAACTTCTTCTTTCAAGCTTCTCGAATTTTCTAGAAGCTCTTCTCTCAAATTCTCCGAGTTTTCTAGAAGCTTCACTTCTAAATTCTTCGAATTTTCTTCCAGATTTTCTTCTAGATTTTTCGAATTTTTGTGAAGCTTTTCTTCTAGATTTTTCGAATTTTCTAGAAGTTCATCTTTCAGGCTGACAGAATTTTCTAAAAGCTTTTCCTCCAGACTTTTTGAAATTTACTATTCGAATTTTCCAGAAATGTATCTTCCAAGGATTTCGTGGTCTCGTCGAGTTAATTCATTATGGAACTCAAATCAATTCCAGAAACTTCGAATAAGAACGTTTCGGGGTCTTCTCCTTCTTCAATCAGTCCATCTGCAAGTCTTTTCTGGAGTACGGCCTTCTTTCCAGTTGTTTCTAACTCCCGCTCCTCTAACACTTCCTACAATTCACTAACTTTAGTGTCAACCAGATGAACTCTCCTCGGAAACATTTCGTCTTTAATCGTTTTTAACCGGAATATCAGTCTATTATTTATTTCACACAAAGAGTTTTCAGTTTATTGTCCCGCGACGCGCAAAACCCAAAGCCTCCAAAGCATGATGGATCTCCTAGAACCAAACAATGCTAGAATGGACGCCTTTAGAGCTCAACTCGAAACCCACACAAACAAAATCACTAAAGATTGATATCAACTCAAAAATCTCACGAAAAATCAAATATCGTGTAGTAAAACTGCACTTACTAATTTTTCCTAATTTATTTGAACACTACTTAAAACAATTATTACACTAAAACATAGACTTCAATAACTATTTCAATTTATTTCTACTGTGGCTATCTATCAGCGAACTCTGTAACTGTTACTCTCTGTGACTGCCCCTGACTATGACTGTCCAGCTTATATACTCCCAAGCAGATTCCATCCACGGATCTCGATTATTCGGGAGTATAGAACATTTCATCTAGATGACTCTTCGAACAGTATCGAAGCGATCGATTTTATTCCAGCTTGTTCTCGACGATTCGTAGGCCAGCAGATATTCTGTCGTAGTTGAACGAAGGTGCATAATTAATTATTCTCATATGAACGCTTCGTATGTTTCATATAAATGAATAAATCATACAAGAGTAATAGGTATATTGAAATGTACCTCGAAAATTTTGGGAATGACTTTTTAAAAAATTATACGAGGTGGTTTGTACCACCGTTACGAAAAATATTAGGCACTTGACGTAACAACGAGCTTTCATTGAGTAACTATTGAAATGGTCTTCTGCCTTTTTATAAGTTTAAAGGGTATTGATTCATCATTAGCATTCCCATCGTGGATAAATGATGGTAACAGATAAGTGTTTGAATTGTTTTCGCATGTAACCGGATAATCCAGTGTGTGGCGGACTACGTAGCTGCCAATAGGCCCTTCAAAACCGCAGTGCGGCTAATTGTCGCAAATTCAAGACGAGCTCTCCACATACCAAATCAAGGCGTGCTGTTCACCATCAAACAGCACTGTCTTGATAGGATACGAATGCTGGTGGCTGCAAAAAAAGTCACTAGTGAGGCGGGAATCATCGCGAAAAACATGATGTTCCGCGATAAAATGAATCCAATATATTGGATTCATTTTCAATATATTGGATATACTTTCAATATACGAGCCCTAACAACTATATGTTGGAACAAGCAGTTACTTTGCGAATAAAATGCCAGTTTACCGAAATTCTTTCATTCTATTCATTTTTAGTTGTTAATATAAAATATATAAAATATTTTTTGATGGATGGAATTATTTTTACCGCTTAATTATATATTTCATATATTTTAGGTTGATAACTATTTAATTACTTGGTTGAAAATCGAAAAATGCTGACAACTAAATATTGGAACATGTTCTGTTTGTTTCACATTTAGTGAGTTTTATAGACGCAAAGAAGGCTTTGAAATGAAACATACGAGTAAATGTGTTGCCAACAAAGATTGTCATTCGTCATTTGAGTACTAATATTTAAAGTAGGTAGGTAGTGTCAGTTTTATTAAGAGTAAAATACCATTATGGTACGTGGAAAACCTACTGATACAAAAGTGCGAGAAATTATTATTAATCAATACCAAAACGGAAAAGCAATGCGTGAAATTTCCAGTGAATTGACTCTAGCAACAACTACTGTGTTTGATGTAATCAAAAAATATGGTGAAACTGACAGTATTGATGTTCGCGGTAAAAGCTCAGGAAATCCAAAAGCAGTTTCTCAAAGGAGTGTGAAGCATTTAATTAGAATATGTTAGTAGGAAAGAAGAAATACACTACGAGAAGTAACTGAAAGGCGGAATAGACAAATTTGGATGAATATTTCCAGAGAATGCTGTCGCAAATATATCCACAAGAGCGGTCTTAGTTTTTATAAGGTATGTTTGATAGGTACTTCTTTGCGGTATGAGTTTTCAATTTTTATACTTACAGGCTGAAGAAAAACCATTGTTGATGAAAACTCAAAAATGGAAGAAGTATATTTGGGCCAAATCGAAGCTTTCGTGGACCAAAGTTATCTATAGCGACGAAAGCAAATTTGATGTCTGTGTGGGAGATTACCGAAAGCGTGTGATTCTTGATAAAACAGAAGCATTGCATAACGACTGCCTCAAATGGACTGTAAAGTTTCCACATGGCATCATGGTGTGGGGATGTAGGTCGGCAAAAGGGTTGGGTACTTTACACTTTATGCAAGGCATTGTAAACGCAGACAAATACCAAGATATCCTTGAACATTCGCTTTTACCAAGTGCAGCAAAGATATATCCATCCGGAGATTTTATTTTTCAACAGGACAGAGCCTCGTGCCATATGGCCAAATCTACCAAAAAATGAACATTAAACTACATCCACCAGATACCTGTGCAACGTTCCTCCAAGACGACTCAATTGTGAATGCTTCTATTACTCAAACGGCTGAGCTACGCAAGTCCTGATGAGAAATGACCATCCCTCAGACTAGTTTCGAGGTTCTTACCTCTCATCAGTAACAAGGTTGGTCCTACAGCCGAAGCTACATCATTCATGCAACAAGTAATGTCGACAACTTGTGTCTGGTAAGTAAATACGAGTAGCCCCTGGAAGAAAGCATTCCTCCGAAAGCAACTCTCCAGGTAGAGAGTGCTGCAACGGAAATCGAACAAAGTTAAGTTAAAATGAAGACATACCCTTCCTTCTATAAATCCTGCTGAGCAGGATATCAAGCAGATATCTGAGAGAAAACAAATTTGGAATGGAATGGTAATCAACACCATGGAGAAATTGACCAAGGGAATACTGTTGACTCTTCCTGTATATGGGTTATTCCATTTGGAAAAGATGCATTTCTGTCTTATTCTGAATTCTGTATTGTAATTTTCAAAACAGGGACATCAATTTTGCTACGGCGGTTTTTTTCTCAATTTAGAAAGGAGAAGTATAAATGAAGTCTACCCTCGTACTGTTGAAATAATTCCGAGTAATTCAAAAAATCCAATATATTGAAAAGAAATCCAATATATTGAATTTATTTTCATTATACTTATATTGAAAATGAATCCAATATATTGAAAATTAATTCAATATATTGAAAAAAAATCCAAGTTATTGGAATTATTTTCAATATATTGGATTTCTTTTCAATATATTGGATTTCTAAATAATGTCTTCACTTCGACTGAATTTTATTCGATTTCCTTCGAATTAATCTCTACCCAGAGAGTTGCTTTCGAAAGAATGCTTCTATGCTTTCTTTCTCCGCCAAAAAACGAGGGGCTGCTCATTTTCACTACAAGCTGTCGACATTGCTTGCTGTAGTGTACTCAAATATTGTGACCTAGCATGAATGATGTAGCTGTAAGACCTACCTTGTTACTGATGAGAGGTAAAATCCTCGAAACTAGTCTGAGGGGTGGTCATTCCTTATCAGGACTTGCGTAGCTTGGCCGTTTGAGTAAAAGAAGCTTTGCAATTGGGTCGTCTTGGAGGAACGTTGCACATGTATCTGATCGATGTAGTTTAATGTTTATTGAAAAATTAAACTTTGCTAATCCTCGCTTGAACAATGAACCCTGTCTGAACGAAAACAATTTCGAAAAATAGTTATAGGTGGTCATTTTGGAAAACAAATATAAATAATTGAAATAGTGATTCACAATAGAGCAATTGACTAAGGGAATTCTGTAGATTCGCCCTGCATTTGGGGTACTCCACCTGAAGAGTTTGCGTTTCTGTCTTATTCAACATTCTGTTTTGTGATATTTTCAAATCAGGTCTCACAGGATTGCTTTCGAATTTGCCATGAAACGGATTCTTTTCTCAATATCAAAGAGAGAACTATAAATGAAATATACCCTCGCATGGTTGAAATAACTCGAGTAATTCAAAAAATCCACTATATTGAAAATAAATTCAATGTAGTGAAAATAAATACAATACATTGAAAAAAAATACAGTGTGACCCATTTAAGATGGAAGCACCCTTATAAAACTTACATTTTTCAACCGATTGGAATGATTTTTTTTTGTTAGGTAGATATTCAAAAAGTCTATCAGGACACCAAATATCATGAATAAATCTCAATTTCCAGGGCCAACTAATCTTATTTTTCAAGGTCGTAAATCTAAAAAAATTACTAGCGATTTTTTTAGAAAAAATCTGACTACACCACTGGATTGGCGACATTTTCAAATGATTTACATGTAAATTACGTTGGAATGCGTCAATCAATAAAAAAGTTATAAAGGAATGAAATTTGAAAAATATGCCGTTTAATCAACCCACCAATTCATGTTCAGGAATTTTATGAAAATTCTGTATACTCCACTGGATTCAGGATGTCTTGAAATATTACTGATCACAGTTTCATCGAAATCTGTTCGGTAATAAAAAAGTTATAAAGGAATAAAATTTGAAAAATATGTTCAATGGAATTTTATCAACGTTCTTACTTCACCACTGGATTAGGGGCAATATTCACCAAAATATTATTCAAATAAAATTCATGAAACGTTTATGGGAGAATCCTTTCATATGTATGTCGAACCATATCAATCAATCAGTTTATCACAACAAACTTTAGTGTCAATAATTTCAAATGAATCTACAAAAAAATAACTGTAAGTACATTTTTCTAATTGCTACAAACTAGCAGAAAACAATCTTTTATTCACAATCAATGTAAAAATAGAAACCAAGAAAATACCGAATTGAAAAATAAATGAGTGCAATTCATATTCTGGTGGCCTCCACCAAACTTCCATCCAATTCAATGCATTTATCATATCGCTTACGAATATTTTTTAAAGTATTCCTCAATTGTTGTGGAGTAATTGCATCGCAAGCTTGCTGAATTCTGGTGCACAGTTCCACTCGATTCCTTGGTCGTGATTTGTAAACCTTTTGTGTAACATAACCCCAAAGGAAAAAATCGAGTGAAGTAAGGTCAGGCGGTCTTGGTGGCCATCCAATTAATGTACTCCCCCTTCCTATCCAACGATTAGGGTAATTTTGATTCAGCCAATTCTTCACAATTCCCGCATTATGTATGGAACAACCATCTAACTGAAAATATAAATTTCTTGTTTCTGCAAGGGGAAGTTCATCTATTGCGTCCGAAAATTCATTCCTTAAAAATTGTAGGAAAATTGCGCCATTCATGTTGCCGTCGAAAAAGAATGGTCCAATTATCCTTTCATTCAGTATTCCACAGCAAACGTTCACTTTTTCTGAATACTGCCTTTTACAGTTTATCACCCAGTTAGGATTTTCAGTGGTCCAATAGCGAATATTTTGTGATGAAACCACTCCATTTGTTGTGAAACTGAATCACTAAATAAAATTTTCTTTAAAAATTGCCTGTCATTAAGATACTCGCCCTGGGCCCATAAGCAGAATTCCAATCGTTTTTCTTGATCACCTAGTTCCAGAGTATGTAAAAACTTTGGTTTAAATGGCCTCAATTTATTTTTCTTCAGACATCGCCTAATATTCTCCCTAGGTAAGTTTAAATCTAAGCTGGCAACCCTCAAACTACTATTTGGATTATTTCTGAAGTAATCTAATATAGTCTGGTTATTTTCGTTCCTTCTTCGTATATTGTTCTTTAAAATATATGTGGTTACTGCTCCAGTCCGATTGAAAACTTGGTTTATTTTATGTACCGTGCTGTTATTTATGGCTGGACGATTTGGGTGTCTTTCATTGAATATTCTAGTTACTTCTCTTTCACTCCGGTAATCATCACCGGAAAGACGTATAATTTCGATTTTTTCTTGAATTGACAATTGAGCCATTATCTGTTTTTATTTTGGAACACAAATTATTCAGTTCACTAATGGTGCGTAACAAAATGACAATTCATGCGCAAATAAATAGATGAGAAACTGTAAGTCACAGCTAACTTGTTTATTTCATTAATGCATTCTGAATAACAGGCAGTTAAAATTGCAACTCTCATTTTTTGCTATTCAACAAAAGGAAAAAATCACAGCTGATGTTACCTACTGGAATGATAATAATTATTATCCATTGCATATTTTTTTCGTTATAATTTCTATTGGGAGTACATTAGACTTGTCTTATATTGTTGAAATTGTTTTCATGAAGATTAACCAGGAGTTCTCTCCTGATTGTACTTGTTTATGTATCCACTCCACTTCGAGAAATACCTATAGACTATTTTTACCATCATGATTTTCAGATGTTATAATTGTACGACATTGCAATAATCACCCCAATAATTTTTTCAATAATCAACAGTGGTGTAGTAAGAACGTTGTTAAAATTTCATTTTACAACATATTTTTCAAATTTCATTCCCTTATAACTTTTTTATTACTAAACAGATTTCGATGAAACTGTGACCAGTGATATTTCAAGACATCCTGAATCCAGTGGTGTATTCAGAATTTTCATAAAATTCATGAATTCGAATTGGTGGATTGATTAAACGGCATATTTTTCAAATTTCATTCCTTTATAACTTTTTTACTGATTGACGCATTCCAACGTAATTTACATGTAAATCATTTGAAAATGTCGCGAATTCAGTGGTGTAGTCAGATTTTTCCTAAAAAAATCGCTAGTAATTTTTTTAGATTTTTTACCTTGAAAAATAAGATTAGTTGGCCCTGGAAATTGAGATTTATTCATGATATTTGGTGTCCTAATAGACTTTTTGAATATCTACCTAACAAAAAAAAATCATTCCAATCGGTTGAAAAATGTAAGTTTTATAAGGGTGCTTCCATCTTAAATGGGTCACACTGTATATTGAAAATAAATCCAAAGTGAATGGAGTATTTTAGATTCAATTCCGAGAGCCTCACCATCCGTGGACAGCGCTGTTTCGTTGTTACCAACTCACAAGATGCATAGAAACCCTGGTATGATCACTTATACCTGTGATACTGACATACAAAAGTGTTGATATACGGCCTAATTGATTCATGTTATTTTTATTGCATTTGTACCGTTTCACTTCTTTAGCACAGATGGCGCCAAAATTACAGATTAATGTTGTCATTGACGATTGACGGTTGGACAAGCGACAACTGTCATTTCAACATTCAAAAACAATCAAATGACAAATCAAGGCACCGTGGAATGTTGGAAACTAGGCTATTTTCGACTTCTGCGCCATCCATCGACGAATGAAGCCAACGGTATCAATGCAATTACAGTATCAACAACTTTGGTAGAAACAAAATCGAATCTGTGATCGCACCAGGGTTTCTATGCATCTTGCTAACTCATCAGCACGGCTTTATGAGATCTCTCGAAATTGAAATTAATTTACTCCGAATTAGTACCACAAGGCAAAGAGAATATAAATGAAAAGTAACTTGTGACATCTACAGTCACTAGTTTGAAACTTAATCCGACACGAGCCAATATATTGAAAAAAATCCAATATATTGAAAAGATATCCAATATTCAGAAAAAATTTTCAATATATTGAAAAGATATAATCCAATATATTGAAAATAAATGCAATATATTGGATTTATTTCAAAGAAATTATTTTATTTTATTTGTGAGACCCCTAGACGTTTTCGTAGAAACATGTACGTCACTTCCTATTATTTTATGGTCACTATAGTGCCATACTTTTCAAAAATTTTATGTAAATAAAGTAAAGTTTGAGAGAATATTTCATTATCCTATTTTTTCCCTGAAACTCAAATGTGCCACTTGCGCTTTTATGTTTCAATCCTCTTTAAGTAGTGAGAGGAATTGACACCTACCCGAAAGCCTTCTAGTGCCTGCCAAACCCCGGTATATTCGTATCGGCCTGAAAGCATTTCACTTCTTGGTTCCGGTGTTTATACCTTCGCTAGCCAACTGTTTCGGGTTTGCACGGAAGTGTGCCCATTGCCACGCGCCCTTGCAAACTCCTACTCAATAACTTTCAACTGTCCAATCATGTCTTTAATATTCTTGTCCTTCGTAAATGAAGACCATGTATATATATACCTTTTCTATGCTTTTGAAATAATTTTGATCGTCAGTCAGGAATATTTTCTTGGCACCGTTGAAGAAACTAGAAAAAATGGTCCGCTTAGATGATTCGGTGACTGATTAATTTTTTTGGTTATTGCTATAAAGTAAATCTGATAATGTGTATTTTTTTTATTATAAAAGTTTCATTTCTCTTTTGACATCCTTCTGATAACATATATTCTGGGTAATTCTTTTGATATAGACCAGCACACTCATATTGGAACAATATTTGTTTGATATTATAAAGATATTGACAAAATATTCTAAAGGAGAGTATTTTTTATGTTTTGGTCCAATATTGCTTGGGCATTTTAAAAATATACTCACAATATCATTTGGATATATTGGTAAAATATTTAAAATTAAATATTTTCAAAGAATGTCGAATAACTCGGAAATTCTTCAATTACAGTTCTTCAGGTATTCAATATTGTATTTCTTTAGGTTTTGGCTGACGTTCACGTTCTGTATGGAAAGCCACCTTGCGGATTTTTACAGAGGCTTCATCATCATTTACTTCAATTTTGTTTATCGAATATTCGGCCAATGTTCAAATATTGATAATAGGTTTCCTTTATAATATTGTTTCAATATAGCTATTTCAATATTGACGTGAGGAATTTTAAGTTTATTCATTTTAGATGTTGGAAACAATATGTAGACAATATCTATAGGTTAATATTATTTGTTGAATATTGATGAAAAAATATTCAATCAATAAACAATATTGTATTTTATTCTTAGAATCGATGTAAGAGGAACAATGCGACTTCAATATTCATTCTAGATATTGATTCACACGAAAAACAAATATTTACATATTACAAAAGTTGTATACAATGTTGTTTTAAAATAAACAAGTTACCCACAAAAATCATAGATTGCGCGTGGGGTTTCATTTATCTAGTATTCTTTGTTATGATCTCTATAATATGTATTAATATACCGAAAACCTATGTAATACAGTTTTTTTTTTTCATCCACATATATTGCTCATCCTTACCCTTGGCTACACCGTACTGATTAGAGCCAAAGAGCTCGAAACACGTGTCTACGGTTTGCTTGAGGGCTATGTCCAATAATTTTTCCATTGTATTTATATACACATATATTATATATCATACCTACACATATATATTTGGAAGAACATTTTCTGTGATGCATAGCATTACAGACGATGAACTTCGTCCTTTATTTCGCTTGATAGCTTAAATATGTTTTTCTACATTCATGCAAAAAGCAAAACTTTATTGAACTATATTCAGTGGAAAAAGAAGCTCTTTACTGCACTTGTGCAATAAAGTTTTTATTGCACTTATCTGTAATTCTACTTCAACGTGCTGCCATCATGATAAACATAAACGTTCAAACCCACTACATATTTAGCAGATATTCTGTGAGATTGGCCATACGTTTTAAACAGCTATATATTTTATATTATTTTGTATTAATGTTAGCAGTCAGAGTTGAACAAACAGTGCCTTCCCGAAAATAACTCCATAATCAAAACCGATCCGCCATGTTCTAAACCGTCTACCTGTATAGAGCAAACTGTCTGTACTATGACCACACTTCGTGATAACATATGCGCTCATGGCTACTATGATTTTGATTTTTATAATGCAACTGTGGATATATAAACGTCAGTCAAAATTTAATTCTGACAATTACAGAACTGAAAGTTTTAAAATGGGTAATAATGAAAGAATGATGGAAAACTAGATGATGGTGATCAAATCGATAGTAATGATTATTTATTTAAATTGCGTATTTCATTTTCCTTCGCCTAGTGCCGCACCTATATAAATAATTATTTGCTTTTTGCATGAAGTAGAAATATGGTACACGGGGGTGTTTCCATGAGAACTGAAACACATTGTATATACTTTATACTTCCATATTGATTCGTGATGTTCTATCAGGAGACAAAATTTAAAAGCAATTTGAAAATTATTTGTTTATAAAAATTTGATCTTCAATGTATTTTAGGAAGAATGACACACGACTATATGACGCAGAAAATTTATTTTGAAATTATAGATTTTATTCAACAATACAATTGGTACTTATTTATATCTTGAATGACCGAATTTTGCCATTTTGAGTTGTGTTGAAAATTCGAAAATAATCTGTGACAGTTTTCAAGATATAAATAATTTCAACACTGCCATTCATAGAGTGATTGATCACGTGGTCAAGGTGCAGATTTGTCAGTTATTGGAAACGCTAGGTAGGTTTCAATCATTGTAATTGACAGTCGTTGGAGAAATCTTCCTGAAACACGCACCTTCTGAAGATTACCTGTTCTGTTTGGACTCTGACTTGACCATATCTCATGAAGCGAGTCCTCTAGAGCGGCATCATGATGTGTATTTGAGTAAATGTTATATCAAATGTCTTGCGTTAATCGATCCAGACAATCAAAAGATTACGCTTCTACTGCAGAAAGTTCTGCGTTTTACATCTGTCGATTAGCAGATTCTGCTTGCATCCACCGAACTCCTTATTTGACCCTCTTTGATCTTACACCGGAGATAATTTGCATATACAAGATGCACGTACACATCTTATAGCACGTATTATTATTATCATAATTTTTATTCGCAGCTTACATATAGGTAGGTACTCATGTAGAAATAGGTATCATGTTATAGAATACATATTAGAATTGAAATCATTTTTTACTGCTAG
Source organism: Chrysolina americana (assembly GCA_958502065.1). Taxonomy (NCBI): domain Eukaryota; kingdom Metazoa; phylum Arthropoda; class Insecta; order Coleoptera; family Chrysomelidae; genus Chrysolina; species Chrysolina americana. The sequence continues at coordinate 37,509,294 of OY293414.1, read as the reverse complement.
TGTTTCGGATTTCTTGATCAAAAATAATATCAGGACAATTTACTACATCCCCCAATTCATTTCGATACATCGAGAATAATTTCACATGTTAGACAGACCTCAACTCTTCCAATCGCATGTTTGCCTAATTATAGTACACAAGTGTTCAGGTTATATTATGAACGAAGCAGTTTTTATTTACCTCGTTCTTATTGAAGGAATTGCGGGATGCTGAATTGGAAATAGTTTCAATTTAATTGAGGAAAAAAATATAATTCCATTCGCAACTAACTAGATAATATCGTGTCTGAATGAATGTTATGATGAAAGTCGATACATGAAGTAGACCTCGAAAATAAGTGGTTTGTACTAATTTTAGTATAACTCTGAAATTGCAATGTTTCAGTCCTTAATTTCCTAAACAGAAATACTCATTAATCTACCATCACCTATTCAACAGTTCAACATAAACTTTGTCAAGCGACAATAATATGTCACTTGTGCTCTAAAAAATATTCATGTAGTAAGGATCATAATGACAATCATTATGGTATTAGCACAGAATATAGGCCTGCACAGAAAGGAAATGCTCTTTGTCGGCACTTTGATGTTTGAGGGTCAAGAATCAGAATCCTTGAACACCACATGCAGCCACACTGGGAAAAGTAAAGCACAGAAAACAAAATGTGTTCTGTCACTAAGGAGAGAAACAACATAGAACTACACTAAGAAAAAAAAACTGAGGCACTCGGATTACAAATTCATAATATTATAATATAGAAATTTTGTGCTCGGAATATTTAAATGCCTCCGAAAATTATTATTTTTCATTTGAAAGCATTTCGTACTACGTATAGAGGAATGAACGAAAACGTCCTACACCAGCTGGTAACATCTACGAAACTAGTCTGCAGGTGGAACATAAGCTCTGGTGTTTGATCCCAATAAGTACTTAAAATATTGTCCTCTTTAATACACAATATTTGTTTGATGTAATTCAACGCCTGTCGTGGCTTCAGCCAAGAACCTTGTCATTTTCATTCAGATAGTTGCTAAATATTTTCGGCTGTATGAAAATTTCTGGAGAGAAAGGAATTTCTACATCGTTGAACTTCATCGTCTTTTATTTTCATATATTAGAATCCTTATGTATGTGTGTGTTATTTGGTTAACACTGTCATATATTACATCGTCACGAAAAAAATAGGTACTTTGGTTTTTGTGAATTAAACTCAAAGCATTGCTAGAATATCAAAATGCAAATAATACAAGTAAACAAATATTTATTTTTCAATAAATTACAACATGATAGACAGATAGATATTCATATAAAAATTCAAGAATTTTACACACGTCACAAATTCAATTTCAAATTAAAAATTCAGACAACTACAGAGTAATAGGTCAAACAGGAAACAATCAAAATTTAAATTTAAATATTCAACTCGCATGTACAGGTGGGCATGTGAAGGAGGAACTCATCAACTGCATAAAAAATGCATCATCAATAGGTTATGTTTTTTTTAAATATATTGTAATAGAGAGAAATAGGCCATCCTTAAATATTGTATGTCTAACTGAAACCTTAAATGTCTTGTTCTTATTCATGTAATGAAACTATTTACAAATCATACTCATACATGTGATAAAATTGCGAGTTTTCTGGGTTGTTTCTTGTTTTTTTTATCTTTAAATTTCTATTGGCATATTCAATAGAATAGAATATGCGTAATCTTATAAATAATTTTGTTACATATAACGAAGGAAATGAGGAGCATGGATGTATGAAAGGTACATTCTCAATTATTTGAAAGAGCTTATTCGAAATTCCCGAGATCATCGAATGAAGAAGAGAACTTCTTTTCTAATTTGTAGATGTAACTTACAAATTGTTCACTAGGCACTCTAAGTCCACTAAATATACTTTTTTCAGAATCATAAGCCTTGAAATTTGTAAGCAAATGACCTAAATCCAAAACTTCTACAGCCTTTGAAAATTGGATGCAGATGTCACAACTATGGATAGCAAGTGCTTTCTTGATTAAATATCCACACACATAATCATAGTCTGGAAGAGTAATGGCTTTCATAGCTTTTTTTTCTGGAAAGGAGTATATTTTAACAACTTCCAGATCGTCTTTACAATTCATCTCATTTGAGTGTAAGAAACTTTGGTAACAAAGTTTCTTGAAACCTCTTTGAAACTGAATTGGAGTACGATTATTGCAGTTTCCTCCTTGCTGTCTCATGCTACCAAAGAAATTTTCAAGGCAATCCTGATTAACCCGTCTGGTTTGTAAATATTTGAAACCACTCTCTGATAATTTTACCATAATTTTTCTATACCGTTTATGGTTATAATCCAGCACTTTTTTCATCTTGATCAACATGTGACATTGACTCCTTTTTTATTAAATATCTTCAATTTTTTTATAAATTCAATCATATAATTCAAATAATTTTTCTGGTAGTCACTGTTATCAAACACTCTTTTATATTGATTCGAAGTTTCCAAACAGGATGAATTTAGTAAGTCAAAAAGTTTATCAAATTTCTCCAAGAACTCAATGGTGCCCATTGCATCTGCAGGCAGTAAACCTAAAGTCAAATGCATATTCATACCGCTTCCAACACTATGACTAACAACTTGGGTTGCCAATTTAACTCTCATTCTTTCGAAGTTGGATGGATGGATATGAGAATCAGTAAGCTTTGGAGCAGATCTATAAAATTGTTTTTTATCCTCGTTATAAAACATCTCTCTAAAAGACCATGAAGTTTTTTTATCATCAAAGTAATATTTATTATTGATTGAGTTATTCCTTGTTGCCTTGATCAAATGACAGGAATCAAATAAATATATAATTTCTTTATCCCCAACTACAAACACAGGATTTTCAGATGTTATTCCAAGACGTCTGCTCAGTTCTATGAAATTAGAACCCATATCACTAACGAGACAATCTACATTAAACCCAATATCAAACAGTTTCAGAATATATTTTGAAATGACAGGTAACAGGTCTTCAGCAGCAAAAGTAGAGCCAACAAAGAAATATGCCAAAGGCTGTTTCCATTTTGAATACAGACCTCGAACCATAAGAACGAGAGCGTTTTCAGCTACATTAAACTCTTTTCGACCATTTCCTATATCACATGAACCAATTACTTCGTCTCTACCACTATCATAAAAAATATTTGACTTAATAGACATTTCATCTACACATAGACTGCAGTGTTTGTCTTCTTCAATCATTGTATTCACCTTCAATCTAAGTGCTTCAAATATGGCAGGATTTTCTGAACCAGGACTACAAGCCAAGTTTTCTGTAATTTTTTGAAGGGTACGTTTTGTTGGCAAGCACAACAATTTCTCCATAAAAACATAAGCCTTGGGTCCCAGAAAATTCAACGTCAAGGCAAATCGTTTATATTCATCAGAGTATCTTCTGGCTTTGGGTTTCTTTTTTTTTGTAAAAGAGATTGTTCTATTACAATTTCTGCAAATGGTTTGCTCAAAAATTTGTTGCACATCTTATGGAAATCTTTGATTGTCCACTTTTCTTCAGAACTTGACAGTTTTTTCATGTGCCTCCTTTGAGTTTGAATGTTCCTTTCCAAAGAAACAATTTTTGCTCTCAACTTCTGTTTTCTTGGTGAAGCAAAGTTCAAACTGGCAGGGGTCTGTGATGCAACCGAAGAGGAGGTATCAGGACCCGAAATAAAACCTGAAATCAAACATCTGAATTATCAAATGGTAATATTAAAGAAAACTCAAGTTTTTATTGAATTCAAAACCCAGTAGTGTTTCATGAACTAATGCTAGTGAACATGCTGAGGAAGGGGTATGTCAATATTACTGAGCACCATTAAACAGAGCAAAATCGCCACTTCAAGTTTCTCATGGTAATTTTTTAACACTTGCTTATAATATTGAAAAATACACCTTTCTTGAATTATACATTGAAATTTTAATGCTAAACTTTGGTAAAATCAAAAAGCTATGGTATACCTTTGACAGAAGACTGCACTGAAAGATCCACTTCTGATGTGTTACCTTCTGGGACAATCGATATATCTGAAAAAGTAACATCATTGAAAACTAGAAGTAAAATGTTGAAATATAGTTTGGTTATTCACAATCGCACCGAGCCTCACATTGTATTTTGATTTATGCTATCCCCTTCATTACTTACTTTGATACACTTTTGCTGGGAAGTTCAGTTTCACTCTCTTTTGTGGTAGGTATTACTTGTGGAAAGATTGATGGAATGACATTATCAAAGAGATGTTTCCTGGATTGACCCTGGATAATGAATTTTTTCTTAAAATGCAGCTCACAAATTCTACAATTCTTATGAAGTTCCTCTGAGTTTCTTCCAAGCAAATCTTCTCTACCTGCTGCCCTAAACCACGATGCCAGTCTAAAAAAAAAAACAGTATTTGGTGATTTTGATCATTTGTATATTATGTACTCATTATAATGTGAAGTTTATTATACATACCTTGTAGGATCTTTCACAAGAGAAAACATGCTTACATTCCCACCCGTTTTTGACGAACATCCGGAACATATACAAACATTTCCTCCTCGACGAGGCATTTTTAACTAATGAAAAATATTCTTGTACAAATAATCGTATAGAGAATTGATTTCACTTTAGAATACGATTCAATAAGTAACGTGGTTGTCCTTCTAGTAAAATATATTCTTGTACTTGCAGATGAATATGTAGCGCGTCTATTTACGATTTGCAACAGTTTACTTGAGTTTACGAATATGTATCTCTGTCATTCTCTGTCATTTGTCATATTTCAATATTCTCAAATGTTTGTTCGTTTTGTTCACTCTGATTCCATAAACACTGCATATGTCTTTGTCTTATTTCAATAATATAAGAGATAGAAGACTGCTCTCAAGAGGTGGAGTCGTGTTGCCGTTAGAACAACGAACACCATACTCCTTATTGGTGTCCCACTTAGAGAGGGAGTGGCTTTATGAATTGCTGATACACCAAAAGCTTGAAAATTCTCTTCTGTGTAGGTCTCTATATTCTGAGGTATTAGCCACGAGGCGATGAGCCGAGCTTTATCTACTGGCATCAATGAATATATTCATAATTTTCAAATTCTGAATACAGTATTGTTGAAGTTACAGATATATTCCGGTTGACAATGCAACAGCAAATTATTGATACTGTCAAAAACACATTGCTGTTAGCTACATCTATGGTCCTAGTCCTAGTACCATAATGAACACCATTATGTCACTAAAATACAATGACATTGCAATGTCCTTATGATATGCCAGCAGATATTGTTCAATTATATTCGACATTTGAAACATATCCCTTAGAGCACCATCGCACACAATTGTGACGCCTTATTCAAAGTATCATCAAGGTTCAGGTTACATTTTGTATCGGCCTGATACTGCTTCACACGATTGTGAATTATATAAACAAAACGTCTATATCAAATTGGCACGGAATATTCGTCTCAGTGGAGTTTTATATGGCAATAGGTGGAGGTGTGTCATGACATCAATGGGTTCCAGAAGTAAATTCACGTTTTTTGATTCTAAAAACCAAAAAATCTCTCATTTGATGCATGCAATTCATTGATGAGTGATCATAATAGAGTTTTTCAGTAGAAATAGTATTAAATTTCAGTATCGCAGACTCAGAGAATACAATTAAATTCATCTTGCACAATTGTTAGTGTCGGTTCTCAACACCGACAGAATGTGGAAAAAGTTTCTGAGATCTCCTCTTATTTTTATGGACAAATTATATCTGGATCATCTGCAGAAAAATCCAGATGCAAGATTCGATTCATTCGATAAAATTGGATCAGACTTAGAAATTGAGGGAGAAGAGAACATATATGAAACTTATGGTCCAGCACAACTTGGAACTCAGAATGAAAATATCAAATGATAGTTCAGAAGGATCGGAGGATGAGGAAAGCAATGTTCCTTTGTCAACCTTTGAGAAACTACACTGGAGAATAGGCAGTTTTGTCAGCAAGGGAGACCCAGAAAAATATAGTTGAATTTATTGAGTTTCTTGTATCTGAATTTGTTATTTCATTTACTTCCATATTTTTGTGAAGAATATATTTTAATTTTACGATTTTATCCTAACTTCACTCCTGAAACCCTTAATACGATTGTACCTTATCGTCACAGCATACCGTTACTCATAAGTGTGAATTTTCACGATTATGGCTAGACATGGTTGAATACCGTAGTACTCAATTGTGAATCTTCACAATTGTGACTCTGCATTGTTGGATACCACGGCACACAATTGTGAAGGTCACCAATGACCCCAAAGGACATATCGATGTGACAGAAAACACCAAAATGTAAAGTAACAAAATATTGTCAATATGCTGCATCCATGTTTAATACCCAATTTTTGAATTTTATCTCTTGGTTTTGAAAGGGATAAGAAAATAGGCTAACTCATTCCTATACTTTTACATACCTATATACTGCATGTCAAAAAAATCAAATGTATCGTGGATTTTCATTAGTGCGAAATCAAAAGTACTGCTATATCTAATAAATTATAAATTTGATAGTTGTGATAACTTTCAAAAACAAATCCGTTACTTGTCTGATAGTAATAGCCATAGCCACCTTCGATTTCTGTTAAAAATTAAATTAATTTCAGTTTGGATATTTTTCTTAAAAACATAAATTCATATCTTCTGTTTTCCAAAAGCAATGTATTATTGGGAATTTACCTACTTTGTTAAAATTGTTTGAAATGAAGGATACACCATCGGATTCAGTATACAAACCAATGCACGAGGCCGTGATGAAGCCAGAATTGATGAACTGCACAGAAAATGTGTATTATTTCATCTAATAGTCATGAATGTAACATCTCAACTCTGACAAATGGTATTCACCGTGCAGCAGAAATGAAACTTGTTTGTCCATATAACTTAAAGCATCTTTACTGTCTTCTATAATGTACGAATAGTAAATCTGGATTCCGTGGTAGGTACAAGAATTATCAATATTTCAGTTGCCAACATCAACTTATAATGATACAAATACTCCCTCATAAACATTCGTAGAGTGTATCCAAAGGAATATGTGCGGGTAGAGAACGGCTACTATTATTATTTGCCGTAGCGCTCACACTTCTCTTATCAATTTTCTTATAGATTTCTTTCATATAGATACAACCACAGTACTCTTATTGTTGTTGATAATAGACCCAAATGAATTGATGTTAAATTAATAAATCATGGGTCAGATGCAAAAGAAACTATTATAAAATTTAAGGAAGTATATTTTCAATATTTGGATTACCGGTTGAAATTGTCTCTGAGAATGGTCCACCCGTCAATTTATCAAAATGTATCTCTGTACAAACTGTCAATAAGTGCCAAGAGAAATCACTTTTTTCAGTCAGGATTACCTATTGCTTCTGATACATTTAATTTTTTTTAGACACAAGTGTTTCAGATGAAAGATATATCATTCACCATATATATGAGGTATTGCATTTAGCCCTTTTGGTCTTCGATTGAGTACATGAAGTATCAATAATAATAATATAATAATAATACTTCCTCATAAACACTCGTTGAATGTACCCAAAGGCATAGCCTGTGCGGTTGAGGAAGGCTATTATCATTATTTGCCGTGGCACTTAGGGGCGACTTACTGATTTTTGGTGGCGTATTCACTTTACAGCTGTAAGGAAACCGGAAAACCTACAGCACCACCTCGGGTGGTCGGTGTGCACTCCAAGCTAGCACCAGACGAGATTGGCATATAGGCAACTCACAATACACTTGCTTTTCAACAAGGCATGCGGTCGCCTATCAATCCGATATTAAGTATTTGAGAAAAAATCTCTTGTACCTTACATCGGTCTCGAACCGACTATCGCTATGCTGGAGTTTAACGGCATGTGCATCAGATCGCTGAGCTACCGGCTACCTTAAATTCATACATTCAATATTATATAGCCGACAACCGAGTCCGGAGACTTATGCTGATATTGATGATGATATCTCGGACTCCTCAAATCGTACATTATATTAAAAATTCATGAAAATTAACCGATTCTTTTTCGAAATACAGGGTATTCATTGAAAAAAAAATGCATTTGCATAAGAATCTTGGATCTTTCTTTTTCACTCGCCCTGTATACATGAAATAACTACTCTCCCCTATCCGACCTAAAAAAGTAGGGGTTGGCGTACCCCTATTTAAGAGCCAACCTGTATAAAAATATACAAGGTGTCAATTTGAAAACTTTCCACCCTTAATATCTTTCTTCCAGTAAACAATATGAGGAATGTAAAAAACAGGTCAATTTGATTTTCAAGGGGGACACTTTCAAGGAATATTTGTTGTAGTGGCTCAACCCCCTAGGAGGGGTAGATGTTCCCTTGGAATTTTAAATGGGAAGGGGGGTCAAGTATCACATCATTTTGATTGGAGTTCAATTTTTTTTCCAATGGTACCCTGAATTATTATTTTTTGATGAGCATTTTCCGAAAAATGGCGTTTTATACTAACAGAAGTAATTATTAGAACTTGCCTATATCGATATGCATGCTTTGACCAGAACTGGTTAGAATATTAGGTGGTACCATTCCAACCCTTTATTAAAGGTAATATTAGCCATTAGCTCCTCAAAATTAACATCAAAAAGTAGTCTAATAATAAAACGTAGATGGTAGTGTAAAGTTGTGTTAGTGCTGAATTTTTAATTATCGTCGCAGAAAGGACATGGCACTGGATACATGTATTCCTGGGGCTCGATTTTTTTGATTTTTGGACATATCATTCTACAGGTCAAAACAAGCAACTTTCTTTATTAGACTTTTTTACTGGCTCTACAGCGTGAGCTACAAAAATGGGTTGATTGTCTAACGCTAATTATAGAAAATATTTTCTGCGAATGGATTTTTCTTGATTTTTGTGTATAATATCATGTGAAAAATATCAATCAATATATCAATTATGGTGTACATTAGGTTAGGTTAGGTTTGAACGTGAGTGGGCCCATATCAGGCCCTCCACTGCGGCCAATGGTCTATTGTGGCTCACCCTATGGTTTTGTTGTACATTGCTACAGGACGAGGCAGAAAACGCGATTTTTCTGAAACTTGTTTATCGACCAATTGTGGACTTTTCATTGAATTTCTCGGAACCTAATGTTCTCCAGAAGTTGCTCGTGTTAGCAATTTTGTTTTTTACATGTTTGTACCTATATACAAGTTAAAAAAATCAAACTCACTTCACCAGCTCTTGCAACATATACCCCTAAGTGTATCGATGATCAACGTATTGGCCTATAAAGTGTTCAACTATGAAACAAAATGATTGTTGTTATGGTGACTATATAATCTGTCAAAATTGACAATAGTTCCTCATCATTGAAAAGTCATGGTTCGTTGCTATATATGTAAAATGTGAAGAATGCATTGATGGTCTTGTTGGTGATAAAGATTATGTGATATCGTTTATCAACCAAAAAGATAGACCGAATTCTCTAACGTATCCCTCAGAGGATGTAATCGTGATATGCAGGACTACAGAAAAACTTTTACAGCATAACATAAGCAAAAAAGAATACATTAACATAGAAAAGTTACTCATACAAGTATTACATAATTTTTTAAATAAAAATCTGTTTGAAAAATTGAAACACCATTTTGAGGGACAAACTGTTTTGGATTCCCATCTCACGAATTTAATAAAATTAGTTGCTTTCAATTATATTAATATCATAATTCACCATTATAATAAAACTTTATTAGATAAAAGCAATAGCGAAAGTACGGTTTTTAACATACTTACGTTATTCTCTGGTTTCTAGTATATAGTCAGTGTTTATATATTTGAAAATATGTGTTGGTTCATAGGTATAAATTCATAGTTTTTGTGAATGAATATTACTTAGTTATTAATAAAATTAACTATTTCAGTTATTTTGGTATATTTATTTCCCCGCAAGATTATTTCAAATTATAAGCATAAGAAAATTGCTGCAAAATACGTATATTGTGAAACATTTACATTAATGAATAGGTAAAGAATGGCGTTTCTTATCCTAAATCCAAATCCGCCCCTGTCTAGTCCCCCCTCTCATCAAACCCAACGAACTGAAAGTGGCAGCCGATGTGCATCTTTTCATCGATACATGTTCTATCTCCTCTTTCTATAATCTAAGCTATCGACTTACACTAATACTGATTGTACCAAAAATTCATCTGTTGAAAATAGAGAAGATGAGGAAGTACCACCTGATGAAAGTGTTTGTTGATTCTCAAGGTACAAAATCACCCATCGTGTAGCAGTCAAAATGCGCTAAATCCGTTACTTTCAAAATTTCGGTGAGAACACGTTTAGGTAGAGTTAGCAAACCTCTATTCAGACATGACTTTTAAAAATAATTCAAAAAAATAAGAAAAATATTGTGTTTGAAGGGAGAGAAATGTGAACTTATCTCAATCTACTCGTGTAGCCTTCTTTCTGTCTTGTGTTCTTAATGTTCTTTGGTTGGATATTAGATTTTTCATATCAAGGCGATCTAGTTGGAGTATCAAAAATAGTACTATAAAAAAATACATAATGTTGATCAAGTACTTGTTCAAATTTCAAAGGGCAAATCTTTAAATTATTTCAAGGCCAAAATTTAAAATGAATGTGTGTCCTCTAACATTTGGAATTTAAAAAAGTATCGGATTTTCAACCTGTTGTATCTTGAGAATAAATTATTTCTCGATACATCTTTGTAGAAAAAAATTGTCTATTTTAGCGAAATCTATCTCATATCCAACTTTTCTGAGCAACTTCTTCTGGTGCCTAAGTGTCCTCAGAAATTTGCAAGTTTCTCAAAAACGTTTGCCCCTAGCGTTTTTGAGCAAGAGTACCTTTTTTGATTAGAAAATGAGTAGGAATTAGATTTAAATATAAAAATCACAAAAGTTCAATGTCAAAAAAGTAAGAGCCTATTAAAATAAATAATGATAGCGTTCACAGCCTCTAGACTAACATAAAAATTAATACCAAATTTTGATTTCTCATTTCGAAAAAACCCCGTTCAACAAATTTTGTTCAAAAAGTAGATTTTTTGCAGATGTATTCAAAATAATTAAAAATAAAATTTCAGTTTCAACACCCCGTTTCAATGAAACGATATATTCACACATGTTCATGAAATCTTTTTATCTTGAAATTTGTACAAGTTCCTAATAAACACCCTGTATAGTCTGTTATTACTGAAAATACACAACAGAACTTTCCCAGCACTCCAATTCAGGCTGTCTCGTCCAAAACACTCACTGTCAGATGGCCCTTAACATTTGCAAAAGTTGTAGAATGTAAATAAATACGCGAAATATTTTTATCACCATACTTCTTCGCGCACCGAAAACAAATTGAACACAATTTGTGTATTAGTTATTTTTTGGTTAATCTTTCTAAATCTTTATATTAGTTAGTCAGTTAGTTATTTTTGGGTAAATCTTTCTAAATCTTTACATTACCATTTCAAAATAATATATTTAACCCTTTGGGGTTAAGTTTGTAGTTTTATTTCATTTTAATTGCCGAACTGACCATTTATCCACATTCAGGAAATTGCTCAATTCAAACAGTGTAATTATTTCAAATCATTCAACAATTTGAGGTAGACCCGAATAAGTTTAAATGGCGACTTGGTATCAGCTGATGAATTATTCATTCCATAAATGACCTTTTATAATATAGGAAATTAGTTTTAACGACGAATAAAAAAAATTAATTGTGTTAATAGGGTTGGGTATTTTTCTTTAATATACAATATTAATTCGCTTGACTGATGTTTATTTCGTTAAATCAGATGCACACAATTTGAGTAGGTTGAAAACTCTTTGATTACTCTCGTTCAGGAATTCCATTATTCTAATACGTTGGAGGATTTTCAACACGTTTCGATTGCTTGAAAGTATCTGCATTATTGAACAGTTTTCACAATGTCATTGTGATCATCACCAAATTTCTCGTTATAGAGGAATTTGAAAGACCTATTCGACCATATTTATTTTGTTTACGTTTAAGGTAGTTTTGACGAAATACAAAAATGAATTCTGAAATTTTAGTTCAGCATATATTAACTGGTACAGATTTGAAAGTCAGCCCTTATAGTAATTGCCTAGAATGTGTCTCATTTTCTTCCTGGCAATGAACATCGGACTATACTAAGCGAGGTTCGAAACCACAGTACACGAGAATTGCATTGGTTTTGTTAGGCACCTACACGCCTTATTGTAAGCAAGTGTGATGTGAGTTGCCTAGATGAAAATTTTGACGTTTGATGCTCTTTTAGAGTGTATACCGACCATCCGGGATGGTGCTGTATGTAGGTTTTCCCAGTAATAAGTGCAGTCCTCCAGCCGCACAGGCTACGAGTAATCATGAGGGAGTATTATTATGATAGTTCATCATCGTCCATGCATATAATCTCACACTTCAATTCTATTTTTGCGTGGCATGGTTTTGCAAAAGTGTTGATCAGTTCACCGTGGTGATTTTAACACCCAGCCGGCCAGCTCCAAGCGCCACTTTTCCACCACGGTCAGATATTTTAATTAATAGATTCGATTTGAAATTCTGATTTAACCGTAGTGGTCGTGATGGTAGAACGCTTCCCTTGCAATCACTGTGGCGTGAATTCGATTCCCAGCATGGTCACTTGTCTCGTCCTAGGAATCGCACGAAGGTGAGACCTCGTTGATCCTTGGCTCGCACAAGTTTCGACTTCTGAGGGCTGTCGTCCGTACGGGGACGACAGCTGATTAACGGAAAAATCAAACAACAATAACCTACTGAACAATCTCAACTGGTATCTAAACAAATTCAAAATCAATATCTCCTCCTTCTTCCTCGCCCTCGAGGGCCAGCTTCAAGAGCCGAAATGTAGATTCTTCATAGAAATATAATTCAAAAAAATCAGCTGATCATATGGAGAAATGGAAGGATAATGTCTCAGTAAATAATAATAATAATAGTAATAATAATAATAATAATAATCACCAGTAACCGGAGGCATAAGGTCACTCATCTGTTTTACATGGACGGCCTCAAACTATTTGCCTCTGGGGAAAAGGATCTTCATCAGTCCTTAAGGGTGGTGCAAGAGTACACGCATGCTATCGGAATGGAGTTCGGGATCGACAAATGTGCCACGGTTCATCTCAAAAGAGGACGAAGCGAGGAATATGGAGAGGACGTTCAGCTCGTAGACGGAAGCATCCTACATCATCTGGATGCCGGAGAGACGTATACATACCTAGGAGTGGAACAACGCCACTCCCAAGAGGTAAACACTGTTAAAAACTCTCTCCGCGGAAAGTATCAGCATAAACTCCGACAGATTTGGTCATCAGAATTGTCGGGGAAGAACAAAGTTGCTGCAACAAATATGCTTGCCGTTCCGATTCTACTTTACTCCTTTGGAGTAATGAAATGGACTCAGGAGGAGCTGCGACAACTCGATGTTAAAACTCGCAAAATGATGCATCTGCATAGGAGCTTGCATCCTAAATCGTCCGTTCCACGGTTATACTTCCCTAGACACCGGGGAGGCCGTGGACTTTTGAGTTTGGAGTGTCTCCATAACAGAATGGTACTGGATGGAGCCTGTAAAGTCATCAGGAGTTCAGATCCCCTTCTCTGCTTGGTATGTGATCATGAAAAAGCAGGGATTGGAGCATTTATTTTCAAGGCAGCAACCCGTGCAGCCGATGAACTCGGTCTCGTATTCGACACTGAACGGAAAAACCCAAACTCTATCACCGAGTTGGAACCCGTTCAGCAAAAAGCCCACGTAAAAGCTGCGGAGTGTCAGAGGCTCCTGCAGCTACATAAGGATAGGCCGATGCATGGGGTCTTCTTCAAGAACATTGAAGACCTAGGCTTATCCAGAGACCTGACCTTCGAACATCGTCCGAAAAGAGGAGGAAAAACGGACTAAATATCGAGATCATCTTTTTGAACTCCGCAGGCTTTACCCAAACCATTCTGTCAAGATGGTGGTTCTGATAATAGGGGTCCTTGGTGGAATGATGGACACACTGCTCTCAAACTTAAAAATCATACCGGCTTGCCGTGACATGGCAGAAATCCTAACCAAGCGAATGCAGAAGTCCGTAATTCTTGGTTCACTCCGCCTACTCAGGGCACATGATTCTCGGACCCAGTAATCACTTACCCCATGGACGTGGGGAGTGTTTACTGCGGTTAATAACACACCAGCGCGCCCTCCGGAAGTGTCGGGGCTTCGGAGTCCGGAGACAGGGCCTGACTGGGTAATTCATAACGAATAAAAAAAAAATACAATAGTTCCAAGAGCCTTCACGTGTTGTGGATTACCCGCCGGCGGCTGATCGGGTAGGAACCTTCTGGAAGAACATTTATGAGTTTCCGCAACCACTCAACGTAGATACTCCAGCCCTAGCGCAGTTTGAAGCCTTCTGCAGGAGGCTTCGTCAGCCTGAGCTCAATGAACTGCGCAATCCGATAATATCGGAAGAAGTTCGACCGGCCCTAAAAGGCTCTGAGAACTTTGCTGCACCAGGCCCCGATAGCCTAAATAACTATTGGTGGAAAAAAATTCCATGTACCCACCACCATCTAGCAAGAGTTTTGTCGAGGGGCAAACCGTGCTAATCCCCAAAAACGGAGATTTGTCCGATCCGAAAAACTACATACCAATAACATGCTTGAACGCATGTTATAAGATGTTTACACGCATCTTATACATGCGAATACTCTCCGCAGTTGAACCGGTGTATGAACGGATATATGAGCAAAGAGGGTCAAAGGAGGGGGTCGCTGACTGCAAGGAAAACCTGCTGATCGACAGATGCATCACGCAGGACTCCGTGCAGTATAAGCGTAACCTTTCAATGGACTGGATCGATTATCGCAAGGCATTTGATACAACATCGCATGAGCTCATCATGCATTTGCTCAGATGCCTTGCGGTACCCGATCAAATAGTGAGATGCATTGAACAGCTGATGCCGCTCTAGAGGACTCGCTTTACCATAACATCTGGTCAAGTCAGAGTCAAAACAGAGCAGGTTATCTTTAGAAGGGGCGTGTTTCAGGGAGACTCCCTCAGTCCTCAGGAACCGGTGGTTAGGGTGAGAGAGCAACGGATTGAGTGCGGCGGTAACATCACATACTTGGGCATGATAGTAGACAAGGGCCTACTGTACATTGATCATCTTAAGGAGGTAAGAAGGAGAACGGCTATAGTTGCAGGAAAACTAAGAAGATGGACGGGCCGTGACGTAAGGCTAAGGAGAGGATGTGTCAGACTGATTTTCGAAAGAGTGGTTAAGCCGGCGGTGATGTATGGCGTCCAAGTGTGGGGAGCAAGAGCGAAGGACTCTAGGGTGATCAGACAATTGGGGGCGATACAGAGACCGTTTACGCTATCGGCCAGCGGGGCATATAGAACGGCGCCGTCAGCCGCGTTATGCGTGCTGACTGGGATGGCGCCTCTATACATAGAGGCAGCAACGAGGTATGAAGAATGGAAGGCGCACGGAAAAGAAAAAGTAAGAGGACGGATAAACGGGTGCGACAGAATATACCCATGGATGATCGGAACAATTCTGGAGAATCGAGAAGGGCTAAAAGAGGTATTTGTGGACGCGGTTAAGAGAGAGGATGGACGAGTGGGTATAGGATGGGCGCATAAGGAGGGGAGCGAGTGGAGAATGGGTCGGGAAAGAATCAGTGAGCTGGGAAGCGTACAGGAAGCCGAAATGGTGGCTATAGGTAAAGGGGTACTGATGGGTGGAGAGATGGACATAAGAATAATAAGTGACTCGCCTGGAGCAGTGGAGACCATTAGGAATGCGAGATCGAAGAGCAAAAGGGCAGCTCGTATTAGGAGAATGCTTGAAAACAGAAGGGTAGCGGGATTGGTGACGTAAATTGAGTGGAGGAAAGGGCATGTTAGGGAGAATGAGGGTAACAGAAGAGCAGATGAAGAGAGTAGAAGAGGTGCGGAACTGCAAGAGATCACATGGCAAATAGACTTGGGACATAGCAGAATGGAGGAGAGGGAAAGGATTAGGAGAATGGTGATGGAAAAATGGCAGGGTGAATGGGACAGCGGCAGGACCGGCAGAAGCGTACATGGTATGTGCAACAGGGTAGGGATGGGGTGTATACCATTAGCAAGGAAGGCAGTGCAACTGGTCACAGGGCATGGGAACTTTCGGGGTTACCTGGCAAGGTTCGGAATTGCACAAGAGACCCCATGCCAGTGTGGAACTGGCGGGACTGACACGGCGGAGCACATCAGGAACGATTGCATGCGGAGAGAAAGGGTAGAATGGAGAAGGAGGATCGAGGAAGAGGAGGATAGACTTGGAGCGTTACAGCTAAGGGATACGAATGGTGTGAAGGATGAATGGGTAAGGATATTGAATGAATGGGCGGGGGCTGTGGTCGAGGATGAAGAAGTATGAGAACCAACATAGTGTCAATGCGACGGTAATAGTGGCCTGGCTTCGGGATAAACGAGCGACGAAAGTAAATCGGGAGAGCAGGCGCTCGGATAGAATAAGACTGCCGACCAGGGAGGGCGCTGTTTGAATGTGGAGGATGAGCGGAATAAAGAAGGAAGGATCTTCCCCGCTGATTGCCCGCCCGGTATTCGGTGGGTCACGACCCAACGGTGGTGGGGGGGTGTGGCGGGGCGGAGGAGCGAGGAATATCGTGACGTGGACGTTGGAATGGGATGTAGGTGCAGCTTTATGGCCTAACGGCTTGGCAAGTGCAGCACACCTGGGGTGGTTTTAGTCAGTAAGAGTCTGACACTACTGATACGCGATGGACACCGAGCGATCAGAGTCCATGAGGATTTCCACCCCACTGAAAAAAAAAAAAAAAAAAAGTCCTCTTGTCTTCTGCATCTCACTACTGCCATCGTCCGTTGCACTACGGAAAATCCGCGGATACAACTGCGGCACCCCCAGCAACCGGAGGCATAAGGTCACTCATCTGGTTTACAAGGATGACCTTAAACTTTATGCCTCCGGAGAGAAGGACCTTCATCAGTCCTTAAGGGTGGTGCAAAAGTACAAGTATGCTATCGGAATGGAGTTTGGGATTGACAAATGTGCCACGGTTCATCTCAAAAGAGGACGATGCGAGGAATACCGAGAGGACGTTCAGCTCGTAGACGGAAGCATCCTACATCATCTGGATGCCGGAGAGACGTATACCTACCTAGGGGTGGAACAACGCCACACCCAAGAGGTAGCTACTGTCAAAAACTCTCTCCGCGGCAAGTATCAGCACAAACTCCGACAGATCTGGTCATCAGAACTATCGGGGAAGAACAAAGTTGCTGCAACTAACATGCTTGCAGTTCCGATTCTACTCTACTCTTTTGGAGTAATGAAATGAACTCAGGAAGAGCTGCGACAACTTGAAGTAAAAACTCGCAAAATGATGCATCTTCATAGGAGCTTGCATCCTAAATCGTCTGTTCCTCGGTTATACTTCCCCAGACAGCTGGGAGGCCGTGGACTTTTGAGTTTGGAGTATCTACACAACAGAATGGTACTGGATGGAGCCTGTAAAGTCATCAGGAGTTCAGATCCCCTTCTCTGCTTGGTATGTGATCATGAAAAAGCAGAGATTGGAGCATTCCTTTTCAAGGCAGCAACCCGTGCAGCCGATGAACTCGGTCTCATATTCGACACTGAACGGACAAACCCAAACTGTGTCACCGAGTTGGAACCCGTTCAGCAAAAAGCCCACGGAGATGCGGAGTGTGACAGGCTCCTACAGCTACATAAGGATAAGCCAATGTATGGGGTCTTCTTCAAGAACATTGAAGACCTTAGCTTATCCAGAAACCTGACCTTCGCTTTTCTCAGGTCAAGTGGGCTGAAGTCGGAAACCGAGGGATTCATAATGGCCTGCCAGGATGGTGTCTTCAACACCCTCGTCTACCTTAGTCGCGTGATGGGTATAGAGGTTCCTGACACTAGATGCAGAGCGTGTCGTGGGGCAGCTGAGACCATAAAGCATTTGCTGTCAGTTTGTCCAGCTTATGCGGTCTCAGCCTATATCCACAGGCATAACGCGGCCCCTACGAGTGTTGTACTACCATCTACGATACTCGTACGGTTTAGACGAGACACCGGTGTTTTCTTATGCTCCGGGGGATATTGAGTCCGTTGTGGAGAATAAGAAGTGCCGAATCTACTGGAACTACTCATTCCCCACCCTCAGGCAAATACAAGCCAATAAGCCTGATATAGTCCTTCTCGACCACTAATGTAGGATAATTTTTGTCATTGAGTTTTCAGCTCCTGGCGAAACGAATATCGTCCGAAAAGAGGAAGTAAAACGGACTAAATATCGAGATCTACTCTTTGAACTCCGCAGGCTTTATCCAAACCATTGTGTCAAGATGGTGGTTCTGATAATAGGGGTAATGGACACGCTGCTCTCAAATCTAAAACTCATACCGGCATGCTGTGATGCGGCAGAAAACCTAGCCGAAAGAATGCAGAAGGCCGTTATTCTTGGTTCACTCCGTTTACTCAGGGCACATGATTCTCGGACCCAGTAATCACTCACCCTACGGACGTGGGGAGTGTTTGCTGGGATTAATGATACACCAGTGCTCCCTTCGGTACTATCGGAGCTCCGGAGACAGAACCTGACTGGTACATTCATTGTGAAAAAAAAATTCGGCTTCATTCATCATCATCATTAACACAAACATCAAACTTACAAACTAGGAAGAAAGAAAGATGATTGATGAAATGGCGGAGTATCAGCAAGAGCTGTTTTTCAACTCAACCGCAACTAAATGAATTCATTAAAAAGGGTAATAAAGTATGAACTAAAAATAATGAAAAATGTATAAAAATAAATATAAAAATGAGGAGAAAGCCAAGAAAAATAAATATACAATAAACAGATAAGAATTTTCTAATCATAAACCTTTGAAATTCGTAATTCCTCTAAGTACCATGCCATTTCATATTTGTATTTAGTTCTTCCCTTCTTCATTATAGTGAATCTTCAATCTTTTTTTGAAATTTGAAAGACTGTATGATCTGAATTCATTGGGTAACTGATTATATAGTTTAGGAGCATTGTATGAGAAGCTGTGGGTGAAAATAGCAGAGCGGTGTCTAGGTATTACTAGTAAATTACTGTATCGAGTATTAGATCTATTTACACTGGAAAAAGTCATTAGTTTGCGAAGGAGGTACTCCGGTTTTTTGGAAGTTAAAATCTTATGTGTATTTATTAATATGTGCAATGTTCTGATGGTTTCCAATCTCAACCAACCAGAGTGTTCCATTTTCGACGAAATGTGGTCATATTTACGAATTTCATAACATAGTCTCAAACACGAATTTTGAATACGTTGTAAGCGATAGGCATCATATTGCAATAATGCAGGTCCGTAAATACTATCACAATATGAAATTTTAGAAAAAATCAGAGTCTCACAAAGCTTCATTTTTAGTTTTGAGGAGAGTATATCACGATTCGGATATAACTGCCTCAGGGTGCTATATGAGGTTTGGCACAGATAGCTAACATGTCTCGTAGATAGGAATCACAGTAAAGCCCTAGATTCTTATTTTCCTCAAGTATTGGTAGTTTATTGTTGTCTATGCATATTTCAAATGTTCCAAGAGACATTTCTCTCACTTTTTTGGGTCTGAAAAGCATGACTACAGACTTACTCGCATTAAGTTTGAGCAAATGGGCAGAAGAGATGTCAATTATAGATTGGAGATCACTGTTAATATTGATTTGGGCTTCTTGTAGATTGTCACTATGAAAAGAGAAATATATTTGAGTATCATCTGCATTGTGATGTATCGTACTTTTGTTTATTAACTTATGAAAGTCAGAAATGTATAGACTGAATAGTAGAGGTCCCAGAATGGATCCTTGTGGTACACCTTTTGATACAAGTAAGGCGTTTGAAACATCTCCGTCTATAATAACACGTTGGCTTCGGTTCCGCAGATAGTCCTCAATTATACGTGTAGCCATGCTAGAGAAACCAAAAAAACGAAGTTTTTTGCAAAGTAGTTTGTGATCTAGATTATCGAAGGCCTTACTGTAGTCCAACAATACTAAGCATGTCAGTTTGCTTTCATCTGTAGCTTTGAATATGTCGTCAGTGATAGACAGAAGGGCTGTTGTTGTACTATGATCTTGTCTGAAACCTGACTGTACTGATGTAATGATCTTGTTTTCATATACATAGGAGGTTATTTGATCTTTCATTATCTTTTCTGCAACTATAGACAATGATGGTAAAATGCTAATGGGTCGAAGGTCAGATAAAACTAAGGGCGTATTACATTTGGGAAGGGGAATAACCAAAGCATCCAGGCCTGGGGAAATGCAGCACCCATTAAAATAGTATTAATTATATGAGTGATATGTTTCAGTAAGTAATCATCTATTAAATGGAGCATACGAAGTGAAATTTGGTCAGTACCTTTCACGTTGCTTTTTATGTCGTATATGTACCTTTTTACCATACTTTCGGTAACACTAGAGAAAATGAATAAATCTTCAGTGTTTGGTAATATATTTCATATTTATCAAGAAGTAACAGCTGGTCTTTTGAAGGTATGAACTGGGGAATACTATTGAAATTGCTATTAATAAGATCCTTATTTTTTAGGTTGGAGGGTATTTCGGTATTATTTTTTTCTCGCAATAAATCAAGCGATCGAAGTGCATTCCAAGTAGCTTTCGAACTTTTCTGAAGGAGAACATATATGCTTTTTTTCTGGACGTATCGCTCCTGTGATGTAATTTCTCAGTTCTTTGTAATAGTTCCAATCTATAATAGAGCGAGACCGTTTATACCTAATGAAAGCTCGATTTCTACATGATATCATTTCTTTTATGTTGGAGGTGCATGTCTTTCGAAATTGCGATAAAAAAAGGAAAGCATGTCGTTAACATCATTAAAGTCATAAATACCGTCCCAGTGTATCTTTCGCAAGTCACTATTGAATGATTCCCTATTCAACTCGTGAAAATCACGATATGTTACTATTTTCACTTTATTTTCAAGTATGCAGTTTAAAATCGAACAATTCACAGCTAAATGATCAGATATACCACAACATCAAAGACATTTACTGTTGATATTTTTTCTCCGTCCGATACAATAAGAACATCTAAAAGAGTTTGGGAGTTATCGGTTATACGTGTTTTATTCTTTGATTCGAATAGTTCTAGAAATCTGTGGCCGAAAGAAATAATTTTCAAACTGTATCCAGGGAAAATTAAAATATTAGACACCACAAGTCGAAGAACGAAACCCAGACACAGTATCGAATCTTTGTATTCTGGATGTGAATACGAAGTAGTCCTTTTTGAGAAAAAAAAAACTTTAGGGGTGATTACATTGTTATTTTTTATGTTATATTCATTTAGTTCATCCTGTATCAATTCCTTTCCAATCATCTCCAATCATGTATATCTATGTCAGGTATGTGTTCAATTGTTATTTAGAAATATATTGACTTTGACAAATAAAAAAGATCGTTCTTTGAATCTGTATTAAAATCTAACTATTACAGGTGAATATCAGACAGTAAGTAATCAGTTCTTCAGCCCTTTGACGACTTCTCCAAAAACCCCTCGCGTGACCTCCACATCCTTTCTACACCAATTGTAGCCATAAGAAATAACATTTTCATAACCAACGCTCTGCCACACTCTGGCCATTGTCTTCTGATCGAGAAGTGCTCTTCTTCGACGCCATTTTCCCATAAACTTATTTCCCACTGTCGTAGGCGTAGAACTCGATGGAATTTGATGTGATCGGGCCATCACACAATCCGTAAAGTTGAATTAGGTGACAGCACTCTGTACATTGTCTTCCGCTCAGGGGGTACTCTTATTTGACGCCCTCTCCATGATTCGAGAAAAACACAACATTTCAACAGTAGAAGTTCTACCGATTTAAAGCAACAGCTACAAATTTTCATCCTCGAGGAAAAGTATATGAACATGAGCAAAGTGGGAGTTCTCCAACAAATTATATTCTGTTTCTTCACCACATAGGAAGAGTATCACAATTTACTGGAACTGATTTCGATCTGAGTTTTATTGAAACAATATTATTTGATTCCAAACGCTTACTAAACAACAGGATCTATTGGATCTAAGTTATTATTGTTACACCAGGTTAACATTTCATTTGATACCTTTGTTGCCTTTTTCAAGCGGATTTCAAGATTTTTGTAATTACTGAACATGATATATCATCAGTATAGTGGAGAAGAGCTGTTTTCAATAACTAATCTGACAACTCATTCAATACATCATCAACAGTAAGGGTTCAATGATAGAACCTTGAGATATATCAATAGAGGACTTCGGATAAGGATTCAGTCATGCCACCACACAACTTTTGGCTTTAAAACTACTGACACGTTTTTCGATAATTTTTCTTCATTTCGAGGTTTGGGGCAGCCTCAGGAACCTCGTACTAGGATTGGAATTGTCCATAACGATGGAAATATTAAGATTTTCCATAAAATACAAAATACTAGGGACTTCAGTTTTTTGGAGGGGGTTTTGTTAACAAATGGCGCTAAATTTAAAACAGAGGAGAAGTGGTCGTGGTGCTGGAGCGTTTGTCTTTCACCCAGGCCACCCGGGTTCGATCTCCACCGCCTGCCACTGAGCTTATGTAGTTTGGAATTCACTTGTATGTAAGCTGTAGCTCCCGGATCTTCCTTGCTCGCACAAGCTCTGCTTTTGAAGTGATATCACCGCAAACCAAGGTGATTCGTAAGAACAAATTTTACAGAAAAAGATTAGCCTGCTAGATCATCCTTATCGAAAGAGACTAAGATTGATAGTATAGGGTAGAGTTGTTTCTTTTATTCCAAAAAAATTCATGCAGAAATGTTCTTTACGTGTTGTTCATGAATATTTTGTTTGAATGTCTATAATACACTGAAATATTTGTACAATAATATGTACATTAACACAAAGAGGCAAGGAAAGAACTTTTGAAATAGGTTCTGATGACCAGAAATACTATTTGGTGAATGGGCTAAGGATAAAAGCAACTTTTCCATAAAGGCTGAAACACAATGGAAGTTTTATGTTTTTAGTTTTAATTTTCATAATTTTGGATATTTTTTCAACGCGAAACTATCATTGCTGTTATTATTCTGATCTCGCCTCATAAACAAACTTTTTGCTAAAAGTCAGGCTTTCTTATTCAATACTATTTTGCATTTTGTTTTATTTGTAAAATTAATACTCAAAATACCAAAACTTAAAACTTATTACATAAAACTTCCATTGTGTCTATGGCTTAAGTCGCCTTCATTTTTCGGTTCTAAACTTTATAACCATCTGCCTACTTCGATAAAAAGCTGCCTAACTGAGAATAATCAACAAATCTTCAACATGGTAACAAGAGGTAGTAAACATTTACGCATCCACTACATAAAACAAGCCTCTTTGAAAAGGTCCCATATTATAATTATATTAAAGTATATAATCCATTGCCTCCATATTTCAAACAAATTAATACTATGAGTATTTGTAAACAAACTTTGAAAGAATATCTGACTGCTCATTCATTTTATTCATTAGACGAATTTTTCAATGGACCATATTCGATAAGAAACAAATTGGTGGCCAATTCAATTTCTCTTTATTGGCACTAAGATGCCTAAAAATCCTGGTGTATCGACTCATACCTGTAAAACTGTAGAATAAAACGCTGGACATTCGCTAGCTAGATTATGAGAAAACAAATAAATCGTCGTCTGTTTTCCCGCGATACTTGCGGTTTTGTTGTTAAGGTACATTTTGAAGTATTGCGCAGGAGCATTTAATGAATAAAACAACGTAATTAATTAAATTTACGGAATCACTGTCTGCAAGCAGTTTTATTCGTTACATTTTTGACTTATTATATTATTTTTGTTTTGCTGAAATGCATTTTACTGGATGGAATAAATAATAATAACACATTTCACATGAAAGAATTGAAATTCAGCAGCATGGAAATTCACCATTAGAACCTGTCAATATTGTGCCTATCTGATATTTGTCCAAGCATGCGCATGCGCAAGTATCTGCGCTTTTTTTGAGTTTATAATTGACAATATTCCACAGGCTATCGGTGATCGTTTTTTTGTTGTCAGGTTAGTAATAAATTTTGGTTTTTAATATTTGAAACACTGTATTTACACCGACATGTGCCAAGTGTCAGCAATGACAAATGTCAAATTATTATAATCAATCCCCAGCCAATCCCTTGAATCTGACAGATGGCAAAATTGGTTTTAATCAGTGTTTCCAATATTAAGGAAAAACAATTTTACCAACCTGAAAGCAAAAAACCGATCACCAATAGCGAGTGGAATATTGTCAATTGCTTTTCAGAAGAGACATGTATGATGAGTTGTGTGTTATAATGTATTCTTGCACTATTTTGGTAATGTTATGTAATAGTTAAGATATTTATTTTTTGTGCAATTCTTTTCGAAAGAAAATTAATATTTTTTGGATGATCTAACAACACTGAGAATATTTTACGACAACGAATGGTAAAATAATGAAAACCTTAACAAACTTGATGATATGCAAAATTAATAGATTTCACACCGACTTTCACAACTTCAACTTATGGAAGATTTAAAGAAACAGTAAGGTATATAAACAACACGCACCCAGTTTTTTTACTTGAAAAAATGTTTGCCATAATTTATTGTTAATTAAATCATGGAGAATGTAAGTTTCAAATTGGTTTCAAAGTATGTTAGATATTCTAAGTGGTAATCACTTTCGGTAATGAATTATTGTGTTCATCTTTCAGGATTTTATCAACACAAAAACGAATTATGGTCAATTTATTCATATTAATATTCTATAATATTGCACTATGAAATTTTTTATTCTGCCATAACTATTTTGACTTTCAAACGGTATTTACATTATTTTGTGTGGTGTTATTTTTTCCAAAAAATTTGATCTTTCACTTCGAGTATGGACACTACATTACTTTTGAATAATATTTAAAAACTTCATTGACAATCCGTAAAATTCAATTAACAACAATCACTATCACTATTTCCCTGGAATATTACCAAGAGGACCAGGTGCCATCTCTCGATCCGATTACAGAAACAGACCACGATTTCATTTGTTTTGTCTTCACAATATTTTAAACAAAATCTACTCAGTCGACACACCAGGATGTTTAGACCTCATCTTAAGTAATTGGCACCCTTGCCTTTGATGTCAATTAAGTTGTTATGTCAATGCTATCAGTACTGCCCTGCTATCTTGCTTCCTGTCCAAAAACCAAGTCATTACCTATAAGATGAAAATCATGTTAGAAAAGGAGAAGTGTTGAGCTTCACCCAGACAGCACACAATATTCAATGAATATTCTCACAAAGTACACAACATACCTCCTATCGAATATTCTACAGAAGTTCCGTAGAATATGATAAGTATTTTCTAAATATTCTAAGAATGTTATCCAGGAATGATCATAGAATATATTATTTGAATATTCTCAGAACGTTTTAGAATATGTCACAATATTCCGTGGACGATTTCAAAGAATGGTCATAGAAAATAGTATTCGAATATTCTAAGAACGTTCTAGAATATCTTATAATATTCTATATTATATATTCCCACAAATTCTTTGTGGGAATGTTTCCACAAAATATGAAGAGGTTATTTTGATATAAATATTGGGATTAAATAAATCGAAATTGAAACAAATAATTTCAGATGAAGTTGGAAATACCCTACTTTCACAAAATGTGTAGTGAAGGGTATTTTCAACTCAAGTTGAAATTATTTGTTTTAATTTATATGTTCGATTTATTCAATCCCAATATTTATTATGGGCTCATTTTGAGAATATGCTGCCTGAAATGTTCTCAGAATATTCTTAGATCCAAGAATATGTCCCACAGATGTTATGAGGATATTCTTGAGAATATACTGATGATGTTCTGAAAATATACTCAGATATATTCTGAGGATGTTTCGATAAAGTTCTCAGAACATTCCAGAACATACCCAGGAATATTGTGAGCATGGTCTTGGAACTTGCGTTTCTGTCCCATTTTCAGGTTCTCAGAACATTTGGTGCACCTTGTGAGAACATTCTGAGAATATTCAAATGTTTTACGAAACTTTTCTGAGAACATTCTCAGAATAATCTTGTGCTGTCTGGGTAAGTGGTGGTGGATGGAAATGTTGTGTGTATGGATGTTCATCATCCAGTAAAAAAGATGATTTGGAAAATTTCATAGAATTCCCAATAACGAAGAGTCAGGAAAACGTTGGCTCAGGAAACTTGGCATGCCAGATGAAGAATTGAGAAAACCTGGAAATTGTCGTGTTTGCAGTAAACATTTTGCAGGAGGTGTACAAAAAGGCCGAGAGAGTCCAGTTACTTCATTTCAGAATGAATATAGTATATCTTATTTTCTTGTATAAAATTTTGGTTAGAGCATGACATCGATTTGAGAATGCTCACTTTTTTGTACTGTTTTTGTATTCTGAACACGAATTTGAAGTTATGCATTTACTCCATTATCATATTTTCAGTTTCGTCATTTAAATCTTTCTATTCTGAATAAGGCTTATTTGAAATGTATTTTTTTCGTTCACCTGGCTGATCTTCAGTTTGAGTATGGACATATTTTTTCAAAACTGAATAAACGACACAATATTTGAATTACTACAGTACTAATTGATGAATTTGGTATCGATTTTCTGAACATTTCATAGATACCACATAAGTAACCAATTCTGTCCCAAGAAGTTATTACTGCCAGTAATCCATTAAATTTCAGTGAAAAACACAAACTTTTTTTTTAATATTTGTTTATATATTTTTTTGTGTATGTATATTATTGTAATAATATTTTGAGTTGCTGTAATATTTTTTTTGGTGAAATTGAAATGAAATTGAAATAAATAAATGAATTGTAATTTGATTTTCAGTTTTTTTTAGATATTTTTAGATAGCCTTGGCTAGATACTTACACCTTTCATATTCTGTTCTTACTTCTTACCTTTTCTTTTTCAGCTACCTGCTCAGTCAACTTCCGAGACATGAAGAAAATTTAATCTCAGGTGGAATTCCAGAAATAAAAGTTATACGAAGGTTTTCAAGATGACTTTGAATGTCAATAAATAATAATTTCAAAAATAAATATTGTAAACTTCAAACATATGGTTTTTATTTCAACAGTAACGAGAAAATACTCATAATGTGAAAACTTGGTCATTTGAAATCATTTTCCAACTCCAAAATTACCTAACCTGATATAAATACCTTAACTGCTATAATTTCTATGCATTAAATCAGTGTTTTTCTATTCAACTGGGCAACAGTGTCGTCACCTTCACGGATTTGTCATGTGAGACTGATGCATAAAATGCAAGTGAACATAACCTTACTAATTCAAGATGAATATTGATTAAAATGAATGTCTTTGTGATTATGAAAATTCTTAAACCTATAAAAAAATCAGTTTTTAATTTAAAAAATTATTTTTCCGTTAACCAGCTGTCATCCCCCTATAAACGAGAGCCCTCAGAAGTCGAAACTTGTGCGAGCTATGGATTAACGAGGTCTTACCTTTTAATGTGCGATTTCTAGCAAGAGACCAGAACCGAAACCACGCCCCTCTGATTGATAGACAAGCGCTCTACCATCATGACCACTGCGGCCCATTAATAGGTAATAAATAGTTTTGGTGCACTTTGTGGGCTAAATGGTGGAAAAGTTAAGTTCAACGCGGAATTTGAAAGTGAATTCAATGTCTGGAGACTAGGGTTTTTTAAAGTGCACTCACTGATGGATTGTCTTGAAGATTTTCCTTATTGCAAGCATAAAATACCTTTTATGGGAGTTTCCTTGCTATCTGCTTCTTTTGACGAAGGATATTTGCTTTCCAGGAAACAGTGGTGAGTTTCTCTGTAGATCAGGATGTACAGTTTTATTTTCTTGATATTCTGGATAAGTTTCAATCGTAGATTTTTCCTCATTGTATAAGTTTTTTTTTGTAAATTTCACAACAGTCTTCAAAATGTACCGGTCTCCACCTCCGCCTGTTGGTTCTCCTTAATTTTTTTTCTCTCTTTTTTTTATAAGGGCGTTATTTCACACCGAAAACACTGCACTTTTGATCTGTTATTTTATTTATCACTTTGCACTTTTAATTTCTTCTAACTACTTAACCTGTTTACAAAATATGTTATGGTCAAACGTCCTTAAAATTAGTCTATTTTCTATTATTGAAGATATCACAATTTTTTTATTATGTAGTGTTTTTCTTGTCAGTTCCTTTCTGCCACTTCGTTACTTAACTCAAATTCCACCTGTGATTGGTTGTTAACAAAGTTTCATATACTGGGTGGTTTGAAATTAGTTTTAATTTCTACTCTTATTTGATAAAAAAAAATTCTTTAATTTTGTGTCCTTTTGGACCTCGGATCTCGAATAAACTAAGTTTGGTTTTTGAAAATTGAATTTCTGTCACGAAATAGTAACTTTCTAGGAAGAGCTTCATACTCTCCGAACTCGTAAAGTAAGAATTTGATTATACATTTCACTTTTATGGGCTGCTACATGTTTTTTGAATGTAACTATTGCCTTGTAAAGGAGAAGTAAGATACTTTCTGAATAAATGAAGTGTCTGCTTGGGTTCTCTGAAGAATTTTTTTTTTGTTTTTATATTAATTATTTATTTTCATTGTTTCATTTCATAACAATATATTTGTAATTTATCTATTTCTATATGACTTAGCTGATGTTCCGTATAGGAAATTCATTGCAATGAAGATATTATTATCATTATATCAAAACACTTCAAACTGTCCTATAAGAATAATGACAATGGAACATAAATTTATTCACCGGATATTTTTCACCTATTCATGTGCAGCCGTTTTTGTAGTTTATTTGTTTGCTTTTTATTAGTTATGTCTTTCGATGTGCGTTTTTTCAGCTGAATTTATTTTTGGGTTAAATATTTGCTCCCATGATATTATACTCATCAGTGGAACTCCTCAATATTCAGCCGTGAATACGAATTTGCAACATCCAAATGTTGAGTTTCATGAGAATCCGATAACACAACACGAAAGTGCTTATTCCACGCGTACATACAAAATTGGACTGAACTCGATATTGCATGGTGGAGTAGCTTGTTAGTTCAAAAACACCACGAATCTACATAACTTGATATTCCATTTTAAAAAATATCTACATTGTGAATGAAACTTTCAAAGGTACTGTACTTTTTGTTTACGACTTTATTTCAGCTTATTTTGTATTATCCCTGTTATAAATGTTGTTGAATTGACACTAGCATTAGTATTTCTACTGTGAACATTTTTCATTTCAACTAATGGTGGACGATCGGGTTTGAGTGAAACTGCATTTTTATTAAGAATCATTGCTCCGATCGAATTTCCACACGACTACTTTTATTCAGGAAATTGTCCGGGTAACCTTGTTTTGTTAAAACATCGTAAGAAATCCCAGTCATTTCAAAGTTTTGGGGTGTGGACCATCGGGGGTGGTCCGTTCCCGACTTTGTAGCAAAACAACTGACTTTGAGGGCTCGTAACTTGGTAACGAAGGCTTTTAGGAACAAAAGTTTTATGAAGTACTTGTTGTGGCTGACAGGAGATTGAATTATGTACTCGATGAAATAATGTTTAATATTTCAAAAAAATAATAGTTTGACATCTCACATCTATTAATTGACATTAACTGACAAAACTGACAACTAAGACGACCTTTTGACTGAACTGAACAAAAAGGCAAAAGGCCATAAGTTACAACACTTCTCCCACGCTTGAATGAATAACTTTTGAAATGATTAAATTTGAATATGTTGAACAAAAACAAAAGAAAAAAAACATAACAGCTCAAGTCATTGAATGGATGATCTGAAGTTATCTTAAGTGGTCATGTAATCGCGAATTCTTTCAGATCGTCGAAATTTAGTTTGAGGTTCTTGAAGTAGTTGAAGTTCAGGCTGATTGTGTATGGATGAGATCAGGATGAGATATTCTGGAATGATGCATTGGACAAAGGGCATCCAGTTCGCAGCGGACTTTGCGATGTAGATAATTCTCAGCTGGTGTTGAACCATTTGCGAGGGGAGTTATTCGATAACGAAACAAGATCTCACGAATTTTCGTTTACATTCGAACAGGATCCTCTGACATAGGCTTTAGTTTTAATGTTAGCGTATAAACATTACGTTCGGCTAACCCGTTAGTTGCAGGATGTCCCGGAGCAATCAGTTTCTGGAAAATTCCTTTTAAGAGCAAAATTTTTTGAATTGTTCGCTCACAAAAATTGATGCGTTGTCAGATACCATTACAAAAGGATAGCCATGTGCAGAAAATATTTCTGAGAGCATGTCGATTGTTGAAGAGGAAGTTGGAGCTGAGCGGCAAATCTTCATCTTAGCCCATCGAGATTTTGTTTCCACGACGATAAGGTACCAAAATCCCTGGAATGGACCCGCATAATCAATATGTATTCGATCCCAATTATGTTGCGGTTCATCCCATGGGTGAACTTGGACTCTTGGTGGATTGGACTTCGTTTTTGAACAAGGCTCGCAGGATCGCCAGATGTTCAATATCCCTGTCAATTCCTTTCCAATACACATACCGGCGGGCAATCTGTTTCATTTTGCTTATGCCACTATGTGTTCGATGGAGCTCTTGAAGTATTGCATCTCTGAAAACACGTGGAACCACAATTCTTTGACCCTTGAAGAGGATGCCGTAGTCTAGTGTGTATTCAAGTGATAATTTAGGATTTGATTCCATTCGAACTTTAATATCTTTAAGCTCCTCATCGGTTGAAGTAGCGTCATGGATGGAATCAGAATTGAGAATTTCTGATGAAATTTGATTTATAGAATTCATAGAGATTTCTTGAATCTCATCATTGATGAGAATATCTCCAGATGGTTTGCTTTGTTTTACTGGAGCGCGCGAGAGGCAATCAGCGTTGATGTTTGATTCCCCAGTTTTGAAGACAACTTCATCATTGAAACCTGATAAAAAAGTTGCATATCTTAGCAAATGGCCAGAAGTCATTGGTGGAATTTTGGAGTATTTCTGGAAAATTCTGGTAAGTGGTTTGTTAATTGTTGTTCAGATGTAGTCAGTGAGCGTGAAGCGAATGCAATTAGTTTCTCTTCACCTTTGACTATATGCGATAGGACTCCCGGAATTCCATCCGGACTTGCATCACATGCTAGGAGAAGCGGAAGCAATAGATCATATGGTGTGAGGGTATGGTGTGAGGGTACGGTCACTTCAGAGGTCGTTTTTAAGCCTCAAGAAAGCAGCTTCACATGCGGCTGTCCAGTAGAATTTTGAATTTCTCTTGAGTAGTTGTCGAAGAGGATAGGTGATTGTAGAAATATTTGGCGGAACAGTGTAATTTTGATGCACAGATTTTGCAATCTTGTACTAGATGTTTATCACGACCGCACCGAATACAGAGACCTTTCAGTCCAAGTTCATCACAGTCAAGCATGGACTTGGATCGGGAACTTGAACGATGGTGGGTAAGTCGAGATATCGAACGTTGATGAAGTCGATTAGGAGTAGGACTGCCAGATGAAGAGTGAGTAGAAGAACAACTGGAAGATCTCTTCCGTATAGACACTTTATTGATGAACTCGCTGTGAGCGCCAGTGGACTTCCCTGAAATTTGTCGGCAATCAGATTTTGACGCCTCTAACGCTAATGCTTTCTTCACGACATCGTTGAAACTAAGGACATTTGACTGTAGTATTCGTTCTCTTATCGAGTTGTCATAGATTCCTCTAAGAAACTGTGCGCGGAGGAAGACGTCAGAAATAGATATCTTGCAGTCACAGGCGGATGGGATATCTATTTGTGTATTAAGAGCGCAAAGTGATATATTGTCGCAAGATTTTTTCTACAAACGCAGTTTTCAGAAAAACAAACACCAGATGCTTTATCCAACAAAAGTACATAACATAACAAACTTTCATTTTTACTCGAATATCGAACACAGTTTATAAATTCCTGATTAATATTAATTTAATTTATCATTGACTATACTAAAATTGAATGTACAATTGTGACACTCTTTAATTATTATTTCTGAATCTGATGGTCGATCAGCAGATCCATCTAACCCCCCGAATATTGGAAATCACGTCATGAATTTACCGTATTGTAATTTATATTTCTTTCTTGATTTCTCTGGTAGAAGATTCAAAGTAACAATTTTTATATTTTTCTGCTACATCAGGAGGAGTGTTTGATAATTCACTATCACTATCATCAATCATCATGCAGAAATACGTTGGAGAAGCGAGCGTTTTCGAAATATTTTTGCTCTAGAGTGCAAATGCTGTCACAAAATGACATTTCACGGAAAACGTCAACTTTGCGTTGAAATCTGAAAGCGTCAAAGGCTACTTTGTTGAGCGTTTGTATAAAAAATCACATTCAAGTGACTTTTGTCGAAGCAGTGTCACAAAATCAGCTATTGATTGATTTTCCTGCTGATACCTACGTTGATAGAAATAGATGCTGGGATACAACGATATTCTTTTTAGGCCATAAATGAGACTCTAATGTCGTCATCAGGTCATCGTATGGAACTTCTATGGGCTGTTTAGGAGCAACAAGGGCAGAAACCATATTGAAATGTGTAGCGCCAACTGAGTTGAGTAGAATCTGAAAAATTTTCAAAACATTGACGGTCATTTTTGAAATATTTTTTTTTTTCGGATCAAAATTTTCAAAAGGTTGAAGAAACGTAACGTTAACAGGTGTATTTGATTGATGGGTTTGAATCTTGATCCGTAACATTGTGTAGTGATGGCTGTCGTGTGAGTGTCTGTATCAATTGGGTCTGCTGCTGTTGTAAGGCAACCATAAATTGGGCAAATTGAGCTGGATCCATAACGGATCCATATCAAACCGTACGATAAGATGGTCGAATTGTCGAGTGGATTTGAAAAATTAGGCAGGATGAATTAAAAAAAAAAAAAAACGTCAAAAATCGTACAAACCCTGTCAGCTTGGAGTGGAAGAAATCCTTCGATACACTCACCACTGCACTGTTCAAGAATTCACCAATTCGTCTTTACCTTGTCGCCAATTTTGTTGTGGCTGACAGGGGATTGAATTATGTACTCAATGAAGTAATGTTTAATATTTCAGAAAAAGAATAGTTTGACATCTCACTTCTATTAATTGACAACTGACAAAACTGAAAACTGAGACTACCACTAGACTGAACTGAACAAAATGGCAAAAGGCCATGAGTTACAACAGTACTGGTGATATTTTGACCCCATCTATACATTCCAGAGAGGAAAAGAGGAAGTTCAGGGATACCCTGTATAGAAGAGTACTCAACGATCTTGTTTTTGGAATAATCGATAGAATCAGCTTCTCAATCTTATAATTTTACAATAAATAAGGACTTTGGGCAGTTGAATAGGTTTTTTGCTCCTGAAACAATTAAACTCATTAAAAAAATATGTTTGGCAACGATATTTCTAATCTGCTATATTGATGTTGAATGACAGGCTTTCTGTCCCAAGCTGATGAAAGACAGTTTCTGAGTTGACTTTCAAACCGTGCTGTCACTTTAAGACATAACAATTTCAATTTGAACAATTTTCAATAACATAAAATTTATTATTACCATTTCATTCGAAGATTATCGTGAAAATATATTGTAACTCTTCAAGACACGATGTGTTCCATCATTCGGCATTGAGTTTTCTTGACTTATTTTCGGGAAGACGAGAAGAATTATTTATTCACGTTCATTCCATCTCTTATCTCTCATCCCTCATTAGAACATATTTTTCTCTGATATAGCAAGTGCTTCCCTTTGCTGTCGTGCTTTAACCTTGCTGATCTTCATCATAAATGAGTTTTTTTATTGAATTCCTTTTAACAGAATTTATTGAGGGTTAGTATTTCTTTCGATGCCGGAGGTGAAATTATTTCATTCATCTCTGAATCGTCTCACTCTAATCATTTCTCACGGTTCAACATTGTTTCGTTTCGATTTTACTCATAACGAAATCAGAAATTACCAAGTTTCAACAAAACGAACTCCTCGATGTTCAAAAAAAACATTGACTGAATAAAACTAATTTTGTCGACCAGTTGTGAATTTCACACCAAATTGAAACGACAGGAACAGGATATTTCTGTGATGTTTTGGCTGTTTTCCTTTTTCCAATTCCACTTCAACACATATGAGATAGCATAACTGTCAAAATTATATGATGATGATGGTCGATTCATTTCATGAGTTCAATGCTATTTCAGTAGAAAGGATCCATAAAAATATTTTTACAAAAATAAATATTGGTGCAGGTAAAATACACACAAAGGGCTTCTATAAAAAGGATAATAACTTCTATAACTTCTTGACTCGATCGGTAAGGTAGTCATTAGACCTATTCAATGAAGAGACACGACCAGTTATTAGTTCGTCTCTGCGGAAACCTCGACAATAAGTAATTCATGTAGTATAAAAGTATATTTTTACGGCATTTTCAACTGCCCCAATAATTATATGTTCTCACACTGTATGTTTATTCGTCATTTTGCGGCCAATACAATGAAAGATTATTTACTATTGTATTGTAAATATGTTATTGATAGATATTTATGATAATTACATATCTCGAGACAGTATGATGCTGAAGAAACTGACGCACGTGTGTGTATGTGTGAGCGAAGTTGGTTTATTTTTAAACTGCCAAATACGAGTAACCACCAAATCAAAATATAAAATACGCAATCGCCTATTAAATTTCCAAACTGTAGGTATGTATAATTTGTAAACGAATTGAAGAACGATTCAGACATTGATATTCAATAAATTTCAGTAACGAATCCACATTTTTTATGAAAAGTTGCGATTAGTGAAATTTGCTATAACAGAAGTACTTATAATAATGATAATAATAATAATAATAATAATAATAATAATAATAATAATAATAAGCAGGGAAGGCCAACCATCATCCAAGGCCTTGGTGAGTTGCGACACCACTTTCCTGAGCTACCGGTGCAAAACCGGACCGGCAGCCATGGCGCATCCTGGAGGGAATGCTCATTCCCTCTGATGTCGGCCGTGGGTATACTGGGTTAACCCCCCGGTATACCCCACTACTCGGTTCAAGATGGACGAGAAAGAGGCCCCCACAACCGACCCCCTCGGATTAGGGGTCATAGGCAAGGTGGTGGGGCCCAGAACGATGGATTGCCACTGTATAACGACCGCAATGAAAACGGACGCTTTGAGTGGACGGATGAACTAAGGGACAGTCTTCTGCATTGCTATGAGAGCAGTGAGCCCGCCCGAAGAGGATACATGGCGAGAATGCATGCTTTGTGGTGTGAAATACACCCAGAGCATGCTGCCTTTTCCGCACAAAACCTAAGGGATTATGTATCCCACCTTCGGGTTCGAGGCTATGTTAGAGCCCCTCCTCAGCCGGTTAACGCTGTGGCAGAAGTGGCAGATATGCCACGCGTCGATCTGGCTGTAGAGGAGGCCCGCATCATACCACCAACGGAAGGCATCAGAACCCGCAGGGCGCTGCATAACACCAAGCCCCTGAAGCCACAACAACTGGCTCGGGTGGATGCGGAGATTCACGATGTCCTTGCAGAAGAGGCTGACATCTGGCAGATCAACTCTGCCGTGTATGACGCCGCTCAGGCCCTGTCCCAAACGGAGAGAAGGGATACCAACCCTCTGATTGGGAGGCATGAGCGACGCATTCACAAGATAGAAGCTAAGATCAGGTCAGCGAGACAACACGCGTCTCGTATCCAGTGTGTGGCGGACTACGTGGCGGCCAATAGGCCCTTCACGCCCGCAGTGCGGCGAATTGCCGCAAGTCTAAGACGAGCTCACCACACACTAAATCAAGGCGTGCTGTTAACCATCAAACAGCACTGTCTTGATAGGATACGAATGCTGGTGGCTGCAAAAAAGTCACTAGTGAGGCGGGCGAGAAGCATCGCGGAAAACATGAAGTTCCGCGATAAACCTTCTCGCCTATTCCAAGAGCCTCCACGTGTTATGGAAAACCCGCCGGCAGCTGATCGGGTAGAAACCTTCTGGAAGGGTATTTACGAGTTTCCGCAACCACTCAACGTAGATACTCCAGCCCTAGCGCAGTTCGAAGCTTTCTGCAGGAGGCTTCGTCAGCCTGAGCTCAATGAACTGCGCAATCCGATAACCCCGGAAGAAGTTCGACGGGCCCTCAAAGGCTCGAAGAATTTTGCTGCTCCAGGTCCTGATGGCCTGAATAATTATTGGTGGAAAAAATTACCAAGTACCCACCACCATCTAGCAAGAGTTTTCAACTCGTGGCTAGATGGGGAGCAGCAGATTCCGGATTGGTTTGTCGAGGGGCGAACCGTGCTAATCCCCAAAAACGGAGATTTATCTGATCCGAAGAACTACAGACCGATAACATGCTTGAACGCATGTTATAAGATGTTTACACGAATCTTGTACATGCGAATACTCTCCGCAGTTGAGCCGGTGCATGAACGGATATATGAGCAAAGAGGGTCAAAAAAGGGGGTCGCTGGCTGCAAGGAGAACCTGCTGATCGACAGATGCATCACGCAGGACTCCGTGCAGTATAAGCGTAACCTTTCAATGGCCTGGATCGATTATCGCAAGGCATTTGATACAACATCGCATGAACTCATCATGCATTTGCTCAGATGCCTTGCGGTACCCGATCAAATAGTGAGATGCATTGAACAGCTGATACCGCTCTGGAGGACTCGATTTACCATAACATCTGGTCAAGTCAAAGTCCAAACAGAGCAGGTTATCTTTAGAAGAGGCGTGTTTCAAGGAGACTCCCTCAGCCCTCTTCTCTTCTGCATCTCACTACTGCCATTGTCCGTTGCACTACGGAAATCCCGCGGATACAACTGCGGCACCCCCAGCAACCGGAGGCATAAGGTCACCCATCTGTTTTACATGGATGACCTTAAACTTTATGCCTCCGGAGAAAAGGACCTTCACCAGTCCTTAAGGGTGGTGCAAGAGTACACGCATGCTGTCGGAATGGAGTTTGGGATAGACAAATGTGCCACGGTTCATCTCAAAAGAGGACGATGCGAGGAATACGGAGAGGACGTTCAGCTCGTAGACGGAAGCATCCTACACCATCTGGATGCCGGAGAGACGTATACCTACCTAGGGGTGGAACAACGCCACACCCAAGAGGTAGCTACTGTCAAAAGCTCTCTCCGCGGCAAGTATCAGCACAAACTCCGACAGATCTGGTCTTCAGAACTGTCGGGGAAGAACAAAGTTGCTGCAACTAATATGCTTGATGTTCCGATTCTACTTTACTCCTTTGGAGTAATGAAATGGACTCAGGAAGAGCTGCGACAACTCGACGTAAAAACTCGCAAAATGATGCATCTTCATAGAAGCTTGCATCCTAAATCGTCTGTTCCACGGTTATACTTCCCCAGACAACGGGGAGGCCGTGGACTTTTGAGTTTGGAGTGTCTACATAACAGAATGGTACTGGATGGAGCCTGTAAAGTCATCAGGAGTTCAGATCCCCTTCTCTGCTTGGTATGTGATCATGAAAAGGCAGGGATTGGAGCATTTCTTTTCAAGGCAGCAACCCGTGCAGCCAATGAACTCGATCTCGTATTCGACACTGAACGGACAAACCCAAACTCTATCACCGAGTTGGAACCCGTTCAGCAAAAAGCCCACGTAAAAGCTGCGGAGTGTGAGAGGCTCCTGCAGCTACATAAGGATAAGCCGATGCATGGGGTCTTCTTCAAGAACATTGAAGACCTAGGCTTATCCAGAGACCTGACCTTCTCGTTTCTCAGGTCAAGTGGGCTGAAGTCGGAGACCGAGGGATTCATAATGGCCTGCCAGGATGGTGTCTTCAACACTCTCGTCTACCGCAGTCGCGTGATGGGTATAGAGGTCCCTGACACTAGATGCAGAGCGTGTCGTGGGGCAGCTGAGACCATAATGCATTTGCTGTCAGCTTGTCCAGCTTATGCGGTCTCAGCCTATATCCACAGACATAACGCGGCCCTACGAGTGTTGTACTACCATCTACGACACTCGTACGGTGTAGACGAGACACCAGTGTTGCCTTATGCTCCGGGGGATATTGAGTCCGTGGTGGTGAATGAGAAGTGCCGAATCTATTGGAACTATTCATTCCCCACCCTCAGGCAAATACAAGCCAATAAGCCTGATGTAGTACTCCTCGACCATCAAAGTAGGACGATTTTCGTCATTGAGTTTTCAGCTCCTGGCGAAACGAACATCGTCCGAAAAGAGGAGGAAAAATGGACTAAATATCGAGATCTTCTCTTTGAACTCCGCAGGCTTTTCCCAAACCATTCTGTCAAGATGGTGGTTCTGATAATAGGGGTCCTTGGTGGAATGATGGACACACTGCTCTCAAACCTAAAAATCATACCGGCTTGCCGTGACATGGCAGAAATCCTAGCCGGGCGAATGCAGAAGGCCGTAATTCTTGGTTCACTCCGCCTACTCAGGGCACATGATTCTCGGACCCAGTAATCACTTACCCCATGGACGTGGGGAGTGTTTACTGGGGTTAATGACACGCCAGCGCGCCCTCCGGAAGTGTCGGAGCTCCGGAGACAGGGCCTGACTGGGTAATTCCTAACGGAAAAAAAAAAAAATAATAATAATAATAATAAGCAGGGAGGGCCAACCACCATCCAAGGCCTTGGTGAGTTGCGACACCACTTTCCTGAGCAACTGGTGCAAAACCGGACCGGCAGCCATGGCGCACTCTGGATGGAATGCTCATTCCTTCTGATGTCGGCCGTGGGTATACTATGCTAACCCACCGGTATACCCGACTACTCGGTTCTAGACGTACGAGAAAGAGGCCCCCACAATCGACCCCTTCGGATGAGGGGTCATAGGCAAGGTGATCTGCCAAACAATGACAACCGCAACGACAACGAACGCTTTGAGTGGACGGATGAACTAAGGGACAGTCTTCTGCATGGCTATGAGAGCAGTGAGCCCGCTCGAAGAGGATACATGGTGAGAATGCATGCTCTGTGGTGTGCAGCACACCCAGAGCATGCTGCCTTTCCCTCACAAAATCTGAGGGATTATGTATCCCACCTTCGGGTTCGAGGCTACGTAATAACCCCTCATCAGCCTGTTAACGCAGTGGCAGATATGCCACATGTTGACTTGGCTGTAGAGGAGGCCCGCATCATACCACCAATGGAAGGTATCAGAACTCGCAGAGCGCTTCATAACACCAAGCCCCTGAAGCCACAACAACTGGCAAGGGTGGATGCGGAGATTCACGATGTCCTTTCAGAAGAGACTGGCATCTGGCAGATCAACTCTGCCGTGTATGGCGCCGCTCAGGCTCTGTCCCAAGCGGAGAGGAGGGATACCACCCCTCTGATTGGGAGGCACGAGCGACGCATTCACAAGATAGAAGCTAAGATCAGGTCGGCGAGACAACACGCGTCTCGTATCCAGTGTGTGGTGGTCAATAGGCCCTTCACGCCCGCAGTGCGGCGAATTGCTGCAAATTTAAGACGAACTCACCACACACTAAATCAAGGCGTGCTGTTTACCATCAAACAGCACTGTCTTGATAGGATACGAATGCTGATGGCTGCAAAAAAGTCACTGGTGAGGCGGGCGAGGAGCATCGCGGAAAACATGAAGTTCCGTGATAAACCTTCTCGTCTATTCCAAGAGCCTCCACGTGTTGTGGATAACCCGCCGGTGGCTGATCAGGTAGAAACCTTCTGGAAGAACATTCATGAGTTTCCGCAACCACTCAACGTAGATACTCCAGCCCTAGCGCAGTTCGAAGCCTTCTGCAGGAGGCTTCGTCAGCCTGAGCTCAATGAACTGCGCAATCCGATAACCCCGGAAGAAGTTCGACGGGTCTATAACCCAGGTAGCACCTAATATTGGCTGAATCTTGATTTCATATTGGGCCAATATTGATATATTGTAAATTTAAAAATGATATTGATCCAATATGGATTAATATTGGAAATACAATATCACATTAAAAATATTGGGTGAATATTGGCTCAACCGATTCTGACTATAGATTGGCACGGTAATATTGGGTCCATATTGTTTGAATAATTTTTACCAATATCGATAAAACAATATTATATATATATATATATATATATATATATATATATATATATATATTTTTTCAATATCTAGAATAAATATTGCAATTCCAATATTCCCCTCATATCGATTCTAGGAATAAAAACAATATTGTGTATCCAAGTTTGATAACATACTGGTCGAATATTATTTTACAAATATTCAACAAAAAATTATTACCCATATTGAGTTAATATTATTTGAATAATCTTTACCAATATTGATAACATAATATTGTCTATACATTGTTTTCAACATGTATAATAAATGTTGCAATCCCAATATTCCTCTCATATCGATTCTAAGAATAAAACCAATATTGTGTATCCAAGTTTGAAAACATATTAGTTGAATATTTTTTCACCAATGTCCAAAAAATCATTATTCTCTATGTTGTCTCGATATTGGTTGAATAATTTTCGCCAATATGGAAGTAATTATATTGATACAACATTACGAAGAAATTCTATTACCAATATTTTAATTTGAATATTGATCGAATATTCAAAAAACAATATTGAAATGAATTATATTAATACCTGTGCAACAAACCGCTAGAGGGCTCTGGATATAAAACATCAACTGAAACCTAAGGAAATATATAAAGTACTTTTCACAACTTGTTTTAAGACAGTTCACTCAGTAGTTATGACGACCATAATGCAGACAGACTCTGTTGACTTCTTTATTGAAGTAAAACTGTAATTGTAGAAGTTCCGAGTCATTACACATTTTTATGAAATAATTTATTTTCAATATTCTGCCAATATATCCAAAACGATATTGTACCAATATTACTTCAGAATATCCCACCAATATTATTTTTATAATGTCCAAACAATATTGGACCAACATCACCAAATGTTTTTATTTTTTTATCGCCAATATAACGTTTTAATATTTTGCCAATATAAGTGTACCAATATCGCAGAATATTTTGAGGCCAATATTGTTTCTAGAATATTTCGGCAATATTACACAAGTAATATCGAACCAATATCGCCGAATGTTCACATTTTTTTTCTCGCCAATATTGCATTCGAATATTTTGCCAATATTTTCATAATATTGTACCAATATTGTTCCAATATGAGTGTGCTACCTGGGAAGGCTCTAAGAACTTTGCTGCTCCAGGCCTAAATAACTATTGGTGGAAAAAATTTCCATGTACCCACCACCATCTAGCAAGAGTTTTCAACTCATGGCTTGATGGGAAGCAGCAGATTTCGGATTGGTTTGTCGAGGGGCGAACTGTGCTAATCCCCAAAAACGGAGATTTGTCCGATCCGAAAAACTACGGACCGATAACATGCTTGAACGCAAGTTATAAGATGTTTACACGCATCTTATACATGCGAATACTCTCCGCAGTTGAACCGGTGTATGAACGGATATATGAGCAAAGAGGGTGAAAGGAGGGGGTCGCTGGCTGCAAGGAGAACCTGCTGATCGACAGATGCATCACGCAGGACTCCGTGCAGTATAAGCGTAACCTTTCAATGGCCTGGATCGATTATCGCAAGGCATTTCATACAACATCGCATGAGCTCATCATGCATTTGCTCAGATGCCTTGTGGTACCCGATCAAATAGTGAGATGCATAACATCTGGTCAAGTCAGAGTCCAAACAGAGCAGGTGATCTTTAGAAGGGGCGTGTTTCAGGGAGACTCCCTCAGTCCTCTTCTCTTCTGCATCTCACTACTGCCATTGTCCGTTGCACTACGGAAAACCCGCGGATACAACTGCGGCACTCCCAGCAACCAGAGGCATAAGGTTACCCATCGGTTTTACATGGATGACGTTAAACTTTATGCCTCCGGAGAGAAGGACCTTCATCAGTCCTTAAAGGTGGTGCAAGAGTACACGCATGCTATCAGAATGGAGTTTGGGATCGACAAATGTGCCACGGTTCATTTCAAAAGAGGACGATGCGAGGAATACGGAGAGGACGAAGCATCCTACGTCATCTGGATGCCGGAGAGACGTATACCTACCTAGGGGTGGAACAACGCCACACCCAAGAGGTAGCTACTGTCAAAAACTCTCTCCGCGGCAAGTATCAGCACAAACTCCGACAGATCTGGTCAACAGAACTGTCGGGGAAGAACAAAGTTGCTGCAACTAATATGCTTGCCGTTTCGATTCTACTCTACTCCTTTGGAGTAATGAAATGGACACAGGAAGAGCTGCGACAACTTGACGTAAAAACTCGCAAAATGATACAGCTTCATAGGAGCTTGCATCCTAAATCGTCTGTTCCACGGTTATACTTCCCCAGACAGCGGGGAGGCCGTGAACTTTTGAGTTTGGAGTATCTACACAACAGAATGGTACTGGATGGAGCCTATAAAGTCATCAGGAGTTCAGATCCCCTTCTCTGCTTGGTATGCGATTATGAAAAAGCAGGGATTGGAGCATTTCTTTTCAAGGCAGCAACCAGTGCAGCCGATGAACTCGGTCTCGTATTCGACACTGAACGGACGAACCCGAACTCTATCACCGAGTTGGAACCCGTTCAGCAAAAAGCCCACGTCAAAGCTGTGGAGTGTGACAGGCTCCTACAGCTACATAAGGATAAGCCAATGCATGGGGTCTTCTTCAAGAACATTAAAGACCTTGGCTTATCCAGAAACCTGACATTC
Organism: Chrysolina americana; assembly: GCA_958502065.1. Lineage (NCBI taxonomy): Eukaryota > Metazoa > Arthropoda > Insecta > Coleoptera > Chrysomelidae > Chrysolina > Chrysolina americana. The sequence goes on along the minus strand of OY293414.1, from coordinate 37,466,343 downwards.
GCTTTTCTCAGGGCAAGTGGGCTGAAGTTGGAAACCGAGGGATTCATAATGGCCTGCCAGGATGGTGTCTTCAACACCCCCGTCTACCGTAGTCGCGTGATGGGTATAGAGGTCCCTGACACTAGATGCAGAGCGTGTCGTGGGGCAGCTGAGACCATAATGCATTTGCTGCCAGCTTGTTCAGCTTATGCGGTCTCAGCCTATATCCACAGGCATAACGCGGCCCTACGAGTGTTGTACCACTATCTACGACACTTGTACGGTGTAGACGAGACACCGGTGTTGCCTTATGCTCCGGGGGATATTGAGTCCGTTGTGGAGATTGAGAAGTGCCGAATCTATTGGAACTACACATTCCCCACCCTCAGGCAAATACAAGCCAATAAGCCTGATGTAGTCCTCCTTGACCATCAAAGTTGGACGATTTTCGTCATTGAGTTTTCAGCTCCTGGTGAAACGAACATCGTCCGAAAAGAGGAGGAAAAACGGACCTAATATCGAGATCTTCTCTTTGAACTCCGCAGGCTTTATCCAAACCATTCTGTCAAGATGGTGGTTCTGATAATAGGGGTCCTTGGTGGAATGATGGACACGCTGCTCTCAAATCTGAAAATCATACCGGCATGCCGTGATGCGGCAGAAAACCTAGCCGAAAGAATGCAGAAGGCCGTTATTCTTGGTTCACTCCGTTTACTCAGGGCACATGATTCTCGGACCCAGTAATCACTCACCCCACGGACGTGGGGAGTGTTTGCTGGGGTTAATGATACACCAGCGCGCCCTCCGGTAGTATCGGAGCTCCGGAGACAGGGCCTAAATGAATTAAAAAAAACGTCTTCATTACGTCCAATCGTACGTTACACTTTTCATTACAATATTTACTGTAAATTGATTGGGAATAAAAGGCGGAGTTCAATTTTTGTGGCTTGAGACCACCTTATGTTGTTTTTGTACTCGAACTAGTTACCTATGATGTCAATGGGCTCAACTCAATTAAATGACTAATTCTCTAGATACGAATGAGTGCATTCACAAGTTTGTTACATGTTTCAGCAAAACATTAGTGAATATGAACTATTAAAAATATTGATTGATGGATTTACGGGATAATTCACAAATGTATGACGGTAGTTAGTTCGCATGATGTAATTTTAACAAAAAATATCGCACAGTACACATTTTTTATTCAGGGTGTTTTATAGAAGGACCCACAACATACAATCATTATTTAAAGAATAAAATTCAAAACTTTCTAACTGATTTGTTTGAAAAAGATATCGCTGACCCATGCGTCATCAATTTAGGATCGAAGAAATCACGCACCATCTATCGAACATCTCTTTCTATCAAAAATTCATTAACATTTGTCTTCTAAGCTAAGATTAAAATTTGAAACAGTGAAAAGAGATAACCATAAAACCGACAGTGTTTTACATTTCAACTAAACTTGCCAAACATTGTATTGACTAGCGTAGTGCTTAGTACCATCAATTGCGTCATTGTTTTCTATTATTGGGGTATTGTTTGTCGCCAGTTTTACTTTGTTTTGCAGCCGAATATATTATAAAAACTGCATTTTTCAAAGCTAAACGTCTCTTGGAATCATTACTTCCAAAGTTAGTAGGTACCATAAATACAATGTATTTTATTCACAAATACCTACTCTTTAAAATTTCCATTTTGTGACTATAATCTCGTACTGCCGGGATATTCACACACCAGTTATTCAAAGTGTATTTTAGAGAGTTGCAGATGCACTTAAAATATCTCGAAAAACGGTGTACATCAAAATAAGAAACGAAAAAGAACCCATTCCATCAACACACACAGAATCACTCATTGAAAAACGGTATGAATGAAAAAAGCTCGTTTGTGAGATTGTTAATGAATCCATTATCATAAACATTGGTGACAGTTCTGAATCGGAAAGTGATTAAATATATTAATTTTGTTTGTCCTTCTATAACTGGACATAGTTCTACATGCTCGCTATACATAAATAAATGTATGAATACATTTTTTGTTAATCATGTGTTCAGTATTTCATTACCAAATATATTTCAACTGGTGTATTTTTACTTCTAAGATATTTATTTATTTATCATTGAACAGTGTGTCCTTGCATCCATGCACGAATAGGTAATTGAAAAAGTTTGAATACCTAAGTCTAGAAGATTCATTTTCTGAATTTTAGTCATGTTTGAATGAAAACTCATTTTTTGATATCGAAGAATGCCTAGCTCTCTGGACAACTTTTTTCGTTAACTGTTACATCTACAGAAATTGCAATAATGTGGTTATTTCATTCACACATTGCTACACCAATGAAATTAAATTTCATGACTGAAGTCACATGATTTGTGATATGAGCGGCTATTTAGGTAAACAACCGGATATTTAGGTAAACACGGCTATTCATGTTATCTCCGATTCCTGAATGAGCCCTTTGTCCCGGAATTGCGTCATATATACACTATAAACATTGCATCAGCTACTACGCAGAAGATAGAGGATATTCCTCAGCACATTTGAAAGTCTTCGTGGAATAACAGAAACTACGCAGTATCCAGTCAGCATTCCTGAACCTATAAAGTCGAGGAGACCGGGTTCAAGTCGTTCAAGTCTTTCCAGTCTTCAAACCAAGTAGTTCAGTAGATTTAAATCAATACGAGTTTTAAACCATTATAAGTTCGCATGTAAAGTTCAATATTTCCATATTGTAATAAATGTGAATGAAGTCTGTTTTTGAAAACTCAAACCAAAGAAGACTGATTTAACAAATTGGCGCAGTCGTGCGGATCTCGAAAACGCTGTGATCCAACGAAGAAACAGCGGTAGTCTTCAGACTTCCAACGAGTCCAAGAACCGCAAAGCAGAACCCAGTGGACAAGACGGTCTCTTCAACAACAAGAAACCCGCATAAGTCGTCGAACGTTGCTCACCTCGTCGTGAAGAAATCACCTCTTGGAACCCGCGTAAGTCGTCGAACGCTGCTCATCCTGTTGGAGCTAGAGCTTTATGAAGTAGGACTTCATCTTTCCACAACCCCCGGAGACAACAAGAAAAAGAAAAAAGAAACAAGAAGAAAGAAGAAGCAAGCCACCCAGAGCTTAGGAAGCTCAACCAACCAGCATTAGACGTAGGAAACTCATTGTAAGTACCACATCGAATCATCAATCATTTTGTATTTTGATATTTTTCTAAATTTGATTTAACCTTGTTATCCCAAAATTTACCCAAAATGTCACATCATAGTTCAAATGAAAGCTTACATAATGAACGCGAATTACCATTAGAACCGTATAAACTTTCCGAAATATTCTCTATAATTCCAGAATATGATGGTGATTCAATTTCGCTTGGAAATTTTCTTAACGCCTTTGACCATGCGCAAGCTATGGCAATAGACCAACAAAAATTACTTTTAACTATTCACATTAGAAACAAACTCAGAGGAAAAGCTGCTCAATTGATAAATTCCAGAAATCCAGAAAATTATCAAGAGATCAAAATTTTATTAAATTCTCACTTTGGTGATTCCCGTGACTTAACATCTTTGATACAGGATTTGCAAAGAATAAGGCAAGCAAATGGAGAAAATGCACTGACGTTTTTCTCAAGACTTCAAAGTCATAGCGCGAAAATGTATTCGTGTATACAAAGATCTATGTTAACAAACGCACAGAAAAACGCACAGTCTCAACTAATTGAAAATATGGTTTTAAATACCTTATTAACAGGCCTCGAACCCAAAATCGGTCAAATTATTCGAGCTAGCAATCCAAACAGTATGCTAGAAGCTTCAGTTAGAATAAAGCGTGAGATACAGCTCTCATACTTTGAAAATCAAAAATCAATCAATCGTTCATCACAACCTCAAAGTTCAAGAACAAATCATAATACAAGACCACAAATAAATCGACCAAATAATTTCCAAAGGAATTATTTCCAACCCCAAATGAGTCAACCCCAAATGAGTCAACCTCAAATAAGACCAAATATGTTCCAAAATCAATATCCAAATCGAAATTTCCGAAATCAAAATTTTCAAAGACAAGCAAATCCTCAAATGCAACAACGCGGACAATATTTTCAAACAAATAGACCCACAGTAATCAAGAATATCCCTCAATGGAATTTAAATGCGAATAAAACCCATTTATTAGATCATGAGTACGATTCATTATGCTCAAATACAGATTTTGAGTATCAAAACGAAAATATTTATGAATATTCAGACAAAGGAAACGAGACATTCTATGATGAGAAAGATTATTTTCCGGAACATCAAGATTTTGAACATCAGCAATATGAACAAATATCAAATGAAAATTTTGACTATGAAGTAGAACAACTTCAAACGGATTTTCACAATTTTCTGTCACTAGACAACCCACCTATCAGTACAACTACCAATCCATGTACGACACAATTAATGAATACCAATCCCCAATCTCGACAAACCCTATATGCAGACAATCTAATTATAGAACAACAATGTCCAACTCAATAGATTCCTCCTGCAATCGAAATAAAAGCGAATCTCGCAGCGCTAATCAAAACTCGCGAATTCAAGCCAGAGAAAACAATACCCACTATGAACGACCTCAAGACAGATCAGCAATTTCTATAACATCCAATTGTAGCGATTTGTATTATTTAATCAGCCCAGCTAATTTTTAAATATTAATTGACACAGGTGCAGGTATCTAGATTTTTAAAAGGAAAACAGCTGAAAATTATACAAAGAGATTTACAGAAAGTATACCAGTTATAGGAGTTACAGATGGAAAAGTAATGGTAAAAGAGTCAGTTTTAATACCATTTGGCACAGAAGAAAAACCAGTTTGGCATAAAGTTTACGTACACGATTTAGATATCGAATTTGACGGAATTTTAGGTAGTAGATATTGGTAATCAAGTTTTAATTTTGAATTATAAAACCTTCCCTTTATATTCAGCCCGGAAAACACTTGCTGGAACATCAGTAAAAATAAATAATGAACAAAAAATTCAAGGAAACTTACAGGAAAAGTTCAGTACACAAAATCTCGAAAATAAAATAACAATCGAACCAAGAGTTGAAAAAGTTTATAAATTAAAATTAAGAAATACAGAAGCTATACTGTTAGCTACTGAAAAAGAGAAAGTTAAACTTCCAAATGCCCTAGTCAAAATTAACGAAAAAGGAGAATTTTTAGTAACCGTTCTAAATGTAAATGCAATTGAAAAATCTATTGATTTTAATGACTTACAATTTGAAGAATATTATGGAAATGAAGTTGACATTGAAACAGAAAACATACAATCAATTCGTCCAGAGAAAATAAAGAATTTACTTCGTCTAAAACATCTTAATGAAGAAGAGAAAGAACTAATTGAGACCTTATGTTTAGAATTCACAGACATATTTTATTCAGAAGGTGATCCTTTAACTTTCACAAGTGAAATTAAACATACAGTGAAACTGAAAGATGGTGCACAACCCGTTTCAACAAAATCTTATAGATATCTACACGTACATAAAGAAGAAGTGAAGTCACAAATTTCAAAATTATTAGAACAAAATATAATTAGACCCTCAATTTCACCATGGTCAGCCCCAGTTTGGGTCGTACCGAAAAAACTTGACGCATCAGGAATACAAAAATGGCGTGTAGTAATTGACTATCGGAAATTAAATGAACTAACTATTGATGATAAATATCCTTTGCCCAATATATCAGATTTATTAGACCAACTCGGAAAATGTCAATATTTTACCACCCTTGATCTAGCCTCAGGTTTTCATCAAATTGAAATGCATCCTAACGACATAGAAAAAACCGCCTTTTCTGTTGAAAATGGTTTATACGAATTTCTCAGAATGCCTTTCGGAATGAAAAACTCTCCTAGTACTCTCCAAAGAATTTTAGATCATATTCTAACCGGACTTAGAAACGAGAGATGTTTGGTATATATGGATGATATAATTATTTATTCCTCGACTATAGATGAACACATATTTAACTTAAAACTTGTTTTTAAGAGATTAAGAAGTGCAAATTTGAAAATACAACCTGACAAATGTGAATTTTTGAGACAAGAAGTCGCCTATCTAGGACATGTTACTACTAAAGTGAAACCAAATCCAGCAAAAGTTGATTGTATAATTAATTTCCCAGAACCAGCCAACCCAAAAGAAATTTCTAGGACTTGCAGGTTATTATAGAAAATTTATTCCAAATTTTTCAAAAATTTCTGAACCCATTGCAAGATTATTACAGAAAGATGTATCTTTCCATTTTGATGAAGAATGCAAAAAATCCTTCCAAGAATTGAAAAAAGCCTTGACTTCAACCCCTATTTTCATTTATCCAAATTTTGATGAACCTTTTATCTTGACAACCGATGCAATCTCATTTGCAATTGGATCCGTATTATCCCAAGGACCAATAGGAAAAGACTTACCTATTGCCTATGCATCTAGAACATTATGTCCCGCTGAAACAAAATATTCAACTATTGAACGAGAACTTTTATCCATGGTATGGTCAGTTAAACATTTTAGACCCTATCTTTATGGTAGAGAATTTAAAGTTATAGTAGACCATCGACCACTAACATGGTAATTCTCAATAAAAGACCCTGGTAGTAGACTAGCCAGATGGCGTTTGAAATTAGAGGAATACCAATTCGAAGTTATTTATCGACCCGGAAAAATTCATAAGAACGCAGACGCTTTATCTAGAATCAGAATGAATCATTTTGATGATTGTAGCAAAGTCTTATCAAATATTTTGATGGCAAATGATAATCTTGAAGAACATGATATTTCAGATACAGAGACTGAAGTAGCTCAATAAACTGTATTAGAAGAATTAACAAACTTTTCTAGACTTTTTAAAATCAAATCTTTAATTGATTACTCAAAATTTAAATTCATCAATGATCAATTACTAGACAAAAGTCATAAAGACATTGTTATTTTTCCACAAAACAGAAAATCAACACCATTACATGATAAAATATTTGACGATATATTTGAAGAAGATATAGATTTTTATCCAAATAAAATAAATATTGTTTCCAGTAGAACTGTAAAAGATCGGAAATATTATTTGATATTAGTACCTTTTGAACCTGAAGATGCAATTGAATACATGTTCAGTTCCTTATATCGATGCCAAGACACATTTCAACCTTCAAAAACGTATTATGTCGAAAATAATGTCGATCTACCTATTCAAGAAATGCTTTCATATATCTTAGCAGATAAAGAGAATATTAAATTCGAAATATGTCAAGACGTAGTTCGAACCCCCAATGAAAATGAAACACCAATAATATTAGATCAATATCACAATGGTGAAAAGAATTTGCATCGTGGAATAAATGAAACTTTGAGAAGAATAAGAGAAAAATATAATTGGACAGGCATCACAAAAGATGTTGAAAATTTCATTAAAGCTTGTGAAATTTGTCGAAAAGCAAATATATGTCGACAAAATTTACAGAATCCTCTTGTTATACCAGAAACTCCCAAAACAGCTTTTGAAAGAGTAAATGTTGATATTTTAGAAATTCCAGTACAAAATTATATTCTCACACTGAGATGCGAATTAACTAAATTCACCCAAGCATATCCAATACCTGACAAAACCGCAAAATCAGTCGCTAATACTTTACTTGTATTTTTCCAACATTATGGAACTCCACTTAGAATCCACGTAGATTCAGGTAAGGAGTTTAATAATCACATCGTAAAAGACCTTTGTACAGTATTCGACATAAAGATTACAATTTCTAGTGTAGACCATCCACAATCAAATGGTTCTCTAGAGAGATTTCATGCCACTCTTGTCGAAATTTTACGAGTTCATAAGATAGAAAATCCTAATGAACATCCCCTGTCAATTTTACCCCTTGCTGTTATTGCTTATAACAACAGTAAAAATAAAACCCATGGATTCAGTCCTTATGAGTTGATATTTGGACACACTTCAGGTAGACCCCCTGAAACTACATATAATCAAAAAGATCTTTTAACCAAATATATAAGAGATCTTAATAATAGAATGGAATATTATTATAAAGTAGCTCGTGAAAATACTGAAAGGAAAAAACAAAATGCGAAAAAACGATTTGTCGAAAATATCCATCACGAAACTCGATCTTTCAAAATTGGAGATAAAGTCTTTGTTAAAGAATCTCAAATAAAGAATAAATTAGAAAATAAATTTAATGGACCTTTCGAAATTATCGAAGTGTTTCAACATTCAGCCATGCTTAAGAATCTTAAAACAAATCAAAATTCAAAAGTAAATTTTGATAGACTGAAACTATGTTTTGTTTCAGATCAGGAAAATGACTCTTCTCCTGTTAGCAGTCATCCACATTGTTAACGCTCAGTGTAAGTTAACACCTATTAATAACTCAGTAGGAGTATATTACCATGAACAAGGTGATATTAAAATTTCAAATGAAAAATGGACTTTATTAGTAGTAAAAGATATGGCACAAGTAAAAGAAGCTATTGATCATAATGCAAGAATATTAAATGACTTGATTGAACTTACAGAAACCAACAACCCGAGAATTAAATATTTTAATGGTGAAATCAGTACGCATAGGTATTAGTCTGTTGAATAAAATTGCTCATCAAGTAGAGGAAAAGTATTACAAATCTCAAGTTGATTCGAATGATTATAACAAAAGATATAAAAGAGGTTTAATAAATGGCGCTGGATCAATTTGGAAAGCCCTTACCGGAAATTTAGATGCCAGTGACGGTGAATACTTTAACGATTGTATTAACAAAATATACAGGGATGAACACCAAATTGAAAATTTACTCAAGAACCAAATTTCAGTTACAACTTCTGTAATAAAAGAATTTAATAGTAACATTCAACAATTGCAAGTAGATGAAGAAACATTTAATGAAGATATAAAACAAATTGAAACTTCAATTTATGATCTTTCAGACCATTTAGCAATGGTTGATGCAAAGTTGAAAACCATCGAAATCTGTGAACAACTATTGGAAAGTTATACATTTTTGGAAAATTATTTGAATGACATTCTCAATGCAATTACGTTTGCTAGACTACATATTATCCATACTTCAATAATTAAACCCAATGATTTAGTATCATCTCTTCAAGAAATAACACAAACAATTCAAAAGAATTATTTACCTTTACCCGCGAAACTTTCATCAGTATCTAAATACTTAGATATTATTGAATTACAAGCTTTTCAAGCAGATTCAAGGATAATTTTTGTATTGAAAATTCCCTTAGTTGAACCTGAAATCTATACTGTTTACCGATTGTACCCCATTCCTATCCTAGATAACAGAACAGGGTTACATCATATTTTACCAACAAATAAAAATTATATTGCAAAAGATGATGATTCTATGATGTACACTGCTTTTCAAAATTTAGATCAGTGTAAGTTACTTTTATATAATTTTCATATATGTGAAAATGTTATTTCTTATCCAATTGATAGCAAAGCAATTTGTGAAGCTCAAATTTTGAGACCATTACTAGAACTTCCTAGAATGTGTTCAACTTCCTTACTTTTTGCAGAAGATTATAATGTTTTTGAAATTCAACAGAATACTTGGTTAATAACTGTATCAGATCCTTTGGCTGTTACAATTAATTGTCAAAAACAAGATATTGTCACAAAAATAATTAAAACGAATTCAATTTTGAAACTGGAACCTAATTGTAATTCATTTATTGAAAATTCAAGAGTATATGCAAAATACTTTGTTACTCAAGAAAAGAATATTACTTATAAAAGTTATCCAATTTTGATTCCATATCAATGTTGCAGTGATGTACCAAATAAAGAAAATCTTCCAAAATTAAAGCCTTTGAAATTGAGCAAATTAAATGTTGATAATTTAAACATTGCTCAACATAAATTAAATCAATATTCTGACCAACTTGATCAAATTATTAATGAACCCTTTGTGAGGAAACATGTTTCATGGTTTATGATTCTCACAATTGTAATAATTGTCATTGTAATTTTACTTTACATATTTTGTAAATGCAAAAATAGACGTTCAGTGAAAATTGGAATTATGACATCAAGAGATGATCCACCTCCACCACCTCCAAGAACAGGAAGAACTTTTGCATCCCTTCGAAGATTGTTACTTTTAAAAAGAAGACCAAGTATCCACTTAGATGAAAGAGAAGAAGAAAGTATAGAATTGAACTCCAATAAATCATTAGCTTGATGTGAAAGTTGCAGCACCGCATCAACTTTCTTTTCAAGGGGGGAGTTGTTATATCCGATTCCTGAATGAGCCCTTTGTCCCGGAATTGCGTCGTACACTATAAACATTGCATCAGCTACTACGCAGAAGATAGAGGATATTCCTCAGCACATTTGAAGGTCTTCGTGGAATAACAGAAAATACGCAGTATCCAGTCAGCATTCCTGAACCTATAAAGTCGAGGAGACCGGGTTCAAGTCGTTCAAGTCTTTCCAGTCTTCAAACCAAGTAGTTTAGTAGATTTGAATCAATACGAGTTTTAAACCATTATAATTTCGCATGTAAAGTTCAATATTTCCATATTGTAATAAAAGTGAATAAAGTCTGCTTTTAAAAACTCAAACCAAAGAAGAGTTATTTAACATTCATGTAAACAAAGATTTCTTTTGTTTGTATAAGTGTCAAACGTTGACAACTCAGTCGCTCAAAATTGAGATGTCTCGTTATGACAGAAATCAATGCATATATAAGCAAATCCATACCAGAAAATACCGTGAAGAGTAAAGAGTATATGAACGAGTATATTCGAATGATTTTATACTGTTCATGAAATAATCTTCCTGAATATCACTCGACCATGACAAATAGAGACTGTTATTTTCTTTAATTCATCTCGAGTAACTTGTATTTTGAGACAATTCAATTCGACCATATGAACATCAATAATCAAAGAATAACTCAGAATATTAATGTTCATATGGTCTCATTAAATTGTCAAAATACAAGGTTCTCTCGATAGAATTATGAAGAAAATAAATAATAGTCGGCTATTTGTCATGGTCGTGGGATATTACCTACGATAAAATTAGTATTTGATGGATTTGCGTCAAACGGCTGCGGAGGTATGGATAAAAAAACTTCCTTATATGAGTGTAACTGAAATTAGAATACAGTAGGGAGGTCAAAAGTTTCTAGTAAACTCACTGGGCAAATGAGGAAATTTCATGAACATATCTCTGTCTCCATGTTTCATTATCCTATCAAACCTGGTGTCACTGGATTCGTAATAATTGGAATACACCGTGTGCTAGGAATCGCACGTTAAAAGGTAAGACCTCGTTAATCCTTGGCTCGCAGAAGTTTCGACTACTGAGAGCTGCCGTTTGTAAGGGGACGAGAGCTGGTTAACGGAACAAACAATTTTAAACAGATTCATTCCTTTTCGCCTTTGTTTCTTCAGCAATATATTAGAAATTTGGAACATTGAATATGCTCACTGGACGGCACTTTTTGACATATTTGGAAAATAAAGGAAAAAAGGAAAGGAAAAAAAAGGGGGTGTACCCATGAGTGTGTGTCACACGGTATTCTGTTGGAACTAAAAAAACTCTCATTATCTGGTGGTTCGCCATTTCCATGAATTTGAAAATGTTAATTTAGTAATTCATTAGTACCCACACGTTGTAATTTTATCGGGATATTAGCCACGGCATTCTACATTTAGACGTTATTTTGACTAAAACGTATTGACTTATTTCATATGCACAACAGTGATTTTTGAGTAAGTTAATAACATTTTACATTAGGTATGTATAACCCTAAGATTTGAAAATATTAGGGCGATTTAACTGTTTTATAGTTACCTATAAAATATATCGGATTTTATATACTTACCTAAGGACCTAAGAACTTCACTCTTTCGGTATGGCTAAAAAACGGGTTACTCAGTCAATTGTTGGATTGATGGTTATATTTCTTCTGAGATAGAAATTGATGGTCATTGTTTTTTTGTCATATTGAGAATTTGTCGATATCGGTGGCACCAGCCTTTCTACATTTTCTCCTGAAATTGTGACCGTCGTATCGCAAGCATATATAATAATATATGATTACATAGGCAATTGTGTAAAAGACGAGATCCAAGAAACTGATCCTTGGGAGAAGTATATGTCTTGGATAGTACATCGTTGCAACTCACTATCATTTTTAGATTTGCTGTATTTGATTTCACCTAGTCAATAATGTTAATAGGAATCACTTAAGACTATAGCTAGATTATATCATATTTCAGAATATGCGGTATGAACCACTGTCTATAGATGTAATGGAAGAGACATCACACTTATTGCTGTCAAGTTGTTGATTAACATATCGGAGCAAATGACCTGATAACGCAATTTCAATAAATGTTTATCCTGAACCCATGCTGGGTAGATTATTCACTTATAGTAGTAGTAGATCTTTATTCAGTAGGAAACCTAATTTACAAACATAAATACAGTAATGAAAATTCACACATAAAATAAATAAATAAACATACAAGTAATAAAGATAAAATGCTGTCAGTGGTTAAAAATAGATGAATATATATAAATATATTGAATAATTTCAAACTCACAGTTAAATCTGAAGACTTAAATAGTTATTTATGCAACAAGTGCAAAAAGTAAGTGTTTATTGCACTCGACGTGAAATTGTCGAGTGCAATAAACATTTTTTGCACGAGTTGCATACAACATTTTTTCTACGTTCATGCAAAAAGCAAAAAGCTATTTATTTAGTTGCGGCACTAGGTGAAGGAAAATTGAATACGCAATTTGAATAAATAATTATTACTATTTAAATACGCAATTTGAATAAATAATTATTACTATCGATTTCATCACCACCATCTAGTTTTTCATTAATATTACTCATTTAAAAACTTTCAGTTCTGGAATTGTTAGAATAAAATTTTGACTGACGTTTATGTAACCACAGTTGCATTATAAAATTCAAAATCATAGTAGCCATGAGCGCGTATGTTATCACTAGGTGTGGTCATAGTACAGACAGTTTGCTCTATGCAGGTAGACGGTTTAGAACATAGCGGATCGGTTTTGATTATGGAGTATTCTCGGGAAGGCATTGTCTACTGTTCAGCTCTGACTGCTGATATATAAAATAATATAAAATATATAGCTGTTTAAAACGTATGGCCAATCTCACAGAATATCTGCTAAATATGTTGTGGGTTTGAACGTTTATGTTTATCATGATGACAGCACGTTGAAGTAGAATGACAGATGAGTGCAATAAAAACTTTATTGCACTAGTGCAATAAAGAGCTTTTTTTTCCCACTGAATATAGTTCAATAAAGTTTTGCTTTTTCCATGAGTGTAGAAAAAATGAGTTAATAAAATGATTCATGTTTCAATAAAACCTTAACAATTATTAATGAAAATGTTCACAATCAACTCTTAATGTGTCTTGAAAGATTCTGTTTAAAATTCTGAATGTTATTAGCAGTTCTTACAAAATTTGGTAATTTGTTTTATTCATTTAATCCTTCAGAGAATAAACTATTCCTGCCTATTGCTAGATTTGTTCGTACTATATAGAAGTTACAACTGTATAAAATAGTATAAAAAGATGGTGTAAATTTCACTAGATGTTTATCCCAAACCTATTCTGATACTTAGACAACAAATCATTCAGAATCAAATGATGCATTACTATATTTGTTATAATTTTTACGAATAATTTCGATGAGTTCAGAAGTTATATTTACAAGTAATTTACAATGTATTTTTCATCACTTCCTTCATGGGGAGGAATAACATATACGTAAGCTTCCTTCAAACTACTTATTCTTAATTTATTTGAGTAATCCCGAGATTGAAGTCGGGATATCGAGAATAACGTCGTGATCCCGACTCTAAAGTCAGAATCCCAAGATTAAAGTCGAGATCTCGAGAATGAAGTTGGGATCCCGACTTCAAAGTCTAGATCACGAGATAAAAGTCGGGATCCCGAGAATAAAGTCGGGATCCCGACTTTAAAGTCAGGATCCCGAGATTAAAGTCGGGATCTCGAGAATAAAGTCGGGATCACGACTTTAAAGTCTGGATCACGAGATAAAAGTCGGGATCCCGAGAATAAAGTCGAGATCACGACTTTAAAGTCTGGATCACGAGATAAAAGTCTGTATCACGAGATTGAAGTCGTGATCCCGACTTTAAACTCAGGATTCCGAAATTAAAGTCGGGATCCTGACTTTATTGTCAGGATCCCGAGATTAAAGTCGGGACACCAACTTCAAAGTAGGAACCTGATATTAAAGTCGAGATGCCGATTTTTTCATAAAATTAAAACATTGGACGAATTTTAAAAGGTTATCTGGACAGTATTAATTAAACTAAAACGAATCATTTCGACTACGTTGAAACATCCCTTCTCTACAAACACATTTCCACAACTATGTGAGGGAAACATTTGAAAGAAAACAACTTCTACCCGGACTAATATAACGTCGGAGATTGAACAAACTAGGTACATCTGACTAATATCTGTGGAACGTTTCTCTCGGAGGACACAATGATAAGTGCTTCTTTTTACCAAACAGCAGAGATTATTTTTCATATAGTAGAGACTTGAATGTCTACTTGACTATACTCTCTTTCCGATGGAGAACGGGGCTCAATCTTTGTCCCACAGTTACTCAGTAGCGAGGCGGTTAGATGCCAGGTTCGAATCCTGGGAATGGAAAATTTTTCTCTATTTCATAGGAATCGATAGCCAATGTGAGTTGTCTAGATGCCAATCCCGACGTCTGGTGCTTGCTTGGAGTGACTCGGGGTGGTGTTGTAGGTTTTCCGGGTTTTCCTACAGCTGAAAAGTGAATACGCCACCAAAAATCATTGATTCGCCTCGGAGCGCCACGGCAAATAATGACCGTCCTCTATCCGCACAGGCTATGCCCTTGAGTACACTTTTTGAGTGTTTATGTATTATTACTATTATAATTATTATTACACTCTCGTTTATCGTTTGAGCATCTCAGAGACTAAGCTATTCTGATTTAACTGTATTCAATCATGGAGACATGCAATACTTTTGGACAAGCTGACGGAATATTTCATTAACGTTTATATGCAAAAATTTTTGCCCTCTACCAGAGCTATATAGTTGCAAATGTACGGTGATAGCAGTTGGAGAAAATACCCTGCTCAAACGTTATCGAAAAGTGATCTCTCTGGGATTTTCTATATTGTTTAGACGCAGGTAGGCTTCTTGTTCAAAAGTTACCGTTGTGAAAAAGTCCAATAATGAAGAGTACTGGTTGGGTCGAGTGTCACATTTTTGTTTGTCACGAGACATTTTAAATGTGCTACTGTGCTATCATACAATATGATAATAAAGTTAAAGTTATTTGAAAAACATAGAGTTGAGGTTTGATTTAGAAAAAAATACATTCGTTCCTAAGTGATCCAAAGAGTGATCGAAGCCCATTTCATCGTTTAAAAATTCAGGCAATCCAACATAGACCACTTTTCCATATGGTTTGAGCGGGGTTCTTTGCGAATATACCAGAGTAGAAGAAACGCCCATAAGAAGGATATCAAAAAATGTATTTCATGAACTCCTCTGAAGATGACAGAGTTTCTTTTTTAGAATGAACCTCAGATTGATAATATTTCAGGAACCCAAATGTGAAAAAGCGGGTAAATTGTCAGTGAACTATCTGAAAAAAAAACGTAAATGTTCCATGTACTTATTCCTTACAATGATAGTTTACATATTTAGTGTAATGGAGAAGTATTCGAAGTAATGCTTCTAACTCTATATAACTATCGATCATTACCTATCCCTTATAATATTTCAACAATGAAATAATGATCAGTATATTTCTTGAAATGATCTAAAAATTTTGTTGTCGACCACGAGCAGCATATTAATAAACTGAGTAATGGAATGAGAAATATCTTTTTTTCTATAAACTGAGACAATCCACGAATTCATTCTACATTTTGATTGTAATTCGTCCCTACCATATCCACTATATAGGAAGTGGTTAATAACTGTTTTTAGGGGAAAGGACGGTGTTAATTGTGACCAACCGTTAGAAACTGACAAGCATGAAAGTGGAGGGTTGATATCTTAATATACAATTTAGGGAATCAGAATATCATTCAGATGAAGGGTTGAGGATGGAATTTAACAGTTTAATTCGACTGATTTAATCGGTAGTGAGTAAAATCCTTTACTAAATGAGTTAACTACCGCCGCGGTGAACGACTCAAATATTTTTGAATGCAGAAAAAAAAAACTCTAAACAGAAATTAAAACCAGGGAATTTTATGTTTTACTCAAAATACTTTCAGCAGATTTTTAATGTTTTGGTCCCCACGAAAAGAAAAATCCTGTTATGTTCAGAGAACATCGTGAGAGATAAGTAAAAAGAAATAAGTGTTCATTTTGAATTTCTGCAGGCGTGTACCTCAAGAAACATTTTTCGTGGCAGTTAGTTCCAAAGCTTTGCCGTTTGTTGGAATGAACCCAGCCAAGGAGATATTCGGCGTGTCTCCAAAGTGTCGATGGGATCGCCAATGGTGGAACGACTGATGATATTTCACAAGAGCATCATCCAAGAAAATATCTAACAGACACATATTGCCAATTATTCCGCATTATTCCAGAGGAGTGAGCGTGCTTCACCGATGTGACAGACTCCTTTTTTTGACAAAACCCAAAAGTTTCAGTGTCCGTTCAGGTCCTGCACTCCATTTACAGTTTGTTTCACTTCTCATAGAAACATCCTCGTATCTTCCGTAATTTTTGACGAAGAATCATGAAACTTTCAGAATCGATAGATACACTGAAAATGAACTCACTGTACAAAAGGGCTCATCCTACGTGATATACACCGCACTCCAGTAGCGATGGAGCCACTTATTTTTCCTGAAAGTTATATAAGGGGGCAAAATTGGCCCGAAATCATTTCGGATTCATGTTCAGAATCATCAAATCAATACTAATACACCTGTCTTCTGGAAAATTCTTATCTGTTTCACTTCTCATGGAAACGCTCCCGTATCTTCCGTAATTATCGACGTAGAACCATGAATTTCTTGGAATCGATAGATACACTAGAAAAAACTTACTGCACACGTGATATATTTACTGCATGACAGCAGCGATGGAACCACCCATTTTTTCGGAAAGTTACAGTAGGGGGCAAAATTGGCCCGAAATCCTGAACACGGCCAATTTTGCTCGTTAATATAACTTTCCTGAAAAATGGGTGGTTCCATCGCTGCTGAAATGCAGTCAGTGTATGTCACTTAGGATGCCCCTTTTGTGCAATTAGTTAATTTTTAGTAGTTTATCGATCCTGGAAATTTCATGGTTAGGTATACGTCAAATGACACAACTGTGAACCGCCACAGTCCTGAGCCAAAGGAGGAAGATGTCTTTTCTTGATCTTCTCGACCCAATTCTACCTACCAGTATCCACTTTCCAAATGAAGTGCTGAAAAAATCGTAGAATTGGCCAACATGTCTAGGGTGTCATCTATCCGGATATTGAATTATATCTGTCGTCCATTTGTGCAACGTTCCTCACGGACACATGATCGCAAGTGCTAATTGTTATAAAGTTATTGAATATTTGCATTGATTTCCACTTCGTGGAATTGTGTGGAGAGACAGGTATTTTTCGGTTTTACGATATATTTGTTTCACGACATATGAATTTTTCTGTAATATGAATGCGAAAACGAACAGACAAATAAACCTAAAATCGAAAAGAGATTCCTAAAAAACAGGAAAAGTTGTTTCTAGTCGGCTAGTATATGAACATGAGTATGTAATGCGATCACTTAACATATAATTGGGAACCGGAAAATTCTTCGAAAGCAATTCTTCGAAAACAATTCTTCGAAAACAATTCTTCGAAAAACAATTCTTCGAAAATGCAATTCTTCGAATACCATATTCTTCGAAGAAACAATTCTTCGACTAATAATTCTTCGAATAACAATTCTTCGAAGTATCCAAAAGGAATGACTTTGTTCAGAGATATAAATCAGGTATAATTTATCTAATCCCAAGTTTGCAACTGACGATAATCCCTTGGATTGTGTTCCATAAAATATTGCTGACGCCTCAGAGGTGGAAGCGACCAAAGTGTACGAAAAAATTCGAATCAACTCGAAAATAAGTAATGATCCTCCGCACAGAATTATATCAATTGCTTCGACTACATGTTCCGGAAAAAATACCCCTATATGCGATAACAATGGCCAATACACAAAAAGTAATGAAATTTAATTCTGGCGAATCTGTCACCGGGTTAGTTCGTTCAGGAACAATCGAATCATAAAAATATAAAAAATCGTCTTTTTTGATCGGCGACGGTGAACATTCCACAAAACATTCCAATAAAACTTTTATTGCTATTGTAAAATGAATCAACTATGGTCTAGTTTCTTTAACGTTTATATATCATGCGAGAATTATTGATTATTGTCTAATGAAAACTTATCCCAGATTTTAGTAAATCCAAATAATAAAGCTGTCGAAGAATTATTAGTCGAAGAATTGTTTATTCGAAGAATTGCATTTTCGAAGCATTGTTTTTCGAAGAATTGTTTTCGAAGAATTGTTTTCGAAGAATTGCTTTCGAAGAAAATTCCTAGATCCCATATAATTGGTAAAATGATAGAACCGAGATAGTTTGTTAGTCTCAGACAGTATTTTAACAAATTACAAAATTTCTTAAAATGCTGCGTTTTTCAATAGAGTCATAATATGTTTAACGTTTGGTGTGATGCATTCTAAAAAATATTGTTTTATACATTTTGAAGTTTGTATTTTTCCTCAATTCTTCTGGAAACATATTATACAGTGCGGCTTTTAATAGTCCCCTCTATGTTAACTTTTGATCGGTTCTACGTACAAAAAACCGTTCGAAGGCTTTCACCAATACTACTTTTCGAAATAAAACGCATTAAGATTGCTCTAAAGCTGGCGCGGGGGGCACATTAACTAAAAATGTTTAAATAGCATGGGGGGTCATGTGTCACATCGTTGAAAAGATAATTCAAATCTCTTTTCAACCATCTAAATTTTTTAGATTTTCGTCAATACGTTTTTTCACAATATTCATTTGAAATGTCAGAATAAGTGCGGATCTGGCGGTCCGAATACCTTTTCTTACCTGATCACGATACTTTAAAATGGCTTGATGTGAAATAACGAGACAGAAATGTTGTTTGGATGGAACGAAATTCAAAAAATTTTCAGATGATAGAAAAGAGAATTAAATTATCTTTTCAACGATATGACACACGACCCCCCATGCCATTTAAAATTTTTTAGTTGATGTGCCCCCCCGCGCCATCTGTTGAGCAATCACAATGTCTTTTATTTCAAAAAGTAGTATCGGTGAAACCCTCCAAATATTTTTTTTAAGTCTGTCAAATCGTTCAAAAGTTACCAGGGGGGGGGGGTACTATTAAAAGCAACACTGTATAATTTCGGCGCAAAATAAAATATTGTTCTTGGAGTATGGCATTTCTTGGAAAGTGGTATAGATAAATATCGTGCATATCTAGTACTTTTTGATTCAGTTGTGCAATGATTTAATTTATTGGAAAATATCCATACGAGATATTAGTATGCATAAAGGCTGGTAATGTAAAGTAATTTGGTTTCAATATATAGTTGTTTGGTATCAAATCGTCTAGATTTTGCAAAAATTATTTCATTTATAGAATTTTGAATTACATGTATATCATTCAGTATATTATCGATTGCTCCCCCTCCCATACTGTGATGCAGTATCTAATGACTGATTCAACCAGTGGGTTATATAATAACAAGTTTTGTTAGTACTTCTTAGGTTATATATTTCATAAGTTAATTGACTGTCTTTTAGTCATATGCAGAATATGATCATTCCATCTCATATGATTTTTGGAAAAGTAGATGTATGATTATGAATTATTTGCATTTCAGGTTGTTGGTTACTTTGTAGAGAAAATGCTATAAATTTCGTTTTTGAGACCTTGAGGTTGAGGAGATTTTCACTCAGCCATATTTGAGCCGTCTAAATGCAAACCCCGCCAAGTGCATACTATGTAGTTTCAAGAAAAACGCGAAAAACTGTTTTGATTGAAACAAGCGATAAAAGGAATATACTTTTTTATTCAGTGGATGTAGATACTGTTTCTTAAACATCATCTTTCATCTTATATAACAGAAAGACATTATAGCACTATAAAATGAAACATATATAATGCACTTGGCGGGATTTGAAAATTAACCTGAAAAATGGCGGGTTTTGCGGACAAAATTATGTAATTTGAATACATTTTATAGAAGAGTTTAAAAATTTCAATAATACCACTCAAAATATTTAAAAATTGAGTACTTGGTGGCGATCCCTTTGAAATTAGACTCCATTTTTGGTTTCTTACATTTTTTTCAGAAAAGTAGTTACAGAATTAACTCAATATTCTCGAAACGAAACGAAGTTATAAACAAGCTTGAACGTTCTTATATTATGAAACAAACTTATAAACTAAATATTTCTTTAATACAGGAATAAACTTCAAAAACACCAACAATCTGATTAAACGAATTTTGTAACATCTTCCGAGTTTTGGTCGCAGGTGAATTTTTCTGTCAATGTAGAAGAGCTTGGTAAATCTTGGACGTTTTGGTTCTCCATTGCATGCTTATAAAATCTTAGATTTTGCAAAGATTTCCAATAACGACGAGGTATAATCAAAATGCCAAAAACAGCCGTTACTCAAAACACGTGGTCACATGACAAAAATATGGCTTTCCTATTGGTCACACGTACTTGGAGGCTTTGAAATTGATCAAGTCTGCAGTTGGCGATGGATTGAAAGTAAACTAATTTGTATATACGCGATAATAACTAATAAACTAGCGGGTTTTGAGCAGTAATATTTGAACAGCGTGGATATATTAATATTCCTTATCGAATGACAGTGCTATATCAGTTTCAATTTTTTTTGCACTTGGCGGGGTTTGCAGTTAGACGGCTCATTTGTACTTTTCCTAAACTTTCATCCGCATCGTTTTATACTTGCCGCCATATCTCTGCTTTATATACAATGGCTGTATCATCAGAGTATGAGATAAAATGGCCTTCGAAGTTTCTAATTTCTGCTATGCTGTTGATATATACTAAAAATAGTATGGGTCCAAAAACTATGCCCTGTGGTACGCCAATAGAGATCTCACGAGGAGAACTGATGCTGATGCCAATTTTAACAGTTTTTTTTTGTGTGATAGGTAATTTTGGAAAATATCAATTGCCGGTCCTCGAACTCCATAAGTATAAAATTGTTTTATTAATTTTTCGTGAGAAACCATCCTTGGCCAAATCTAGAAAAACGGCTGAACATTTTTTGAAGTCATCCAAGGCATCTGTTGTTTGAGAAATTAAATTCAATATAGCGGACTCTGTGTTACTTTTATTAATGAAACCAAATGTCTCTCTGTTATTACTTTATTTTTGTTGAAGAAGTTGACCAGACGTGTTTTCAAAGCATTTGTCACCGGTTTTATTTGTATGTTGGAGTGACACTAGATTCTTTTTCTTGTGTTGGTAACTTTCCTGTTTTGAAAGTCAAGTTGATCGTGTGTGTTAGTGGTTTGACCAGATAAAAATACGTTTTTATCAATTTTGTGTTAATTCCGTCGGGTTCAAGTGCACAGTTGTTTTTTATTTTGAAATGATTTCGATAATTTCCTTTTCATTGACAGGTGTGAGGTAGGGCGAATTTGCAGTAGATATATTTTTCGAGAAATCTGGTGGTGTGTTATGGGACGTATCAATTTTTTCTGTCATTATCAATTCTATAACATTGAGATATTCACAGAAAGCTTGCGCCTTATCTTTATCATCTATCAATTTCTTATCATTAAGTTTAATGTTACCTATTTTATCCTTCTTTATTGATTTGTTGGTTATTTCGTTTATTATTTCCCAGTTTTTTTGCAGTTTCTACTGTTCTCATTTAATTTATTTCTGTAATATTAATTTTTTGTAATCCTTAATTATTTAGTTCACTCCTGTATAGCTTATATTCAATTTTCAATTCTGGGTTGATTCTGCTATTCAGTTTCAACTTCATTTTATCTCAATTTTTTTTTGTTCAAGCCTTGAGTTATTCAAGGTTTAATTTCGCAGGACTTGGCGGTATATTTTTTTGTGTAGTACAGATATCAATATATTCTTCTAGTTTTGTGAAAAAGTTATTATAGGCCTGTTGTACGTCCAAAACTCAATCCAAAACTCCTGTCCAGTTTTCATTCTGGAGAAGAGTATTGAGTTTTTCATAATTTATAATTATATTAACAGTTCATTTTAGTTTTCTGCTCATCATTATTATTTTTGTTATCTATTAACATGATGAGGCAAGTGGTGAAATGATCTGTTGTGTTCGTTTCAATAATTGCGGGAATATGATTTTTCAGCTGGCTTTTGCTTCCTATGAATATATGGTCAATAATAGTTGTCGATTCTTCTGTGAAGTTGTTTCATTAATATAAGATTCAAAACGTGTTTCTGTTAAAATATTCATGTATTGGTTAACATCATTAGAGGCTTTGTCGAGAAAGTTGATATTAATATCACCTAAGAAGATTTTTATATTCAATAGATATTCTGATAAGTCCTCCTTATATTTCCTAAAATTTGTTGAGGGAGGCCGATAGGAAGCAGTTATACCGAATGTTAAATTGAAAACCGTCATTGTCATTTTAACTATTTCTGTTTGCCGCAAAGAAAAAATATTCGCAATAACTGGTATTGAATCTTTGCATAGATTATGACACCATCATTGTGATTTTATTTCGACACTTTATAACAAACTGAATGATTTGGAATCTGAAAATCACTAACCGTATCTAGGTTCCAGCATTCTGAGAGAACAATTATATCACTCGCACTCATCTTCAATGTATGCCTGAATTGGTTCAGTTAGTAGCTCACCATAACCCACGGTTGGCACTCCCGTTACTGTGTTTCCAGGTTGACGGTTTCATTATTGCTGTTGTTTAGCAAAAACTGGCCCAAGGATTGTCCTGGTCGCACCTGTAGGAATCTAGCAGCATGATGCGAGGCTGGTTGTTTAGGAGACCACCGTAAATAAGTAAACTGAAGGCGGTGGAGTTGAGGGGTCAAATGAGAATTTTCCTTTCTCACTTGGTCTCACGATAGCACAGAATAATCGGCTAAACGCAAAATTCGAGGTGGGGATGTGTGCACAAATATGGCGGCGAGTGACCCTACTTCAGTTTACTTATTTACGGTGATGTGATGAGACCGTCTACCGTCACATTGTATACTTATTTGATATTACTCAATAAATGAATACGGCGATCTTAAAAAGTTCAGTGGAAGAGCATATGTTTTGTATATATAACATTTTGCTAAATAATAGGCCGAGCACACTACTTAACTGTTTATTTTTAAACTTCACTATAAACAAACATACAACACTGACTAATTAAACACTTAGATCTATACAACAATACAACTAGCAAAAATATTCCAAACACTTCTGCTTATTATCACTTTCTAATCTTCTTAATAAATTCTCTTCATAAAAACTTTCTCTCCCAGTCAAATTTTTCCAATATTTTTTTTGGCGGCTTTTTATAACGCCGACGAATGAAAATAAAATGTCACAGTAGTAGCAACTGTTATCAAGTGACGTATGGTTTCCATAGCCAACTTTTCAATTTTTGGCTTTCATTTTGCTTCCACGGCCTACTCGGTGAATTTCAATAATAATTTTTTTCTGATCTAGTTTCTGGTTAGATACCAACTTGTGATATGTCATTAGAAAGGGAATTGAATGCTGAATAAAGCGAAAAGAAAAAAAAATAGGGTTTCCATTTAAAATAAGAAAGTTGATGTTACTTCCGGTCAGACCGGAAGTTAACTTCGACATGTCAATATGCTCAAATTCTAGCTCTTATGTCATTATATTGACGCTCCAAATTTCACAAAACCTACTTCATAGAATAACTGAGATATTCCGTAGGCAATACTTCCGTAGCCACCCTGAATAGGTACTCAAGTGTAACCAGAACCTTCGCGACGCGACGGTTCGGTTATTCCGAAAATTCATTACCGGCAGCTATCTGCCTTTTTCTCGGAAACCATATCGTTGATACGCGTGCAAGTCTATCCAGCGGCGTAGCTAGGGGATTTTTAACAATCTCGTAACATTATCCCCCTCTCAATTTTGATCGTCCCGATCAAACAATGTGTCGTTGTCTTCATTATAAAGTTTGAATCTCTCTTGGTGAACGACCTTCATTTTCGCTCTCGGGCTGCGTTGAATACTTTATACCACGTCGTTTATTCTTTTCACTATCGTATATGGTCCTTCCCAAGATGGTGTTAATTTGAGAGAAAATCCTTTCTTACGACGAGGATTGTACAGCCACACTCGATCTCCTTCTTTCAATCCACCAATATTGGCTTTAAGATCGTATCGAGCCTTCATTCTGTCACTAGTTATCTTCAATCTTTTTCTTGCAAATTCGTGGATCCCATTCAAGCTATCTCGCAGTTCGTCTGCATAATCCTGTACCTCTTTTTCTTCAGAACTTGGTGATCCGAACACCAAGTCACAGGGCAACCGAAGTTCTCTCCCGAAGATGATGCTGGCTGGAGTGAGCTTTGTGAAATCGTGCACAGAGGCCCTGTAAGCCATCAAGAATAGTGGAAGGTGTCGATCCCAGGTCTTCTGGTGCTCCTACATATGTTCTTCCATAGTCCTGTTTAACCTTTCAACCATGCCATCAGACTGTGGGTGGAGGGCCGTTGTTCTGGTCTTGCTAATTCCCATTAATTCACAAACTTCCTTGAATAAATTTGATTCAAAATTTCTTCCTTGATCGGAATGTAGCTCCATTGGGACTCCAAACCTTGAAAACATGTTATCCACCAGAGCTCTTGCAACTGTGGATGCTTCTTGATTAGGCAAGGCATAAGCTTCAACCCATTTGCTAAAGTAGTCCATGGCAACGAGGATGTATTTGTTGCCATCATTTGTCATCGGAATCGGTCCTGCTACATCGATGGCGATTAGGGAGCGCCTACATTGTATTGTTTCATCTCTCCTCTCGATCTTGTCTTGGGACCTTTGCTTGCTTCACACTTCGGACATCTTCGGCACCATCTCTCTTCATCTTCACGATATTGGACCCAGTAAAATCTCTGACGTATTTTATCCAAGGTCTTATTTACTCCAAAATGGCCCCCTGATTTGCTGCCATGGATCTCCTCCAAGACTTCACTTATCCTCGACCTAGGCACAACCAATTCAGAAATCACTTTTCTGCCGTCGGCTGATTCCCAAGTTCTCTTCAATAGACCATTCTCAACAATCAGGGAATCCCATTGTGCCCACAATGCCTTGAAAACTGGTGATCGTAAGGAGACTTCCTTCCAGGTGGGTCTTTTCGCTCCGCTTTCCTTCCATCGTAGAAGATCTGCAACGTTTGGATCACTTTCTTGGTCCTTCCTCATTTTCGCTGTGGTCCAATTGTCGTCAACCATTAATCTCACCTGGTTAATCCCTTTGCGACGTACAATTCGCTCACAAGTATCCGAATCAGGTCTTCTGGACAAGGTATCTGTGTTGTTGGACAATTCAGTTATTCTTAGCCTCTTATCTGGGATGGCCTCGGGGGCTTCATCATTGCCAGTCGGCATGTGCCCCGATATCAATTCGGTTCTCATTCTCATCACTGGTATGACTCTGGGGGCTATATCATTGCTAGCCGGTGTGCGCCCCGATATCAATTCGGCTGTTTGTAGCCTCTTAACAGGGATGATCCTGGGGGCTCCATCTTTGCTAGCCGGTATGCGCCCCGAAATGTTGTCTGATTCTAATTTTTCCTGCCGCCAATTTGAGGACTCGCTGGAAGACCTTGTCACACAGGTGATAGCGAACGTTGTGGCATTCTTACCCTGCAGTCTCTAATAAAATGTCCCAATTTTCCACATCGATAGCAAGCCCTGTTATCCTGAGTGCTCATTCCGCTTTTCAAAGATTTGAGCGCATCCAGAACCTTCTCCAATAAACTAGTAACTGTGCTTGCTCGTTGTTCGGGTTCTTCTATTGAAATCGCTCGTACTTTCGGACTCAAGGAGTTGAGGGCCACCTCAAGTTCTGGAGAACGTACCAAGGCATCACTACTTCTCTTAAAGTGTGTCAATCGCAGAGTCCTTTGGATTTCGGTGTCTCTGAGTCTATCTATAAATAACTGCACTGCTAACCGTTCTTTGAAATCTCCTGGTGCTCTGGGTAAGCCAGTTGAATTAGGCGTCTCACATCCGATTAAAATTCCTACAAATTCTGAGTGCGCGTTTTCATTTGAGCCCGATACAGCTGTTCTCGATGTTGATCGCCATACCGTAACTCTAATGCAGTAATCAGGTCTTTATAAGAATTTTGCTGTTCGATAGGTATCGTCTGTAACACACCCAAAGCTGCCCCTTCCAAAGCTACTATAAGGGCCGTAGCTTTTTCTTCTTCGCCCCATCCATTAGCCATTGCTGCAGCTTCAAATTTTCGGCGATACATGGACCAAGAGGACTGTCCATCAAAAGTCGGTGGTTTTACGGAAATTCCTGATGTGGCAACCCTGTCTCGACGATCTTGCTTCTTGAGGAGCGCTATCTGATTTTCTAGTCCTTTCATCTCTTCTCGCACCGTATCAGATTTCTTATTAACCTCATCGTCGATTTTCTTGACATCTTCCTTTAGTTCTTCTTTCTTTTCCTCCATTTGTACTTCGGTTTCCTATAGTACATGTTGGAAGAATTCTTCTTGTTGTTCTAGAACCTTCTGGAAGTCTGTTTTCCTCTGTTCTTCTACTCGTTCTGATTCGGTCTTTTGTTGTTCGAGAATTTTCTGGAGTGCTTCTTCTCGTTCTTTTTTTCTTTTTCTCGTTCTTTCTTTTCATCCAACCGTCTCATTTCCTCTTCTTGTTTTTCATTTTCTCGCTCTTTTCTCTGTTCTTCGAGAATTTTCTGGAGTGCCTGTTCTCGTTCTTTCTTTTCCTCCTGGCGCCTTCTTTCCAAATCCGCAAATTGATTTTGGGTGAATTTCACAATGACCTCCATCGTATCGTACGATTTACTCCTCGTATCACCATAAATAATGTATAAATATTTTTTGTTTTTTTACTAATTTCCCGCTTCGGACACCACTGTTACAATTTGCTAAATAATAGGCCGAGCACACTACTAAACTGTTTATTTTCTAACTTCACAAACATACAACACTTCACTGACTAATTAAACACTTAGATCTATACAACAATACAACTAGCTAAATATTCCAAACACTTCTGCTTATTATCACTTTCTAATCTTCTTAATTAATTCTCTTCATAGAAACTTCCTCTCCCAGTCAAATGTCTCGCGTTTATATAGGTACTCAAGTGTAACCAGAACCTTCGCGACGCGACGGTTCGGTTATCCCGAAAATTCATTACCGGCAGCTATCTGCCTTTTTCTCGGAAACCATATCGTTGATACGCGTGCAAGTCTATCCAGCGGCGTAGCTAGAGGATTTTAATCAACCTCGTAACAATAGAAAGAAGCTACAGGTAAGATGTTCCATTTTTTAAAAATGATTTATACGAATCCATATTCAGAAAAGCTTTCGCTTCGGAGGTTCGGCACTTTACAATAAACTACCAAATGACCTTGAATTAATGAAATCATCTCGCCTTTCAAAACATAAATTAAAAAAGTGGATTTTTTCTAATGACAGAAATTACTTTGCCCATGCCATTGATCTAGGTAATTCAGGGTAACCAAATTCTGAACAAATGAAGAATATATTTTTCCTACTTCTTAGTTTCCTGATTTCTTATTGAATATTAATCCAATTATATCCTCTAATTTTCATTCATTGATATTGAATATAATCTCAATATAGTCTATCTTGAGAATTAGTTCTTGAGGGTTGCCTCTGTTGATAGATGTGTGTAAAATTATCTTGAAATTTCTAATATGACACAAGTCCTGAAGTAGTAGAATATAATGGTTTGCGTATATTTGAAGACAAGTTACTCTGCTATTGCTATTACAAATATATCT
The DNA here is from genome assembly GCA_958502065.1 of Chrysolina americana. NCBI lineage: Eukaryota > Metazoa > Arthropoda > Insecta > Coleoptera > Chrysomelidae > Chrysolina > Chrysolina americana. The sequence continues at coordinate 37,438,188 of OY293414.1, read as the reverse complement.
TCATATTCAATCAATAGTATTAACATGTTCTGGATTGATGTACAAAAATGTAGCTGATTTGAAATGAAAACATTTCTGTGAATAAACATTAATTCAAATACATCGGCTGATGAAGTGGAGATCCTAGAACCAACCTGTGCATGATATAGAAATTGTAGTTATTCTTCATTATGAAGATCAATCGCATTTATTCTTGAAGTCAAGTCAGAACAGCTCTTCTGCCAATTGTGGAACCTCATGAAGTTGGTTCACCGGAAATGGTTCCCAACTCCTTTATTCCAAATGAAATGTGACAGTTTATATTAATATTCTAGATTCTACTACTACAAATTATCGGTTGAGGGCTGTTCAGTCAATGATATTTGATAAACAAAATCCAAACAAGTTTTGCAGTTTTTGTAATTAATAATAAGTTATAACCAATGGAAGAAAATTTGAAGATGATTCGACAAAGTACAAAGACTGATAAAAATAAATATCAAAAACTCAAACTATTATAAATGTTTGACCTGGTTCACCACAACTTTCAAACATTTATGGATTCTTTTGAAAACCCGATATGACTGTCATTCCGAATTACATGTGGAGAAGGAGATCAAAATGCATTACAAACTCTATCCTGTCATTTTTCTGCTGTTAACAGCGGAGCTTAAACGATATATTTCATACGATGCAAACCAAAAAAGTCTGAGGTAGTAAGTAATATCGGGCGAATGGGGAGGCCATCGATGGGATCCATTGATTGCTATCCAACGAGCATAAAAGTTATTTTCATTTACAACTGTACTAAGTACTATTCGGTGATGCTCCGTCGTGTTGGTATCACAGCTGATTCTATTTCGAATTTAGTTTCGAACTGAAACAAAAATTACCCTCCCATCTCCAAAGAGGTAAATATTTATTATTAGAATGTAATTCTAACAAACAATAATTTTTCATTGCAGCAAAAACGTTAAGGCTGAGTGGTTTCGAAACTTCCTTTTTGAAATAGGTGAGAATTAGTATCACTCAAATAATGTGAATTCGGCCGGAGAATCATTCCATTTTTCTAAAATATCCCCTCATCTGTTCAAATCAGTTTTTGTAAAAAATCTTCTTATCCCTGAATTTTTTGTCAATATAAATTCACAAAAATCAGTTGTTCGCTGACCATCACCTGCCCTTAAATTTTGTACTGATGGGAGTAGGTACCTATCGATGGAACTTATTTTTCTTAAAAATCCGTGAATGCCTTTCTCAGATATTGTCAAATCTCATTTGGCATTTGGGATATCCAGATATCGCGAACTGAAGGTTTTGCAGGTTATTTCAATAAAATACCAAGTCAATACTTCGGTTTCAAAATCATTTCAATTTTAGATAAAGGAATGCAATACACACTTTCATTACATTTCAGCGTAGAATCCACTAAAGGAAAAAAATAGGGTTGCCATTTGAGAAAATTTTAATTTCAAGGTTTTGAGATGGCAAAATTCAACATACAATTCTGAGATATCCTGCAAACATTTTCAAAAAGTCTTTCTGGCTTTGGAGAGCACACATTTATAAATATTTCTCCGATCAAGTAACTCAACCTAGATGAGTAATACTCAAATAGAACTGAAGGTAACATCTTTTCATAAACTTATCCCTCAAATCATGACATTATTGCCATGTCGCAATTTTCTTTGGATACAATAAGCACGTCAGCTAGATTTTGATATCTGTCGGGTATATTCATGGCAACTAAACCCAAAAATACTGTCTTGGATGAAATATATAGCAATGAGAAGGCAATTGAACCGTTGTGAAAGAATACGGAGTCCACCAATTGGAAAAATAAAAGGCAAAAATCTGCACTACACCTGACAAATATTTGTGCAACGTTCTTCCAAGAAGACCCAATTGCAAGTGCTTGTCTTGTAATCGAACAGAAGATTATCCTTCATTTGGCTGGGAATGACCACCTGCAGACATGCATGTTTCGAGGTTTATTGCCTCTCATCAGTGACAGGGTAGGTCGGACAACATTATAATTGTCCTGTCCCTGCCAAATGAACAATAATCAATTGTTTAACTAATATTTCCCCACGGATGACACCGAACTACAACAAAGGTGATCGCAGCGCCATCCGCACGGAACAAGCCAAAACACTCCCGAGTAGCACAGTCTCCGGGAAGAGAAATCTGAAAAAATTTGAACGAGTTCGAATATATTGTGCCAGAGAGGTATCAACAATGTGAAAGAATATATTGTGCCAGAGAGGTCAGAGAACGTTGCACAAATATTTGTCAGATATAGTTCAATGTCCGTCGTGGTATTAGCCAGGGAAAGAGTTGTTTTCTGACAGATGTTTGCCAGATGAGAGAATGGTTCACTTGTTGATACCTCTCTGGCACAATATATTCGAACTCGTTCGAATTCCTACAGATTTCTCTTCCCGGAGACTGTGCTACTCGATAGTGTTTTGTCTTGTTCCGTGCGGATGGCGCTGCAATCAACTTTGTTGTAGTTCGGGGAAATATTAGTTAAACAGTTGAGTATTGTTCATTTGGCAGGGACAGGACAATTATAATGTTGTCCGACCTACCTGTCACTGATGAGAGGCAATAAAACTCGAAAGATGCATGTCTGCAGGTGGTCATTCCCAGCCAAATGAAGGATAATCTTCTGTTTGATTACAAGACAAGCACTTGCAATTGGGTCTTCTTGGAAGAACGTTGAAACAAATATTTGTCAGATGTAGTTCAATGTCCGTCGTGGTATTAGCCAGGGAAGTAGTTGTTTTCTGACAGATTTTTGCCTTTTATTTTTTCACTTGGTGGAAACGCCTAGAGAGAAGGGTACCCCTATTCTTTCACATTGTTGATACCTCTCTGGCACAATATATTCGGACTCGTTCGAATTTTCACAAATTGAAATGTTCTTTGGAGCTTGTTGGGAGCATGTAAAAACAATAGTTTTTCCATCGCCGAACGGAGATACTTCGTTGTCGATATAGTCTGGTCAGTACGATATCGCTGCATTTAAAATATGAACTGTCAAATGTGACAGATGAACAACAAAACATCTCTGTTTGTTTTCGTCTTTGGCTTATTGGAGTGTTTTTTTGTGAAATAAGGGCAAATTCTGAGATAATTTGTGTTAAACTATCGTTAGTTTTTATTATCAAGCAATGGTGAAGCATTGTGAAATGTGTAAAAGACCATTTGAAGCTGGAAATCAAAATATTATGTCAATTCATATGTAAGCTACCAGTATCGTAACTATCGAGAAAGGGAGACCGAATTGGAAAAGAGTAAAATGAATGAATTATGAAAAAACATGTCAATTAGAGCATCTGCTGTTCTCAAAATCCAGGTTTCCATTCCATATTGGGTTTCCATTATTTCTATTTTATTGAACCTCAATATTTTTGTTAACGCACGACACTGCCGTTGGGGGAAGATGTTCCTTACACACAAATTTTAATGCGTGTGCGGTGAGTTACTCATCTAGGTTGTGTTATTTGACTGGAGAAATATTTAGACTGGCTGGCTTGGATTATGACAAATTATTTCGCAGAAACTCAAATAACTCAATAATGACGCTTCGTAGATATATTATGTTTCATGTGAAGTTTTATTGAAATTTAGCGTAGATTCCAAAATATCAATGAAAACTATGAAATTTTATTTGAAGTAACGAAGTTTGGGTCGATTCTGGTGTAGCCGGATATACTAGAATATACTGAATATATTTAAGCTGCAACCAGTTCTTCAGAAAATTTCCATATACAAATTTTCATAAAGCTAGTTCCAGTAGTTTTCTATATAAGTACATATCGACTCATCTCGTCGTAGTGGACGTTTTTTTCAACGTTCAACTTCTGTTATTCTTTCTCAAAGCAATTTTTTCATAAATAGAAAACCTATATACTATGTTGGTTTTTCAAAGATATTTTCGATCCACTTGTCAACCTTAGGACTGATGCCATCTTGAAGATATTTCACAAAAACGGACCGTTGCATAACCCTTCTAACATGCGTATTGCTTTTGTGAATTATCTTGATAAACCTTCATGATCATCATCTCCAAACGTATATCAACTTGGGTCAAAAATAAGGGAATACTTCCTGTCCAGGCCCTACTCAGGTTGCAACGACAATAAAAATAATGTTCAGTTCTTTTCTTCAGTTCATCTCTGACTTTCAAAACAGCAATTAAACAATTTTTTAGAACTCTAGATGCGCTTTTGACATAGCTTTTGAATGAAATTTGCACGGAATTTACAATTATTGTACAATATAATGTTCAAATTTGTGTTTTCTCACACCTAGTGTACAACGCTTGTACGTGCAAATATCAGCTATCTATATTAAATCTATTTATTCATTCTGTTCTGTATTAATTGTAATAATATATTGTAATATGTTAGTGGAAATGGGAAACAGAAGGGTAAATCTAATAAAAGATGAGTACTTGCCTATTGAACATACATGCAATAAGGATTTTTAAAGATACAAACACATTTCATAACAATTAGTAGAACAAAATTATTTTAGTTGCTACAAATTTATTTTTTACATTTGGTGCCAAATATGTAACAAATCTTTGAGAACAGTTTTTTGGAAGAGTGGAATAGATTATTCTCTGCTCAAGTGTAATAAAAAGGACTTATTTATTGGAGATGACTATTTTTATAGCGGAATGTTTAAATTGTGAATAAATAAAAGGAAACCTGACTTTCAAAATGTTTTTATTATACAAGAAACTGGTTGAAAAGTACTTTATTCTATTGAACATACGTTTCGATGATGTAAGGTGTTATCATTTAAGTGATCCACACCATACTAGTATAAAGGCCATATTTTATGAGCGACTCCACAAGTGCTCTATATACAATTATTAGAAGTTGTCCATTATTTAGAATTTCACGGATATGTTAGATTCTGTATATAACACTACACTGAGAGAAATGTATGGTTGTTATTACCAGAAATATGGTAATTTTTACAAAAATTTCTGGTACTACTTATATGTGACAGCAATGCAATATGGTGAAGTTTAAAAAAATATATTTTAACCATTTATGGTAATGACTACTATACTAGTATTCTTATCACCATTAAAATATTTGTATTATAGTCGTAAAAATATATCATATTATGAATTTTACAATAATCGTACAGTTAGTTGATCGGAATATTTTTATACTAGTATATTCTTCAGATTTCTCTCAGTGTACGGTTTGTTAACTTGTTCGATGACTTGCTGATCCTATCCAAGATGTTCATTGACGGTAACACCTAAATACTCGATATTCAGCCCTATGCTGTATCACTTCCGTTAAAAATAACGTCACCGTTATTCGCCATTTCTGTTATTTTGCTATTGCTTGGTAATAGCAAAACAACGGAAATGGCGAATAACGCTGACGTTATTTTTAACGGAAGTGATACAGCATAGGGCTGAATGTCACATTCTGTTAGGTATATGGTTAACAATATATATATAATATTTTATATAATTCGGTCTTTTTATAGAAAATAATACGTACTTATTCTGTTTTTCTAAAAACCACTTTCTAACATTGTATATATCTTTTTCTTTAACACCTTCCCAAGAGTCGTCTTCAAAAATCAGCACAGCATACGAGATTATACATTTACGTGTAGTAAGACATATAGTAGTGAATTTATGTTTAAAGTGTGGCTTCTACTGCCAGTTCCGTAATCAAAATTAAAGTACCCTTTATTTGAAAAAGGGATCTTTAATGGCAAAATGCGTTCCATAAACAAATTTTGAAACGAAAGTTCAATTTAAAGCCACCTTTATTTTAAAGTCCGGATATCGGCTCTTTACCAGAGAAAAGTATCCTTTTGAGGTAAACATAACCTAATTTTGCCTGTCATCTGTCATATTTAATTTTCATATTGAGTTGAGTTGAAAGTTAGCAGAGGTAGACTTTATTGTAAATAGATAATAATGAATTCATCAAATTCTAGTTCTTTATCAAATGACGAGAAAATAATAGTTAGAAGATACAGTGAAATACGTCGGAGTTAGTCGGAGTTATGTGAAAAACTCAAATGAATCAAATGGCACTACTCCAGTATCAACAAAATTATTACAGAATCAAACAAAATATGACCTAGTCATAGATACTCAAGTAAAAGGCACTTATGTGAGATTTCAAGCAAAAGGGTCAACAAGAACACATATTCGTGTAAATCGCATGTGCTTCAAAAACCCTGCAGAGCACTCATATATCTGAATCGGCCTTAAAGAAAGAATAGATGTCAACTTGAAATTTGTTCTATCCACCATCAGGCTGCACCCCTACAAGTAACCTCGAGGAACATGTGCGAGCTGGGGATTACTATTTATATACAACTAGTATCTAAGTATACCAAAACGTGCAGAAACATATTTTCCAACTAGTGTTTCCGGCAACAATACCAATATCCCTATTTTGCAATCAACATATGTACAATGTATAGGAATAGTCAGAATGAGAGAAATGATCATAGCTCACAGTTAGACTCAATAAATGTAGAACACATTCTATGAATACAATGAAAGTAACCTCAACTCTCGATCACATTTAAAGTCCAAAAAGGTTTAACTTCCCCAAGAGCTCAAAAAGTCTTACAATTCGAATGTAGTCTATAACCTTTCTTATTGAAAAGTGTCCCCACTCACTAGCTGAATACTTTTCTTATCGGGTAGCTCAGTTTAGGTCTTTTCTGATTTTCTTGTGTTGTCTACTACCAATGTTTCAAAGTTAAACGCTATCAATACCAGCTTTTTTATTCCATTATTTTATCATCTTCTAGATGAAATGTGAGAAAAAAAATTTGTTTTTTGAGTACAAACTATTCCACAATTATTAAAAATTAAAATGAAGTTTGATCATTTATTTTTGCTGTACTCGTATTTTTTAATCTAATAGGTAAAATTCTTCCTATTTTCTGTTTTTCTCCTCAATTGTCCAAGTCTGCTTTTCAAGATAATCAATATTTTCCTTTCAATACTTTTCTTTTGCTGATATTGCTGGGTTCTTAATTGATGGCCTCAACTGTCTTGTAACAGGTTCTTTCAATTTTTATGGTGTATTATAATGAAACCATTCACGTTTCATTTTCTTTAACAGAAGCAAAAGCATAAAGTTTAATCAAATGAGAAAAATAAACATATGTATTATAAGAGATGCTGGTAAAGTAACTTCATTGACCAATTTCAATACTACCTCATTGGCTTGAGTGGAATGTGAAATAATTCCAACAGAGGTGTGACTTCTATAAGGCTCGTTTTTCTCATTTCATAATGATACTCAGTAATTTGTTTCCACAGACTTTTTATAGCTACGGAATTACATAATGAGGTATCTCACTGCCAGGCTTGGTCCTAAAAAATAGTTAACCAGGCAATTGAATCTGAGAGACGTAATTGTTCCTCCACGCTAGAAGAAAAACATTTTTTTTCTAGTCTGATTTCATCGCGAATTCCAATTTGAACTTACCGTAAGCTCCTTATTTCGACATTTCCGCAATAAATCTTGTATTGAAGAAAATATTGTATATGTTTATTTAGGAAACTATAAGAAACTACAAACTCATAACCTAAAATACCAGATGACAGTAACTACAGAACTACAAAACACTATGAAAATTAACAAGATCACCACAACTGTATTCCTAAAAATACTACTTTTCAGTGTAGCTAACAGTATAAACATAACGAATGCCGCTTAAAAAGAGGCTTTATCTAACAGGAGGTGTTCGTGGGTTTATGGAACCAAAGGCACTTCAAAGTCTATTTAAAGAACACTTTATGGTGTTGATTATGGAACTGCTGTTAATAGTCCCCCTCCCCGTTAACTTTCGAACGGTTTGACTCACAAACATGAAAAAAAAAAACGTTTGGAGAGTAACACCGATACTACTTTTTAAAATTAAACAAATTGTGATTGCTCGAAATATGGCGCGGGGAGGTAACATCAACTCAAAACTTTTAAATAGCATGGGGGAGTAAGTGTCACATCATTGAGAAGATAATTCAATTTTCTCTTCAATCATCAAAGTTTTTTCGATTTTCTTGACACTTGACTTCTTGTCTGATCCGAAGTATATTCTATAGGTTGTCTCTCTGCCACCAGATTTGTATTTTTTATAACTGCGAAAGAAGGCTAGAGGATGATTCAATCATCAATCAATGTATTTATTTGTTTCTTTTTTGGTTTAAGGATATCGAAGTAAAACTCGACACCGTTAATAAAGACGTCAAATGACATATTTGACAATTTTTCTGTACTTCCAGTTGAACTGAAAGTAGTACCAACTCTCCATTTTTACATTTTCAAATTTCTGAGAGAATTCTGAATACTTTGAAAATGAATTAGAAGTTTTTACAGCGACAGGTTTTGTTTTGAATCTAACGTTCTGCCATAACTTCGAATAAGTACTTAAATTACCTACTTGACTATTTTACTATCATTAACCATCAATTTCAATGACTGAGTGCATTTTATTTTTTTAAATTTTCACAGTAATGATATTCCTAGTTTTCGAATTAAATTGATTTATTTCCATAAGAGGACTTTTTCCAAATTGTCAAGTACACATTTCTATATTTCTAATGATTGATATGCACCCAGTTAGTGACCCTGTTTGTAAATGGTTTCGTATTTTTCTATTACTTTCTATGAAATTGTCATATCCGTCAACCTTCAGCCGGTAAAGAGCAACCCTCAAGAGTTAGAGACTTGTGCGAACTAGAGAAGCCCTTACTTTTTAACGTGTGATTCCATGCGAGACCAATTGCATGCTGGGTATCAAGTATCAAGCTCACGCCCCTGTGATTGAGGGGCAAGGACGATACTAAGTTAATCGCAGCCTGCTAGATTTGAAACAAAACTCAGCCCCCGCAGAAATTGAGTAATTCAATGAAATAGTTTTGAACTAATCGGAATTTTGTCAGGTCTTCCAAAAAGGATTGTCATACACGGTGTTCCATTTGACATTCAAGAATTAGTGTCACATTCAACTAAATCTTCAAATACGTCGAAATGTGACATTTGACGTCTATATTGTCAACTAGGCCAAGTTTGATTTCAATATATTGAAAGATATAGGACAAAAGAGTAATGCTAGTAATATCGTTGTCACCCATTACGAGAGTGTCGTTATCAAGAAAATTACCATTTAACCTTTGGTTCAATTTGTTAGTCATTAAATCAAATCTGATAAATCATAATTTCTGACAAAGTTTTCTCTTGATATCATCATACCATAGATTTGGAATTTGTGGATTCTAATCAGAATCATCATTCTCAAATAATGGTCGGGTTCATCCAGATCATTTTCACACCCTGAAATTTGCCGATACTGCAACTTACAAACTCGAATGTCATTAGGCTTGTTAAAAGAACGGTAAAGAAACAATCTCGAAGTTTTTTTTTGAAAAGTCGGAAATTAAATAAAGGAGAGCACGCAAACATAACACCTCTTACTGTCATTTGATTCTACTTAGGGCATATTCACCGGGTTTTCTGATCCTTTTTTATCATTGAAATGATTTGTCCACTCATGAGTTTTTCTCGAGATTAATGGTGAGGACGTGAACAGGCTATCTTTTCATATACCAGTACAATATAATTAGGATATTGTTAGCGACCAATTGAATTTAGGTAGAAAAAGATAAAAAGGATACGGTTTTGAAATACCTGCTTCTTGAATGAGAATTTTTATGATAAATTAGGGGAAATAATATTTGGCCCAGAGCGGCCGTTGATCTTCAATTGTTCCGGAAGAATACCTTACATATCTCAAAATGTACCTGACTGAATCTCAAGTTTATTGTAATATAATGAGATCGATCAATTCATATAGCTTATGGCTTGAGTATATAGATTCTGAATAAGTTTTCCGAGGTTTATTTCTTTAGCGGCTCTATAATCCAAAGACTCATGAGAATGATGCATGTCTACGCGTCCCTCTATTTATATGTTTATGCCATATATTTTGGCATATCCAATTGAATAGAAATAAATAAGAACAATGATAATGATTTTATTCTCCAAAAAACACAATAAGTACTACAAACATAACCTATATTTTATTTTCGAACGATGATAATAATGAAAATTTCCTATCATAAACACACGAATGTACTCAAAGCCATATCCTATGTGGGTAGATTATTATTATTAATTGCCATTGCGCTCCGGTGCTACCTACCGATTTTTTGTAGCTTATTCACTTTTCACCACGGAAGACCTACTACACCACCCAGGGTGGTCGCTGCATACAAAATTCCAAGCACGTATTAGAAGTCAGGATTGGATCAAGGCAACTCACATCACACTTGCTTCTCAATAAGGCATGTGGCCGCCCATCGAGTCCAATACATCCGAGAAACATTTTCCTCCGAACCCAGTCTCGAACCAGTGCTCAATGCAGCGACCAACTGCTAGACATCTGAGCTTACCAACCATTCATACATGCCTACTTATAATCAAACTGGCAAAGAGCAATTCCTTTCAGATTTAAAATATCGAAGAAACTTCGCCAGATGACTTATTACTAAAAGTTCAACGGAAGTAAAATAAAAAGGAGTAACAGAAAAAATTTAATATAAACCATTGTAATAATCCTGGAGCCGGACCTGACCGCTTGTGTTGGGATTATCGAACTCGGCTCGTTAACAATGCATGCATAACATCATCACTCGATAATGCTCTAATAACATCGAAGAATAAACGAGAGCCATCTAAGGAACATCTAGATGAGTCACCAAGATAAGCTCATTTTGGGTATAAATACAGGAATTTCGGCCGGAGATTGCAGTTTACAGTTTTCAATTAGTTACAATACAATCAGAGTTTGCAGATAGATAATACAGACAGAAGCGGTAGTGCTATAAATTATTACTATAGTTGTGGATTTCAGTAGAGTGCATTTTTATCACAATATTTATACAAAATATAACAAAGCCTCGTTGGCGGCTGTTTGCAAACTTGTCGATTATATTTGTTACATCAATAAATATTTACTATGTATGTGTACATATGCCAAACCGCCTAATCGTTTTTGAAAATCCAAATAATCATTTTTAACTAAGGGAAAACTTATTCGTCATACTCATAAATGCTGGGTAAACTATTTCACTTCGGTAACGTCAGTGTTGTCAAACTTTTTACGCTACAATTCTATCCCAGCTTTCAATTTCAAAAATTTACTAAAAATCTGAACTCAGAGACCTGATACTTTTCATGGTGAATACCCTCTTCGGCACTTAACTTTGAGAACACTGATGAAATATTTTATATTCATTCCAAATCGAGGTAGGCTGAAATCCAGCGTTCCATATTCGCAGAATTTTCTCTGATACGTCAAAAAGTATTTTTTTGTGAAATTACATGTAATTTTGTTAGATTAATGTTATAGAAATATCACAGGGGGGTTATTACCCCTTGTAGCCCCCGGTAAATCCGCCATTGCAATAAAGGGTATGATGAATTAAAAATATGAAGGGAATCAGGTCACGCACGCTAAGAATTTTTGTGGTATGTCTTACTCCAGTGTACCTGTACCTATACACTATTAATAAAATTTACTTACTGATGTATCCAAATAGCAGTGCTGAGGTGGCATAATGGAGTTAGTGGTCAGGCCTATCAAAACAATTTTCACAGCTAGCGATGTCACTATAAAACACAACAACAAATATTCTTACAACTAATTCATACATAATTTTTTATATCGGTGTTTCTGACTCGCAGAGACTAGTTCTATGGTGGTGCCGCAGTATTTTGGAAACGTGTTTCAAACATCTCAAAAGTGATAATAATAAAAATAATAGCCGTCCTCTACCCGCACAGGCTATGCCTTTGGGTACACCGTATGAGTGTTTATGAGGGAGTATTATTATTATTGACAGTACTAGTTTCAATACTTTCTCATAAACACTCATAGAGTGTACCCAAAGGCATAGCCTTTGCGGAAAGAGGACTGCTATAACTATTATTTGGCGTGGCACTCCGGAGCGATTTACTGATTTTTGGTGTCGTATTCACTTTGTAGCTGTAGGCAAATTCGGATAACCTTACAGCACCACCCCGGGTGGTCAGCGCGCAATCCAAACAAAAGACGTCAGCATTGGTGTCTAGATAATTTACATTGCCTATCGACCCCTATTTGAGTGAGTGAATCCAGCGTTGATTTCCAAATCAAATATACAGGCCGTATTTTTTATGTCTTACCACTATTAGCATCTCGAAAATGATGTTTCCGAATCGGAAATATCACGAATCGTTTTCAAAATATACGAGGAAAACCGAAATGGCTCATTTTCTTGCCTTTGTGCTGGCACTTCTATTTTTAGAATTATGGAAATGTGTTCAAGAAACTTTCTTCTCTGTTTTAAATTTGTTTCGATGTGGTGTGCTTTGATTTTCGATACGACATTTCGTTCTTCGGGGGCCACCCTCAACTAATTTTTCTTTAAATAAGGGCCTGTACTTTTTTTCTTGGATTTGAGTAGTTCTTATCTCACCGAATTCACATATGTATCTTACCTGGTATTCGTTTCTACATTTCTGCCTATAATTCCATCATCACGGTCCTAACAATGAAAATCCTCCCCTCCGGAATACGGTCCTGATTTTTTATTTTTTTGTATTTGAAAGAATATTTGACTTAAGTTGCGAGAATAAACTTCAAAATAAATCTACCCTGAATGAATACGCTTCAAAACCCGATCCCAAAACTTCAAATCAAATCGAGATCAAATCCAATGTGATGAAAATGAAAAAGCAGAAGAAAAACAAGGAACGATTGATACATTCATTTCATACATTTTTTTATGTCAAATAGCCAAGAATCATTTTTCTTATTTGTCAATTCTTAGGCAAGAGACAATACGTATTTCCCAAACAAACTCTCTCAACTAAAAACGGAAAGTTTCAAACTTCATGAAATATGTAGTCATGGAATAAAAGAAAGTGGATGTCAAACTACAAATTAATTAATTTAAATCTAGAAGAGTTATTTACACGGCATGGAGTTTTCTAATGATGAAAAAGTGGATATGTTGTTCGTGTATTCGAGGTGATTGAGAAATAGCACCAGATCTCTGACTATGTATCAAGAAATGTATAAGTTTTAGGTAAGTTTTTTAAAAGTATCATGTTACACATAGTAAGTAAAATAATAATTTGAATCAGTATTCGCGGAATAAAGGACACATCAGAATGAGGAAGTACCTCAGAGAGCTAGCCATGAATAGTGGTAGGTATATCGCATTCATCTTCAAGAAAAATTTTGAAGAAACATAAATTCAAGCCGCAGTGGTCATGATGGTAGAGCGCTAGTCTATCAATCAGAGGGACGTGGGTTCGATTCCCCGCATGGTCACTGGTCTCGTGCTAGGAATCGCACGATAAAAGGTAAGACCTCGTTAATCCCTAGCTCGCACAAGTTTCGACTTCTGAGGGCTGTCGTTCGTAGGGGGATGACAGCTGGTTAACGGAAAAAACAATTCTAACAATTCCAACAATTCTACAGAGTGAGAAAAGTACATCATTTGCGTTTAACAGACTAAAATAAAAGAGCAATATTTTGCACATGGCTACTGAAACATTCTCGGCAAGATGATGAAATTTGTAGTAAAATTTTGGATGGATGGTTCAACAAAAATATTCATTATCACTGGCGCCAGGAGAATGCTCATTTACATAGAGCCACTAATTTTCAAGAGAAATTCGGAATTAATCTCTGGCTTGGGGTTTTGGATACTAAAATCATTGGTCCCTACTTCTTTGATACTCCATTGACGGGGGAGCTCTATCATGAAATCCTATCGGAGATTCTGGGCGATTTTCAGGAGATTTGCTTCTGAATGTCATAAGGAAATATGAATATTTCCAACATGATGGAGCGCCACCACATCGCACATGAATTTGTAAAACATTCCTCGATAGAACCAGGCCAGGAAGATGGATAGGAAACAACGGTCCTATTAAATGGCCACCACGTTCACCCGACCTTACTCTTCTTGATTATTCGATATGGGGTTTCATCAAGGACAAAGTGTTCAGTTCAACTTTTGAAAATTTGGAAGAGTTGAAAGCTTCAATAAGTCGAGCATGCATGGCTATAACTCCCCGAATGCTTCAAATCTGCCACAAACATACCATTTTTAAAGCGAAAATGTGTTTGAGGAATGATGGGCGTCAAATTGAACACCGTACTAGATGCCGGCAGCGATGACTAAAAAAATGTGTACTTAGGATATGAATTATTGTCCTTTTTATTTTTATAGTTTTTTATCTCAATTTTAAATAATTTAATGTGCCTTTTGAAGAGGAATATTGCCTTTTTACTGCAAATGCTAGAGTAAAATCAGTACAAAAAAAATTGGAATTTTCATTGGTCGGACCTTGATGATGGAATTTATGGGCAGAAATGTAGAAACAAATATTAGGTAAGATACATAACTGAACTCGGTGAGATAAGACCTACTTAAGTTCAAGAAAAAAAGTAAAGGTCCATATTTGAAAAAATAGAGCCGAGGGTGGTCCCCGAAGAACGAAACGTCGTATCAAAAATCAAAGCACAGCACATTGAAACAAATTTAAAACAGAGAAGAAAGTTTCTCAAACAAATTTCCATATTCCTAAAAATAGAGGTGCCAGCGCAAAGGCAAGAAAATGAGCCATTTCGGTTTTCCTCGTATATTTTGAAAACGGTTCGTGATATTTCCGATTTGAAAGCATCATTTCATTGTTCACTGAAATAGGCAACTTTTGTCTTGTTAAACCAACTTCCTATCATTTACCGTTTTCGAGATGCTAATAGTGGAAATATGAGTCATATATCTCTGAGAAAACTACTACTTTCCCTTACGGACATTGCATTACATCTAACCTGTATTTGTGCAATGTTCCTCCAGGAGGACATTCATGCAAGTGCTCATCATAATCAAGCTGGGAATACAACACATGTTTCATGGTTTCTAATCTCTCATCCAGCTTTAATGATGAATATTTTCAAAATAAAAAACAGAAAATTCCCAAATATCATATAACTTCATAAAAGCAGATTATTCATTGTACCTAGCTCTTTAAGAATATTACTGGTAGTTTTAGAATAACTACACAGACGTGAACCTTACATTTGGTAAATTATATGAGAAAGTATAATATTCCATGCCAGTTCTACAGATTTCACTCAACGGTTTAAGTGGCACTTGCAGTTAAGAATCCGATAGAATATGTTAATTGGTATGTCAAATATATCAATCAATACTATCACATTCTAACTGATTCATAAATTTAAGCGTCACTGAAAACACTAAGCGGAAGTGGTGGAATCGGCCCTAATACACACCTACCATTATACAAAACGGTGAATCGAAACATACCACCATAAAAATAGATACAAATTGAGCAATTCTACGGAATGCATCTACTGAATATTCAGTCACTACTTAACAACGATCCAAAATATCTCTGGAATTGGATTCACTGAAAAAAACAGAAGTTAGGAATTCCTGCCAAATAAATGAATATTTGAAACCTTCGGTGTAAATAAAATTTAAGAAATAGAAACTACCCAAAACACCAAACCAGTTGGCATCCTCAGGAGCTTAAAAAAGCACGGAGTGTACTGAGTGTATCATTTTATGAGCTCCTGAGGATGCCAATTTTTTCTAGCAAAACGCGCCTAAAGTGAAACTGACGTTGTTTTGGTGTTTTAGGTATAGTTAGTATGTCTTGAAGGTATTCCTGCTAAAATGAATTACGCCAATAAAGAACTAAATATATAGTAAATGCATTTGCCAAGTTTTTTTAGTGGTGTTTATACCATCCTCTAAACTCAAATCCTAATGATCGTCCAGAATCAGTTAATAATAATGAAATAATCAAATTCAGACACATTGCGGAGGATAAAGCGAGAGAAGCTTTGAAATGACAGCCGGCTTTTTACTCTATACCATCTTTTATAGTGATAGATTGTAGCTCATAAGCAACTTTTCCCGACATTTGAAAACTTGCTAAGATTTGCCATACAAAACAAATTATATCGCAATTTCAATCATACCCAACTTTGAAAAGTCACTCGACTTTTTTTTGTATAGGCACATCGCTACCTGTCAACTTACAAAATCAAATAAGTGTATTTCAAATGTTTTCATGAGCCACCGCTACACCTTAACTCTACCAATGTTTTCCCATTCTGTGTGCACAATATTACATAAACATGGAAAAAGGTGGATGTGATATACATAGATAGGTACAAGGATTTCTCAAACGCATTCGAAAAAATTGATCATTGCATTCTACTGTCTAAACTGGATGATACTGACTCTTGTTGGAAGTTGCTAGGTTTCATCGAATCGTACTTTTTTATGAAATCAAATAGTTCTTTAAAATAGATACATGTCGAATGCAATAATTTTCACATTAAGGATCAAGACTCGAACTTAGGACCATTGTTAGTTGTTCTCACTGTGAAAATAACTGAATGTGAAGTAGTCATATATATTAGAAAACATACACTCATTGAACATCCTTAAAATATTCGAGGCAGTTCACTGAATCATTGGGAAGAGACAAAAGATTCATGTGTATTCTTTGACTCCAAAATTTCTTTCTCCAATCACATAAATAAAAAAGGTGCTGAAGCCAATAGAATTAACTGAAATGCCCTGAAGTAACTGTGTCACATCCAAATTGGAATACCGTTCAATACTTTGGAGTCCCTACTATTACTGTAATAAATACACAATTGAAAAAGTAAAAAGAAAGTATTTGAATTCGTTTCCTGGGAAAAACAAAAAATGTACTTCGGTAATTTTGTTCACTGCAGTTTTCTTCGGAGCTGAGAAGAGGAATCCAGTCTCAGTTGAGTCTCCTATTTCACTTTATTTCATTCTTCAATTGAATATATACAGTACCAGGCAGATTTTACCAGGCAGAAATAAAATTTACTGATATTTTGATTGAACTTTTCTGATAAAAATCTGCCGGTCACTATATGATACGTACTCAATATGCAGTTGTCCTACCTAAGAATAATAATTTCGGCTGGTAGATGTTCAGTATTTCCTAATTATTCTGTATAGTTCAGATGAGATTACTACGCCGATATGAAGCACGATTCTTGGCATTTGAGAAAATGCAATAGAAAATTTAGATACGTATTTGAAGTTGATATCATTTTAAGTCACATTTTTGGATAATCTACAAAAAGTTGCTTTGGCATAGGCAAAGGACTTTGAAATACATTGAAATTTTGATTTTTCCTGTTTAACTTCATAAATAAAGAAGCTAGATTCATAAAATTGACCTATGAAATACGATACCTTGCCATTCAACTATTCTTCTTCTATCTTTTACCGTTTCTTCGACCCCAATGCAGACACTGTATTTTGAATAGCCATGTATATCAAGTCGCGGTAAACAATTTTGGTTAGAATATGATATCTTGTCGATTAAAGTCAGCATGGTTTGAAAATAATTGAATTCATATGGTTTGCTCGTCTTTCTTTCAAGAAAATATTCAAATTACCGCAGTAGCCTTCGGAGAATGATCTCGAGTTTTCGAGACATTTGATTCATAATTGGTGTGTCATTTCTTGCTGAACCAGAAGTATCAAACTCATCAAAAAATGCACACATGTGGAAATTGAATCCTTTATTAACTGTGTCGAGTTTCATTATGAGATTTTGATATCGTCTCTCGGTATTTGCACCCAATTCAGTGAATCTGTGAACAGGGAATTATGAGCTTCCAGAAAAATTCTAGATATTTTAATTAAGTTATAAATACACTCATTTTGTTCAGAAAATCCCTGTTAGTTTCATTTCTAATTTGGAAAATCTCGAATCCTTAAAAATTTTGCTTATCGTGCTGTATAATCAATTAAACATTCTCTTGTGGAAAACAATTGTAATTTTGGTTCCACCAAATGTCCTTTCAAAATAATGAATATTCTTTCAATTCAAGTAAACGAATTGTAAAATATCAAATACATATGTTTAGTTGGACATATTCAAGAAAGCCTTTTCTGAAACAAATAAATGTTATATCCGTCAATGCAATGCAATTAACCATGCATTCAAATAATTGAGTTTTTTCCGGTAGAGTGGAGTAAATAAGTTCATTCCTAAACAAACAAAAGTTGACTTTCATTCCAGAAGACAAATGTTATGTTTGTAGTGTATCACGGGTAGTGTTGATATCTGAAGTCGAGCAACTGAGGGCGTGGTTAGTTCTTGGTCAGTTGACCCACCGGACTGACAATTGCAGTTGATTATTGACAGTTCTTGGCATCCCACATAGAAAGGTAATACCCTAATCTTCCTTAGCTCGCATAAGTCTCACGAAGACTCCTGATGGTTTCATGGAAATGAACGAAGAATGAATTGAAGTGTTCAAACAATAATTTGAATGGAATTATAATTGAAATATCATCCACATTATTTTCATATATTGCAAATTAAATCTGAACATTCCGTATCCAATTTGGTAGTTCGACTTAACAAGACTTTGCAGCCTGCGTGTACAGAATTTCAATTTCAAGTAATCACACAAAAAATATATGTATTAGTTTTAATAAGGGAACACCTGCGTACCGGATTTATGGTCATTGTCAGTGAACGCAAGCCTGCTAACACAAAATCTAGTATCCAGAAAGAACTCAAACTTGAGATTTTTTTTTTTCGAAACTCCTGAAGGAAGAAATTTTAAACTTTTTACACTAATCAAGGTTTATCGATGTGATGATTTGATGACAGTGTTTAGTTTTCGTGAGATAGTGGCGTAGTTATGGTGGAATGTAGCCATATTTTTCTTCATATTTCCCTAAGACAAGTGAAATGACAAATGAATGTTTGTTTGACATCAGTGTTTGACATCAATACTTGACCTAAAAATCATAACATTCCATGTGCCTAAAATAGAGGTTTCTTAGATATTTATGAAAAAATAAGGTATGTCTTGAGGAAGCATCGGGTATAGATATCATTTCTCGTATGCCATACAGATTCTGATTTGATATAACATCGGAGTATTTTTCATCCTCCATAATAGTTTTGAATGTTTGGAAACTTGAAAATATAGCGAGGGTGAGTCTAAATTGCATCTTCAAACTTCTTATCTTCATTCCAAGCTGACAAAATGTCAGCTTGTTATTTTTTCTAAAACACACGTGTACTAAACGAACTGAAATTTTAGATCAATTGATATCAACAATTATCCGTTTTAGAATTTTCATTCTCACTTCCCAAGACTAAGTGTCGTAGATAGGTACGCTGGTATGGGACCATGCTTTCCTGAACATGTTTTTTTTTGCTTTATGGTAGGCTGTTCAGTACGCCACTAATCAATGCATAAAACTTTTAGCAAATTTGGAATAAAAAAAGGAACGTGGTCTTTTTTCATTGTACTCGGTAGATATTTACAAGTTTTTTAAGCAACACACGTTAAAAGGTATCACATACCAACGAATCTACGACACCAATTCATGAGAATTGAGAATGAAAATCCTGAAACGAATAAAATATTATTTGATCTCAAAGTAGTTCATCAAAAGTTTCAGTTTAATCAGTAAATGCGTGTTCCAGAAAGAATAGCAAACTTACATTTTTTGTCAGACATCTTGTATCAAACAGGTTGGACTTCAAAACACACCTTGGAAAACTGTTTACTTTGAAATAATGTGTGGAATAAATAATAGAAGTTTGAAGGTGAATTCAGACTTACCCTCGCCATGTTTTTAATTTTCCCAACATTCAAAAATATTCATAATGATAAAAAATACTCTGACATTTTATAACAAATTATGGTCGACGATGGTTGAAGTATTGATGATTTTAACTGATATCAAAAACTCATATTTGTCAATTCACTAGTCTAAAGAAAATATGAAGGAAAATATGGAAACATACCTTCCACCGTAGCTACGCCACTGGTGTACGAAAACTAAATAGTTTAACGTCAAATTATCATGAACCTATATTAGTGTACCAAGTTTTAATTATTTTTCTTTGGGAGTTTTGAAGAAAATGATTGAATAATAATTTTTTTGGACTTGTTACACCTTGTATTTGAGATATACATTGATGAAGACTTTTCACCTCAAAATGAGATAAGGAATCTGTGATGAAGGTTTCGTTCTTTTTATGACTCATCCTATATATAAGGCATTCATCGAGGAATTTCGCTACTTTATAATTATCGCAGATTACTAGAACGATGTTTTTGTTTCAGTGTAGAAATTCTCGTAGTTTACCATACACAAAATGAACTTCTTTCGGAGTAGTAATGAAAATCATCGGTAACATAGGTACGCTTTTCAAATTCCTTTAATTCATAATTCTACCCACATTTTTTTCCAGTAGGTATACATATTTTTGAAACCACAAATTTTATGATTTGTTTAATTCTTGTGTTCTATTATTTTTTTAAATCCATCAACCTATGACAAACAAAACTGTATTCTACCAGCTTATATCATTCATTCGAATTTCAGAACGTATAAATCAAACAAAATTATATGATTATTTCTCATGTATAATGCGTGATGTTTTCCTTCATGTAATATTTGTTGTTCATAATTTCATTCATTTCAATCTGCTCTGCCTATTTGATGTAATGAAAATACTATAGTGTTTACCAAGACGATAAAGAGTGATCATCTGATTATGTAATAGCCATATGCCGTCGTGGGATGCCTTGAAGGGCACATCAGATAATGGGGTTTGCGCTTTCATATTATACCTTGTTATAGAAGATTCACCAGAGGATTGGGGGTAGCAGAAAAGTGTTCCAATTTCCGCTCCCATGGCGATTTGATTTAATTTTTTTATATTTTACATTAGGTGACTCGCCGATTCTTTCAAAATTGATGTGAGGCAGGGAAAAAAGGAAGTATAGGTGTCTCATACGATACAATCTTTGACACGTGCAAGCAGAAGGTTTTTGTCATTGAAATTGAATCATATTTTAATACGTTATGTTGTTCATTCATTGAAACATTTGTGTTCCTTACTAGGAGATTTTGTAAAATGATCAAAAATTCCAAATGATAAAAATAACTGAAAGGAGAGCAGAGATACAATAAAATTTTTAGTTAGCATCATCGACATTAATTCCAGTTCGCACATATTCGCACATTTTTGCTGCGAATGTCTATTGAATATATGTGGGTCTATTACATTCCACCATGATTTCTCATTAGTATAGAAACGAAATATGATATGATCGAAAGAAGCGGACAAGAACATATCAAATCCGCATAAGAAATCCAATATGTTGCTTTCCAAATGATTACACGGTATTTTAGTTCTATTCAAATATCATTTCTGTGTAGAATCAATAGTTTCGATTAGATTGCTTGCTCATCTTCTGGGCATGACTTTTGGTATCGTAAAAACTAACTACGGATTTTCTCAATATTTAGCACAGTATCTCAAAGTTAATGAGTATTGGTGTGTAAAATTTGAAATGAAGAGATGGGGTATGGCAATTTCAAAATATACAGAAATTATTCAATTTCGAAGGTTATGTATAGAGGTTTAGTAGGTAAGCATATTTTGTTACATCAAAAATTGCAAAAAAGTATTTCATTTCTCTTGTTATTCTATCGATATAATTCACTGTATATAAAGTGAGTGCTTAAGTCTGTAGTCGTGTTATAAACTTGGATTTTTCAATTTAAAAGTAGGTACGTTCTCATGATGATATCACACTTAAATAGTTTTTTTTTTTTCAAGAATAGATGAGAAAAATTATGAAGATTAAACTATTGTGAGTTTAGTAATCGATCCAATCCAGACCAGCATGGGAATTTTCGAATTGCATTTCTTCTATGTAATCCAGACAGAGATAGGTAAAAGTTGCTAGAGTACAGAAACGTGCTTGTTGGATAGCTGATCTTCATAGGGGTGATTTCATGGATTCGCAAAAAACTCGTTAGTATGCTCTGCATATTTCATCACAGGTATAATGAGATGACACAAACTAATACTTAACTAACTCAAATATGTGAGAATATAGTTACTTTTCTACAAGCCTGCGTCATTTACCGCTTACCCGCACGCAATTTAGTTTGGGAAGTGTCCTCTTCCCGCACTAGTACGAAAATAGTATATTACATAATGAGTGTGAAAAGTCACTTTCGCACAAGTAATGAACACTATTTTTTCTACGACTAAGAGAAAATCTTACCGCATAATATCGATATTATTGAATGTGAACAAGAAAATCGAAAGAAAGGCTGACTAAGAACCATTTCAACTAACCTCATTGATTTTGAATAATTATATTATAATCATAATTAGACGCACTTTACAATTATTAATAATTACAATTATGAAATATTCTCAAATAAGACGTAAGTCTAACATTCTTACATATTACCAATATGTCCAGTTGGTAAAGCAATATGGCTTTTTGCAATCGGTAGCACGTGGGATCGAATCCCACCAGTGTCAACTTTTTTTCGTTTTGAAGAAAAAATATTGTCATATGTATAACATTAATTCAAGAGATGGAGTCAATTTATTATGTATGACTTGCCCTTTGGTGTCGTCCTTATTCCAGCTTCTACATAATAAGTGGGTGTTAACGTGAGATTTTTGTAATTGTTTGCCCTCAATTGTACCTATTTTATAATAACTTCACTGTCACAATTACGATAACTTAATTACAGTTCAACTAGAACAGGTTGGCCTCCGAGATGGGCCGACTTAAAACTTCGTTTTTCCCTATAAATTTCAACACTTGTCTAACACATTTGATTTTTATATAAACAAATTGTAACATTGTAAAAAAGGCCATTTGATAGCAAAGTGATTAAACAAGGTTTTAAATGTGTTTTTCTGAGGCCAAGCTGTCTGTCGAACTATATCAGTATATACGATTAACGAGTATTGTTTTTCGTAAAATTAAGATTTTTCAAAATGCAAATTCACGTAGAAACTCAATTTTTTTTCTATGCATGTTCTGCTGATATTCTTGTCACATTATCGATAACTTCTCTCCCTATGAGAGGAGAGATCAAGTAATAATCAATCGCCTCCATCTAGGACATACACTCCTTACTCACCAGCATATATATTACAGAAGGATCCTACTCCCATCTGCAACTCAGGTCACTGTCAAACACCTCTTGATAGAGTGTCCTTTCTATGATGAAGAAAGAAGATCAAACAACCTATGTGACTACATCAAAACTGTACTCAACGATGATCATCAAAAAGGGCAAATGTTCTTAAATACTTTATTTATATAAGGCTTTCACGATCCTCGAAACCCCAAAAGCCATACAGAACTTTAATTCATATTGTAAAATCTGATTTCTTATCAATGTGTGTCATGCTAATAACTCAATTGTAGATGATGCACGGTTATTTTTGTAGAAATAAAAAAAAATAACGATAAATGATGAATGGAATCATCAAAAGAACATTTTTGAATAATTATTTTTGGCCTTAATATTTGAACACCTACAGAAATTGAATTCAGGATGACAATGAAGGAATAATGTTACTTGTTTGTCTTGATGAAGTTCATAGTCAACCATTTAAGTACACTTTCCAATAATTTTTTTACTGAAGACAATTTCAAAACATAAATGATCATAACTCACAAACTGTACGAGATAGGTATATGAAAGGACTGCAAAATTGAGTAGGAAAATGTCACAGCTTTTCAAATAAGTAATATAGAGTTTTTCATGAAAAAAAATAGTTTCAATCATTTTCATGAGTGTTTGGAAGGAACTTACTCCTGAGGCTCTTTGTATGCTGAAACTGATCCAGTAGAGTACTCAATTAATGGTCTTATGCAGCTATGACCTCAATTGCAATATTTTGTTAAATGAGCATTTTGCATGATGACATCGTTATTTTTCAATGGTCTGTCATGAACTGTCACATATATGACGGAAAGTTATGAAGAATTTTACGAAGGTCCAAAAAACTATATAATATGCGGGTTGTTCTCTACTAGTGGCTATACTCTATTGATGAAAATATGTTAGACGGATAGAGAATGTTTGATTACCCATGCCAACAATTTCTGAAGTGATCTGCCAGTCCGTTCTCCGTATCCATCTAATGTTCGATCCACCGTGGAACATCCGGTATTTAGGAAAACTTGTCACCCATCACATTACTCAGTTCTTCAAATACCAATCGACCGAGCACTGAATATTTTCGCATTGCCATATTCATGTCACTTGATTGAATAAATTATTAATTTGATAAAGAATATTTCAAATTTTAGATTCGGATATTTATGAGAAAGTAAATCATGAATACTTATAAATGTTCACATCCTATTTGTGAATTAACCGTAAGTACCTATATCCTGCGTCTTGACTGAGTTCTCTTTCTAGCTGTGGGAAATTTGTTATACGAGAAACTACTCGCTCTGTCCTTTCATTAATAAATACCTATTCTAGGTAGGTAACACAATTAGTCTACTTCCTGTTGTGAAGATGTGTCGCTTTGCTTTCATTGCTAAAAATACAATTGGGAGCTTCATCAATCTTCTAATTATTTTGTACAATATTCACCCAATATAACAAATCAAGAAACTAATATCACGGAAGGTTATAAATTCGCTTCATCTGAGATTTTCAAACAATTGAATCTACTGGATTCCTGTCGAGAACTACGATTTCTAAACGACCTTTTCTTGAATTGCCAACCGTGGGCCTCTGAACTATTAAAAAATTAGCTTCACGGCGATCGTAAGAATTATTCATTTGCCTAAGGCACACAGAAAGAACATATTATTCGGTTCAACTGATCTGTGGTTTCAATAAGTCAAACAAAATTTCATTTATTACTGCTCTCATCAAAAAGTTTGAATATTGAATATGAATAATATTGACTGTTAGAAATCATTTTGGGCGTTCTGAAACAAACTATTTTCGTTGTGGATGATGAAATGAACTTGAACATGATTAATTATCATGTATTGTTAAGGCATCAGATTAAAACGTCACCTATGGTGCTTAACCACGTTGAAGTAGAGATATTCAGCCCTATGCTGTATCACTTCCGTTAGAAATAACGTCACCGTTATTCGTCATTTCCGTTATTTTGCTATTGCTTGGTAATAGCAAAATAACGGAAATGGCGAATAACATTGACGTTATTTTTAATGGAAGTGATACAGTATAGGGCTGATTGTGTCAGAATTCCCAATTATCGTTAATATTGCATTATACAAAAAAAGTTGAAATTACGCTTGTATTACTATTAAGGTTTTTTTAATAATTATCAGTTATTTTTGAAAGCTTGTATTTAACTTGCCCTGATAGAAGGTATGTGGAAATATGTGGTCAAAAAATTGCGATAACGCGCAGAAATTTCGAAAAATCTACGAAGTTCTAGAATTTTGAAAATTATGGCCAGACAAAATTTCGTTCAAGAGGCGGACCCCCTTCTTTTAGAATAAAAATTGAAAAAATTCGCGGAAATTAAACTGAAAAACTAAAAATAATGAAGAATATCGGACAGTCCAATGATTTAATTTAAAAAAAATGTATACTCCCTGTTTCCCCAAAGGCTAGGTAGAGAACGCTTATAAGCTCGTAAATAAAGAGAACAAAATAAAATAAACGTAATAGAAATTTAAAAATGGGTTTTATTCGAATGCTTTAAACGAATATAATTCACTTTTAATCAAATGAAAATTATTTTGTTACATTATGGAGTTTTATATAAAATGAAAGCCTGGAGCGATAATGAATCATGACACAGTAAAAAATACATTTTTACTTTTCGCGACAAGCAAATTTGCATTTTCTGTAACCTAGCTTCGTTTATTTAATTTTGTTTTATTTATCATGAAATCTGAAAAAATGCTTATGATCATACAATTTTTGAAAAGGAAATTTGTAATTGCGATGAGAACGGTACAAATGCAGGGCATAAGTGTTAGTTATGAAAGAATCGTCAATGAACGGAATTTCACATGAAATTTATGATTAATTAAAAGGGCATATATCATATCAAATATGACATGAAGATCCACTTGATGGTCGGTGGATTATGAAAGTCTTATCTACCACAATAATTCATTTCTGTGAAGTTAAAAAACATTGTAATTCACAAGATGCCTGTCACATGTTTGCGTTTTTTTTGCAAACAGACTCATATATGGGCAAATAGAGACTGATTTTCACTAAATGTTCTATGACTAAATATTTTACCATTTTTTGTTAGGTATACCTTATATCTATATCTGGTTAGTCATTTACATATAGTTTGAAGAAGATATTGCTAATATACCTGTTTTATATTATTGGATATAGAAAATGTAAGATCTGAAGTAGATGTTAATTTTGTACATTCATCGTTTGTACTTCGATATTGTTGGATAATATTGATTTTCTGTGTGCTCTGGATTTTATGGTTGTTTCATCTGACAGTTTGGAGAAATATCACTATGACTTTGAGATTCTGGTCTTTTTTGATATTTCAATTCATGTTTTTTTTTATTTTATTTCATTAAATAACTAAACTAAATTCAATATCATCAGTCATATAACTATATGAAAAATCAGTGCACATGCATGCATATTTAATAAATGATTTCCTTTGTTGGCCTGGACCTTAGGAAACAAATAGTTTAAACTGAAATATAAAACTGTATGTTATCGGAGATTTTATAATCTCTCAATGCATAATTATTTGAATGAATAATAAGAATAAATGGATTTCATTTTCTAAACATCCATACCTATATAATATATCTAGAAATAGAAGAGTATTTTTTCTTCAAACTTGTTAGTTTTTGACAATGACAATGAAAATGTAGTCCACCCACTCAATTGCAAATCACTTATTCTTATTTCTCATAAATAAAACACATTGTTGTATAAATTCTTTATTGGTCGAATCAGGTAGAAACAAAACCAGATCTACCTAGTATTATATTTGGCACAATATTCGGTCATTCAACCGCAACATTTCGAAATGGCATGTAGATATTCAACATTTTAACATATTTTCAGTATATTATGTTCAGTCCAACAGTACGTATTGCATCAAAAATAGAATATACAAAATAATTATAAGGTACTGATACTCTGCTGGCAGTCAAAATCGTTCATTAGAAATAAATAACAAAGTATCTTAAATAAGGGCGATATCATATTTACAAGTGACTACATTGTAACTATTACAAAACTAGATAACACTTCACCGTGAACTTTGGCTTTCAACAATAACTCAATAATAAAAATTGTCTCTACTGAATAGACTCACGTTGGTCGAGGAGATCATAGAGTGCCGAGATGTATGTCTGCGCCATCTGTAAAGTCTCGTACTTCGACAATTGCCTGTCTTGTCCTAGTTGCGGGAGGAATGTTCTCAATCTATCGAAAGCCTGATTAAGATTCTGCATTCGGCGTCTTTCCCTTGCGTTCGCTGCCAGTCGTCTTTTTCTCAATACAAACGGTGTAACTCGATTCTTGTTTTTTCCAAATGGTTCAGGGCTTGTTGTTTTCAAATTTTCGTCTGCTAAGCTGTCGTAACTCGAAGTAGAACTTGCACTCCAGTCTATATTAGTTGGCTGTGACGGCGTCAGAAGATAGGTGTAGCCGCCGTACGACTCTGTCGAATAAGATTCCATCAATGCCATCACGTAAATTTTAGTAATATTTCGAACTAACCGGCACCACCGAACTATATATTGGTTCTGATGAAGGTGGTCTACCTGTTGTTCTTTTATAGTGTCGGGCTACCCCTGGATTTGAAATAAGGCCCTTTGTATTAAGTACCGCCCAAGTAGCGCGTGCCGGTCCACCAATCGGCTCTTTAGGTAGCAATGAAAGAGTTTCGGTACACTCCCGCGAAAAAATTATTTTCAGTTGTTTGGGATGCAATCCATGAATACTACAAACTCCAATTAGGTAGGTATCCGTCAAACAATGCTCTTGTATCAACAATCCTGAAATATTAATGAGCTCTCGTTTACGGACTGACATGAATAACAATCAAAAACATTTTTATTCATGTTCATGAATAAACTTTGAAAAAAAAAACAATTGAGATTGATTGCTAATCGAGATATGAGAAATAGAGAGTATATTGACTGATTAATTCTCAGTCTCGCAATATATCCAATTTCAACAAGAAGAAAATAATTATTACAGATTTTTTATTCTATTTTCAAGCAACCACTTGAGAAAAAGTCATTTAAAAAATTATATTTTCGAGTGACAATTATTGTTCATCGGAAGGTTAATGATTATTAGGACAGATTTCTATACCAAATTCGTTTCGAAAAATCTTCCCAAAATTGTTATGAGAAACTCATCAAAATGTTGGTTACTACCATCAACAAAAACGAGTAAATATCTCCAAAATGTAGTGACTTTCGAAAACGAAATCGAATCAATGAACAGAGACAAAAGTTGCATTAAATGTATTTCAATTTCTATATGAATTGGGTTGATTGAGAGTTTTAAATTTCTAATACAAACAGTATACATTTTAACGCAAACCAGTCCAAAGACAGTATTAGTTAAAATATTTGGAATCGGTCGGTATGGGTATTGCAATTCTTGTTTCTTTCATGTTGTTAGTTGAATATAATTAATACGTGTAGAATGAAACTTTATTATTAACTTTCTCAAATTTTTGGTTCAAAAAGGCGCTATGTTTCACCATACTGAGTATACTATACTCCAAGTTGAATTGTATTCTGTAAAAAAAACTGTTAGGTCAACAAAAAACTTTTATTTTAAACGTTACTATGGATTTTTATCAAATATCGGTTACATCTATTCAAAATATTTTAACTACTTACTGCTCTGTACTTCATTTACTTTAAATTTGCTGCTATTATTAGTCCCCACCCCCTGTCAACTTTTGAACGGTTTGACGTACAAATTTAAAAAAATATCTTGTGGAGGGTATCACCGATACTGCTTGATGAGATACAACACATCGTTATTGCTTGATAGAAAACGCGGACGGCACATCAACTCAAATATTTTAAAAGGCATGGGGTTTCAAGTGTCACATCGTTGATAAGATAATTCAATTCTCTTTTCATCCATTACATTTTTTTCGAATTTCATTAATATATTTTTTCACAATGTGTATTTGAAATATTAAGTGTAACAAAAAACAAAACTATGTGATAGTTCATTAATCCATTGAGCTTTCAGGTAACTGCCTAATTATTATTAAACTAAATATATAATTTGGATAATTTCAAGATCTCTACCTATTAGGCTTGAAACGAATTCGAAAAGGGAAAATTACTTATGTTATCGCAATTGTGATTCAGCCCCATTAGTCTCACCTCATTTTCCCCAAAAGCAATGGACAAAATAATAGACTGTTACATCAGAAGCGACCTCCTTGAGTTAAGCCGATGACCTGGGACAGACATAACGGAGTAATCTCCGACCGCATGCTATAGCAGCAAGCTGGACATGCCTCAGAGTCTTTATGGTAAAACAATGTGGTCTGTAACCAAAAATTATTTATTGGTTATACCAAACGATCATTAAAGCTATGGTCACCTATGCTTCACTGGTATGGTAGTCGAAAATGCAACTAATTTCAACACAAGTCAAGCTGTAGAAAGTGCAGCGGGTAGTTTGTCAGGAGCAATATTTAGGTGCCCTACTGCATCATTATTATTATTAGAGGCAATGGTAAACCTTCCGTCATTGTACCTGTGTGTAATGAAAGAAGCAGCAAATAGTGCCTTCAGACTGTACCAGACAAAAATAAGAAGCAGGAAATTTGATTGGACATCTGAAGATTTTCGAACACGTCTTCCTTGAAAACATGTCAAAACCGACAGATATCATGCCGATCAGGTACGAATTGGATTAGCTAGGCACGTTAATAACAACAGGCAGCTTAATACCTATGGAAGCATAGAAATGAGTGAACATAAAAATATTATAAAAATGTTGATGGTGGAGTTGAAAGGTAAGACCTCGTTAATCCTTAGCTCGCACCAGTTTCGACTTCTGAGGGCTGTCGTTCGTAGGGGGATGACAGCTGGTTAACGGAAAAAACAATTTTAAAAACAGCAATAACCACCAGATTTACACAGAGAACGGTCCTCAATTGTCAGTGGATGCCCCAGTGTGGTGCACACATGGATTCAAAATGGACGAAAGGATTACAGAATGAAGTTCCTGCCTCTCAAAACCCCTTGGTAGGAACCCAACCATCTTTCAAGCAAAAGTACATGCTTGAGATATTTGTGGCTAGGAATTTCTTGAAAGGGGCACCATAAGCAGCAAACAATCAAATAAATCTGATGTGGGTGCAATTTCACAGGGGCCTCAAAGACAATGAGGAAGCTGACTGCATTGCCAAAGAAGGAGCAAACACACCACGTCCCTGCTCAGAACCCTTCTGTGGACTCTCCAAAGCCCACTTGAAAAAAGAGTTGACGCTGTGAATTCGATGAAATGAAATCTCAATCGAATAAAGTACCATGACAAAGACAAGTGAAAAGGCTAGTGAGCCTATCGCCAAGAACAGCTAAATAGCTTCTTGAGTTGAACAAAACAGACTTGAAATTAATAATAATAATAATCGACTTTATTTTATAAGTATCAATATTATTGGTATAATTGGTAACGGGACTACTCACTGGGCACTGCCCTCTAAGGTACCACATCAAAAAGATATGCAAGTCAGAGTGTGATAGGTTAAACTGATTTTGTTACGTTAAATTAATTTTTTCAAGCAAATCACTCTCGAAATATGATGCTTATTGTAATCGAGTATTAATCAAATTCGTATAAATTCCGTTATATTGTACTTTACTATTTTCTCCAGATGATAGTTACTTGGTGATTGAAACAAGTGTTGCATTTTTGAATATAAGTGATTTGGTGTAATGGTAAAATTCCATTTTATTCATATTTTGTAATAACAAACTTATGACAGAACCACAATTTCCTGTGTTTATTTCTAATACTGAAATGAAATATTAAAAAGGAAAAAAGAAATTGTTATAATAATTTCCAAATATTCGACTAAATCTTCAATTTCAGATTGGCGATTGTCTCGTTCAACGTTATATTAAATTTGTTCCTCCGATTGTACTGGTACCTGCACCAAATTTGTAAGGGTCTGTTCAAATTACGTTCATGCCATATGACATGGCGATGTAAAAACAATTATTTCAAACCCCACCTCGGTTCACATAAATATATCAAGCACAGCACGGGCTACACATTTGGTTGATATGCAGAATTTTGGAGATTGTTCTTTGACATTTCTTAAAACCAATAGAAACTTTCAATTCAAATCAATCGTGTATGTTTTGGTAAATCGAAATGTTCGTATTGGGAATTCTTTGAGGTATTTTTTCATAGCATGAAAAAAATTTGAATATTTTTCATAGATGTCTTTCATTAATTGACGTTAAAGTGAAAAATCTATCTATCGAAAACGGTTGGTACATCGCCATTTGATGGAATCGAGTAAAAAATTATGCTCATGATAGTTACATCAAAAAACAATCTATAGAATACTACACAAGATTTATTTAAACAAAATAATTCTCCGTTTTTTTTTTCGAACTTGTTGACTTTTGGCAAAATCCACTAGAGCACATAGGGCTTCCGGGTTTACAGCATGCAAACAGAACACGCGAATTTTTTCTACAACAGTTATTTTCAAATTGTATCACTAATTTGAATTTTTTATCCCATGAACTTTAAAGTTTCCGTCGTATTATCGAATGATGACTTCCGAGTGAAATTTGAAGTATAATACGATATTTTTCTAGAATGCGTGAATGTAAGATCAGTATGTAAAAAATTACTTCCCGCATAATAAGGTTATTACGCGAAGTTGATTGTTTACCTTCTTATGCTGAAAATAATCACGTAACTTGAAACAGTTACATCAGAAATAATTAAAATTGTTGATTTTTTTTATATTTTGTCGTCTGAGCCGCTGTTTAATTCTCACACTGAGGCGAGGAAAATAAATTGATCAAAAACATTCCAGTTTAAAAATTTTCATTCACCAGTCTATACTATTTCCAAGGCTTGTTGAAAAATAAAAGTCCTCTACGTCTTTCAGAATCGAATTAAATTGATTCAAAAAATATGTCGGGAGAAAAATAACTATAGAAATTAGAATGATTTTTTCACTGCTATCACGAGGCTTTTCTCTTTGATATTTTTTGTGATTACATCATTGTGTAAGACGAAAATACAAACATATACTTACTGGTTAAAGATGTAACAGATTTTAAATACATTATAGTCAGTCGGTAATCCTTCAACATGTTTCACGAGTCATGTAAAACTTTTTGAATTCGATATTTTCAAGTCCTTTATGTGAAAATAACAATGCAGTGCAATATATTTTGGTAATATTGTTACATGTCAAAAATATTTTGAGGATTTCCAGTTATTTCTCTTGAAGAACATTTTTCAGAAAACATCTTCTTTAGGAAAACACAGTGTTCTCGAATTTGAAAGTTGTCTGGTTGATCCTGCCAGTAGTCATATGCTTGTCTCAAAGATTAAGCCATGCATGTCTCAGTACAAGCCAAATTAAGGTGAAATCGCGAAAGGCTCATTAAATCAGTTATGGTTCCTTAGATCGTACCCACATTTACTTGGATAACTGTGGTAATTCTAGAGCTAATAAATGCAAACATCCAATCAACCAATATATTATCAGTAACATAGGTATATAATTCATTATTGATTTAACTCATTTTTGTCTTCTCTGTCAAGGTCAAAATATACTTTAGGTATTGTCAAATTTTATACAACCTTAAAAACAAAGCTTCATTAGATTCTGGAATACATGGGAATATATATCGATAACAAAATATCAAACATCTCCCACGTGCACAGAACTTTATTTGTTTTATTTGAAAAACTAATTAATATTAGGAAGTTATCTTCGAAGAAATATAGAAAGATCAAAGTAGGTACCAAGCAGTATGCCATGGAAAAATTGGCCAGCCCATTTACATTTATTTCTTACAAATAAGTACAAATTATGTAAATAACGTCTTTCAGGTTATTCTCATTCGAAGAACACACAAAATTGTAGAATGGGAATTCGATTAGTTGGTACAATGTAACGCCAATGAAATCTAATAAGAAACGCCGATTTTGAGTTGCTCTGCGTCATCTATTAGGATGTTATCTATATTACTATCAGCAATATTGATGTTTTTGGGAAAACCACGTTAGTTGCATTGCCAATAGTTCTTTTCTCTGTTGCTTACCAAGTGCTATTTTAAGTGCTCTTAAACGTATACTGAGCTATTAGATTCTGCCTAAAAAGAGCACTTATCGGTGACACCCCGCTAACAAATTCAATTTTCTAGAACACCGCAAGAAGAGTTGGCAATGTCTCTCTCTTTTATGGATATTCCGCCGTTAGCAGTTTTGTAGAGATTGATCCATTGAGTTGTCTTGTTACTTTCTTTGTCGTCACGTTGGAGACTTGCCGAAAATTATCTGCTGGGCGAACAGAAAACTTTCGAAAGTTTTCACATAGTAATCTCACGATGTTCTGTGAACATTACAGTAAGTACTTAGGTGCTTTTTTTCTGTGGAAAACAATAAAATAATAATGGGATCCTGGTTTTCCGTCAATTTCGTGAAATTTCAGTATGTTACTCTAGGATTCAGTGAAAACAACTTTAAAGTGTACAACTTAGCAGGAGTACAGGGTTTCTGAAATACGGGTCCAAATGAGTCAAGAGATGTCCACTAGATTTCGATTTTTAATCTTCCTTCTTCACTCTAATTGGTTAAAGACCAACCCAACCCAAAGGACAAAGTCAAGACTTCCATGAAGTCTAGAATTTACGAAATCAGAAGTAGGACTGCGATAGAAAATATTATGGACAGACCGAACGATCTTTAAAAATAAGATGTAAAGAACATTCAGCATATCTAAAATACTGAAGAATGGAAAAATGAACTGTCGCTTATCATGTTTTCCAACGACACTGTATAGACATTAGTTCATTAGGATTAGCTAGGCACGTTAATAACAACAGGCAGCTTAATACCTATGGAAGCATAGAAATGAGTGAACATAATAAAATTATAAATGTTGATGGTGGGTGGACCAATACCTATCAGTTTAATTCAACAACATACCTGTCATTTGATACCACATTATGTTATTAGCATATCCGTCAATTTAAATTACCTGTTAGTGAATAAGTCAACACTGTAGTTTTTCTCTTCGGAAAATGATCACTTGGTAACTGAAACTCGTGTTGAGGTGTATATTCAGTACGCAAGGTGTTCCGAGGGGTTTTACATTTATCAGGAAAATAAATAAATATCATTATTTACTGCAGCAATTACGATCTTCTTTGTTATGTCGATTTGAAATGTCACATACTTCATTCAGGGCGGTATCCTCAACCCGACTGAGCGAGCGATCCATCAAGGTAGATATTGATGCAAATTCCCGATGCTCTCTCTACTAGTGCTGTTGCCATAACTTCACACTCACGTTTAAAATAAGCAAGGGTTGCGCTAGTTGAGAATCGAGGGATCGCTGGCTTAGTAGTTGAAGATGTCGCCCCAGGTCATATTCATACTTGATGTATTTTCCACTAATATTCAGGAGTTAATCTTCAAATATGTATGAAATTTTATTCAGAAGTGTATTTCGTAGATAATATGTAATGCTCTTTCGGAGTACTTTGTGTACTGGTAGACAGTTTGTCCAACCAATTGAAAGACATTGATAGAAGGATGGAGATGGTTAGTTATAATTCATTCAACTTGATTTGTGAATTTAAAAACCGTTTTCATTATCATTACTTTTATCTTCATCACACTAAATCAGTGGCACATTGATTTATATAGTTATTGCTTTCGATCAATCCATTTCTAAAAATGTATGTAACCTATAACCGGTTAAAAAATAGGGAATTTGGAAAAAACCTTATTCAAAATAGCTATGGAATAATAACAAATAATGCATTTTTCGATTCACTGAATAAAATTGTGTAAACATTATTGTGATTCATCCAACGTATTTCATTGTCTTCTAATTTTCACGAATAAAAAAATCGTATTGAGTGATAGGATTGTAATCAAAGATTATTTTGTTTGAAGGTGGTTGACACTGTGTTACTTTGTGTAGAATTATTCAGGGCTTCCATTGTCTAAAGAAAAACAAAGAAATAGATCCCTACAAAATTATCATTTCATATCTGTAACTAACTGGAGTAAAAAAACAAATCGATGATTTGATGTTACCTATATAAAAGTTTACTGGACGAAACTCAGGAATCAAGTTCTTTTTGTTTTGGAATCGCGCCGTACCCCTATTAAGGAACCTAAATTTCACAAAAATCGCCTTTTCGATATTTTTGAACAACTCGTCATCAAAAACAAAATGTAACTGCTGATTCAGTTTTTATCTAAATTAATGTAAGTGATGGAAGTTTCGTTCTAATATTCTCAAATTTCTATACTGAATAAAAATCGATCAATAATAAAATTCAGATGTCAATCTGAGCTTCCTTTTCTTCTACTAATTATAGCTCTGGTCGTGATCTTTACATTTTTGCAGAATTGTTATACGGTGCAGGTAGTAAACCACTAATAATCCGAAAATTCTCGAGATACAACTTCAGACCATTATCTTCACAAGCGGCATGGGTAACCCAATGTTGAAAATTGTATATCCGAATATTAATCGTACCTAGAGATATTCTTTCTTGTGAATTATTCAAGACTCCTCAAAATGAAGAACACTGATGGAGGTCTATGTAGGTACCCTGTGTAGGACAAAAATTACTGAAAGTGTGAGAAATATAATAATATAATTGGAAACAAAACTTCTATACATGCGGATAACGATGAAGGTGTAATTGTATTACTCTCACTGAATGATATGCTTGAATAATGATTATGATTCAGTTTTTTTCCAGCAACGCGGGTTTACACTTCGAATGAAGTTAAAAAATTGTTACTTTCGCTCGTACTTTCGCCAACCAACTTGTATGAGCAGGGGAGACGCAGCCCTTCCTTTTTAACGTGTGATGCCATGCATGGGACCGGAAGCCGAGCTGGGATCCGAACCCACGCATCTATCGATGATTGACTTAAGACGCGAAGGCTTTACCAACGCTCCACCACGGTCAATAGTGGATTTTGAATTTTCGATATCTTTGGCTTGGGAGAATATAAAAAAATATTTGAAAATTTTTTTGTTAAGAAACATATTGGGTTCTCAAAATGGATAATCATGTATTTTCAACTTGTTCCAGTAGGTTCTTTCGTTCAATTGGATGTTTTGTGAGTTTATTTTTTTTGTCAGGCAAAGTGAAAATCCCCTTCTTTCCACACATCTTACAAAATAGAAAATTTGAGGCATAAGTGGTTGGGATTAGCCTGGTTTCATAAGCCACAATAAATAAATCAAGTGATGTCTCAATTGAGCAGCCCCCAAAATGCCACTTCAAAATTACCACTTTTTCTGCAGTGGTATAAACTGCCGGCATATTTATAAAATTTGAAAATATTTACTAAATTTTCACTCGTTCCTACTCTACAGCTATTTGAAGTAGGTACAATATTGTAATAATATTCCAGTATCATTCGCACTTATCACCGAATGTCGTTTTTACGGTTTTTAATGATGTAACATCGTTTTAAATAGGTAGTAGCGCGTTTGTAGGTATGGTGCCAATGAGCGATATAATATATGTATATATAAATCTTTCAACCAGTGAACCTATTTTAATGTGTTCTCTGTTGAACGCGTAATTTCCCTACGTATTAGGAGTAGGGCTTCGCGAGACCAAGACCAAGACTGATCAGTCTTGTATCAAGACCAAGACGAGACCAAGACTAATCTCTTGGTTTCGCGAAGCCCTAATTAGGAGAATTATTACCAATTCTGTATACAGGGTGAACTATGACCACAAGATGAAATTATATTGTGTGCTCCGTCCAAAAATTTGACTAACAAAATCACCTTTTGTATGGGTAGAAAAGCGCCGCCCCTGTATGGACACAACTGGAAAGCCAGAATCAGTGTTTATCTGTTTCGTTTACTCAATACAACATCTGATTGAAGCTGGTGATTTGGAATGAAGTTTTAGCATGAATCCCATTAGGAAGTTGCAAAATAATGTTGGTTCGAATACATTTTTCGTGCACGCGAACACAATGCTATTTTGAGTACAGATTACAATCGATCAACACATATCAATGACTTTTGAACAATCGTTTCCCAGATGTGTTTCACATGGTGGCCTAGTACCCCGTTAAGTGGTCATGGTTCACCTTGTATAACTGCAAGTTAGTTATTTTTTCAACAAGATGGTAATATGTATGAAGATCAAGATAAATGAACTTCACAAATATTTTTTGCGGGGATTAGTGTTCCAAAAAACATTTTTGGCTCTAAGAATGGAAGAGTAGAGTAGTCAAACTATTGAAATTGAGTCAAACAACCATTGATTTATTTTGAAGATTTCAAATAAGTTGCTTTACTTTACATGCTGGTAGTCTCAGATTATCAGTAAGCAGTTCAATAAGTGTAATGATAATTCGTATTCATCACCCTTTATAATTTTATTTTGTATGCGTCATTATGTCAGTTGTTTAACGAAAACTCTGAAAGTTGTCAGATAATCTTTTTGTTTATTTGCTTATTAAAGCCTTTAGTTCGAGAGAGGTCTTATTACAATTTAATAAGCAAATATATTATCATAATATAGTAACTTGAACGATGCTAAATAGTCAGGAAGCCATTGCAAGTTCACAATCAGCTATGACAACCTTGGATAGGCTTTTATGGCCTGAGAGATTAGAAGTAGATGAGGATTCCAGTATTACTGAACAAGAATGGATTCACTGGCATGAAACCTTTGAATATTTTCTGAAAAAGACGTCAGCTACTGAAGAAAAAAAGCTCAATTTGCTTCCTCAATATATACTCATAATGGTGATTGTGATACACATGATCAGCTATTATGACACTGCATGATATATTCGTGAAAACAAAGAACAAGGTATTCGCCAGACACACACTTTCAATGAGAAAACAAAAGGAAAATGAATCAATTGACCAATACATTCAAATGCTGAAACTTTTTAGTAAAGATTGCGATTTCAAGACAGTTACAGCTGATCAAAATAGAGACGATTTTATTCGCGATACCTTCATTAGTGGAATAAAGTCTTCGCAAATCCGACAAAGATTGTAAGAAAATTAAAAGTTTCAACTGAAAGAGGCAATCGATCAAGCCAGATCATTAGAAATGGCTCAGCATCAATCCGAAAAGTATAACAACTCTTCTTCATTCATGAACGCCTCAATGAACGTGTCAGAAAGTAATCCAGAGCATTCAACAAATTTGTCACCTATCCAGATCAAGTGCTATTTTTGCGGAAACTTGAAAAATCCTCGTGATCGATGTCCAGCAACAATACAACATGCAGGTCCTGTGGGAAATTGGAACGTTTTCAAAAGTTTGTCGTTCTTCAAATTGGAATACAAAAACTGTCAAAAAATCATTATCAACAGATTAGTGTGAAGATACCCACACTTTCCTAGCCACAGTTTCTTATTGTTGGTGGAATTGAGGAGTGAACGTCTGCGGTATTGCCACATCAATTATTTTTACCGATATCTTCTTATTTTTACAGAGATGTTCACAATCAGTTTTTTAGGTTATTTGCGACAAGTGAAACGGGTCGCATGATTTTATTATCCAAGGAATTATTGATATGTACCTATTCTGAAATGTTTCGATTTATAAAATCAATCGGTAATCGGGTGCATTTTTTTATGAAAAAACAAATATCGTGACTAACAAATCAGAAAAATATAAGTAACATGAAGTATTATGTCAAAACGTGAGAAATCTGATTATGAATTAGGACAAATTCAGAAATTATCCAGTAGAGTTGAATGAATAATCTAATTAGGAGGGTGATACGTCGGAACTTCTTTACCACCCATACAGACTGAAAAAACCCATTTCACAGAGAAAGTTGAAAAAATCATATCATCCAAACGACGACGAATAAGTTGAAGACATTTTTACAGAAACTTCTTAAAGGGGTGATCTAATAGGATGATACAACGAAATTCCGTGACAAACCGTACAGACTGATAAAATGCATATCTCAGAGAAAGTTGAAAAAATTATATCTTCCAAGCAACGACGAATAAGTCGAAGAAATTTTTACAAAAACTTCTTGAAGGGATGATCTAACAGGGTGATACAACGTAATTCTGTGACAAACCGTACAGACTGAAAAAAATGCATATCTCAAAGAAAGTTGAAAAAATTATATCTTCCAAATGACGACGATTAAGTCGAAAAGATTTTCACAAATACTTCACAAGGGGATATTCTAACAGGGTGATACAACGATATTCCGTGACAAACCGTACAGACTGAGAAAATAGCATTTCTCAGAGAAAGTTGAAAAAATCAAATCTTCCAAACGACGACGAATAAGTCGAAGAGATTTTCACAAAACCTTCTTGAAGGGGTGATCTAACAGAGTGATACAACGAAATTCCGTGACAAACCGTACAGACTGAAAAAAATGCATTTCTCAGAGAAAGTTGAAAAAATTATATCTTCCAAACGACGACGAATACGTCGGAAGAGATTTTCACAAAAACTTCTTGAAGAGATGATCTAACAGGGTGATACAACGAAATTCCGTGACAAACCGTACAGACTTGAAAAAAATATTTCTCAGAGAAAGTTGAAAAAATCATATCTTCCAAACGACGACGGATAAGTCGAAGAGATTTTCACAAAAACTTCTTGAAGAGATGATCTAACAGGGTGATACAACGAATTTCCGTGACAAACCGTACAGACTTGAAAAAACATTTCTCAGAGAAAGTTGAAAAAATCATAACTTCCAAACGACGACGAATAAGTCGAAGAGATTTTCACAAAAACTTCTTGAAGAGATGATCTAACAGGGTGATACAACGAAATTCCGTGACAAACCGTACAGACTTGAAAAATACATTTCTCATGAAAGTTGAAAAAAGCATATCTTCCAAACGACGACGAATAAGTCGAAGAGATTTTCACAAAAACTTCTTATAGGGATGATCTAACAGAGTGATACAACGAAATTCCGTGACAAACCGTACAGACTGAAAAAAAAAAGCATTTCTCAGAGAAAGTTGAAAAATTATATCTTCCAAACGACGACGAATAAGTTGAAGAGATTTTCACAAAAACTTCACAAAGGGATGATCTAACAGGGTGATACAACGAATTTCCGTGACAAACCGTACAGACTTGAAAAAACTTTTCTCAGAGAAAGTTGAAAAAATCATAACTTCCAAACGACGACGAATCAGTCGAAGAGTTTTTCACAAAAACTCCACAAAGGGATGATCTAACAGGGTGATACAACGAAATTCCGTGACAAACCGTACAGACTGAGAAAATGGCATTTCTCAGAGAAAGTTGAAAAAATCATATCTTCCAAACGACGACGAATAAGTCGAAGAGATTTCCACAAAAACTTCTAGAAGAGATGATCTAACAGGGTGATACAACGAAATTCCTTGACAAACCGTACAGACTTGAAAAAAACATTTCTCAGAGAAAGTTGAAAAAATCATATCTTCCAAACGACGACGAATATGTCGAAGAGATTCTCACAAAAACTTCTTGAAGGGATGATCTAATAGGGTGATACAACGAAACTCCGTGACAAACCGTACAGACTTGAAAAAACATTTCTCAGAGAAAGTTGAAAACATCATATCTTCCAAACGACGACGAATAAGTAGAAGAGATTTTCACAGTAACTTCTTGAAGAGATGATCTAACAGGGAGATTCAACGAAATTCCGTGACAAACCGTACAGACTTGAAAAAAACATTTCTCAGAGAAAGTTGAAAAAAGCATATCTTCCAAACGACGACGAATAAGTCGAAGAGATTTTCACAAAAACTTCTTATAGGGATGATCTATCAGAGTGATACAACGAAATTCCGTGACAAACCGTACAGACTGAAAAAAAAGCATTTCTCAGAGAAAGTTGAAAAATTATATCTTCCAAACGACGACGAATAAGTCGAAGAGATTTTCACAAAAACTTCTTGAAGAGATGATCTAACAGGGTGATACAACGAATTTCCGTGACAAACCGTACAGACTTGAAAAAACATTTCTCAGAGAAAGTTGAAAAAATCATAACTTCCAAACGACGACGAATCAGTCGAAGAGTTTTTCACAAAAACTTCACAAAAGGATGATCTAACAGGGTAATATAACAAAATTCCGTGACAAACCGTACAGACTGAGAAAATGGCATTTCTCAGAGAAAGTTGAAAAAATCATATCGTCCAAACGACGACGAATAAGTCGAAGAGATTTCCACAAAAACTTCTTGAAGGGATGATCTAATAGGGTGATACAACGAAACTCCGTGACAAACCGTACAAACTGAAAAAAATGCATATCTTAAAGAAAATTGAAAAAATTATATCTCCCAAATGACGACGATTAAGTCGAAGAGATTTTCACAAAAACTTCACAATGGGATATTCTAACAGGGTGATACAACGATATTCCGTGACAAACCGTACAGACTGAAAAAATAGCATTTTTCAGAGGAAGTTGAAAAAATCATATCTTGCAAACGACGACGAATAAGTCGAAGAGATTTTCACAAAATCTCCTTAAAGGGATGATATTGACTTGAACATTTATAAATTGTTGTTGATAAGTTATACATTTTGAGCTTTATAATTGTCATTGTGACGCTGACAGATATTAGCTATTGTTGAAAATATTGATGTGGTTGGGTATTAAAAAATACTGGAGAAGTGAGGAATTTCGTTGTATCACCCTATTAGATCATCTCTTCAAGGAGTTTTTGTGAAAATCTCTTCGACTTATTCGCCGTCGTTTGGAAGATATGATTTTATCAACTTTCTCTGAGAAATGTTTTTTTCAAGTCTGTACGGTTTGTCACGTAATTTCGTTGTATCACCCTGTTAGATCATCTCTTCAAGAAGTTTTTGTGAAAATCTCTTCGATTTATTCGTCGTCGTTTGGAAGATATGATTTTTTCAACTTTCTCTGAGAAATGCTATTATCTCAGTCTGTACGGATTGTCACAGAATTTCGTTGTATTACTCTGTTAGATCATCTCTTCAAGAAGTTTTTGTGAAAATTGCTTCGACTTATTTGTCGTTGTTTGGAAGATATGATTTTTTCAACTTTCTTTAAGAAATGCTTTTTTTTTCAGTCTGTACGGTTTGTCACGATATTTCGTTGTATCACCCTAATAGATTATACCTTCAAGAAGTTTTTGTGAAAATCTCTTCGACTTAGTCATCGTCGTTTGGAACATATGATTTTTTCAACTTTCTCTGAGAAATGTTTTTTTAAAGTCTGTACGGTTTGTCACGGAATTTCGTTGTATCACCCTGTCAGATCATCTCATCAAGAAGTTTTTGTGAAAATCTCTTCGACTTATTCGTCGTCGTTTGGTAGATATGATTTTTTCAACTTTCTCTGAGAAATGTTTTTTTCAAGTCTGTACGGTTTGTCACGGAATTTCGTTGTATCACCCTGTCAGATCACCTCTTCAAGAAGTTTTTGTGAAAATCTCTCCGACTTATTCGTCGTCGTTTGGAAGATATGATTTTTTCAACTTTCTCTGAGAAATGCTATTTTCTGTCTGTAAGGTTTGTCACGGAATTTCATTGTATCACCCTGTTAGATCATCCCTTTGTGAAATTTTTGTGAAAAACTTCGAATTATTCGTCGTCGTTTGGAAGTTATGATTTTTTTAAAACTTTCTCTGAGAAATGTTATTTTCAAGTCTGTACGGTTTGTCACGGAATTTCGTTGTATCACCCTGTTAGATCATCTCTTTAAGCAGTTTTTGTGAAAATTTCTCCGACTTATTTGTCGTTGTTTGAAAGATATGATTTTTTCAATTTTCTCTGAGAAATGCTCTTTTGTCAAGTCTGTACGGTTTGTCACGGAATTTCGTTATATCACCCTGTTAGATCATCTCTTCAAGAAGTTTTTGTAAATATCTCTTCGACTTATTTGTCGTTGTTTGGAAGATATGATTTTTTCAACTTTCTCTGAGATATGTTTTTTTCAAGTCTGTACGGTTTTTCACGGAATTTCGTTGTATCACCCAGTCAGATCATCTCATCAAGAAGTTTTTTTGAAAATCTCTTCGACTTATTCGTCGTCGTTTGGAAGATATGATTTTTTTCAACTTTCTCTGAGAAATGTTTTTTTCAAGTCTGTACGGTTTGTCACGGAATTTCGTTGTATCACCCTGTCAGATCATCTCTTCAAGAAGTTTTTGTGAAAATCTCTCCGACTTATTCGTCGTCGTTTGGAAGATATGATTTTTTAAACTTTCTCTGAGAAATGCTATTTTCTCAGTCTGTACGGTTTGTCACGGAATTTCGTTGTATCACCCTGTTAGATCATCCCTTTGTGAAATTTTTGTGAAAAACTTCGAATTATTCGTCGTCGTTTGGAAGTTATGATTTTTTTAAAACTTTCTCTGAGAAATGTTTTTGTCAAGTCTGTACGGTTTGTCACGATATTTCGTTGTATCACCCTATTAGATTATAGCTTCAAGAAGTTTTTGTGAAAATCTCTACGACTTATTCGGCGTCGTTTGAAAGATATTATTTTTTAAACTTTCTCTGAGAAATGCTTTTGTCAAGTCTGTACGGTTTGTCACGGAATTTCGTTGTATCACCCTGTTAGATCATCTCTTCAAGAAGTTTTTGTAAAAATCTCTTCGACTTATTCGTCGTCGTTTGAAAGATATGATTTTTTTAACTATCTCTGTGAAATGATTTTTTCAAGTCTGTACGGTTTGTCACGGAATTTCGTTGTATTACCCTGTAAGATCACCTCTTCAAGAAGTTTTTTTTTAAATCTCTTCTACTTATTCGTCGTCATTTGAAAGATATAATTTTTTCAACATTCTCTGAGAAATGTTTTTTTCAAGTCTGTACGGTTTGTCACGGAATTTCGTTGTATCACCCTGTTAGATCATCCCTTTGTGAAATTTTTGTGAAAAACTTCGAATTATTCGTCGTCGTTTGGAAGTTATGATTTTTTTAAAACTTTCTCTGAGAAATGTTTTTTTCAAGTCTGTACGGTTTGTCACGATATTTCGTTGTATCACCCTATTGGATTATAGCTTCAAGAAGTTTTTGTGAAAGTCTCTTCGACTTATTCGTCGTCGTTTGAAAGATATGATTTTTTCAACCTTCTCTGAGAAAGG
This sequence comes from Chrysolina americana, assembly GCA_958502065.1. Taxonomy (NCBI): domain Eukaryota; kingdom Metazoa; phylum Arthropoda; class Insecta; order Coleoptera; family Chrysomelidae; genus Chrysolina; species Chrysolina americana. The sequence goes on along the minus strand of OY293414.1, from coordinate 37,393,928 downwards.
TTTTTGTCAAGTCTGTACGTTTTGTCACGGAATTTCATTGTATCACCCTGTCAGATCATCTCTTCAAGAAGTTTTTGTAAAAATCTCTTCGACTTATTCGTCGTCGTTTGGGAGATATGATTTTTTCAACTATCTCTGGGAAATGTTTTTTTCAAGTCTGTACGGTTTGTCACGGAATTTCGTTGTATCACCCTGTAAGATCACCTCTTCAAGAAGTTTTTTTTTAAATCTCTTCTACTTATTCGTCGTCATTTGAAAGATATAATTTTTTCAACTTTCTCTGAGAAATGTTTTTGTCAAGTCTGTACGGTCTGTCACGGAATTTCGTTGTATCACCCTGTTAGATCATCTCTTCAAGAAGTTTTTGTAAAAATCTCTTCGACTTATTCGTCGTCGTTTGGGAGATATGATTTTTTCAACTATCTCTGGGAAATGTTTTTGTCAAGTCTGTACGGTTTGTCACGGAATTTCGTTGTATCACCCTGTTAGATCATCTCTTCAAGGAGTTTTTGTAAAGATCTCTTCGACTTATTCGTCGTCGTTTGGGAGATATGATTTTTTCAACTATCTCTGGGAAATGTTTTTTTCAAGTCTGTACGGTTTGTCACGGAATTTCGTTGTATCACCCTGTAAGATCATCTCTTCATGAAGTTTTTGTGAAAATCTCTTCAACTTATTCGTCGTCGTTTGGAATATATGATTTTTTCAACATTCTCTGAGAAATGTTTTTTTCAAGTCTGTACGGTCTGTCACGAAATTTCGTTGTATCACCCTATTAGATCATCTCTTCAAGAAGTTTTTGCGAAAATCTCTGCGACTTATTCGTCGTCGTTTGGGAGATATGATTTTTTCAACTTTCTTTGAGAAATGACTTTTTTCAGTCTGTACGGTTGTCACGAAATTTCGTTGTATCACCCTGTTAGATCATCCCTTCAAGAAGTTTTTGTGAGAATTTCTTCGACTTATTCGTCGTTGTTTGGAAGATATGATTTTTTCAACTTTCTTTGAGAAATGCATTTTTTTCCAGTCTGTACGGTTTGTCACGGAACTTCGTTGTATCACCCTGTAAGATCATCTCTTCAAGAAGTTTTTGTGAAAATCTCTTAGACTTATTCATCGTCGTTTGGAAGATATGACTTATTCAACTTTCTCTTTGAAATGTTTTTTTCAAGTCTGTACGGTTTGTCACAGAATTTCGTTGCATCACCCTGTTAGATCATCTCTCTAAGAAGTTTTTGTGAAAATCTCTTCGACTTATTCGTCGTCGTTTGGAAGATATGATTTTTTCAACTTTCTCTGAGAAATGTTTTTTACAAGTCTGTACGGTTTGTCACGGAATTTCGTTGTATCACCCTGTTAGATCATCCCTTCAAGAAGTTTTTGTGAAAATCTCTTCGACTTATTTGTCGTTGTATGATTTTTTCAACTTTCTTTGAGAAATGATTTTTTTTCAGTCTGTACGGTTGTCACGAAATTTCGTTGTATCACCCTGTTAGATCATCCCTTCAAGAAGTTTTTGTGAGAATTTCTTCGACTTATTCGTCGTTGTTTGGAAGTTATGATTTTTTCAACTTTCTTTGAGAAATGCTATTTATTCAGTCTGTCCGGTTGTCACGAAATTTCGTTGTATCACCCTGTTAGATCATCCCTTCAAGAAGTTTTTGTGAGAATTTCTTCGACTTATTCGTCGTTGTTTGGAAGATATGATTTTTTCAACTTTCTTTGAGAAATGCTTTTTTTCAGTCTGTACGGTTGTCACGAAATTTCGTTGTATCACCCTGTTAGATCATCCCTTCAAGAAGTTTTTGTGAAAATCTCTTCGACTTATTTGTCGTTGTTTGGAAGATATGATTTTTTCAACTTTCTTTGAGAAATGATTTTTTTTTCAGTCTGTACGGTTGTCACGAAATTTCGTTGTATCACTCTGTTAGACCATCCCTTCTAGAAGTTTTTGTGAAAATCTCTTCGTCTTATTTGTCGTCGTTTGGAAGATATGATTTTGTGAAATTTTTGTGGAAAACTTCGAATTATTCGTCGTCGTTTGGAAGTTATGATTTTTTTAAAACTTTCTCAGAGAAATGTTTTTTTCAAGTCTGTACGGTTTGTCACGGAATTTCGTTGTATCACCCTGTTAGATCATCTCCTCAAGAAGTTTTTGTAAAAATCTCTTCGACTTATTCGTCGTCGTTTGGGAGATATGATTTTTTCAACTATCTCTGGGAAATGTTTTTGTCAAGTCTGTACGGTTTGTCACGGAATTTCGTTGTATCACCCTGTAAGATCACCTCTTCAAGAAGTTTTTTTTTAAATCTCTTCGACTAATTCGTCGTCGTTTGGGAGATATGATTTTTGCAACTATCTCTGGGAAATGTTTTTGTCAAGTCTGTACGGTTTGTCACGGAATTTTGTTGTATCACCCTGTTAGATCATCTCTTCAAGAAGTTTTTGTAAAAATCTCTTCGACTTATTCGTCGTCGTTTGGGAGATATGATTTTTGCAACTATCTCTGGGAAATGTTTTTGTCAAGTCTGTACGGTTTGTCACGGAATTTCGTTGTATCACCCTGTTAGATCATCTCTTCAAGAAGTTTTTGTAAAAATCTCTTCGACTTAATCGTCGTCGTTTGGGAGATATGATTTTTGCAACTATCTCTGGGAAATGTTTTTTTCAAGTCTGTACGGTTTGTCACGGAATTTCGTTGTATCACCCTGTTAGATCATCCCTTCAAGAAGTTTTAATGAAAATCTCTTCGACTTATTTGTCGTTGTTTGGAAGATATGATTTTTTCAACTTTCTTTGAGAAATGACTTTTTCCAGTCTGTACGGTTTGTCACGGAACTTCGTTGTTTCACCCTGTAAGATCATCTCTTCAAGAAGTTTTTGTGAAAATCTCTTCGACTTATTCATCGTCGTTTGGAAGATATGATTTTTTCAACTATCTCTGGGAAATGTTTTTTACAAGTCTGTACGGTTTGTCACGGAATTTCGTTGTATCACCCTGTTAGATCATCCCTTCAAGAAGTTTATGTGAAAATCTCTTCGACATATTTGTCGTTGTTTGGAAGATATGATTTTTTCAACTTTCTCTGAGAAATGATTTTTTCAAGTCTGTACGGTTTGTCACGGAATTTCGTTGTATCACCCTGTTAGATCATCCCTTCAAGAAGTTTTTGTGAGAATTTCTTCGACTTATTCGTCGTTGTTTGGAAGATATGATTTTTTCAACTTTCTTTGAGAAATGCATTTTTTTCCAGTTTGTACGGTTTGTCACGGAACTTCGTTGTATCACCCTGTAAGATCATCTCTTCAAGAAGTTTTTGTGAAAATCTCTTAGACTTATTCATCGTCGTTTGGAAGATATGACTTATTCAACTTTCTCTTTGAAATGTTTTTTTCAAGTCTGTACGGTTTGTCACGGAATTTCGTTGTATCACCCTGTTAGATCATCCCTTCAAGAAGTTTTAATGAAAATCTCTTCGACTTATTTGTCGTTGTTTGGAAGATATGATTTTTTCAACTTTCTTTGAGAAATGACTTTTTCCAGTCTGTACGGTTTGTCACGGAACTTCGTTGTTTCACCCTGTTAGATCATCCCTTCAAGAAGTTTTAATGAAAATCTCTTCGACTTATTTGTCGTTGTTTGGAAGATATGATTTTTTCAACTTTCTTTGAGAAATGACTTTTTCCAGTCTGTACGGTTTGTCACGGAACTTCGTTGTTTCACCCTGTAAGATCATCTCTTCAAGAAGTTTTTGTGAAAATCTCTTCGACTTATTCATCGTCGTTTGGAAGATATGATTTTTTCAACTATCTCTGGGAAATGTTTTTTACAAGTCTGTACGGTTTGTCACGGAATTTCGTTGTATCACCCTGTTAGATCATCCCTTCAAGAAGTTTATGTGAAAATCTCTTCGACATATTTGTCGTTGTTTGGAAGATATGATTTTTTCAACTTTCTCTGAGAAATGATTTTTTCAAGTCTGTACGGTTTGTCACGGAATTTCGTTGTATCACCCTGTTAGATCATCCCTTCAAGAAGTTTTTGTGAGAATTTCTTCGACTTATTCGTCGTTGTTTGGAAGATATGATTTTTTCAACTTTCTTTGAGAAATGCATTTTTTTCCAGTCTGTACGGTTTGTCACGGAACTTCGTTGTATCACCCTGTAAGATCATCTCTTCAAGAAGTTTTTGTGAAAATCTCTTAGACTTATTCATCGTCGTTTGGAAGATATGACTTATTCAACTTTCTCTTTGAAATGTTTTTTTCAAGTCTGTACGGTTTGTCACAGAATTTCGTTGCATCACCCTGTTAGATCATCTCTCTAAGAAGTTTTTGTGAAAATCTCTTCGACTTATTCGTCGTCGTTTGGAAGATATGATTTTTTCAACTTTCTCTGAGAAATGTTTTTTACAAGTCTGTACGGTTTGTCACGGAATTTCGTTGTATCACCCTGTTAGATCATCCCTTCAAGAAGTTTTTGTGAAAATCTCTTCGACTTATTTGTCGTTGTATGATTTTTTCAACTTTCTTTGAGAAATGATTTTTTTTCAGTCTGTACGGTTGTCACGAAATTTCGTTGTATCACCCTGTTAGATCATCCCTTCAAGAAGTTTTTGTGAGAATTTCTTCGACTTATTCGTCGTTGTTTGGAAGTTATGATTTTTTCAACTTTCTTTGAGAAATGCTATTTTTTCAGTCTGTCCGGTTGTCACGAAATTTCGTTGTATCACCCTGTTAGATCATCCCTTCCAGAAGTTTTTGTGAGAATCTCTTCGACTTATTCGTCGTTGTTTGGAAGATATGATTTTTTCAACTTTCTTTGAGAAATGCTTTTTTTCAGTCTGTACGGTTGTCACGAAATTTCGTTGTATCACCCTGTTAGATCATCCCTTCAAGAAGTTTTTGTGAAAATCTCTTAGACTTATTTGTCGTTGTTTGGAAGATATGATTTTTTCAACTTTCTTTGAGAAATGATTTTTTTTCAGTCTGTACTGTTGTCACGAAATTTCGTTGTATCACTCTGTTAGACCATCCCTTCTAGAAGTTTTTGTGAAAATCTCTTCGTCTTATTTGTCGTCGTTTGGAAGATATGATTTTGTGAAATTTTTGTGGAAAACTTCGAATTATTCGTCGTCGTTTGGAAGTTATGATTTTTTTAAAACTTTCTCAAAGAAATGTTTTTTTCAAGTCTGTACGGTTTGTCACGGAATTTCGTTGTATCACCCTGTTAGATCATCTCCTCAAGAAGTTTTTGTAAAAATCTCTTCGACTTATTCGTCGTCGTTTGGGAGATATGATTTTTTCAACTATCTCTGGGAAATGTTTTTGTCAAGCCTGTACGGTTTGTCACGGAATTTCGTTGTATCACCCTGTTAGATCATCTCTTCAAGAAGTTTTTGTAAAAATCTCTTCGACTAATTCGTCGTCGTTTGGGAGATATGATTTTTGCAACTATCTCTGGGAAATGTTTTTGTCAAGTCTGTACGGTTTGTCACGGAATTTCGTTGTATCACCCTGTTAGATCATCTCTTCAAGAAGTTTTTGTAAAAATCTCTTCGACTTATTCGTCGTCGTTTGGGAGATATGATTTTTGCAACTATCTCTGGGAAATGTTTTTGTCAAGTCTGTACGGTTTGTCACGGAATTTCGTTGTATCACCCTGTTAGATCATCTCTTCAAGAAGTTTTTGTAAAAATCTCTTCGACTTATTCGTCGTCGTTTGGGAGATATGATTTTTGCAACTATCTCTGGGAAATATTTTTTTCAAGTCTGTACGGTTTGTCACGGAATTTCGTTGTATCACCCTGTTAGATCATCCCTTCAAGAAGTTTTAATGAAAATCTCTTCGACTTATTTGTCGTTGTTTGGAAGATATGATTTTTTCAACTTTCTTTGAGAAATGACTTTTTCCAGTCTGTACGGTTTGTCACGGAACTTCGTTGTTTCACCCTGTAAGATCATCTCTTCAAGAAGTTTTTGTGAAAATCTCTTCGACTTATTCATCGTCGTTTGGAAGATATGATTTTTTCAACTATCTCTGGGAAATGTTTTTGTCAAGTCTGTACGGTTTGTCACGGAATTTCGTTGTATCACCCTGTTAGATCATCTCTTCAAGAAGTTTTTGTAAAAATCTCTTCGACTTATTCGTCGTCGTTTGGGAGATATGATTGTTTCAACTATCTCTGGGAAATGTTTTTTTCAATTCTGTACGGTTTGTCACGGAATTTCGTTGTATCACCCTGTAAGATCATCTCTTCAAGAATTTTTTGTGAAAATCTCTTCAACTTATTCGTCGTCGTTTGGAATATATGATTTTTTCAACATTCTCTGAGAAATGTTTTTTTCAAGTCTGTACGGTTTGTCAAGAAATTTCGTTGTATCACCCTATTAGATCATCTCTTCAAGAAGTTTTTGTGAAAATCTCTTCGACTTATTCGTCGTCGTTTGAAAGATATGATTTTTTAACTATCTCTGTGAAATGATTTTTTCAAGTCTGTACGGTTTGTCACGGAATTTCGTTGTATTACCCTGTAAGATCACCTCTTCAAGAAGTTTTTTTTTAAATCTCTTCTACTTATTCGTCGTCATTTGAAAGATATAATTTTTTCAACATTCTCTGAGAAATGTTTTTTTCAAGTCTGTACGGTTTGTCACGGAATTTCGTTGTATCACCCTGTTAGATCATCCCTTTGTGAAATTTTTGTGAAAAACTTCGAATTATTCGTCGTCGTTTGGAAGTTATGATTTTTTTAAAACTTTCTCTGAGAAATGTTTTTTTCAAGTCTGTACGGTTTGTCACGATATTTCGTTGTATCACCCTATTAGATTATAGCTTCAAGAAGTTTTTGTGAAAGTCTCTTCGACTTATTCGTCGTCGTTTGAAAGATATGATTTTTTCAACCTTCTCTGAGAAATGTTTTTGTCAAGTCTGTACGTTTTGTCACGGAATTTCATTGTATCACCCTGTTAGATCATCTCTTCAAGAAGTTTTTGTGAAAATCTCTTCGTCTTATTTGTCGTCGTTTGGAAGATATGATTTTGTGAAATTTTTGTGGAAAACTTCGAATTATTCGTCGTCGTTTGGAAGTTATGATTTTTTTAAAACTTTCTCAGAGAAATGTTTTTTTCAAGTCTGTACGGTTTGTCACGGAATTTCGTTGTATCACCCTGTTAGATCATCTCCTCAAGAAGTTTTTGTAAAAATCTCTTCGACTTATTCGTCGTCGTTTGGGAGATATGAATTTTTCAACTATCTCTGGGAAATGTTTTTGTCAAGCCTGTACGGTTTGTCACGGAATTTCGTTGTATCACTGTGTTAGATCATCTCTTCAAGAAGTTTTTGTAAAAATCTCTTCGACTAATTCGTCGTCGTTTGGGAGATATGATTTTTGCAACTATCTCTGGGAAATGTTTTTGTCAAGTCTGTACGGTTTGTCACGGAATTTCGTTGTATCACCCTGTTAGATCATCTCTTCAAGAAGTTTTTGTAAAAATCTCTTCGACTTATTCGTCGTCGTTTGGGAGATATGATTTTTGCAACTATCTCTGGGAAATGTTTTTGTCAAGTCTGTACGGTTTGTCACGGAATTTCGTTGTATCACCCTGTTAGATCATCTCTTCAAGAAGTTTTTGTAAAAATCTCTTCGACTTATTCGTCGTCGTTTGGGAGATATGATTTTTGCAACTATCTCTGGGAAATATTTTTTTCAAGTCTGTACGGTTTGTCACGGAATTTCGTTGTATCACCCTGTTAGATCATCCCTTCAAGAAGTTTTAATGAAAATCTCTTCGACTTATTTGTCGTTGTTTGGAAGATATGATTTTTTCAACTTTCTTTGAGAAATGACTTTTTCCAGTCTGTACGGTTTGTCACGGAACTTCGTTGTTTCACCCTGTAAGATCATCTCTTCAAGAAGTTTTTGTGAAAATCTCTTCGACTTATTCATCGTCGTTTGGAAGATATGATTTTTTCAACTATCTCTGGGAAATGTTTTTGTCAAGTCTGTACGGTTTGTCACGGAATTTCGTTGTATCACCCTGTTAGATCATCTCTTCAAGAAGTTTTTGTAAATATCTCTTCGACTTATTCGTCGTCGTTTGGGAGATATGATTGTTTCAACTATCTCTGGGAAATGTTTTTTTCAATTCTGTACGGTTTGTCACGGAATTTCGTTGTATCACCCTGTAAGATCATCTCTTCAAGAATTTTTTGTGAAAATCTCTTCAACTTATTCGTCGTCGTTTGGAATATATGATTTTTTCAACATTCTCTGAGAAATGTTTTTTTCAAGTCTGTACGGTTTGTCACGAAATTTCGTTGTATCACCCTATTAGATCATCTCGTCAAGAAGTTTTTGTGAAAATCTCTTCGACTTATTCGTCGTCGTTTGAAAGATATGATTTTTTTAACTATCTCTGTGAAATGATTTTTTCAAGTCTGTACGGTTTGTCACGGAATTTCGTTGTATTACCCTGTAAGATCACCTCTTCAAGAAGTTTTTTTTTAAATCTCTTCTACTTATTCGTCGTCATTTGAAAGATATAATTTTTTCAACATTCTCTGAGAAATGATTTTTCAAGTCTGTACGGTTTGTCACGGAATTTCGTTGTATCACCCTGTTAGATCATCCCTTTGTGAAATTTTTGTGAAAAACTTCGAATTATTCGTCGTCGTTTGGAAGTTATGATTTTTTTAAAACTTTCTCTGAGAAATGTTTTTTTCAAGTCTGTACGGTTTGTCACGATATTTCGTTGTATCACCCTATTAGATTATAGCTTCAAGAAGTTTTTGTGAAAGTCTCTTCGACTTATTCGTCGTCGTTTGAAAGATATGATTTTTTCAACCTTCTCTGAGAAATGTTTTTGTCAAGTCTGTACGTTTTGTCACGGAATTTCATTGTATCACCCTGTTAGATCATCTCTTCAAGAAGTTTTTGTGAAAATCTCTTCGTCTTATTTGTCGTCGTTTGGAAGATATGATTTTGTGAAATTTTTGTGGAAAACTTCGAATTATTCGTCGTCGTTTGGAAGTTATGATTTTTTTAAAACTTTCTCAGAGAAATGTTTTTTTCAAGTCTGTACGGTTTGTCACGGAATTTCGTTGTATCACCCTGTTAGATCATCTCCTCAAGAAGTTTTTGTAAAAATCTCTTCGACTTATTCGTCGTCGTTTGGGAGATATGATTTTTTCAACTATCTCTGGGAAATGTTTTTGTCAAGCCTGTACGGTTTGTCACGGAATTTCGTTGTATCACCCTGTTAGATCATCTCTTCAAGAAGTTTTTGTAAAAATCTCTTCGACTAATTCGTCGTCGTTTGGGAGATATGATTTTTGCAACTATCTCTGGGAAATGTTTTTGTCAAGTCTGTACGGTTTGTCACGGAATTTCGTTGTATCACCCTGTTAGATCATCTCTTCAAGAAGTTTTTGTAAAAATCTCTTCGACTTATTCGTCGTCGTTTGGGAGATATGATTTTTGCAACTATCTCTGGGAAATGTTTTTGTCAAGTCTGTACGGTTTGTCACGGAATTTCGTTGTATCACCCTGTTAGATCATCTCTTCAAGAAGTTTTTGTAAAAATCTCTTCGACTTATTCGTCGTCGTTTGGGAGATATGATTTTTGCAACTATCTCTGGGAAATATTTTTTTCAAGTCTGTACGGTTTGTCACGGAATTTCGTTGTATCACCCTGTTAGATCATCCCTTCAAGAAGTTTTAATGAAAATCTCTTCGACTTATTTGTCGTTGTTTGGAAGATATGATTTTTTCAACTTTCTTTGAGAAATGACTTTTTCCAGTCTGTACGGTTTGTCACGGAACTTCGTTGTTTCACCCTGTAAGATCATCTCTTCAAGAAGTTTTTGTGAAAATCTCTTCGACTTATTCATCGTCGTTTGGAAGATATGATTTTTTCAACTATCTCTGGGAAATGTTTTTGTCAAGTCTGTACGGTTTGTCACGGAATTTCGTTGTATCACCCTGTTAGATCATCTCTTCAAGAAGTTTTTGTAAAAATCTCTTCGACTTATTCGTCGTCGTTTGGGAGATATGATTGTTTCAACTATCTCTGGGAAATGTTTTTTTCAATTCTGTACGGTTTGTCACGGAATTTCGTTGTATCACCCTGTAAGATCATCTCTTCAAGAATTTTTTGTGAAAATCTCTTCAACTTATTCGTCGTCGTTTGGAATATATGATTTTTTCAACATTCTCTGAGAAATGTTTTTTTCAAGTCTGTACGGTTTGTCACGAAATTTCGTTGTATCACCCTATTAGATCATCTCTTCAAGAAGTTTTTGTGAAAATCTCTTCGACTTATTCGTCGTCGTTTGAAAGATATGATTTTTTTAACTATCTCTGTGAAATGATTTTTTCAAGTCTGTACGGTTTGTCACGGAATTTCGTTGTATTACCCTGTAAGATCACCTCTTCAAGAAGTTTTTTTTTAAATCTCTTCTACTTATTCGTCGTCATTTGAAAGATATAATTTTTTCAACATTCTCTGAGAAATGTTTTTTTCAAGTCTGTACGGTTTGTCACGGAATTTCGTTGTATCACCCTGTTAGATCATCCCTTTGTGAAATTTTTGTGAAAAACTTCGAATTATTCGTCGTCGTTTGGAAGTTATGATTTTTTTAAAACTTTCTCTGAGAAATGTTTTTTTCAAGTCTGTACGGTTTGTCACGATATTTCGTTGTATCACCCTATTAGATTATAGCTTCAAGAAGTTTTTGTGAAAGTCTCTTCGACTTATTCGTCGTCGTTTGAAAGATATGATTTTTTCAACCTTCTCTGAGAAATGTTTTTGTCAAGTCTGTACGTTTTGTCACGGAATTTCATTGTATCACCCTGTTAGATCATCTCTTCAAGAAGTTTTTGTGAAAATCTCTTCGACTTATTCGTCGTCGTTTGGGAGATATGATTTTTTCAACTATCTCTGGGAAATGTTTTTTTCAAGTCTGTACGGTTTGTCACGGAATTTCGTTGTATCACCCTGTAAGATCACCTCTTCAAGAAGTTTTTTTTTAAATCTCTTCTACTTATTCGTCGTCATTTGAAAGATATAATTTTTTCAACTTTCTCTGAGAAATGTTTTTGTCAAGTCTGTACGGTCTGTCACGGAATTTCGTTGTATCACCCTGTTAGATCATCTCTTCAAGAAGTTTTTGTAAAAATCTCTTCGACTTATTCGTCGTCGTTTGGGAGATATGATTTTTTCAACTATCTCTGGGAAATGTTTTTGTCAAGTCTGTACGGTTTGTCACGGAATTTCGTTGTATCACCCTGTTAGATCATCTCTTCAAGAAGTTTTTGTAAAGATCTCTTCGACTTATTCGTCGTCGTTTGGGAGATATGATTTTTTCAACTATCTCTGGGAAATGTTTTTTTCAAGTCTGTACGGTTTGTCACGGAATTTCGTTGTATCACCCTGTAAGATCATCGCTTCATGAAGTTTTTGTGAAAATCTCTTCAACTTATTCGTCGTCGTTTGGAATATATGATTTTTTCAACATTCTCTGAGAAATGTTTTTTTCAAGTCTGTACGGTTTGTCACGAAATTTCGTTGTATCACCCTATTAGATCATCTATTCAAGAAGTTTTTGCGAAAATCTCTGCGACTTATTCGTCGTCGTTTGGGAGATATGATTTTTTCAACTATCTCTGGGAAATGATTTTTTCAAGTCTGTACGGTTTGTCATGGAATTTCGTTGTATCACCCTGGTAGATCATCCCTTCAAGAAGCTTTTGTGAAAATCTCTTCGACTTATTTGTCGTTGTTTGGAAGATATGATTTTTTCAACTTTCTTTGAGAAATGACTTTTTTCAGTCTGTACGGTTGTCACGAAATTTCGTTGTATCACCCTGTTAGATCATCCCTTCAAGAAGTTTTTGTGAGAATTTCTTCGACTTATTCGTCGTTGTTTGGAAGATATGATTTTTTCAACTTTCTTTGAGAAATGCATTTTTTTCCAGTCTGTACGGTTTGTCACGGAACTTCGTTGTATCACCCTGTAAGATCATCTCTTCAAGAAGTTTTTGTGAAAATCTCTTAGACTTATTCATCGTCGTTTGGAAGATATGACTTATTCAACTTTCTCTTTGAAATGTTTTTTTCAAGTCTGTACGGTTTGTCACAGAATTTCGTTGCATCACCCTGTTAGATCATCTCTCTAAGAAGTTTTTGTGAAAATCTCTTCGACTTATTCGTCGTCGTTTGGAAGATATGATTTTTTCAACTTTCTCTGAGAAATGTTTTTTACAAGTCTGTACGGTTTGTCACGGAATTTCGTTGTATCACCCTGTTAGATCATCCCTTCAAGAAGTTTTTGTGAAAATCTCTTCGACTTATTTGTCGTTGTATGATTTTTTCAACTTTCTTTGAGAAATGATTTTTTTTCAGTCTGTACGGTTGTCACGAAATTTCGTTGTATCACCCTGTTAGAACATCCCTTCAAGAAGTTTTTGTGAGAATTTCTTCGACTTATTCGTCGTTGTTTGGAAGTTATGATTTTTTCAACTTTCTTTGAGAAATGCTATTTTTTCAGTCTGTCCGGTTGTCACGAAATTTCGTTGTATCACCCTGTTAGATCATCCCTTCCAGAAGTTTTTGTGAGAATCTCTTCGACTTATTCGTCGTTGTTTGGAAGATATGATTTTTTCAACTTTCTTTGAGAAATGCTTTTTTTCAGTCTGTACGGTTGTCACGAAATTTCGTTGTATCACCCTGTTAGATCATCCCTTCAAGAAGTTTTTGTGAAAATCTCTTCGACTTATTTGTCGTTGTATGATTTTTTCAACTTTCTTTGAGAAATGATTTTTTTTCAGTCTGTACGGTTGTCACGAAATTTCGTTGTATCACTCTGTTAGACCATCCCTTCTAGAAGTTTTTGTGAAAATCTCTTCGTCTTATTTGTCGTCGTTTGGAAGATATGATTTTTTTAAAACTTTCTCAGAGAAATGTTTTTTTCAAGTCTGTACGGTTTGTCACGGAATTTCGTTGTATCACCCTGTTAGATCATCTCCTCAAGAAGTTTTTGTAAAAATCTCTTCGACTTATTCGTCGTCGTTTGGGAGATATGATTTTTTCAACTATCTCTGGGAAATGTTTTTGTCAAGTCTGTACGGTTTGTCACGGAATTTCGTTGTATCACCCTGTAAGATCACCTCTTCAAGAAGTTTTTTTTTAAATCTCTTCGACTAATTCGTCGTCGTTTGGGAGATATGATTTTTGCAACTATCTCTGGGAAATGTTTTTGTCAAGTCTGTACGGTTTGTCACGGAATTTTGTTGTATCACCCTGTTAGATCATCTCTTCAAGAAGTTTTTGTAAATATCTCTTCGACTTATTCGTCGTCGTTTGGGAGATATGATTTTTGCAACTATCTCTGGGAAATGTTTTTGTCAAGTCTGTACGGTTTGACACGGAATTTCGTTGTATCACCCTGTTAGATCATCTCTTCAAGAAGTTTTTGTAAAAATCTCTTCGACTTATTCGTCGTCGTTTGGGAGATATGATTTTTGCAACTATCTCTGGGAAATGTTTTTTTCAAGTCTGTACGGTTTGTCACGGAATTTCGTTGTATCACCCTGTTAGATCATCCCTTCAAGAAGTTTTAATGAAAATCTCTTCGACTTATTTGTCGTTGTTTGGAAGATATGATTTTTTCAACTTTCTTTGAGAAATGACTTTTTCCAGTCTGTACGGTTTGTCACGGAACTTCGTTGTTTCACCCTGTAAGATCATCTCTTCAAGAAGTTTTTGTGAAAATCTCTTCGACTTATTCATCGTCGTTTGGAAGATATGATTTTTTCAACTATCTCTGGGAAATGTTTTTTACAAGTCTGTACGGTTTGTCACGGAATTTCGTTGTATCACCCTGTTAGATCATCCCTTCAAGAAGTTTTTGTGAAAATCTCTTCGACATATTTGTCGTTGTTTGGAAGATATGATTTTTTCAACTTTCTCTGAGAAATGATTTTTTCAAGTCTGTACGGTTTGTCACGGAATTTCGTTGTATCACCCTGTTAGATCATCCCTTCAAGAAGTTTTTGTGAGAATTTCTTCGACTTATTCGTCGTTGTTTGGAAGATATGATTTTTTCAACTTTCTTTGAGAAATGCATTTTTTTCCAGTCTGTACGGTTTGTCACGGAACTTCGTTGTATCACCCTGTAAGATCATCTCTTCAAGAAGTTTTTGTGAAAATCTCTTAGACTTATTCATCGTCGTTTGGAAGATATGACTTATTCAACTTTCTCTTTGAAATGTTTTTTTCAAGTCTGTACGGTTTGTCACAGAATTTCGTTGCATCACCCTGTTAGATCATCTCTCTAAGAAGTTTTTGTGAAAATCTCTTCGACTTATTCGTCGTCGTTTGGAAGATATGATTTTTTCAACTTTCTCTGAGAAATGTTTTTTACAAGTCTGTACGGTTTGTCACGGAATTTCGTTGTATCACCCTGTTAGATCATCCCTTCAAGAAGTTTTTGTGAAAATCTCTTCGACTTATTTGTCGTTGTATGATTTTTTCAACTTTCTTTGAGAAATGATTTTTTTTCAGTCTGTACGGTTGTCACGAAATTTCGTTGTATCACCCTGTTAGATCATCCCTTCAAGAAGTTTTTGTGAGAATTTCTTCGACTTATTCGTCGTTGTTTGGAAGTTATGATTTTTTCAACTTTCTTTGAGAAATGCTATTTTTTCAGTCTGTCCGGTTGTCACGAAATTTCGTTGTATCACCCTGTTAGATCATCCCTTCCAGAAGTTTTTGTGAGAATCTCTTCGACTTATTCGTCGTTGTTTGGAAGATATGATTTTTTCAACTTTCTTTGAGAAATGCTTTTTTTCAGTCTGTACGGTTGTCACGAAATTTCGTTGTATCACCCTGTTAGATCATCCCTTCAAGAAGTTTTTGTGAAAATCTCTTCGACTTATTTGTCGTTGTTTGTAAGATATGATTTTTTCAACTTTCTTTGAGAAATGATTTTTTTTCAGTCTGTACTGTTGTCACGAAATTTCGTTGTATCACTCTGTTAGACCATCCCTTCTAGAAGTTTTTGTGAAAATCTCTTCGTCTTATTTGTCGTCGTTTGGAAGATATGATTTTGTGAAATTTTTGTGGAAAACTTCGAATTATTCGTCGTCGTTTGGAAGTTATGATTTTTTTAAAACTTTCACAGAGAAATGTTTTTTTCAAGTCTGTACGGTTTGTCACGGAATTTCGTTGTATCACCCTGTTAGATCATCTCCTCAAGAAGTTTTTGTAAAAATCTCTTCGACTTATTCGTCGTCGTTTGGGAGATATGATTTTTTCAACTATCTCTGGGAAATGTTTTTGTCAAGCCTGTACGGTTTGTCACGGAATTTCGTTGTATCACCCTGTTAGATCATCTCTTCAAGAAGTTTTTGTAAAAATCTCTTCGACTAATTCGTCGTCGTTTGGGAGATATGATTTTTGCAACTATCTCTGGGAAATGTTTTTGTCAAGTCTGTACGGTTTGTCACGGAATTTCGTTGTATCACCCTGTTAGATCATCTCTTCAAGAAGTTTTTGTAAAAATCTCTTCGACTTATTCGTCGTCGTTTGGGAGATATGATTTTTGCAACTATCTCTGGGAAATGTTTTTGTCAAGTCTGTACGGTTTGTCACGGAATTTCGTTGTATCACCCTGTTAGATCATCCCTTCAAGATGCTTTTGTGAAAATCTCTTCGACTTATTTGTCGTTGTTTGGAAGATATGATTTTTTCAACTTTCTTTGAGAAATGACTTTTTTCAGTCTGTACGGTTGTCACGAAATTTCGTTGTATCACCCTGTTAGATCATCCCTTCAAGAAGTTTTTGTGAGAATTTCTTCGACTTATTCGTCGTTGTTTGGAAGATATGATTTTTTCAACTTTCTTTGAGAAATGCATTTTTTTCCAGTCTGTACGGTTTGTCACGGAATTTCGTTGTATCACCCTGTTAGATCATCTCCTCAAGAAGTTTTTGTGAAAATCTCTTCGACTTATTCGTCGTCGTTTGGGAGATATGATTTTTTCAACTATCTCTGGGAAATGTTTTTGTCAAGCCTGTACGGTTTGTCACGGAATTTCGTTGTATCACCCTGTTAGATCATCTCTTCAAGAAGTTTTTGTAAAAATCTCTTCGACTTATTCGTCGTCGTTTGGGAGATATGATTTTTGCAACTATCTCTGGGAAATGTTTTTGTCAAGTCTGTACGGTTTGTCACGTAATTTCGTTGTATCACCCTGTTAGATCATCTCTTCAAGAAGTTTTTGTAAAAATCTCTTCGACTTATTCGTCGTCGTTTGGGAGATATGATTTTTGCAACTATCTCTGGGAAATGTTTTTTTCAAGTCTGTACGGTTTGTCACGGAATTTCGTTGTATCACCCTGTTAGATCATCCCTTCAAGAAGTTTTAATGAAAATCTCTTCGACTTATTTGTCGTTGTTTGGAAGATATGATTTTTTCAACTTTCTTTGAGAAATGACTTTTTCCAGTCTGTACGGTTTGTCACGGAACTTCGTTGTTTCACCCTGTAAGATCATCTCTTCAAGAAGTTTTTGTGAAAATCTCTTCGACTTATTCATCGTCGTTTGGAAGATATGATTTTTTCAACTATCTCTGGGAAATGTTTTTGTCAAGTCTGTACGGTTTGTCACGGAATTTCGTTGTATCACCCTGTTAGATCATCTCTTCAAGAAGTTTTTGTAAAAATCTCTTCGACTTATTCGTCGTCGTTTGGGAGATATGATTGTTTCAACTATCTCTGGGAAATGTTTTTTTCAAGTCTGTACGGTTTGTCACGGAATTTCGTTGTATCACCCTGTAAGATCATCTCTTCAAGAATTTTTTGTGAAAATCTCTTCAACTTATTCGTCGTCGTTTGGAATATATGATTTTTTCAACATTCTCTGAGAAATGTTTTTTTCAAGTCTGTACGGTTTGTCACGAAATTTCGTTGTATCACCCTATTAGATCATCTCTTCAAGAAGTTTTTGTGAAAATCTCTTCGACTTATTCGTCGTCGTTTGGGAGATATGATTTTTTCAACTATCTCTGGGAAATGATTTTTTCAAGTCTGTACGGTTTGTCATGGAATTTCGTTGTATCACCCTGTTAGATCATCCCTTCAAGATGCTTTTGTGAAAATCTCTTCGACTTATTTGTCGTTGTTTGGAAGATATGATTTTTTCAACTTTCTTTGAGAAATGACTTTTTTCAGTCTGTACGGTTGTCACGAAATTTCGTTGTATCACCCTGTTAGATCATCCCTTCAAGAAGTTTTTGTGAGAATTTCTTCGACTTATTCGTCGTTGTTTGGAAGATATGATTTTTTCAACTTTCTTTGAGAAATGCATTTTTTTCCAGTCTGTACGGTTTGTCACGGAACTTCGTTGTATCACCCTGTAAGATCATCTCTTCAAGAAGTTTTTGTGAAAATCTCTTAGACTTATTCATCGTCGTTTGGAAGATATGACTTATTCAACTTTCTCTTTGAAATGTTTTTTTCAAGTCTGTACGGTTTGTCACAGAATTTCGTTGCATCACCCTGTTAGATCATCTCTCTAAGAAGTTTTTGTGAAAATCTCTTCGACTTATTCGTCGTCGTTTGGAAGATATGATTTTTTCAACTTTCTCTGAGAAATGTTTTTTACAAGTCTGTACGGTTTGTCACGGAATTTCGTTGTATCACCCTGTTAGATCATCCCTTCAAGAAGTTTTTGTGAGAATCTCTTCGACTTATTCGTCGTTGTTTGGAAGATATGATTTTTTCAACTTTCTTTGAGAAATGCTTTTTTTCAGTCTGTACGGTTGTCACGAAATTTCGTTGTATCACCCTGTTAGATCATCCCTTCAAGAAGTTTTTGTGAAAATCTCTTCGACTTATTTGTCGTTGTTTGTAAGATATGATTTTTTCAACTTTCTTTGAGAAATGATTTTTTTTCAGTCTGTACTGTTGTCACGAAATTTCGTTGTATCACTCTGTTAGACCATCCCTTCTAGAAGTTTTTGTGAAAATCTCTTCGTCTTATTTGTCGTCGTTTGGAAGATATGATTTTGTGAAATTTTTGTGGAAAACTTCGAATTATTCGTCGTCGTTTGGAAGTTATGATTTTTTTAAAACTTTCACAGAGAAATGTTTTTTTCAAGTCTGTACGGTTTGTCACGGAATTTCGTTGTATCACCCTGTTAGATCATCTCCTCAAGAAGTTTTTGTAAAAATCTCTTCGACTTATTCGTCGTCGTTTGGGAGATATGATTTTTTCAACTATCTCTGGGAAATGTTTTTGTCAAGCCTGTACGGTTTGTCACGGAATTTCGTTGTATCACCCTGTTAGATCATCTCTTCAAGAAGTTTTTGTAAAAATCTCTTCGACTAATTCGTCGTCGTTTGGGAGATATGATTTTTGCAACTATCTCTGGGAAATGTTTTTGTCAAGTCTGTACGGTTTGTCACGGAATTTCGTTGTATCACCCTGTTAGATCATCTCTTCAAGAAGTTTTTGTAAAAATCTCTTCGACTTATTCGTCGTCGTTTGGGAGATATGATTTTTGCAACTATCTCTGGGAAATGTTTTTGTCAAGTCTGTACGGTTTGTCACGGAATTTCGTTGTATCACCCTGTTAGATCATCCCTTCAAGATGCTTTTGTGAAAATCTCTTCGACTTATTTGTCGTTGTTTGGAAGATATGATTTTTTCAACTTTCTTTGAGAAATGACTTTTTTCAGTCTGTACGGTTGTCACGAAATTTCGTTGTATCACCCTGTTAGATCATCCCTTCAAGAAGTTTTTGTGAGAATTTCTTCGACTTATTCGTCGTTGTTTGGAAGATATGATTTTTTCAACTTTCTTTGAGAAATGCATTTTTTTCCAGTCTGTACGGTTTGTCACGGAATTTCGTTGTATCACCCTGTTAGATCATCTCCTCAAGAAGTTTTTGTGAAAATCTCTTCGACTTATTCGTCGTCGTTTGGGAGATATGATTTTTTCAACTATCTCTGGGAAATGTTTTTGTCAAGCCTGTACGGTTTGTCACGGAATTTCGTTGTATCACCCTGTTAGATCATCTCTTCAAGAAGTTTTTGTAAAAATCTCTTCGACTTATTCGTCGTCGTTTGGGAGATATGATTTTTGCAACTATCTCTGGGAAATGTTTTTGTCAAGTCTGTACGGTTTGTCACGTAATTTCGTTGTATCACCCTGTTAGATCATCTCTTCAAGAAGTTTTTGTAAAAATCTCTTCGACTTATTCGTCGTCGTTTGGGAGATATGATTTTTGCAACTATCTCTGGGAAATGTTTTTTTCAAGTCTGTACGGTTTGTCACGGAATTTCGTTGTATCACCCTGTTAGATCATCCCTTCAAGAAGTTTTAATGAAAATCTCTTCGACTTATTTGTCGTTGTTTGGAAGATATGATTTTTTCAACTTTCTTTGAGAAATGACTTTTTCCAGTCTGTACGGTTTGTCACGGAACTTCGTTGTTTCACCCTGTAAGATCATCTCTTCAAGAAGTTTTTGTGAAAATCTCTTCGACTTATTCATCGTCGTTTGGAAGATATGATTTTTTCAACTATCTCTGGGAAATGTTTTTGTCAAGTCTGTACGGTTTGTCACGGAATTTCGTTGTATCACCCTGTTAGATCATCTCTTCAAGAAGTTTTTGTAAAAATCTCTTCGACTTATTCGTCGTCGTTTGGGAGATATGATTGTTTCAACTATCTCTGGGAAATGTTTTTTTCAAGTCTGTACGGTTTGTCACGGAATTTCGTTGTATCACCCTGTAAGATCATCTCTTCAAGAATTTTTTGTGAAAATCTCTTCAACTTATTCGTCGTCGTTTGGAATATATGATTTTTTCAACATTCTCTTAGAAATGTTTTTTTCAAGTCTGTACGGTTTGTCACGAAATTTCGTTGTATCACCCTATTAGATCATCTCTTCAAGAAGTTTTTGTGAAAATCTCTTCGACTTATTCGTCGTCGTTTGGGAGATATGATTTTTTCAACTATCTCTGGGAAATGATTTTTTCAAGTCTGTACGGTTTGTCATGGAATTTCGTTGTATCACCCTGTTAGATCATCCCTTCAAGATGCTTTTGTGAAAATCTCTTCGACTTATTTGTCGTTGTTTGGAAGATATGATTTTTTCAACTTTCTTTGAGAAATGACTTTTTTCAGTCTGTACGGTTGTCACGAAATTTCGTTGTATCACCCTGTTAGATCATCCCTTCAAGAAGTTTTTGTGAGAATTTCTTCGACTTATTCGTCGTTGTTTGGAAGATATGATTTTTTCAACTTTCTTTGAGAAATGCATTTTTTTCCAGTCTGTACGGTTTGTCACGGAACTTCGTTGTATCACCCTGTAAGATCATCTCTTCAAGAAGTTTTTGTGAAAATCTCTTAGACTTATTCATCGTCGTTTGGAAGATATGACTTATTCAACTTTCTCTTTGAAATGTTTTTTTCAAGTCTGTACGGTTTGTCACAGAATTTCGTTGCATCACCCTGTTAGATCATCTCTCTAAGAAGTTTTTGTGAAAATCTCTTCGACTTATTCGTCGTCGTTTGGAAGATATGATTTTTTCAACTTTCTCTGAGAAATGTTTTTTACAAGTCTGTACGGTTTGTCACGGAATTTCGTTGTATCACCCTGTTAGATCATCCCTTCAAGAAGTTTTTGTGAAAATCTCTTCGACATATTTGTCGTTTTTTGGAAGATATGATTTTTTCAACTTTCTCTGAGAAATTATTTTTTCAAGTCTGTACGGTTTGTCACGGAATTTCGTTGTATCACCCTGTTAGATCATCCCTTCAAGAAGTTTTTGTGAAAATCTCTTCGACTTATTTGTCGTTGTATGATTTTTTCAACTTTCTTTGAGAAATGATTTTTTTTCAGTCTGTACGGTTGTCACGAAATTTCGTTGTATCACCCTGTTAGATCATCCCTTCAAGAAGTTTTTGTGAAAATCTCTTCGTCTTATTTGTCGTCGTTTGGAAGATATGATTTTGTGAAATTTTTGTGGAAAACTTCGAATTATTCGTCGTCGTTTGGAAGTTATGATTTTTTTAAAACTTTCTCAGAGAAATGTTTTTTTCAAGTCTGTACGGTTTGTCACGGAATTTCGTTGTATCACCCTGTTAGATCATCTCCTCAAGAAGTTTTTGTAAAAATCTCTTCGACTTATTCGTCGTCGTTTGGGAGATATGATTTTTTCAACTATCTCTGGGAAATGTTTTTGTCAAGTCTGTACGGTTTGTCACGGAATTTCGTTGTATCACCCTGTTAGATCATCTCTTCAAGAAGTTTTTGTAAAAATCTCTTCGACTTATTCGTCGTCGTTTGGGAGATATGATTTTTGCAACTATCTCTGGGAAATGTTTTTGTCAAGTCTGTACGGTTTGACACGGAATTTCGTTGTATCACCCTGTTAGATCATCTCTTCAAGAAGTTTTTGTAAAAATCTCTTCGACTTATTCGTCGTCGTTTGGGAGATATGATTTTTGCAACATTCTCTGAGAAATGTTTTTTTCAAGTCTGTACGGTTTGTCACGAAATTTCGTTGTATCACCCTATTAGATCATCTCTTCAAGAAGTTTTTGTGAAAATCTCTTCGACTTATTCGTCGTCGTTTGGGAGATATGATTTTTTCTACTATCTCTGGGAAATGATTTTTTCAAGTCTGTACGGTTTGTCATGGAATTTCGTTGTATCACCCTGTTAGATCATCTCTTCAAGAAGTTTTTGTGAAAATCTCTTCGACTTATTCGTCGTCGTTTGGGAGATATGATTTTTTCAACTTTCTTTGAGAAATGACTTTTTTCAGTCTGTACGGTTGTCACGAAATTTCGTTGTATCACCCTGTTAGATCATCCCTTCAAGAAGTTTTTGTGAGAATTTCTTCGACTTATTCGTCGTTGTTTGGAAGATATGATTTTTTCAACTTTCTTTGAGAAATGCATTCTTTTCCAGTCTGTACGGTTTGTCACGGAACTTCGTTGTATCACCCTGTAAGATCATCTCTTCAAGAAGTTTTTGTGAAAATCTCTTAGACTTATTCATCGTCGTTTGGAAGATATGACATATTCAACTTTCTCTTTGAAATGTTTTTTTCAAGTCTGTACGGTTTGTCACAGAATTTCGTTGCATCACCCTGTTAGATCATCTCTCTAAGAAGTTTTTGTGAAAATCTCTTCGACTTATTCGTCGTCGTTTGGGAGATATGATTTTTTCAACTATCTCTGGGAAATGTTTTTGTCAAGTCTGTACGGTTTGTCACGGAATTTCGTTGTATCACCCTGTTAGATCATCTCTTCAAGAAGTTTTTGTAAAAATCTCTTCGACTTATTCGTCGTCGTTTGGGAGATATGATTTTTGCAACTATCTCTGGGAAATGTTTTTGTCAAGTCTGTACGGTTTGTCACGGAATTTCGTTGTATCACCCTGTTAGATCATCTCTTCAAGAAGTTTTTGTAAAAATCTCTTCGACTTATTCGTCGTCGTTTGGGAGATATGATTTTTGCAACTATCTCTGGGAAATGTTTTTGTCAAGTCTGTACGGTTTGTCACGGAATTTCGTTGTATCACCCTGTTAGATCATCTCTTCAAGAAGTTTTTGTAAAAATCTCTTCGACTTATTCGTCGTCGTTTGGGAGATATTATTTTTGCAACTATCTCTGGGAAATGTTTATTTCAAGTCTGTACGGTTTGTCACGGAATTTCGTTGTATCACCCTGTTAGATCATCCCTTCAAGAAGTTTTAATGAAAATCTCTTCGACTTATTTGTCGTTGTTTGGAAGATATGATTTTTTCAACTTTCTTTGAGAAATGACTTTTTCCAGTCTGTACGGTTTGTCACGGAACTTCGTTGTTTCACCCTGTAAGATCATCTCTTCAAGAATTTTTTGTGAAAATCTCTTCAACTTATTCGTCGTCGTTTGGGAGATATGATTTTTTCAACTATCTCTGGGAAATGATTTTTTCAAGTCTGTACGGTTTGTCATGGAATTTCGTTGTATCACCCTGTTAGATCATCCCTTCAAGATGCTTTTGTGAAAATCTCTTCGACTTATTTGTCGTTGTTTGGAAGATATGATTTTTTCAACTTTCTTTGAGAAATGACTTTTTTCAGTCTGTACGGTTGTCACGAAATTTCGTTGTATCACCCTGTTAGATCATCCCTTCAAGAAGTTTTTGTGAGAATTTCTTCGACTTATTCGTCGTTGTTTGGAAGATATGATTTTTTCAACTTTCTTTGAGAAATGCATTTTTTTCCAGTCTGTACGGTTTGTCACGGAACTTCGTTGTATCACCCTGTAAGATCATCTCTTCAAGAAGTTTTTGTGAAAATCTCTTAGACTTATTCATCGTCGTTTGGAAGATATGACTTATTCAACTTTCTCTTTGAAATGTTTTTTTCAAGTCTGTACGGTTTGTCACAGAATTTCGTTGCATCACCCTGTTAGATCATCTCTCTAAGAAGTTTTTGTGAAAATCTCTTCGACTTATTCGTCGTCGTTTGGAAGATATGATTTTTTCAACTTTCTCAGAGAAATGTTTTTTTCAAGTCTGTACGGTTTGTCACGGAATTTCGTTGTATCACCCTGTTAGATCATCTCCTCAAGAAGTTTTTGTAAAAATCTCTTCGACTTATTCGTCGTCGTTTGGGAGATATGATTTTTTCAACTATCTCTGGGAAATGTTTTTGTCAAGTCTGTACGGTTTGTCACGGAATTTCGTTGTATCACCCTGTTAGATCATCTCTTCAAGAAGTTTTTGTAAAAATCTCTTCGACTTATTCATCGTCGTTTGGAAGATATGATTTTTTCAACTATCTCTGGGAAATGTTTTTGTCAAGTCTGTACGGTTTGTCACGGAATTTCGTTGTATCACCCTGTAAGATCATCTCTTCAAGAATTTTTTGTGAAAATCTCTTCAACTTATTCGTCGTCGTTTGGAATATATGATTTTTTCAACATTCTCTGAGAAATGTTATTTTCAAGTCTGTACGGTTTGTCACGAAATTTCGTTGTATCACCCTTTTAGATCATCTCTTCAAGAAGTTTTTGTGAAAATCTCTTCGACTTATTCGTCGTCGTTTGGGAGATATGATTTTTTCAACTATCTCTGGGAAATGATTTTTTCAAGTCTGTACGGTTTGTCATGGAATTTCGTTGTATCACCCTGTTAGATCATCCCTTCAAGATGCTTTTGTGAAAATCTCTTCGACTTATTTGTCGTTGTTTGGAAGATATGATTTTTTCAACTTTCTTTGAGAAATGACTTTTTTCAGTCTGTACGGTTGTCACGAAATTTCGTTGTATCACCCTGTTAGATCATCCCTTCAAGAAGTTTTTGTGAGAATTTCTTCGACTTATTCGTCGTTGTTTGGAAGATATGATTTTTTCAACTTTCTTTGAGAAATGCATTTTTTTCCAGTCTGTACGGTTTGTCACGGAACTTCGTTGTATCACCCTGTAAGATCATCTCTTCAAGAAGTTTTTGTGAAAATTTCTTAGACTTATTCATCGTCGTTTGGAAGATATGACTTATTCAACTTTCTCTTTGAAATGTTTTTTTCAAGTCTGTACGGTTTGTCACAGAATTTCGTTGCATCACCCTGTTAGATCATCTCTCTAAGAAGTTTTTGTGAAAATCTCTTCGACTTATTCGTCGTCGTTTGGAAGATATGATTTTTTCAACTTTCTCTGAGAAATGTTTTTTACAAGTCTGTACGGTTTGTCACGGAATTTCGTTGTATCACCCTGTTAGATCATCCCTTCAAGAAGTTTTTGTGAAAATCTCTTCGACATATTTGTCGTTTTTTGGAAGATATGATTTTTTCAACTTTCTCTGAGAAATTATTTTTTCAAGTCTGTACGGTTTGTCACGGAATTTCGTTGTATCACCCTGTTAGATCATCCCTTCAAGAAGTTTTTGTGAAAATCTCTTCGACTTATTTGTCGTTGTATGATTTTTTCAACTTTCTTTGAGAAATGATTTTTTTCAGTCTGTACGGTTGTCACGAAATTTCGTTGTATCACCCTGTTAGATCATCCCTTCAAGAAGTTTTTGTGAAAATCTCTTCGTCTTATTTGTCGTCGTTTGGAAGATATGATTTTGTGAAATTTTTGTGGAAAACTTCGAATTATTCGTCGTCGTTTGGAAGTTATGATTTTTTTAAAACTTTCTCAGAGAAATATTTTTTTCAAGTCTGTACGGTTTGTCACGGAATTTCGTTGTATCACCCTGTTAGATCATCTCCTCAAGAAGTTTTTGTAAAAATCTCTTCGACTTATTCGTCGTCGTTTGGGAGATATGATTTTTTCAACTATCTCTGGGAAATGTTTTTGTCAAGTCTGTACGGTTTGTCACGGAATTTCGTTGTATCACCCTGTTAGATCATCTCTTCAAGAAGTTTTTGTAAAAATCTCTTCGACTTATTCGTCGTCGTTTGGGAGATATGATTTTTGCAACTATCTCTGGGAAATGTTTTTGTCAAGTCTGTACGGTTTGACACGGAATTTCGTTGTATCACCCTGTTAGATCATCTCTTCAAGAAGTTTTTGTAAAAATCTCTTCGACTTATTCGTCGTCGTTTGGGAGATATGATTTTTGCAACATTCTCTGAGAAATGTTTTTTTCAAGTCTGTACGGTTTGTCACGAAATTTCGTTGTATCACCCTATTAGATCATCTCTTCAAGAAGTTTTTGTGAAAATCTCTTCGACTTATTCGTCGTCGTTTGGGAGATATGATTTTTTCAACTATCTCTGGGAAATGATTTTTTCAAGTCTGTACGGTTTGTCATGGAATTTCGTTGTATCACCCTGTTAGATCATCCCTTCAAGAAGTTTTTGTGAGAATTTCTTCGACTTATTCGTCGTTGTTTGGAAGATATGATTTTTTCAACTTTCTTTGAGAAATGCATTTTTTTCCAGTCTGTACGGTTTGTCACGGAACTTCGTTGTATCACCCTGTAAGATCATCTCTTCAAGAAGTTTTTGTGAAAATCTCTTAGACTTATTCATCGTCGTTTGGAAGATATGACTTATTCAACTTTCTCTTTGAAATGTTTTTTTCAAGTCTGTACGGTTTGTCACAGAATTTCGTTGCATCACCCTGTTAGATCATTTCTCTAAGAAGTTTTTGTGAAAATCTCTTCGACTTATTCGTCGTCGTTTGGAAGATATGATTTTTTCAACTTTCTCTGAGAAATGTTTTTTACAAGTCTGTACGGTTTGTCACGGAATTTCGTTGTATCACCCTGTTAGATCATCCCTTCAAGAAGTTTTTGTGAAAATCTCTTCGACATATTTGTCGTTGTTAGGAAGATATGATTTTTTCAACTTTCTCTGAGAAATGATTTTTTCAAGTCTGTACGGTTTGTCACGGAATTTCGTTGTATCACCCTATTAGATCATCTCTTCAAGAAGTTTTTGTGAAAATCTCTTCGACTTATTCGTCGTCGTTTGGGAGATATGATTTTTTCAACTTTCTTTAAGAAATGACTTTTTTCAGTCTGTACGGTTGTCACGAAATTTCGTTGTATCACCCTGTTAGATCATCCCTTCAAGAAGTTTTTGTGAGAATTTCTTCAACTTATTCGTCGTTGTTTGGAAGATATGATTTTTTCAACTTTCTTTGAGAAATGCATTTTTTTCCAGTCTGTACGGTTTGTCACGGAACTTCGTTGTATCACCCTGTAAGATCATCTCTTCAAGAAGTTTTTGTGAAAATCTCTTAGACTTATTCATCGTCGTTTGGAAGATATGACTTATTCAACTTTCTCTTTGAAATGTTTTTTTCAAGTCTGTACGGTTTGTCACAGAATTTCGTTGCATCACCCTGTTAGATCATCTCTCTAAGAAGTTTTTGTGAAAATCTCTTCGACTTATTCGTCGTCGTTTGGAAGATATGATTTTTTCAACTTTCTCTGAGAAATGTTTTTTACAAGTCTGTACGGTTTGTCACGGAATTTCGTTGTATCACCCTGTTAGATCATCCCTTCAAGAAGTTTTTGTGAAAATCTCTTCGACATATTTGTCGTTGTTTGGAAGATATGATTTTTTCAACTTTCTCTGAGAAATGATTTTTTCAAGTCTGTACGGTTTGTCACGGAATTTCGTTGTATCACCCTGTTAGATCATCCCTTCAAGAAGTTTTTGTGAAAATCTCTTCGACTTATTTGTCGTTGTATCATTTTTTCAACTTTCTTTGAGAAATGATTTTTTTTCAGTCTGTACGGTTGTCACGAAATTTCGTTGTATCACCCTGTTAGATCACCCCTTCAAGAAGTTTTTGTGAGAATTTCTTCGACTTATTCGTCGTTGTTTGGAAGATATGATTTTTTCAACTTTCTTCGAGAAATGCTATTTTTTCAGTCTGTCCGGTTGTCACGAAATTTCGTTGTATCACCCTGTTAGATCATCCCTTCCAGAAGTTTTTGTGAGAATCAATTCGACTTATTCGTCGTTGTTTGGAAGATATGATTTTTTCAACTTTCTTTGAGAAATGCTTTTTTTTCAGTCTGTACGGTTGTCACGAAATTTCGTTGTATCACCCTGTTAGATCATCCCTTCAAGAAGTTTTTGTGAAAATCTCTTCGACTTATTTGTCGTTGTTTGGAAGATATGATTTTTTCAACTTTCTTTGAGAAATGATTTTTTTTCAGTCTGTACGGTTATCACGAAATTTCGTTGTATCACTCTGTTAGACCATCCCTTCTAGAAGTTTTTGTGAAAATCTCTTCGTCTTATTTGTCGTCGTTTGGAAGATATGATTTTGTGAAATTTTTGTGGAAAACTTCGAATTAATCGTCGTCGTTTGGAAGTTATGATTTTTTTAAAACTTTCTCAGAGAAATGTTTTTTTCAAGTCTGTACGGTTTGTCACGGAATTTCGTTGTATCACCCTGTTAGATCATCTCCTCAAGAAGTTTTTGTAAAAATCTCTTCGACTTATTCGTCGTCGTTTGGGAGATATGATTTTTTCAACTATCTCTGGGAAATGTTTTTGTCAAGTCTGTACGGTTTGTCACGGAATTTCGTTGTATCACCCTGTTAGATCATCTCTTCAAGAAGTTTTTGTAAAAATCTCTTCGACTTATTCGTCGTCGTTTGGGAGATATGATTTTTGCAACTATCTCTGGGAAATGTTTTTGTCAAGTCTGTACGGTTTGTCACGGAATTTCGTTGTATCACCCTGTTAGATCATCTCTTCAAGAAGTTTTTGTAAAAATCTCTTCGACTTATTCGTCGTCGTTTGGGAGATATGATTTTTGCAACTATCTCTGGGAAATGTTTTTGTCAAGTCTGTACGGTTTGTCACGGAATTTCGTTGTATCACCCTGTTAGATCATCTCTTCAAGAAGTTTTTGTAAATATCTCTTCGACTTATTCGTCGTCGTTTGGGAGATATGATTTTTGCAACTATCTCTGGGAAATGTTTTTTTCAAGTCTGTACGGTTTGTCACGGAATTTCGTTGTATCACCCTGTTAGATCATCCCTTCAAGAAGTTTTTGTGAAAATCTCTTCGACTTATTTGTCGTTGTTTGGAAGATATGATTTTTTCAACTTTCTTTGAGAAATGACTTTTTCCAGTCTGTACGGTTTGTCACGGAACTTCGTTGTATCACCCTGTAAGATCATCTCTTCAAAAAGTTTTTGTGAAAATCTCTTCGACTTATTCATCGTCGTTTGGAAGATATGACTTATTCAACTTTCTCTTTGAAATGTTTTTTTCAAGTCTGTACGGTTTGTCACAGAATTTCGTTGTATCACCCTGTTAGATCATCTCTCCAAGAAGTTTTTGTGGAAATCTCTTCGACTTATTCGTCGTCGTTTGGAAAATATGATTTTTTCAACTTTCTCTTTGAAATGTTTTTTTCAAGTCTGTACGGTTTGTCACGGAATTTCGTTGTATCACCCTGTTAGATCATCTCTTCAAGAAGTTTTTGTAAAAATCTCTTCGACTTATTCGTCGTCGTTTGGGAGATATGATTTTTTCAACTTTCTTTGAGAAATGACTTTTTCCAGTCTGTACGGTTTGTCACGGAACTTCGTTGTATCACCCTGTAAGATCATCTCTTCAAGAAGTTTTTGTGAAAATCTCTTCGACTTATTCATCGTCGTTTGGAAGATATGACTTATTCAACTTTCTCTTTGAAATGTTTTTTTCAAGTCTGTACGGTTTGTCACAGAATTTCGTTGTATCACCCTGTTAGATCATCTCTCTAAGAAGTTTTTGTGAAAATCTCTTCGACTTATTCGTCGTCGTTTGGAAGATATGATTTTTTCAACTTTCTCTGAGAAATGTTTTTTACAAGTCTGTACGGTTTGTCACGGAATTTCGTTGTATCACCCTGTTAGATCATCTCTTCAAGAAGTTTTTGTAAAAATCTCTTCGACTTATTCGTCGTCGTTTGGGAGATATGATTTTTTCAACTTTCTTTGAGAAATGCTTTTTTTTCAGTCTGTACGGTTGTCACGAAATTTCTTTGTATCACCTTGTTAGATCATTTCTTCAAGAAGTTTTTGTGATAATCTCTTCGACTTATTCGTCGTCGTTTGGAAGATATGATTTTTTCAACTTTCTCTGAGAAATGTTCTTTTCAAGTCTGTACGGTTTGTCACGGAATTTCGTTGTATCACCCTGTTAGATCATCTCTTCAAGAAATTTTTGTGGAAATCTCTTCGACTTATTCGTCGTCGTTTGGAAAATATGATTTTTTCAACTTTCTCTTTGAAATGTTTTTTTCAAGTCTGTACGGTTTGTCACGGAATTTCGTTGTATCACCCTGTTAGATCATCCCTTCAGAAGTTTTTGTGAAAATCTCTTCGAAATATTTGTCGTTGTTTGGAAGATATGATTTATTCAACTTTCTCTGAGAAATGCTATTTTCTCAGTCTGTACGGTTTGTCACGGAATTTCGTTGCATCACCCTGTTAGATCATCTCTCTAAGAAGTTTTTGTGAAAATCTCTTCGACTTATTCGTCGTCGTTTGGAAGATATGATTTTTTCAACTTTCTCCGAGAAATGCTATTTTCTCAGTCTGTACGGTTTGTCACGGAATTTTGTTGTATCACCCTGTTAGATCATCCCTTCAAGAAGTTTTTGTGAAAATATCTTCGACTTATTTGTCGTTGTTTCGAAGATATGATTTTTTCAACTTCTTTGAGAAATGCTTTTTTTTTCAGTCTGTACGGTTGTCACGAAATTTTGTTTTATCATACTGTTAGATCATCTCTTCAAGAAGTTTTTGTGAAAATCTCTTCGACTTATTCGTCGTCGTTTGGAAGATATGATTTTTTCAACTTTCTCTGAGAAATGTTTTTTAAAAGTCTGTACGGTTTGTCACGGAATTTCGTTGTATCACCCTGTTAGATCATCCCTACAAGAAGTTTTTGTGAAAATCTCTTCGACATATTTGTCGTTGTTTGGAAGATATGATTTTTTCAACTTTCTCTGTGAAATGATCTTTTCAAGTCTGTACGGTTTGTCACGGAATTTCGTTGTATCACCCTGTTAGATCATCCCTTCAAGAAGTTTTTGTGAGAATTTCTTCGACTTATTCGTCGTTGTTTGGAAGATATGATTTTTTCAACTTTCTTTGAGAAATGCAATTTTTTCAGCCTGTCCGGTTGTCACGAAATTTCGTTGTATCACCCTGTTAGATCATCCCTTCCTGAAGTTTTTTCGAGAATCTCTTCGACTTATTCGTCGTCGTTTGAAAGATATGATTTTTTCAACTTTCTCTGAGAAATGTTTTTGTCAAGTCTGTACGGTTTGTCACGGAATTTCGTTGTATCACCCTGTTAGATCATCTCTTCAAGAAGTTTTTGTAAAAATCTCTTCGACTTATTCGTCGTCGTTTGGGAGATATGATTTTTGCAACTATCTCTGGGAAATGTTTTTGTCAAGTCTGTACGGTTTGTCACGGAATTTCGTTGTATCACCCTGTTAGATCATCTCTTCAAGAAGTTTTTGTAAAGATCTCTTCGACTTATTCGTCGTCGTTTGGAAGATATGATTTTTGCAACTATCTCTGGGAAATGTTTTTGTCAAGTCTGTACGGTTTGTCACGGAATTTCGTTGTATCACCCTGTTAGATCATCTCTTCGAGAAGTTTTTGTAAAAATCTCTTCGACTTATTCGTCGTCGTTTGGGAGATATGATTTTTGCAACTATCTCTGGGAAATGTTTTTTTCAAGTCTGTACGGTTTGTCACGGAATTTCGTTGTATCACCCTGTTAGATCATCCCTTCAAGAAGTTTTTGTGAAAATCTCTTCGACTTATTTGTCGTTGTTTGGAAGATATGATTTTTTCAACTTTCTTTGAGAAATCACTTTTTCCAGTCTGTACGGTTTGTCACGGAACTTCGTTGTATCACCCTGTAAGATCGTCTCTTCAAGAAGTTTTTGTGAAAATCTCTTCGACTTATTCATCGTCGTTTGGAAGATATGACTTATTCAACTTTCTCTTTGAAATGTTTTTTTCAAGTTTGTACGGTTTGTCACAGAATTTCGTTGTATCACCCTGTTAGATAATCTCTTCGACTTATTCGTCGTCGTTTGGAAAATATGATTTTTTCAACTTTCTCTTTGAAATGTTTTTTTCAAGTCTGTACGGTTTGTCACGGAATTTCGTTGTATCACCCTGTTAGATCATCCCTTCAGAAGTTTTTGTGAAAATCTCTTCGAAATATTTGTCGTTGTTTGGAAGATATGATTTTTTCAACTTTCTCTGAGAAATGCTATTTTCTCAGTCTGTACGGTTTGTCACGAAATTTCGTTGCATCACCCTGTTAGATCATCTCTCTAAGAAGTTTTTGTGAAAATCTCTTCGACTTATTCGTCGTCGTTTGGAAGATATGATTTTTTCAACTTTCTCTGAGAAATGCTATTTTCTCAGTCTGTACGGTTTGTCACGGAATTTTGTTGTATCACCCTGTTAGATCATCCCTTCAAGAAGTTTTTGTGAAAATATCTTCGACTTATTTGTCGTTGTTTCGAGGATATGATTTTTTCAACATTCTCTGAGAAATGTTTTTTACAAGTCTGTACGGTTTGTCACGGAATTTCGTTGTATCACCCTGTTAGATCATCTCTTCAAGAAGTTTTTGTGAAAATCTCTTCGACTTATTCGTCGTAGTTTGGAAGATATGATTTTTTCAACTTTCTCTGAGAAATGTTTTTTAAAAGTCTGTACGGTTTGTCACGGAATTTCGTTGTATCACCCTGTTAGATCATCCCTTCAAGAAGTTTTTGTGAAAATCTCTTCGACATATTTGTCGTTGTTTGGAAGATATGATTTTTTCAACTTTCTCTGTGAAATGATCTTTTCAAGTCTGTACGGTTTGTCACGGAATTTCGTTGTATCACCCTGTTAGATCATCCCTTCAAGAAGTTTTTGTGAGAATTTCTTCGACTTATTCGTCGTTGTTTGGAAGATATGATTTTTTCAACTTTCTTTGAGAAATGCTATTTTTTCAGCCTGTCCGGTTGTCACGAAATTTCGTTGTATCACCCTGTTAGATCATCCCTTCCTGAAGTTTTTTCGAGAATCTCTTCGACTTATCGTCGTCGTTTGAAAGATATGATTTTTTCAACTTTCTCTGAGAAATGTTTTTGTCAAGTCTGTACGGTTTGTCACGGAATTTCGTTGTATCACCCTGCTAGATCATCTCTTCAAGAAGTTTTTGTAAAAATCTCTTCGACTTATTCGTCGTCGTTTGGGAGAAATGATTTTTTCAACTATCTCTGGGAAATGTTTTTTTCAAGTCTGTACGGTTTGTCACGGAATTTCGTTGTATCACCCTGTTAGATCATCCCTTCAAGAAGTTTTTGTGAAAATCTCTTCGACTTATTTGTCGTTGTTTGGAAGATATGATTTTTTCAACTTTCTTTGAGAAATGACTTTTTCCAGTCTGTACGGTTTGTCACGGAACTTCGTTGTATCACCCTGTAAGATCATCTCTTCAAAAAGTTTTTGTGAAAATCTCTTCGACTTATTCATCGTCGTTTGGAAGATATGACTTATTCAACTTTCTCTTTGAAATGTTTTTTTCAAGTCTGTACGGTTTGTCACAGAATTTCGTTGTATCACCCTGTTAGATCATCTCTCCAAGAAGTTTTTGTGGAAATCTCTTCGACTTATTCGTCGTCGTTTGGAAAATATGATTTTTTCAACTTTCTCTTTGAAATGTTTTTTTCAAGTCTGTACGGTTTGTCACGGAATTTCGTTGTATCACCCTGTTAGATCATCTCTTCAAGAAGTTTTTGTAAAAATCTCTTCGACTTATTCGTCGTCGTTTGGGAGATATGATTTTTTCAACTTTCTTTGAGAAATGACTTTTTCCAGTCTGTACGGTTTGTCACGGAACTTCGTTGTATCACCCTGTAAGATCATCTCTTCAAGAAGTTTTTGTGAAAATCTCTTCGACTTATTCATCGTCGTTTGGAAGATATGACTTATTCAACTTTCTCTTTGAAATGTTTTTTTCAAGTCTGTACGGTTTGTCACAGAATTTCGTTGTATCACCCTGTTAGATCATCTCTCTAAGAAGTTTTTGTGAAAATCTCTTCGACTTATTCGTCGTCGTTTGGAAGATATGATTTTTTCAACTTTCTCTGAGAAATGTTTTTTACAAGTCTGTACGGTTTGTCACGGAATTTCGTTGTATCACCCTGTTAGATCATCTCTTCAAGAAGTTTTTGTAAAAATCTCTTCGACTTATTCGTCGTCGTTTGGGAGATATGATTTTTTCAACTTTCTTTGAGAAATGCTTTTTTTTCAGTCTGTACGGTTGTCACGAAATTTCTTTGTATCACCTTGTTAGATCATTTCTTCAAGAAGTTTTTGTGATAATCTCTTCGACTTATTCGTCGTCGTTTGGAAGATATGATTTTTTCAACTTTCTCTGAGAAATGTTCTTTTCAAGTCTGTACGGTTTGTCACGGAATTTCGTTGTATCACCCTGTTAGATCATCTCTTCAAGAAATTTTTGTGGAAATCTCTTCGACTTATTCGTCGTCGTTTGGAAAATATGATTTTTTCAACTTTCTCTTTGAAATGTTTTTTTCAAGTCTGTACGGTTTGTCACGGAATTTCGTTGTATCACCCTGTTAGATCATCCCTTCAGAAGTTTTTGTGAAAATCTCTTCGAAATATTTGTCGTTGTTTGGAAGATATGATTTATTCAACTTTCTCTGAGAAATGCTATTTTCTCAGTCTGTACGGTTTGTCACGGAATTTCGTTGCATCACCCTGTTAGATCATCTCTCTAAGAAGTTTTTGTGAAAATCTCTTCGACTTATTCGTCGTCGTTTGGAAGATATGATTTTTTCAACTTTCTCCGAGAAATGCTATTTTCTCAGTCTGTACGGTTTGTCACGGAATTTTGTTGTATCACCCTGTTAGATCATCCCTTCAAGAAGTTTTTGTGAAAATATCTTCGACTTATTTGTCGTTGTTTCGAAGATATGATTTTTTCAACTTCTTTGAGAAATGCTTTTTTTTTCAGTCTGTACGGTTGTCACGAAATTTTGTTTTATCATACTGTTAGATCATCTCTTCAAGAAGTTTTTGTGAAAATCTCTTCGACTTATTCGTCGTCGTTTGGAAGATATGATTTTTTCAACTTTCTCTGAGAAATGTTTTTTAAAAGTCTGTACGGTTTGTCACGGAATTTCGTTGTATCACCCTGTTAGATCATCCCTACAAGAAGTTTTTGTGAAAATCTCTTCGACATATTTGTCGTTGTTTGGAAGATATGATTTTTTCAACTTTCTCTGTGAAATGATCTTTTCAAGTCTGTACGGTTTGTCACGGAATTTCGTTGTATCACCCTGTTAGATCATCCCTTCAAGAAGTTTTTGTGAGAATTTCTTCGACTTATTCGTCGTTGTTTGGAAGATATGATTTTTTCAACTTTCTTTGAGAAATGCTATTTTTTCAGCCTGTCCGGTTGTCACGAAATTTCGTTGTATCACCCTGTTAGATCATCCCTTCCTGAAGTTTTTTCGAGAATCTCTTCGACTTATTCGTCGTCGTTTGAAAGATATGATTTTTTCAACTTTCTCTGAGAAATGTTTTTGTCAAGTCTGTACGGTTTGTCACGGAATTTCGTTGTATCACCCTGTTAGATCATCTCTTCAAGAAGTTTTTGTAAAAATCTCTTCGACTTATTCGTCGTCGTTTGGGAGATATGATTTTTGCAACTATCTCTGGGAAATGTTTTTGTCAAGTCTGTACGGTTTGTCACGGAATTTCGTTGTATCACCCTGTTAGATCATCTCTTCAAGAAGTTTTTGTAAAGATCTCTTCGACTTATTCGTCGTCGTTTGGAAGATATGATTTTTGCAACTATCTCTGGGAAATGTTTTTGTCAAGTCTGTACGGTTTGTCACGGAATTTCGTTGTATCACCCTGTTAGATCATCTCTTCGAGAAGTTTTTGTAAAAATCTCTTCGACTTATTCGTCGTCGTTTGGGAGATATGATTTTTGCAACTATCTCTGGGAAATGTTTTTTTCAAGTCTGTACGGTTTGTCACGGAATTTCGTTGTATCACCCTGTTAGATCATCCCTTCAAGAAGTTTTTGTGAAAATCTCTTCGACTTATTTGTCGTTGTTTGGAAGATATGATTTTTTCAACTTTCTTTGAGAAATCACTTTTTCCAGTCTGTACGGTTTGTCACGGAACTTCGTTGTATCACCCTGTAAGATCGTCTCTTCAAGAAGTTTTTGTGAAAATCTCTTCGACTTATTCATCGTCGTTTGGAAGATATGACTTATTCAACTTTCTCTTTGAAATGTTTTTTTCAAGTTTGTACGGTTTGTCACAGAATTTCGTTGTATCACCCTGTTAGATAATCTCTTCGACTTATTCGTCGTCGTTTGGAAAATATGATTTTTTCAACTTTCTCTTTGAAATGTTTTTTTCAAGTCTGTACGGTTTGTCACGGAATTTCGTTGTATCACCCTGTTAGATCATCCCTTCAGAAGTTTTTGTGAAAATCTCTTCGAAATATTTGTCGTTGTTTGGAAGATATGATTTTTTCAACTTTCTCTGAGAAATGCTATTTTCTCAGTCTGTACGGTTTGTCACGAAATTTCGTTGCATCACCCTGTTAGATCATCTCTCTAAGAAGTTTTTGTGAAAATCTCTTCGACTTATTCGTCGTCGTTTGGAAGATATGATTTTTTCAACTTTCTCTGAGAAATGCTATTTTCTCAGTCTGTACGGTTTGTCACGGAATTTTG
This sequence comes from Chrysolina americana, assembly GCA_958502065.1. Taxonomy (NCBI): domain Eukaryota; kingdom Metazoa; phylum Arthropoda; class Insecta; order Coleoptera; family Chrysomelidae; genus Chrysolina; species Chrysolina americana. The sequence continues at coordinate 37,357,651 of OY293414.1, read as the reverse complement.
TTGTATCACCCTGTTAGATCATCCCTTCAAGAAGTTTTTGTGAAAATATCTTCGACTTATTTGTCGTTGTTTCGAGGATATGATTTTTTCAACATTCTCTGAGAAATGTTTTTTACAAGTCTGTACGGTTTGTCACGGAATTTCGTTGTATCACCCTGTTAGATCATCTCTTCAAGAAGTTTTTGTGAAAATCTCTTCGACTTATTCGTCGTAGTTTGGAAGATATGATTTTTTCAACTTTCTCTGAGAAATGTTTTTTAAAAGTCTGTACGGTTTGTCACGGAATTTCGTTGTATCACCCTGTTAGATCATCCCTTCAAGAAGTTTTTGTGAAAATCTCTTCGACATATTTGTCGTTGTTTGGAAGATATGATTTTTTCAACTTTCTCTGTGAAATGATCTTTTCAAGTCTGTACGGTTTGTCACGGAATTTCGTTGTATCACCCTGTTAGATCATCCCTTCAAGAAGTTTTTGTGAGAATTTCTTCGACTTATTCGTCGTTGTTTGGAAGATATGATTTTTTCAACTTTCTTTGAGAAATGCTATTTTTTCAGCCTGTCCGGTTGTCACGAAATTTCGTTGTATCACCCTGTTAGATCATCCCTTCCTGAAGTTTTTTCGAGAATCTCTTCGACTTATCGTCGTCGTTTGAAAGATATGATTTTTTCAACTTTCTCTGAGAAATGTTTTTGTCAAGTCTGTACGGTTTGTCACGGAATTTCGTTGTATCACCCTGCTAGATCATCTCTTCAAGAAGTTTTTGTAAAAATCTCTTCGACTTATTCGTCGTCGTTTGGGAGAAATGATTTTTTCAACTATCTCTGGGAAATGTTTTTTTCAAGTCTGTACGGTTTGTCACGGAATTTCGTTCTATCACCCTGTAAGATCACCTCTTCAAGAAGTTTTTTATTAAATCTCTTCTAATTATTCGTCGTCATTTGAAAGATATAATTTTTTCAACTTTCTCTGGGAAATGTTTTTTTCAAGTCTGTACGGTTTGTCACGGAATTTCGTTGTATCACCCTGTTAGATCATCTCTTCAAGAAGTTTTTGTAAAAATCTCTTCGACTTATTCGTCGTCGTTTGGGAGATATGATTTTTTCAACTTTCTTTGAGAAATGCTTTTTTTTCAGTCTGTACGGTTGTCACGAAATTTCTTTGTATCACCTTGTTAGATCATTTCTTCAAGAAGTTTTTGTGATAATCTCTTCGACTTATTCGTCGTCGTTTGGAAGATATGATTTTTTCAACTTTCTCTGAGAAATGTTCTTTTCAAGTCTGTACGGTTTGTCACGGAATTTCGTTGTATCACCCTGTTAGATCATCTCTTCAAGAAATTTTTGTGGAAATCTCTTCGACTTATTCGTCGTCGTTTGGAAAATATGATTTTTTCAACTTTCTCTTTGAAATGTTTTTTTCAAGTCTGTACGGTTTGTCACGGAATTTCGTTGTATCACCCTGTTAGATCATCCCTTCAGAAGTTTTTGTGAAAATCTCTTCGAAATATTTGTCGTTGTTTGGAAGATATGATTTATTCAACTTTCTCTGAGAAATGCTATTTTCTCAGTCTGTACGGTTTGTCACGGAATTTCGTTGCATCACCCTGTTAGATCATCTCTCTAAGAAGTTTTTGTGAAAATCTCTTCGACTTATTCGTCGTCGTTTGGAAGATATGATTTTTTCAACTTTCTCCGAGAAATGCTATTTTCTCAGTCTGTACGGTTTGTCACGGAATTTTGTTGTATCACCCTGTTAGATCATCCCTTCAAGAAGTTTTTGTGAAAATATCTTCGACTTATTTGTCGTTGTTTCGAAGATATGATTTTTTCAACTTCTTTGAGAAATGCTTTTTTTTTCAGTCTGTACGGTTGTCACGAAATTTTGTTTTATCATACTGTTAGATCATCTCTTCAAGAAGTTTTTGTGAAAATCTCTTCGACTTATTCGTCGTCGTTTGGAAGATATGATTTTTTCAACTTTCTCTGAGAAATGTTTTTTAAAAGTCTGTACGGTTTGTCACGGAATTTCGTTGTATCACCCTGTTAGATCATCCCTACAAGAAGTTTTTGTGAAAATCTCTTCGACATATTTGTCGTTGTTTGGAAGATATGATTTTTTCAACTTTCTCTGTGAAATGATCTTTTCAAGTCTGTACGGTTTGTCACGGAATTTCGTTGTATCACCCTGTTAGATCATCCCTTCAAGAAGTTTTTGTGAGAATTTCTTCGACTTATTCGTCGTTGTTTGGAAGATATGATTTTTTCAACTTTCTTTGAGAAATGCTATTTTTTCAGCCTGTCCGGTTGTCACGAAATTTCGTTGTATCACCCTGTTAGATCATCCCTTCCTGAAGTTTTTTCGAGAATCTCTTCGACTTATTCGTCGTCGTTTGAAAGATATGATTTTTTCAACTTTCTCTGAGAAATGTTTTTGTCAAGTCTGTACGGTTTGTCACGGAATTTCGTTGTATCACCCTGTTAGATCATCTCTTCAAGAAGTTTTTGTAAAAATCTCTTCGACTTATTCGTCGTCGTTTGGGAGATATGATTTTTGCAACTATCTCTGGGAAATGTTTTTGTCAAGTCTGTACGGTTTGTCACGGAATTTCGTTGTATCACCCTGTTAGATCATCTCTTCAAGAAGTTTTTGTAAAGATCTCTTCGACTTATTCGTCGTCGTTTGGAAGATATGATTTTTGCAACTATCTCTGGGAAATGTTTTTGTCAAGTCTGTACGGTTTGTCACGGAATTTCGTTGTATCACCCTGTTAGATCATCTCTTCGAGAAGTTTTTGTAAAAATCTCTTCGACTTATTCGTCGTCGTTTGGGAGATATGATTTTTGCAACTATCTCTGGGAAATGTTTTTTTCAAGTCTGTACGGTTTGTCACGGAATTTCGTTGTATCACCCTGTTAGATCATCCCTTCAAGAAGTTTTTGTGAAAATCTCTTCGACTTATTTGTCGTTGTTTGGAAGATATGATTTTTTCAACTTTCTTTGAGAAATCACTTTTTCCAGTCTGTACGGTTTGTCACGGAACTTCGTTGTATCACCCTGTAAGATCGTCTCTTCAAGAAGTTTTTGTGAAAATCTCTTCGACTTATTCATCGTCGTTTGGAAGATATGACTTATTCAACTTTCTCTTTGAAATGTTTTTTTCAAGTTTGTACGGTTTGTCACAGAATTTCGTTGTATCACCCTGTTAGATAATCTCTTCGACTTATTCGTCGTCGTTTGGAAAATATGATTTTTTCAACTTTCTCTTTGAAATGTTTTTTTCAAGTCTGTACGGTTTGTCACGGAATTTCGTTGTATCACCCTGTTAGATCATCCCTTCAGAAGTTTTTGTGAAAATCTCTTCGAAATATTTGTCGTTGTTTGGAAGATATGATTTTTTCAACTTTCTCTGAGAAATGCTATTTTCTCAGTCTGTACGGTTTGTCACGAAATTTCGTTGCATCACCCTGTTAGATCATCTCTCTAAGAAGTTTTTGTGAAAATCTCTTCGACTTATTCGTCGTCGTTTGGAAGATATGATTTTTTCAACTTTCTCTGAGAAATGCTATTTTCTCAGTCTGTACGGTTTGTCACGGAATTTTGTTGTATCACCCTGTTAGATCATCCCTTCAAGAAGTTTTTGTGAAAATATCTTCGACTTATTTGTCGTTGTTTCGAGGATATGATTTTTTCAACATTCTCTGAGAAATGTTTTTTACAAGTCTGTACGGTTTGTCACGGAATTTCGTTGTATCACCCTGTTAGATCATCTCTTCAAGAAGTTTTTGTGAAAATCTCTTCGACTTATTCGTCGTAGTTTGGAAGATATGATTTTTTCAACTTTCTCTGAGAAATGTTTTTTAAAAGTCTGTACGGTTTGTCACGGAATTTCGTTGTATCACCCTGTTAGATCATCCCTTCAAGAAGTTTTTGTGAAAATCTCTTCGACATATTTGTCGTTGTTTGGAAGATATGATTTTTTCAACTTTCTCTGTGAAATGATCTTTTCAAGTCTGTACGGTTTGTCACGGAATTTCGTTGTATCACCCTGTTAGATCATCCCTTCAAGAAGTTTTTGTGAGAATTTCTTCGACTTATTCGTCGTTGTTTGGAAGATATGATTTTTTCAACTTTCTTTGAGAAATGCTATTTTTTCAGCCTGTCCGGTTGTCACGAAATTTCGTTGTATCACCCTGTTAGATCATCCCTTCCTGAAGTTTTTTCGAGAATCTCTTCGACTTATCGTCGTCGTTTGAAAGATATGATTTTTTCAACTTTCTCTGAGAAATGTTTTTGTCAAGTCTGTACGGTTTGTCACGGAATTTCGTTGTATCACCCTGCTAGATCATCTCTTCAAGAAGTTTTTGTAAAAATCTCTTCGACTTATTCGTCGTCGTTTGGGAGAAATGATTTTTTCAACTATCTCTGGGAAATGTTTTTTTCAAGTCTGTACGGTTTGTCACGGAATTTCGTTCTATCACCCTGTAAGATCACCTCTTCAAGAAGTTTTTTATTAAATCTCTTCTAATTATTCGTCGTCATTTGAAAGATATAATTTTTTCAACTTTCTCTGGGAAATGTTTTTTTCAAGTCTGTACGGTTGGTCACGGAATTTCGTTGTATCACCCTGTTAGATCATCCCTTTGTGAAATTTTTGTGGAAAACTTCGAATTATTCGTCGTCGTTTGGAAGTTATGATTCTTTTAAAACTTTCTCAGAGAAATGTTTTTCTCAAGGCTGTACGGTTTGTCACGGAATTTCGTTGTATCACCCTGTTAGATCATCTCCTCAAGAAGTTTTTGTAAAAAGCTCTTCGACTTATTCGTCGTCGTTTGGGAGATATGATTTTTTCAACTATCTCTGGGAAATGTTTTTGTCAAGTCTGTACGGTTTGTCACGGAATTTCGTTGTATCACCCTGTTAGATCATCTCTTCAAGAAGTTTTTGTAAAAATCTCTTCGACTTATTCGTCGTCGTTTGGGAGATATGATTTTTGCAACTATCTCTGGGAAATGTTTTTGTCAAGTCTGTACGGTTTGTCACGGAATTTCGTTGTATCACCCTGTTAGATCATCTCTTCAAAAAGTTTTTGTAAAAATCTCTTCGACTTATTCGTCGTCGTTTGGGAGATATGATTTTTGCAACTATCTCTGGGAAATGTTTTTGTCAAGTCTGTACGGTTTGTCACGGAATTTCGTTGTATCACCCTGTTAGATCATCTCTTCAAGAAGTTTTTGTAAAAATCTCTTCGACTTATTCGTCGTCGTTTGGGAGATATGATTTTTGCAACTATCTCTGGGAAATGTTTTTTTCAAGTCTGAACGGTTTGTCACGGAATTTCGTTGTATCACCCTGTTAGATCATCCCTTCAAGAAGTTTTTGTGAAAATCTTTTCGACTTATTTGTCGTTGTTTGGAAGATATGATTTTTTCAACTTTCTTTGAGAAATGACTTTTTCCAGTCTGTACGGTTTGTCACGGAACTTCGTTGTATCACCCTGTAAGATCATCTCTTCAAGAAGTTTTTGTGAAAATCTCTTCGACTTATTCATCGTCGTTTGGAAGATATGATTTTTTCAACTTTCTCTGAGAAATGTTTTTTACAAGTCTGTACGGTTTGTCACGGAATTTCGTTGTATCACCCTGTTAGATCATCTCTTCAAGAAGTTTTTGTAAAAATCTCTTCGACTTATTCGTCGTCGTTTGGGAGATATGATTTTTTCAACTTTCTTTGAGAAATGCTTTTTTTTCAGTGTGTACGGTTGTCACGAAATTTCTTTGTATCACCTTGTTAGATCATCTCTTCAAGAAGTTTTTGTGATAATCTCTTCGACTTATTCGTCGTCGTTTGGAAGATATGATTTTTTCAACTTTCTCTGAGAAATGTTTTTTTCAAGTCTGTACGGTTTGTCACGGAATTTCGTTGTATCACCCTGTTAGATCATCTCTTCAAGAAGTTTTCGTGGAAATCTCTTCGACTTATTCGTAGTCGTTTGGAAAATTTGATTTTTTCAACTTTCTCTTTGAAATGTTTTTTTCAAGTCTGTACGGTTTGTCACAGAATTTCGTTGTATCTCCCTGTTAGATAATCTCTTCAGAAGTTTTTGTGAAAATCTCTTCGAAATATTTGTCGTTGTTTGGAAGATATGATTTTTTCAACTTTCTCTTTGAAATGTTTTTTTCAAGTCTGTACGGTTTGTCACAGAATTTCGTTGTATCACCCTGTTAGATCATCCCTTCAGAAGTTTTTGTGAAAATCTCTTCGAAATATTTGTCGTTGTTTGGAAGATATGATTTTTTCAACTTTCTCTGAGAAATGCTATTTTCTCAGTCTGTACGGTTTGTCACGGAATTTTGTTGTATCACCCTGTTAGATCATCCCTTCAGAAGTTTTTGTGAAAATCTCTTCGAAATATTTGTCGTTGTTTGGAAGATATGATTTTTTCAACTTTCTCTGAGAAATGCTATTTTCTCAGTCTGTACGGTTTGTCACGGAATTTTGTTGTATCACCCTGTTAGATCATCCCTTCAAGAAGTTTTTGTGAAAATCTCTTCGACTTATTTGTCGTTGTTTGGAAGATATGATTTTTTCAACTTTCTTTGAGAAATGACTTTTTCCAGTCTGTACGGTTTGTCACGGAACTTCGTTGTATCACCCTGTAAGATCATCTCTTCAAGAAGTTTTTGTGAAAATCTCTTCGACTTATTCATCGTCGTTTGGAAGATATGACTTATTCAACATTCTCTTTGAAATGTTTTTTTCAAGTCTGTACGGTTTGTCACAGAATTTCGTTGTATCTCCCTGTTAGATAATCTCTTCGACTTATTCGTCGTCGTTTGGAAAATATGATTTTTTCAACTTTCTCTTTGAAATGTTTTTTTCAAGTCTGTACGGTTTGTCACGGAATTTTGTTGTATCACCCTGTTAGATCATCCCTTCAAGAAGTTTTTGTGAAAATCTCTTCGACTTATTTGTCGTTGTTTGGAAGATATGATTTTTTCAACTTTCTTTGAGAAATGACTTTTTCCAGTCTGTACGGTTTGTCACGGAACTTCGTTGTATCACCCTGTAAGATCATCTCTTCAAGAAGTTTTTGTGAAAATCTCTTCGACTTATTCATCGTCGTTTGGAAGATATGACTTATTCAACATTCTCTTTGAAATGTTTTTTTCAAGTCTGTACGGTTTGTCACAGAATTTCGTTGTATCTCCCTGTTAGATAATCTCTTCGACTTATTCGTCGTCGTTTGGAAGATATGATTTTTTCAACTTTCTCTGAGAAATGCTATTTTCTCAGTCTGTACGGTTTGTCACGAAATTTCGTTGCATCACCCTGTTAGATCATCTCTCTAAGAAGTTTTTGTGAAAATCTCTTCAACTTATTCGTCGTCGTTTGGAAGATATGATTTTTTCAACTTTCTCCGAGAAATGCTATTTTCTCAGTCTGTACGGTTTGTCACGGGATTTTGTTGTATCACCCTGTTAGATCATCCCTTCAAGAAGTTTTTGTGAAAATATCTTCGACTTATTTGTCGTTGTTTCGAGGATATGATTTTTTCAACTTTCTTTGAGAAATGCTTTTCTTTTCAGTCTGTACGGTTGTCACGAAATTTTGTTGTATCATACTGTTAGATCATCTCTTCAAGAAGTGTTTGTGAAAATCTCTTCGACTTATTCGTCGTCGTTTGGAAGATATGATTTTTTCAACTTTCTCTGAGAAATGTTTTTTAAAATTCTGTACGGTTTGTCACGGAATTTCGTTGTATCACCCTGTTAGATCATCCCTTCAAGAAGTTTTTGTGAAAATCTCTTCGACATATTTGTCGTTGTTTGGAAGATATGATTTTTTCAACTTTCTCTGTGAAATGATCTTTTCAAGTCTGTACGGTTTGTCACGGAATTTCGTTGTATCACCCTGTTAGATCATCCCTTCAAGAAGTTTTTGTGAGAATTTCTTCGACTTATTCGTCGTTGTCTGGAAGATATGATTTTTTCAACTTTCTTTGAGAAATGCTATTTTTTCAGCCTGTCCGGTTGTCACGAAATTTCGGTGTATCACCCTGTTAGATCATTCCTTCCTGAAGTTTTTTCGAGAATCTCTTCGACTTATTCGTCGTCGTTTGAAAGATATGATTTTTTCAACTTTCTCTGAGAAATGTTTTTGTCAAGTCTGTACGGTTTGTCACGGAATTTCGTTGTATCACCCTGCTAGATCATCTCTTCAAGAAGTTTTTGTAAAAATCTCTTCGACTTATTCGTCGTCGTTTGGGAGATATGATTTTTTCAACTATCTCTGGGAAATGTTTTTTTCAAGTCTGTACGGTTTGTCACGGAATTTCGTTCTATCACCCTGTAAGATCACCTCTTCAAGAAGTTTTTTTTTAAATCTCTTCTATTTATTCGTCGTCATTTGAAAGATATAATTTTTTCAACTTTCTCTGAGAAATGTTTTTTTCAAGTCTGTACGGTTGGTCACGGAATTTCGTTGTATCACCCTGTTAGATCATCCCTTTGTGAAATTTTTGTGGAAAACTTCGAATTATTCGTCGTCGTTTGGAAGTTATGATTTTTTTAAAACTTTCTCAGAGAAATGTTTTTCTCAAGTCTGTAAGGTTTGTCAACTTTCTCTGAGAAATGTATTTTTCAAGTCTGTACGGTTTGTCACGGAATTTCGTTGTATCACCCTGTTAGATCATCTCTTCAAGAAGTTTTTGTGGAAATCTCTTCGACTTATTCGTCGTCGTTTGGAAAATATGATTTTTTCAACATTCTCTTTGAAATGTTTTTTTCAAGTCTGTACGGTTTGTCACGGAATTTCGTTGTATCACCCTGTTAGATCATCCCTTCAGAAGTTTTTGTGAAAATCTCTTCGAAATATTTGTCGTTGTTTGGAAGATATGATTTTTTCAACTTTCTCTGAGAAATGCTATTTTCTCAGTCTGTACGGTTTGTCACGGAATTTTGTTGTATCACCCTGTTAGATCATCCCTTCAAGAAGTTTTTGTGAAAATCTCTTCGACTTATTTGTCGTTGTTTGGAAGATATGATTTTTTCAACTTTCTTTGAGAAATGACTTTTTCCAGTCTGTACGGTTTGTCACGGAACTTCGTTGTATCACCCTGTAAGATCATCTCTTCAAGAAGTTTTTGTGAAAATCTCTTCGACTTATTCATCGTCGTTTGGAAGATATGACTTATTCAACTTTCTCTTTGAAATGTTTTTTCAAGTCTGTACGGTTTGTCACAGAATTTCGTTGTATCTTCCTGTTAGATAATCTCTTCGACTTATTCGTCGTCGTTTGGAAAATATGATTTTTTCAACTTTCTCTTTGAAATGTTTTTTTCAAGTCTGTACGGTTTGTCACGGAATTTCGTTGTATCACCCTGTTAGATCATCCCTTCAGATGTTTTTGTGAAAATCTCTTCGAAATATTTGTCGTTGTTTGGAAGATATGATTTTTTCAACTTTCTCTGAGAAATGCTATTTTCTCAGTCTGTACGGTTTGTCACGAAATTTCGTTGCATCACCCTGTTAGATCATCTCTCTAAGAAGTTTTTGTGAAAATCTCTTCGACTTATTCGTCGTCGTTTGGAAGATATGATTTTTTCAACTTTCTCTGAGAAATGTTTTTTACAAGTCTGTACGGTTTGTCACGGAATTTCGTTGTATCACCCTGTTAGATCATATCTTCAAGAAGTTTTTGTAAAAATCTCTTCGACTTATTCGTCGTCGTTTGGGAGATATGAGTTTTTCAACTTTCTTTGAGAAATGCTTTTTTTTTCAGTGTGTACGGTTGTCACGAAATTTCTTTGTATCACCTTGTTAGATCATCTCTTCAAGAAGTTTTTGTGATAATCTCTTCGACTTATTCGTCGTCGTTTGGAAGATATGATTTTTTCAACTTTCTCTGAGAAATGCTATTTTCTCAGTTTGTACGGTTTGTCACGGAATTTCGTTGCATCACCCTGTTAGATCATCTCTCTAAGAAGTTTTTGTGAAAATCTCTTCGACTTATTCGTCGTCGTTTGGAAGATATGATTTTTTCAACTTTCTCTGAGAAATGCTATTTTTTCAGTCTGTACGGTTTGTCACGGAATTTTGTTGTATCACCCTGTTAGATCATCCCTTCAAGAAGTTTTTGTGAAAATATCTTCGACTTATTTGTCGTTGTTTCGAAGATATGATTTTTTCAACTTTCTTTGAGAAATGCTTTTTTTTTCAGTCTGTACGGTTGTCACGAAATTTTGTTGTATCATACTGTTAGATCATCTCTTCAAGAAGTTTTTGTGAAAATCTCTTCGACTTATTCGTCGTCTTTTGGAAGATATGATTTTTTCAACTTTCTCTGAGAAATGTTTTTTAAAAGTCTGTACGGTTCGTCACGGAATTTCGTTGTATCACCCTGTTAGATCATCCCTTCAAGAAGTTTTTGTGAAAATCTCTTCGAAATATTTGTCGTTGTTTGGAAGATATGATTTTTTCAACTTTCTCTTTGAAATGATCTTTTCAAGTCTGTACGGTTTGTCACGGAATTTCGTTGTATCACCCTGTTGGATCATCCCTTCAAGAAGTTTTTGTGAAAATCTCTTCGACTTATTTGTCGTTGTTTGGAAGATATGATATTTTCATCTTTCTTTGAGAAATGATTTTTTTTCAGTCTGTACGTTTGTCACGAAATTTTGTTGTATCACCCTGTTAGATCATCCCTTCAAGAAGTTTTTGTGAGAATTTCTTCGACTTATTCGTCGTTGTTTGGAAGATATGATTTTTTCAACATTCTTTGAGAAATGCTATTTTTTCAGCCTGTCCGGTTGTCACGAAATTTCGTTGTATCACCCTGTTAGATCATCCCTTCCAGAAGTTTTTTTGAGAATCTCTTCGACTCATTCGTCGTTGTTTGGAAGATATGATTTTTTCAACTTCCTTTGAGAAAAGATTTTTTTTCAGTCTGTACGGTTGTCACGAAATTTCGTTGTATCACCCTGTTAGACCATCCCTTCTAGAAGTTCTTGTGAAAACCTCTTCGTCTTATTTGTCGTTGTTTGGAAGATATGATTTTTCAACTTTCTCTGAGAAATGCTATTTTCTCAGTCTGTACGGTTTGTCACGGAATTTTGTTGTATCACCCTGTTAGATCATCCCTTCAAGAAGTTTTTGTGAAAATCTCTTCGACTTATTTGTCGTTGTTTGGAAGATATGATTTTTTCAACTTTCTTTGAGAAATGACTTTTTCCAGTCTGTACGGTTTGTCACGGAACTTCGTTGTATCACCCTGTAAGATCATCTCTTCAAGAAGTTTTTGTGAAAATCTCTTCGACTTATTCATCGTCGTTTGGAAGATATGACTTATTCAACTTTCTCTTTGAAATGTTTTTTCAAGTCTGTACGGTTTGTCACAGAATTTCGTTGTATCTCCCTGTTAGATAATCTCTTCGACTTATTCGTCGTCGTTTGGAAAATATAATTTTTTCAACTTTCTCTTTGAAATGTTTTTTTCAAGTCTGTACGGATTGTCACGGAATTTCGTTGTATCACCCTGTTAGATCATCCCTTCAGAAGTTTTTGTGAAAATCTCTTCGAAATATTTGTCGTTGTTTGGAAGATATGATTTTTTCAACTTTCTCTGAGAAATGCTATTTTCTCAGTCTGTACGGTTTGTCACGAAATTTCGTTGCATCACCCTGTTAGATCATCTCTCTAAGAAGTTTTTGTGAAAATCTCTTCGACTTATTCGTCGTCGTTTGGAAGATATGATTTTTTCAACTTTCTCTGAGAAATGTTTTTTACAAGTCTGTACGGTTTGTCACGGAATTTCGTTGTATCACCCTGTTAGATCATCTCTTCAAGAAGTTTTTGTAAAAATCTCTTCGACTTATTCGTCGTCGTTTGGGAGATATGATTTTTTCAACTTTCTTTGAGAAATTCTTTTTTTTCAGTGTGTACGGTTGTCACGAAATTTCTTTGTATCACCTTGTTAGATCATCTCTTCAAGAAGTTTTTTTGATAATCTCTTCGACTTATTCGTCGTCGTTTGGAAGATATGATTTTTTCAACTTTCTCTGAGAAATGCTATTTTTTCAGTCTGTACGGTTTGTCACGGAATTTTGTTGTATCACCCTGTTAGATCATCTCTTCAAGAAGTTTTTGTGATAATCTCTTCGACTTATTCGTCGTCGTTTGGAAGATATGATTTTTTCAACTTTCTCTGACAAATGCTATTTTCTCAGTTTGTACGGTTTGTCACGGAATTTCGTTGTATCACCCTGTTAGATCATCCCTTCAAGAAGTTTTTGTGAAAATCTCTTCGAAATATTTGTCGTTGTTTGGAAGATATGATTTTTTCAACTTTCTCTGAGAAATGCTATTTTCTCAGTCTGTACGGTTTGTCACGGAATTTTGTTGTATCACCCTGTTAGATCATCCCTTCAAGAAGTTTTTGTGAAAATCTCTTCGACTTATTTGTCGTTGTTTGGAAGATATGATTTTTTCAACTTTCTTTGAGAAATGACTTTTTCCAGTCTGTACGGTTTGTCACGGATCTTCGTTGTATCACCCTGTAAGATCATCTCTTCAAGAAGTTTTTGTGAAAATCTCTTCGAAATATTTGTCGTTGTTTGGAAGATATGATTTTTTCAACTTTCTCTGAGAAATGCTATTTTCTCAGTCTGTACGGTTTGTCACGGAATTTTGTTGTATCACCCTGTTAGATCATCCCTTCAAGAAGTTTTTGTGAAAATCTCTTCGACTTATTTGTCGTTGTTTGGAAGATATGATTTTTTCAACTTTCTTTGAGAAATGACTTTTTCCAGTCTGTACGGTTTGTCACGGATCTTCGTTGTATCACCCTGTAAGATCATCTCTTCAAGAAGTTTTTGTGAAAATCTCTTCGACTTATTCATCGTCGTTTGGAAGATATGACTTATTCAACTTTCTCTTTGAAATGTTTTTTCAAGTCTGTACGGTTTGTCACAGAATTTCGTTGTATCTCCCTGTTAGATAATCTCTTCGACTTATTCGTCGTCGTTTGGAAAATATGATTTTTTCAACTTTCTCTTTGAAATGTTTTTTTCAAGTCTGTACGGTTTGTCACGGAATTTCGTTGTATCACCCTGTTAGATCATCCCTTCAGAAGTTTTTGTGAAAATCTCTTCGAAATATTTGTCGTTGTTTGGAAGATATGATTTTTTCAACTTTCTCTGAGAAATGCTATTTTCTCAGTCTGTACGGTTTGTCACGAAATTTCGTTGCATCACCCTGTTAGATCATCTCTCTAAGAAGTTTTTGTGAAAATCTCTTCGACTTATTCGTCGTCGTTTGGAAGATATGATTTTTTCAACTTTCTCTGAGAAATGTTTTTTACAAGTCTGTACGGTTTGTCACGGAATTTCGTTGTATCACCCTGTTAGATCATCTCTTCAAGAAGTTATTGTAAACATCTCTTCGACTTATTCGTCGTCGTTTGGGAGATATGAGTTTTTCAACTTTCTTTGAGAAATGCTTTTTTTTTTCAGTGTGTACGGTTGTCACGAAATTTCTTTGTATCACCTTGTTAGATCATCTCTTCAAGAAGTTTTTGTGATAATCTCTTCGACTTATTCGTCGTCGTTTGGAAGATATGATTTTTTCAACTTTCTCTGAGAAATGCTATTTTCTCAGTTTGTACGGTTTGTCACGGAATTTCGTTGCATCACCCTGTTAGATCATCTCTCTAAGAAGTTTTTGTGAAAATCTCTTCGACTTATTCGTCGTCGTTTGGAAGATATGATTTTTTCAACTTTCTCTGAGAAATGCTATTTTTTCAGTCTGTACGGTTTGTCACGGAATTTTGTTGTATCACCCTGTTAGATCATCCCTTCAAGAAGTTTTTGTGAAAATATCTTCGACTTATTTGTCGTTGTTTCGAAGATATGATTTTTTCAACTTTCTTTCAGAAATGCTTTTTTTTTCAGTCTGTACGGTTGTCACGAAATTTTGTTGTATCATACTGTTAGATCATCTCTTCAAGAAGTTTTTGTGAAAATCTCTTCGACTTATTCGTCGTCTTTTGGAAGATATGATTTTTTCAACTTTCTCTGAGAAATGTTTTTTAAAAGTCTGTACGGTTCGTCACGGAATTTCGTTGTATCACCCTGTTAGATCATCCTTTCAAGAAGTTTTTGTGAAAATCTCTTCGACATATTTGTCGTTGTTTGGAAGATATGATTTTTTCAACTTTCTCTGTGAAATGATTTTTTTTCAGTCTGTACGTTTGTCACGAAATTTCGTTGTATCACCCTGTTAGATCATCCCTTCAAGAAGTTTTTGTGAGAATTTCTTCGACTTATTCGTCGTTGTTTGGAAGATATGATTTTTTCAACTTTCTTTGAGAAATGCTATTTTTTCAGCCTGTCCGGTTGTCACGAAATTTCGTTGTATCACCCTGTTAGATCATCCCTTCCAGAAGTTTTTTTGAGAATCTCTTCGACTCATTCGTCGTTGTTTGGAAGATATGATTTTTTCAACTTTCTTTGAGAAAAGATTTTTTTTCAGTCTGTACGGTTGTCACGAAATTTCGTTGTATCACCCTGTTAGACCATCCCTTCTAGAAGTTCTTGTGAAAACCTCTTCGTCTTATTTGTCGTTGTTTGGAAGATATGATTTATCAACCTTCTTTGAGAAATGCTATTTTTTCAGTCTGTCCGGTTGTCACGAAATTTCGTTGTATCACCCTGTTAGATCATCCCTTCCAGAAGTTTGTGTGAGAATCTCTTCGACTTATTCGTCGTTTTTTGGTAGATATGATTGTTTTCAACTTTCTTTGAGAATTGCTATTTTTTCAGTCTGTACGGTTGTCACGAAATTTCGTTGTATCACCCTGTTAGATCATCCCTTCAAGAAGTTTTTGTGAGAATTTCTTCGACTTATTCGTCGTTGTTTGGAAGATATGATTTTTTCAACTTTCTTTGAGAAATGCTATTTTTTCAGTCTGTCCGGTTGTCACGAAATTTCGTTGTATCACCCTGTTAGATCATCCCTTCCAGAAGTTTTTGTGAGAATCTCTTCGACTTATTCGTCGTTGTTTGGAAGATATGATTTTTTCAACTTTCTTTGAGAAATGCTTTTTTTTCAGTCTGTACGGTTGTCACGAAATTTCGTTGTATCACCCTGTTAGATACTCCCTTCAAGAAGTTTTTGTGAAAATCTCTTCGACTCATTTGTCGTTGTTTGGAAGATATGATTTTTTCAACTTTCTTTGAGAAATGATTTTTTTTCAGTCTGTACGGTTGTCACGAAATTTCGTTGTATCACCCTGTTAGACCATCACTTCTAGAAATTTTTGTGAAAACCTCTTCGTCTTATTTGTCGTTGTTTGGAAGATATGATTTTTTCAACTTTCTTTGAGAAATGCTATTTTTTCAGTCTGTCCGGTTGTCACGAAATTTCGTTGTATCACCCTGTTAGATCATCTCTTGAAGAAGTTTTTGTGAAAATCTTTTCGACTTATTCGTCGTCGTTTGGAAGATATGATTTTTTCAACTTTCTCTGAGAAATGTTTTTTTTCCAGTCTGTACGGTTTGTCACGGAACTTCGTTGTATCACCCTGTAAGATCATCTCTTCAAGAAGTTTTTTTGAAAATCTCTTCGACTTATTCGTCGTCATTTGGAAGATATGATTTTTTAAAATTTTTCTGAGAAATGTTTTTTACAAGTCTGTACGGTTTGTCACGGAATTTCGTTGAATCACCCTGTTAGATCATCTCTTCAAAAAGTTTTTGTGAAAATCTCTTCGACTCATTCGTCGTCGTTTGGAAAATATGATTTTTTCAAATATCTCTGAGAATTGTTTTTTTCAAGTCTGTACGGTTTGTCACGGAATTTCGTTGTATCACCCTGTTAGATCATCCCTTCGAGAAGTTTTTGTGAAAATCTCTTCGACTTATTTGTCGTTGTTTGGAAGATATGATTTTTTCAACTTTCTTTGAGAAATGCTTTTTTTTCAGTCTGTACGGTTGTCACGAAATATCTTTATATCACCTTGTTAGATCATCTCTTAAAGAAGTTTTTGTGAAAATCTCTTCGACATATTTGTCGTTGTTTGGAAGATATCATTTTTTCAACTTTCTCTGAGAAATGATTTTTTCAAGTCTGTACGGTTTGTCACGGAATTTCGTTGTATCACCCTGTTAGATCATCTCTTCAAGAAGTTTTTTTGAAAATCTCTTCGACTTATTCGTCGTCATTTGGAAGATATGATTTTTTAAAATTTTTCTGAGAAATGTTTTTTACAAGTCTGTACGGTTTGTCACGGAATTTCGTTGAATCACCTTGTTAGATCATCCCTTCCAGAAGTTTTTGTGAGAATCTCTTCGACTTATTCGTCGTTGTTTGGAAGATATGATTTTTTCAACTTTCTTTGAGAAATGCTATTTTTTCAGTCTGTACGGTTGTCACGAAATTTCGTTGTATCACCCTGTTAGATCATCTCTTGAAGAAGTTTTTGTGAAAATCTTTTCGACTTATTCGTCGTCGTTTGGAAGATATGATTTTTTCAACTTTCTCTGAGAAATGTTTTTTTTCCAGTCTGTACGGTTTGTCACGGAACTTCGTTGTATCACCCTGTAAGATCATCTCTTCAAGAAGTTTTTTTGAAAATCTCTTCGACTTATTCGTCGTCATTTGGAAGATATGATTTTTTAAAATTTTTCTGAGAAATGTTTTTTACAAGTCTGTACGGTTTGTCACGGAATTTCGTTGAATCACCCTGTTAGATCATCTCTTCAAGAAGTTTTTGTAAAAATCTCTTCGACTTATTCGTCGTCGTTTGGGAGATATGATTTTTGCAACTATCTCTGGGAAATGTTTTTTTCAAGTCTGTACGGTTTGTCACGGAATTTCGTTGTATCACCCTGTTAGATCATCCCTTCAAGAAGTTTTAATGAAAATCTCTTCGACTTATTTGTCGTTGTTTGGAAGATATGATTTTTTCAACTTTCTTTGAGAAATGACTTTTTCCAGTCTGTACGGTTTGTCACGGAACTTCGTTGTTTCACCCTGTAAGATCATCTCTTCAAGAAGTTTTTGTGAAAATCTCTTCGACTTATTCGTCGTCGTTTGGGAGATATGATTTTTGCAACTATCTCTGGGAAATGTTTTTTTCAAGTCTGTACGGTTTGTCACGGAATTTCGTTGTATCACCCTGTTAGATCATCCCTTCAAGAAGTTTTAATGAAAATCTCTTCGACTTATTTGTCGTTGTTTGGAAGATATGATTTTTTCAACTTTCTTTGAGAAATGACTTTTTCCAGTCTGTACGGTTTGTCACGGAACTTCGTTGTTTCACCCTGTAAGATCATCTCTTCAAGAAGTTTTTGTGAAAATCTCTTCGATTTATTCATCGTCGTTTGGAAGATATGATTTTTTCAACTATCTCTGGGAAATGTTTTTTACAAGTCTGTACGGTTTGTCACGGAATTTCGTTGTATCACCCTGTTAGATCATCCCTTCAAGAAGTTTATGTGAAAATCTCTTCGACATATTTGTCGTTGTTTGGAAGATATGATTTTTTCAACTTTCTCTGAGAAATGATTTTTTCAAGTCTGTACGGTTTGTCACGGAATTTCGTTGTATCACCCTGTTAGATCATCCCTTCAAGAAGTTTTTGTGAGAATTTCTTCGACTTATTCGTCGTCGTTTGGGAGATATGATTTTTTCAACTATCTCTGGGAAATGTTTTTGTCAAGTCTGTACGTTTTGTCACGGAATTTCGTTGTATCACTCTGTTAGACCATCCCTTCTAGAAGTTTTTGTGAAAATCTCTTCGTCTTATTTGTCGTCGTTTGGAAGATATGATTTTGTGAAATTTTTGTGGAAAACTTCGAATTATTCGTCGTCGTTTGGAAGTTATGATTTTTTTAAAACTTTCTCAGAGAAATGTTTTTTTCAAGTCTGTACGGTTTGTCACGGAATTTCGTTGTATCACCCTGTTAGATCATCTCCTCAAGAAGTTTTTGTAAAAATCTCTTCGACTTATTCGTCGTCGTTTGGGAGATATGATTTTTTCAACTATCTCTGGAAAATGTTTTTGTCAAGTCTGTACGGTTTGTCACGGAATTTCGTTGTATCACCCTGTAAGATCACCTCTTCAAGAAGTTTTTTTTTTAAATCTCTTCGACTAATTCGTCGTCGTTTGGGAGATATGATTTTTGCAACTATCTCTGGGAAATGTTTTTGTCAAGTCTGTACGGTTTGTCACGGAATTTTGTTGTATCACCCTGTTAGATCATCTCTTCAAGAAGTTTTTTTAAAAATCTCTTCGACTTATTCGTCGTCGTTTGGGAGATATGATTTTTGCAACTATCTCTGGGAAATGTTTTTGTCAAGTCTGTACGGTTTGTCACGGAATTTCGTTGTATCACCCTGTTAGATCATCTCTTCAAGAAGTTTTTGTAAAAATCTCTTCGACTTATTCGTCGTCGTTTGGGAGATATGATTTTTGCAACTATCTCTGGGAAATGTTTTTTTCAAGTTTGTACGGTTTGTCACGGAATTTCGTTGTATCACCCTGTTAGATCATCCCTTCAAGAAGTTTTAATGAAAATCTCTTCGACTTATTTGTCGTTGTTTGGAAGATATGATTTTTTCAACTTTCTTTGAGAAATGACTTTTTCCAGTCTGTACGGTTTGTCACGGAACTTCGTTGTTTCACCCTGTAAGATCATCTCTTCAAGAAGATTTTGTGAAAATCTCTTCGACTTATTCATCGTCGTTTGGAAGATATGATTTTTTCAACTATCTCTGGGAAATGTTTTTTACAAGTCTGTACGGTTTGTCACGGAATTTCGTTGTATCACCCTGTTAGATCATCCCTTCAAGAAGTTTATGTGAAAATCTCTTCGACATATTTGTCGTTGTTTGGAAGATATGATTTTTTCAACTTTCTCTGAGAAATGATTTTTTCAAGTCTGTACGGTTTGTCACGGAATTTCGTTGTATCACCCTGTTAGATCATCCCTTCAAGAAGTTTTTGTGAGAATTTCTTCGACTTATTCGTCGTTGTTTGGAAGATATGATTTTTTCAACTTTCTTTGAGAAATGCATTTTTTTCCAGTCTGTACGGTTTGTCACGGAACTTCGTTGTATCACCCTGTAAGATCATCTCTTCAAGAAGTTTTTGTGAAAATCTCTTAGACTTATTCATCGTCGTTTGGAAGATATGACTTATTCAACTTTCTCTTTGAAATGTTTTTTTCAAGTCTGTACGGTTTGTCACAGAATTTCGTTGCATCACCCTGTTAGATCATCTCTCTAAGAAGTTTTTGTGAAAATCTCTTCGACTTATTCGTCGTCGTTTGGAAGATATGATTTTTTCAACTTTCTCTGAGAAATGTTTTTTACAAGTCTGTACGGTTTGTCACGGAATTTCGTTGTATCACCCTGTTAGATCATCCCTTCAAGAAGTTTTTGTGAAAATCTCTTCGACTTATTTGTCGTTGTATGATTTTTTCAACTTTCTTTGAGAAATGATTTTTTTTCAGTCTGTACGGTTGTCACGAAATTTCGTTGTATCACCCTGTTAGATCATCCCTTCAAGAAGTTTTTGTGAGAATTTCTTCGACTTATTCGTCGTTGTTTGGAAGTTATGATTTTTTCAACTTTCTTTGAGAAATGCTATTTTTTCAGTCTGTCCGGTTGTCACGAAATTTCGTTGTATCACCCTGTTAGATCATCCCTTCCAGAAGTTTTTGTGAGAATCTCTTCGACTTATTCGTCGTTGTTTGGAAGATATGATTTTTCAACTTTCTTTGAGAAATGCTTTTTTTCAGTCTGTACGGTTGTCACGAAATTTCGTTGTATCACCCTGTTAGATCATCCCTTCAAGAAGTTTTTGTGAAAATCTCTTCGACTTATTTGTCGTTGTTTGGAAGATATGATTTTTTCAACTTTCTTTGAGAAATGATTTTTTTTCAGTCTGTACTGTTGTCACGAAATTTCGTTGTATCACTCTGTTAGACCATCCCTTCTAGAAGTTTTTGTGAAAATCTCTTCGTCTTATTTGTCGTCGTTTGGAAGATATGATTTTGTGAAATTTTTGTGGAAAACTTCGAATTATTCGTCGTCGTTTGGAAGTTATGATTTTTTTAAAACTTTCTCAGAGAAATGTTTTTTTCAAGTCTGTACGGTTTGTCACGGAATTTCGTTGTATCACCCTGTTAGATCATCTCCTCAAGAAGTTTTTGTAAAAATCTCTTCGACTTATTCGTCGTCGTTTGGGAGATATGATTTTTTCAACTATCTCTGGGAAATGTTTTTGTCAAGCCTGTACGGTTTGTCACGGAATTTCGTTGTATCACCCTGTTAGATCATCTCTTCAAGAAGTTTTTGTAAAAATCTCTTCGACTAATTCGTCGTCGTTTGGGAGATATGATTTTTGCAACTATCTCTGGGAAAGGTTTTTGTCAAGTCTGTACGGTTTGTCACGGAATTTCGTTGTATCACCCTGTTAGATCATCTCTTCAAGAAGTTTTTGTAAAAATCTCTTCGACTTATTCGTCGTCGTTTGGGAGATATGATTTTTGCAACTATCTCTGGGAAATGTTTTTTTCAAGTCTGTACGGTTTGTCACGGAATTTCGTTGTATCACCCTGTTAGATCATCCCTTCAAGAAGTTTTAATGAAAATCTCTTCGACTTATTTGTCGATATGATTTTTTCAACTTTCTTTGAGAAATGACTTTTTCCAGTCTGTACGGTTTGTCACGGAACTTCGTTGTTTCACCCTGTAAGATCATCTCTTCAAGAAGTTTTTGTGAAAATCTCTTCGACTTATTCATCGTCGTTTGGAAGATATGATTTTTTCAACTATCTCTGGGAAATGTTTTTGTCAAGTCTGTACGGTTTGTCACGGAATTTCGTTGTATCACCCTGTTAGATCATCTCTTCAAGAAGTTTTTGTAAAAATCTCTTCGACTTATTCGTCGTCGTTTGGGAGATATGATTGTTTCAACTATCTCTGGGAAATGTTTTTTTCAATTCTGTACGGTTTGTCACGGAATTTCGTTGTATCACCCTGTAAGATCATCTCTTCAAGAATTTTTTGTGAAAATCTCTTCAACTTATTTGTCGTCGTTTGGAATATATGATTTTTTCAACATTCTCTGAGAAATGTTTTTTTCAAGTCTGTACGGTTTGTCACGAAATTTCGTTGTATCACCCTATTAGATCATCTCTTCAAGAAGTTTTTGTGAAAATCTCTTCGACTTATTCGTCGTCGTTTGAAAGATATGATTTTTTTAACTATCTCTGTGAAATGATTTTTTCAAGTCTGTACGGTTTGTCACGGAATTTCGTTGTATTACCCTGTAAGATCACCTCTTCAAGAAGTTTTTTTTTTAAATCTCTTCTACTTATTCGTCGTCATTTGAAAGATATAATTTTTTCAACATTCTCTGAGAAATGTTTTTTTCAAGTCTGTACGGTTTGTCACGGAATTTCGTTGTATCACCCTGTTAGATCATCCCTTTGTGAAATTTTTGTGAAAAACTTCGAATTATTCGTCGTCGTTTGGAAGTTATGATTTTTTTAAAACTTTCTCTGAGAAATGTTTTTTTCAAGTCTGTACGGTTTGTCACGATATTTCGTTGTATCACCCTATTAGATTATAGCTTCAAGAAGTTTTTGTGAAAGTCTCTTCGACTTATTCGTCGTCGTTTGAAAGATATGATTTTTTCAACCTTCTCTGAGAAATGTTTTTGTCAAGTCTGTACGTTTTGTCACGGAATTTCATTGTATCACCCTGTTAGATCATCTCTTCAAGAAGTTTTTGTAAAAATCTCTTCGACTTATTCGTCGTCGTTTGGGAGATATGATTTTTTCAACTATCTCTGGGAAATGTTTTTTTCAAGTCTGTACGGTTTGTCACGGAATTTCGTTGTATCACCCTGTAAGATCACCTCTTCAAGAAGTTTTTTTTTAAATCTCTTCTACTTATTCGTCGTCATTTGAAAGATATAATTTTTTCAACTTTCTCTGAGAAATGTTTTTGTCAAGTCTGTACGGTCTGTCACGGAATTTCGTTGTATCACCCTGTTAGATCATCTCTTCAAGAAGTTTTTGTAAAAATCTCTTCGACTTATTCGTCGTCGTTTGGGAGATATGATTTTTTCAACTATCTCTGGGAAATGTTTTTGTCAAGTCTGTACGGTTTGTCACGGAATTTCGTTGTATCACCCTGTTAGATCATCTCTTCAAGAAGTTTTTGTAAAGATCTCTTCGACTTATTCGTCGTCGTTTGGGAGATATGATTTTTTCAACTATCTCTGGGAAATGTTTTTTTCAAGTCTGTACGGTTTGTCACGGAATTTCGTTGTATCACCCTGTAAGATCATCTCTTCATGAAGTTTTTGTGAAAATCTCTTCAACTTATTCGTCGTCGTTTGGAATATATGATTTTTTCAACATTCTCTGAGAAATGTTTTTTTCAAGTCTGTACGGTTTGTCACGAAATTTCGTTGTATCACCCTATTAGATCATCTCTTCAAGAAGTTTTTGCGAAAATCTCTGCGACTTATTCGTCGTCGTTTGGGAGATATGATTTTTTCAACTATCTCTGGGAAATGATTTTTTCAAGTCTGTACGGTTTGTCATGGAATTTCGTTGTATCACCCTGGTAGATCATCCCTTCAAGAAGCTTTTGTGAAAATCTCTTCGACTTATTTGTCGTTGTTTGGAAGATATGATTTTTTCAACTTTCTTTGAGAAATGACTTTTTTCAGTCTGTACGGTTGTCACGAAATTTCGTTGTATCACCCTGTTAGATCATCCCTTCAAGAAGTTTTTGTGAGAATTTCTTCGACTTATTCGTCGTTGTTTGGAAGATATGATTTTTTCAACTTTCTTTGAGAAATGCATTTTTTTCCAGTCTGTACGGTTTGTCACGGAACTTCGTTGTATCACCCTGTAAGATCATCTCTTCAAGAAGTTTTTGTGAAAATCTCTTAGACTTATTCATCGTCGTTTGGAAGATATGACTTATTCAACTTTCTCTTTGAAATGTTTTTTTCAAGTCTGTACGGTTTGTCACAGAATTTCGTTGCATCACCCTGTTAGATCATCTCTCTAAGAAGTTTTTGTGAAAATCTCTTCGACTTATTCGTCGTCGTTTGGAAGATATGATTTTTTCAACTTTCTCTGAGAAATGTTTTTTACAAGTCTGTACGGTTTGTCACGGAATTTCGTTGTATCACCCTGTTAGATCATCCCTTCAAGAAGTTTTTGTGAAATTCTCTTCGACTTATTTGTCGTTGTATGATTTTTTCAACTTTCTTTGAGAAATGATTTTTTTTCAGTCTGTACGGTTGTCACGAAATTTCGTTGTATCACCCTGTTAGATCATCCCTTCAAGAAGTTTTTGTGAGAATTTCTTCGACTTATTCGTCGTTGTTTGGAAGTTATGATTTTTTCAACTTTCTTTGAGAAATGCTATTTTTTCAGTCTGTCCGGTTGTCACGAAATTCCGTTGTATCACCCTGTTAGATCATCCCTTCCAGAAGTTTTTGTGAGAATCTCTTCGACTTATTCGTCGTTGTTTGGAAGATATGATTTTTTCAACTTTCTTTGAGAAATGCTTTTTTTCAGTCTGTACGGTTGTCACGAAATTTCGTTGTATCACCCTGTTAGATCATCCCTTCAAGAAGTTTTTGTGAAAATCTCTTCGACTTATTTGTCGTTGTATGATTTTTTCAACTTTCTTTGAGAAATGATTTTTTTTCAGTCTGTACGGTTGTCACGAAATTTCGTTGTATCACTCTGTTAGACCATCCCTTCTAGAAGTTTTTGTGAAAATCTCTTCGTCTTATTTGTCGTCGTTTGGAAGATATGATTTTGTGAAATTTTTGTGGAAAACTTCGAATTATTCGTCGTCGTTTGGAAGTTATGATTTTTTTAAAACTTTCTCAGAGAAATGTTTTTTTCAAGTCTGTACGGTTTGTCACGGAATTTTGTTGTATCACCCTGTTAGATCATCTCCTCAAGAAGTTTTTGTAAAAATCTCTTCGACTTATTCGTCGTCGTTTGGGAGATATGATTTTTTCAACTATCTCTGGGAAATGTTTTTGTCAAGTCTGTACGGTTTGTCACGGAATTTCGTTGTATCACCCTGTAAGATCACCTCTTCAAGAAGTTTTTTTTTAAATCTCTTCGACTAATTCGTCGTCGTTTGGGAGATATGATTTTTGCAACTATCTCTGGGAAATGTTTTTGTCAAGTCTGTACGGTTTGTCACGGAATTTTGTTGTATCACCCTGTTAGATCATCTCTTCAAGAAGTTTTTGTAAAAATCTCTTCGACTTATTCGTCGTCGTTTGGGAGATATGATTTTTGCAACTATCTCTGGGAAATGTTTTTGTCACGTCTGTACGGTTTGTCACGGAATTTCGTTGTATCACCCTGTTAGATCATCTCTTCAAGAAGTTTTTGTAAAAATCTCTTCGACTTATTCGTCGTCGTTTGGGAGATATGATTTTTGCAACTATCTCTGGGAAATGTTTTTTTCAAGTCTGTACGGTTTGTCACGGAATTTCGTTGTATCACCCTGTTAGATCATCCCTTCAAGAAGTTTTAATGAAAATCTCTTCGACTTATTTGTCGTTGTTTGGAAGATATGATTTTTTCAACTTTCTTTGAGAAATGACTTTTTCCAGTCTGTACGGTTTGTCACGGAACTTCGTTGTTTCACCCTGTAAGATCATCTCTTCAAGAAGTTTTTGTGAAAATCTCTTCGACTTATTCATCGTCGTTTGGAAGATATGATTTTTTCAACTATCTCTGGGAAATGTTTTTTACAAGTCTGTACGGTTTGTCACGGAATTTCGTTGTATCACCCTGTTAGATCATCCCCTCAAGAAGTTTTTGTGAGAATTTCTTCGACTCATTCGTCGTTGTTTGGAAGATATGATTTTTTCAACTTTCTTTGAGAAATGCATTTTTTTCCAGTCTGTACGGTTTGTCACGGAACTTCGTTGTATCACCCTGTAAGATCATCTCTTCAAGAAGTTTTTGTGAAAATCTCTTAGACTTATTCATCGTCGTTTGGAAGATATGACTTATTCAACTTTCTCTTTGAAATGTTTTTTTCAAGTCTGTACGGTTTGTCACAGAATTTCGTTGCATCACCCTGTTAGATCATCTCTCTAAGAAGTTTTTGTGAAAATCTCTTCGACTTATTCGTCGTCGTTTGGAAGATATGATTTTTTCAACTTTCTCTGGGAAATGTTTTTGTCAAGCCTGTACGGTTTGTCACGGAATTTTGTTGTATCACCCTGTTAGATCATCTCTTCAAGAAGTTTTTGTAAAAATCTCTTCGACTAATTCGTCGTCGTTTGGGAGATATGATTTTTGCAACTATCTCTGGGAAATGTTTTTGTCAAGTCTGTACGGTTTGTCACGGAATTTCGTTGTATCACCCTGTTAGATCATCTCTTCAAGAAGTTTTTGTAAAAATCTCTTCGACTTATTCGTCGTCGTTTGGGAGATATGATTTTTGCAACTATCTCTGGGAAATGTTTTTGTCAAGTCTGTACGGTTTGTCACGGAATTTCGTTGTATCACCCTGTTAGATCATCTCTTCAAGAAGTTTTTGTAAAAATCTCTTCGACTTATTCGTCGTCGTTTGGGAGATATGATTTTTGCAACTATCTCTGGGAAATGTTTTTTTCAAGTCTGTACGGTTTGTCACGGAATTTCGTTGTATCACCCTGTTAGATCATCCCTTCAAGAAGTTTTAATGAAAATCTCTTCGACTTATTTGTCGTTGTTTGGAAGATATGATTTTTTCAACTTTCTTTGAGAAATGACTTTTTCCAGTCTGTACGGTTTGTCACGGAACTTCGTTGTTTCACCCTGTAAGATCATCTCTTCAAGAAGTTTTTGTGAAAATCTCTTCGACTTATTCATCGTCGTTTGGAAGATATGATTTTTTCAACTATCTCTGGGAAATGTTTTTGTCAAGTCTGTACGGTTTGTCACGGAATTTCGTTGTATCACCCTGTTAGATCATCTCTTCAAGAAGTTTTTGTAAAAATCTCTTCGACTTATTCGTCGTCGTTAGGGAGATATGATTTTTTCAACATTCTCTGAGAAATGTTTTTTTCAAGTCTGTACGGTTTGTCACGAAATTTCGTTGTATCACCCTATTAGATCATCTCTCCAAGAAGTTTTTGTGAAAATCTCTTCGACTTATTCGTCGTCGTTTGGGAGATATGATTTTTTCAACTATCTCTGGGAAATGATTTTTTCAAGTCTGTACGGTTTGTCATGGAATTTCGTTGTATCACCCTGTTAGATCATCCCTTCAAGATGCTTTTGTGAAAATCTCTTCGACTTATTTGTCGTTGTTTGGAAGATATGATTTTTTCAACTTTCTTTGAGAAATGACTTTTTTCAGTCTGTACGGTTGTCACGAAATTTCGTTGTATCACCCTGTTAGATCATCCCTTCAAGAAGTTTTTGTGAGAATTTCTTCGACTTATTCGTCGTTGTTTGGAAGATATGATTTTTTCAACTTTCTTTGAGAAATGCATTTTTTTCCAGTCTGTACGGTTTGTCACGGAACTTCGTTGTATCACCCTGTAAGATCATCTCTTCAAGAAGTTTTTGTGAAAATCTCTTAGACTTATTCATCGTCGTTTGGAAGATATGACTTATTCAACTTTCTCTTTGAAATGTTTTTTTCAAGTCTGTACGGTTTGTCACAGAATTTCGTTGCATCACCCTGTTAGATCATCTCTCTAAGAAGTTTTTGTGAAAATCTCTTCGACTTATTCGTCGTCGTTTGGAAGATATGATTTTTTCAACTTTCTCTGAGAAATGTTTTTTACAAGTCTGTACGGTTTGTCACGGAATTTCGTTGTATCACCCTGTTAGATCATCCCTTCAAGAAGTTTTTGTGAAAATCTCTTCGACATATTTGTCGTTTTTTGGAAGATATGATTTTTTCAACTTTCTCTGAGAAATTATTTTTTCAAGTCTGTACGGTTTGTCACGGAATTTCGTTGTATCACCCTGTTAGATCATCCCTTCAAGAAGTTTTTGTGAAAATCTCTTCGACTTATTTGTCGTTGTATGATTTTTTCAACTTTCTTTGAGAAATGATTTTTTTTCAGTCTGTACGGTTGTCACGAAATTTCGTTGTATCACCCTGTTAGATCATCCCTTCAAGAAGTATTTGTGAAAATCTCTTCGTCTTATTTGTCGTCGTTTGGAAGATATGATTTTGTGAAATTTTTGTGGAAAACTTCGAATTATTCGTCGTCGTTTGGAAGTTATGATTTTTTTAAAACTTTCTCAGAGAAATGTTTTTTTCAAGTCTGTACGGTTTGTCACGGAATTTCGTTGTATCACCCTGTTAGATCATCTCCTCAAGAAGTTTTTGTAAAAATCTCTTCGACTTATTCGTCGTCGTTTGGGAGATATGATTTTTTCAACTATCTCTGGGAAATGTTTTTGTCAAGTCTGTACGGTTTGTCACGGAATTTCGTTGTATCACCCTGTTAGATCATCTCTTCAAGAAGTTTTTGTAAAAATCTCTTCGACTTATTCGTCGTCGTTTGGGAGATATGATTTTTGCAACTATCTCTGGGAAATGTTTTTGTCAAGTCTGTACGGTTTGACACGGAATTTCGTTGTATCACCCTGTTAGATCATCTCTTCAAGAAGTTTTTGTAAAAATCTCTTCGACTTATTCGTCGTCGTTTGGGAGATATGATTTTTGCAACATTCTCTGAGAAATGTTTTTTTCAAGTCTGTACGGTTTGTCACGAAATTTCGTTGTATCACCCTATTAGATCATCTCTTCAAGAAGTTTTTGTGAAAATCTCTTCGACTTATTCGTCGTCGTTTGGGAGATATGATTTTTTCTACTATCTCTGGGAAATGATTTTTTCAAGTCTGTACGGTTTGTCATGGAATTTCGTTGTATCACCCTGTTAGATCATCTCTTCAAGAAGTTTTTGTGAAAATCTCTTCGACTTATTCGTCGTCGTTTGGGAGATATGATTTTTTCAACTTTCTTTGAGAAATGACTTTTTTCAGTCTGTACGGTTGTCACGAAATTTCGTTGTATCACCCTGTTAGATCATCCCTTCAAGAAGTTTTTGTGAGAATTTCTTCGACTTATTCGTCGTTGTTTGGAAGATATGATTTTTTCAACTTTCTTTGAGAAATGCATTCTTTTCCAGTCTGTACGGTTTGTCACGGAACTTCGTTGTATCACCCTGTAAGATCATCTCTTCAAGAAGTTTTTGTGAAAATCTCTTAGACTTATTCATCGTCGTTTGGAAGATATGACTTATTCAACTTTCTCTTTGAAATGTTTTTTTCAAGTCTGTACGGTTTGTCACAGAATTTCGTTGCATCACCCTGTTAGATCATCTCTCTAAGAAGTTTTTGTGAAAATCTCTTCGACTTATTCGTCGTCGTTTGGGAGATATGATTTTTTCAACTATCTCTGGGAAATGTTTTTGTCAAGTCTGTACGGTTTGTCACGGAATTTCGTTGTATCACCCTGTTAGATCATCTCTTCAAGAAGTTTTTGTAAAAATCTCTTCGACTTATTCGTCGTCGTTTGGGAGATATGATTTTTGCAACTATCTCTGGGAAATGTTTTTGTCAAGTCTGTACGGTTTGTCACGGAATTTCGTTGTATCACCCTGTTAGATCATCTCTTCAAGAAGTTTTTGTAAAAATCTCTTCGACTTATTCGTCGTCGTTTGGGAGATATGATTTTTGCAACTATCTCTGGGAAATGTTTTTGTCAAGTCTGTACGGTTTGTCACGGAATTTCGTTGTATCACCCTGTTAGATCATCTCTTCAAGAAGTTTTTGTAAAAATCTCTTCGACTTATTCGTCGTCGTTTGGGAGATATTATTTTTGCAACTATCTCTGGGAAATGTTTTTTTCAAGTCTGTACGGTTTGTCACGGAATTTCGTTGTATCACCCTGTTAGATCATCCCTTCAAGAAGTTTTAATGAAAATCTCTTCGACTTATTTGTCGTTGTTTGGAAGATATGATTTTTTCAACTTTCTTTGAGAAATGACTTTTTCCAGTCTGTACGGTTTGTCACGGAACTTCGTTGTTTCACCCTGTAAGATCATCTCTTCAAGAAGTTTTTGTGAAAATCTCTTCGACTTATTCATCGTCGTTTGGAAGATATGATTTTTTCAACTATCTCTGGGAAATGTTTTTGTCAAGTCTGTACGGTTTGTCACGGAATTTCGTTGTATCACCCTGTTAGATCATCTCTTCAAGAAGTTTTTGTAAAAATCTCTTCGACTTATTCGTCGTCGTTTGGGAGATATGATTGTTTCAACTATCTCTGGGAAATGTTTTTTTCAAGTCTGTACGGTTTGTCACGGAATTTCGTTGTATCACCCTGTAAGATCATCTCTTCAAGAATTTTTTGTGAAAATCTCTTCAACTTATTCGTCGTCGTTTGGGAGATATGATTTTTTCAACTATCTCTGGGAAATGATTTTTTCAAGTCTGTACGGTTTGTCATTGAATTTCGTTGTATCACCCTGTTAGATCATCCCTTCAAGATGCTTTTGTGAAAATCTCTTCGACTTATTTGTCGTTGTTTGGAAGATATGATTTTTTCAACTTTCTTTGAGAAATGACTTTTTTCAGTCTGTACGGTTGTCACGAAATTTCGTTGTATCACCCTGTTAGATCATCCCTTCAAGAAGTTTTTGTGAGAATTTCTTCGACTTATTCGTCGTTGTTTGGAAGATATGATTTTTTCAACTTTCTTTGAGAAATGCATTTTTTTCCAGTCTGTACGGTTTGTCACGGAACTTCGTTGTATCACCCTGTAAGATCATCTCTTCAAGAAGTTTTTGTGAAAATCTCTTAGACTTATTCATCGTCGTTTGGAAGATATGACTTATTCAACTTTCTCTTTGAAATGTTTTTTTCAAGTCTGTACGGTTTGTCACAGAATTTCGTTGCATCACCCTGTTAGATCATCTCTCTAAGAAGTTTTTGTGAAAATCTCTTCGACTTATTCGTCGTCGTTTGGAAGATATGATTTTTTCAACTTTCTCAGAGAAATGTTTTTTTCAAGTCTGTACGGTTTGTCACGGAATTTCGTTGTATCACCCTGTTAGATCATCTCCTCAAGAAGTTTTTGTAAAAATCTCTTCGACTTATTCGTCGTCGTTTGGGAGATATGATTTTTTCAACTATCTCTGGGAAATGTTTTTGTCAAGTCTGTACGGTTTGTCACGGAATTTCGTTGTATCACCCTGTTAGATCATCTCTTCAAGAAGTTTTTGTAAAAATCTCTTCGACTTATTCATCGTCGTTTGGAAGATATGATTTTTTCAACTATCTCTGGGAAATGTTTTTGTCAAGTCTGTACGGTTTGTCACGGAATTTCGTTGTATCACCCTGTAAGATCATCTCTTCAAGAATTTTTTGTGAAAATCTCTTCAACTTATTCGTCGTCGTTTGGAATATATGATTTTTTCAACATTCTCTGAGAAATGTTATTTTCAAGTCTGTACGGTTTGTCACGAAATTTCGTTGTATCACCCTTTTAGATCATCTCTTCAAGAAGTTTTTGTGAAAATCTCTTCGACTTATTCGTCGTCGTTTGGGAGATATGATTTTTTCAACTATCTCTGGGAAATGATTTTTTCAAGTCTGTACGGTCTGTCATGGAATTTCGTTGTATCACCCTGTTAGATCATCCCTTCAAGATGCTTTTGTGAAAATCTCTTCGACTTATTTGTCGTTGTTTGGAAGATATGATTTTTTCAACTTTCTTTGAGAAATGACTTTTTTCAGTCTGTACGGTTGTCACGAAATTTCGTTGTATCACCCTGTTAGATCATCCCTTCAAGAAGTTTTTGTGAGAATTTCTTCGACTTATTCGTCGTTGTTTGGAAGATATGATTTTTTCAACTTTCTTTGAGAAATGCATTTTTTTCCAGTCTGTACGGTTTGTCACGGAACTTCGTTGTATCACCCTGTAAGATCATCTCTTCAAGAAGTTTTTGTGAAAATTTCTTAGACTTATTCATCGTCGTTTGGAAGATATGACTTATTCAACTTTCTCTTTGAAATGTTTTTTTCAAGTCTGTACGGTTTGTCACAGAATTTCGTTGCATCACCCTGTTAGATCATCTCTCTAAGAAGTTTTTGTGAAAATCTCTTCGACTTATTCGTCGTCGTTTGGAAGATATGATTTTTTCAACTTTCTCTGAGAAATGTTTTTTACAAGTCTGTACGGTTTGTCACGGAATTTCGTTGTATCACCCTGTTAGATCATCCCTTCAAGAAGTTTTTGTGAAAATCTCTTCGACATATTTGTCGTTTTTTGGAAGATATGATTTTTTCAACTTTCTCTGAGAAATTATTTTTTCAAGTCTGTACGGTTTGTCACGGAATTTCGTTGTATCACCCTGTTAGATCATCCCTACAAGAAGTTTTTGTGAAAATCTCTTCGACTTATTTGTCGTTGTATGATTTTTTCAACTTTCTTTGAGAAATGATTTTTTTTCAGTCTGTACGGTTGTCACGAAATTTCGTTGTATCACCCTGTTAGATCATCCCTTCAAGAAGTTTTTGTGAAAATCTCTTCGTCTTATTTGTCGTCGTTTGGAAGATATGATTTTGTGAAATTTTTGTGGAAAACTTCGAATTATTCGTCGTCGTTTGGAAGTTATGATTTTTTTAAAACTTTCTCAGAGAAATATTTTTTTCAAGTCTGTACGGTTTGTCACGGAATTTCGTTGTATCACCCTGTTAGATCATCTCCTCAAGAAGTTTTTGTAAAAATCTCTTCGACTTATTCGTCGTCGTTTGGGAGATATGATTTTTTCAACTATCTCTGGGAAATGTTTTTGTCAAGTCTGTACGGTTTGTCACGGAATTTCGTTGTATCACCCTGTTAGATCATCTCTTCAAGAAGTTTTTGTAAAAATCTCTTCGACTTATTCGTCGTCGTTTGGGAGATATGATTTTTGCAACTATCTCTGGGAAATGTTTTTGTCAAGTCTGTACGGTTTGACACGGAATTTCGTTGTATCACCCTGTTAGATCATCTCTTCAAGAAGTTTTTGTAAAAATCTCTTCGACTTATTCGTCGTCGTTTGGGAGATATGATTTTTGCAACATTCTCTGAGAAATGTTTTTTTCAAGTCTGTACGGTTTGTCACGAAATTTCGTTGTATCACCCTATTAGATCATCTCTTCAAGAAGTTTTTGTGAAAATCTCTTCGACTTATTCGTCGTCGTTTGGGAGATATGATTTTTTCAACTATCTCTGGGAAATGATTTTTTCAAGTCTGTACGGTTTGTCATGGAATTTCGTTGTATCACCCTGTTAGATCATCCCTTCAAGAAGTTTTTGTGAGAATTTCTTCGACTTATTCGTCGTTGTTTGGAAGATATGATTTTTTCAACTTTCTTTGAGAAATGCATTTTTTTCCAGTCTGTACGGTTTGTCACGGAACTTCGTTGTATCACCCTGTAAGATCATCTCTTCAAGAAGTTTTTGTGAAAATCTCTTAGTCTTATTCATCGTCGTTTGGAAGATATGACTTATTCAACTTTCTCTTTGAAATGTTTTTTTCAAGTCTGTACGGTTTGTCACAGAATTTCGTTGCATCACCCTGTTAGATCATTTCTCTAAGAAGTTTTTGTGAAAATCTCTTCGACTTATTCGTCGTCGTTTGGAAGATATGATTTTTTCAACTTTCTCTGAGAAATGTTTTTTACAAGTCTGTACGGTTTGTCACGGAATTTCGTTGTATCACCCTGTTAGATCATCCCTTCAAGAAGTTTTTGTGAAAATCTCTTCGACATATTTGTCGTTGTTTGGAAGATATGATTTTTTCAACTTTCTCTGAGAAATGATTTTTTCAAGTCTGTACGGTTTGTCACGGAATTTCGTTGTATCACCCTGTTAGATCATCTCTTCAAGAAGTTTTTGTAAAAATCTCTTCGACTTATTCGTCGTCGTTTGGGAGATATGATTTTTGCAACATTCTCTGAGAAATGTTTTTTTCAAGTCTGTACGGTTTGTCACGAAATTTCGTTGTATCACCCTATTAGATCATCTCTTCAAGAAGTTTTTGTGAAAATCTCTTCGACTTATTCGTCGTCGTTTGGGAGATATGATTTTTTCAACTATCTCTGGGAAATGATTTTTTCAAGTCTGTACGGTTTGTCATGGAATTTCGTTGTATCACCCTGTTAGATCATCCCTTCAAGAAGTTTTTGTGAGAATTTCTTCGACTTATTCGTCGTTGTTTGGAAGATATGATTTTTTCAACTTTCTTTGAGAAATGCATTTTTTTCCAGTCTGTACGGTTTGTCACGGAACTTCGTTGTATCACCCTGTAAGATCATCTCTTCAAGAAGTTTTTGTGAAAATCTCTTAGACTTATTCATCGTCGTTTGGAAGATATGACTTATTCAACTTTCTCTTTGAAATGTTTTTTTCAAGTCTGTACGGTTTGTCACAGAATTTCGTTGCATCACCCTGTTAGATCATTTCTCTAAGAAGTTTTTGTGAAAATCTCTTCGACTTATTCGTCGTCGTTTGGAAGATATGATTTTTTCAACTTTCTCTGAGAAATGTTTTTTACAAGTCTGTACGGTTTGTCACGGAATTTCGTTGTATCACCCTGTTAGATCATCCCTTCAAGAAGTTTTTGTGAAAATCTCTTCGACATATTTGTCGTTGTTTGGAAGATATGATTTTTTCAACTTTCTCTGAGAAATGATTTTTTCAAGTCTGTACGGTTTGTCACGGAATTTCGTTGTATCACCCTATTAGATCATCTCTTCAAGAAGTTTTTGTGAAAATCTCTTCGACTTATTCGTCGTCGTTTGGGAGATATGATTTTTTCAACTTTCTTTAAGAAATGACTTTTTTCAGTCAGTACGGTTGTCACGAAATTTCGTTGTATCACCCTGTTAGATCATCCCTTCAAGAAGTTTTTGTGAGAATTTCTTCAACTTATTCGTCGTTGTTTGGAAGATATGATTTTTTCAACTTTCTTTGAGAAATGCATTTTTTTCCAGTCTGTACGGTTTGTCACGGAACTTCGTTGTATCACCCTGTAAGATCATCTCTTCAAGAAGTTTTTGTGAAAATCTCTTCGACTTATTCGTCGTCGTTTGGAAGATATGATTTTTTCAACTTTCTCTGAGAAATGTTTTTTACAAGTCTGTACGGTTTGTCACGGAATTTCGTTGTATCACCCTGTTAGATCATCCCTTCAAGAAGTTTTTGTGAAAATCTCTTCGACATATTTGTCGTTGTTTGGAAGATATGATTTTTTCAACTTTCTCTGAGAAATGATTTTTTCAAGTCTGTACGGTTTGTCACGGAATTTCGTTGTATCACCCTGTTAGATCATCCCTTCAAGAAGTTTTTGTGAAAATCTCTTCGACTTATTTGTCGTTGTATCATTTTTTCAACTTTCTTTGAGAAATGATTTTTTTTCAGTCTGTACGGTTGTCACGAAATTTTGTTGTATCACCCTGTTAGATCACCCCTTCAAGAAGTTTTTGTGAGAATTTCTTCGACTTATTCGTCGTTGTTTGGAAGATATGATTTTTTCAACTTTCTTCGAGAAATGCTATTTTTTCAAGTCTGTACGGTTTGTCACGGAATTTCGTTGTATCACCCTGTTAGATCATCCCTTCAAGAAGTTTTTGTGAAAATCTCTTCGACTTATTTGTCGTTGTATGATTTTTTCAACTTTCTTTGAGAAATGATTTTTTTTCAGTCTGTACGGTTGTCACGAAATTTCGTTGTATCACCCTGTTAGATCATCCCTTCAAGAAGTTTTTGTGAAAATCTCTTCGTCTTATTTGTCGTCGTTTGGAAGATATGATTTTGTGAAATTTTTGTGGAAAACTTCGAATTATTCGTCGTCGTTTGGAAGTTATGATTTTTTTAAAACTTTCTCAGAGAAATATTTTTTTCAAGTCTGTACGGTTTGTCACGGAATTTCGTTGTATCACCCTGTTAGATCATCTCCTCAAGAAGTTTTTGTAAAAATCTCTTCGACTTATTCGTCGTCGTTTGGGAGATATGATTTTTTCAACTATCTCTGGGAAATGTTTTTGTCAAGTCTGTACGGTTTGTCACGGAATTTCGTTGTATCACCCTGTTAGATCATCTCTTCAAGAAGTTTTTGTAAAAATCTCTTCGACTTATTCGTCGTCGTTTGGGAGATATGATTTTTGCAACTATCTCTGGGAAATGTTTTTGTCAAGTCTGTACGGTTTGACACGGAATTTCGTTGTATCACCCTGTTAGATCATCTCTTCAAGAAGTTTTTGTAAAAATCTCTTCGACTTATTCGTCGTCGTTTGGGAGATATGATTTTTGCAACATTCTCTGAGAAATGTTTTTTTCAAGTCTGTACGGTTTGTCACGAAATTTCGTTGTATCACCCTATTAGATCATCTCTTCAAGAAGTTTTTGTGAAAATCTCTTCGACTTATTCGTCGTCGTTTGGGAGATATGATTTTTTCAACTATCTCTGGGAAATGATTTTTTCAAGTCTGTACGGTTTGTCATGGAATTTCGTTGTATCACCCTGTTAGATCATCCCTTCAAGAAGTTTTTGTGAGAATTTCTTCGACTTATTCGTCGTTGTTTGGAAGATATGATTTTTTCAACTTTCTTTGAGAAATGCATTTTTTTCCAGTCTGTACGGTTTGTCACGGAACTTCGTTGTATCACCCTGTAAGATCATCTCTTCAAGAAGTTTTTGTGAAAATCTCTTAGACTTATTCATCGTCGTTTGGAAGATATGACTTATTCAACTTTCTCTTTGAAATGTTTTTTTCAAGTCTGTACGGTTTGTCACAGAATTTCGTTGCATCACCCTGTTAGATCATTTCTCTAAGAAGTTTTTGTGAAAATCTCTTCGACTTATTCGTCGTCGTTTGGAAGATATGATTTTTTCAACTTTCTCTGAGAAATGTTTTTTACAAGTCTGTACGGTTTGTCACGGAATTTCGTTGTATCACCCTGTTAGATCATCCCTTCAAGAAGTTTTTGTGAAAATCTCTTCGACATATTTGTCGTTGTTTGGAAGATATGATTTTTTCAACTTTCTCTGAGAAATGATTTTTTCAAGTCTGTACGGTTTGTCACGGAATTTCGTTGTATCACCCTGTTAGATCATCTCTTCAAGAAGTTTTTGTAAAAATCTCTTCGACTTATTCGTCGTCGTTTGGGAGATATGATTTTTGCAACATTCTCTGAGAAATGTTTTTTTCAAGTCTGTACGGTTTGTCACGAAATTTCGTTGTATCACCCTATTAGATCATCTCTTCAAGAAGTTTTTGTGAAAATCTCTTCGACTTATTCGTCGTCGTTTGGGAGATATGATTTTTTCAACTATCTCTGGGAAATGATTTTTTCAAGTCTGTACGGTTTGTCATGGAATTTCGTTGTATCACCCTGTTAGATCATCCCTTCAAGAAGTTTTTGTGAGAATTTCTTCGACTTATTCGTCGTTGTTTGGAAGATATGATTTTTTCAACTTTCTTTGAGAAATGCATTTTTTTCCAGTCTGTACGGTTTGTCACGGAACTTCGTTGTATCACCCTGTAAGATCATCTCTTCAAGAAGTTTTTGTGAAAATCTCTTAGACTTATTCATCGTCGTTTGGAAGATATGACTTATTCAACTTTCTCTTTGAAATGTTTTTTTCAAGTCTGTACGGTTTGTCACAGAATTTCGTTGCATCACCCTGTTAGATCATTTCTCTAAGAAGTTTTTGTGAAAATCTCTTCGACTTATTCGTCGTCGTTTGGAAGATATGATTTTTTCAACTTTCTCTGAGAAATGTTTTTTACAAGTCTGTACGGTTTGTCACGGAATTTCGTTGTATCACCCTGTTAGATCATCCCTTCAAGAAGTTTTTGTGAAAATCTCTTCGACATATTTGTCGTTGTTTGGAAGATATGATTTTTTCAACTTTCTCTGAGAAATGATTTTTTCAAGTCTGTACGGTTTGTCACGGAATTTCGTTGTATCACCCTATTAGATCATCTCTTCAAGAAGTTTTTGTGAAAATCTCTTCGACTTATTCGTCGTCGTTTGGGAGATATGATTTTTTCAACTTTCTTTAAGAAATGACTTTTTTCAGTCAGTACGGTTGTCACGAAATTTCGTTGTATCACCCTGTTAGATCATCCCTTCAAGAAGTTTTTGTGAGAATTTCTTCAACTTATTCGTCGTTGTTTGGAAGATATGATTTTTTCAACTTTCTTTGAGAAATGCATTTTTTTCCAGTCTGTACGGTTTGTCACGGAACTTCGTTGTATCACCCTGTAAGATCATCTCTTCAAGAAGTTTTTGTGAAAATCTCTTAGACTTATTCATCGTCGTTTGGAAGATATGACTTATTCAACTTTCTCTTTGAAATGTTTTTTTCAAGTCTGTACGGTTTGTCACAGAATTTCGTTGCATCACCCTGTTAGATCATCTCTCTAAGAAGTTTTTGTGAAAATCTCTTCGACTTATTCGTCGTCGTTTGGAAGATATGATTTTTTCAACTTTCTCTGAGAAATGTTTTTTACAAGTCTGTACGGTTTGTCACGGAATTTCGTTGTATCACCCTGTTAGATCATCCCTTCAAGAAGTTTTTGTGAAAATCTCTTCGACATATTTGTCGTTGTTTGGAAGATATGATTTTTTCAACTTTCTCTGAGAAATGATTTTTTCAAGTCTGTACGGTTTGTCACGGAATTTCGTTGTATCACCCTGTTAGATCATCCCTTCAAGAAGTTTTTGTGAAAATCTCTTCGACTTATTTGTCGTTGTATCATTTTTTCAACTTTCTTTGAGAAATGATTTTTTTTCAGTCTGTACGGTTGTCACGAAATTTTGTTGTATCACCCTGTTAGATCACCCCTTCAAGAAGTTTTTGTGAGAATTTCTTCGACTTATTCGTCGTTGTTTGGAAGATATGATTTTTTCAACTTTCTTCGAGAAATGCTATTTTTTCAGTCTGTCCGGTTGTCACGAAATTTCGTTGTATCACCCTGTTAGATCATCCCTTCCAGAAGTTTTTGTGAGAATCAATTCGACTTATTCGTCGTTGTTTGGAAGATATGATTTTTTCAACTTTCTTTGAGAAATGCTTTTTTTTCAGTCTGTACGGTTGTCACGAAATTTCGTTGTATCACCCTGTTAGATCATCCCTTCAAGAAGTTTTTGTGAAAATCTCTTCGACTTATTTGTCGTTGTTTGGAAGATATGATTTTTTCAACTTTCTTTGAGAAATGATTTTTTTTCAGTCTGTACGGTTATCACGAAATTTCGTTGTATCACTCTGTTAGACCATCCCTTCTAGAAGTTTTTGTGAAAATCTCTTCGTCTTATTTGTCGTCGTTTGGAAGATATGATTTTGTGAAATTTTTGTGGAAAACTTCGAATTATTCGTCGTCGTTTGGAAGTTATGATTTTTTTAAAACTTTCTCAGAGAAATGTTTTTTTCAAGTCTGTACGGTTTGTCACGGAATTTCGTTGTATCACCCTGTTAGATCATCTCCTCAAGAAGTTTTTGTAAAAATCTCTTCGACTTATTCGTCGTCGTTTGGGAGATATGATTTTTTCAACTATCTCTGGGAAATGTTTTTGTCAAGTCTGTACGGTTTGTCATGGAATTTCGTTGTATCACCCTGTTAGATCATCTCTTCAAGAAGTTTTTGTAAAAATCTCTTCGACTTATTCGTCGTCGTTTGGGAGATATGATTTTTGCAACTATCTCTGGGAAATGTTTTTGTCAAGTCTGTACGGTTTGTCACGGAATATCGTTGTATCACCCCGTTAGATCATCTCTTCAAGAAGTTTTTGTAAAAATCTCTTCGACTTATTCGTCGTCGTTTGGGAGATATGATTTTTGCAACTATCTCTGGGAAATGTTTTTGTCAAGTCTGTACGGTTTGTCACGGAATTTCGTTGTATCACCCTGTTAGATCATCTCTTCAAGAAGTTTTTGTAAATATCTCTTCGACTTATTCGTCGTCGTTTGGGAGATATGATTTTTGCAACTATCTCTGGGAAATGTTTTTTTCAAGTCTGTACGGTTTGTCACGGAATTTCGTTGTATCACCCTGTTAGATCATCCCTTCAAGAAGTTTTTGTGAAAATCTCTTCGACTTATTTGTCGTTGTTTGGAAGATATGATTTTTTCAACTTTCTTTGAGAAATGACTTTTTCCAGTCTGTACGGTTTGTCACGGAACTTCGTTGTATCACCCTGTAAGATCATCTCTTCAAGAAGTTTTTGTGAAAATCTCTTCGACTTATTCATCGTCGTTTGGAAGATATGACTTATTCAACTTTCTCTTTGAAATGTTTTTTTCAAGTCTGTACGGTTTGTCACAGAATTTCGTTGTATCACCCTGTTAGATCATCTCTCCAAGAAGTTTTTGTGGAAATCTCTTCGACTTATTCGTCGTCGTTTGGAAAATATGATTTTTTCAACTTTCTCTTTGAAATGTTTTTTTCAAGTCTGTACGGTTTGTCACGGAATTTCGTTGTATCACCCTGTTAGATCATCTCTTCAAGAAGTTTTTGTAAAAATCTCTTCGACTTATTCGTCGTCGTTTGGGAGATATGATTTTTTCAACTTTCTTTGAGAAATGACTTTTTCCAGTCTGTACGGTTTGTCACGGAACTTCGTTGTATCACCCTGTAAGATCATCTCTTCAAGAAGTTTTTGTGAAAATCTCTTCGACTTATTCATCGTCGTTTGGAAGATATGACTTATTCAACTTTCTCTTTGAAATGTTTTTTTCAAGTCTGTACGGTTTGTCACAGAATTTCGTTGTATCACCCTGTTAGATCATCTCTCTAAGAAGTTTTTGTGAAAATCTCTTCGACTTATTCGTCGTCGTTTGGAAGATATGATTTTTTCAACTTTCTCTGAGAAATGTTTTTTACAAGTCTGTACGGTTTGTCACGGAATTTCGTTGTATCACCCTGTTAGATCATCTCTTCAAGAAGTTTTTGTAAAAATCTCTTCGACTTATTCGTCGTCGTTTGGGAGATATGATTTTTTCAACTTTCTTTGAGAAATGCTTTTTTTTCAGTCTGTACGGTTGTCACGAAATTTCTTTGTATCACCTTGTTAGATCATCTCTTCAAGAAGTTTTTGTGATAATCTCTTCGACTTATTCGTCGTCGTTTGGAAGATACGATTTTTTCAACTTTCTCTGAGAAATGTTCTTTTCAAGTCTGTACGGTTTGTCACGGAATTTCGTTGTATCACCCTGTTAGATCATCTCTTCAAGAAATTTTTGTGGAAATCTCTTCGACTTATTCGTCGTCGTTTGGAAAATATGATTTTTTCAACTTTCTCTTTGAAATGTTTTTTTCAAGTCTGTACGGTTTGTCACGGAATTTCGTTGTATCACCCTGTTAGATCATCCCTTCAGAAGTTTTTGTGAAAATCTCTTCGAAATATTTGTCTTTGTTTGGAAGATATGATTTTTTCAACTTTCTCTGAGAAATGCTATTTTCTCAGTCTGTACGGTTTGTCACGGAATTTCGTTGCATCACCCTGTTAGATCATCTCTCTAAGAAGTTTTTGTGAAAATCTCTTCGACTTATTCGTCGTCGTTTGGAAGATATGATTTTTTCAACTTTCTCCGAGAAATGCTATTTTCTCAGTCTGTACGGTTTGTCACGGAATTTTGTTGTATCACCCTGTTAGATCATCCCTTCAAGAAGTTTTTGTGAAAATATCTTCGACTTATTTGTCGTTGTTTCGAAGATATGATTTTTTCAACTTCTTTGAGAAATGCTTTTTTTTTCAGTCTGTACGGTTGTCACGAAATTTTGTTTTATCATACTGTTAGATCATCTCTTCAAGAAGTTTTTGTGAAAATCTCTTCGACTTATTCGTCGTCGTTTGGAAGATATGATTTTTTCAACTTTCTCTGAGAAATGTTTTTTAAAAGTCTGTACGGTTTGTCACGGAATTTCGTTGTATCACCCTGTTAGATCATCCCTACAAGAAGTTTTTGTGAAAATCTCTTCGACATATTTGTCGTTGTTTGGAAGATATGATTTTTTCAACTTTCTCTGTGAAATGATCTTTTCAAGTCTGTACGGTTTGTCACGGAATTTCGTTGTATCACCCTGTTAGATCATCCCTTCAAGAAGTTTTTGTGAGAATTTCTTCGACTTATTCGTCGTTGTTTGAAAGATATGATTTTTTCAACTTTCTTTGAGAAATGCTATTTTTTCAGCCTGTCCGGTTGTCACGAAATTTCGTTGTATCACCCTGTTAGATCATCCCTTCCTGAAGTTTTTTCGAGAATCTCTTCGACTTATTCGTCGTCGTTTGAAAGATATGATTTTTTCAACTTTCTCTGAGAAATGTTTTTGTCAAGTCTGTACGGTTTGTCACGGAATTTCGTTGTATCACCCTGTTAGATCATCTCTTCAAGAAGTTTTTGTAAAAATCTCTTCGACTTATTCGTCGTCGTTTGGGAGATATGATTTTTGCAACTATCTCTGGGAAATGTTTTTGTCAAGTCTGTACGGTTTGTCACGGAATTTCGTTGTATCACCCTGTTAGATCATCTCTTCAAGAAGTTTTTGTAAAGATCTCTTCGACTTATTCGTCGTCGTTTGGAAGATATGATTTTTGCAACTATCTCTGGGAAATGTTTTTGTCAAGTCTGTACGGTTTGTCACGGAATTTCGTTGTATCACCCTGTTAGATCATCTCTTCGAGAAGTTTTTGTAAAAATCTCTTCGACTTATTCGTCGTCGTTTGGGAGATATGATTTTTGCAACTATCTCTGGGAAATGTTTTTTTCAAGTCTGTACGGTTTGTCACGGAATTTCGTTGTATCACCCTGTTAGATCATCCCTTCAAGAAGTTTTTGTGAAAATCTCTTCGACTTATTTGTCGTTGTTTGGAAGATATGATTTTTTCAACTTTCTTTGAGAAATCACTTTTTCCAGTCTGTACGGTTTGTCACGGAACTTCGTTGTATCACCCTGTAAGATCATCTCTTCAAGAAGTTTTTGTGAAAATCTCTTCGACTTATTCATCGTCGTTTGGAAGATATGACTTATTCAACTTTCTCTTTGAAATGTTTTTTTCAAGTTTGTACGGTTTGTCACAGAATTTCGTTGTATCACCCTGTTAGATAATCTCTTCGACTTATTCGTCGTCGTTTGGAAAATATGATTTTTTCAACTTTCTCTTTGAAATGTTTTTTTCAAGTCTGTACGGTTTGTCACGGAATTTCGTTGTATCACCCTGTTAGATCGTCCCTTCAGAAGTTTTTGTGAAAATCTCTTCGAAATATTTGTCGTTGTTTGGAAGATATGATTTTTTCAACTTTCTCTGAGAAATGCTATTTTCTCAGTCTGTACGGTTTGTCACGAAATTTCGTTGCATCACCCTGTTAGATCATCTCTCTAAGAAGTTTTTGTGAAAATCTCTTCGACTTATTCGTCGTCGTTTGGAAGATATGATTTTTTCAACTTTCTCTGAGAAATGCTATTTTCTCAGTCTGTACGGTTTGTCACGGAATTTTGTTGTATCACCCTGTTAGATCATCCCTTCAAGAAGTTTTTGTGAAAATATCTTCGACTTATTTGTCGTTGTTTCGAGGATATGATTTTTTCAACTTTCTCTGAGAAATGTTTTTTACAAGTCTGTACGGTTTGTCACGGAATTTCGTTGTATCACCCTGTTAGATCATCTCTTCAAGAAGTTTTTGTGAAAATCTCTTCGACTTATTCGTCGTAGTTTGGAAGATATGATTTTTTCAACTTTCTCTGAGAAATGTTTTTTAAAAGTCTGTACGGTTTGTCACGGAATTTCGTTGTATCACCCTGTTAGATCATCCCTTCAAGAAGTTTTTGTGAAAATCTCTTCGACATATTTGTCGTTGTTTGGAAGATATGATTTTTTCAACTTTCTCTGTGAAATGATCTTTTCAAGTCTGTACGGTTTGTCACGGAATTTCGTTGTATCACCCTGTTAGATCATCCCTCCAAGAA
The DNA here is from genome assembly GCA_958502065.1 of Chrysolina americana. Lineage (NCBI taxonomy): Eukaryota > Metazoa > Arthropoda > Insecta > Coleoptera > Chrysomelidae > Chrysolina > Chrysolina americana. The sequence goes on along the minus strand of OY293414.1, from coordinate 37,314,608 downwards.
GTTTTTGTGAGAATTTCTTCGACTTATTCGTCGTTGTTTGGAAGATATGATTTTTTCAACTTTCTTTGAGAAATGCTATTTTTTCAGCCTGTCCGGTTGTCACGAAATTTCGTTGTATCACCCTGTTAGATCATCCCTTCCTGAAGTTTTTTCGAGAATCTCTTCGACTTATCGTCGTCGTTTGAAAGATATGATTTTTTCAACTTTCTCTGAGAAATGTTTTTGTCAAGTCTGTACGGTTTGTCACGGAATTTCGTTGTATCACCCTGCTAGATCATCTCTTCAAGAAGTTTTTGTAAAAATCTCTTCGACTTATTCGTCGTCGTTTGGGAGAAATGATTTTTTCAACTATCTCTGGGAAATGTTTTTTTCAAGTCTGTACGGTTTGTCACGGAATTTCGTTCTATCACCCTGTAAGATCACCTCTTCAAGAAGTTTTTTATTAAATCTCTTCTAATTATTCGTCGTCATTTGAAAGATATAATTTTTTCAACTTTCTCTGGGAAATGTTTTTTTCAAGTCTGTACGGTTGGTCACGGAATTTCGTTGTATCACCCTGTTAGATCATCCCTTTGTGAAATTTTTGTGGAAAACTTCGAATTATTCGTCGTCGTTTGGAAGTTATGATTCTTTTAAAACTTTCTCAGAGAAATGTTTTTCTCAAGGCTGTACGGTTTGTCACGGAATTTCGTTGTATCACCCTGTTAGATCATCTCCTCAAGAAGTTTTTGTAAAAAGCTCTTCGACTTATTCGTCGTCGTTTGGGAGATATGATTTTTTCAACTATCTCTGGGAAATGTTTTTGTCAAGTCTGTACGGTTTGTCACGGAATTTCGTTGTATCACCCTGTTAGATCATCTCTTCAAGAAGTTTTTGTAAAAATCTCTTCGACTTATTCGTCGTCGTTTGGGAGATATGATTTTTGCAACTATCTCTGGGAAATGTTTTTGTCAAGTCTGTACGGTTTGTCACGGAATTTCGTTGTATCACCCTGTTAGATCATCTCTTCAAAAAGTTTTTGTAAAAATCTCTTCGACTTATTCGTCGTCGTTTGGGAGATATGATTTTTGCAACTATCTCTGGGAAATGTTTTTGTCAAGTCTGTACGGTTTGTCACGGAATTTCGTTGTATCACCCTGTTAGATCATCTCTTCAAGAAGTTTTTGTAAAAATCTCTTCGACTTATTCGTCGTCGTTTGGGAGATATGATTTTTGCAACTATCTCTGGGAAATGTTTTTTTCAAGTCTGAACGGTTTGTCACGGAATTTCGTTGTATCACCCTGTTAGATCATCCCTTCAAGAAGTTTTTGTGAAAATCTTTTCGACTTATTTGTCGTTGTTTGGAAGATATGATTTTTTCAACTTTCTTTGAGAAATGACTTTTTCCAGTCTGTACGGTTTGTCACGGAACTTCGTTGTATCACCCTGTAAGATCATCTCTTCAAGAAGTTTTTGTGAAAATCTCTTAGACTTATTCATCGTCGTTTGGAAGATATGACTTATTCAACTTTCTCTTTGAAATGTTTTTTACAAGTCTGTACGGTTTGTCACAGAATTTCGTTGCATCACCCTGTTAGATAATTTCTCTAAGAAGTTTTTGTGAAAATCTCTTCGACTTATTCGTCGTCGTTTGGAAGATATGATTTTTTCAACTTTCTCTGAGAAATGTTTTTTACAAGTCTGTACGGTTGTCACGGAATTTCGTTGTATCACCCTGTTAGATCATCCCTTCAAGAAGTTTTTGTGAAAATCTCTTCGACATATTTGTCGTTGTTTGGAAGATATGATTTTTTCAACTTTCTCTGAGAAATGATTTTTTCAAGTCTGTACGGTTTGTCACGGAATTTCGTTGTATCACCCTGTTAGATCATCTCTTCAAGAAGTTTTTGTAAAAATCTCTTCGACTTATTCGTCGTCGTTTGGGAGATATGATTTTTGCAACATTCTCTGAGAAATGTTTTTTTCAAGTCTGTACGGTTTGTCACGAAATTTCGTTGTATCACCCTATTAGATCATCTCTTCAAGAAGTTTTTGTGAAAATCTCTTCGACTTATTCGTCGTCGTTTGGGAGATATGATTTTTTCAACTATCTCTGGGAAATGATTTTTTCAAGTCTGTACGGTTTGTCATGGAATTTCGTTGTATCACCCTGTTAGATCATCCCTTCAAGAAGTTTTTGTGAGAATTTCTTCGACTTATTCGTCGTTGTTTGGAAGATATGATTTTTTCAACTTTCTTTGAGAAATGCATTTTTTTCCAGTCTGTACGGTTTGTCACGGAACTTCGTTGTATCACCCTGTAAGATCATCTCTTCAAGAAGTTTTTGTGAAAATCTCTTAGACTTATTCATCGTCGTTTGGAAGATATGACTTATTCAACTTTCTCTTTGAAATGTTTTTTTCAAGTCTGTACGGTTTGTCACAGAATTTCGTTGCATCACCCTGTTAGATCATTTCTCTAAGAAGTTTTTGTGAAAATCTCTTCGACTTATTCGTCGTCGTTTGGAAGATATGATTTTTTCAACTTTCTCTGAGAAATGTTTTTTACAAGTCTGTACGGTTTGTCACGGAATTTCGTTGTATCACCCTGTTAGATCATCCCTTCAAGAAGTTTTTGTGAAAATCTCTTCGACATATTTGTCGTTGTTTGGAAGATATGATTTTTTCAACTTTCTCTGAGAAATGATTTTTTCAAGTCTGTACGGTTTGTCACGGAATTTCGTTGTATCACCCTATTAGATCATCTCTTCAAGAAGTTTTTGTGAAAATCTCTTCGACTTATTCGTCGTCGTTTGGGAGATATGATTTTTTCAACTTTCTTTAAGAAATGACTTTTTTCAGTCTGTACGGTTGTCACGAAATTTCGTTGTATCACCCTGTTAGATCATCCCTTCAAGAAGTTTTTGTGAGAATTTCTTCAACTTATTCGTCGTTGTTTGGAAGATATGATTTTTTCAACTTTCTTTGAGAAATGCATTTTTTTCCAGTCTGTACGGTTTGTCACGGAACTTCGTTGTATCACCCTGTAAGATCATCTCTTCAAGAAGTTTTTGTGAAAATCTCTTAGACTTATTCATCGTCGTTTGGAAGATATGACTTATTCAACTTTCTCTTTGAAATGTCTTTTTCAAGTCTGTACGGTTTGTCACAGAATTTCGTTGCATCACCCTGTTAGATCATCTCTCTAAGAAGTTTTTGTGAAAATCTCTTCGACTTATTCGTCGTCGTTTGGAAGATATGATTTTTTCAACTTTCTCTGAGAAATGTTTTTTACAAGTCTGTACGGTTTGTCACGGAATTTCGTTGTATCACCCTGTTAGATCATCCCTTCAAGAAGTTTTTGTGAAAATCTCTTCGACATATTTGTCGTTGTTTGGAAGATATGATTTTTTCAACTTTCTCTGAGAAATGATTTTTTCAAGTCTGTACGGTTTGTCACGGAATTTCGTTGTATCACCCTGTTAGATCATCCCTTCAAGAAGTTTTTGTGAAAATCTCTTCGACTTATTTGTCGTTGTATCATTTTTTCAACTTTCTTTGAGAAATGATTTTTTTTCAGTCTGTACGGTTGTCACGAAATTTCGTTGTATCACCCTGTTAGATCACCCCTTCAAGAAGTTTTTGTGAGAATTTCTTCGACTTATTCGTCGTTGTTTGGAAGATATGATTTTTTCAACTTTCTTCGAGAAATGCTATTTTTTCAGTCTGTCCGGTTGTCACGAAATTTCGTTGTATCACCCTGTTAGATCATCCCTTCCAGAAGTTTTTGTGAGAATCAATTCGACTTATTCGTCGTTGTTTGGAAGATATGATTTTTTCAACTTTCTTTGAGAAATGCTTTTTTTTCAGTCTGTACGGTTGTCACGAAATTTCGTTGTATCACCCTGTTAGATCATCCCTTCAAGAAGTTTTTGTGAAAATCTCTTCGACTTATTTGTCGTTGTTTGGAAGATATGATTTTTTCAACTTTCTTTGAGAAATGATTTTTTTTCAGTCTGTACGGTTATCACGAAATTTCGTTGTATCACTCTGTTAGACCATCCCTTCTAGAAGTTTTTGTGAAAATCTCTTCGTCTTATTTGTCGTCGTTTGGAAGATATGATTTTGTGAAATTTTTGTGGAAAACTTCGAATTATTCGTCGTCGTTTGGAAGTTATGATTTTTTTAAAACTTTCTCAGAGAAATGTTTTTTTCAAGTCTGTACGGTTTGTCACGGAATTTCGTTGTATCACCCTGTTAGATCATCTCCTCAAGAAGTTTTTGTAAAAATCTCTTCGACTTATTCGTCGTCGTTTGGGAGATATGATTTTTTCAACTATCTCTGGGAAATGTTTTTGTCAAGTCTGTACGGTTTGTCATGGAATTTCGTTGTATCACCCTGTTAGATCATCTCTTCAAGAAGTTTTTGTAAAAATCTCTTCGACTTATTCGTCGTCGTTTGGGAGATATGATTTTTGCAACTATCTCTGGGAAATGTTTTTGTCAAGTCTGTACGGTTTGTCACGGAATTTCGTTGTATCACCCTGTTAGATCATCTCTTCAAGAAGTTTTTGTAAATATCTCTACGACTTATTCGTCGTCGTTTGGGAGATATGATTTTTGCAACTATCTCTGGGAAATGTTTTTTTCAAGTCTGTACGGTTTGTCACGGAATTTCGTTGTATCACCCTGTTAGATCATCCCTTCAAGAAGTTTTTGTGAAAATCTCTTCGACTTATTTGTCGTTGTTTGGAAGATATGATTTTTTCAACTTTCTTTGAGAAATGACTTTTTCCAGTCTGTACGGTTTGTCACGGAACTTCGTTGTATCACCCTGTAAGATCATCTCTTCAAGAAGTTTTTGTGAAAATCTCTTCGACTTATTCATCGTCGTTTGGAAGATATGACTTATTCAACTTTCTCTTTGAAATGTTTTTTTCAAGTCTGTACGGTTTGTCACAGAATTTCGTTGTATCACCCTGTTAGATCATCTCTCCAAGAAGTTTTTGTGGAAATCTCTTCGACTTATTCGTCGTCGTTTGGAAAATATGATTTTTTCAACTTTCTCTTTGAAATGTTTTTTTCAAGTCTGTACGGTTTGTCACGGAATTTCGTTGTATCACCCTGTTAGATCATCTCTTCAAGAAGTTTTTGTAAAAATCTCTTCGACTTATTCGTCGTCGTTTGGGAGATATGATTTTTTCAACTTTCTTTGAGAAATGACTTTTTCCAGTCTGTACGGTTTGTCACGGAACTTCGTTGTATCACCCTGTAAGATCATCTCTTCAAGAAGTTTTTGTGAAAATCTCTTCGACTTATTCTTCGTCGTTTGGAAGATATGACTTATTCAACTTTCTCTTTGAAATGTTTATTTCAAGTCTGTACGGTTTGTCACAGAATTTCGTTGTATCACCCTGTTAGATCATCTCTCTAAGAAGTTTTTGTGAAAATCTCTTCGACTTATTCGTCGTCGTTTGGAAGATATGATTTTTTCAACTTTCTCTGAGAAATGTTTTTTACAAGTCTGTACGGTTTGTCACGGAATTTCGTTGTATCACCCTGTTAGATCATCTCTTCAAGAAGTTTTTGTAAAAATCTCTTCGACTTATTCGTCGTCGTTTGGGAGATATGATTTTTTCAACTTTCTTTGAGAAATGCTTTTTTTTCAGTCTGTACGGTTGTCACGAAATTTCTTTGTATCACCTTGTTAGATCATCTCTTCAAGAAGTTTTTGTGATAATCTCTTCGACTTATTCGTCGTCGTTTGGAAGATATGATTTTTTCAACTTTCTCTGAGAAATGTTCTTTTCAAGTCTGTACGGTTTGTCACGGAATTTCGTTGTATCACCCTGTTAGATCATCTCTTCAAGAAATTTTTGTGGAAATCTCTTCGACTTATTCGTCGTCGTTTGGAAAATATGATTTTTTCAACTTTCTCTTTGAAATGTTTTTTTCAAGTCTGTACGGTTTGTCACGGAATTTCGTTGTATCACCCTGTTAGATCATCCCTTAAGAAGTTTTTGTGAAAATCTCTTCGAAATATTTGTCGTTGTTTGGAAGATATGATTTTTTCAACTTTCTCTGAGAAATGCTATTTTCTCAGTCTGTACGGTTTGTCACGGAATTTCGTTGCATCACCCTGTTAGATCATCTCTCTAAGAAGTTTTTGTGAAAATCTCTTCGACTTATTCGTCGTCGTTTGGAAGATATGATTTTTTCAACTTTCTCCGAGAAATGCTATTTTCTCAGTCTGTACGGTTTGTCACGGAATTTTGTTGTATCACCCTGTTAGATCATCCCTTCAAGAAGTTTTTGTGAAAATATCTTCGACTTTATTTGTCGTTGTTTCGAAGATATGATTTTTTCAACTTCTTTGAGAAATGCTTTTTTTTTTCAGTCTGTACGGTTGTCACGAAATTTTGTTTTATCATACTGTTAGATCATCTCTTCAAGAAGTTTTTGTGAAAATCTCTTCGACTTATTCGTCGTCGTTTGGAAGATATGATTTTTTCAACTTTCTCTGAGAAATGTTTTTTAAAAGTCTGTACGGTTTGTCACGGAATTTCGTTGTATCACCCTGTTAGATCATCCCTACAAGAAGTTTTTGTGAAAATCTCTTCGACATATTTGTCGTTGTTTGGAAGATATGATTTTTTCAACTTTCTCTGTGAAATGATCTTTTCAAGTCTGTACGGTTTGTCACGGAATTTCGTTGTATCACCCTGTTAGATCATCCCTTCAAGAAGTTTTTGTGAGAATTTCTTCGACTTATTCGTCGTTGTTTGAAAGATATGATTTTTTCAACTTTCTTTGAGAAATGCTATTTTTTCAGCCTGTCCGGTTGTCACGAAATTTCGTTGTATCACCCTGTTAGATCATCCCTTCCTGAAGTTTTTTCGAGAATCTCTTCGACTTATTCGTCGTCGTTTGAAAGATATGATTTTTTCAACTTTCTCTGAGAAATGTTTTTGTCAAGTCTGTACGGTTTGTCACGGAATTTCGTTGTATCACCCTGTTAGATCATCTCTTCAAGAAGTTTTTGTAAAAATCTCTTCGACTTATTCGTCGTCGTTTGGGAGATATGATTTTTGCAACTATCTCTGGGAAATGTTTTTGTCAAGTCTGTACGGTTTGTCACGGAATTTCGTTGTATCACCCTGTTAGATCATCTCTTCAAGAAGTTTTTGTAAAGATCTCTTCGACTTATTCGTCGTCGTTTGGAAGATATGATTTTTGCAACTATCTCTGGGAAATGTTTTTGTCAAGTCTGTACGGTTTGTCACGGAATTTCGTTGTATCACCCTGTTAGATCATCTCTTCGAGAAGTTTTTGTAAAAATCTCTTCGACTTATTCGTCGTCGTTTGGGAGATATGATTTTTGCAACTATCTCTGGGAAATGTTTTTTTCAAGTCTGTACGGTTTGTCACGGAATTTCGTTGTATCACCCTGTTAGATCATCCCTTCAAGAAGTTTTTGTGAAAATCTCTTCGACTTATTTGTCGTTGTTTGGAAGATATGATTTTTTCAACTTTCTTTGAGAAATCACTTTTTCCAGTCTGTACGGTTTGTCACGGAACTTCGTTGTATCACCCTGTAAGATCATCTCTTCAAGAAGTTTTTGTGAAAATCTCTTCGACTTATTCATCGTCGTTTGGAAGATATGACTTATTCAACTTTCTCTTTGAAATGTTTTTTTCAAGTTTGTACGGTTTGTCACAGAATTTCGTTGTATCACCCTGTTAGATAATCTCTTCGACTTATTCGTCGTCGTTTGGAAAATATGATTTTTTCAACTTTCTCTTTGAAATGTTTTTTTCAAGTCTGTACGGTTTGTCACGGAATTTCGTTGTATCACCCTGTTAGATCATCCCTTCAGAAGTTTTTGTGAAAATCTCTTCGAAATATTTGTCGTTGTTTGGAAGATATGATTTTTTCAACTTTCTCTGAGAAATGCTATTTTCTCAGTCTGTACGGTTTGTCACGAAATTTCGTTGCATCACCCTGTTAGATCATCTCTCTAAGAAGTTTTTGTGAAAATCTCTTCGACTTATTCGTCGTCGTTTGGAAGATATGATTTTTTCAACTTTCTCTGAGAAATGCTATTTTCTCAGTCTGTACGGTTTGTCACGGAATTTTGTTGTATCACCCTGTTAGATCATCCCTTCAAGAAGTTTTTGTGAAAATATCTTCGACTTATTTGTCGTTGTTTCGAGGATATGATTTTTTCAACTTTCTCTGAGAAATGTTTTTTACAAGTCTGTACGGTTTGTCACGGAATTTCGTTGTATAACCCTGTTAGATCATCTCTTCAAGAAGTTTTTGTGAAAATCTCTTCGACTTATTCGTCGTAGTTTGGAAGATATGATTTTTTCAACTTTCTCTGAGAAATGTTTTTTAAAAGTCTGTACGGTTTGTCACGGAATTTCGTTGTATCACCCTGTTAGATCATCCCTTCAAGAAGTTTTTGTGAAAATCTCTTCGACATATTTGTCGTTGTTTGGAAGATATGATTTTTTCAACTTTCTCTGTGAAATGATCTTTTCAAGTCTGTACGGTTTGTCACGGAATTTCGTTGTATCACCCTGTTAGATCATCCCTTCAAGAAGTTTTTGTGAGAATTTCTTCTACTTATTCGTCGTTGTTTGGAAGATATGATTTTTTCAACTTTCTTTGAGAAATGCTATTTTTTCAGCCTGTCCGGTTGTCACGAAATTTCGTTGTATCACCCCGTTAGATCATCCCTTCCTGAAGTTTTTTCGAGAATCTCTTCGACTTATCGTCGTCGTTTGAAAGATATGATTTTTTCAACTTTCTCTGAGAAATGTTTTTGTCAAGTCTGTACGGTTTGTCACGGAATTTCGTTGTATCACCCTGCTAGATCATCTCTTCAAGAAGTTTTTGTAAAAATCTCTTCGACTTATTCGTCGTCGTTTGGGAGAAATGATTTTTTCAACTATCTCTGGGAAATGTTTTTTTCAAGTCTGTACGGTTTGTCACGGAATTTCGTTCTATCACCCTGTAAGATCACCTCTTCAAGAAGTTTTTTATTAAATCTCTTCTAATTATTCGTCGTCATTTGAAAGATATAATTTTTTCAACTTTCTCTGGGAAATGTTTTTTTCAAGTCTGTACGGTTGGTCACGGAATTTCGTTGTATCACCCTGTTAGATCATCCCTTTGTGAAATTTTTGTGGAAAACTTCGAATTATTCGTCGTCGTTTGGAAGTTATGATTCTTTTAATACTTTCTCAGAGAAATGTTTTTCTCAAGGCTGTACGGTTTGTCACGGAATTTCGTTGTATCACCCTGTTAGATCATCTCCTCAAGAAGTTTTTCTAAAAAGCTCATCGACTTATTCGTCGTCGTTTGGGAGATATGATTTTTTCAACTATCTCTGGGAAATGTTTTTGTCAAGTCTGTACGGTTTGTCACGGAATTTCGTTGTATCACCCTGTTAGATCATCTCTTCAAGAAGTTTTTGTAAAAATCTCTTCGACTTATTCGTCGTCGTTTGGGAGATATGATTTTTGCAACTATCTCTGGGAAATGTTTTTGTCAAGTCTGTACGGTTTGTCACGGAATTTCGTTGTATCACCCTGTTAGATCATCTCTTCAAAAAGTTTTTGTAAAAATCTCTTCGACTTATTCGTCGTCGTTTGGGAGATATGATTTTTGCAACTATCTCTGGGAAATGTTTTTGTCAAGTCTGTACGGTTTGTCACGGAATTTCGTTGTATCACCCTGTTAGATCATCTCTTCAAGAAGTTTTTGTAAAAATCTCTTCGACTTATTCGTCGTCGTTTGGGAGATATGATTTTTGCAACTATCTCTGGGAAATGTTTTTTTCAAGTCTGAACGGTTTGTCACGGAATTTCGTTGTATCACCCTGTTAGATCATCCCTTCAAGAAGTTTTTGTGAAAATCTTTTCGACTTATTTGTCGTTGTTTGGAAGATATGATTTTTTCAACTTTCTTTGAGAAATGACTTTTTCCAGTCTGTACGGTTTGTCACGGAACTTCGTTGTATCACCCTGTAAGATCATCTCTTCAAGAAGTTTTTGTGAAAATCTCTTCGACTTATTCATCGTCGTTTGGAAGATATGATTTTTTCAACTTTCTCTGAGAAATGTTTTTTACAAGTCTGTACGGTTTGTCACGGAATTTCGTTGTATCACCCTGTTAGATCATCTCTTCAAGAAGTTTTTGTAAAAATCTCTTCGACTTATTCGTCGTCGTTTGGGAGATATGATTTTTTCAACTTTCTTTGAGAAATGCTTTTTTTTCAGTGTGTACGGTTGTCACGAAATTTCTTTGTATCACCTTGTTAGATCATCTCTTCAAGAAGTTTTTGTGATAATCTCTTCGACTTATTCGTCGTCGTTTGGAAGATATGATTTTTTCAACTTTCTCTGAGAAATGTTTTTTTCAAGTCTGTACGGTTTGTCACGGAATTTCGTTGTATCACCCTGTTAGATCATCTCTTCAAGAAGTTTTCGTGGAAATCTCTTCGACTTATTCGTAGTCGTTTGGAAAATATGATTTTTTCAACTTTCTCTTTGAAATGTTTTTTTCAAGTCTGTACGGTTTGTCACAGAATTTCGTTGTATCTCCCTGTTAGATAATCTCTTCAGAAGTTTTTGTGAAAATCTCTTCGAAATATTTGTCGTTGTTTGGAAGATATGATTTTTTCAACTTTCTCTTTGAAATATTTTTTTCAAGTCTGTACGGTTTGTCACAGAATTTCGTTGAATCACCCTGTTAGATCATCCCTTCAGAAGTTTTTGTGAAAATCTCTTCGAAATATTTGTCGTTGTTTGGAAGATATGATTTTTTCAACTTTCTCTGAGAAATGCTATTTTCTCAGTCTGTACGGTTTGTCACGGAATTTTGTTGTATCACCCTGTTAGATCATCCCTTCAGAAGTTTTTGTGAAAATCTCTTCGAAATATTTGTCGTTGTTTGGAAGATATGATTTTTTCAACTTTCTCTGAGAAATGCTATTTTCTCAGTCTGTACGGTTTGTCACGGAATTTTGTTGTATCACCCTGTTAGATCATCCCTTCAAGAAGTTTTTGTGAAAATCTCTTCGACTTATTTGTCGTTGTTTGGAAGATATGATTTTTTCAACTTTCTTTGAGAAATGACTTTTTCCAGTCTGTACGGTTTGTCACGGAACTTCGTTGTATCACCCTGTAAGATCATCTCTTCAAGAAGTTTTTGTGAAAATCTCTTCGACTTATTCATCGTCGTTTGGAAGATATGACTTATTCAACATTCTCTTTGAAATGTTTTTTTCAAGTCTGTACGGTTTGTCACAGAATTTCGTTGTATCTCCCTGTTAGATAATCTCTTCGACTTATTCGTCGTCGTTTGGAAAATATGATTTTTTCAACTTTCTCTTTGAAATGTTTTTTTCAAGTCTGTACGGTTTGTCACGGAATTTCGTTGTATCACCCTGTTAGATCATCCCTTCAGAAGTTTTTGTGAAAATCTCTTCGAAATATTTGTCGTTGTTTGGAAGATATGATTTTTTCAACTTTCTCTGAGAAATGCTATTTTCTCAGTCTGTACGGTTTGTCACGAAATTTCGTTGCATCACCCTGTTAGATCATCTCTCTAAGAAGTTTTTGTGAAAATCTCTTCAACTTATTCGTCGTCGTTTGGAAGATATGATTTTTTCAACTTTCTCTGAGAAATGCTATTTTCTCAGTCTGTACGGTTTGTCACGGGATTTTGTTGTATCACCCTGTTAGATCATCCCTTCAAGAAGTTTTTGTGAAAATATCTTCGACTTATTTGTCGTTGTTTCGAGGATATGATTTTTTCAACTTTCTTTGAGAAATGCTTTTCTTTTCAGTCTGTACGGTTGTCACGAAATTTTGTTGTATCATACTGTTAGATCATCTCTTCAAGAAGTGTTTGTGAAAATCTCTTCGACTTATTCGTCGTCGTTTGGAAGATATGATTTTTTCAACTTTCTCTGAGAAATGTTTTTTAAAAGTCTGTACGGTTTGTCACGGAATTTCGTTGTATCACCCTGTTAGATCATCCCTTCAAGAAGTTTTTGTGAAAATCTCTTCGACATATTTGTCGTTGTTTGGAAGATATGATTTTTTCAACTTTCTCTGTGAAATGATCTTTTCAAGTCTGTACGGTTTGTCACGGAATTTCGTTGTATCACCCTGTTAGATCATCCCTTCAAGAAGTTTTTGTGAGAATTTCTTCGACTTATTCGTCGTTGTCTGGAAGATATGATTTTTTCAACTTTCTTTGAGAAATGCTATTTTTTCAGCCTGTCCGGTTGTCACGAAATTTCGTTGTATCACCCTGTTAGATCATTCCTTCCTGAAGTTTTTTCGAGAATCTCTTCGACTTATTCGTCGTCGTTTGAAAGATATGATTTTTTCAACTTTCTCTGAGAAATGTTTTTGTCAAGTCTGTACGGTTTGTCACGGAATTTCGTTGTATCACCCTGCTAGATCATCTCTTCAAGAAGTTTTTGTAAAAATCTCTTCGACTTATTCGTCGTCGTTTGGGAGATATGATTTTTTCAACTATCTCTGGGAAATGTTTTTTTCAAGTCTGTACGGTTTGTCACGGAATTTCGTTCTATCACCCTGTAAGATCACCTTTTCAAGAAGTTTTTTTTTAAATCTCTTCTAATTATTCGTCGTCATTTGAAAGATATAATTTTTTCAACTTTCTCTGAGAAATGTTTTTTTCAAGTCTGTACGGTTGGTCACGGAATTTCGTTGTATCACCCTGTTAGATCATCCCTTTGTGAAATTTTTGTGGAAAACTTCGACTTATTCGTCGTCGTTTGGGAGATATGATTTTTTCAACTATCTCTGGGAAATGTTTTTTTCAAGTCTGTACGGTTTGTCACGGAATTTCGTTCTATCACCCTGTAAGATCACCTCTTCAAGAAGTTTTTTTTTAAATCTCTTCTAATTATTCGTCGTCATTTGAAAGATATAATTTTTTCAACTTTCTCTGAGAAATGTATTTTTCAAGTCTGTACGGTTTGTCACGGAATTTCGTTGTATCACCCTGTTAGATCATCTCTTCAAGAAGTTTTCGTGGAAATCTCTTCGACTTATTCGTAGTCGTTTGGAAAATATGATTTTTTCAACTTTCTCTTTGAAATGTTTTTTTCAAGTCTGTACGGTTTGTCACAGAATTTCGTTGTATCTCCCTGTTAGATAATCTCTTCAGAAGTTTTTGTGAAAATCTCTTCGAAATATTTGTCGTTGTTTGGAAGATATGATTTTTTCAACTTTCTCTTTGAAATGTTTTTTTCAAGTCTGTACGGTTTGTCACAGAATTTCGTTGTATCACCCTGTTAGATCATCCCTTCAGAAGTTTTTGTGAAAATCTCTTCGAAATATTTGTCGTTGTTTGGAAGATATGATTTTTTCAACTTTCTCTGAGAAATGCTATTTTCTCAGTCTGTACGGTTTGTCACGGAATTTTGTTGTATCACCCTGTTAGATCATCCCTTCAGAAGTTTTTGTGAAAATCTCTTCGAAATATTTGTCGTTGTTTGGAAGATATGATTTTTTCAACTTTCTCTGAGAAATGCTATTTTCTCAGTCTGTACGGTTTGTCACGGAATTTTGTTGTATCACCCTGTTAGATCATCCCTTCAAGAAGTTTTTGTGAAAATCTCTTCGACTTATTTGTCGTTGTTTGGAAGATATGATTTTTTCAACTTTCTTTGAGAAATGACTTTTTCCAGTCTGTACGGTTTGTCACGGAACTTCGTTGTATCACCCTGTAAGATCATCTCTTCAAGAAGTTTTTGTGAAAATCTCTTCGACTTATTCATCGTCGTTTGGAAGATATGACTTATTCAACATTCTCTTTGAAATGTTTTTTTCAAGTCTGTACGGTTTGTCACAGAATTTCGTTGTATCTCCCTGTTAGATAATCTCTTCGACTTATTCGTCGTCGTTTGGAAAATATGATTTTTTCAACTTTCTCTTTGAAATGTTTTTTTCAAGTCTGTACGGTTTGTCACGGAATTTCGTTGTATCACCCTGTTAGATCATCCCTTCAGAAGTTTTTGTGAAAATCTCTTCGAAATATTTGTCGTTGTTTGGAAGATATGATTTTTTCAACTTTCTCTGAGAAATGCTATTTTCTCAGTCTGTACGGTTTGTCACGAAATTTCGTTGCATCACCCTGTTAGATCATCTCTCTAAGAAGTTTTTGTGAAAATCTCTTCAACTTATTCGTCGTCGTTTGGAAGATATGATTTTTTCAACTTTCTCTGAGAAATGCTATTTTCTCAGTCTGTACGGTTTGTCACGGGATTTTGTTGTATCACCCTGTTAGATCATCCCTTCAAGAAGTTTTTGTGAAAATATCTTCGACTTATTTGTCGTTGTTTCGAGGATATGATTTTTTCAACTTTCTTTGAGAAATGCTTTTCTTTTCAGTCTGTACGGTTGTCACGAAATTTTGTTGTATCATACTGTTAGATCATCTCTTCAAGAAGTGTTTGTGAAAATCTCTTCGACTTATTCGTCGTCGTTTGGAAGATATGATTTTTTCAACTTTCTCTGAGAAATGTTTTTTAAAAGTCTGTACGGTTTGTCACGGAATTTCGTTGTATCACCCTGTTAGATCATCCCTTCAAGAAGTTTTTGTGAAAATCTCTTCGACATATTTGTCGTTGTTTGGAAGATATGATTTTTTCAACTTTCTCTGTGAAATGATCTTTTCAAGTCTGTACGGTTTGTCACGGAATTTCGTTGTATCACCCTGTTAGATCATCCCTTCAAGAAGTTTTTGTGAGAATTTCTTCGACTTATTCGTCGTTGTCTGGAAGATATGATTTTTTCAACTTTCTTTGAGAAATGCTATTTTTTCAGCCTGTCCGGTTGTCACGAAATTTCGTTGTATCACCCTGTTAGATCATTCCTTCCTGAAGTTTTTTCGAGAATCTCTTCGACTTATTCGTCGTCGTTTGAAAGATATGATTTTTTCAACTTTCTCTGAGAAATGTTTTTGTCAAGTCTGTACGGTTTGTCACGGAATTTCGTTGTATCACCCTGCTAGATCATCTCTTCAAGAAGTTTTTGTAAAAATCTCTTCGACTTATTCGTCGTCGTTTGGGAGATATGATTTTTTCAACTATCTCTGGGAAATGTTTTTTTCAAGTCTGTACGGTTTGTCACGGAATTTCGTTCTATCACCCTGTAAGATCACCTCTTCAAGAAGTTTTTTTTTAAATCTCTTCTAATTATTCGTCGTCATTTGAAAGATATAATTTTTTCAACTTTCTCTGAGAAATGTTTTTTTCAAGTCTGTACGGTTGGTCACGGAATTTCGTTGTATCACCCTGTTAGATCATCCCTTTGTGAAATTTTTGTGGAAAACTTCGACTTATTCGTCGTCGTTTGGGAGATATGATTTTTTCAACTATCTCTGGGAAATGTATTTTTCAAGTCTGTACGGTTTGTCACGGAATTTCGTTCTATCACCCTGTAAGATCACCTCTTCAAGAAGTTTTTTTTTAAATCTCTTCTAATTATTCGTCGTCATTTGAAAGATATAATTTTTTCAACTTTCTCTGAGAAATGTATTTTTCAAGTCTGTACGGTTTGTCACGGAATTTCGTTGTATCACCCTGTTAGATCATCTCTTCAAGAAGTTTTTGTGGAAATCTCTTCGACTTATTCGTCGTCGTTTGGAAAATATGATTTTTTCAACATTCTCTTTGAAATGTTTTTTTCAAGTCTGTACGGTTTGTCACGGAATTTCGTTGTATCACCCTGTTAGATCATCCCTTCAGAAGTTTTTGTGAAAATCTCTTCGAAATATTTGTCGTTGTTTGGAAGATATGATTTTTTCAACTTTCTCTGAGAAATGCTATTTTCTCAGTCTGTACGGTTTGTCACGGAATTTTGTTGTATCACCCTGTTAGATCATCCCTTCAAGAAGTTTTTGTGAAAATCTCTTCGACTTATTTGTCGTTGTTTGGAAGATATGATTTTTTCAACTTTCTTTGAGAAATGACTTTTTCCAGTCTGTACGGTTTGTCACGGAACTTCGTTGTATCACCCTGTAAGATCATCTCTTCAAGAAGTTTTTGTGAAAATCTCTTCGACTTATTCATCGTCGTTTGGAAGATATGACTTATTCAACTTTCTCTTTGAAATGTTTTTTCAAGTCTGTACGGTTTGTCACAGAATTTCGTTGTATCTTCCTGTTAGATAATCTCTTCGACTTATTCGTCGTCGTTTGGAAAATATGATTTTTTCAACTTTCTCTTTGAAATGTTTTTTTCAAGTCTGTACGGTTTGTCACGGAATTTCGTTGTATCACCCTGTTAGATCATCCCTTCAGATGTTTTTGTGAAAATCTCTTCGAAATATTTGTCGTTGTTTGGAAGATATGATTTTTTCAACTTTCTCTGAGAAATGCTATTTTCTCAGTCTGTACGGTTTGTCACGAAATTTCGTTGCATCACCCTGTTAGATCATCTTTCTAAGAAGTTTTTGTGAAAATCTCTTCGACTTATTCGTCGTCGTTTGGAAGATATGATTTTTTTAACTTTCTCTGAGAAATGTTTTTTACAAGTCTGTACGGTTTGTCACGGAATTTCGTTGTATCACCCTGTTAGATCATATCTTCAAGAAGTTTTTGTAAAAATCTCTTCGACTTATTCGTCGTCGTTTGGGAGATATGAGTTTTTCAACTTTCTTTGAGAAATGCTTTTTTTTCAGTGTGTACGGTTGTCACGAAATTTCTTTGTATCACCTTGTTAGATCATCTCTTCAAGAAGTTTTTGTGATAATCTCTTCGACTTATTCGTCGTCGTTTGGAAGATATGATTTTTTCAACTTTCTCTGAGAAATGCTATTTTCTCAGTTTGTACGGTTTGTCACGGAATTTCGTTGCATCACCCTGTTAGATCATCTCTCTAAGAAGTTTTTGTGAAAATCTCTTCGACTTAATCGTCGTCGTTTGGAAGATATGATTTTTTCAACTTTCTCTGAGAAATGCTATTTTTTCAGTCTGTACGGTTTGTCACGGAATTTTGTTGTATCACCCTGTTAGATCATCCCTTCAAGAAGTTTTTGTGAAAATCTCTTCGACTCATTTGTCGTTGTTTGGAAGATATGATTTTTTCAACTTTCTTTGAGAAATGATTTTTTTTCAGTCTGTACGGTTGTCACGAAATTTCGTTGTATCACCCTGTTAGACCATCACTTCTAGAAATTTTTGTGAAAACCTCTTCGTCTTATTTGTCGTTGTTTGGAAGATATGATTTTTTCAACTTTCTTTGAGAAATGCTATTTTTTCAGTCTGTCCGGTTGTCACGAAATTTCGTTGTATCACCCTGTTAGATCATCTCTTGAAGAAGTTTTTGTGAAAATCTTTTCGACTTATTCGTCGTCGTTTGGAAGATATGATTTTTTCAACTTTCTCTGAGAAATGTTTTTTTTCCAGTCTGTACGGTTTGTCACGGAACTTCGTTGTATCACCCTGTAAGATCATCTCTTCAAGAAGTTTTTTTGAAAATCTCTTCGACTTATTCGTCGTCATTTGGAAGATATGATTTTTTAAAATTTTTCTGAGAAATGTTTTTTACAAGTCTGTACGGTTTGTCACGGAATTTCGTTGAATCACCCTGTTAGATCATCTCTTCAAAAAGTTTTTGTGAAAATCTCTTCGACTCATTCGTCGTCGTTTGGAAAATATGATTTTTTCAAATATCTCTGAGAATTGTTTTTTTCAAGTCTGTACGGTTTGTCACGGAATTTCGTTGTATCACCCTGTTAGATCATCCCTTCGAGAAGTTTTTGTGAAAATCTCTTCGACTTATTTGTCGTTGTTTGGAAGATATGATTTTTTCAACTTTCTTTGAGAAATGCTTTTTTTTCAGTCTGTACGGTTGTCACGAAATATCTTTATATCACCTTGTTAGATCATCTCTTAAAGAAGGTTTTGTGAAAATCTCTTCGACATATTTGTCGTTGTTTGGAAGATATCATTTTTTCAACTTTCTCTGAGAAATGATTTTTTCAAGTCTGTACGGTTTGTCACGGAATTTCGTTGTATCACCCTGTTAGATCATCTCTTCAAGAAGTTTTTTTGAAAATCTCTTCGACTTATTCGTCGTCATTTGGAAGATATGATTTTTTAAAATTTTTCTGAGAAATGTTTTTTACAAGTCTGTACGGTTTGTCACGGAATTTCGTTGAATCACCCTGTTAGACCATCACTTCTAGAAATTTTTGTGAAAACCTCTTCGTCTTATTTGTCGTTGTTTGGAAGATATGATTTTTTCAACTTTCTTTGAGAAATGATTTTTTTTCAGTCTGTACGGTTGTCACGAAATTTCGTTGTATCACCCTGTTAGATCATCCCTTCCAGAAGTTTTTGTGAGAATCTCTTCGACTTATTCGTCGTTGTTTGGAAGATATGATTTTTTCAACTTTCTTTGAGAAATGCTATTTTTTCAGTCTGTACGGTTGTCACGAAATTTCGTTGTATCACCCTGTTAGATCATCTCTTGAAGAAGTTTTTGTGAAAATCTTTTCGACTTATTCGTCGTCGTTTGGAAGATATGATTTTTTCAACTTTCTCTGAGAAATGTTTTTTTTCCAGTCTGTACGGTTTGTCACGGAACTTCGTTGTATCACCCTGTAAGATCATCTCTTCAAGAAGTTTTTTTGAAAATCTCTTCGACTTATTCGTCGTCATTTGGAAGATATGATTTTTTAAAATTTTTCTGAGAAATGTTTTTTACAAGTCTGTACGGTTTGTCACGGAATTTCGTTGAATCACCCTGTTAGATCATCTCTTCAAAAAGTTTTTGTGAAAATCTCTTCGACTCATTCGTCGTCGTTTGGAAAATATGATTTTTTCAAATATCTCTGAGAATTGTTTTTTTCAAGTCTGTACGGTTTGTCACGGAATTTCGTTGTATCACCCTGTTAGATCATCCCTTCGAGAAGTTTTTGTGAAAATCTCTTCGACTTATTTGTCGTTGTTTGGAAGATATGATTTTTTCAACTTTCTTTGAGAAATGCTTTTTTTTCAGTCTGTACGGTTGTCACGAAATATCTTTGTATCACCTTGTTAGATCATCTCTTAAAGAAGTTTTTGTGAAAATCTCTTCGACATATTTGTCGTTGTTTGGAAGATATCATTTTTTCAACTTTCTCTGAGAAATGATTTTTTCAAGTCTGTACGGTTTGTCACGGAATTTCGTTGTATCACCCTGTTAGATCATCTCATCAAGAAGTTTTTGTGAAAATCTCTTCGACTTATTCGTCGTCGTTTGAGAGATATGATTTTTTCAACTTTCTCTGAGAAATGTTTTTTACAAGTCTGTACGGTTTGTCACGGAATTTCGTTGAATCACCCTGTTAGATCATCTCTTCAAGAAGTTTTTTTGAAATTCTCTTCGACTTATTCGTCGTCATTTGGAAGATATGATTTTTTCAACTTTCTCTGAGAAATGTTTTTTTCAAGTCTGTACGGTTTGTCACGGAATTTCGTTGTATCACCCTGTTAGACCATCCCTTCTAGAAGTTTTTGTGAAAATCTCTTCGACTTATTAGTCGTTGTTTGGAAGATATGATTTTTTCAACTTTCTTTGAAAAATGCTTTTTTTTTTGTCTGTACGGTTGTCACGAAATTTCATTGTATCACCCTCCTTAATAGATTATTCATTCAACTCTACTGGATAATTTCTGTACTTGTCCTAATTCATAATCGCATTTTCAAAATTAACGTTTCGACATAATTCTTCATGTCACTAATTTTTTTCTGATTTGCTAGTCACGATATTTGTTATATCATTAAAAAATGCACTCGATTTACCGAATTATTTTATAAATCGAAACATTTCAAAGAGTTCGATGTTTTCTATATAATACATATCAATAATTCCTTGAATAATAAAATTATGCGACCCGTCTCTCTTGTCGCAAATAACCTAAAAAACTGATTATGAACATCTCTGTAAAAATAAGAAGATATCGGTAAAAATAATTGATGTAGCAACACCGCAGACGTTCACTCCTCAATTCCACCAACAATACGAAACTGTGGCTAGGAAAGTGTGGGTAACTTCACACTAATTATCAAAAGCTGTTATTCGGATTAACGTCAATGGGCTAGACACTGAAGCATTAGTTGATACAGGAAGTTCAGAAAGTTTCGTGAGTCAAAACTTGGTGAAAATTCGAAACTTGTTAATATATCCAGCTGATGGAGAAGTTAATGAAGTAGCTATGGCTTCTACATCTTTGCATACCAAAATAACTGGATTTTGTACAGTAACTCTCAATATTTTTGGATATGAATACAAAAACAGTAGGTTATTAGTTCTCTCTGATTTGTGTACTGATGTGAATTTGGGACATGACATTTTATCGAAGCACGAAAGTTTGAAAATCGCATTTGGTGGACCCAAACCTCCCTTGACATTATGTGGATTATCCATTGCAAAAGTCGAGTTCGGACCTGAACAACAACGCGATACATTGTCTGTTTCAGTTCCCTGCAAAACAAACCCAAACTTGTAAAAACAAGTGAATATAAATACGAAAAAGTTTAATACCTAACAAAATAGTGCACAGTACAGCGAATGTATTTGAGATTCGTAAGTTTGAACCATTTTGATAGCTACAGTAAGCCCAAGATACACCGTTCACGGTGCATGATAGTTCGCCTTTTTTGCTCCAACCTGTGGATATCGTCGATAAATCGCACGGGTCAGGACCGTACTCAGGTACACATGACCCGTGCCAAAAAGTTCAAATATCCATAATATGAGTTCACAAACAGCGGGGATTTCTGACTACAGGAATTCTCAAACTACATCCGCGCGAATACCAATAGAGTCCACCAATCAACAAACCGAAAGAAACATGTCTTACTCTTCAGTGCTTACCAAACAACAACCAACGAAATTTCCAGAGAAGAACCAAGCAATAATTTTTCCGACAATTGAAGATACCAAAATCCAAGAATATATTCTAGCCCTAGGAACACTTGTCAATCCTAAACATATTTTGTTCGCGTCTAGAATTTCCAATAACAGGATATGCATATACCTTTCCAGCCCAGAGTTAGTGACCACTTTCATGAATGACCACGGTGCAATTGCTGTTAACAACGAAATCATTCGAGCCAGAAGATTGATAACACCATCTGAACGTTTAATCTTATCTAACGTAAGTCCAACAATTCCCCATTCACACCTAGAGCAAGCCCTACAACGAATTGGCCTCAACCTATTGTCCCCAATATCATTTCTAAGAGTCAACATAGCAAACCCAGATTTTGCACATATAATGAGTTTCAGAAGGCAAGTCTACATCAACCCTCCCGAAAATATTATCATCCCGGAATGTATGTTGATCAACCATGAGAGTACCTCTTATCGAATATTCTTATCATTGGACAATCTAACTTGCTTCAAATGCAAACAAATTGGCCACATATCTTCTCAGTGTATAAACGAGTCACCTGAACATCTAACTGAACCTCCAACTGAACTTCCAACTGAACCCCCAACTGAACCTCCAATAATGCCCCCTTCCGAAAACTCAGAAGAACCAACCCCAATACCACTTAGTCCAGGAGATTCTTCCATCCCCCCTGACCCAGACACTCAAACAAACTCATCTAATAAAAGGAACCTCGCAGAGATATTAACTCCAACAGAAGAAACACCCTCTGATCCATTCCGAAAACCATCATTGAGCATAACTAAGAGAAGTCGCCCTGACGTCAAGGAAACCACAACTGTCGAAGAATACATGCAACCAACTAGAGCATACATAGAATCTGAAAATTTCGTCATAACCTACAATCAACTGAAAGACTTTTTTGAAAACGTATTCGGCTCTAATGATCCTCTAAGTGTGGCGAAGCAATATACAAATGATGTGCACGGTCTGATTCACATGATGACTAGTGTATACCCTTTTTTTGAAGATAGATGCATCAAGACTAGGTGTACCAAAATCAAGAAAAAATTATCAAAACAGCTGCTAGCCGAAGAAGCGTTCCTTTCAGATACGGAAAGTGACGCATCGTCACAAGAAACACGTTGACAATATTATAATTCTATCTAATCATCATTCGAACTATCCATCATTCAATGGAACCTGAATGGGTTCTTCACACAACAAGAAATGATGAAACTGATCATCTCTGAACACAAACCCTCGATTATATGTTTACAGGAGACCCATTTTAAACAAGATTACGCACACAATATGAGGAACTATCTTTGTTTCCATAAAAATAGACCAGACCAAAACATAGCTAGTGGTGGCGTCGCTACTTACATACACCATACCCACGGTGCAATCGAAATCCCTTTAACTACCCACCTCGAAGCAGTTGCCATTAAAATGTTGGGACCTAAGGAGATACATATTTGTAATATATACATTCCACCAAATCGCGACGTGACATACGGGGAACTAAATAATCTCTTTCAACAAATACCCAAGCCCAGACTCATCTTAGGGGACTTCAATTGTCACAACACCGTATGGGGATGCGTTTCCACACATGCAAGAGGCCGTATACTGGAGCATGTTATCGATGATAATAATATGGCGTTACTCAACAACGGAGAAAAAACTCGTTATAATTCGTTCTCAGGAAACTCCAGCGCAATTGATCTCAGCATAAGCGAACTTTCACTCCACCCCCAATTCATTTTTACGATCATGCCCTACCTATATGGTAGCGACCATTTCCCGATCTTACTCACAAGCTCTCAGCATGTTGCAGACGAACATGCTGTGACACAAAAATGGAAATTGAAAAGAGCGGACTGAAACCTTTTTGCAAATATCGTAGAAACGAAGGTTAATCAACTCCAAATGCAGGACAGTATTGATGAGTGTGTTCATAACATCACCGAAATCATAACGGATGCAGCACAACTAGCAATAGGAAAGACAAAACACCTGAACAACCACACTCCAGTTCCTTGGTGGAACCGAGACTGTGACCAGGCCATAAAAGCCTCTAAGCATGCTTTCAACCGACTCAAAAGACACCACACACCTGAACTCCTGATAACTTTCAAGAGACTGAGGGCAAAAGCTCGATGGATCATGAAAAAAAGTAAAAGAGAATCTTGGGCAAAATACGTATCATCCATTAGCAGTTCAACTCCACTAAGTATGATCTGGGACAAAGTGAAACGCATACAGTGCAATAAAACAGATCATGGAATCCCTCGAATCGAATGTCAGGGAAAAACAACTTCCAGTAGTACTGAAATAGCAAACATCTTCTCTGATATTTATGAAAAGAACTCTAGCAGTGCCAACTATACACCTGAATTCTTGGACTACAAAAATGATAAAGAATCTGAAGGGATTGATTTTCTCCAAGATGAAATCAACCCTATGAACTTACCTATTTCCTCTGAAGAATTTCATGAAGCTCTGGCCTCTTTCAAAAACTCCAGCCCAGGACCCGATGATATCCCGTTCATGTTCCTTCAAAACATGCCAGATATAGCCAAACAATTTCAACAAGATATGGACAGAAGGGGTTTTTCCCGAAAAGTGGTCGGAGGCAATCATAATACCGCTAATAAAACATGGTAAACCAAAAACCGATCCACAATCATACAGACCTATATCTTTAACCTGTACCATGTATAAGCTGATGGAAAAAACTATCAACAATCGACTCACTTGGTTCCTGGAGAAGAAGCAGCTGATCACATCAAAACAAAGTGGTTTCAGGAAGTATAGATCAACATCAGACAATCTAGTTAACTTAGAATCATATATTCACGAAGGGTATGCCAACAAACAAAATACCATAGCAATTTTTTTCGATATAAGTAAAGCATATGATATGACCTGGAGATATAATATTCTAAGAAAACTGAGTACCTCGGGTTTGAATGGTAATCTTCTAAAATTTGTTGAAAATTTCTTGGGACAAAGATTTTTTAGAGTAAAAGTTAATGGAGCACTTTCCGGTAAAAGATTACAAGAGAACGGTACCCCCCAAGGTTCAGTTTTGAGCGTCACCCTCTTCCTTATAGCGATAAATGAATGTGTGAAGAATATCAAACATCCTGTGGAAGCTAGCCTGTATGCTGACGATTTGGTAGTATACTCGCGAGGAAAAATTCTCACAACAATTCATAATAATCTTCAAGAGGCAGTGTTTTCGATTGAGACCTGGCTAAAATGCACTGGTTTCAAAATGTGCTCTGAAAAAACTAAGTGCATGTTTTTTACAAAAAAAAGGGAACCGACACCAATAAATCTGAAACTTTATGACCAGAATATTCAAGTAGTAGAACAGATTCGTTACCTAGGAATGATTTTCGACAGGAAGTTGAACTGGAATGCCCATATCAATAATCTGAGATCATCATGTCAGAGCGGCATTAATCTATTGAGAATTCTCTCGAACCAAAATTGGGGGTCTGACAGTCAAACGCTCTTACTTCTCTACCGAACTCTAGTAAGGTCAAGAATTGATTATGGCTCTATAGTATATGCCTCAGCAAGTAAATCAGTCCTGAAAAGTGTTGATATAGTTCATAATACAGCAATTAGGCTAGCTCTCGGCGCATTCAGGACAACACCAACTGAGAGTCTCTACAGTGAAGCTGGAGAGCCACCGTTGCAACTGCGACGACAGCAACTGAGCTTAGCATATGCAGCTATGATATGTACTGATAATCAGCACCCAGTATACCCTAACACCTTCTCAACCCGCTTTCGTGACTTATTTGAAAACAGAAGAAGACTTACACATCCTTTCTATCAGAGGATTAACAAATTCAGCTTCGAATTGAATGTTACCTTTCCAACTACACTCCCCAACAACAACTCGGACATACCACCTTGGATCATCACCTTGCCACCATGTGACCTATACCTCTCCAAATTCAATAAATCTGAAATTATCCCCAGTCTGCTCCGCAAACACTTTCACTCATCACTTAGTAAATATCCAGGTTACACTCACATTTATACAGACGCTTCTAAATCAAGTGACGGAGTTGCAGCAGCTTTCCTAAGTCCAAATACATCAAATGGCTTCAAACTTCCCCCACAATGCAGTATATATAGTGGTGAGCTTTTTGCAATCCTTAAAGCAATCAAATACGCCGCCGATGAAGAAATACAAGATACTTTAATTCTAACAGACTCTTTAAGTTCGTTACAAGGTATAAAATCCATATATTCAAGTAACCCTCTGACGAGGTCCATCAAAGAGCATATTCACTCAATTAAGCAAAAATCCCGACGATTAGAATTCATGTGGGTCCCTTCACATGTAGGAATCCCTGGCAATGAACGGGTTGACAAGGTTGCACGTGAAACCATAAATGCACCAACTATTCAAGAGCAAGAGGAAGTACCGTCTGCTGATCTGAAACAACATATGAAATATGTGGTCTCTAACCACTGGTCATCTCTGTGGACACAATCTGGAACGAAACTGAAAGAAATCAAAGACGACATCAAGCCATGGAAAAACATCCCTAGTCAACGAAAACACCAAACTATAATCACTCGTTTGCGAACTGGACATACAAAATATACCCATGAACATTTGCTGAAAGGGGAAGAAGAGAAAACCTGTGTCAGGTGCCAATGTCAGTTAAACATTTCATGGTGGAGTGTCCTGGATTCACGAAACAACGCCAGACGTACGGTATAAGTGCAGACCTAAAGACAAATCTTGGTGTGAACTGCAATTTTAAAAACATACTAGGTTACCTTTCTGAAATAGGCTTAGTTAACAAACTGTAAATTCGCAAGGACCTTATAGCCTACCTTATTTGTATTCTTTAGTCGATCCCCCTTTATTGTTTGCCAATCTGACATCAGACTGTAAACCAATAGCTATCAAATCACGAAGATACTCTACCAGTGACTACAATTTCATATAGCAAGAAATTAGAAAACTGTTATCCGATGGTATTATTGAACCAAGTAGATCACCATGGCGAGCTCAACCTCTGATCAAGACCAATGAAAATTATAAAAAAAGAATGGTCATTGACTATTCACAAACGATCAATAAATTCACCCTTCTTGATGTTTAACCTCTACCAAAAATCGAAGATATAGTTCAAAAAGTTTCAAAATATGACGTATTCAGCTCAATTGATTCAAAGAGTGCCTACCATCAAATTCCTATTCAGTTAATAGATAGACGATATACTGCTTTCGATGCAGGGGGAAAATTATATCAGTTTACTAGGATCCCATTTGGAGTCACAAAACGAGTTTCCTGCTTGCAGATGACAATAGATGACACCATAGAACGAGAAAATCTCAAAGGTACTTATGCCTATTTGGATGACGTGACAATATGTGGTAGGAACCAAGATCATGATCAAAATTTGAAAAAATTCATGGAGATGACCGATAAATATCATATCACCATAAATAAAATCAAGTGTATATGTTCTGTTGATACAATTCACATCCTTGGTTACACTGTTGGAAAAAAGACAATAAAACCTGATGCCAATAGACTCAAGCCTTTGCTGGATATGCCTTTACCATCCAACTCTGATTTCTTGAGTCGAATTGTAGGAATGTTCTCCAATTATTCCAAATGGATTCCACGATTTCAGAAAAAATTTAACCTCATGTACTAGCAAATATATTTCCTTTCAAGGATATTCCAAGATATTACAATCTTTTTTTTATGTAATTTCAGTCATTGAACTTTCATGATATTGGATATCAATCTGTGCATATTCACCTATATCTCGCCAATTTCAAGATACCCGTGGAAAAAAGTATAAATGAAACAAACACACTGTATTTTAAAACATCATGATTATTGCAAACTTTACCTGTATACAAAATGTTGAGTGATATCAATAATCTCCAACTTGTCGCATATATTTACTAGCCTGTATGACCTTCTATGCAGTGCGGTCCAAAGGTATGGAATAAATTCATTTTTAGCGTTATTATGTATTTTATGAAAAAATCCTGAAACAGGTCAATTTTTATTGGCAATTTGACAATTTACAGTATGAAAATATTACCCCCTTCTTGCACCCCCTCTGAATTATGAGCACCCCCTCAAAAATTTTAAATGAGAAGGGGGGTCGTGTGGCATCTTGTTCGAAAGGGATTTTCATTATCTGTTCAGCAATACTAAGTGTTTCATATTTGGTGCAACCATAACTGAGAATTTTTTTTATTAAAATTTAAAAATATTGACACTGTAAATTATGTATCCGTTGAAAAAACCTGAAACAGGTCGATTTCTATTCTCAATTTGACAATTTATACTTTCTTATCTGTCTTGCTAAAAAAGTCAGGAAAAAGTCGTTGAAGACACCAAAAAATTATTCACAAAACCCATAAATAATATAATGTCAATCTAGTAGACTACTGTTATTTTGATATTTGTGAGTTGCTGGCAGACGTCAGTGTATTGAAAAATATTTTTGTGTGTATTCGATTCATCTATGGCTCATTTACCCGAAACTCAAAGAATAGACATTTTAATTATGCTTGGATGCGGTAATAAAACACGAACTCAAACGGAAGTTTGTGAAATGTTCAATAATAAATACCCTGGTCAACACGTATCACAACTTGCATGTCTGCAGGTGGTCATTCCCAGCCAAATGAAGGATAATTTTCTGTTTAATTACGAGACAAGCACTTGCAATTGGGTCTTCTTTGAAGAACGTTGCACAAATATCTGTCAGTTGTAGTTCAATGTCCGGCGTGGTATTACCCAGGGAAGTAGTTGTTTTCTGACAGATGTTTGCCTTTATTTTCCACTTTGTGGAAATACTTAGAGAGAAGGGTACCCCTGTATTCTTTCATCATTGTTGATACCTCTCTGGCACAATATATTCGAACTAGTTCGAATGTTTACAACCTTTATATACTCAAAAACCTTTTGCCTTGCATCAAATAAGCTTTGTCAATGAGAATGATGTTCTTCGAAAATAAAGTATATCTTGATTGATTGATTGATTATTCTGGAAGCAATTTTAATAATTTTTTGACAGATATCCATTGAAGCTGTAGTAGTACATGTTCACGTTCTACACTTTCAGATTTTTAACATATACTTAGTTGATGTGCTTACTGAAAGTTGGATTTTCGTCAGTTAAAATTCCTAGATACCTACTTCATGCTTTTCACTCGCTTAAGATCAAACTCGTTATATTTTACGATAAAATCAAAATTAGTTGTATAATTCAAACATCGCTTACTTTTTCAATCAAAGCAAGTCTATACACATAGTTGTTGAGAAAAACAACTGAAAATAAGAATTTGGCGGTAATTTCTCAAAAACCGGCATAGACATGACAAATTATCGCTGTTTACCGTTCGAGACAGTTCAGCAGTTTGCGAATAGATTGCGCCACAGTAGAATTCATTCATGACAATAGAAATACTTGGTCAAAATAATGAATCAAAATGGAATTAGGGTTTGTTAACAGTGAGCAAGCAGGCGTATGAGTGTCGAAATATGATGAACAGCTAACCATTTTTTTAAAAAATTAGTCTCTTAGTATCGAAGGGTTTCATTGCAGTCATCAGTCATTGAGGGTTAAGTAGTTCAAAAATTTGTAGAATTGAAATAAAAATTTGGGGTTGGAGCAATATAATTCTTGAGCTCTAGTTGGTATCACAAGGAATGCCGAAAAATCCCCAACTACAGCGAATGAAGACACAGGAATAATTAGTAGAATGAAATATCAAATTTGAACAAAAACAGTTTCCCAAAACAAATCATATCATATATCGTGAGTAACGAGATCACCGAAGTCTCTATCAAAGGAAAATCAGGAGACGTTATGACTTTCATATAGTTCGTAGACAGGATATAGCAGAACCCAATGATTTCTTAGAAAATGAGGTTTCCGAGGAAAAATGGATACACTGCAAATTCCTCTGAACTTACAGACAGTACTCAGCAGAGGCCCCTGATCCCGAATAACGTGTTCTTCGCGGTGTTCAACTTAACAAAAACCTTAGGCTCTGCCAATTCCGCCGAATTCACTGACAACACGTCACAGAGACCACTGATCTCAAATAACGAGGGCTAGGTAGTCTCCATGAAATGCACAGACTGGACTCATCACAACGAACATTAGTAACGAGGTACCCGAGATTTCCACCCATTTAAAACCGTAGACGCTGTAAGTCGGGATTGTTAACAAAATTGTTGTATCCGTGAACCGGCTGCACGCACTTACGAGCAGCCCTCAGAAGTCAGATACGTGTGCGAGCTAGAGAAAAACTAGCCACCTATCATATAGTCTCACACAATTGGAAGAGCCAATGTGGGGAATAAAATCAAGTGACATTGCACGTGAGAGAAGGAAAACCGCCCCACCCTCATCTACAACAAAAAACCTCCCCTTGGAAAAGAGGTGAACGTAATGATAAAAATATAATCGAAAATTCGGACTACCCCTTCACACACAAGAAATAGAACCGAGACAAGCTCAACTGAAGACGAAGATTGATAATAAACCGCACAACACATAAGGATGAATGAAATTCAAAGCAGAAAGACGAAAAATACGAATGACTTTCATTCAAGAAAAATATGGGCAACACCTGTCGTTGCCCGGGTGACAATGTGGGGTCTTGGATAACTGCACTTGAGTGTCTTTCTAGTGAGTTCTTGAACATTGCACACATACCAACTCAATGGTGGTCGAACTTTCCAGAATTTCATTTGCGTGTCCTATCAGTACGTTCTAGAACCTTCCGGAGTGTCTGGTCTGGTTCATTTCACGTTTTTTTCGAACTTTCTGGCAGTTTCCAGAAGCGTCAAGAATATTCTAGTATTTTCTCTCTTATATTCTAGAAATCTCTAGAGAGTTCCACACATCACATGCTAATTTAGGTGAAGTTAAAGATGATCAAAATCTTACAAATCAACAGAATTTTCAGATACTCATACAGTATAGAGTCACTAGTAACAAATCGTGACCTCATCAAATAAGATGAGAACTCTACAGTTTTTTTGATTCATCCTCAATTATATCGTCAACAATATGCAAAAGTGCAGTTGAATAGTTTGAGGATGCATAATTGAATAAACGGTTAAAGTGAACAAGACATTTTTTATGCCCGATTTATCATGGCCCATTTTAACCTTTAGAGAAAGTCAGTAAAATACTGACCTGCAGTTACAAACTACCATTGTACAAATACAAATCTAATGAAAAAGTCAATCGGTTCAAAAGACTTTTTCTCCCATTTTGTTTCCAGGTTTGTTTAATTCATTATATATCTTTATAGACCTGTATATAGATATATGTTATTTAGCCTAAACTAAAAAACGAAATGATTTGGATGTTAGTTTTCCTATTGAGATCGAATAGTCAATTTGAGCGTGTTATTAAAATAATGACCAATTCACATAAATATTTATTTTAATAGGTATATAATTTTGGCAGTGCTAAAAAATGCTCTATTTCAATTTCGAGATGTTTTGTCAGGTGATTACCGATAGGAAATAGTTGATACCCTACCTTATGATTTCAAACTGACTATCCTTTTTTATTGTAACACAAATTCGATAATTTGCCAAACGACCAGATAATGGCTGTCTCGTTAACCGGATGGCTCATAATTTTATTACTTCCCAAACTCATCCTTCTCGTCAATATTTACCTTAAGTAAGATCCAAAATGTAGTATATCTGTATTTCTGATCAGAAAAGGTTGAATGGTTGGTCAATAATTCAGACGGTGTGGAATATACCACTCTCGGAGTTAACAAGCCGTTTTCGTAATTACTATAATCTCACATAATCTCTTTCTAGGATCAGATATTAGAAATAGATTGGCCATAAATCAAATTTTATGAAGTTATTTTGAGATTATTGGACCAAAAGCAAACAAACTATAGAATGAACTAATTTGATGTGATAAAATTTAATGTGGAAGAACTAACGAGTCGAAGGCGGTTGCAAAAATTATTTCCCTAATTGGGAGAAGGCGACTTGAAGATTGTAGCTTACCTACTATTGCAAAATATATGGAGAACTGGTGGTGATTGTTAGCTTCTTCTGGTGAAATTGTAAGGATATGAGATGATTAACTAATTATTTGCCTTTACACCATCGTATTCGTGAAGTCGTAGCTTCAGGTGATTCTTTTGTCAAATCATATATTCAAAAATGCATTAACACTTGGCTTGTCATGAGGTTAAGATTATTTCGTTTCAGTGTTGCTAAATAGGTGATTAATGTACAGGGTAACTCGTTCCAACATTTTAATACACGGCTTGATTTGGACCGAAAAAAACGTTGTCAAACATATGGTTCTGGAAGCCGATTTGTACCAGCAGCTGAATTTAACTAAAATTTAAAATGAATTCGTAGGAATATCAGTCGAGACTCTGAGTTGTTGGTTGGCATAAAGGATTTTTTATTTAAATGTGCAGTTTCAGAAAATTACAGTGAAATTTAGTATATATCACATTTTCATTTCACTCTGAATAGTTCGTAAAATTCAAATCAAACAGAAGTAACTCCGGAGAAGTCGACTTATCAATACGACTAAATCTTTTATAAGATGTTTGAGCTGTTTCGATTATTTAGGTTACAAGTACTTATCAGTAGTCATATGTGCTTGTGAAAACTTATCTTTCAATGTATTATGAATAGTTCCTCACAGCACCCATGATTTTTCTTTTGCCCTTCAAGATCATTTTCTTGAAGCAGTGAACTCGAAGATGAAATAAATTACTCTAAGTTTTATTGATTACGTCAAAATGCTGTTACTTCAGTGAATGTTCCAATGTGGTCACATTCAAAAACTTCATATTCAGTTTGCTTGGTGGGATATTATTCAGTAGATGAAAAAAAAAATTTGAAAACCCAGAAACATCCGTTTTAAGAATTAGTGGAAAGTAAAAAACATGCTAATTTGGTCATGTTCATCTACCTGTCCCTACTAACCAGTAGGTAAAATGTATATTTTTTCTAGTATCACCATGGCAAACCAGGAATTTTTCGTTTTTTTTGCAGGGGAACTTCAAAGCGAATTATGGAATTGTAGAGGACATTTTTTGACATGATCTTAATGTATTAAAACTCTCGATATAAAATCTCTTAAAATTATTGCTGGGTGCACAACATTACATCTGCGTAGCGTGTTCAGCTTTGACGATACCATCAAATATTTTCAACATATTAATATTAAGAAATATAAGATATATTATGGCCATGAGTATTTTATTCTCCAGTTTTTACTGTTGATAAATCAAATCCTATGTAGGAAGAAAACCATTTCATGTTGACGCCTGAGTCATTTTGACAGTAATTAAAAAAGCATAGTGTATTCGACAAAAAACTCTTGTTTCAATAATTTGGTCAGAAATCGAATGCATTTTTAATATAATTATTTCTGAAAAGTTTCGAACCAAATTCCGATAGGTCGAAAAATAGATCAACAACATATTGGCCTCTATCTACCGATAGATACAAAAATTAAAAAAATTGACAACCTGCTGTTAATGTTGGTTTTTCAGTTCTGAAACCATGTTGATTATCAGTCATAATATCAATTTTGTTGATGAAATCCCACATTCTGGTACACACCAGTTTTTCCATAATTTTCGAAACACCACTCACTATTGATATTGGACGATAGTTGATAATATCTTGGAGTAATTTTGTGTTTGTATATACCGGGTGGCTACGGAAGTATTGCCTACGGAATATCTCAGTTATTGTATGAAGTAGGTTTGTGAAATTTGGAGCGTCGATATAATGACATAAGAGATAGAATTTGAGCATATTGACATGTCGAAGTTAACTTCCGGTCTGACCGGAAGTAACATCAACTTTCTTATTTTAAATGGAAACTCTATTTTTTTTTCTTTTAGCTTTATTCAGCATTCAATTCCCTTTCTAATGAAATATCACAAATTGGTATCTAACCAGAAACTAGATCAGAAAAAAATTATTATTGAAATTCACCGAGTAGGCCGTGGAAGCAAAATGAAAGCCAAAAATTGAAAAGTTGGCTATGGAAACCGTACGTCACTTGATAACAGTTGATACTACTGTGATATTTTATTTCCATTCGTCGGCGTTATAAAAAGCCGCCAAAAAAAATATTGGAAAAATTGGGAAAAAAACAATACTCTGTAGGTCCATAACTTAAATAGGAACAAACAACTTTTTCTTGCCTGTACTATTCAGCATAACCATTCCTTTCTAATGATATAATAGAAAGTAATTTTTTAAAATGAAATACCAAAAAATCCAATTATTATTCTTCAAATAACAAAACATTAAAAATAATGTGGAATGATAAATTATATCCTATAGGTTCTAGGTTAAATAGGAACATAAACGTACTTGGTCTGTGCCATCGTCCATAGATATTCTAATATCTACCTATGGACGATGTTTGTGCTATTCAGAATAATCATTCCATTGCAATAATCATTCGAACCAAAATATTAACAAGTAGGCTGATTAAGATGTATTTTGGAATGAAACAAAAAAGAAACGAGAGCTCTCACGAACGCTGCTATCCATATTATTTTGACGTTCGAAGTAGTGTTTTTGATTCTGCCATTTTAAAAGGGTTTGGAAATCGAAATCAGTTAGTGGAATCTTCAAAAAATGCCCCGTTATTCACGAACCGAACAAATTAACATGCTTCTCATTTATGGTGAATATTTAAAAAATTCTTATGCCGCTGAACGATTGTATTTAGAGCGATATCCAGGGAGGCAGCAACCGTCAAGAACGTATTTCCAGTGGCTTGAAGAAAAATTAAGAACTGAGCCTGATGTTCACGAAGACCAAGAAGCATTTGTTATTAATGAGGAAACTGAAATTAATGCATTAGCTTTAGTACAATATGATAGCACAATTTCCTCAAGGCAGATTGGCGCCGAATTAGCTATAAGTAAGGACTCTGCTAGGAAAATTTTGAAAAAACATCGATTTAAATCCTTCAAGTATCAGTTGCATCAACATTTGTATGAAAATGACGGTAAAAGGCGCCTGGAATATTGTAATTGGTTTCTTCGACAAAATGCTGAGAATCACCTATTTAACTATTATATCTTGTTTACGGACGAGTCAAGATTTACCAACAATGGATTATTTAACAGGAATAATACAAGGTAGGTACTGTACTTTATTTGGATTATTGTCGATAGTCGAAGTGTAAAGTGCTAAAAGTGTGAAGGGTCTTTTGTTTCAGGTACTGGGCGATAGAAAACGAGCACCGGTTTCGACAAGGTGGCTTCCAGGAGAGATTTGGTGTGAATGTTTGTGCAGGAATAGTTGGAACTCATATTGTTGGCCCCATTATTTTTCAAGGCCAACTAACCGGAGAGAGATACTTTAATTTTTTAACAAATGAAATTTCGGAATTCATTAACAACCTACCAGCGGAAATAACTGAGAGAATGTACTTCCAGCAAGATGGCGCCCCTCCGCATAATTCAAGAATAGCGAGAAATTATCTTCAAAATCGCTTTCAAGAGAGACTTATAACAACCCATGGTCACCTGATCTTACTCCGTGCGACTTTTTTCTATGGGGGCATCTTAAAAATAGGGTGTATTCCACACAGCCTACAACTCTACATGAGCTAGAAGTAAAAATTCGTAGAGCTTTCCAAGATATCACGCTCCAAATGTTGAGAAACGTTTTACATGAAAATATCACCAGAGTCAATAAATGTATTGACGCTGATTTGAATTTTTTTTTTCGATAAATCTGTTTTTTTGTTATTTGAATAATAATTGGATTTTTTGGTATTTCATTTCAAAAAATTACTTTCTATTATATCGTTAGAAAGGAATGGTTATGCTGAATGGTACAGGCAAGAAAAAGTTGTATGTTCCTATTTAAGTTATGGACCTACAGAGTATTGTTTTTTTCCCAATTTTTCCAATATTTTTTTGGCGGCTTTTTATAACGCCGACGAATGAAAATAAAATATCACAGTAGTAGCAATTGTTATCAAGTGACGTATGGTTTCCATAGCCAACTTTTCAATTTTTGGCTCTCATTTTGCTTCCACGGCCTACTCGGTGAATTTCAATAATAATTTTTTTCTGATCTAGTTTCTGGTTAGATACCAACTTGTGATATGTCACTAGAAAGGGAATTGAATGCTGAATAAAGCTAAAAGAAAAAAAAATAGGGTTTCCATTTAAAATAAGAAAGTTGATGTTACTTCCGGTCAGACCGGAAGTTAACTTCGACATGTCAATATGCTCAAATGTCATTATATCGACGCTCCAAATTTCACAAACCTACTTCATACAATAACTGAGATATTCTGTAGGCAATACTTCCGTAGCCACCCGGTATATGTATCACTAAGACTTTATTAAGACAATTAGGTTCACCCGTAGTAATAGATTTTTTTATCAGGTAGAATGTTTACAGCACCCGATGTCGAAATTTTTGAAGAGATATTATTCAATCCTGTGCTGCTTTTTTTTTGGATTGTAAAAGCTATTTGTTATTTATATGTACATTAATAAGATGGTAAGTGTTTCGATTTGGTATTGATGATTGACAGCAGTCAGTCATTCTGGTAAATACAAAAAAGTAACAGTAAGCCTGAGTTAGATACTGAAATTTGATGTTGGCTTTCAATCGAGTTCTCGTAATGTATTACCAAGAATCATTCCAGTAAAGAATCGAAATTATCTTCCCCCCTGTTGAATCGTTATTTTGTGTTCCACCTCTGGATTTTTGATAATTGTTTCTCCTTCTTTGACATGCTTTCCACTACTAGCATACTAAATTTGGTGGTGCTTCGATTGATTTTCGTTTCAAAACCTAATTGGATTGACTGACATATCTCAAGGTAGGAAGGTAAAGTATGATACCTCTTTTTATTCAATATCTGCCATTCTGAGGGACAGAGAACTTTTGCAGTTACTAAAAAATATTTTATTATTATTCAACCAATACTATATTCTATTCCCTAAGATCCACACATCCTAAGAATTCTATCTTGTGTAGGTATCGCCATTTATACATTTCATTGGATGGTGAATGAAATTTTCAAAATTTTCAAGTACCTTCATGAGTTTTTATGAAATTATCCCAAGTGGCACTGCGAGAGGACAATTTTCTTAAAAAAAGCATGTTCGAGAAAAATTTACTGCAATGCATTTAGCCAAACTAGGTATTCGCTAATAGAATTCCATACATCAATAAATTAAGTGAATGCTAATTTCATCTGATATTACAATATCATAATTTTTAAACATAACAAGCTATAAGATGAGTATATACCAAAAACTATACTAAACTATAAGGTTTGCTCTTTTTTCAAGAAATATCATTTCTGGGACGACGTCATATCAAGCGTAGTGAACAACCGATATTTCTTGAAATCAAGACGAACGTACCTACATCACATCACATATATCTTAATGTTCTTCTTCTTTTGTTTGGCTATCTTCTCGTAATCGTCTTCAAATTGATTTCTTCTTTGAAGTTGATTAGAAGATCACAACGTATCTAACTCTGCACAATGACTGAGCAAGTCCCACAATCACCGAATGCATCTTATCATTACCTCATTATAGAGTTCAAATTGAAATAGAGAATGGGAAAACAAATACTGCATATTTTAAGAACTTTGTAAAGTTAAAAAAATTCACTGAAAAATTAAATGATTATTATACATGATTGAGGAGGGCAATATGAATGGAAACCAAGGTGAGAAATCAGTTTAGGTAGTATAAAGAAATCTACTGAAAATTTCAGCTAATATGAATAAAATTGTTTCAAATATTATAATCATTTAGGTTGCAGTTTAGGCATTTTTATATATTTTCACCGATGGAATCATCAATGAGTTCTCAAAAGATTTTGAATCAAACTTGGAATAAGTATTCAATTAATATATAATTAGTTATGAAATATTATACCCTTTCATATGAAAACTCGAAGTCGTCCAGCGTACCCTACACGGAAAAAAATGGTACAAATAAAACGTTTTCCTGACTTTTTTTAGATTGTGATAAGAAAATTAATACCTATATTAAATAAAAAAGCATTTTACCTCAAAAATTTGTATTCTGAACGCATGAGTTTATAGCTATAATATTGTTTATCGACAGCAAATAGTTCGATCACTGAGTAATTCACTTTGTATAATGCCAAGTCAATACTTTACTAGCGCTTGAAAAGTGTATTTCCATATTTATTAACATTGGGTTTCTGAAAAGTGTATCAATACAACAGAAACTCGTGTTACTGGCCTAATACAACAATAATTCATTTGCAGCAGAAACTGGTTTTCCTACAGTAATGTAACGTGTTCACTTACTTTATTTTCGAGCAGTTCGGGATCAATCGGGAATAACCGCCGCAACTCTTCACGTGATAAGGTGTAGTACTAACGGTTTTCCGCCAAACCGGCGTCATTTCAACAATTGATAGCTGTGTGGATGCGTCTACTAGGCATCTTAGTCTACTTTGCCGGTGATTTTGCGGTGTTTAACTGAACACTGTTATCAGTTAATATACATATAATAATTATTCTCCACGATCATCACAGAATTTGCTAATTCTGAAATGAATTTTGATTACAGAATGCTGGAATTCTCTCTCTTGAGATTGAAGAAATATTCTGCAACACCTCTGCCCCCATGCAATTCAAATGTATTTACATTCTATCACTTGTATAAGAATAATAACACTGGTTAGCAATAGTAACATTAGTCTTGACGCAGTTGATTGTCCCTGTAGTGGCAAACTTCAGTAGTGGCAAAATTATTGCTGTCACGTTTTCATTCGAAAATATAAAAAGTATCATTAATTTATCCAGTGATTCAGAATCAGAGTGTGAAAATACACCACCTAAAATTACAAAGAGTACAAATAATAATTACTGGAAAATATACCACCAAAACACCCGAATAATTGAGACTACTAGTATTAATATAATATTTATCAAACATATTTTAATGAGAAGCCCGATGGCTCATAGTAGACGAGAGGTCGTGGGTTCAAGCCACCGATAATGCAATTTTTTTTTAATTCAATAGTTTATTCTTAATGCATCTTTGCGATTAAAAAATTAGTTCTGGTTAGTC
This sequence comes from Chrysolina americana, assembly GCA_958502065.1. Lineage (NCBI taxonomy): Eukaryota > Metazoa > Arthropoda > Insecta > Coleoptera > Chrysomelidae > Chrysolina > Chrysolina americana. The sequence goes on along the minus strand of OY293414.1, from coordinate 37,276,547 downwards.
CAGGATTTGTCCTTTCTGATAAACAGTGTTTTTAAATAATAGTTATTATTTCGTGTGGAAATTATCTTTTGTTCGTTTCCAGTTAAAAATATTTTATAATGTTCGATCATGAAGAAAGTATAGTCTGCTACTCGGTTAGAATGAAAATTCGTGATGCTCGTGGTTCCTCCCGCTCGCGCTCGGAACTTTCCACTCGCATCGAATTTTCATTCTAACCTTGTTACAGAATATACTTTTAAATTCAATGGAAGAATGCGGGGGAATATTGAATAGAGAGAAACACTTTTTAAAAAGAAAATTTAAAGAGGCTGTTAATATTCAAATCAACGAAACATTTGAAAACCAATTGGATGATGATAATTGAAAAAGAATTGAAAGTCGCTTGGATTATTAGTCAATAGATGTCAAAATTCTACGAGGCGCTTAATACTTTTACACATAACGAATGAAAGTAACGCTGTCGTTTGGAACCTTTATCTCAGGTTTTTCAATTTGGAACTTGGTTCCTATTCAATTATCTATCCAATTGATGGTTTTGGTGGGGATCGGAGAAGTCGCCCTAGTCATAAGTATATAGGAGGAAGCAGATAAAAGAACTGTAAACAAGTAATCAAGCAAAACTCATTAAAGGGTAGAAAAAACTGGAAACTAGTAATTGGGCGAGACTTATTAACTAAAAATTAAGATTAGGTACCGTGGTATTCAAGCGATTGTAAGTCTTTGAAAACTTCAGTATTCACCTGAAGATGACTGCGAATAGAAGTAGTTGAAACCTGCTAAAAATATGAACATAAAAATTATAAGACGAGGTAAGTCCGAAATAAATGTACTAAATTCGGCCTAGCCAATTTCGTGATCGGAAAATGACAAATGAAGAAATATACTCAAGTTACATCATCGTCTACAACCTTCGACAAACGTAGGATAATGCGGTTGATTCGTAAAGCAATACATTTTTAACATAAGGAATATAATCATAAATAATTGAATTGAAGGTTACCTAGGACTTCAACCTGCCACAAATTGGTTGAAAATTAGAAAACGTATTGACGAAACAAATTCGACTATGAAATGAATAAAACATCATGTTTGCCATTTTGACATTGACAGTTTCACCAGACCTATAAACTATTAAATAGGCTTCAAAACACGGTTCTGAATAACTAAGGTTTTCATTTGAAACTAATTTCAGAAATAGTGCTCAGCCGCCATCTTGAACACTGAGACCACCTTGATTATATAAATATTTTCTATTTCATATTTCATAATAATATAGCAGTTTAGATGTATTGTTCAATTTTCTTTCACATTATTCATTCTACATGAATCTGCTATTTGTAGGTCAGCTTACACAAATATATTAATTATATTTTTTTTTCAACTAACAAATACTTGAAGATAGCTTGATCATAATTTAAAAATGTCTAATTTAAGAAGTCTTTTGTTAACTTTACGCTGGATTAACACTGCTAACTGGTGAGCTAAGCCATGAGTTGTCATAGTAACAAACAAAAGAAATAATTAATCGTCTGTTGAATCATTTATACAACTGGCTCTGTCTTGTGAAATTGTTTCATTTTGAATTCAACTCTTTCTAGCAAAATGAAATATATATCAATGAGTTAACAGCAATTATAAGTGATTTTTGAAACAATACGTAGGCAATAGGTATTATTTTGTTGATATTTGTAAAAACATTGTCAACCGTTATTGACCCGATATAGATTATGATTTTTTGGATACTGGGGACAGAATATTCAACAAATGTGCTATCAAATTGGATATACAATATTTTCTTATCTCTAGAAACAATATGAGAGAAATATTGGGATTGCAATATTATTATGTTGAAAACAATATGAAGACAATGTTGTTTTATCAATATTGATAAAAATTACTGAACTATATATAATATTGAACCAATATTATAGTGACAATCTACATTCAAATTGAGTTGATCTAATATTCCACCAATATTATAAGCATAATAATGTATAATAATAATAATTATAATACTCCCTCATAAACACTCGTTGAGTGTACCTAAAGGCATAGCCTGTGCGGGTAGAGGACGGATATTATTATTATTTGCCGTGACGCTCCGGGGCGACTTACTGATTTTTGGTGGCGTATTCACTTTTCAGCTGTAGGAAAACCAGGAAAACCTACAGCACCACCTCGGGTGGTCGGTGTGCACTCCAAGCTAGCTAGTATGTTCAATATTCATCCATATTGGATCAATATCATTTCCACATTTACAATATTGACCCAATATGAAACCAATATTCAACCGATATAAACTGCTACCTGGATTTTGAACATTTAACATTCAACGTGTTTCATATTTCTTTGATACAGAGGGTGAGTCAGGCTCATGATATATCTTCTCTTATTTGAATAGTATTCAAGTTGTAGTTATTCACCAAACAAAAAGTGACTATCGAAATTCCAGAAATGTATATATAAATATAGAAATGAGATGATATACCATGAGTATGTGCTCTACCTGTAAACAACATATCCAAGTAATAATATAAAGAGTTAACACGTTACATTACACAAATGTTGCATAAACGTTATAAGCAACATTCAAGGTATGTAAATAAAATTACATCAAAATTATACAGGAAGTAGGTAGGTACCATGAATGCAACGTAGCTGTAGTATCAAGCGCATCTCTTGAAAACATCAAAAAATCACATTGTGACAAAAAAGTTATGCTTAAGTTATGCTCGAAATACTAATCACTATGAATTCCGATGAATGGTGTGTAATGATGATTACATTAGACATTCAAGATGATTTTGAATTTAGTAAAACTCTCAAAAACAAATGTAGGTACCTAAGTATATCGACAGCGGACGCTAACGATATATTTCAGTTCTTCTGTTTTTTATGGTTTTATATCCCAAAACAACTTCCTAAAGATTTAAAGGAGGTATAACCCGAATGTAAAATAATGTGAGAGTAAAGTTTACCTGACATCGTTAGTATCTCAGTTGGCCATTTAATAACCATTATGTAAATAATTGAAAGGATTTATAATTGATATCATACAGGAAAAGGCGGTCACTTTTAGATAGTGCAGGGTTAATGATTTTGTGTTTTTATTATTCTCAGCAGTCAAGTTTCAAGATGAATGAAAACTATAAGACCCGTTACGTGTTTTTATCCATTCCATCAGGCAGGTAGCTCGCGACACGACATATGAGACTCTTGGCCGTTTTTTAGGAGTGGAAGGTGCCTCAACGTCAATCTGTTCGACATATGTTCTAATTTGAATCTTTCGATAAACATAGGGTTATTAGGTACTCTCCCTAATAAGGTCGTAACTGTTATATCCATGAACAAATCTAATGGTGTTGATTGTTCAATGCGGGTATTGGATTATCTTTATTTTCATTCTCAACTATTTCATAGATTTTTATTCGCACAATAGCACTGAAGACACTTCATTTTCCCTAATGTCTCGCAATTTATTACGAAAACAAATATATATTCTTTTATGTTCTGCTTCCATGAAAAAAATGAGATTCAGAGAACATCCCCAGTAAACAAGAATCATTTAAGAAACGCTGCATTCATTGTAAACATAATTCTGAATATTTGTAGTTTTTGTAAGTAATGTTTCATAAATGGATTGTCGTTTCAACGTCAATTGTTAGGAGAAGAAATTAAAAAAAAATCAATAGTTAAGTGATGAAAAGCATCAAGTAGCGACAGTACATAAAAATGCGAATAAAATATCGAACTCCGAAAAGAATAAACAAATCACCTGAAAAAAAATTAGGAGATAGGTTCGAGATACAGCTGAAAATTGAGCTTCTCATGTAATTACAGCAACCATATTTTCCAACAATTATCAAAAATTTCCTCAAAACGGAGTAGTACCCATAAAGAAATGCTCACAACTGCCATTTCTCAAATGGCAACATACTCTTTTCATTTGTCGTATTTAAAAGTTATGAATTATCCAAATAATCGAGAGTTCTAAAAGGAATCGAAGATACGGGATGTTTCATTTATTTATGTTTCATTATCAAAATTGAATATTCTTAAACAGAGGCGGCTTGAACCTACGAAAGCTAAGCGAAAAATCAAATCTTCTCATTCGAGTAATTCGATAATTCATCATTTTTCAATTTCTTTATGGGTACTACTCCGTTTTGAGGAAATTTTTGATAATTGTTGGAAAATATGGTTGCTGCAATTACATGAGAAGCCCAATTTTCAGCTGTATCTTACCTCGAATCTTAATCTCGTAAATGTTGACGCCGTTCGTCAGTTGTGATGATTTGAGTTTGATGTTCATGGCCAACTTTGTTTGATTGTACAATTAACTCCGCCATTTTTCAACCGATTTTCAATTTTGAAGAATGGAAAAATGTACAGGGTGTCATTCGAAAAAAAAAAGTTTGTGGTCACTTCCGGTTAAACTGGAAGTGGAGAATTTTCGGTAACGGAGTCAAAATATGCGTATTCGAGTAATATATCGACGTACCAAATTTGAATCCTGTATCTTTGAAACTATAGAAAAATTGGGGGGCGTACCTCACCTCGTGGTCACCCGGTATATTATTTTAATGAACACAATTTTTGACACTCTATTGTTATTGTTGTTATTTTCGTCAAATAGCTGCACCCTTATGAGCATAACCATCCGAAGTCTTCAAAGGACTTGTGAGAGCTAGGGAAGACGTAGCCCTTACCTTCTAACGTGTGATGTCATGCATCATAAAACTCATACATTGAATATGTAATTATTATTGATTGCCTCGTCGACCTACTTCATTACATCAATCATCAGGACCGTTCATTTCAATTAACCTCATACATTGGATATATAATCTCTGTTCATTGCCTTGACGACATACTACATTATATTAGCAATCTAGATGATCGAAATCAATGAAAGTCATACATTGAGTATGTAATGACTGTTCATTGTCTCATCGAATTGAATTTCATTGCAACAGTAAATAGTGCATAGGACGATAAATCTATTCATGCATTGACTTGCATTGATCAAGAGAGTTACATTGAGCCTAATGAATAAAAATTAAGCAATTACTTGAAGCGATTGCTTTTTGATAAAAGCAATTGCTTCACTAGCAAATGCTATAAGTAAAAGCAATTGCTATATCGTGACATAATAATAATAATAATAATAATAATAATATTCATCATAAGTAACAATTCAATAAACAGTCAAGTATACAATCTAGTTATGATGAAAAGGAGGAGTTCAGCTATGAAAGCTGCTTTTAAACCCAACCTCTAAAAGAAAAACGAAAATCAAAACGAAAACGGAAAAGAAAAAAAATAAGTGATTACAACACTAATTTTAACCAGAAAATGAAAATATTTGTATATTAAGAAAACAGTAAAATAGTTTACAATCAATGTTTAGCCAATACCGTGAGAAAAATCATTAGAGTACCCATTGTATCAATGCCTTGACAAAAACATCAGCTTCAATCTCTTCTTAAAGTTATTTAAAGTGAGTTCTTTCAGTTCCGAGGGAAGGGTATTATACAGTTTGGCGGCATTGTATGAGAAGGACCGTGTGAGAATCGCAGAGGAGTGTGTGGGAATAAGTAGAATATGCCTATTACGGGAATAATATTTATTACGTGAGAGTGAAACCAATCTTCTACGTAGATAGGGCGGATCTTAAGATTTTATGAACGAATGTGAGCATATGCATCTCCCTCCAAGATTTCAATTTCAACCAACCTGAATCCTGGAAAGATGAACTAATATGATCATACTTACGGATACCGTACGAAAATCTTATGCAACTGTTTTGAATTTTCTGGAGTTTTTTATTGTCCGATTCCAGCAGGGCAGGCCCGTAAATATGATCACAGTAGGCCAGTCTTGAAAGAATGAGAGATTCGCCCAGTCTCAACTTCATTGTTTTTGACAATAAGTCCCTACTTGGATACAACTGTCTTAAGATTCCAAAGGATAACCTACATAAATGGCTAGTATGTTTAATGAATCTCATATCAGTATCTAGCCACAGGCCCAAATTTTTATATTCATTTACGAAAGGTACAATGTTTTGACCAATTACGATAGAAAGAGAGTTACGTACGATATGCTTCTTATTGTTGGGACCAAAGAGCATGACTTGGGATTTCTTAGGATTCAGTTTCAAGTTATGCACACAAGACAAATCAAACAAAAGTTCAAGGTTTTCATTGATTTCGATTTCAGCATGTATCGATTCTTCAAACGAGAAGCACATATATATTTGTGTATCATCGGCGTAATGATGTATTTTACCTGATTTGATGTGTTCGTGAAAATCACTAATATACAATGCAAAAAGTAGTGGACCCAGTACGGAGCCTTGAGGTACACCCAAAGGTTTCGTAAGAGAAGTGGATTGGTTGGCTTCAAGGATAACACACTGAGATCTATTTAATGAATAACTATGCAACAGAGCAACAGCACTATCTGTAAAGCCAAAACACGTGAGTTTTTTGCACAGAACTGCTGGGTCGAGTGTGTCAAAAGCTTTGCTGAAATCCAAAAGTATGAGACAAGTGAAATTACCTGAGTCAAGAGATTTGAAAATATCATCAGTTATTAGACTCAAGGCCGACGCAGTGCTGTAATGTGGGCGAAAACCTGACTGTACATCAGTAATCAATTTTTCCTCATTTACAAAAGTCGTGATCTGCTCTTTGATCGAATGCTTTCGATAAAGTAGGTAGAATACTGATGGGCCTAATATCTGAAACTTCTTTCGGGTCATTACACTTTGGTGAAGGTATAACTCTAGCGTGTTTCCAAGGGGAGGGAAATTTGGAAGTTGTGATGGCAAAATTGAAGATGAAAGTGATATGAGGAAGCAACTGGGGCAAAACTAACTGTAGCATACGGATAGAAATATCATCAGAGCCTGAAGCATTACTTTTTAATTTTATTGAGGTACATGAACACAGTTTCGCATTCTACATTTCGGAAAGTGAAAATAGGTTCTAGTTTAGGAGTAGTATATAGTTCGTCCACGTCAAAGCGATCTGCAGTTTTATTAAGAGACGGTATATTAGTGAAATGAACATTCAGTAACTCTAGATTTTTCAGCCCTGGTGGTATTTCAGATGTGTTTTTGTCACGCAGTACGTCGAGAGACCTAAGAGTATTCCAAGTAGCCCTGGAGTTATTTTGAAGCAATACATAGTTAAAATATGCACACTTTTCTCGGCGGACGGCACCACAAACATAGTTGCGTAAGTTTTTGTAATAATTCCATGATTCAGGTGAATTTACTCTCTTATATCGTCGTAAAGCTTTTCGTTTCAGTTTGAGCATTTCTTTGATATTATAGGTGATCCAAGGTTTGGGTGGTTTGGTTGCTCTTACTCTACGGCAAGGGGCATGCTGATTAAAAATTCCTAGCAGATTGTCATTAAGGAAATATAACATATCATCGACTTCCTCTAAAAGGTAGATGTTATCCCAGGTAACTCTAGAGAGGTCATAATTGAAAGAGTAGATATCAAGGTTACTAAAATCCCTATAGGAAAGGTATTTTGTATATATGTGTTTGGGAAAGTTGATATTGCAGGTGATAGCAAAATGATCAGAGAATCCATCAATATCTACAACATCTGTTGAAGAAATATATCCTGAATTGTTGACGATCAGTAGGTCAATGAGGGTTTGACTAGCAACAGTAACTCTAGTGGGCGTGCCAATCAACTGCATCAAGCTCAAAGAATCCAGACATACTTGAAGTTGATTACTTTTATGATCACCTTTCAACATGTCGATGTTGAGATCACCAACAACAATAAACTTGTCACTCATAGGAAGAAAATGTATCACTGCGTCTTCGAGCTCATTAATGCAATCAGTTACAGATGCAGATGGATGGTGGTAGACCAGCAAAAACGAGTGATTCATGACTGAATTTTATTGAGACCCAGAGTTGCTCAAGAGCTATACTGATGGAGGAAAATAGAATAGAGCATTCCAAATGATTTTAGAGATAAATTGCAACTCCACCACCAAGGCCTCCCCTATCTTTATGTAAAAATCTGTAACCTCTTAAAGCCACCACATCAGTATCGCTTCTTTCGTTCAACCAAGTTTCTGCCAAGGCAACAATATCAATGTCATGATCGAGAATATAATCACGCAATATATCAAATCCGATAGAGAGGGACCTGACATTGAGGTACAACAAACTTATCTTCTTCTGCATTACATAAAAAAAGTGAATACTGATTACAAATTATATATCATACAAGAGAAAAAAAATGTATGTATTAAAAATAGGTGAAATGAGTACATATATATATAAAAAAGTTATGCAATAAAGTAATGATTACTCATAAACCAGAGCAATACATTCAAACAGTCTCTACTGCTTCGAAGACGAATTGTTTTTTCTAGTTATCCTCTCCGTTTTCAGCCCCTGGAGTGGTTTTGTTGTTTTTGTTTCTTGACTGAGGGTTTTACAGTTGAGTTCAGTACATTGGTCAAACCTGTTTCACTAGCTAATGAAGGTTCCGGCGAGAAGCTGTCAATGGTAAGTGGAGTGAATGGTGCCCTATGGAATTCTGTTTCTCTGCTAGAGGATGTCTTTGGGTACTCTAGGATGTCGCCCTGATTCTCTAATTCGTTCACAGTGTAACTCCTACCATTAATCAACAGTTTATGGCCTGTTATTTTAGCAGACATGAATAACATGAATAAAATTTTAAAGCAAATGCTGTTTGTCTCACATCTCAGAAGCAATTGCTTTACGGACAAGTCCAGACGTGTCGTATCCACTCTAGATGAATTGTGCCGAATGTGCGATAGGGTTGACTAACGACACGAGTATATTTATGTAGTATTTACGTTTTTGTGAAAAATGAGTTGTGATTTTGCAAATTTAAGTGAAAGTGATGAATTTGTTAGCGATGAAGAAATTACAGACAAACTGATATTTGTCCAGAAATTAAAGGAACATAAAATCGTTCTCAATAAATCACAAACTCCGCAAGTTAAAGTGGAAAAAGGGGCTGCTTTAACCATCTTAGCACAGCAATATAAAGATATTTTTAACGTCCCACTTACAACAAAACAGTTGTCAAAGAAAATTATTAATATGAAGACAGAAACAAAAAAGAAGTTTGACATGAAGAAGACAGGCAATAAACCAATAATCTATAAGCCTTGGGAGAAGTTATTATTAGAAATTCTGGATGTACAAAAGAATCCCGTCTTTAAAAAAATACCAGGTATAGTACAAAACAATTTCATTTGTGCGTAATTCTTGAAACTACGAAAACATTTGTATAGGCGCTGTGTCTGCTGGAGCTGATGAAGAAGTACTACTTGATAAGCCGCGTCCGTCAACATCGAGTGACCTTGCAGCTAACGAATGTAGTACTATTCCTAGAAAGAAAATTAAAATATCAAATCAATTACCCGAAACTATTGAAACAAAAATATTATCAACTGCTGAATTGTAATGATTGGTTTTGTTAGAGCAGTTGCAATTATGCCGTATGCAACAGGCAGAAATCCGTAGAAGACAACAAGAAACTGATGGCAGCAATGTTGCTACGGAAAAAGACAGGATGTACTGCAATTTATAGTCAGGGAACTCCACATTCCTAACAGTTTTATTATGTTTCTTCATAAATACTAATCTTGTGAGTTAAAAATGAAACTAGTATATTTAGATGTTAATTTGGGCCAGAGTTAAATGATACAAATAAAGTTGTTGGAGAAATTTGAAAATAAAGATATGTGTAATATTAATTTTGATTTGTTTTTGAGAATAAGATAGAAATTATTAACATCGTATGTAACAATTTTGGTCACGCAGTACGTCGAGAGACAACTGTTTTATTTTGGATATATAAAATAGATTTACAAAAAAAAGGTAATATTATTTGAGAAGAAATACTCACAAATTTACAAATTTATTGTGCTTCTTATGTACTTATTGTAAAAATGTGTTTCCTAAAATAAACGATTTATTTATTATTTATTTATATTAGAAACAACTTTTTCCAAAAAGCTTGCTTTACCCTGGAAAACATTACAGAATCAATATCTCCTATAGGGTGATTTAAAAAATAAGAAACACGTGTTGTTAGTGGTACGCAGAGAGTACCACCAACAGAAAAAATATGCAAAAAATATATTTAAAATAAAAGTTGTTACGAATCCAATTGTTGCTAAAATATTCACACACGCTGTAGAGATAATTGAAATTAGATACTCACATGATTATTGAAAAGCATTTGAGCTATCAATTCTCTTTTCTGCTGTCCTAATTGTCGAATCATATTTGGTCTCAGGTTGTCGTTTGTTGCTGCGTTAATTTCAAAATGATCTTCTTGATGGGAATATTCAAAATCTTCATCATTCAAATGTTTGGCGATATTATGTAGCACGAAGCAAGCAATTATTATCGATGGTATTTTTTCTAATTTATTCCTAATTTTATACTGAAGGACAGGAAACCTTGCTTTTAACTGCCCAAAACATCGTTCAATTATTACACGTTCTCGGCAGAAAACGTTATTATAATTTTGCTGCTCTTGGGTTACAGGATTTCTCCAGGGAGCCATAATCCAAGGCGAAATAGAATAGCCATCGTCTTCTAATAATACACATTCTTCTGTGTAGTTTTTGAGAATGTTGTATATGTTAGAATTTTTGAAAATTCTGCTATCGTGCACAGAGCCTGGCCATTGGCAATCTACCCTTGAAAATATTTCTTTTGCATTACAAGTTGCCTGTACGTTAATGCTAGGGTATCCTTTTCGATTTATATATTCATCACCAAATGCTTGAAACTTCGGAATCCTAACATGTGTACAGTCTATTACACCGATGGCGTTTGGAAAACGGTATCTCTCTGACCGTAACTGTTTAGCTTCCACAACAGCTTGACCACTTCTAGTAAATTTAATAAAAATATTGGCCTTCTCCAAAACTGCGTCCATTACGGAAGTAAATGTTTTACAGACAGTAGTTTGGTGAATACCGAGTTCTTCAGCTACAGAATTTTGATAGCCCGGATCCGACAATTGCCGCAGAAATATTTTCATTTTGTTTGTACGTAATAGTGCAGCCCCTCGTCTTTCATCAGTATCAGTCAAAAAATAATTCTTTAATCACTCAACATTTTCGCGGTCAAATCGACATAACTTCCTGAAATCATCATCTTTGCAGTTTTTACGCACACTGTATAATTTTCTTTTACGCACATTCATAAATTCAGCCATAATTAAACGACAAAGACAGATCACATCTTACGTGCATATGCCTCACAGAACCACAGTAGACTGTTACCAAGCAAATGATGGAAGGGTCGACCTAGCTTGAAAATTTTAAAGTAATTGCTATCCTAGAAAAAGTAATTGCCTTATTCATCACATGTTAAGCAAAAGGTAGCAATTGCTTCTGTTTTTTAAGAAAAAGCTTTGACTAGAAACTTTTAAGTAATTACTGACAGCAAAAGCAATTACTTCAGTATTTATTCATTGGATCTCAATCAATTACTTCTGTTTTATAAGAAAAAGCAATTGCTACATTTTTATTCATCAGGCCTATTGTATCAGTAAAGTCAGTCGGTGGTGCCATTTTGATGTACAATTTCATCACATCATGATTATTTTTATTTTATTCATGCTGTCATGCTGATATTTGGTTTAGTGTCACTTCGTTCTTTATCTCCTCTATTCCGATCCGACCTGACAGTTGAAAGATGGCAATTGCGTGGTTTGTGACTTTGTATTGCTTGTTCTTGTCTTGTGGTTCGAAGTTCAAGATATTATTTATTATTATCACTTACTTTTTTTCAGTATGAAGAAGAAAAAATATTTTGTTTCGTAAGTTGTAGTTGTGCATTGTGGGCAAAATGTCTGATGCTGATGTAAGTACTTGAATTATTTCAATAATTTGAATACCTTTGAATGTGCCATTCTGTTTTTGTTTTACCGGACGAAAATTATGGAAATGTTTGGAAGTTCTTTTCTTGCAATTCAGTATCGAATTTTTCTTGTTACAGTTGCAGTGGGGAAAATATTTCTTGGAATGAATGATAAGACCTTAGAAACGCATATTACTTTGTGGTTTCGGAAGGCACCACTTAGTTATTGAGAATCAAAGGAAAACTGATATTTGGTAGATATGTTAAAAAACATGATCCCAGTTTCAATACCTAATCGATTGATTTGTTTTTATAAAATTTTATTTTCTCATAATTCACTGAGAAAAAACTTTAATAACCGTTATTAGAAATCAAGTTATCATTATAAAAAACTGCAATTAAATAGGGGGACAGCATAGCTGTCTTATAACTACAATTCAAGTATCTGAGTAACGAATTGCCATTATTAGATGAATCGTATTGATTCAATCAAAGGCTTCAATTATCGTCATTGAGCTCTTTAATAACTGAGATTGGTATTAAATGATCATATACTCTTTGATGGCCTTGTAGTTATTTTTTTATATGGTACCTCTCTTCTTTGAAATCCTCCTTCAACAAGTACAATTATCTAAAATTCTACTGTTTTACAACTTCGACAGTCTGTATCTCTGAAACATAAAGTATTCACAATTATTGAGAAAGTTGACAAGTGCAACAAATCAAAAGATTTCAGGAAATTCCATCAAAACCATTCTGTCCATAAGCCGGCTGCCTGGTCCTTTAGTTCAGTGGTCATGATGGTAGAGCGCTAGTCTATCAATCAGAGGGACGTGGTCACTGGTCTCGTGCTAGGAATCGCACGTTAATAGGTGAGAACTCGTTAATCCTTAGCTCGCACAAGTTTCGACTTCTGAGGGCTGTCGTTCGTAGGGGGGTGACAGCTGGTTAACGGAAAAAACAATTTTGAAACAACAATTTTGAAACATCACATCACATCATTTCTTCGTCCATTTCACGTTCAGAAGTAACTGCTTTGACTTCAAACATAGGAATATAGTTTCCCAGGCCCCATTCTATCAGTTGCAGCTGATATTCTATCGTATTCAAATAAAAACAAGCACTTTTCACTATTTTACTATTTTTAGTACTTTTATTATAATGATCAATAACACTAGAGATACAACCCATACGACTTACTAACGCCGACTGACGCCAATGGGCCAATGTCGCCAAGCCAATTCCGCCAAGCCGAGCTAAATGATCTATGTGTGCGTACGCGACACTTCGTGCAAGTTCGGCGCTATTTTTCATTCGCAAGCAGTATGAGCGAAATTCGAAAACAAATAACTGATATATGATTAAACATCATTCGTTCGCTGTAATTATCGTAGGATATGCTAAGACTATCATAACAAAACATACAATCGGGGTAATGTGTATACCTTCCATAAAACGTACTTAGTTGTGGAGATACGGCGGTCGCTCTGATATAATGAGTAGCGTGTATGAATGTTATAGGAAATCAAATGACAGTTATTCATTCAGACTTAACAAAATAATTTAATGACCTCTTTTTCCTCAGTGCTGCATCAATTTTTAAGAAAAGTGGTGTTCAGGTTTGCATGAGGAAGTTTCTTTATTTTGTTGATAATAATAAAGGAATGTTCAGTACTATCATTATTTAGAGAAATATGTGGTGTCTATGGTAACTTGTGTTTATCACACTGGTGTTCCTTTGAATTTCTTTAAATGGTAACATCTAAAAATTTTAAAGAAACTGCCAACTTCTTCCAATAGTTTTGCTTGGTACAGTTTCGTTTGAGATGTTGCAAGTGAAACTCCTTTGTAGAAGAACATCTATGGTTGATATGTATATGAAATGTTTCTTAAGGCTTCTGAAAAACGTTTCTTGAACACAAATAGTTTGTAACCGAAAAAATTCTCCTTGGCCAAAAAGAAATGTTTAATGTGAAATGTTTCAAGTGAAACCCATTTGAGGTAGGGCATCTATGGTTTATATGTTGTTTCTGGGAAGTTCCTAAACGTTTGAGAGAAACGTTACTGCAAAATAACTGACTGTTTCATGAACATTCCAGAAAAAGAAAAATGTTTCATAGGTCGTGGGAGCCGAGGAAGAGTAGGGAAGAAATAACTTGGAGAAACTTTATACGATCAACTTGTATCCTTAAACTATCGATTGCGACCAACGAGTATATGGATCAATAATGTATATTTGTATACAAACATCCTACCAATAGAAATTCAATCAAATTTGAGGATTCCGTCAATACAGCTACAACAAACTTTGAACCGGCATCCTAAAGTAGCCTATACAGGGTTATTCACGTTATTCGACACGAAGTATTATGGCTAAAGCATTTGATTTTGGAATTTATTTTTCTCTAAGGATCTCAGGGATTTATCAGTGATACATTTTAAAAATATTTTCATGTTGTATAGGGTGTGCCAAAAATATGAAACCTATCGAAGTTGTTATTTTTCAAATGGAATAGTTCATTATTTCTTTTTCGAATTTTATTATCAAAATGAAGGCAAGTTTCATTGAGTTTTCATTCATCTAAACCTTATGGTATTTTGTGAGAAATTTTACCGCTTGATTTTTGGAACATGGTTGCCAGTTCATCCAACAGTCAGGAAAGCTGAGATTCTGCTCAATTATCTGCTAATATAAAAGCTCTACATTAATTAATATCAAGTACAGACGGTCTGAGCATAAACAGTATATTCAATACAAAAATATAGATTTGAAATCAAGTTAGCGAATCGTAAGTAATTTTTTCTTGTTACGTATTTTGAAAAACCGGCAATTGTTCTGGTGTTTCACCTATTCATTCATAAAAAGTGACAGTTGAGGTTGGTAGGAACCGTTTTTAAAATGTAATTTGGAAATAATTTTGAGAAAATTGATAAGAAACTTAATTTGAATCTTGTGAGAATTGTATCCAATATTTCATATTTGTATTGAAGTAAATTTTTGGGGTTACGTTGTTCAACAGGGGCGTAGGTTGTAAAAAGTATAATATATGGTTTACATAATTTATAAAATTTTTTGCGGTGGAGTTTGATTTGTTTATCAATTATGATAGATAATGAGATAACGAATTCATTAGTCGCAGAAGGCATTTCATTTACCACTACTATGTGCGACATTTCTCGGAATCAGTAAGTATGAAAGTGGACGTATATATAGGTATCATTCAATATAATAATAATTCGTTCGATATTTTAAGTAATATTTGTTTCATGATTGAAAAAAGGATCAGAAATATTTTCTAGTAAGTATTGGTTGAATTGTTTGATTTTGTAGAGAAAATTAGCACCAGATATTCATTGTCAAAAATATTAAAAAAGTATCCGCACTTTCTTGTATCATTGACCGGATGACACAGTAGACATGTAGCAGCCTGGAGTTTTTTTTATTAGAAAAGATGAAAATTAAAGCTGCAGAAGTTACTTAATTAATGATAGCGCTTCATTTGAACCTAGAGACAATTGTTTCCATCTACTTGTGGGATCGGTAGTAACCCAATTTTTTTCGATGAGACCTTGTATATTCATCTAGCCTAGGTTTCTTATTTGTCTGGAAAATTCTCTATTCAACCGTGTATCACAAAGTGGCATTCGTTTCTCAATTCGCAGTTGAATTGCATTTTATTGAAAAACATCAAGTTGGCACCCGAATACGATAATAGATATTTCTATGATTGGTATAGGCTTTGAAATCCAAAGAGCATTAGTAAACCGAAATAATTATTGGGCGGATGGAGTCTTTCCAGAAATCTTCCGACATACAATTGTTCAGCCTGTCGACAATTTCTCTTGCACTCTCCGAATATCAACAACATATCGACCATTTCGTTTTTTGAATACAAATTATTATTAGTCTCTGATTACACGATGCAATTTCAATGAAACGTAATACCACGAGTGCTTAACATGTTATCGATTATGTTATGACTTATGCTAAAATAGCGTGTTTTGATTAGTTGCAATTTTTGTGTTGATAATAACAGAAAACAAATTTTTTTAGATTTTGTTCGGTTCGATTTCGGCTCTTGATTGGCTACCTGATATATATATATATATATATATATATATATATATATATATATATATATATATATATATATATATATATATATATATATATATACAGTGTGACCCATTTAAGATGGAAGCACCCTTATAAAACTTACATTTTTCAACCGATTGGAATGATTTTTTATTTTGTTAGGTAGATATTCAAAAAGTCTATTAGGACACCAAATATCATGAATAAATCTCAATTTCCAGGGCCAACTAATCTTATTTTTCAAGGTAAAGAATCTAAAAAAATTACTAGCGATTTTTTTAGAAAAAATCTGACTACACCACTGGATTCGCGACATTTTCAAATGATTTACATGTAAATTACGTTGGAATGCGTCAATCAATAAAAAAGTTATAAAGGAATGAAATTTGAAAAATATGCCGTTTAATCAATCCACCAATTCGAATTCATGAATTTTATGAAAATTCTGAATACACCACTGGATTCAGGATGTCTTGAAATATCACTGGTCACAGTTTCATCGAAATCTGTTCAGTAATAAAAAAGTTATAAGGGAATGAAATTTGAAAAATATGTTGTAAAATGAAATTGTAACAACGTTCGTACTACACCACTGTTGATTATTGAAAAAATTATTGGGGTGATTATTGCAATGTCGTACAATTATAACATCTGAAAATCATGATGGTAAAAATAGTCTATAGGTATTTCTCGAAGTGGAGTGGATACATAAACAAGTACAATCAGGAGAGAACTCCTGGTTAATCTTCATGAAAACAATTTCAACAATATAAGACAAGTCTAATGTACTCCCAATAGAAATTATAACGAAAAAAATATGCAATGGATAATAATTATTATCATTCCAGTAGGTAACATCAGCTGTGATTTTTTCCTTTTGTTGAATATCAAAAAATGAGAGTTGCAATTTTAACTGCCTGTTATTCAGAATGCATTAATGAAATAAACAAGTTAGCTGTGACTTACAGTTTCTCATCTATTTATTTGCGCATGAATTGTCATTTTGTTACGCACCATTAGTGAACTGAATAATTTGTGTTCCAAAATAAAAACAGATAATGGCTCAATTGTCAATTCAAGAAAAAATCGAAATTATACGTCTTTCCGGTGATGATTACCGGAGTGAAAGAGAAGTAACTAGAATATTCAATGAAAGACACCCAAATCGTCCAGCCATAAATAACAGCACGGTACATAAAATAAACCAAGTTTTCAATCGGACTGGAGCAGTAACCACATATATTTTAAAGAACAATATACGAAGAAGGAACGAAAATAACCAGACTATATTAGATTACTTCAGAAATAATCCAAATAGTAGTTTGAGGGTTGCCAGCTTAGATTTAAACTTACCTAGGGAGAATATTAGGCGATGTCTGAAGAAAAATAAATTGAGGCCATTTAAACCAAAGTTTTTACATACTCTGGAACTAGGTGATCAAGAAAAACGATTGGAATTCTGCTTATGGGCCCAGGGCGAGTATCTTAATGACAGGCAATTTTTAAAAAAAAATTATTTAGTGTTGAAGCTAGTTTCACAACAAATGGAGTGGTTTCATCACAAAATATTCGCTATTGGGCCACTGAAAATCCTAACTGGGTGATAAACTGTAAAAGGCAGTATTCAGAAAAAGTTAACGTTTTGTGTGGAATACTGAATGAAAGGATAATTGGACCATTCTTTTTCGACGGCAACATGAATGGCGCAATTTTCCTACAATTTTTAAGGAATGAATTTTCGGACGCAATAGATGAACTTCCCCTTGCAGAAACAAGAAATTTATATTTTCAGTTAGATGGTTGTTCCATACATAATGCGGGAATTGTGAAGAATTGGCTGAATCAAAATTACCCTAATCGTTGGATAGGAAGGGGGAGTACATTAATTGGATGGCCACCAAGATCGCCTGACCTTACTTCACTCGATTTTTTCCTTTGGGGTTATGTTACACAAAAGGTTTACAAATCACGACCAAGGAATCGAGTGGAACTGTGCACCAGAATTCAGCAAGCTTGCGATGCAATTACTCCACAACAATTGAGGAATACTTTAAAAAATATTCGTAAGCGATATGATAAATGCATTGAATTGGATGGAAGTTTGGTGGAGGCCACCAGAATATGAATTGCACTCATTTATTTTTCAATTCGGTATCTTCTTGGTTTCTATTTTTACATTGATTGTGAATAAAAGATTGTTTTCCGCTAGTTTGTAGCAATTAGAAAAATGTACTTACAGTTATTTTTTTGTAGATTCATTTGAAATTATTGACACTAAAGTTTGTTGTGATAAACTGATTGATTGATATGGTTCGACATACATATGAAAGGAAATTGATTCTCCCATAAACGTTTCATGAATTTTATTTGAATAATATTTTGTTGAATATTGCCCCTAATCCAGTGGTGTAGTAAGAACGTTGCTAAAATTCCATTGAACAACATATTTTTCAAATTTTATTCCTTTATAACTTTTTTATTACCGAACAGATTTCGATGAAACTGTGATCAGTAATATTTCAAGACATCCTGAATCCAGTGGAGTATACAGAATTTTCATAAAATTCCTGAACATGAATTGGTGGGTTGATTAAACGGCATATTTTTCAAATTTCATTCCTTTATAACTTTTTTTATTGATTGACGCATTCCAACGTAATTTACATGTAAATCATTTGAAAATGTCGCGAATCCAGTGGTGTAGTCAGATTTTTTCTAAAAAAATCGCTAGTAATTTTTTTAGAT
The DNA here is from genome assembly GCA_958502065.1 of Chrysolina americana. NCBI lineage: Eukaryota > Metazoa > Arthropoda > Insecta > Coleoptera > Chrysomelidae > Chrysolina > Chrysolina americana. The sequence goes on along the minus strand of OY293414.1, from coordinate 37,257,810 downwards.
TTTTGACCTTGAAAAATAAGATTAGTTGGCCCTGGAAATTGAGATTTATTCATGATATTTGGTGTCCTGATAGACTTTTTGAATATCTACCTAACAAAAAAAAAATCATTCCAATCGATTGAAAAATGGAAGTTTTATAAGTTTCCATCTTAAATGGGTCACACTGTATATATATATATATATATATATATATATATATATATATATATATATATATGAAAACTAAAAGTTCGGGTTGAACCGCGTCTAGAATTTGTTGAAATTCGACGTTTCGGCTCCGATTTTGGAGCCATTTTCAAGAACTGAAATAGAAAGAAAATTAATGAAAGGTTAAAACGTAATTCTACGCTGAGGTCTCAATCTGCCTACTCCTCAGGTATAACTACGTTAGGTTTTTGTGACTTGACGTCGGGGTCTCAATCTGCCTACTCCCCATGTCTCGTCACTGGTTCTCTCTAAGGTCTCAATCTGCCTACTCCTTCGAGAGAACTCACAAAAACCTAACGTAATTATACCTGAGGAGTAGGCAGATTGAGACCTCAGCGTAGAATTACGTTTTAACCTTTCATTAATTTTCTTTCTATTTCAGTTCTTGAAAATGGCTCCAAAATCGGAGCCGAAACGTCGAATTTCAACAAATTCTAGACGCGGTTCAACCCGAACTTTTAGTTTTCAAATATCTGACCGCGGAAACCTATCTGAACACATATATATATATATATATATATATATATAGATCTACAGCTGTCAGTCAGTTGGAAAGTTCCGGAATCGAAGACCAACAAATAATTAAAATCACTGGCCATAGTGTTCAAATGGTTTAGATTTTATTCATGAAATAATCTTAACAAATACAACTCGTGTTATCGGCGTTTATCGTAAATTCCTTCTCGTTTTTGAAAAAAAACTATGTTGCTTTAGCCAACTACACTCGCGCAAGCGCTGGTGTGGTTGCCAAGCAACATAATTTGTTTCTCAAAATCGAAGGAATTTCAATTAAAATAATCATCGATACACTTGTTGTATTACCTACCATAATATTTTATTTTCTACGAATACTCTTTGTTTTGCAAAAATATGAAAACAAACCGATTGATAACATCAGGAGTCCTTTATGACGAAAAATATCTGTAACCAAATTCATTACAAAACAACGTAACATTCATTGATTCATCTCAATATCTTATGAAGAACCCGAATTCATCATTCAGTTTGACGTCCTTTTCGTTCTATATACATAATTTATTTATTTATTTATTAGTCATTTCATTCTCAAACTGTATGGCATTTTCAATGATTATGGGATTTATGTTAGCACAACACTTCCGAATGGTAGGTACTCTTTAAATATTCTCTGTTTTTAAATGGTATATCTGCTTATACACTATTTGTTTCAGATAACCCTTTAAAAAAAAGTCCATTGGAGATATGTCCGGTGACCTTGGTGGCCAATGATCTTCCCAGTTTTGTCCTAACACTTTGCCCCTAAACTGCTGACTGAGACATTGTTTCACTTCTACCGTTTGGTGGATCGGTGCTCCGTCCAGCTGATACTGCGAATTTCGTCTTACACTAGGGGCAGATTATCCAAAACTTCAGATAACTGATTAATAATGAAATTCTCTAAAAAAATTTGGTCCAATTATTCGGTTATGTAGTAAACCACACTACACATTTGTTTTGACTGAATATTGGTTACGGCATTCTCTTTTGGAATTTGAATTATTGTTGGACCACTAGCGACAATTTTGGGAACTAACGGTCCCGTTCGACGTGAAAGTTGCCTCGTCTGTTCATAAAATCCTGTGGGGAATTGTGATATCATTTTCTCTCTCACCTTGGAATCTAAATGAAAATCGTAATGGAATATCAACATCTCTTTCTTTAAGAGTGTGTAAGAACTTTGGCTTATAGGGAGGGAAATTATTTTTGTGTATGATTCTTCGCAGTTTCTCTGTCAACCTCTGTTAAAAATGTAAGCAATGGCACATTCTCACCACATAATAATAGAACAATTTCTACTCTTTTGAGTGGACACTATTGTACATAAAACTATATGAATTATAAATGTACGAAAATCTGTACACAAAATAACTGGATTTAGTAAATGCAATAATTTGACATTAACCAAAACTGAAAATCTCTTTCAAAAGCCTGCTAAGGGAAAATTTTATTTTGAATCAATTGGACTATTTTCTTCGCAAGATGTTGCATAAGTCTTATATTGCATATAAAATCACGAAATTTTATATCATGTTTGGTACAAATTGCTAGAACGAAAGTCTTTCGAATAGTTATGAAACTGTAGGTCATTGTTTAGTTTACAGAAAAGTATGATATTTCGGGTTTTTTTGTAACTGAATTATTGGTCAGAAAAATAATCAAAATGTATGAAAATCTTGCAAAACAAGAAATACAAGTGTAATAAGAATAAAGATAAATTCTATTATTGAATTACTGACATATTAACGTCCATACATTGAAAATTCGTATTAGTTTCACAATGAAATGAAAAAACTAGATGAACTCGAAGTATTCGACCCATTACCGCATTCAATATTATTCAACTGTGATATTTCAATTGATTGAAAAAATATTTCTTGAAGATGAAATAGATGTATTGTGTCCCAAACCCAAATGATTACGTACCCAACACACCAATTAAGTAACGTTTAGGATGCTTTGATTCTCAATTTTTGTCTAGTCACCCCTCGATTGAGTTATTTCTTTCTATCATCGTTTTATATAATAACAAGTAACATGGGATGATGTTCTCCAATAGTTCTCACTCAGGGTGTTCTATTCACAAATTTCCACAAACAGGAGATGGCCTTTATAATTAGTATTCATTTGTTAACAGCCCAATTACACGCCAATATCTTCAACTTGTGTGGTAATTCTCTCATGGAATGCCAGATCTGCGAGTCATTAAAACTTTACAACAACCTAACAATAGGATGTCAATGCATAAACTTATTCGTGACAAATGAAGTGTTTTATACTAATTTCAATAACAAATCATTCCTGATATAATGTTCGAAAAAAAAAGGAAAAGGTTTTAATTTCGAAGTAATTATGACTTTCTTAGATTACTTCAACTCGTCTCATAACATATGTTCTTGCTAATCTATGTCTTGTAATGCATGTATGCTATGGAAAAAATAGTACTTTGTTGCAGAAAAGTATCGATGCATAAAACCTCTAATTCAAGTAGTAGAATGATTTACATTCACGTCGCGATAATGTGAGTGGTGAAAATGTCTTCACTACTATCCACTAAGAGGTCACAATGATGTAGTTTCATTAGAACTGATTGCCCTTGTGTTTGAAAATAATTGTTTTTTTTTCTAATTCTAATTCTCCATTACTGTGCTAGAAAAACGGACCATAGCCCTGTTCTACTCATTGATTCACATTAAAATTTTTGAGTAGTCATCTCCATACCAAAGTTCTCATTCCCAACAGGTTCTATCGATGGTACTAGGTCAAAAACAACTCTGTCGAAGACGTTGCCAAAAAAGGAATTCCTGTGTTAATTACAAGTCCGCATAGAAAACATCTGAAACTTTTATTTTCACAGCTTTCATGTCTGCTGTTAATGATTGTCTTCGAAGCCAAATTTGAGAAAAAAAATACATTCTGTGACTGGCGCCTTAGGTTTAATAATGGATAAAAATACTGGTTCAGATTCATAGTCTTTCAATACTCCAGACAAAAATTGAATACCGCAATTCCTCGAACAATCAGAATGACTTTTGAGTAAATCTGCATTTACAGGAGTTTTGAAAATTTCAAAACTATGCAATTCATTCTTGTATAATCTTTACTTTTTTGTCTTTTTTCTTGGATCATACTTTTTATTTTGAAATTAATCCTTTTTCCTCAGACAGTAAATAATTTCCACATCCCAATGTATTATAAATGCATGGATAGTATGTTTATATTGTTCTGTTGGATAATTTTTGCATTGAAAATAGACTCGAATAGTTGAGATTTTATTCATTTGACAATATTTTCTGTCACGCATATAACAACTACGTTTCCTTGGTAACTAAGGTATATGGTATATACAGGATCTCAACATGTCGCCCACCTTGAAGTGTACTACTAAATAGTACTTTCAACTTGAAGATATTCAAATAGTAAACTTTATAAACAAACAGTAAATCATCGAACATTAATAACGAAAGCGAACTATGTCTCTATCGGTGAAATACAAATTCTTAAGACTGCTCGTTTCAGTTCCTTTCCACTGGACTTTCGTATGCTGGTAACACGAATCACATCATCTTCTTCTGGATGCAGTTGAGTAACTCTGCCAAGATTCCATTTGAAGGGAGGTAGATTATCATCTTTAACACTAGCACTACCAGAAGCTTCAACAACCGAAATCTAACCGCTTCGCTACCGACGACTACATTATCATCATGTTTTAAAATGGAGGTTGGGGTAAAGGGGAGGTTTGAGAACTTTATATTTTTTAATTAAAATATCATTCAACACAAACTGAAATACAACACGTAAAAATATTGTCTCCGCTCTCCGCCTATAATAATAAATAGTCTATTTTGAGTAAGATATTACTTCAACGCCCCCTAGCACCGTAACTATTTTCCAGGTTTGTCACCCAATTGTTTCCTCTTCGGAACCTGAACTGCATCATATGAAATATAGAAAAATCGAGGTAAGGGGGGGTAATCATAACAAAGTGCTACTTCGCCAATTGAAACATAAACATCCAACGATGCACTGAAATGCTATATAATAGGTTATGGGGGGGAGCAAACTATTATGCAACATTAGCTACACAAAAGCAAGTAATAAGCATTTCAAAATAGTCTATTCTAGGCAAGGGGTTATTTTGACTCCCCTAGCAGCAAAACTGTTCATTTTTTGGGACTGGTGCAATTATATTATAAAAAAATTAAAAAAATCCACAGAGACCCAAATTCCATAAGGATTTTGGGGGGTCTCTTCCAGTTCCACTCGCGTGCTTTCCGAATGTATGAGAACCAGACTAAAATAATCTTCCTGTTTGTTGACTCCGTTCGTTTGTTGTTCCACCTGCAGTCAAGTGTTGCACATCCTTACACTTGCTTTCACCGTACTGATGAGATCCCTAAGATAGAAACACGTGCCTGCGGTTGCTTTTCACCAGAGGGCTTAGTCCAATAAAATGTCCTACTTATTATTCACAATTTCCCTCTAGATCACATCCCTGTTTACTTATATTCCTGGACTCGGATGTCACGCAGGTAGCTATAGCTGCCTCCGTGGCGACGTCGTTTCTTGCCTCGTAAACACGAGGTGTTTCGACTGAATCCACAAATGTGCGGTTGGCTTCCTGTTTGTTGACTCCGTTCGTTTGTTGTTTCACCTGCAATCAAGTGTTGCACATCCTTACACTTGCTTTCACCGTACTGATGAGATCCCTAAGATAGAAACACGTGCCTGCGGTTGCTTTTCACCAGAGGGCTTAGTCCAATAAAATGTCCTACTTATTATTCACAATTTCCCTCGAGATCACATCCCTGTTTACTTATATTCCTGGACTCGGATGTCACGCAGGTAGCTATAGCTGCCTCCGTGGCGACGTCGTTTCTTGCCTCGTAAACACGAGGTGTTTCGACTGAAGCCACAAATGTGCGGTTGGCTTCCTGTTTATTGACTCCGTATATATATATACATATATATATATATATATATATATATATATATATATATATATATATATATATATATATATATATATATATATATATATATATATATATATATATATATATATATATATATATATATATATATATATATATATATATATATATATATATATATATATATATATATGGGTGTCCCATATAAAACTCCGCGGGCAAATATCTGGGAAATGAAAGATGACATCCATATTTTGTGAAAGCAGATGATATTGATGTCAAAGGATCCTCTTATTTAGGTAGATATCCATCACTGGGAGTCATCCGTAAGGGCGTCGCGACACCACTCCAATTTTTTCAAATGGCATCAAAGACTTTTTAATGCTTTTTTGAATTCTGCCTAAATTTCTGAATTCAGGCATAAAGCACACTCATGGTTTCCCTTGAATACTGATGAAATACAGCAACTTTATTGCATATTATAAAGAGGGCCATGAATGAGTCAAAAAACACTAACACGAGTCTGATAAAATTGATCTATCAGTGATAATTGCATTGCCTGTTCAGTTTCATCTAGTTGTGTGTTTCTGTAAAATTGCAGACAATACAAACTAAAATAAATGTTTAAAATTACCAAAATATATTTCAATTTGATGATGATAATAACCGAAAAATAAAAGTGATAGCATGAATTATTTTAGTAAGTGTTCGAACTGCCCCCCTTCACGTAGAATAAACGTATTGTATCTTTTTATTATTCTGTTTCAACCGGAAGGCTTTGGGAATGACTCTGTGGTCTCTGCATGATTTGAGGAACGTGAGGTCGCACAGGAGTTTGGATCTTCGGATAAGGAGTGATGAATAGTTTTTCGTGAGATGGAGAATATCCTCCCCGTAGAGGCGTGAAATGTGTTCAGATAGGTTTCCGCGGTCAGATATTTGAAAACTAAAAGTTCGGGTTGAACCGCGTCTAGAATTTGTTGAAATTCGACGTCTCATTGCACGCATAAACTCATTTCCCACCAACCCAGTTTTAGCGCCAACCAAGTTCCCGCACACAGCTCATCTAGCGCCAATTCAGTTCCCGCCCATAGTTCACCTCGCGCCAATACATTGCACACGGCCATTACAGCCACGTCCACTATAGATACAGTTCCTCAACCCACAATTCCTCAGTTCTTTCGAAGGAGTAGGCAGATTGAGACCTTAGAGAGAACCAGTGACGAGACATGGGGAGTAGGCAGATTGAGACCCCGACGTCAAGTCACAAAAACCTAACGTAATTATACCTGAGGAGTAGGCAGATTGAGACCCCAGCGTAGAATTACGTTTTAACCTTTCATTAATTTTCAACAAATTCTAGACGCGGTTCAACCCGAACTTTTAGTTTTCATATATATATATATTTAAATCTTCAATATTTCGTCAACCTTCATTGACTTCTTCAGGAAGAGCTACAATTGAAAAGGAATATAAGTTGTTGAAGGACTACATAAAAATAACATGATAACTTACAAAATTCACAGAGTTAGTTCTAACCTATGGAACATTTTTACACACAACGGTTACCCAAAACACATCTTAAAAAAACTAATCTATGACTCCAACTTTTATGACGGACAAACTGATGACGTTACAATACAATATAAGTACAAATCAATCCCATTCATCGACAAAGTATCCAACCGCATAATAAAAATTTTCAAAGACTTTCCACAAATCAAAATAGCCAAGCGTAATAATACAAAACTATCCAACTTGTTCTCCAAAATCAAAGACAAAACACCAACTCCACTCCTTAGCAATGTAATTTATGAACTACCATGCCAAGGTTGTGAAGGTAGTTATGTCGGACAGACCTCACAGTGGTTAAAACAACGGCTAGCTTTGCACAAGAGTGATGCCCAATTGGGAAAAAACTCCTGTGCAGCAGTCGACCACACCCAGAAAACAGGCCACCGGTTTGATTATTCAAATCCAAAAATTCTAGACAAAGTCAGCAATCAAAAAAACAGGTTATTCCTTGAGATGGTCCATATCAACAAAAATCCTAACACAGTTAACTACAAAACCGATACAGGACAACTTAGTAGTATATATTGTAATATTTTAAATTCCATTCAACGTTGTGTGTAGTTTGACAGTTGGTACCAATGGAATACCTATACTAATTAACACCATTGTATTTAAACGAATCCTTATTCAAACCATAGTAACACTCCAGTCAGGTAAATTAAGCGATTAGTCTGCAACGGAGAATAACAATTGTCCTCCCACATGTTCCATAGGTTAGAACTAACTCTGTGAATTTTGTAAGTTATCATGTTATTTTTATGTAGTCCTTCAACAACTTATATTCCTTTTTAATTGTAGCTCTTCCTGAAGAAGTCAATGAAGGTTGACGAAATATTGAAGATTTAAATTGAATGAGTTTCATTGTTCAACAGACCGCTACCCGAGAATTCCTACTTAGTTATATACAGTGCGGTCCAAAGGTATGGAATAAATTCATTTTTAGCGTTATTATGTATTTTATGAAAAAATCCCGAAACAGGTCAATTTTTATTGGCAATTTGACAATTTACAGTATGAAAATATTACCCCCTTCTTGCACCCCCTCTGAATTATGAGCACCCCCTCAAAAATTTTAAATGAGAAGGGGGGTCGTGTGGCATCTTGTTCGAAAGGGATTTTCATTATCTGTTCAGCAATACTAAGTGTTTCATATTTGGTGCAACCATAACGAAGAAATTTTTTTATTAAAATTTAAAAATATTGACACTGTAAATGATGTATCCGTTGAAACAACCTGAAACAGGTCGATTTCTATTCTCAATTTGACAATTTATAGTATGAAAATATCACCCCCTTCTTGCACCCCTTCTGAATTATGAGCACCCCCTCAAAAAATTTGAATGAGAAAGGGGGTTGTGTTGCACCTTTTTCAAAAGGGATTTTCATTCTCTGTTCAGCAATACTGAGAAAATTTATTCTGAATATGTCAAATGTTGATAGACTGAAGGAAATAATGTAACATAATGTTTAGGAAGTATATTTCAATTTGTTTTACAGTTAAATTAAATGTTCAGAATGACCACCATTCACTTCTTGACAATAAGCAAGGCGATCTTGGAATTCTCGTAGAACATTTTGTAGGACCTCAGGGGTTATGTTGTTAATTTCTTCCGATATCCTAGTTTTTAAATCTGCAATATTGTCTGGTCTATTGAAATATACTTTTGATTTTAAATAACCCCATAAAAAGTAATCGAGAGGAGTCAAATCGGGGGATCTAGGCGGCCATTCAATCGGTCCACGTCTGCCAATCCACCTATTGGGAAAAACTTCTGTCAAATAATCTCGAACAATACGTGTGTAATGCGGTGGAGCTTCGTCTTGTTGATACCAAATTGATCTATCTATTCCATTTGGATCATTAACATCGGGAAAAAGTCGTTTTAATGTAGGCACTAAAAAGTTCATCAAAAAACCTAGATAAACCTCACCATTAATTGTGCCTTCAAAAAAATAGGGACCAATAATTTTGTTTTTAATGATACCAGCCCAAACGTTCACTTTTTTGGGATATTGTGTGTGAGCCTCACACATCCAATGAGGATTTTCTCTGCTCCAATATCTACAGTTTTGTCTATTAACCGTTCCATTTAAATAAAAAGTAGCTTCATCAGAAAACACAATTTTGTTTATGAACTGCAAATCTGCTTCGATTCTATCCATCATCAGTTCACAGAATTGTTGCCTTCTATCAGGGTCATCCTCATTTAACTCCTGAACCAACTGAACTTTATAAGGATGGTATTTTTCTTTATGTAAAGCTCTCAATATCGATGATTTACTTACATCATTGTCGGCGGCAAGTTGTCTACTTGTCATATGCGGATTTTCCTCAATCGCTAACAGTACATCTAACTTTTTCTCCTCATCCAATGCAGCATTTCGACCTGGTTTTTGACGAGTTTTTACATGTCCAGTTTCACGATATTTTGTTTCTATTTTGCTAACTTCCGTTTGAGTTCGTGTTTTATTACCGCATCCAAGCATAATTAAAATGTCTATTCTTTGAGTTTCGGATAAATGAGCCATAGATGAATCGAATACACACAAAAATATTTTTCAATACACTGACGTCTGCCAGCAACTCAAAAATATCAAAATAACAGTAGTCTACTAGATTGACATTATATTATTTATGGGTTTTGTGAATAATTTTTTGGTGTCTTCAACGACTTTTTCCTGACTTTTTTAGCAAGACAGATAATAAAGTATAAATTGTCAAATTGAGAATAGAAATCGACCTGTTTCAGGTTTTTTCAACGGATACATAATTTACAGTGTCAATATTTTTAAATTTTAATAAAAAAATTTCTCAGTTATGGTTGCACCAAATATGAAACACTTAGTATTGCTGAACAGATAATGAAAATCCCTTTCGAACAATATGCCACACGACCCCCCTTCTCATTTAAAATTTTTGAGGGGGTGCTCATAATTCAGAGGGGGTGCAAGAAGGGGGTAATATTTTCATACTGTAAATTGTCAAATTGCCAATAAAAATTGACCTGTTTCAGGATTTTTTCATAAAATACATAATAACGCTAAAAATGAATTTATTCCATACCTTTGGACCGCACTGTATATATATATAATATAATATATAATGATATTCTTTCTCATATCTGCTGCTGTGTAAATAGTAATATTAAATAGATAATATTTTGGCGGATTATGGGTATATAATTAATTCTTTCATCGGACTAAATATAAGAGGTTCCTCTAAAATAATGGGTACCAATATGGACGTCCATCAACAAAACATTTCAACATTTCTGAAACGAAGGCCAATTTTTAAATTGTTTCAGTTGGAATATAAACCATACCAAGATGACTTTAGACCCTTCTAATCCAATCACAGTAAACGGTTGCATACATAAGTGTGGACACACTTGCACCTATAGGGTTCTTTTATTTGAAATGATGGGAACCAAAAACTTAATTCAAAACAATTCAGAACGTTGTTTCTAATCAACCCCTTGGCCGCTTACCAGGGTGGTCTGCCAGCCCGACAATAATTATCTCCCGCCGGGCGATATATGGCACTATTACCACTTTGATCCATCTCTATTTATATAAACTTCTCGCCTGTAGCGGAAATCGTCAAAACGTCTAATTCTTTCTATCTGCGGTCAGCGGGTCACCCTTTCTTCTTCAGATTTGTTTCACTGAATAACTTTGCAAAAAATGATATTCTTTTATATTCTTGAGAAAACGAGTGGAGCGTACACAATGGCCCTTTTGATATGGTCGATACAAAATGTTTAAGAATTAAAAAATAATATTTATCATGAATTGTTGTATTTATTTTTATGACTACTTTAAATCAGTGATATTCAGGTAACGTTTCTTCTCAAAGGTTTTGCGATAGAAGATTTGTTGTCTTTGCATTCATTTTCCTGAACTCCGCTAGGAAAAACAAAAGGAAGTTTGACTAAATGAGAACAGTCAAACATTTCATCTTTCAGCCAGTACTCTCCCTGAGAGGATATTCAAGAGTAGTTATTATTCCAATGGCATGGTGCAGTTGGTGAGGTCAATAGTTTATTTTCATACTGTGTCAAAATCGACAATACTGCCAGTGCCCTGCATTGTTTTGATATCAATGATTTTAAAAACGCTCTCTATAATTGGATTGAAATCCTCAGTTACAGGAGCTCCACCACTAGCCCCTTTTATATAATCACATTGTACAGCTGCCACCTACCTTGTTTTTGTTTTCATATTTATTTTGACTTCATATGGTCCATATTTATGCGATGCACAGATACGGCATTAAATGCTGTGGTAACTCACTGCCAAGTATGGTGCTGAAAAACATTTACCCTGGCAATTGAATTTAAGAGACTTGTTCCTCCACACTAGAAGAAAAACATTTTTTTTCTTGTATGATTCCATCGCGAATTCCAAATTGAACTTACCGTAAACTGCTAATTTTGAAATTTTACTGTGGCCGTAATAAATCTTACATTGAAGAAAATATTTTTTATGTTTATTTGTGAGAATACAAACTCATAACCTATAATACCAGATGACAGTAACCACAGAACTACAAAACACCTTGAAAATTAACAAGATCCCACAACTGAATTCATAAGGTCTGTTCGCTGTTTCTGCATGAAATTTATATTGTACTCTACATCTTTTCGCATTACACCAGTCCGCATCGATGAGTGTAGTTTTAACATGTGTTCGCTGCTGATATTACGCCAATGCTAGGATTCCTAGGTTAGGTTATGATTATTATTATTTGTCTTGAATAAAACTTCAAAATGGACAGTGATGATGAAGTCATAGAGAATTTGATGAAATCGGGCGACGAATTATCAATGACGAGTTCGTCTGATGACGATCAATCAATGTGGTCAGCATTCTCATCTCGATTATATGTGGTAGCATTTTGGAATAAGTTTCTAGTAGCGCTAATTCAAACTTTTCTTTCGAATTATCATCAGGTGATCTTGATGGTAAACTAAAAATCAGATTCTTCACAATAGTTCAAATTGAAATATCATACTTATTTTAGTACTGATGCTAACCTCTCATTAGGATTACTCAAAACAACAACCTACACACCTAACCTCACACTATCCATTCTGCAGTCTGCACTACACTTTTCACACCTCTTAATTATTAAGTGTAACACCTAGATTTGGTGGTAACTTATTTGAAATTATTACGCTACAACATTTTAGCAACGAACATAGTGTAAGTGTATACCAGAAATTACCGAACGGGATCAGGGTTACATGATCTACTCTAGTGTACAAAATTGTAGTTATTGGATACACAGCGAACGAACTTATAAAAATACTACTTTTCAGTGTAGCCATCAGTATAAACATAACGAATGCTGCTTTGAAGGAGTCTTTCTAAAGGGAGGTGTTGGTACGTTTATGGTACCAAAGGCACTTTAAAGTGTACTTTAAAGAACACTTTATCCTAAAGCCGACTTTGAATAAAGGAGTCTTTGTGGTGTTGGTTATGGAACTGGCTATAAGAAACAAAACACAATGAGAAAAATATAGGTTTATTTTACATAGTTCTGATAAAGTCACCGCAGAGTTTTATAGAACAATACATTCACCAGCATCTTCCTTCTTCACCCCACGCGGGCTTGGATGTCCGATGTGGTGGATGGACGCACGGAGAGCCGCCTCCCCCCCCCACCACATTGCTGAGGTGGGGGGCGAGCGCTTATGCCAAAGGGTGCCTAGGGTCCCGATCAGGGGGCGCTGACAGCCGCCTCCACTGGTGTTGGCGGGTGGTCGAACTATAAAGCTCATGGGGGTTGTAGGTAGCATAATACACGCCTCCTGCGAAGCTTATGCGTGTCGTTCATTTGCATTCTATCTAGATACTACACTTGTCTAAGTTCGTGTGAGGCTGGTTATTGCGAGCTAAGCTCGGAATAACCAGCCTCACACAAACTTAGACAAGGGCGGTATCTAGATAGAATGCAAATGAACGACACGCATAAGCTTCGCAGGAGGGTGTGTCGGGTTCGTCTCGGTTTCGGCGGAAAATCCTGATGGGCTGACAGGTACAAACGGACTGGCAACGGGAATGTGAACCTTCTGCAGGGACTATCACCAAGGCAACGTGTACCCGTTTGGACTATACTGTACAGACACGGTGTAGAGAGGGTTGGAGGTATTGGTAACTTTACTTATTCCCTTTCCTTTTACTTTCAGAAACGGCTAGTCCCGAATGGTCTGGTGCACAGGCCTCAGGGTACTAGGTATTCGCAATACGGACTGATAGCGTACGTAGCGTACATAGAGGGCCCCCTTTTATTCGCGACTAACTTGCCCGTGGAACGAAGTTACGAGCTCTTTCCTAGCTCAGGTTATGACACGAAGGCGGTCCCTTCACAGAAAACCCGAGCGTAAATCTACAAATTTTGCTGATGGCGTGAAGGAGCGGATCCCTGAGGAATGCCTGTATTTAATTATTGCATCTAGGTTGTTGGGGTTAGGTCGTCTTATAGAAAAACCAGTATTTTCCAACAGGCTAAAATATATTGCCGAAACGTTGCATCTAGGTTGTTGGGGTTAGGTCGTCTTATAGAAAAACCAGTATTTTTCAACAGGCCAACGTTTCGGCAATATATTTTGGCCTGTTGAAAAATACTGGTTTTTCTATAAGACGACCTAACCCCAACAACCTAGATGCAATAATAACATAGACGGTCGAAACCTGTATTTAATGTTGGTTCTCGGAGAAACCTTCGTTCGACGGCAGAAAAGTAGTCCTGACCGTGGAACGAAGTTAGAAGCTCTGGAACGGAAAATTGAGTCGACAACCAAAAATATCGTACCGTCGAGCCAGGACTTTTCCCAGCTCGGACTGTGACGCGTAGGCATTCCTCCTATCGATATCGGAACCCTCTGGAAGTCCTGAAATTTATTTCTTTCCTCGAAAAAGCTTCGTTCGACGATCGAAAAGTAGTCGTGCTCGTGGAACGAAGTGATTGTGACACGGAGGGACTTCCGGCAGGTTTTAAGATCACGGAACGAGGAGGGCATCTACCACCTTTATACGGCGTTAATGTGTACTGAAAGTAGTCCTTGTCGTAGAACAGGACAATCGAAAAAGGTATCCTAGCCGTAGTACGTAGAAGCCGCCACTAGAAAACTCACGATTGATTTTTATACACCCCTTACTAAACAGTTTCAAGTTACCAATACTATGTTGGGACTCAGACCAAACGAGATAGATTTTACTGCTCTTGGTGATATCCTCCAAAGGCGGTATTGTCGGGTTTGATATTACCTCACTAGGGTCAACACTAATAAAGTGTATGTGCTTACGGTTTCTCTGCGTGCTGGTATGAACGAGTTGTTGGAACCAGGAAAAGACTGTCCACTGTCGGTTTACTCTAATCAACAAGTATAATAATAATAATATTAATAATAATAATGGGTCTTTATTTGTCATGCTAGGAATCAGAGTACAATTTTCATGAATTAGATTATAAATATATCCTATAGTTGACATAAAAGGCGAAGTTCAAATCTACGAAGCAATATCGTTGATTGGTTCTACCACTTAACCTCAATAAAGCTCAACATTCAGAGGAGAAAGAAAGTATCTGTAAAACAGTGTTCTAATATTGAGAATACAAAAAAGAAAAGAAAATAAAAAATAAACTAGAGTCTCGTCACTTCATAAAATCATATTTAGTTTACTGATTCATCAATATCTTTTTATAATTTGATTTAAATCTTTTCAGATCCAACAACTTAATATTCATCGGTATTCCGTTGTACAAATAGCTAATTTGGTACCTAAACGATCGTTTGAATAATTCTGGTAGTAAATAGGAGGAGTTAATAGACCTTTGAATCGAGTATTTAGAGTATGGACATCGGTGCGATACGTTATCTTCACAGAGAGGTATTCAGGAGATTTGTTCAAAATAATGCTATGGAATAGACAAGCAGTATGTAACTGTCTTCGTTTAGCCATATTCAGCCAACCTGCTTCAACTAATTTGTACGAAATATTTTCCCGCCTTCTTACCCCATAAATAAGTCGTAAGCAGGAATTCTGAATCTTCTGTATTTTATATTGATAAGTTTTAGTCAAGCAGTTTACGGTCCAACTGAGTCAGCAAAATTTAATGTTGATAAAACTAGACTTTCGCATAGCATGATTTTGGTATTCCTAGTCAAGAAAGCTCTGTTTCCATAAATTAACTTGAGTGTGCATAGGATTTCTGAATGAGTTTTTTCACATGTGCTTCAAATCTCAAATCACTTTCAAGTAGGAGGCCTAAACTTCTAGCTTTTTCCATAACTACTAGCTCATTATGATCGATTACAATTTTTATCTTATCTTTAATTTTTTCTCTAGCTTTTTTGGGGCCAAATATCAGAACACTTGATTTGGTGGGATTATTCACCAAGCAATGATCTGTTGCTGAATTAACAAAGCCTTCGACATCTTCATTGATTCTGGTGCAGGCTAAATCAACATCATCAGTTTTAAAAGATTTGTATATTTGCGTATCGTCAGCATAAAGATGTAAAGAGCAAGAATTAATTGATTTGACAAGCTGGTTAGTGATGGAAAACAGTAACGGACCCAGGATTGACCCTTGTGGAACTCCGGATTTCAACTCAAAAAAATCTGACTGAACGTTGTCCAGTACAAAACTTTGATGTCTACTTTCGAGATAATTCTTCAAAAATCCAACTGCTTTTTTTGAGATTACTATATGGTGCAGAATGGAGAGTAGTATTTCATAATTTATGGTGTCGAATGCCCTACTGAAGTCAAGCAGGATCAGAACGGTACATTGACCTTGATCAGTTGCAGTGAGAATATCATCAACTATGTGCAATAGCGCAGTGGTACAACTATGTCCTGCTCTGAAATCTGACTGAATTGAGGGCAAAATGGAATTTTTATTTAAATGATTTCTGAGTTGGTTATCTATTACTTTTTCCAAAATTTTAGACATTGCAGGTAAAACACTGATGGCGCGAAGATCTTTGAACACTTCAGGAGTATTCGTTTTTGGCAGAGGTATGACCAGTGCCTTTTTCCACCTTGAGGGAAAAGTACTATTAATTAGGCAAAAATTTACTATATGAGTAAGGTAAGGAATGATGACCGGACAGCACATATTCAACATTTTAATATTCAAGCCATCGTAGCCAGTAGCATTGGATTTGAATTCTGATATTATTCTTGAGACTATAGCTTGATCAACAGGACTGAATCTGAAATTAGAATTGTTAAGGATAGTATTTTTATAAGTCGAAGTCATATCGGCAGTTGGAGAAACAGAAGGGCATTAACAAAAAAGTCGTTTATAGCATTACCATTTTTCAAATGTGGTGGTATATCTGGTTTAGCTTTGTCAGATATAATTTTGTTCCGTTTCAATATGCTCCACCGCTGCTTATTGTCAGACACATTCAGCTTTGAATGTAAGTAGGCTTTCTTCTCTCTTAAGATTGCTTTGGATGTATAATTTTTCATTTCTTTATAGAATAACCAATGTGGATCACTTTTGGAATGTTTGAATTTAACGAGTGCCCTGTCTCTTATTTTCATCATTTGTTTTAATGGATCAGTAAGCCAAGGAGCAGGGGTCTTAAAAATTCTGGTTGTTACTACCGGTGCATGTATGTTGAATAATTTTATAAGGCTATCTGTAAGGATATGCACTTTATCATCAATATCGGTTTGCTCATAAATAGCGAAAAATAGAATTCTTCTTAGATCGAATTGAAATCTATCCATATTGATTTTTTCCAAGCTTCGGCCAGTGAACATTCTGGGTTCGTTTCGTTTGAATTTGATTTTATACTCACAAAAGACAAGTTGGTGATCAGAAACTTGAACATCTTCCACACCTTTATGCACAACTTTCTCTCCATCCTGAACGATTATTAAATCTATCAAAGTAGATGTGGTTTTTGTAATTCTAGTAGGTGAATCGATAATTTGTGATAAATTAAAAGTTTCCAAGATGGAGAGCAAGTTGGTGACGTTTACGTTTGTTGAACTAAAGAGATTAATATTAAAATCCCCTGTGCAAATTATTTCTGAGAATGAAAGTGAAATAGTACTCAAAGAATCTTTGAAATCAGAGAGAAAACTTGAAACATCCTGAGTTGGTTGTCTGTAAACTACACCAATTGCCAAGTTTTCTTTTTTAATTTTCAAGTTGACCCATAGTTCTTCTATGTTGTCATTCGATTGGACCAGAGATGTGCATAATTTAGTTTGTGCATAAATACAAACACCTCCTGCGCGAGAACCTCGGTCCTTTCTGTACAGCCGGTACCTATCTATATACAGCAAATTATCATCAATGCCCTCATGGAGCCAGCTTTCGCTTACACATAAGATGTCGAAGTTATGACTTTGTAAAATGGCAAATGGTATTGATGGCAAAAGGCACCTGATATTTATGTGTCCAATTTTCATTTTGAAATTCGATTAAGTTAATTATGTGAATATAAAATGATAAGTATTTCAATGAATCAGCAAATATAACGAATACCTATAAAGTGAAGTGAAGTTTGAAGTGAAAAGAGACAAAAAATTAGTAAAAAGAAGTCACTATGGAATTCTAACAAAATATGTCCCTTCAACAAAAAAAAGACAATACAAGTTTTTGCTGATGCTGGCTGAGAAGTGTGTTAAATTAATTCATACCTCGTTTCTTACTGTACTAATCTAACCTGAAAACATTGATAAAATCTAAATTGGTAATTCAGATAAAAATTTTATTAAATAATGAAAGATACATCTTCTTCAGTCTTGATCTCTGTTATGCTGTTCCCAGTTTTGACGAAAATATTACCATTGTTGGTCCACAATGTACCTCCCTTCGACTTGACTTTTTCCAATGCCAATTTCATTAGAATGAATTTATCAGTTAATAGATCTTCTCTTATGACTATGCCCGTACCTTTGAGTTTTTTTTTATTATTGTAGATATTTTGCTTGGTGTCGAATCGGGCAAAATTCACTAGAATTGGTCGAGTTTTTTTTTCATCAGATTTTCCCAATCTGAAACATTCTTCGATTTCGCTTTCCTTTAATTATAATCCCATATTGACTTGAAAAACATTAAGTGAAGTTTTAAAACAGTTTTCGGGTTGAGTTTCTTCTATGCCATGGATTATTATAGAGGTGCGTTTGGAGTATTGCTCCCATTTGGCACTAGATGATATCACTTTTTGTAAATTTTTATCCTGTTTTTCCAGTTTTACTTTGAATTCATTTTGCTGTTCCTCCAGTTTTTGAATTTTTTCACCAAGTTCTTTCTGCAATGTACTCACGATTGTTTTTGTCAGTTGACTGATGAATTCTTCTGAGGAGCACAATTGTAGCACACATGTTTTCACGACGGACTGTAAGTCATCTTCGGTCGGCTTTGTGTTACCCCTATTTCTTGACATTATCGCAATTACAGGGTAAAAACTACTATAAGACTTTCGTAGGATTGATCGGAAGATGTATGTTCACTCTTAATATGAGAATGAACTTTCAATTAGGTATTTCTACAGAGTTATCAAATAACGGCCAGCACTTCACAAAATACGTCCTCACTCCATGAATGCCGAGCTACATAATATAAAAACGATATATCGTGGTATAGCAAGGCAGGACTGTTACCATCCAAAGTAAAGAAAGGAATCCATGTTTCCTGGCGGCCACAGGGTCATGTTCCTGGGCGGTGTCTCCAAAACCATGGCGGCGCCGTTATACAGGGCGACCAGGTGACGGATAGGTTGGGAGTCTCTGCGTACGGGATTATGCAGAACATATGCCAGTGTAGAATAAAACGCTTCGTTACAAAAGATATCTATAAACCGCCGAAATCAGTGGTCACAAGTATATTAGACACATATTGAAATTTTTTATTTCTCCAGTAGGTCAACAGAAGAAACTAGGAAATGAGTCATCAATCGAACAAGTCATTAACATCGTTAACTTTGCATGAAACGAATAAATTCGACGAAGTCGTTATAACTTACTCATTTGCCGAAAGTATAGAATATACTGCAAATATGTCACAATGAACAACTACTTTTCCTTACGGACATCGAATTACATCTGACATCTATTTGTCAAGGAGAACACTTGCACCTACTAATTATTGTCGTCCTTTTCAAACTCGAAACTTGGCCCAAAGGAGTAGAAATTAGTGAATACTTTTTTCTGTGGTGATACCACGAGTTCTCGCAATACTATCGATAGTAATTCTGTCGGAAATCAATAAGATCAAATTGCTTGGTAACACCACGAGTCCGCTAGGATGAGTGATGTTACCTCAAAGCAATTTGATCGAGTTTAAGATTTCTGACATAATTAACGATAGTATTGTGTGCACAAGTTGTATTTATTGAGATAATTTCAAGAGCCAACGAAGTTAGGAAAACGTATATTCTTGTTCATTTTAGTTCAATGAATAAAAGCTGTCAGACTGACATTCATAATGTCATCCTTGCTAGCAAGATATATCCTTCATTGTTGTTTGCATGCGTGGTTACCCATGACGACGTGGTATTACCGGCTCAAAAGGAAGGAACTGTGTACTATTAGTGAAGCTCCGTTTTTATTGGTTCTCATATCTTAGGAGATGCGAGTTTCATATAGCGAGTGAAATTATCGTAGAAGGCGCAGTTTTCATAAACATACCAAGCACGACAGACTGTGTCCTCGACGACAACATAAAGGATAATGATACTTGCAGAAAGCATATGCCATTTTATACTTTATATCTTTTAAAAATGTGTAAAGTTTATCAAATAAAATATATTCACTCGACGCTTTTACAGACACATACATTTAGTCCGAATATAATGTACATTACTGAACACTGGGCATTCCCAGAGAAACTATCAGCACTTGTATTACAAGATTACAGTTTATTATCTAGTTACTCAAAAACTCACCAATTACACGGTGATGTAGCGATTTTTATTAAAATTGTTATATGTTTGTCAGGAAATTAAGTTTAAAAACGACTTCAGTGTTGAAACAAACTGAATGTGCTGGTTACTCAAGTTACCAAACTGTATGAGCAAGTGATCATTTTTTGCGGAGAACTAAATATAGACGGATTCATAAATTCTGTGCACCTGAAATGTTTTTCTGACTTGTTAGGATGTTCACAGTTAAAATCACTCATATCTGTGGATACCCGAATTGCAAAATATGGTAAATTATTAACAAAATCTTCAATTGACTATCTAATAAATAAAATTGAATTTAATTAGCTTTGATCCGGCTATCGGAGATCACTCTGCACAAATTCCTAAATGGGAACAAACGCTCAAACCAGCAGAGCAAAGTGAATAATCTCCGAAAGAACATTTAGCCAGTCATCAATAGCGGAATTCACTGTTGGGTGAAATTATTATCGATGTTATCGGTTCTACTTGTTTTGGTGAAGTGTTTAAGATTTTTTGGGATGATCTCAACTACGCCTCATTTGATACCACCTCCCCATTGAAGACTATGAAAAAAGGAATCGTCAATAATATAAATATAAATAATATAAATAAATAATATAATATAAACCAAAAAATATTCAATAAATATCAAAATGAAATGTGAAAATCAAGCCTACTTCTCCAATCTCCTAAAAAACTCAGACAATAAAACAAAACAAAAAATGGCAATTAGTGAACTCCAAATTAGGAAGTAACAAGAAACATGTCATCCCAGAAAAACTTGAATATAACCGTGAAATATACTAAGACAAGAAAGATATCGGTAATGTTTTCGCTGGATTTCTCATAGACTCAGTTCTGTCGATAGTACCAATAAAAAATAACAGGAGTGCGTGTATTCTAGTAAGAAACACACCTAGAAATTCGTTTTTCTTTATGCCAGTGATTGAGAACGATATACAAAACATAATCAATAGTTTTAAAATTGAAAACTCTACTGGGATTGTGGGATTGACGATATTCCCTTCTTTCTTTTGAAAGAATGTTGTCTTCAAATGATTCCGTTTATAATGTAATTAGCAAATTACTCAGTTTGCGCTGGCAAATTCCCTGAAATACTGAAAACGTCGAAAGAAGTCCCAATTTATAATAAAGAGGCAAAGTCCCTTCTGCCAAATTACCGGGGTATAACTATTGATTGCAAAAATATTAGAGAAAATCGTGTACCTATACTCAAATAATCAGCTCTATGCTGTACTTCCGTTAAAAATAACGTCACCGTTATTCGCCATTTTCGTTATTTTGCTATTACCAAGCACTAGCAAAATAACGGAAATGTCGAATAACGTTGACGTTATTTTTAACGGAAGTGATACAGCATAGGGCTGATTGACATATTCAGAAACATATAATACTCATTATCACAAAAAAACAACATGATTTCCGCCAAGGATAGTCATGTGAAACAGCTATAATCGAATTTATCTAAACAATTTATGAAAAATTTGATTAAAATGTATCACGGGTAGCGAGGTGGTATGATGCCGACCTTCTAAAGTTCCCCTCGCATTTGGCATTTTCCTCAATTTCATAGAAGTCGATAGGCAATGTAAGTTGTCTAGATGCCAACCCGATGTTTGGTGCTTGCTTGACGTTCGCGCCGAATACCTGGGGTGGTACTGTAGGTTTTCCGGATTTCCTACAATTATCGACATCGTATACTTTAAAGTAGATATAAATTACATAAGCAAAAACTAAACAAGGCATACATTGCCATATCTATTCTATGACTATGACATTACTATAAACGCACTAATCGCAGTATATTCAGTTATATACAGTGCTTCTCAAAAGTTCCCTCCCCCACTCTTATATTTGGAAAAATTATACATAAACAAGTGAAATTTGGAAAATGAATACTGAATGTTGTGAACTTCCCTACTAGATACTGATTCTTAAATTTGTGATTAATATCATACTGAATGGAATTTAAATTTTAATGTTTACTAATGAGCCATTAAAACTGCCATAAACACAAAAAAAAATTGTATCATCGAATAGGTTTTTTCGATACCTAATGGTGTCGCTTGCCGTAGGGTTTCATTTAAAATTATTGGTCACAATGGCCTTGTGACGTCATCTTTGACGATTTCGTCATCATCTATCATCACTAGTGGGAAAGTTTGTTCCAGAGATAAGAGGGGGAGGGGACTTTTGAGAAGTACTATATAAGCCGAAATATAGTTATCTGGGAAATCATCTGAAAGCTTTCGTACCTATATTCGTTGCGCAGAAACGGATTATTCAACAAATTTTCAATTTAAGATACAGAAACTCTTGTCACGACGTGTTTAAAAATAAAATGATTTTGACTTGACGGTATACCTGCCATATACATCTACAAGCTATTGTCTTGCACGTATGAGAAGGTACAAACGTCCAGAAAATGCAGTGAATCACATGAACACTGAACAAGAAATGCAGATTGAATCTACGTAAATAATCATAACCGCACAAGTTATAGAAACTCCCCTCATTAGGATGATTCCTATCTATATAATGAGTTATCTCATCCCTTCAAAACGCATGAAACGCTCAAGTCCTGTCAAAAGCACATAAAAAAATTATTGGATAGTTTATAATTTCTATTCAATAGATGAGTTTTGAAAAAAATTGACCAGGGGACTTAGATATGTGTTGATTACACTTAATTATTTTTAAAATTGTACCTATGATGTTTGAGTTGTGAATATTGTGTTTTTTGATGTACCTTGTGTTCATACTTGTATGGCACAAAAAATCAATAAAATTATCTTATGTTATCTATATTCGGGTGGCCTGTCGCGGCTTGGTTATGGCCGCTAAAAACAAAAATTGATTGACCAGGTTCAAGGCAGCAGTACGAAAGAATTTGTCTCAACTATACCGAATTCTATAGGTGGCCACATTCCATCGAGGACAGCAAATGAGATGTGAGTTGCCTTGATGGCAATCCCAACTCCTTCAGGTTGTGCTGTGGGATTTCCGGGTTTTTCTACAGCTGAAAAGTGAACACGTCACCAAAACTCAGTGAGCGCCACGGCAGATAATAATAACACCCACTCTCTACCTGCACAGGCTATGACTTCGGATCACTCTACGAGTGATATGCAGCTGTTTGATGGAAATAACATTTTTAACAACAATTTTAACAACAATTAACAATATTATTTTTCTCCGTGAGGAACATCCGTCAGGCCCCATCTCTGGAATCCGATACATTCGGAGGGCACACTGAATAATTTCCCAAATATTTACTCCCTATGTCCGCGGAGTAAGTGCTCTAGTGAAAGAAGTGAAGGATGGCGGCCATCTGCATTCATCCTGCTAAGACTTCTGATGTATCCTTGTACAATCCGATATTGAGAAGCATCTGTCACATCTCGTTAGGAATAGCTACTCAACACTGCCACTCTTATATATGTATGAATAGATCTTATCTCACTAGTTCTTTAAAGGAGACACTGTGTGAATTGTTGATTCTATCTCGTATGGCTTACTGCTGTGAGATCTACTGGCCTGCTTTATAAGCAAAAGATAAACAACACGCTTTAGAAAATACAGAATTCTTGCAAAAGATACTCCTATGGATTGAGGAAATACGACCATATAGTAGCCATATTCATAAACACATGAATATTTTGGACTTAGAAGAGATGTTTGTTGTATGACTAGCATCATTTGTTCATAGAATCAATTTTTCAAAGACCCCTTCCTATCGCCTGGATGAATTAATATCAAACTAGGTGATTATCACGCTTGTTCAACTAGGAGCAAAGATCTATCTGTATAGTATTCCGAAACATAATCAACGCAATTTCAATTAAATTCCTGTGCATATTAAAATCCACAAAAGCTCTCATACTTTCAGAAAATAAATAAAAGGAAAAATAAAAATAATCAAAGTTTCTCGATGTTAATATTTCATAACTTCGTTTGTTGTTTTTAATTGTCTTTTGAAAAAACCTGTTGGAACACTCTGAATTTATTAATGGTTACATGTAAAAGCGGCTTCGGCCGAATGTCACCAGCCTGTTTACAATGGCGTATTAGTTTTATTTTTATTTATTTTTCATCCGTTAGGAATTTCCCTGTCTCTGGAGCCTCTTGAACCACTCTCCACGCATTCGTCTGGTTAAGATTTCTGTCATATTACGGCAAGTCAGAATGATCATCCATCCATCCATCCATCCATCCATCCATCCATCCATCCATCCATCCATCCATCCATCCATCCATCCATCCATCCATCCATCCATCCATCCATCCATCCATCCATCCATCCATCCATCCATCCATCCATCCATCCATCCATCCATCCATCCATCCATCCATCCATCCATCCATCCATCCATCCATCCATCCATCCATCCATCCATCCATCCATCCATCCATCCATCCATCCATCCATCCATCCATCCATCCATCCATCCATCCATCCATCCATCCATCCATCCATCCATCCATCCATCCATCCATCCATCCATCCATCCATCCATCCATCCATCCATCCATCCATCCATCCATCCATCCATCCATCCATCCATCCATCCATCCATCCATCCATCCATCCATCCATCCATCCATCCATCCATCCATCCATCCATCCATCCATCCATCCATCCATCCATCCATCCATCCATCCATCCATCCATCCATCCATCCATCCATCCATCCATCCATCCATCCATCCATCCATCCATCCATCCATCCATCCATCCATCCATCCATCCATCCATCCATCCATCCATCCATCCATCCATCCATCCATCCATCCATCCATCCATCCATCCATCCATCCATCCATCCATCCATCCATCCATCCATCCATCCATCCATCCATCCATCCATCCATCCATCCATCCATCCATCCATCCATCCATCCATCCATCCATCCATCCATCCATCCATCCATCCATCCATCCATCCATCCATCCATCCATCCATCCATCCATCCATCCATCCATCCATCCATCCATCCATCCATCCATCCATCCATCCATCCATCCATCCATCCATCCATCCATCCATCCATCCATCCATCCATCCATCCATCCATCCATCCATCCATCCATCCATCCATCCATCCATCCATCCATCCATCCATCCATCCATCCATCCATCCATCCATCCATCCATCCATCCATCCATCCATCCATCCATCCATCCATCCATCCATCCATCCATCCATCCATCCATCCATCCATCCATCCATCCATCCATCCATCCATCCATCCATCCATCCATCCATCCATCCATCCATCCATCCATCCATCCATCCATCCATCCATCCATCCATCCATCCATCCATCCATCCATCCATCCATCCATCCATCCATCCATCCATCCATCCATCCATCCATCCATCCATCCATCCATCCATCCATCCATCCATCCATCCATCCATCCATCCATCCATCCATCCATCCATCCATCCATCCATCCATCCATCCATCCATCCATCCATCCATCCATCCATCCATCCATCCATCCATCCATCCATCCATCCATCCATCCATCCATCCATCCATCCATCCATCCATCCATCCATCCATCCATCCATCCATCCATCCATCCATCCATCCATCCATCCATCCATCCATCCATCCATCCATGGATGGATTCTGAGAATGATGTGCCCTGAGTAAACGGAGTGAACCAAAAATTACGGCCTTCTTCCGGCTAGGTTTTCTGAGAGAGAGCATTGTGTCCATCATTCCACCAGGTACCCCTATGATCAGAACCACCATTTTGACATAATGGTTTGGGTAAAGCCTGCGGAGTTCAAAGAGTAAATCTCGATATTTTGTCAGTTTTTCCTTCGGACGATGTTTGTTTCGCCAGGAGCCAAAAACTCTATGACGAAAATCGTCCTACTTTCATGGTGGAGGAGAACTACATCAGGCTTATTGGCTTGTATTTGCCTGTGGGTGGGGAATGAGTAGTTCCAATTGATTCGGCACTTCGCATTCTCCACAATGCATTCAATATTCCCCGGAGCATAAGGCAACACCGGTGTCTCGTCTATACCGTACGAGTATCGTAGGTAGTAGTACAACACTCACAGCGCCGCGTTATGACTGTAGATATGGGCTGAGACCGCATAAGCTGGACAAGCTGACAGCAAATGTATTATGGTCTCAGCTGCACCACGAGATGCTACTACGGTAGACGAGGGTATTGAAGACACCATCTTGGCAGGCCATTATGAATCTCTCGGCTTCCGACTTCAGCCCACTTGACCTGAGAAAGGCGAAAGTCAGGTTTCTGGATAAGCCAAGGTCTTCAAATTTCTTGAAGAAGGCCCCATGATTGGCTTATCCTTATGTAGCTGTTGGAGCCTCTCACACTCCGCAGCTTTCACGTGGGCTTTTTGCTGAAGGGATTCCAACTCGATGACAAAATTTGGGTTCGTCCGTTCTGAGTCGAATACGAGACCGAGTTCATTGGCTGCACGGGTTGCTGCTTTTAATAGGAATGCTCCCATCCCTGCTTTTCCATGATCGCATACTAAGCAGAGAAAGGGGATCTGAACAACTTTTTTCTGATGACCAGATCTTTCGCATTTTATGCTGATACTTTCCGCGGAGATGGTTTTTGACAGTAGCTACCTCTTGGAGCTCCAATACAGCTGGAGGGCGCGCTGGTGTGTCATTAACCCCATGTCTTCTATCAGCACAGGCTGTGTCTTTGGATACACTCTGTGAGTCTTCATGAGGGAGTATCATTATTATTACTATTATTATTATTTATATTATTTATTTATTTTTTTATTTTTTTTTATTTTTTTCATTATTTTTATTTTTTTATAATTTTTCTATTTTTTTAATTTTTATTTAAAAACGAACTTTTGATATATCTATCTATCATTAATTAGCACTTGCAGTAAAATTACAGAAAAATTGAGCATTGCACAAATAGATGTCAGATATATTTCAGTGCCCGCACGGGGAATAAGTTAATTTCTGATATAGGCCTGATTTTTTCTCGCAGGAGTGTGTGGATATAATGGTATTTCGACTGTCGGAATTATTATTTTTATTCAAGGAATATTATGTTCATTTGACAGAAACCTTCTGTTATCAATTCAATACACAGTTTGTATTCAAAGTAGTAATTGTTGATTCAATAATATGATGTATAGATGTGTAACTGTACTTTGTTAATAACCACATCAATCCTTAGAAGCATATCATTACAATAACAGACTGTTTCTGTACTATTCAAGAAAACCGCCCAATTTCAATTAATGGACCTTCTATTATCATAATGATAAAGTTGTTACATCTAGAGGATTTCATATATAAATAACGAACTAGTATATTCAGCATATTATCATGAAGAATATTCAAATATTTTCCATGTGGAAATGTGTGTACTTCACAAAATGAAAATTGATTAAAAATAATCGAACTTTCAGACACGTATCCACCAAAGCAACAAACAGGAACATTTATGTTTCTGTTCCATTTTTTTTGAAAATGAGTAGGGTAACTATGGGCTTACGAATCCACCTTGAACTTTGGACTCTCGGTTCGTCGCTGGTCTGCGTTCATCGTGTGACGTAGTCGAGAGAGATCCCTTAGATTGATAACAATTGTCCAGTAGAGCGCGCGCTGCTAAATTTCGGTGCGTCGCTGTGTTTGGCGTCGTCGTTCATCGAGTCGCGATAGATCCCTTAGATTGATAACAATTTTCCACTACCGCGCGCTTATAATATATTTAATAAGAATAATAATTGTGGATGACATATTTAGACTCAAAATACAGTATTTAAGAGAAAAAAAAAACATGGCGGCTGTAAAATGTTATACCAGGTGGCTCAAAATACAGTATTTAATAGAAAAAAACATGGCGGCTGTCAAATGATATACCGGGTGTCTCAAATAACAATATTTAAGAGAAAAAACATGTCAGCTTAACGGAGGTCGTGACGTTCAATGTGCGATACCCATTGAACCGTTCAGTCTTCCGTCCGACTGTCTTCGTTGACACATGTCGATCAACGTTTGATATTTTCGATTCTTGACAGACAGTCAGACAGACAGAGAGTGACAGTTTGATTGAACCAGAACGAACTAATGAACTAACCTTATAAAGAAACGTTTTTTTGCGGTCGCATTTTTACGTGTTTTAGCGTTTAAAATTTTAGTTGTTTTTTAGAACGCGAAAAACGCTTATTGTAGTCACATTTTTGCGTGTTTAAGCGTTATGAATTTAAGCTGTTTTTTCGAACGCGAAAAACATCTATTTTGATTGGATTTTTGAGGGGAGGCAGACCACCAACTTAGGTTATAAAGTAAAAATAAAAGAAAACAGTTTGAATACAAATTTATTAAGTATTTTTATTTTGGCAACATATCACATAGCCATTTGTATAGAATATCTACGTTTCGGAGACTGCAATTATAGTGGGGTTGCTTATCAATGTGATGCATACAGGGTGATATACCATCATTGTCGCCGAATGTGGGAACCATCCATGACGTATTATCATAGTCCTCCAAATTCACAACACGTGTAGGTAGGTTCAATTGATGAAATTTCTCGGTAAGATAGTCACGTTTTTGGAGTCCTCGTACATAAATGATATCAACATTCTGTAAATTTTTCTTGAGGATGGAATCTAATTGATGATATTCCACAAAGCCAGAGGAATACCTCAATCCATGAACGTTTCGCTCCAAGAAACAGGCAGTACGTTTATCTGCTCTACTCAAAGAGGAAAATGGTATAGTTGGCAGCAGAAGAAAATTACTACATTGAATTCCAATCCTAATGGCAATCTCCTTAGGATGGAATTGTTGCTCGATGGTAAAGCCTTGAATATCTACAACAGCTATTTTCATGTTGACTCTGTGATTGATACTGAAGTGACAAGCATATGTTCAGTTTAATTTGTTAATGATTTCGCTGAGTGGGAGGTGCTCAATAACAGTGTCGTGCACAATGATGCAATAGGCTCTAGTATTTTGGGGAAATCCTTCAGATGCCTCGATTTCGAGTTTCACATCAACAGTGGAACTTTTTATGCTCTCATCCCTTCTGGAACAATCGATGACAAAGAGAGTCTTGCCAACAAATTCGGTGGAGCTCAGCAGAGGATTATGTTGATTAGTAATTTTGTAGCTGAGACCGAATTGTGCATAGTTGAAATAGGCTTGCGAAAAATTACCCTTTGCAAAATTCAGATGCATATTTTCTTTCGGGTAATTTTCACCGTTCAGAGTGAGCGTTATATTGGTGATATTCGAATGAGCGAATATTGTTGGATCATTGTTGAATTTGGTGTAATCACGGTCTTTTTGGAAACATACAATCACATAGCGAGGATTTTCGAGAAACGAGGAAGTCTTGACGGCCCATATTTCACTTTTTGCACCTTGTGTGAGAGCAGGCAACATATGAAGTTCCCATTTTCTGAACGGCATGAGAATAGGAGTATCAGCTTGGATGGCCTTCAAGAGTTGTAATTTAATTTGATCATGTGGAAAGATTCTCTTAACTTTGAGTTCAATATTTTCAATTTCCAACTTGACTGCTGTCGTACCAGCCGACGATCCAGCGGTCTCCTCTATTTTGAAGCAGTTGCTATCATCTGCAGCTCGTACTAATCGGATGGTATGTTTGCCATAGGAAACACATTGATAATCGTTGAAAATATTCAAAAAATGCCTGATGGGTATGAGCATGTTGAATGTTAGATCAGTGGTGCTGATAACCCCAGCGTTGCTGGGAAAAGTCCAACTTGAATTGGCCAAGTGCTTGATATCTTCGTCAGTGTAGGTGAGAAAGCCCCTGACAGTACTAACAATTCCAACTTCACGGACCGTCTCCAACTCCTTACCGCTTTGTTCATAACTAACAGATTGAAACATGAAAGCACCAGCATTGTTTACGAATGTTACACGACCATCTCCTTTGGTTTTCACAACTTTTCCACTGATGAATAACAGACTATCATACAAAGCATCGTAAGCGTCAGATTGATTGATGTTGATTTCAATGACATCATTGTTGCGAAAGGACTTGACATATGGGTAGTAAGTCCGCCATTCCACCTTTTGTATGGATTCATCGTTTTGTGGTTTTCGGAAAATGTTGAACACTTGATTGGACAACATGATAACCGAGAGATTCCAAAAACAGTTTATTCTCCGGTGATAGTAGTTGACGCACGTTGAAGGTCTTGGTGAAGACTGAAGGGGGGTATGGTGGTGAGTTATTCTTATGAATAGTTAGCACCATACTTTCGCTTCAATTCCAAACGAACGATTATTTCTTCGTTTCGAAAATCAACGAGTTGAGAATGCTGGTCCAGCACTCGCAGCGTAATATTGTTTATTTCGTCTCTATGAGCAATGGGTAGATGAATGAGGTGGTTGGGTGTTTCGTCGATTGCGTAACCAGGATCAACGCCAACAGCAAATTCGTATATCGTATGAGACGGTGCGTCGTTGTAGAATGCTCCGAACGTAATGTTGCTATCTATGTGTATGGTACGTACTTTAATGATATCTACAGGTAGATCTGATGCGTAATGCAAGTTGGGTTTGAGAAGAATAGACGAAAACCCTAAAATGCGGGCCAAACTGTTTTCAGGTCGGAAATCAATTGAGTGTTTGAGGCAGAATATTTCGCTTTTCAGCGTGTTATTATTCGGTTTGAGGTAGAAAAATTCCTGAGGGTTTTCCTTGTACGTTTTGGGTGTGATGTGTTTGCTGATCAAAGCCTCAATATCACCAATTTCGTAAGAGCCAGTAGGGATATCGATACTCAGTTTAGTTTTGCCGCCGTTTTCAAAGTAGTAGAATTTTGTACCTTCTTCAATGTTGGGTATACTGTTGTACGAATGGAAGCTGAGCAAAGCCAAACTGTATTCTGAATCAGAATCCAATTGAATGGGCGGATTGAAATCGATGGAAAGCGTTGAAGAACGACTCGTTAACGTCAATATCATAGACATGACTGATATAGCGTCGGAAGCGACCCGCCTTAAATAATGAACAACAACTTGGATGAAAAATCATTTATTATTACAATAATAACATTGAAATTGTGCACTAACTGGCCCATGATACTCTGCTTCTTTTAGTGATGCCGTTGACAGTCCAAACTCATTTTGATAATGAATGAAACATGGTAGACGAATCTGCAAAGCGAATCGATTTTTGTAGTCCTTTGGTAACCTATGCCATACATCCAACAACTCCCAAGGTCCTGCGTTCCCAATCAAATATTCGATTGACAAAGCTCGCAGTTCAGCATCGGTGAAATCTCTCAAAGATTTATATTTATGCATTTCAGCCAGCGATTTATACATCTCAGCGGTGGACATTATGAAGTAGAAACTTTAGGAAAAGATGTCCACAGTTACTCTGATTGCAATTTTGATATTGACTATTGTTATATGTAATTCTTACACCCCTCCCAAAATATCTTGCCAATTCCATTGGAGGTTTGAGATTGCCGAAACTATCGAAATATTGTGCGGCATTGCCGTTTTTATTGTAAGCTACCCAATGAGTGCCAGCATTCAAGTGAGAATCCAAGTTCAATACAGCGCATTCTCGCAGCCAAGGACCACAAGTTGGCAACGTATCACGCATAAAGACTCCACGAAAATGCGGTATTTTCATCTGACGAGCACACTTCTGAATTTCCGAATCGTATAATGCTCTATGGGGTAGCTTATCTAGCAGTTTTTTTGCTTTTTCAGGTAAAGACCTCGTCCTTTGCGTTGTTGTTTTTTCAGGAACAGTCCTAATCCTCGAGGGGTTTTGCGCAGGTACAGACCCGATCCTAAATGTTCCATGGCTTTATTGTAACGCTGATCTTCTTCCAGCTTCTTTTTAGCATTTTTTGTGTCTATCACGGTTTTTGCGATGGCGCTCGCTCCGCCTGCCATCGTACCCAAAGCCGAAAGTGCAGCAAATATAGGTATAAGTGGTAAAATTTCTCCGGACTTTGCATCGAATGGAATTATTCTAGGCACTCGTATTTTCTTACGTCCTCCAGCTTGACTCAATGCCATTTTAGCAGCTCGCAAAGCCGAAGCACTAGATTTCTTAATATTAGTAGGATTGTGTTTCCAATTTTTAATAATTTTTTGAAGCAAGTTACGGCGAAAGGACACGCCCATACCTAGCTTACGTTTGGCTTTCATGGTGGAAGTAACAAGCCAAGCTGCAGCCCGTTCCCCAAATTTAGCGTCTTTAGATTTAACTCGTTCCCAAGCTCTATTTTCCAACACTTGATCTGCTTTATGACGGTCTTCCAGAGAGTCGGATTGAGAATATGCAATATCGTGCTCTCTGCAGCTTTCGTCCAAAGGATTCACGCCAGTTTCTCCGCGTTGTAATCTCTGCCTCAATTTGGTGCCAGGCCCGCAAAACGAATAACCTGGTAGATGCAATTCTAATGGGAGCTTATTGATGATTGAATTGACAACACCTGCACCAGAGTAAGTCAACAGTGATAATGATGAAAGATACCTTCAATGCGTTTATTTATAACCGTGGCGCACTCATGTTTTTACATCACATCATGGAGGTCGTTCAACAAGACAAGACACTGCCTATTGAAAATTTAGATTTTTTGAATGTAGGCCCCGATAGCAGTATGGCTGGGAAGCATGGTTAATTATTACCGAATTCGTTTCGTGCAATTATTTGCGGACCAAGTGGTTGTGGAAAGACAAATGCCTTCTTAACACTGTTATTCCACCCGAATGGAGCAAAATTCGAAAACATCTACGTATATTCAAAATCTTTGTACCAGCCCAAATATCAGGTGGTTCAAGAAATTTTGGGGAAAGTCAAGGGATTGGGATATTATCCGTTCAGGGAAAATGAGGAAATCATAAGACCTCACGAGGCCAAATCAAATTCCATATTCATTTTCGATGATGTTGCATGCGATGGTCAACAGAAAATTCGAGAATACTACTCCTTTTGTAGACACCGAAATATTGATGCTGCATATCTTTGTCAGACATATTCAAAAATTCCAAAACAATTGATACGAGACAATTGTAATATGATTGTGCTTTTCAAGCAGGATGAAATGAATTTGAAACATGTATTCGATGAACACGTTTCCCCAGACATGACGTTCGAAGAATTCAAGGCAATGTGTGCAGAATGTTGGCGACAGCATCGATATGGAACCGTTGTGATTATGAAAGATTTTGATATAAATGCTGGACGTTATCGTCAAGGATTCGATAAATATATAAGTATACAGAGAGATTGATATATCTCACAGTTATCATCATGAAACCGTTGATGTTATTCGAAAGACTAAAATCAATGAAATTGCAAAAGCTATTCGAAAAAAATATTTGGCTTTGAAATTGGGTAGATCCGAAGAAGATGAGTCATTGCAAAAATTCTTTAAACCTGTATCTGTCCCATTGAGGAAAATAGCAGCAATGCCACCGCCGACGTCGCAATCTCCTACTACCCCAATGAAAAGTGAGGTAAAATCTGAACTCAAACAAGAGAAAGTGGAAGAGCGTAAAACGTCTCCATTTGAATCCATCGAAACGATGACTCCATTCCAATCCCTCGAACATATTGCAAGTACAGATGATAATGATGCTGATGATGAGGATATCTTTAGCGTAGGCACACAAGAGGAACAAGATAAGAGCTTTGTGTCAGACATGAATGAACAAGTTTTACAGGAATATATCGATCAATATCCTATAATGGCTCAACAGTACATTATAAAACATTGGAGTAATGACAAAGAAATAGATAAAGTATACGGTCCTGTATATGATGGTGTATCTTCAAAATGGTTCCTAGGTAACAAAGAAATAGATTTCGACAAACGCAGCGGATACATTATAATGGGTGGATATCAGTGGAGAGCAACACCCGGTATATATGAACTCATATTTTTAAACACACCTGACAACTATAATAATGAAGATATGCAGGCATACAAATCAATTGTAGATTTGTCGAACATTCACAAAAACTCCCTAGGCTATCCGAAAGGTAGTAAAAGATACAAATATACCGAAATAATTAAACCGATGTTTCCCCCAGCAAATCAACGTAAAATATCGACACGTACCGGTTTACCTAAAACATCCAACCCTGCAGCAAAAGGTAGCGGTTTACTTAAAAATATACCTATTGCAATGACATTCAATACCAAACCTATGGAGTTTGTTTATTGGGATGACCCAAACGAACTATGCGTACGCCTCAAATTATTGATAGCCTCTCGGGATGCTGGAAATACTTCGCATGACAATGAGATTATTGCCATTTTGAGTGAACTCAAAGAGGCAAATATAATTCTATAAGATGACATACATCTATGCATACATTCACATTTTCAAAATGGTTATCGATAAGTTCGGACGTAGCGACAGTAACACCAGTGATAGAAAGCGAAAATTACCTACGCCCTCTGGAGGCGGCGGCTTGCTGCACACTCCAGATGGTAACATCGATTTTGATAATTTGAAATTGAGTAATGTAAAGAGGCCCACCAAAAATACTGATGCTGCCAATAAACAATATGTGGATGAAATCGATAGAAGAATTGCTGCAACTATACAACATCAAGGTGAACAACACCATTCGGAAATAGTTCAACTGAGTGACAAAATGGCAAAGATGCAGCATGAAAGAAAACACGAACACTTGCAAATAATTTTATTGAAATAACGCAACTAAGTGAGGTACGCTATAATGAAACAAGGTCATTTTTCGAAAAATTCAACCTACAATACAAAACTGATATAGAAAATATTCGTGGAGATTTGTTGAAAAAAATTTCTGAAATAACCGATTCGATTCATGCACACAATTTAAAATGGGATATTAAGCACAAGGAAATGCTGCTAACCAAAAATGAGTTAAACCAGTTTCGAATTGATATTTTACAGCAAATCACCAAAATAAATTCAGATATAGCGAGTGTAAAATCTGCTGTCGAGGAAATTACTAAAAGACAAAATGTAGTGTATACATCACCATGATAAAATAGTAGGTTTCACAGTTTCACCATCACATATGTGCGTGATGGCTTCCAGAGACAAGATTCAACTTGTCCGTGAACTGCACAAACCAATTAGAAAAAATTATCCTCGACGTCGCACCATTATTAAAGGCTTAGATGATTTATGGCAAATGGACTTGGCCGAAATGAGACCTTACGCCCATCAAAATCGTAATTTCAAACTCATTCTAGTCGTTATAGATTGTTTCTCGAAATTCGTGTGGACTCGTCCGCTGAAAACGAAAACGGGGGAGGAAATTACCAAAACGTTTGCAGATATTTTAACACACACGAAACGATGCCAAAAAATCTACAAACCGATCAGGGAACGGAATTTTACAACAGATGAAAAAACATGAGATAAATCACTACAATACGTACAGCATCCTCAAAGCCTCTATGGCCGAACGGATTATAAGAACTTTGAAGGAAAGATTGTACAAGTATTTCAGTTTGAATGGCACCTACAAATGGTTGAATATATTACCTGAAATCACAAAATCTTCAAAGACGGGTATGAAACCTTCGGAAATTGATAAAACCAACGAAAAAGAAATTCTCAAATCAACATACAGCCACTTGAAAATAGCTGGACCGAGAAAATTCAAAGTCGGCGATGTTGTGCGAATTAGTAAGGCAAAGCACGTTTTCGAAAAAGGTTACACACCCAACTGGACTACGGAATTATTCAAAATCATCAAAGTCAATATCACCAACCCTGCCACCTTCATGCTGGAAGATATGCAGGGTGCTCCTATCAAGGGTGCTTTTTATGCAGAGGAATTACAAAAAACTGCAAATCCAGATATATATCTCGTGGAAAAAGTTCTGAGGAAGAAAGGCAAAAAAATGTACGTTAAATGGCTCGGTTTGCTTAACAAACATAACAGTTGGATCGAAAACGTTGATTTTTTATAGAATCTCATGGGAAACAAACACAAATCATATAATTTCGAGGGGTCTTTCAAATATTTTTTTCATAGTTAACAAACATGCAACAACAATTTTAAAATTGATCACATGATCTGAAGCTATAAAAGCGTATGCAAGCACAGACGAATATTCAGTTTGAAAACGAAAATGTCTCAAGATAGTGGTTACGTCAGTGAAGTTGAAGTAATGTGCGATAGTGATGGAGAAGATTATAAAGAAACTCTAAATGCCATCGACAGAGCATTGGGGCGATGCGATATGGCAGCTCGGAACGAACATCAGTTGATGTTGATGGTCTTCCCTATGCCATCCTACGAAATTCGATGTGGTATAAGTCCCTCCAGGGATTTTAGCTCATGCATCGTTTTGAAGCAGCAGTTCTCCATTCGATCTATCAATTTTGCTTCTTTTGAATGGGCAACCCTCATTGACATTCTGCAAGAAATAAAGGAAAATTTCTTTGAATCACAAATCGATGAGTATGTAGATGAGTATGATCCAATCACAACACGTTGCGGGGATTACATTTACATCACACAGTACATCGAAAGTAATACCAAACATATTTCCATTTCCAAGGATATCACGAACATGGAGTTGTCTGAACAAGATGTGAACGATTTTCTCAATACACACTTGGGGGTGCTGTCTGACCGTATCGCTATGCTGGATGCTATGAACTTTTGTGACTATTATCGAGGTGTTTTTGATATTATTCAATCATGGTTACGTGACAATAAAACTAATTTAAGTTTGGAAGAAATTATAGAAGGTTTTTGTCAAGCTTCATGTTTAGATAGTATGTTGGCTAATGCTTTACGTGAATATTTATTTTATTATAAGCAAAAAATTGTGTATGATTTATGCAATAAAAATTAAATGGTAATTTGTTTTATTTATTTGAAGATTTGCTTAGATTTCCAATCATTTCTGTTTTTCTTGAGACCACAATACCAACTACACCGGAAATTCGTTCTCGTTATCAGTTTCAACAATTTCCTTCGAGAACGATTTCGTGGTTTTGCAGAATTCGCTGAGGGAGTTGCACTGAATCTTATTTTGGCATATTAGATAAAATTTATACAATACATATTTTAATCAAAAAAAAAAATTTAAAAATATACAATGCATATTTTATTCAAGCTCATTTAATTCAGATATGCATGTAGCAGCAACATCTGAAATAAATGACTTTTTCCAGCATATTCTGGAAATACCTACTTCAAGTAAGGTAAGCTCGGGTGAGTGTGAATTTGGGGCAAGTGTGAGTTTGCTCGCTATCTTCGCTAAACCGGGCGACAGCCCAACGCCTACACTTATAGTGAAATCAAAAATTGTAAACAAAAATTTGTTAATGATTTATGTTATAAATGAGAATAATGAATTCTGTGTGTTTAATTTCAAGTTTAAATTTTTATTACTTTGCAGACACTCAAACATAAAAACATTTTCAACTTACCTTTTTTTTGCTCAACACTACACAAAGCCTGGGTTCACTGTCCTCCATAGAAAATACTTCATATTCTAATCTTTCAAAAAACAAATTTTGAGGCACTTTTTCAAATCTCTATATAAAATGAATCTTTTTGTTTAACGATTATTGAAATAATTTTGAAAAATATACAATGCATATTTTATTCACATATGTATGTATGTAGCAGCTTTTTCCAACATATTCTAGAAATACCTACTTCAAATATATGAATTTCAAGCATATGCTGGGAAAAGATACTTATTTCAGATGTTGCAGGTACATGGATATCTAAAATAATTCATTGTAATATTTTAAACGCTGCGCTTTCACGAAAACGAAGCGTAAGTAAGTATTTCCAGCATGTGTTGGAAAAAGTCATTTATTTTAGATGTTGCAGGTATTCCAATCAGAATTTCCAACTTCCACTATGAAATTCTCCATACTTGAAGTAGGTATTTACAGCAAATGCTGGAAATACCTACTTCAAATATAAATAATTTCAGAGTGGAATTTGGAGATTTTGATTGAAAACCTTCCTTTCTAGAATGATTTCTTTTTATGAATGATGTTTAAATAAAAGCATTTTTTTCTTTTTTTATTACACAGAATATATAATTACATGATCATTTTGTTCGTTGAAAGCAGTAGTTATCGTTCATAAATGAAAGCAAATTTCAAAATATATTTTTTATTACATAAAAAATGGCAGTGCGTCAACAGGAAAATGTTTACGGATTTATACATAATTGGAATAAACTTTTGAAATATATTTTTTATTACATATAAATACTCAAATTTTCATCTATACTTTGTACCAGCTACAAATTTGAATTTCAAAAAATTATGCCAATCTGAATCAGTAAAATTGAAATTTTTCCTCATTTGTTTTTTCAGTTCTCTAATACAATTTATATTAAGTAATTCTTTAAATTCTTTTGGAATAATGAAATGGCAAGTACTTGGCATATTTTTGGAATGCCAAATTTCAATATGAAGTTTATTATCAAACGTAACACGATTTTTGGGAGTAAAATGAATTGCAATGGCGTTTGCAGACAATTCTTGTAGACTTGGCGGAGTGGATAGTGTTCCTTCAATTCCTGGTGTAACGCACCTATTAGCCATGTTGAATCTGTAACCTTTTTAGGAAATTTTAGACCTGTTATACAGTTGTAAATATATAATCCAATGGTTGAATTCTCGAAAACTATGCTCGATACCCCCATGGTAAAGTATCGAATGACTGAGGAATCAGTTGACGCTTATCATCATAAGGACTCAGGGCGACTTTAGTCTGCTCGATACTGAAAACGTTGTGAGAAAATTAGCGAATGGTGTTTTGAGTGACGATTTTTTCTTTAAAATTTTCAAGACAATTGACATAATCTTCGAATTGAATTTTATTTTTTACCACACCGTATATCACCCCCTTTGATTTTTTTGTTACTTTCCCACCCTGGACTTTGTATGTATACATTTTGGATCTTAAACCTACAAAATGTGTTATTATTTTACCATTAGCTTCGTCCTTCATTAGACCTGGTACTTTTTTGTTTAGAAGGGAGATGTTATATTCATTATTTTCAGAGTAATCAGAGGTATCGAATTTTGAAGGATGATTTTTTATTATTTCGGAATAGACGTTATCACAAGTTAATTCATAAATGAAGCTGTCTGTATCAGTATACAGCAGCTTACATCCATCTCCCATGATGGGTATCATAAAATCATAATGAAAATCAAACATACACGTTTTTGAAATATCTAGGATAGCCATTCCAACATACATAGGTTTATTGAATGTTAGTTCAGCCTTTTTCAGTTCAATAGCCATCAAGTCTGCATCAAAAACGGTTCTACTCTGAAACCTAGGGCTTGAAATCAAATTTTTGGCACCATAACGCCCGTTCCAAGATTTGACAAGTTTAACTACCCTGTGCAACCGGATGTTTTCCATCGTTTTACCAAAAACTGCATTGTTTGCTAATTTGAAGAGATTTTTTTCAAAGGTACTGGTAGCTGCAGCCCTTAGACGAGTATTCAACTCGATGTATGGTCGCAGCCACGCAGACTGTTGAAATTTCAACACCCTGTGAATTCTCGTTAGAATCAAACCATTTCGCAATGCCTGTTTCAAATTCCGATAGTGCAAAATATATTTGGATTTGTTGTATAGAGTACCCATTAATTTCTTTTGTTTAGCATTTGGGGGAGCGTGGTGTTCAGGACAAAAAGGGAAATCTTTATGGGAATCGTGCAATCTCTCAGGATATTCCAAGTCTACCTCTAAGATATATCCTTCTGATGCGTCGTCTGGGATATCAGTTATATCCAAATTGAAATTATCTACCCACTGTAAGCCGTCGTAAGGTAAAAACTCTGACATCGCCCAGCCATAAAGGTTGTTGACGTCCAAATATAAAATATATTTCGAAGGTTTATTGGGATCGTAGACATCCATATACCTGTTATTGGCTTCACTAAATCTGTTTGAACAAACTGAAATTCCACCTCTTATACCCCTTTCTATGAACATTATCATATCGATATCTTTCAAAATTTGTAATTTGCATTTAGTATATTTCAACATAGCATCCCACGTGAATCCGGGCATAGTGTAGAACCATGCTGGATCCAAGCCATAAGTTGCTATACAATTTTTTCGAAAGTTTTCAAATACATCGGCCAACAACAGAATATCGGTCTTGAGGTATAAGTCTGAGTACGACCCCAAATTTTGAATTTGGAAAGTTTCCCAAATATGTAAAGCGTGAGCATACTTCTCTTCAGAAATATTTTCCTCATTCAATTTATTATAGAAATGTTCCTGTGATGGAAGCACAGTTTCCTCTAGTTTTCTCACATTATCGACATAATCGTAGGGAAATACACCCTTCTTAGTGAGAAGGGTGAACTTCTCATCGTCATATTGTTGAAATTCTTTCTTCGATATTTTTAAATCATCAACTTTCAACGTGGAAACTAGCTCATCCAAGCTGGCATCCAAAAAACGAAAAGAATCTATGAAACGGAATTTGATTGAGGTATCGGCATCGAATTGAGTAAAAGAAATGTACCTTTCTTTATTTGAAGGAAGTATGCTAACGTTTCCTTTTTAGCAATATCTTTGATAATGAAGTGGCTGTCATAGCCTGAGAGATTGTGGAAAGCAATGGGTACAATAAACAATTTTCGAAAATTCAAGTTACAAGCTTGGTGAGCGAAGTTTCTGAATTTACCTGTAAAATGGTCATGATCACGGACAATGATATCTTCTTTACTGAAGGGTTTTTCGCAAATATTGCACACTCTAGCATTAACAATATCAGGATTGCATGTCATTGGCACAATATTTTTGATTTTTGATTCTACAAATTTGGCAATGTTAGCCATTTCATCTGTGAACCATTGTATGCAATCCTCACCTCGACAGCTTTTGAACTGTGAAAAGCTGTCATTGAAAGAACATTTGAGGTAGTAGCCCGCACTAAATGTTTTATGTTTTTGATATTTTTTCGTCTTTTGTGAAATTTTCTTGTTACATTTTTCCAAAACTGATTCAAAATCCGCGTAAATGATGAAAGGACATTGTTGTTTATAAACATGATTATGGAATTCAACGTAATCGTATGATGGAAAAGAAATTTTACAATTATTTGAATTTTTGCAAAGTGCTTCATGGTCTTTCAATTTCTGCTGGCAATTGAAATAATTGAGACACCGATCGCACAAAAATTTTTTACGATGAGACTTGCTTACTTGAGTTCCTATCAGTCTAGACATATCTCTTATCCAAACATAATGGTACTTTATATCAATATTTTCATTGTCAACAGGTGGGGCGTCATAGTCGTTTAATTTTGGAAAA
Source organism: Chrysolina americana (assembly GCA_958502065.1). Taxonomy (NCBI): domain Eukaryota; kingdom Metazoa; phylum Arthropoda; class Insecta; order Coleoptera; family Chrysomelidae; genus Chrysolina; species Chrysolina americana. The sequence continues at coordinate 37,216,320 of OY293414.1, read as the reverse complement.
TATTTATCCTGAATGAGTAATAAATTAACATGTCTTTGTAATTTGTTGTTCGTCAGTCTTGCTGGCACTACTATATAAAATGATTTTTCGTTAATTTTATTCAATTCTAAAGCATAAACGTTTACTGAAATACTGTTTAGTTTTTCAAATTTTGAAATTTGTTGTAACTTCATTGGATCGTCTAGCCCTACAGTATTCAAAACTGTAGAATAATGTGGATATTTTGACAGCCTTTCTGTATGTTTTGCTACAGGATATAATGCGCTAACAACACTCCAATAGAAACACATTTCATCATTATTCTGAACGTTAACGCAAGCTTGTTTCTTAGCAATTTGGTTAGGTAGACTAATGAAGGATGTGCCGTTGTTTCCAATTTCGAATTTATTTATTGCTACTTCCAACAATACAACTTCACTTAAAGCCCATCCGCTTTCTTTTTCTTCAAACTCGCTCAATTTATTTAGGATAATAGCTACAACATTTTTATTATACCAAACAGCTAAGTTAGTACCTTGGTCTATGACGGCATTGGGAGTATTAAAATATTTCCTATCAACTATTTCACCATCATTCGATTTTTTTACAAAATCCCCCAATTATTGTTGTATTTACTTTCAGACATTTCATTCGCTTCAAAGTTTTAGATATTTTTGATCGGAGTGGAAAAAAAGCATCTTCCAAAAAATTTTTCGCGTCTTTATGCGATAAATTGATAATTACTCCTGTTTCAACTCTACAATCGAAAATAGCCTCAACATTTTGCCATTTCACTCTACTGCTTCGCTTCAATCCTGAACCTATTTTTGAACACCCCATAATTTTGATAAGTGATCTGAATCGTTTTAATTCCCCAATTGTTGAAATAATTTTCATTTTTTCTCCCACAGAAAATTTAATTTTTTTCATCGCTGAATTACACTTCCTAATATGTTGATTAATGAAATTCGAAACTTGTTTGGCAAGAGCACTAGAGTAGTTATCTCTGATAATTTTGATGTATTCGTTAATTTTCGGCATAGTTTTCGAGAAATCAACCATTGTAATATAATATAATACAACAGTATAACTTACAATAGGTCTTTTTTTCCGTGGTCGCTAATTTTCTATGAATTCGAACTGCTGAGCGAGGTTGGGCTTCCCTAAATCTTGGGACTCTCTGCAAATGATGGAGTATTTTCCCTCGCAGAAATATTGAATGTTAGGCTTGATTACTTCGGTAACACGGGTTGGTAGAAAAATGATACAATTGGCCAACTCTAGGAGCACAGCCTCGCCAAATTTGCTCTTGGTTACTCTAGCTGATGATATTTTTTGAGGAGTGTTTCTTGGGAGGTCAGCTAACTTCTTTATTGGTTTTCTGTAGAGAAGACACACTGAATTAACTTTCGATAGATCTATCTAAAATAAAAAAAAACATTCTCCATTGTAAAAAGAGTTAAAAAAGAACTCGTTTCAACAGAATTATCAAAACGTTTGCGGAGCAGAAAAATCTTATGAAAAACACAAAATGACTTTTCCAAAACAATATATTAGAGCGTAAGAAAAAATTGTGGAATCACACGTGAAAAAGAACTATTTTCAACTAAAATTTTCAAAACGTTTGTGAAGCAGAAAAATCTTACGAAAAACGCTAAACGACTTTTCCAAAAAATCTAATGAAAATCGTTAAATGACTTTAAAAAATTTCAGATATAACAATCAAACCGAAAAGCAAATAAAAAAGTACTTACTTTTCACTTATTTGATGCACGACACAGGTACAACTTTAACTGGTGCTTTCGACGAACAAAATGATACGCAAATTTGTGTGCACTTCGGTTTTATAAAATGCGAGATAAGGACGTATTTTTCATAGAACAATCCGATATAATTCAAGTAACGGAAAAACATTTTAATCGCGGATTTGATAACGAGTGTGAATTTCCGGTGTAGTTGGTATTGTGGCATCGAGATAATCATTATCAGTTCTAACGATTTCCTTCGAATGTGGTTCAGAAACTCTTTATCAGTTTCAACTATTTCCTTTGAATGTGGTATTTATATCTATAATGAAATATTTTTCAACTCTTCGATAAATACAATTTAGAATTCAATTTTACATTTTTTATTTAAAAAAAGTAAAGCCATTTCTATTAACCACTACAATTATTTCCTTCACAATTCTGATCAATATACATGCTAATATCGTAGATACTATGATGAGGATTCTGTAAAGATGAAATTCCATTTTGGATTTGTTTTTCTCACGTCCTGCTGGAACAAATTCCTCAGTTTTCGTGTCTATTTCTCGAAGATCGTCAAATATCAGTTTCAGCTTGTACTTGAACGCTATATTCTTCGGAACATGGCTAACAAATACTGCCAATTGTCCTCCATTGACTGATGTTAAATGCATTGTTTTCCATTGAGTTCTATTGCAACCCCGATCGAAATCTTCACTCTTTTTGGTACGTTGACGTATAAAACATTATTCAATATTGCTGTCAAAAGTATAAAATTTGTTTTCAATCGCAGAGACATATTCTACAATGCGTGAGGCTGGATTCTTCTTAACGGATATCTCGTTTGCGGCAATTTTCGATTGAACACTTTGTCTTGAATGTCCAAATTATTCAACTGCTTCAAAACGTTCTCCTTTTCTTCGAAAAATTGAATATCTGACTTTAGTTCTTGAATACGTCTACAAAACTGCTCCACCTTCCATCCGTATTCTTTAGATGCCATTTTATTACTGATTATTTCAACTACCCAATGACACACACATACTTTCCAAAAATAATGTTATCTTCCCCCCTCCCACCTGATGATGGTGATGAAAAACGAAAACAATAACGTAAATGGGTATAGCACATTAAATTGTGTACTTAGTAAACATAACTTTGTCTCTGAATACTCCAATGGGTATCGCACATTGAACGTCACGACCTCCGTTAAGCTGACATGTTTTTTCTCTTAAATATTGTTATTTGAGACACCCGGTATATCATTTGACAGCCGCCATGTTTTTTTCTATTAAATACTGTATTTTGAGCCACCTGGTATAACATTTTACAGCCGCCATGTTTTTTTTTCTCTCAAATACTGTATTTTGAGTCTAAATATGTCATCCACAATTATTATTATTCTTATTAAATATATTATAAGCGCGCGGTAGTGGAAAATTGTTATCAATCTAAGGGATCTATCGCGACTCGATGAACGACGACGACGCCAAACACAGCGACGCACCGAAATTTAGCAGCGCGCGCTCTACTGGACAATTGTTATCAATCTAAGGGATCTCTCTCGACTACGTCACACGATGAACGCAGACCAGCGACGAACCGAGAGTCCAAAGTTCAAGGTGGATTCGTAAGCCCATAGTTACCCTACTAAAATGTTTACGACGGTTCCTGTAAGTTGCTCATTATTTCTTGAGGTTGCTCCTTGTTGCGTGTTACGACTTTGAAGCTGTAACATCAAAGGAAAAAGAGGAACATGCGTCAACAAATTGTAGTTGGAACTTTTTGTTTCTGCAGTGGAGAAAGACAGTGACAGTATTCAGGAAACACGAAGTTTCAGTGTGCCATTGCAACATGTTCAAATGGAGTAATGACTTGCTAATAGAATTAATTGAATACTATAAAATTTTTGATTGCCTGTGGGTTCGATGCAAGACAACAACCATTCTAGATCAGAACTGAAAATCCGAATAAAATTTTGAACGTGTCCATCAGTTATGTGTTCCGATAGTATCTCGTCTTTCTTAAGGGCCTCCAAAAGCTGCAATCCTCCACACTCTTTTCTCTCTTGAAAGCTTGGCCGTACCCTAATTTTATGTTTCCTTTTTTTCTTTTTATTTTTGCTAGCAAAGCGCTGCTGCTAATGCAAGGTCTTCATCCACATCTATGTACAACGTGAACACAAATGATGTTACTTCAGTGGATATAGCATGTTCCCGTAAAATTCAAAACATAAACAATTAGAAACAAAACTGAAATTAACATCAATTTGGTGGAGACAAAAAGTTTACACTTGTTCCTTTGGTGGATAGGTTCCTTTTCGCATATTTCCTATTCGACGTTTGCCGACTATTGTACAGGGAACACGGCTCGATTATTTTGAATTGATTTTCATTTTGTGTAGTATATTCAGTGTCATACTAACAAAATTAAAGGCCTACCAAAGAGAGATCTTACCACTAAAAATATTTTCAGAATGTGTCATTGGGGTTTGGTAGTACCCTTTACTTTCGATCTTGATTGTTGTTGTTATTATCGTCAACCGGCTGCATCCTTGCGAGCAACCCTCAGATATGTCCTAAAGACTTGTGTGAACTAGGGAAGACCTAGCCTTATCTTTCAACGTGTGATGCCATGCACGAGACTGGTGACCGTGCTGGGATTCAAACCCAAACACCTGCGTATGACTGCATTCAAACGCGAACGCTCTACCCACTCCTCATATTTTCTTGTTTTTATTCAGCTCATTTTTCCATGAGTATGAAAGGCTTTTTGATATTTCATCTTCAATAGTTTTCAAAACAACGTTCCCAATGAGTTCAGTAGTAGTATCAATATTTTTCATACCGTTTTCGCTAGAACATAAAATGCACAAATTAATGTATTTTCCACCGCCTCTTTTGAGGATTGACCAGCTTCACTGGGTATCAAAAAACAATTGAATATCAAATAATATTTTAACCATAAATAAAAGGAAAGTATCTTCATATCTATTGGATTCACAAAAAATGACTCGATCATAAGAATTATTATTTACATTATTGAAAATTGAGTAAATTGACCTGTTTTCGAAGATCCGCCACAAAAGATAGGGGACATACAACTGCACACGGGGCATGAGCTAGCTCCTAAAATTTTTGGGTAATACAGACGGAGATAAAAAGCTAGGTAAACTCCTTATTTCAGTTGAAGCCTTTAATTTTTTTCCTTCGTTAGGATTGCTGGCATAATAAAAGAAAATTTCATCAATTACTATAAGTAAGTTAGAAATGAAGCTAGCAACATAACCTACCTTCGTTATGGAGTTTGACAAACCTAGTGAATTCCTTTCTGATAACTTTCTCATGAATTACAATTTCATTGTTACAAGATGACTTCGTAAAAAAGTTTGGTAGGTACCTATGTAACGCGTTCATAAACTCCTCTAGTAACTCGTTTATTAAACACTCGCTGCGGTCATGCTTGAAATACCAAAATGACGTTTAGAACACTTGTTACATAATATAATATTGAGTCAGTGTGTAGGATAACACAGGATTTTTTTAATTATAGTAATTTCATACAATACTTGAAGCGCATGCCAATTTGTATTTCTTTGGATCAACTGCAAAAAAGGAACCTGAGGAATAAAGGAATTTATAGATGACAGCAATGCCTTCTATTTTCTTTGTCATAATTAGATTCTATTTTATATAAGAGGTAGTCTACCTTGGAAAGATTCGAATAGAATTAAGCAATCAAATCTCTACTTTCTGCAGTCTGAATAAAAATTGGATTAAACTTTCATCTAATATGCAAGAAAAACTACTCTTATTTCTATACATAATCTGCCTTCAATCATGAAATTATGTAAATAGTTCTAGTTTCCGAAGTCAGCGACAAAATATTCACTAATTATAAAACGGAAGTTCAAGAAGCCACAAATTGACCCTAACCGGACACTTATGAATTAGGGATCATATTTAATTGTAAAATATCGAATGTTCTTTAACGCGTCATTGCCCAAGTATTTAGCAGCTGATACTAAACACTCACCTCAATTCAGTTTCAACACTCATTTAGTTGTAATTGAATTTTGCATGTAAGTTGTGATTAGTATTAACTGAACAAGGTGTAGATCAGGTTGAGTAATAATTAGCAGAATTTACATACGTGTACACATTCGCTAATATTTGATGAATACCTAATTGAAATTATCGCGACAACTTGGCTTATATTTATTGACATTTCGGTTTGTCAATAAATCAAATGAGCTACTTTCATAATATTTATATTGTTCCATATAATAATTTTACATTATTTTACCTACTAGAAGTAGAGTATAAGACGTTCACGAAGGTCCACGCACACTTCTTATGCAAAAAGTTACCGTGGGCACACAAACATTCTATGGATAGATTACGAGATACAGAATGTTGAAGTTGTGATATGTCGCTTTCGGGTCATTATAACTGAACTTTATGGGTGGTAATATTACAGAATTTTCATTTGTTTTTTCGTCTACAACAACACAGTATTACACTTGAACAGTGCGACACCATGTTTTCCAAGCATTTTTTAAAACAATATACATGGTAAGTTATGACTCTTTTCCAGTTACGGAAAATGAAAATTACTTCAGAATGAAGCATCAACGTCATGAGTCGGCTCGTACGAAAATTGAAGTATTTGTGTTGCATTTATCCGATGAGATCAGCCGAATTAAAAAAATATGTATTTTTTTCATATATACAGAGGAGACTGAAAGTATACGTTTGAATAATAATAATAGCCGTCCTCTACCCGCACAGGCTATGCCTTTTGGTACACTCAACAAGTGTTTATAAGGGAGTATTATTATTATTATATTTGGGATTGGGTGGCCGGTGGCTCAGCGGTCTGATGCACAGGCCGTTCGAAACTCCAGCATAGCGATAGTCGGTTCGAGCCCGATGTAGGTACAAGAGATTTTTTCTCAACTACTTTATATCGGATCGATAGGCGACCGCATGCCTTGTTGAAAAGCAAGTGTATTGTGAGTTGTCTAGATGTCAATCTCGTCTAGTGCTAGCTTGGAGTGCACACCGACCACCCGAGGTGGTGCTGTAGGTTTTCCTACAGCTGAAAAGTGAATACGCCACCAAAAATTAGTAAGTCGACCCGGAACGCCACGGTAAATAATAATAATAGCCGTTCTCTACTCGCACGTGCTATTCCTTTGGGTACACTCAACGAGTGTTTATGAGGGAGTATTATTAATATGTTATTATTATCTGTTATATATTCATTTGATTGCGTCATTTGATAAATTCAGTACACTAGTTATATGTGCCGTGTGGCAACTCAACAGAATGAAAATTATGAATATTATACAGTGTGACTCAAGTATACACGAGAGTAATATTAAGAAAAATTACAGAAACACCCTGTATAAAGAAAACGAATCAGTTGATTTTCCTGGTTTCTTCTCATTTTGCAGAGGATACAGCGTTTGAACTTTTGTGGGAAATACAGAGTTTTTCTATATCTAGTTATCGTTTAACATGAAAAAAAACAATATAATTACCTTCCAATTGATGTTTCAAATACCAAAAAATTATTGTAGAATCTGTTAAAATCTTCGATTACAAAAAGGTGATAGGTCAAAGACAGCCTTTTCAATAATTTAGAAGAACCCCGTATTACTGTATCAATCAATATGTTTATACTAAAAATCAGAAAAATTAACCCATCAGTTTTTTTTCTACAGGGTATTTCTGTAATTTCTGGTAATATTGATTTCGTTTATTCTTGAGTCCCACAGTATACTACTAAAAAATTCACGTTTCTTTGAGTCGTTTCATGGTACATATAATAGGTGTTCTGAATTGATTGAATCACATAATCTGAAGCGAATATAACGGCCACACATATACTTTCAATCCCCTCTGTATAAATCATGATTTTTCATATATTATGAGTTCAGCCGTTCTTATCAAATATATCCAACACAGGAACATCAATTTTGATGCGGACTGGTAAGATCTCAACAGATTCAAATAAAGTTTGTTGGTATCTGAAACATAAATTGGAAGGTAATGATATAGATTTTTTATGTTAAACGATAACTAGACATAGAAAAATTCTGCATTTTCTATGAGAGTGCATATGATATATTCTCTGTGAAATTAGGAGAAATCAGCCGATCCATTTTCTTTATATAGGGTATTTCTGTAAGTTTTCCTAATAATAGTCTCTTGTATACTTGAGTCACACTGTATAATATTCCTAATTTACGTTTCTGTCAAATGACCACTGGTGCACTGAATTGATCAAATCACTTTATCAAAAGAATATATAACAGATAAAGGTATACTTTTACTCTCCTCTGTATATATGAAAAAAATAAATACTTTTTGAATTGAGACCATCTTATCGGATATATGCAACACAAAAACTCCAATTTTCGTACGTTCTAACGTATGACGTTGATGCTTCATTCTGAAATATTTTTAATTTTTCGTAACTAGAAAAAAGTCATGATTTACCCTGTATATTGTTTTTGAAAATGCTTAGAAAACATACTATTGTACTGGCCAAGAGTAATACTGTGGTGTAGATGAAAAACCTAATAATAATTTTGTGATATTACCACCTATAAAGTTCATAACGGCCTGAAAGCAACATTTCACAACTTCAACACCCTGTATCTCGTAAACTATACATAGAATTTGTGTGTGCCCACGGTAACTTCTGTACAGAAGCCCCAGTTCAACAACAACGTGGATTGGTGCCAATCTCATTTGAAATATTCGAACACTCTAACAGTATTTCTTTCATTTGGTGCTAGCAAGTCAATATTTATATCACCTATGGATATGCAGAGATCATCTTCGACATGATTCTCACCTTCAAGAAATCTATATATTTCTAAATTGAAATCCTGAATACTTGAATTGGGCGACCTGCAAAATGCTGAGACAGTTATTTGTTTCTGTGGTTATACGAATGTTCAGTTTTGATATTTTTGAATATTATTTGTTCGTGAATTTTAAGGACGATGTAATATATGCTACTACCACATCGTTTTCATTGAATTTACTCTCGTTGTATATCACGTCATATCCGTTGATGTGAAAGAGGCTGAGATCAGATTCTCTAGTTTCGCTCAACACTACAATCGAATTTAAATGCGATGTTCTGTAAAATGATTTTGAATTCATCCAGATTTTTGTTAGTGCTCCTTATGTTCATATGCATAATTTTAAAGTTATTATTATCATTATTTACGAGTAGTATTTCTGAGCATTCATCAATTGTATCAATACCATATGGCTGAATGGACTGCGACTCGAAATCACGTATGTATGGGTCCGTTACCGAACAAATATTCAGACTACTATAATTTACAGTGACTCTATTTAAACTATTATTGATATAATATGTTATAGTTTGAAAAAAATCAGTATGGTCAGTTAACAGATATTAAAAAACATCCAAAAATTTAATAAAAATAGAAAATAAACAGAAAAATCTTCAGGGGTATAGTCTGGTGTGAAATATAATGTTCTCCTGTTTGAGACCCTCAGAGCACTCTTTACCAATTCCAGTACTAGATATGGAACGCTTTCTGTTTTGTGGATCTGATTTCCCAATTCTAAACATATCTCTGAAGTCCCTTTCATCGCATGGTATTTAAAGAATGTTATTTAATATGCTCAGAACATTATCCGATAAGGAAAAGTCGTTTTCTTCAACTCCGTGAACAATTAAGTTATATTTTTTGGAACTTCTTTCGATAGTTTTACGTTCGATTCTGAGTTCTTCAACTTGTTTTTCCAACTGAATATTTTTGTTTTTGAGTAACTTAACTTGTTCTGGATTCGTTCCTGATTTCTATGATTTCCTGTGAAACATATGTTAATAATTCGAAAATATCCTCATTCGTTATCGTCGATGTCATATCCTCCAAGTACATATTCAGCGTAAATAACCTTTGTCGACAGCCTACCCATCTCCAGTATGATGAAGTGAGTACTGGCCAGTTGATCCTCGGTTTTCTACCAAAAAAGAGACCTAGCTTTGTTTTGATCGTGTGCATGCAATTATAGCACGTATATACCAAAACTTACAGTAGTTCAGTCGACAGGTAGTTTCAGATAGAAAAAGTTAATGAAACTTTAAGATGTTGTTCAGGGATGGTTGATTAACATTTTCTCAAGTTTTGGACCTCGAGGACCCTGTGCTAAAAAAGTAGGGGGGGGAACTGCAAATTTTTCGACCTTGGTGTGGTTTTTCCTCAATAACATTTTTGCCTTACGTTCTACAAATAAAAAGGTCATTTTTCTTTTTTATAGATCGTCAAATTCCCTACGAATTTGTTCGCCTCAAAAATTTTTGTGTGCCAATTTTTTACCGAGATATGGCGCTTCGAAGAATAGGTAATTTTTCAAATTTTGCCACACAATGCAGAATTACACCCTATTTCTTCTGTTATACAAGAATTATGATGAAATGTAGTTGCTATTATAATTCCTACTTGAAATCACCAACTTTAGATAACCCCCACCTCTGCTTGCCCACCAGGTGTCAAGTCGTTCCTCCCAAGGACAAGAGAGTGTCGGGCCGAGGGGAGTGTGTGATCAGCTACATCAGTAAAAAGCTGGAAAACAATATATGTTAGAACACTGTTCCGGTGGAACTGCGGAATGCAACCGATGAGCCAATATTCAACATAGAAGGCTGAAATTTGTCTATTCTACCTGCGCTACCTAGACCTATTTGTTTTCGATTTTTGAGGTCATATTAGATCACTTTTCATTTTATTCTTTCAACTCTATTATTTATTAATTACAAGAAGAAATCGAAAAATAATAATTATAGAAGGGTATAAGTCAGGTAGAATAGTCAAATTAGGTAATAAGAAAATAAAAATTAGGGATTGGTAAAAATGGGACAGAGAGTGTTTAACCACTCAGAGTATATATGAGATTAAGTTAGATAAGTAACATTAGAAACCTTCAGCTCTTGAAATGAATAACTTTGATAGCGAAAGGAGCATCGAGTGTTAGTGACAGTTTTAGTTTTTGGGTAATTTTCTGAGATGGCGTCCACATCTCGTGGATCAGACTTGTGTTTTATTTGTAAAGGAGGAGTTGTAGCAGGTGAACTAACTGTAGTGAAAGCCAGAGGAGATGCCAGACTGTTGGAGTACAGGTAGGAAATGTAATGAGTACAAATGAGTACCTACCCACTATAATTAGCTATAATATCTTTGTTCCTCAATATAATATATGCCTTGAGAATAACTTAATATTGTTAATTAGATAAATTTTTTTCACGAAAGGACTACGTCTTTTTTTCTTCCTGTCCTGAGATAATTATGTAGGGGAACGGGGGGATATCGATCCGAAAAGTATCTGATATCAATACCAAAATGATGTGAATAGGTCTGGTTGGCTTTCATCAGAAAGTTAGCTTTTGAGAATTGGGGTTGGGTGGGGGAAGGAGGAATGGGGTGTCCAAAGTTGGTGACTTCAACTAAGAACCATAATTACTACATTTCATCATAATTCGGATATAACAAATAAAGCTGTAATTTTGCATTTTTTGTCATTTCTTAGCAAATTTTGAAACATGACCATTTTTTTGACGTGCCATATCTCGGTAGCGAATTCTTATACAAACATGTTTTTCAAGTTAAAATTGTATAAAATTTTACGCTCTACAAAAAAGTATCGAGATGTTTTTTCTGTAGGACGTAAGAGAAAAAAGTAATCGAGGAAAATCCAGAGAGGTCAAAAATTTTGCAGTTTTCCCCCCCCCCTACTATTTTCGCACAGGGTCATCGAGAAAATGTTGATTAACCATCCCTGGAAAACCTTCTGAAGTTTCATTAACTTCCGACCTTTTTCTACCTAACCCCACTTTTTTCAACCTGTCGACTGAACTACGGTCTGTGTGTAGAAATATGAATTAATTTCAATAATTGGTAGGATCACACTTTTTTCTTTAGTTTCACTGGTATCTAATTGATCTAAGTCACTAGTTTTTATCTTCAAAATGATTGATTTGTTACCGTTTACTTGTTTCTGGAGAGATAATTACTAAGTACAGACACACTGCTCGACCACTCGACTGCTCGACTATTGCAGTATTGCTTCAATACTCCCAGGAAAAGTATTTTCATATTATTTTCAATTATATGTAAGTAATTGCTGTAGCATTATAGTTATTAACGTTACAAGGCCGATATGTAGCAAATAACAACCGAATTCGTTATTTGCGTATCGGCCGTGTGTCGTTCAAGATATTTCGTAATCCCGCTGAAAAATTACATTTTGATTCCGAGGAAAGAACAAATCACGTACCTCGTAATTCTGCAGAAAAATCTCAACATCGTTTTAAAATATTTGAACAAGTGATTTCTCGACGGCCGCCGGTCGTTAAAAAATCTTAACGGACGAAGTCTGTTAACATTAACTTTTCAATTGTCATCTGAATACCGTTGAATCAAAATAACAGTATGGGATTACGATACATTTATATACATATTTGATGAAAGAAATTTTGATATTAGTATTTGGCAACATCGCTATCCTGAGGTTTGACATGATAAAAATAAATTTCAAGAGAATCAGTCACTACCGGTAAAGAGTTCAAAATTACGGTATTATTGTTAATTCGCTGAACAATTCGAAAATTATTATTTATTGTTACGGCTCAAGTACGGATTTGGACATTGGTGTTTTCTTCACATCCCTCTTACCTCCTTCTTATATAAACTTATTTACCTTTCAACACGAAGAAAACGAAGTAGGACTGCAATATAGGCATTATTATTTCTCAGAGCATTCCGTATGTCCTAGAGAACAAAAATTTAACAGTTATTCATATTCAATTATCACAGAAAAGATATCGCGCGTCGAAAAACCGTGAGATGAAATGCTAAAGTTTGCTTTGCCTAGTCACGCCCAGTGGCTTCTAGTACCATTACGATTGAATAATAGGTGACGCTTTCAATTGTTTCAAATATGTCTGTTGATGTAGAGCAGACTTTAGACTTTATGATGATTAATTTTTTATCATCCTGTGTTGCGGGAAAAATTGCAAGCACAACTCGTTGGAAGGACCACTATAATATCAAAAAACGAATTTCCCACACATAATCAAACTTTCAACCAATCCTATAGGATGTTAGGAAATATGTATTGAGAATGTTGATTAATATGCGCTAAATACAAATTCAATAACATTCTGGGAATGTTTTAAAAATGATGTATCAGAAAAAGCTAGGTAAACAGGAAAGTTGCCAAAACTGCTAATAGAAAAATACGTTTTCTCACATAGATACTTATAATGAAGTAAATATACTCTCTCAAAACACTCTTAGCGAAAGGAGCATCGAGTGTTAGTTTTGGTTTTTGGGTAATTTTCTGAGATGGCGTCTACATCTCGTGGATCAGACTTGTGTTTTATTTGTAAAGGAGGAGTTGAAGCAAGTGAACTAACTGTAGTGAAAGCCAGAGGAGTTGCCAGACTGTTGGAGTCCAGGCAGGAAATGTAATGAGTACAAATGAGTACCTACTCACTGTGATTAGCTATAATATCTTTATTCCTCAATATAATATATGCCTTGAGAATAACTTAATGTTGTTAATTAGATTAATTTTTTTCAAGAAAGGACTACGTCTTTTTTTCTTCCTGTCCTGGGATAATTATGTAGGGGAACGGGGTGATATCGATCCGAAAAGTAACTGATATCAATACCAAAATGATGTGAATAGGTATGGTTAGCTTTCATCAGAAAGTTAGCTTTTGAGAATTGGGGTTGGGTGGGGGAAGGAGGAGTGGGGTGTCCAAAGTTGGTGACTTCAACTAAGAACCATAATTACTACCACATTTCATCATAATTCGGTTATAACAAATGAAATAAGCTGTAACTTTGCATTGTCATTTCTTAGCAAATTTTGAAACATGACCTTTTTTTTGACGTGCCATATATCGGTAGCGAACCATCCCTGAAGAACCTCCTGGAGTTGTTGGATGCCAATTCTATAATACACTTGAACTATATGCCACTGATCATAGAACATAGATATGACATAATGAAATCTGTCAACATTGTGTGCACTTTGCATCAAGAAAATAAGCTAAGTTGTACAAAACAATATGGTGGTATATGTAATTGTCTAACAAAGAAGTGTATCAGTTTTCTCTAATAAAACCATAGAATAAATACTGCGTATATTTATATAACCTGCCCATAGGTTATGGGCCCAGTAGAGACCAGCAGAAGAAGTAATAAGGTTGCTACAAAAAGTTAATATTGAGTCTGAAAGTGCTGATTGTACCCTGGAAGTTTGTTCAACAAATATGGCGTCAGCACCGGTGATCTCAAATTTGAAACCTTTCGACGGCGTTGGTTTTCTTGACTGGGAGTTTCGAATAAAAATAAGAATGGAACAGGAAAATTGTAGAGAAGCACTAGATAAAAAGCTTAGCACAATGAGTCAAGATGAGTATGATAAGAAAAACATCAAGGCCAAGGACATTATGGTTCGGGGGATCTCAGACTCAATAATCGGAACTGTACGAGATAAAACTACAGCAAAGGTATGACACCCTGAAATCCACATATACAAAAAGAGGTTTATCCGCTAAACTTGACCTCAAGCGAGAACTTAATGGAATGAAATTCGTTAAAGGAAAACTTACTGAATTCTTCGAAGTATTTTTTGGTAAAGTTCAAGAGCTAAAATCTGCAGGATCAACATTGGAAGATGAAGAAATCATTTTGATTTTATTGATGGCCATTTCCACGTCGTACCAGCCTGTAACTACATCCATCGACATTTTCTTTTCTCAGAATCCTGGTGATGTGACAGTGGAGTTTGTGAAAAGCAAATTATTTCAAGAGAAAGCTCGACAAAAAAGAGAAAAAGGTTCTGGAAAGAAGAATGTAGATATGGATGATGTTGTATTTTACTCAAAGTCAGGAAAGGGTGTTTTCAAATACAAATGCCATTATTGTCATTTACGGGGCCATATGAAAAAAGATTGTCCAAAATTGAAAAATCCATAGAGATGGAGAAACACGCCATCTATCAACCGTCTTCCCACTAAAGCTACTAGCAATAAAATGCCAGCAGAAATATGGTATTAGAGTTTTTGGAAGTATTGCACATGCACACGTTCCAAAAGAGAATAGAACTGGTAAATTATCCGAGCGCTGCAAATCACTTTTTATGATTGGCTATAAACCAAATGGATATCGTTTGTGGGATACATCAGAACGCAAAATAATAACGGCCAGATCTGTTAAATTTGATGAAACCAGCAAACAGGTGGCACAAGTACCTGCTATTATTGAAAGTCAAAACTTTGATTCAGATATTGAAGAGGAACAGTCCATGGAAGAGTCATTCTATGAACCAGGAGTTAGGAAAAGTACACGAGTTCGGAAATTTCCTTCAAAGTATGCTGATTTTGAAACAAACATGATGATAGCATTGATGGCTGGAAATCTACCGTTCGAATGTCCAACCACGTATCAGGAAGCCATTGATTCTGGAGAAGGATGGGAATCTGCTATTGATGAGGAGCTAAGTAGCCATCCAAGAAATGGAAATTGGAAATTGGTACCAACTCCACCCAATACCAAGGTTATTGATTCGAAATGGGTTTTTAGTCGCAAGACAATAAATGACCAGCCAATAATGAAAGCTCGTTTGGTAGCTAGAGGATTTATGCAAGACTCCGTCAACTACGATGACTTATATGCACCAGTAGCCAGAATGGTAACGATGAGAGTTCTTTTTGCTCTAGCCCTAAAAAAAATTGGGTTTTCCATCAGATCAATGTAAAGTCCGCATTCTTGAATGGAACACTCAAGGAATCTGTCTTTATGAAGCCACCGCAAGGTTTGAAAAATGTTCCAGAAAATTTTGTATGTGAACTCGTCAAATCACTTTATGGTCTTAAATGTGCTCCTAAAGAGTGGAACAATTGTTTTAACTCTTATTTACTTGAAAATAATTTTTCACGCTGTCAAGTAGATCCATGTTTATACATGAAGGGCAACTCATACCTATTAGTCTGGGTAGATGATATAATTTAATTTTCTAATAGTGAAAAAGAAATTTCCAATGTTAAAACATTATTGAAAGCTAAATTTGAGATGAAGGATATTAATACAGAAAGTAAAATTAAATTTTTAGGCATTGAAATTGAAAGGCGTGAAAATGAGATGTATTTTTCACAGAAAGAAATCATTGATAAAATTCTTTTCAAATTTGGGATGGTTGATTGTAAAGAAAGTGCCATACCACTACCTATTGGTACAAATTTGAATATCATTGATACTGATTCTGAAAATGAATCAAATCTTCCATATAGAGAATTTGTTGGGAGCTTAATGTATTTAATGTTAGGCTCAAGACCTGATTTGTGTTTGTCAATAACATATTTCAGCCAATTTCAACATAATTTCACTCCCACTCATTGGAAATATTTGAAACATGTTTTAAAATATCTAAAAGGTACAAGAAATTTAAGACTATAATTTCTGAATATACAAATAATAAATTTGTTCTTGATACTTTTGTTGATGCTGATTTTGGATCTGATACTAAGGATCGTAAGAGTATATGTGGTTTTATCATTAGACTTAACAAAAATTTAATATCTTGGAAATCAAAGAAACAAACTGTTGTAGCATTATCATCAGCTAAATCACAGTATGTTTCATTATCTGTTTGTTTAACTGAATGTATCTTTATAAAACAACTGATTGAAAGTATGATAAAAGCTGAAATCGATCAACTCTATGCTTATGAAGATAATCAATCTGCTATAAAAATCTCTATCACTCGAGAAACTAAAAGATCAAAGCATATTGATGTCATAAGAAATCTTATAGTCGATAATGTTGTTAAATTGGTATATGTTTCCACAAATGATCAAATAGCCGATATAATGACAAAAGCTTTGTCCAAATCAAAATTTGTCGATTTTAGAACATCTTTAGGTATGATAAATGAGTAATTATTATTTGTACTTAATTATTTTATGTGGTATTCAGGTACATTTGGTAAATATTGTTTAGTTTTCACATGAGTACTTTATTTTGTCTATTAGATTTATTTCTGATAATAGTGTGTATACATTTTGATGTTGAGGTATTGCAGAATTGGAAGGAGGTGTTTGATGCCAATTCTATAATACACTTGAACTCTATGCCACAGATCATAGATATGACATAATGAAATCTGTCAACATTATGTGCACTTTGCATCAAGAAAATAAGCTAAGTTGTACAAAACAAGATGGTGGTATACCTATGTAATTGTCTAACAAAGAAGTGTATCAGTTTCCTCTAATAAAACCATAGAATAAATACTGCGTATATTTATATAACCTGCCCATAGGAGTTTCATTAACTTCCGACCTTTTTCCACCTTACCCCACTTTTTTGAACCTGTCGACTGAACTATCTCAGGAAATCAAAAATACGTGGTTGAAAAGCTTAAACAGATTTGTGTGCAATTTTCTTTTACCTTTATCAAGATCATTTTAACGAGAGCTCTTTGGTTTGTGTGTAAATGCTTATTGCGAAACAGCTTGTTGAGTAAATAAATTTCATAATTCGACATAATTATCACCTCATAAATCTCACAGAATTATCGCAGCAATTAAACTAATTCACACCGATCTTGGACATCAGAACTTTTTCAACTTATTGCTAGATCTTATCGACACAAAAGAGAGTTAAGAATTTCTAATGACGAGTTTACAGATACTACCGTTCTTTCTACCTGGAAAGGATATTAAAATCCAATATCCCACTGGGTAGTCTCACTTCCATGTCTACATACTTACTATCCTATTCGGCTTTTGTGATGCAAACGACTCGTAATCTGTCAACAAGAAATAACCGAATGTCGTTTCCTTGAAGGATCACTAAATGTTGCATAGACATTGACAAAATGATTATCATTTTCAAAAATAGGTTGATAATTGAATTATTTTCAATGGCAAAAGAAGTTTACCTTTCTTATGATTGTTTTAATTTCACAACTTATGAATGATTGACGTTGACCAGGTAGGTACTAAATAAAATATTCATTACATGTTGACTGATATTTTCTTAGCTCCTAATTGGGGAGTGTGAAGTGTAGTGGATAAGTCAGGTAGTCGATATCTGAGATATAACAAAACGATGATTTAAACTAGCCTTTGAATGGGTCAATATTAACATGCGACTCTGTTTTTAATCTACTCTATGTAACTCTATACAGGGAATACAATTTTTCAAGAAATTTTGATATCGATGCCCGTCAAAGTGTCTTGGCAAATATGAGGGTCACTCCACAAGATTTGATTGAGGAAGATGGGATTGTCATGGACTGAAACTTTAATGTGAGCAATAAATGCCAGTCAAACTTTTGAAATCTGTAGGTCTAAGGTGTAGATGTATTTTGAAAGGATGATAGGTACCTGTACTGTTTGAAAATTCTTTGCACAGACGACTTATTGATTCCAATCTCCACCACCACTTCCCGTACTGAAATATGAGGATGTGCTTCAATTTTCTTCAGTTCTCACATATGACTGGTATGTACTTGATGTTTTTTTCCGGAAATGAGCTCATTTGCATTGTAGTTTCTACATAAGAAAAAGTATTGCAACCTGGTTATCGACAATCAGGAAAGCGTTGCTCGTACTCTTTTCTGAAGTGAGTTTATTTTTTGACATAAGCCAAAAATTGAAAGAATATCAACGTATCCGTTGGGAGTGGAGGTAAAAGACTGATAGCAATTTGTGATCCAGATACGTAGGAATGAAATAAAGCACATAAAGTTCTTACATTTGAGTGTTTCTTTTTCTTTAGCATCCACTTTTTCTCGTATCTAGAAAGTGGAACAATTATCCGAACCAACTGTCTTCATAACTAAATATTATGATATATCGTTAAATGAGAAAAGAATAGGGCTGTAACTTGAACAACACACATGGGGGTGCAATTAAAAAACTAAAGTAATGGGTGGTTTCTCGGGAACTGTTTGCCAGAGGATTTTGCGATGGTGCCAGGAAGAGCTTACGGTCTCCTATGACACATTTTTTTTTTCTGCGAATAACTGGGATATCTGCTGGCCTAAATGCTCTGGAACACCCGGTATATTAATTCAGGTTAAGATCGCAATTCATCAGCATTTGCTATTCCTAAAATCAGTTCCAGAGCATTGGTAAAAATTAAATCAGAATGCTACATATCTCCCGATCATTGTTTGTTTGTTTGTGTTTGGGCTAGTTAGTATAGGTATAGGTCGTAAGATTTTTATATTTATATTTTTCCGTTTATCAGTGTTCCTATATTTATTTGCCTGATTTTGTGGCAGCCTCGTTAATTTTTCGTTTGTTTCATTATTCAGATGAATACAACAAGTTCCTCTCGAATAGATCCAAGCGAGTAATAATTTCCTAGGTAGCACCAAATATTGGCTGAATCTTGGACCAATACTGATATATTGTAAATGTAAAAATGATATCGATCCAATATGGATTAATATTGGAAATACAACATCAGATTAAAAATATTGGGTGAATATTGGCTCAACCGATTCCGAATATAGATTGGCACGGTAATATTGGGTCCATATTGTTTGAATAATTTTTACCAATATCGATAAATTAATATTGTCTATAAATTGTTTTCAACATCTAGAATAAATATTGCAATTCCAATATTCCGCTCATATCGATTCTAGGAATAACACCAATATTGTGTATCAAAGTTTGATAACATATCGGTTGAATATTACTTACAAATATTCAACAAAAAATTATGACCCATATTGGGTCAATATTGTTTGAATAATCTTTACCAATATCGACAAAACAATATTTTCTATACATTGTTTTCAACATGTATAGTAAATATTGCAATCCCAATATTCCTCTCATATCGATTATATGAATAAAACCAATATTGTGTATCCAAGTTTGAAAACATATTGGTTGAATATTTCTTCACCTTATTCAAAAAATCATTAATACCTATGTTGACTCGATATTGGTTGAATAATTTTCGCCAATATTGAAATGAAATATTAATACAGTATTACAAGAAAATTCTATTACCAATATTTTAATTTGAATATTGGTCGAATATTCAAAAAACAATATTGATATATGTGCAACAAACCGCTAGAGGGCTCTAGATATAAAACATCAACTGAAACCTAAGGAAATATATGAACTACTTTTCACAACTTGTTTTAAGACAGTTCACTCAGTGGTTATGACGACCAAAATGCAGAATCTGTTGACTTCTTTATTGAAGGAGAACTGTAATTGTAGAAGTTCCGAGTCATTACACATTTTTATGAAATAGTTTATTTTCAATATTCTGCCAATATATGAGTAAATAGGCTACAAGAGTTCTCCGACAAAATCCCATGTATTTTCGTATGTAGGTTCGTTTAGCAATTTTTTGATCTTTTTGGAGTGGGGGAAAATCAGAGCGTTGCTGCTTCGCGTTCATCGTGTGACGTAATCGAGTAGATCCCTTAGATTGATAACGTTTTGCCAATAGAGCGCGGCGCACACATATTTTGAATTAGTTGAATTGGATTTTAAAGAAAAAAAGATTTCCGAGAACGAGGTTTGAGCCACCGGTTTATGTTTGGTAGCGAGTGACGCTAGCCTTGCCTCCACGGAGACTTTGTACAAGATGATGTACAAATGTGGAGTATATATTTCTCCAGACGCTGTTTGAATAATATACGAAAAATAATGATTGTGAGTCTGACAATAATAATGATGTTTGGAATAAATTGAATATGAAAAAATGACGGTTCAACGGTGGTCTAGCGTTTCAACAAGCTATGTGTATAGGGTGTCTCAAAACGTATCATTTAAGAGAAAAAAACATGGCGGCTGCTCGTTAGATTTAGTATACCAGGTGTCTCAAAACGAATCATTTAAGAGAAAAAAAACATGGCGGCTGCTCGTTAGATTCAGTATACCAGGTGTCTCAAAACATACCATTTAAGAGAAAAAAACATGGTGGGTGCTCGTTAGATTCAGTATACCAGGTGTCTCAAAACATACCATTTAAGAGAAAAAAACATGGTGTGTGCTCGTTAGATTCAGTATACCAGGTGTACCAACATAAAATTATGAGAGAAAAACATGGCAGCTGCTCGTTAGATTTAGTATACCAGGTGTACCAACATATCATTTAAGAGAAAAAACATGGACGTCATGGAGGGTATGGGGATTCAAGTTAAAAAATAAGCATGGCTGCTTCTGAATGGTCAACGCTCATCATAGTTGTACAGAGACGTCTCACAAATTTTATTGGGGAAAATAATATTAATAATAATAATTTTATTGCTTCTAAAAATGGGTTTACAGCAAGAAGTATGTTTGTGAGAAAACAAATAATACATTTATATACATATATAGATGAATGCTTAAAATAACAATCTGCAACCAGTGGATTGATAATAAACTAAACATCATTCACTCAATATAAATGAACGTTACCTGATAATGTCCAGAAATATTCTGATATTTCTTTGGCTACAGAAATAGTTATATTCTCTAAAGCATGGATAAGTTCTTCCAAATTCTGAAGGCATTGTTTAATCTCGTTTCATAACAGTGTAAATCGGACATTCGAACATGATATGAAATAAAGTTTCAGCTTTATTACTATTGTAAACAGTGCATATTACATCTGGATCGATAGAATACACAATTCCATTCAATGTGAACTTAATTTTAAAATGATTGGCCATGCGTAACTGTGCAAGAGTGCGGGTAATTTGTATAGGTAACTTTAACAGCAGATATGAGCTTGTTTCCTTTGAGGTATTCAGAGTATTTTACATATACATGAAAGGGTAACGAGATGCCATAGAGACATCTTTGTTGAACAGATAACTGTAATAATTATTTACTACATTTCTTCTATTTGAAATCAAAGTGTGACCAGTCATATTGTTTCAAATTTCCAGAGATCCGCTATCAATAAAAAATTGCTTGACTTGAAGTGCCCATTTATATTTTGCATCAGTCGTATTCATTAATCGTATTTGTTGTTGAAAACAAAGTCTTGGATAACGATCACTCTCCATGGTAAGAATCGTGAACAGCCAGTTTAAGGTAATTTTAAAAATATTATATGCAAGTTTAACTCGCCCCGTTTCCAAACGTACTATTGCGTCAGGTGTATTAATAGGCACTAAAATAATTCTTTTTAAGAAACTGAGATGTACTCTTTCTATGACTTCCAAATATCTAATGCCCCATGCCGTAACGGAGTTGAACATAACACTCATAGCTAATGATTCAAATAATATTACTCGTGGGTACCAGGTGTCAATTTTAGCTTTAGACAAAATAGGGATTACTGATCCAATAGCCTGTTTTCCCTTAATGCTAGTTATTGATGACATTTCACGGAATAATCCTGAAGAGGTGAAAGTTACTCCCAGATAAACATATTTCCATATTTTCATAGTTACCTCTAGTGGTTGTCCGTTAAATTGAAAATCATAGTTTGGTTTACGATATCCACCTCGAGAAAATTGCATAATTTTAGTTTTTTGTAAATTAACGGTCAGCTCATTATATGTAATATATTTTTCTAGAATCTTTAATTTTTTCACATCAATTTCTGAGTGGGCAAGAATCACCAGATCATCTGCATATAAAAGAGCCAACACGTCATTTCTAGCATCAATGTTCACACCCTGAGCCTGGCTATCATATAAGAATGTTTCTATGTCAGCGATAAATAGTGCAAATAGAAGGGGGCTCAGTGGTTCACCTTGAAGAACACCAGTTGTTAATTCAAATAATCTAGAGAGGCCATCAGAACCTTTTATTTGAATAGTTGCATTAGAGTACAGTATTTGTACTATCCGAAGGATTTTAGCTGATATCCCCATCTTGATTAATTTATCTCAGAGTAAGTTATGGTTAACAGAATCAAAAGCTCTTCTGAAATCAACGAAAATAGCGAATAGCTTCCGTTTTTTATGTCTAATATGAAAATTTATTACGGAGCTCAGCGTATAAACATTGTCTATACATCCTCTACCTGTAGTCTAGTCAACAAGTGCCATTTAGACCAACTTTTTTCAGCAGTCTCCGAAAATTATGATTGAGGTGTCATTCGATTCGGAATGACATCCAGATGATTTTTGAAAAAAATGAAGTTCCGCATGAAAAAATAACTAAAAAAAAAAGATGGCTTTAGTATTTTGTAAATATCTCAAAAACTAATTAAAATTTTTTAAATCTAAAAAAAGATTCAAAAAGAGGAGGAAATTTCCTAAAAAAAAGCTCAATTCCCGGAATTGTAGCATCAATATTTATAATTTTCCCAGAGGGATGAAAATACGGCCGAAAACGGGTACTCTGGCTCGGGCAAGCCACACCCACTTTGGACACTTTAACAATAAAAATTATTTTAAAATACTAAATATGAAAATAAAAAATTGGAAAACTTCAGGCACTAACTGAATAGATTAATGAACAATAATCCGCAGGAAAAAAATTTTTATCACAATTTTTCAATTAGTTAATCAATAGTTAATTAATAATTTTTTTCTGCTTGAACATGAACATTGCAAGTGTGATAATTGTTAAACTATAAATTTAAGATTTTTTTCCTCTTTTGGAGCAATTCTTGAAAGGCTTCAGAATAGAACCCCGTTGGAAAAATTAAAAAGTTTTTATTTTTCAGTTTTTTATTAACAATTTTCGTTGTTGCAAAATTAAATACTTAAATTAATCATTGAAAAAAAATTTTTTTTTAAATATTATCAATAATCCGTTTTTATGTTATCAGGAACTACATAGAAATAATTTTTTTAAATTTTTATCTCTAATTGTTTAAAAAATTGTTATAAACAAATGCGTTGTTTATAAGATAATTGAAATTTTTTTTATGGAATTTCAATCTTTGATACAAATAATGATTTTTAAAAGAAAACCGGACTGACACTCTGGCAATACTTTGCAATCCTCGACCCACATCGTAAGTCTGTTAAGTATAAGGGTTGTGAATATTTTGAGACAGCAATTTTTTAAGGCTAAACCTCTGTAATTTTCAGGATTGTTAAGTGGACCACCTTTGTGCAACATAGTTATTATGATATTGTACCAGCTTCTAGGCATTGCAGATGATTCAAAAATTCTGTTAAATAAGGTTGTTAAGTAAAATACCCAATTACTTGGTAAATTCCGATAAAACTCGAAAGGTATTCCATCAGATCCTGGGGATTTATTATTTTTACATTTGTTGAGAACTGTATAAATTTCATTAGTAGAGAAAGGTGTGTCTAAATAAGGGTGGCAAGCGTCTTGAAGACAAAGTGGGGATACCATTCTAGGAGGGTAGATATTTTCGTAAAAGTTTTCCCATACTTCGACCGGCAAAGATTTAGAAAGTGAACTATTTCGGAACTGCTTGATAGCCAACCAGAATTCGGTTTGATTTCTCACGTTTGTAAGCTTCGTAATAATTCCAGACTCATATTCTGTTTTCTATATTTTTATTATTTTCTTATACTCGCATTTCAAGCCTATATAGTTTGTTTTCATATTGTCTGGAAAAATATGTTTCTTACATTGTTTTAAAGCTATTTGTATTGTTTTTTTCGCAGTGATACAGTCAATAACAAACCACGGCTTATTTTTACTTTTTCTCCAGTTTTTAAAATGTTTTTTATCATAAACAATGCCTAAATTAGCGGAAACCTCACGTATCGCTGTAATTAGATTAAAGAAGGACTCATCAGGATCAGCAATGAAATAGACTCGGTTTGACCCATTCATTCCTAATTTATAATTTAAATAAAACTCATTTTTCCAGTTCAACGTCATGCACGGTTCAACATTATTTGAAAGATCAGAGTCCATATGTTCAAGAAGGGTACTAAAGTTCAAAATTATATTTATTGGGAAATGATCAGACAAAAAGTCATCTTCATCAACATAAAAATTCTTCACGTCCGAAATGAACATATTGTTTACCCATGCCAAATCAACCACACTCTTTCCCATTTTGCTGATATATGTAAATTGACCCGGTGTATCTAACGGTGTTGTACCATTCAATACACAAAAAGAATTATTATCCATGAAATCAATGATCTGCCTACCTCTACTATTTATTGTTATGTCTGAGGTTATACGATCTTCAAAAATGTTTGAACCTTCAATAATTTCATGAGGGACAGTACCGTGAGACGCAATTCTGCTGTTAAGGTCACCCGCAATAACTATTAGCGTATCAGAATATTTTTCTAAAAGGTCGGCTAAAATAATTTGGAAGCAATCAAGAGTAGGTCCTATTTCTAAAGATGGTTTGAAATACACATTACAAACAATACATTTATGATCACTCGTACTGATCAAGCAAATAAGCATGTATGACGATTTATATAGTACATTCACTACAAAAAGTTTTCTATAAAAAATGCACATACCACCACTAGGCCTACCTAATGATTTTTCTTTTGTAGCATTGGATGTTATATAATCGAAATCTGATAATTATCAGGAACAATTGAAATATCATGGGTAAGCCAGGTTTCAGTCAGGCACAAAATATCAAAGTCAGTCCCATCCAAATTAAACACATTCTTATATCCATGACAATTCCAAAATTTTTGTAAAAGTTTTTTGAAGAATTAGCTTTTCCCTTGTTGATTTTAGCAGCATTCTTATTCGGAGATTCTTCTTCGTCACGAGGTCTTTTTGGGGTGGCGGGGACTGTTGTCGGCTGACCGGAAATGAATTTTACTCGAATATTTTCTCCGTGGGCCCCCCTTTGTTCAATTTCTTTATACATAGACGTAAGTTCTTCTCGTAGTCTCGGTGTGTCTTTCAGCGGCAATTTTGGTCTTCTGGTTAAAATTGAGAGAGCTTCCTGTCGAGACAAAAATTCTACTTTCAGGGGGCGTATTTTGGACAAATCTTGTTTACCAAGTCTGTGCATCCTGATAGGGTTGAGTGGTTTGGGTAAATTGAGCTCAAGTAAAATATCTGACACCACCTTAAAGTCATCTACAGATTCATCGATGCCGTATATTATCACATTCTTTTCTCGTTCCATTCTCGAAGTTACCTCTGCATATATTGTTGGGACTGAAGTAGCATCCAATTTGTTTTCTAGATCTGTGACTCTAACTTTCAACGACTCATTTTCTTCTCTAAGGTTGATAATACGCCATACATCCATCAATTTTTTCGCTTTGTTCTGTCAATAAGGCTCTTATATCATTCATGCCGGCTGATAAAGTGGCAAGTTGTGAGTTCAATAACTGAAATAGCTGGGCCATGGGTAAAATATATACAGGGGCATTTTGATTTAAAAGAAAAAAGATGACAGCTTCTGTCATTTGTCATATGTCTTATCATAAATAGAAAACCTCTACCGAGTGTTTTGAAAAAATATCACCAAAAATCGGTAAGTCGTTTAGAGAAAAAAAAAACATGACCACCATTTGACATCATGAAGGAATACATCAGATCCATCAGTGTCCAATAAACGCATTAACGATATGTCGGATCTGTACGAATCATCAAAAAATAAGCACTTCCGGTTTCAAAAAATTGAGGTAGAAGAAAAGTAATAGTGAATTCGGATTGTCCACATCGAGGAGAGTTCAAATATGCAATAAAATGACCACTTCCGATTTTCACTTCCGGTTGTCCGATTTCGATGATTTTGGCATCAATGGATTCGTTTCGATGTCAAGAAACATTTTTGAGCATTTTCCAATGCCAAAAGGGCATAGGAGGCTAACTTCGTTATTAGCGAAGGTACAACGACGTGCGGATATTGAGGAAATAATGTAATTTTGTCAGTAGAAGCAGATATAACGTTTTAAGGGACGATTATTCCCGATAACGTGCGTTTTACATGCATTTCGAGTATTTTTGTATGGATGTTTCAACCGTTTTGCGTGCAATAGTTTCCGTGCGCAACCGTTTTCGTGCAACCGTTTTAGTATGCAACCGTATTCGTGCAACCGTTTCCGTGCAACCGTTTTCGTGCAACCGTTTTCGTGTAACCGTTTTAGTAGGCATCCGTTTTCGTGAATCCGTTTTCATGCAACCGTTATCGTGCAACCGTTTTTGTTAACGCTTAGTGCAGTATGGTTAGGTATGGTGCGGTATGCTACGGTTACGCTTAGCGCAGTATGGTAAGGTATGGTTCAGTTACGGTGCCACTTTTTACGAAATTTATCGTTTTCTATTTTCAAAGAAGAAACGTAGCATTCGGGATATGAGGGATATAAGCTCTATCGATTGCAACTTTAAAATTTCAGTTCCGTTCGATGGCTTACCCGAAGATTGAACGTTCAAATTTTGACATCGGAAGAAAATTCAGAAAACCTTGTTGGCATTTTCCGATCCTTCTCAACAACTATAGGCTATGGTAGGACATATTGAAATATATCATCAAAAAATATAAAAAGAAGAAATCAACCACTGATGGGGTCCGTAATTTTTAACGTGCGATACCCAGTATGTGTCTGTTTCTTTTTCGGTGATAGGAGATAGGAAACAGACAGACTGACAGATAGGTAGAGTGACAGATAGTCAGTTTGATCGAACCAGAACGAACTAACCTTATAAAACGTCTATTTCAGTCACATTTTTGCATGTTTTAGCGTTTCAAATTTAAGCTGTTTTTTCGAACGCAAAAAACGGTTATTGCGGTCGCGTTTTTACCTTTTTTAGCGTTTCTAATTTCAGTTGTTTTTTCGAACGCGAAAACGTGTATTTTGAGCAAATTTAAAATGTCAAATCTCCATAATACATGTAAACATGCAGTTTTTTCGGTTTAATTTAAATCTGTTTTTAGAACGCGAAAAACGTTTCTTGTGGTTGCATTTTTGCGTGTTTAAGCGTTTCAAATTTGAGTTGTTTTTTGGAACGCGAAAAACGTATATTTTAATCACATTTTTGCAGTTTGACTCTGTTTCTTTTTTTGGTATTCATGTATGTGTCAAATGTCAGATGGAAAATGGGTCAGTCATTTATATCAAAAGTATAATATAGGAAAGAAACAGCATGAAATTTTAGGCAGATACTGCTTGACAAAAATAAAAGAAATTTTTTGTAAAAATACAGACGCATAGTATAGAGTAATATCCCCGGTTGATGAAAATAAAAATCTTGTACTCTTAATTGCAATAATAACTAATTTATATGGTTGACTGCACGAATAGAAAGCCCTTCAACATGAAAAAATATTTAAATACTCCTAGAATGTTTTCCTATAAGGCAATATAATGGAAAAAGCAATGATGCCCTTTCAACACATAGCATGAAGTGTCATCTCCATATTAGCCTGCGAGTATTGATGAAATAGGGTTTGAATAAAAATTATAAAAATTGATCTTTTGGTTCATTTTTCACGGCGATAAATAGCAGAAATATACCTCGCTATCAGCTATCAAAAACCGCGGAGACCTGAAGTTCCATCATGTTGGAATTATCAAAACCACAGAGTAACATTGCATACATCAGAATTGTTGTTTATTTGGGAAGATTGTAAAACGTTCTTTTCTTATCACCGCAGTCGTTATGAAAACACGATATTAGACCGGTGAGCTTCATTTGGTCAACGCCTGAAAAAGAGTTACTTCATTTTTGTGTGTTTATAATAGTGTATTGTTTTCATCAATCTTCTGAAAACTAGGTAAGTTTCATTTTATATTAATTGAAGTGCTTGAGTGAATTAATTTGGTTTATTTAGAGACAATTTAGGACATATTGGCGATTAGAGTATAAATAATTTCAGAAATTATGGAGTTTCTTATTCAATACATTAATTACGGGGTGTTTTATATTTAAAATTGAGCTGTAGAAGTAATACATTTTGTTCGTTGAGATACGTTTTTGTATAGGATTTAGATCGGGTGTGTAGTTTTCAAAATTACTTCAGCTATTGACGAACAATGGCAGACTTTTCCCACACAAAACCGCGACAGAGATAAGTGAGTTTTATTTAATCATTGCAAGTCATGACGAAAATTGTGATAATTTGTTAAATAATACTTCTCATGCCAACACTCGGGATGGATTACAAAGGGTATGTAAAAATTCATATTTTCTTTAATATTCCAAAAGGGGTGTCAAGTTATTATATGAAATATGTTTCAAATTATGAAGTGTATGAGAAAGCAGTATGAAAATCATGTGTTATGAATTTAAATAAAAAATGCAGGAAAAATTTCAAAATCGAAATAAGAAATCGTGAGTATTAAAAATAGGCGTCAAGTAAATATATGAAATATGTTCGAAATGTTACGGAATATGAGAAAGTGTTGTGAAAAATCATGGGTTATTGATGCGAAAAATTTATATGAAAAATTCAAGGTTCGAATGAAAAAATTATATTTTTGTTAGTATTGAAAATTGGTGGTGGCAAGTTTTTTTAACGAAAATTGTTTTAAATGATACACTCTATGAGGAAAAATTATGAAAATTAGATGTTATGCGTGCAAAAAAAAATAATACTGGAATATTTTCTTGAAAATATTAATAAGTAGATAAAATATTCGGAGCATGAAAATGATATAATAATAATGATGATTGAAAAAATACGTATAGAAAAAAAACGACGGTTGTCAGTTTAGAGAAAAAAATTATGGCATCCTCCAGAAAAAAGTCATGTTGGTAAACATAAAAAAAATATATATAGAGATATATAGAGTGTTTCTAAATACGTCGTTAAAAAAAAACGTGGCGGTTCAACGGGGTCATTGCATTTTAACGTGTGATATCAATGGGCTACGGGGTGTTCCAAAATTCAGCGTTTAACAAAATAAACATGCCGGTTCGACGAGAGTCTAGCACTTCAACGTGAGACCCCAATGAGAAACGTATAAAGGGTGTCTCAAAATATATCGTTTGAGAAAAAACGTGTCAGTTTAACGGGGTCTAACGTTTCCACGTGCGATCCCAATGAGGAACTTATACTAGCTATCTCAAAATACATCATTTGAGAAAAAATCATGTCAGTTTAACGGAGGTCTGACGTTTCAACATACGATTCCATTCATTTCATCAACAGTCGAAAAAGACGTAGCCTTCACATTTTAACGTGCGATGAGTAAATACTGCAAATGAAAAACATAGTAATTGGAGAGTATCAGGGCGTTAGCTATTCAAAGTACAATAGTGTTAAGTTCATAAATGGGAAATATTTGAATGGTACAGTCTATGAGGAAACATTATAACAAATATGTGTTAGGTATGCAAAAATAGTCAAGAAAAAAATCCAAATTTTAGGTGTCAAGTTAACATAGGAAATATGTTTCAAATATGTTACGGTATATGAGAAAGCATTGCAAAAAATTCATGGGTTATGGATGCGAAAAAGTATGGAAATATTGGGAAATAATTTCAGTTAGCTGACTGTTGAGTGTGCTTTTGGGGGTATTTAGTCTTGCTTGCAAATCCCGATGTCATGTATGCATACACATTAATTAACAACTATAACAGAATGTTACAGACTCCCTACTCACTTTCTTAAATAGTGAATTATAACATTGGAAATCAAATTCAGGTAGGTTATAATAAAAGTGAGACATATTCTCATTATTCATTCAGCATATTTTGTGTTATTCTAAAGTATGGCATATTTTATCAAATTATTCATAAAAAGATGTCATTTTCATCAATTAATTTCTAAGATCATCCAAAAGCTTATTGTACTTGGAGTATGTATTTTTCTTGAAAAAATACATATGGCCATCTATATAGCGAAATGCTGAAGTGATGTCATTGGGGATGTCTGGGAAAGCATCTTCAATACGACCCCTAGTGATAATTCCCGCTGCATTAATATTCACTCTATCAAATTCAATGAAGGAAGTAATATCATAAAAGATAAAATATTTTTCTGCATGTGTTTGAAAAAGTGCATTTATTTTAGCGTTTGGAGGTAGAAGGGGGATTTCTACATCTTTATCGATTTGTAAGGTCGGAAATAAACTTGAATATACTTTATTTTTGCTGACAACCAATAAATTACCATTAGCAGTTTGGAAAACGTAATCTACACCATAGGGTCTTAATTCCTTCGGTAGATAATTCTGTAGTTTTTCAGGTTCAGAAATTTTCTTCTTTTTATCGCTAATATCAAACTTCCATATCATATCCTCCACAATAACATACAATCAATAGCTTGGAAAGCCTGGAGCGTACGACAAAAATATTATATCTGATGGAGCTTTAACTTCTCATAAATTTTTATTGAATTTAGGTGAATGATGAAGGTGTTTTTTGCTTGTAATATGAATTGGGAGCGTAGTTTTGAGGGAAGTGGTAGGAATTTGAGTAGTAGTTGTATCTGGCGGTATATACTTAGGTATAGCAACAAATCGGTACTTTCGACCATATAGTACCTCAAGTCCATTAATGTCATCTTGATGGATGGGGCGCATTTTTTGTTGACACCATGGATACATGATTGCGTCCTCCGTATCGCAATGACCTAAACCTAAAGAATGTCCAATTTCATGAACGGCTGTTATCAATAAATTCGAATATTCGTAAGGCGTTTCATCACATCATGTATACCATTTTTCTTCATCGTCAAAATGAATTGGTTTTGCCGATGACACGGCTATTTTCTACCAGGCAGACACCTGGAATGATTTAAAAGTTACCGCGGAAATTGGATTCTCACGAATTGAACAGTGACTTGATGCCAAAATACTAACAGTGAATACGGAGAGAACCAATTACTTATACTTCACCTGTAACTCCTCTAGTAGACCGACCTTCAACCAGCTTGACGTAAATACTCATTTGGAAACTTTCACTATCTATCCTAAAACAAAAATTGAGTACTTAGGCATAATTATCGATACTCACATGAAATGGGACCTACATATAGCATATCTGTTGAAAAAATTAATAGCCATACTGTATAAATTCAGTAAACTTGAAGAACTCTTACCAGAAAACTATCTTAATGTATTATTCCCTAGTCGAAAGCCACCTTCGTTATGGGATACTCATTTGGGGCTCAGCTCCAAAAACTTATCTCCACACTCTAGAAGTCATGCAGAGAAGATTTCTGAAATTGATTTTTTCAAAGAACTCCCGGTATCCAACAAGTACCTTATAAAATGAAACGAAAATATTTGATATCAGGCAATTGTATTATCACTGCTCTTGTGTGCGACATCATATCCATAAGCAACATTCCCAAATACCGGAACATGAACACAATAATCGAAAAAAAAAAACACTATATCATACCATTAATGTCGAAAACTGCTACTCAAAGGTCTTATTCTTACCTCGCACCGAAATTATACAACACTCTCCCAGAAAACATAAAATCACTGATTAATATAAATCAATTCAAATGTCAGCTAAGGAAACATATATCTGAAACTGGTAGATTTGTGCATCATTATTTTGATAAAACTGAATAACGAAAAATCTTCACTTTTCCTCGTCTCAAATACCTACCTACCTTTTTACATTTTACATCTTGCTGTCTTCTGTCTTCTAAACATATACTCTTTTATTTTTATCAATAATATATGTTACTAATTACATTTTATACATCCTTATTATTATTGTTATTATCATTATTGAACAAACATTTTTTATTCCTATGTCTCATACCGAAACAAGTGTGTATGCACTTATCGGAATTTGCTTTGTTACACATACGTGAAAACTTTTTGTATTTTGTATTCATCTATTTATGTGAACAAAGTCTATTATTATTATTATTATTAATTCCTTCGATATTTATTATAACTTCCAAAGAATATTATCGTGATATCTGAATTAGGTTTCGTTACCATCTCAAATGTTAAAATGGATGCTTTCTGCCATATTTCAAAAGCTTTTTTAATACTGCAAGGTATTCACTATAATTTTTGTTGAGTGGATAGCGAAATAGGTACCACCGAAGATGAGTTTTATTCCATTTTGTTGAAACTGTATACTCGGTTTCGCAATGTTGACATCTGGGTCTCGTAATAATTTCCATTGTTTCATTATTCAAAGTTCCATCTCCAAGTGAATTATAATGTTCTTGGAAATGACTAAAAGCTGTTGAAAAATCTGTCAGTGAACTATTATCAATATACCCATATGTTTCCAAATAGCGTTGTAGAAAAGTTGAATTTGCTGCTAGTAATGGTAAGAAAGCAGCCAGCACGATTATGACCAACCTCATCATTGGTTTGTTGTACACAAATGACTGTGAATCCATCATTTAACTAACAATTCCTCACAGATGAAGTAGCGACTAATAGTAAATCGCTCACTGCGTCACCTATGAAGAACTTGAAAAATCACTCTCAGACAGCTATATGAGATCTCAATCTCATATTCGTCATTGCTCTAAAGGACAAACAATTACGGCTGTAATGTATTGTCGGGCTACTTGCGTGTGCAAGTGTGTGGCAAAGGAGAAGTGCACTAAAATCGACCTCGCGTCGACCCAACTCAAGTGTGACGATGAGAAGGGTCACCCTATAGCTAACTAACCTAACACCTAACAAGACCTCGCCGGGAAATGGACGAGGGAGGAAGGATTCACGGTTTAAAAAAACTATCTAAATAAAATTTCCTAACTTCAAAATTGTGTGAAGCACCAAAAAGGAAAAATTGAACTTGAAAAATTTTACTTTAAAAATTTACAACTGGATGTGACAAAAACCAAGACAGAGATTTTGGGTAAAAGGATCACGGAGCCTAACCAGACTGTCTCAGGTGGAAAAGCCGAGAGCAGCCGCAGGAAATGGGTATGGAAAGGACGCGAAACCCCTAGGTACCACAGGAAATGTGGCTCGCCAACGACAAAGTCGCAGCTAATGATGTCTTGACAGGCCGAGGAATTTAAGCTCGAACGATACAATCTTCGTGGAACTCTACGATCGAGCCGATTGTATCAGGTGAGATCTCATTTTGGTGCCTGACCCCTTTTCATACGATGGGGATTTTTCGTCAACGTCGCGTACAAGTCGGGAAATAACTTTGATGAAGTTGAATCCTTAAGTGTCCGTTGCAAAAGATCACTTTACACTGATTATTGCTCGAGAGTTGAACTACCTATCAACGTACTTTCGTAGCGCGAATAAAACACCTGTAAACCGTACAAGTGAGTCTAACCCCTTTTAAGATAGAAACAAAACGTTATGAATCTACTGTGAACTGAATTATTATTACCGAGAACCTGACTCTAACTGCTAGCCAAAACGATGAATTGCAGAGACAAAAGGCAAAGCCAAACAAACGTAAGTTATTTAACGGAAACACGAAATTGATTATTACACTGCAATTCGACAAGAAAGAGTGGCTCTCTGCTGCTTCGCTGCTTGCATATTTACGCAATCCTGACTGCTGAATCCGCGACACCCATTGGCCTAGAGGGCCAAAGTGGGCGTCGCCCTTGGCTGAACAAAACCCTAGCTCGCGAAAACGCGCGGAATTTGGGCAAATGACCGTTAAAGTCCCGTTATCTGCGTTTTCTAGGGAGTATTTGACAAAAGTCACTAAATACTCCCTAGATCTAGGGAGATATTGAAAGTCAGAATTTCAGATATCTCGATTCCTAGGGCGGTCCGATATTCGGAGAGCCCCGAGAAAAACCATAAGCCAACGTGATTCTTGAACGCCGAAGAATTACACGTATTCCTTCGCCGAGGAATCTATACCCGTTTTCCGATTTGGCCAACCTGATGAGAAATCGAATTGAAATAAAATAATTTGTGAAAACAAATGGAGCCACGGAATCTTTCCACCCAACAAGAGACTAGCGTGTCGAAACCTTGCTCTAAGTGTTCTGTATACCGGGTGCTCGAATGTTTGGGGCCACAAATTAATAAAATTGAAAACTAGTCAGGAATTTCCGGTAAATCGGTAAAACTACGTACAGTGGAGTTCCACTGGGTGGAGATTGGGACTTTACATCATACAGGGTGAGACTAGACTAGTGACCTGAATATAATGCAAAAATCTAATATTATTCGACTGGCTTCTAGGTGAAAATTGAGAGTTATTAAGTGTAAAAATGGCTCACTAAAGGTGACCATACACAAAAAAAATCATCGTAGGAGCGCGGCGAGCCTGCCCTGTGACACCCCCTACTAAAGAGTTTAACTTGGTCGAAGTTATTTCCAAACGAAACAACCGACAAAAGCTAAATTTACGTTAACTCCCTAATAGTCGCCTTCCGCACTCTGATGAACCAAGGCTGGAACCACCAAAGTTACTGGAGCGTCATCCTCCATGTCGGAATCGTTCTCAGTACAGTCTTTACTAACTCTAGGAGCTTCGCTGTAGCTCTGGGCTGGTACGGGATCTTCGTCAGACCCGGTCACCGAAACATACTGACGGGCGGAGTCTGTCGGTGGCCGCTGGATCGGAGCTCTGTCGGAGTCCAGCGCCACAGCTCGGCATCTCCTTCGCCGTCCTGTACTCTTACTAGGAATCTCAGTCCTTACTGAGCCTTCCTGTCTCACATTCTCTCCCGGGTCGACCATCAATGATAATGGAGACCCCCCTACTGGAAGTGCTAACTCTCGGATAGCAGCTTCCACTTCCGAGTCTGAATCGTACTCTGGACCTTGGTCTGAAACGACCGCTTGATTGGTAAGAGCGTCTACTTCAGTAGTAGCACGCCCCCCTACTGATGAGTTTGCGACGGGGAGTTCAGAATCTCTGATCTCCAAAAGGCCAGAGTTCACCACCGGCAACGGACTCCTACGGGATACTCCTCTCTTCTCCGCGCAGTCTGAGTCGCGCTTCCGTCCTTGTGGATTCCTCCTCAACATTTTCACTGTCCGCCGGACCGCTTTGTCCTTTAGATCGAAACTGACCGTTACTTCCCGTAGATTCGTTGAGTTGGGTGCGTCAGCTCGTACCCGGATTAACGAAGGTGGCTTCGGACCGCCCCCAGTCGTCGGCCTAGGTGTGACTTCCCCTGTCACTTCTTGGTCAGCGTCGTTGGACTCTGGCTGATCCGGACCTGGGCCACCATCGTCGTGGTGGACGCCAGCCGGCAAAGTCCTGCTTACCCAAGAACGGATATCGTCTACGTGCACCAGCCTCTCGGTGCCGTTCCTATCTACGAGGTAACTGTCTCGCCCCATCACCCTCGTGATCGGATGCGGTCCTGACAGTGTACCTCCGAAGTTTCCTTTGACGAAATTCCTAACTAAAACGCGGTCGCCGACCCCGTAGGTCCGTGGCGACGGTAGATCTTTATCGGGGAATAAATTCCTCTGATAAACTGCCTGACGTCTGGCTGCTTTTGCAAGACGTTCTTGCCGATCTTCGGGGCTATTATGTACCGGATCTCGGTACATAGGTAGCCTCCAATCTCCTGGACGACCAGGTGTATATCCTAACAATAACTCCGCTGGAGTCTCCCCTGTTGCTCTATTCTTACGGTTCCGTAAGCAATAGAGACTTGCAGCCAGACCTTCTTCCCAAAACCTTTCCGAAGTGGTTTCCAGCATCCTTGCTCTTAGGCACTTCTTCAGTTCCTGGACCCTTCGCTCGACAGGGTTTGCCTGTTGATGAAAAACAGGTGAAAATTTGACCTCGATGTTCTTCGCATCGTAGTATTTTAGCAGATGATTGCTCTGAAACTGCGGGCCGTTGTCAGAAATGACGACTTCTGGACAACCCCAACGAGATAAGATTTCTTCGTCTAGAAAACGAGAAATTACATCCGACGTGCATGTCTTAGTGGCCTTGGCTTCAACCCACTTTGAAAACATATCGACGGCAATTACCACGAACCTGTTTCCCCTCCTTGAGGCTGCATAGTGCCCCAGGACGTCAACAGCCAGCATCTGCCACGGTCGCTTCGGCACACTAGGCCGTTGCGGTGCCGCTTCTTGATGCTGTACGGCTTTAACGCACTGGCAGACTAGGCAACCTCTCACGTAGGCCCGGACGTAGTCCTCCATGGTCGGCCACCAATAGTGCCGTTTCAAGGCACGTAAGGTTTCCTCTTGACCAGGATGACCAGCGGTCGGGTGTTCATGGTAATAAGCCGACACGTCCTCACGGAGCGCCTCGGGCACATACAATAGCCGTTTACCAGCAGAAGAAACATATACAACCCCTTGGACATCTGAAAACTTGTTGATAAAACGAAGATCGTCCCTGGACATAGGACCCAACTCCTGTATCGTTCTGATACGCGCCCTCAACCTTTGCGTCTACCTATCTATGGTCTGCCGCCGCACGACCACTTCAGCCGGCGTCTCTACGACGCTCACCACACCTTGGTGTTCAGACAGTTGCACCTTCATAGGTGGCAACCCCATACGCTCTACATCAGCATCCAAGTCTTCACTGTGAGACCCCGAGGGATTACGGGACAAGAAATCAGCTAGCTGATTGTCTCGACCTGCGACGTGCTCCACAGTGAAGGAATACTCCTGTAGAAGTAAGGCCCAACGAGTTAACTTCGCTTTTGCGTCCTTGAACTTGGATAACCAAGTCAACGCTTTGCTGTCCGTTCGAAGAGTGAATGGACGGTCTTCGAGATAATGACGGTATCGCTTGATACCCCAAACAATGGCTAAACATTCAGTCTCGTTCACATGATAGTTTAGTTCCGCACCCTTGAGCTTGGCACTAGCATGTGAAACGATCCTTCTGTCGCCGTGACAATCGACTTGATACAGAACTGCAGCGATGCCTACCCCAGATGCATCGGTCTGCAGGAAAAACGGGAGAGTCATGTCCGGCCTGGCCAAGACCATAGGACGGCCCACGACTTCCTTGATCCTCTCAAACGCCTCCAATGCTTGAGAGTTCCACTTAAGGTCTCGACTTTTCTTCGACTTGAGCATGTCACTTATCGGAGCCTCCAACTCCGCTAAGTTCGGGATGAACTCCCGTAGCCAACCAACGGTGCCCAAGAATCCTCGGAGTCGAGAGACATTCTTGGGTAGCGGGAATTGTTGAACCGCTAACACATGACCTGGCATTGGTTCGTTTGACGTTTCCGTCACCACATGCCCCAAGTACTCCAGCCTACGCTGAGCGAAGTTGCACTTCTTTAAACTGCACCACAGGCCATGTGCTCTGAACCTCTCCAGCACAAGGCGGAGATGGTAGAGGTTCTCCTTTTCATCTTCGCTGTAAACGATTATGTCGTCTAGGTATACTTTGACGAATTTATCGACATAACCAACCAACACTTCCGTCATGAAAATTTGGAAACTTCCAGGTGCATTCGTTAGACCAAACGGCATTGAGTTAAACTCATAACAAGCTCCATCAGGCGTAGCAAAAGCTGTATACTTTTTACTAGCCTCATCCATAGGTATCTGCCAAAACCCAGACTTCAGATCCAAAGAAGTGAACACTTTCGCTGTTCCGAGCTCTTTGATAGTGAATACCTGGCAATACCGACGACTCGGGTATTGTCAGACTATTCAACTTCCTGTAGTCGACACAAAACCGAGCCGTACCGTCCTTCTTCGTGACGATAACGACCGGACTAATAAAGGCAGAATGGGACCTACTTATTACACATGCAGCGAGCATTTTATCCACCTCCTCTTGGATAAGAGCCCTCTTCTGATCGGAAACTTTATACGGATGGAGCTTGAAGGGTAGCTCCTCCTTCAATCGGATTTTATGGCAAGCAGCCCTCGTCACTGGTTGCCTTGGAGATTCGTAAAAGACGTCTCCAAACTCTCGGATAAGACTCCGAAATTCCTTTCTCGAGGACGCCGGTAGCTGTACGTCCGCTACCTGTTGTTCAGAGAACTTTTCTGGTGGAAGATAGACCTCCTCCGCCCAGAAAATAGTTTGCCTGGGCCCCTTTCCAACGTACATGGTGCGACGTGCAAAGTCGACCATAGCCTCGTTTGATGCCAGCCAGGGACACCCGAGCAGAAGATCCTCGACAAGATCATCCACCACTTGCACGACAACTTCGTGAACAACACCATCTATTAATAGTTCGACTATTGTCTCCCCTAGACTGGTGATGCCACGACCGGCGCATGCAAGCTGCAACGGTGTCACTTGCTTCCTATCCACCCTCCAGGTGACAGGCAACAAACTACGTTTCAGGAGATTTAGTGAACTTCCGCTGTCCACCAAAACCCTAACTCGACGACCCATCAGTTCAGCCTCGATTCGCGGCAACTGATGCAATCGTCCCTCAACATTGTTGTTCGCTAAGCTAGTATCACAGCGACGGTATAGACACAATGGATCCAGCAGATCCACCTCCGACTTCTTCCTAAGCGGTTCGGTCTCAATGAAACTCAGAAGTTCCGACTTGCGATTGACATCAAGTGCTGCAGCACCAACTGCAGCCAACGATGGAACTTGGCGATTGCATCCCTCAGGAACCTCGCCTCCGCCCCGACTAAGATGTGTAACTCTCTCAGATGACATGCCTACCACGCCTCTGGTATCTACCAACGGGGAATGGCGATTCGCACCTGCGATCCCATCTGCTCTGCCCCTCGATACCGTCCTTGAGACTTGGCATGCATCGACCTCGAAACCTGCGTCCTGTGTGGGAGTGAGTGACAGACCACCACCCTCGGTGTCTTCACTACCCCGAAGTGGAACCGAAAAGAGTACGTCACTCTCGACGACTTTTTCGTTCCGAAACCTTGATTCGCAATCTTCCCTTGGATACACCTTTTCATCTCGACTTGTGCCTATACCGAACCTGTGCCCAGTTTGCAGTGCCCTAGCACTCTCTTTGACAACAGGCCCCTCCTGGTCCTTCTGTATACCGATCACTAACTCCGAAACCTTGTGTTGTGGCGGATAGAACGACCCACCAACAACGACCTGGGGTACCTCGATGATTTCACAACTCCATGAACCTGAAGATGATTCATAACCCCTTTCATTCGTTCCAAAACTAGAACCTGATTTTTTTGAAATGACTTTCAACCCTCTACGTTTAACGTCCGCCGACGAGTGAACTTTTTTCCGCCTACCACCAGTGGCGCGATCCACACGCTCATCTACCACACTGAAACAAACGGATTCACAATCTGACCGGTCTGCCCAATGTAGTTTGCCTGATGACGGTGGCGTTTCGGCTGAAACGACTCCAGCTTCAACATCCTGGAACTCCTTCTCCTCCTCCTTGCTGGGAATACATGCCGCATAATTTCTATGACGGTCCAACACTGTCACAGAACCGCAAAACGGTGTTGAAGGAGTACCTACTCCGATGGAGCCCCCTGATGGCTCCTGTTGGAGTTTTTTGAAACTTCTTTGCAAACTGCAATTTTGTCTGCGTCCTTAAGTGACGTCTTACGACGCGAGGTTTTACTCGCCTGCACGGTATTAACCGTATGTGCCTTATTGGCCTGATATAACGGTTTTGTTCCCGCACTCTGACGTTTGGGACCGTTCTTGCTATCATTTTGCTGGGGGCAATCTTTGTTCCAGTGAGCTCCCCCGCAAGTGAAACATCCGCTCGAAGGAGCGTTGTTTCCTCCAGAACGCCTCGATTGATCGTAATTCTGGAATTTAGTGCCATTGTTATTAAAGTTACTGGACCTAACATGGTTCGAACCCCTGTTGTCCTGTAACTGTCCCTGAGGACGTTTGGGTGGCACATCTTCGGCCTGATGAGGACGGTTGGTGTTCGAAACAAGTTTCGGCCCTGAGTGTACACTTTGGCTGGTGCTACGAAGTAGCGTCTCGACAGCAACAGCTTTTTGTGTCAGCTCTTCAATAGTTGCATATCTATGCAGTTGCAAATGGACTTTAATGTCCGGTCTGATCCGGTTCAATATTAATCGCACAACCCTTCCTTCGTCCATCTCTGGGTAGAGCCTTTGTGAAAGACTCCACTTGCTCAGGATGAAGGAAGTTATTGACTCTCCCTTCGGCTGGTCAGTGCCAAAGAACTCCGCTTCTAAGCTCGAGACCATCAGATCGTTATCGAACCGTTCCTGGAGCCGATTTGTGAAAAACTGCCAGTTTAGGCGTGAGTTTCGATATGGAGCATACCACTGCTGGGCTGCTCCCTTGAGCCACTGAGCTGCAACGCTCACCCAGACGGTTGGATCAAAGCCCCCTAGATAATCCTCAGAGGATTGGATAAATTGAATTGGATCTTCGTGAGGAAGCCCACTGAAACTGGGATGTGGTTTATTGTTAATTAAACCCCCATCAACACCGTTTAGGGTTCCCCGACGTCTATCCTCCAGCAAATCTGCGAGTCGCACGAGCACGTCGTCGACCCCCGTCACTGGTCTTCTAGGATTCTCCTGAATCCGGACTATAGGCACTGGCCTCCTCGATGGGTAATATCCACTCCTGTGGACATCACCGGGGTTGGAAGCAACGTTTTGAACGTACCGAGGGACATCCTCAGATTCCCTATAGTGACGATTCCCGGTTGGCAACCGGGTAAACGTGCCATATGGGCGCCAAAGGGTTTCCGGTTCACCCATAACCATATCATTTATTGGGAGTCTCTCAGGAGAGAGATCCCGAACTCTAAATCTGTTCGTCGGAGGAAGGTTACATTCGCAGATCCCTGAAGATGGTCTATCTTCAGCGGCCCCACGTTGGGCGCCATGTCTCGTTCCACGGTGTGGATGGACGGATTCCGCAAAGCTAAGCTCGACTCTAAAGTACCTTGGTCCAGCACACTTTTCGGGGACAAGGTAGTTGACATCGTCAACTCTCGGTTTTCCCCGGTAGTACGTACCTGGGGGAAGTCTCCGTCGAGGCGTCGCGACGCTTCGGGGAATAGACGCCTGGCGTCTAAGTCACCCGACGGCGGAGGTGTCCGAGAAAGCCCAACGCCGGCGAACACGGCTTGGGTATTCTCCTCCGCGAGCATATGAGATCTCAATCTCATATTCGTCATTGCTCTAAAGGACAAACAATTACGGCTGTAATGTATTGTCGGGCTACTTGCGTGTGCAAGTGTGTGCCAAAGGAGAAGTGCACTAAAATCGACCTCGCGTCGACCCAACTCAAGTGTGACGATGAGAAGGGTCACCCTATAGCTAACTAACCTAACACCTAACAAGACCTCGCCGGGAAATGGACGAGGAAGGATTCACGGTTTAGAAAAACTATCTAAATAAAATTTCCTAACTTCAAAATTGTGTGAAGCACCAAAAAGGAAAAATTAAACTTGAAAAATTTTACTTTAAAAATTTACAACTGGATGTGACAAAAACCAAGACAGAGATTTTGGGTAAAAGGATCACGGAGCCTAACCAGACTGTCTCAGGTGGAAAAGCCGAGAGCAGCTGCAGGAAATAGGTATGGGAAGGACGCGAAACCCCTAGGTACCACAGGAAATGTGGCTCGCCAACGACAAAGTCGCAGCTAATGATGTCTTGACAGGCCGAGGAATTTAAGCTCGAACGATACAATCTTCGTGGAACTCTACGATCGAGCCGATTGTATCAGGTGAGATCTCGTCTTGGTGCCTGACCCCTTTTCATACGATGGGGATTTTTCGTCAACGTCGCGTACAGGTATTAAGTCGGGAAATAACTTTGATGAAGTTAAATCCCTAAGTGTCCGTTGCAAAAGATCACTTTACACTGATTATTGCTCGAGAGTTAAACTACCTATCAACGTACTTTCGTAGCGCGAATAAAACACCTGTAAACCGTACAAGTGAGTCTAACCCCTTTTAAGATAGAAACAAAACGTTATGAATCTACGGTGAACTGAATTATTATTACCGAGAACCTGACTCTAACTGCTAGCCAAAACGATGAATTGCAGAGACAAAAGGCAAAGCCAAACAAACATAAGTTATTTAACGGAAACACGAAATTGATTATTACACTGCAATTCGACAAGAAAGAGTGGCTCTCTGCTGCTTCGCTGCTTGCATATTTATGCAATCCTGACTGCTGAATCCGCGACACCCATTGGCCTAGAGGGCCAAAGTGGGCGTCGCCCTTGGCTGAACAAAACCCTAGCTCGCGAAAACGCGCGGGATTTGGGCAAATGACCGTTAAAGTCCCGTTATCTGCGTTTTCTAGGGAGTATTTGACAAAAGTCACTAAATACTCCCTAGATCTAGGGAGATATTGAAAGTCAGAATTTCAGATATCTCGATTCCTAGGGCGGTCCGATATTCGGAGAGCCCCGAGAAAAACCATAAACCAACGTGATTCTTGAACGCCGAAGAATTACACGTATTCCTTCGCCGAGGAATCTATACCCGTTTTCCGATTTGGCCAACCTGATGAGAAATCGAATTGAAATAAAATAATTTGTGAAAACAAATGGAGCCACGGAATCTTTCCACCCAACAAGAGACTAGCGTGTCGAAACCTTGCTCTAAGTGTTCTGTATACCGGGTGCTCGACTGTTTAGGGTCACAAATTAATAAAATTGAAAACTAGTCAGGAATTTCCGGTAAATCGGTAAAACTACGTACAGTGGAGTTCCACTGGGTGGAGATTGGGACTTTACATCGTACAGGGTGAGAAGACTAGACTAGTGACCTGAATATAATGCAAAAATCTAATATTACTCGACTGGCTTCTAGGTGAAAATTGAGAGTTATTAAGTGTAAAAATGGCTCACTAAAGGTGACCATACACAAAAAAATCATCGTAGGAGCACGGCGAGCTTGCCCTGCGACACCCCCCTACTAAAGAGTTTAACTTGGTCGAAGTTATTTCCAAACGAAACAACCGACAAAAGCTAAATTTACGTTAACTCCCTAATAGTCACCTTCCGCACTCTGATGAACCAAGGCTGGAACCACCAAAGTTACTGGAGCGTCATCCTCCATGTCGGAATCGTTCTCAGTACAGTCTTTACTAACTCTAGGAGCTTCGCTGTAGCTCTGGGCTGGTACGGAATCTTCGTCAGACCCGGTCACCGAAACATACTGACGGGCGGAGTCTGTCGGTGGCCGCTGGATCGGAGCTCTGTCGGAGTCCGGCGCCACAGCTCGGCATCTCCTTTGCCGTCCTGTACTCTTACTAGGAATCTCAGTCCTTACTGAGCCTTCCTGTCTCACATTCTCTCCCGGGTCGACCGCCAATGATAATGGAGACCCCCCTACTGGAAGTGCTAACTCTCGGATAGCAGCTTCCACTTCCGAATCTGAATCGTACTCTGGACCTTGGTCTGGAACGACCGCTTGACGGGTAAAAGCGTCTACTTCAGTAGTAGCACGCCCCCCTACTGATGAGTTTGCGATGGGGAGTTCAGAATCTCTGATCTCCAAAAGGCCAGAGTTCACCACTGGCAACGGACTCCTACGGGATACTCCTCTCTTCTCCGCGCAGTCTGAGTCGCGTTTCCGTCTTTGTGGATTCCTCCTCAACCTTTTCACTGTCCGCCGGACCGCTTTGTCCTTTGGATCGAAACTGACCGTTACTTCCCGTGGGTTCGTTGAGTTGGGTGCAACAGCTCGTACCCGGATTAACGAAGGTGGCTTCGGACTGCTCCCAGTCGTCGGCCTAGGTGTGACTTCCCCTGTCACTTCTTGGTCAGCGTCGTCGGACTCTGGCTGATCCGGACCTGGGCTACCATCGTCGTGGTGGTCGCCAGCCGGCAAAGTCCTGCTTACCCAAGAACGGATATCGTCGACGTGCACCAGCCTCTCGGTGCCGTTCCTATCTACGAGGTAACTGTCTCGCCCCATCACCCGCGGCGAGCTTGCCCTGCGACAATACTGTCGCAGGGCAAGCTTGCCGCGCTCCTACGATGATTTTTTTGTGTATGGTCACCTTTAGTGAGCCATTTTTACACTTAATAACTCTCAATTTTCACCTAGAAGCCAGTCGAATAATATTAGATTTTTGCATTATATTCAGGTCACTAGTCTAGTCTCACCCTGTACGATGTAAAGTCCCAATCTCCACCCAGTGGAACTCCACTGTACGTAGTTTTACCGATTTACCGGAAATTCCTGACTAGTTTTCAATTTTATTAATTTGTGGCCCCAAACAGTCGAGCACCCGGTATACAGAACACTTAAAGCAAGGTTTCGACACGCTAGTCTCTTGTTGGGTGGAAAGATTCCGTGGCTCCATTTGTTTTCACAAATTATTTTATTTCAATTCGATTTCTCATCAGGTTGGCCAAATCGGAAAACGGGTATTGATTCCTCGGCGAAGGAATATGTGTATTTCTTCGGCGTTCAAGAATCAC
Organism: Chrysolina americana; assembly: GCA_958502065.1. Classification (NCBI taxonomy): domain Eukaryota; kingdom Metazoa; phylum Arthropoda; class Insecta; order Coleoptera; family Chrysomelidae; genus Chrysolina; species Chrysolina americana. The sequence goes on along the minus strand of OY293414.1, from coordinate 37,171,462 downwards.
GTTGGTTTATGGTTTTTCTCGGGGCTCTCCGAATATCGGACCGCCCTAGGAATCGAGATATCTGAAATTCTGACTTTCAATATCTCCCTAGATCTAGGGAGTATTTAGTGACTTTTGTCAAATACTCCCTAGAAAACGCAGATAACGGGACTTTAACGGTCATTTGCCCAAATCCAGCGCGTTTTCGCGAGCTAGGGTTTTGTTCAGCCAAGGGCGACGCCCACTTTGGCCCTCTAGGCCAATGGGTGTCGCGGATTCAGCAGTCAGGATTGCATAAATATGCAAGCAGCGAAGCAGCAGATAGCCACTCTTTCTTGTCGAACTGCAGTGTACTAATCAATTTCGTGTTTCCGTTAAATAACTCACGTTTGTTTGGCTTCGCCTTTTGTCTCTGCAATTCATCGTTTTGGCTAGCAGTTAGAGTCAGGTTCTCGGTAATAATAATTCAGTTCACAGTAGATTCATAACGTTTTGTTTCTATCTTAAAAGGGGTTAGACTCACTTGTACGGTTTACAGGTGTTTTATTCGCGCTACGAAAGTACGTTGATAGGTAGTTTAACTCTCGAGCAATAATCAGTGTAAAGTGATCTTTTGCAACGGACACTTAGGGATTTAACTTCATCAAAGTTATTTCCCGACTTAATACCTGTACGCGACGTTGACGAAAAATCCCCATCGTATGAAAAGGGGTCAGGCACCAAAACGAGATCTCACCTGATACAATCGGCTCGATCGTAGAGTTCCACGAAGATTGTATCGTTCGAGCTTAAATTCCTCGGCCTGTCAAGACATCATTAGCTGCGACTTTGTCGTTGGCGAGCCACATTTCCTGTGGTACCTAGGGGTTTCGCGTCCTCCCCATACCTATTTCCTGCGGCTGCTCTCGGCTTTTCCACCTGAGACAGTCTGGTTAGGCTCCGTGATCCTTTTACCCAAAATCTCTGTCTTGGATTTTGTCACATCCAGTTGTAAATTTTTAAAGTAAAATTTTTCAAGTTTAATTTTCCTTTTTGGTGCTTCACACCATTTTTGAAGTTAGGAAATTTTATTTAGATAGTTTTTCTAAACCGTGAATCCTTCCTCCCTCGTCCATTTCCCGGCGAGGTCTTGTTAGGTGTTAGGTTAGTTAGCTATAGGGTGACCCTTCTCATCGTCACACTTGAGTTGGGTCGACGCGAGGTCGATTTTAGTGCACTTCTCCTTTACCACACACTTGCACACGCAAGTAGCCCGACAATACATTACAGCCGTAATTATTGTTCTGTAGAGCAATGACGAATATGAGATTGAGATCTCATATGCTCGCGGAGGAGAATACCCAAGCCGTGTTCGCCGGCGATGGGATTTCTCGGACACCTCCGCCGTCGGGTGACTTAGACGCCAGGCGTCTATTCCCCGAAGCGTCGCGACGACTCGACGGAGACGTCCCCCAGGTACGTACTACCGGGGAATACCGTGAGTTGACGATGTCAACTACCTTGTCCCCGAGAAGTGTGCTAGACCAAGGTACTTTAGAGTCGAGCTTAGACGGAGGGAGGCAGCCTTCCCCGTCGGCTCAGTTAGATTTAGTAATTGATACCGCGGGAGTTGTCACAACTCCACCTCTTGAAGCTCGTTTTGAACGTTTTCAATTAACCAGAAATGTATCTGTTCGCAGGTCGGAGGGTTACAGAGGAGTCCATGCTGGCGAAGCTCGCGAGGTACGCCCCCTCGGAATGCGCCGAAGCGCTCCGAGGTCATTGGGTGTGCCCCACGCACAACAGCTGAGGCCACAAGATATAGATGTGCATACCCTAAGGGAACCGGGTGATGCTGAGGCCCTAGTGGATGAACTAGGGGGTGGTGGAAGGCTCTCGGAGGGAGTTGGGGCTGCTAGCATTCCCATATCTCTCCAGGAGCGGGTTCAGCGTACCTCCCAAGGGAACACACATGCACAGCTAGTACAAGCAAATAGAGCTACGAAGGCAGATTTCGTTACGGGTGTCGGCAGGGACACGGAAGTTGCCACCCGAAATCCCTGGGTGACGACGTCCTTGCCCTCCAGGCAACTAGGAGCAGAGCGGTGGGTGGTTGAAGATGGTTTCGGAGGAATCCGAAACGTTGCGGAAGCCGTCCATCCACACCGGTTAACGAGACATGGCGCCCAACGTGGGGCCGCTGAAGATAGACAATCTTCAGGGATCTGCGAATGTAACCTTTCTCGGACGAACAGACTTAGAGTTCGGGATCTCTCTCCTGAGAGACTCCCAGTAAATGATATGGTTATGGGTGAACCGGAAACCCTTTGGCGCCCATATGGCACGTTTACCCGGTTGCCAACCGGGAATCGTCATTATAGGGAATCTGAGGATGTCCCTCGGTACGTTCAAAACGTCGCTTCCAACCCCGGTGATGTCCACAGGAGTGGATATTACCCATCGAGGAGGCCAGTGCCCACAGTCCGGTTTCAGGAGAATCCCAGAAGACCAGTGACGGGGGTCGATGACGTGCTCGTGCGACTCGCAGATTTGCTGGAGGATAGACGTCGGGGAACCCTAAACGGTGTTGATGGGGGTTTAATTAACAACAAACCACATCCCAGTTTCAGTGGGCTTCCTCACGAAGATCCATTACAATTTATCCAATCCTCTGAGGATTATTTGGGGGGCTTTGATCCAACCGTCTGGGTGAGCGTTGCAGCTCAGTGGCTCAAGGGAGCAGCCCAGCAGTGGTATGCTCCATATCGCAACTCACGCCTAAACTGGCAGTTTTTCACAAACCGGCTCCAGGAACGGTTCGGTAACGATCTGTTGGTCTCGAGCTTAGAAGCGGAGTTCTTTGGCACTGACCAGCCGAAGGGAGAGTCAATAACTTCCTTCATCCTGAACAAGTGGAGTCTTTCACAGAGGCTCTACTCAGAGATGGACGAAGGAAGGGTTGTGCGATTAATATTGAACCGGATCAGACCGGATATCAAAGTCCATTTGCAATTGCATAGATTTGCAACTATTGAAGAGTTGACACAAAAAGCTGTTGCTGTCGAGACGCTACTTCGTAGCACCAGCCAAAGTGTACACTCAGGGCCGAAACTTGTTTCGAACACCAACCGTCCTCATCAGGCCGACGATGTGCCACCCAAACGTCCTCAGGGACAGCTACAGGACAACAGGGGTTCGAACCATGTTAGGTCCAGTAACTTTGATAACAATGGCACTAAATTCCAGAATTATGATCGATCGAGGCGTTCTGGAGGAAGCAACGCTCCTTCGAGCGGATGTTTCACTTGTGGGGGAGCTCACTGGAACAAAGATTGCCCTCAGCAAAATGATAATAAGAACGGTCCCAAACGTCAGAGCGCGGGAACAAAACCGTTAGATCAGGCCAATAAGGCACATACGGTTAATACCGTGCAGGCGAGTAAAACCTCGCGTCGTAAGACGTCACTTAAGGACGCAGACAAAATTGCAGTTTGCAAAGAAGTTTCAAAAAACTCCAACAGGAGCCATCAGGGGGCTCCATCGGAGTAGGTACTCCTTCAACACCGTTTTGCGGTTCTGTTACAGTGTTGGACTGTCATAGAAATTATGCGGCATGTATTCCCAACAAGGAGGAGGAGGAGTTCCAGGATGTTGAAGCTGGAGTCGTTTCAGCCGAAACGCCACCGTCATCAGGCAAACTACATTGGGCAGACCGGTCAGATTGTGAATCTGTTTGTTTCAGTGTGGTAGATGAGCGTGTGGATCGCGCCACTGGTGGTAGGCGGAAAAAAGTTCACTCGTCGGCAGACGTTAAACGTAGAGGGTTGAAAGTCATTTCAAAAAGATCAGGTTCTAGTTTTGGAACGAATGAAAGGGGTTATGAATCATCTTCAGGTTCATGGAGTTGTGAGATCATCAAGGTACCCCAGGTCGTTGTTGGTGGGTCGTTCCATCCGCCACAACACAAGGTTTCGGAGTTAGTGATCGGTATACAGAAGGACCAGGAGGGACCTGTTGTCAAAGAGAGTGCTAAGGCACTGCAAACTGGACACAGGTCCGGTATAGGCACAAGTCGAGATGAAAAGGTGTATCCAAGGGAAGATTGCGAATCAAGGTTTCGGAACGAATAGGCCGTCGAGAGTGACGTACTCTTTTCGGTTCCACTTCGAGGTAGTGAAGACACCGAGGGTGGTGGTCTGTCACTCACTCCCACACAGGACGCAGGTTTCGAGGTCGATGCATGCCAAGTCTCAAGGACGGTATCGAGGGGCAGAGCAGATGGGATCGCAGGTGCGAATCGCCATTCCCCGTTGGTAGATACCAGAGGCGTGGTAGGCATGTCATCTGAGAGAGTTACACGTCTTAGTCGGGGCGGAGGCGAGGTTCCTGAGGGATGCAATCGCCAAGTCCCATCGTTGGCTGCAGTTGGTGCTGCAGTACTTGATGTCAATCGCAAGTCGGAACTTTTGAGTTTCATTGAGACCGACCCGCTTAGGAAGAAGTCGAAGGTGGATCTGCTGGATCCATTGTGTCTATATCGTCGCTGTGATACTAGCTTAGCGAACAACAATGTTGAGGGACGATTGCATCAGTTGCCGCGAATCGAGGCTGAACTGATGGGTCGTCGAGTTAGGGTTTTGGTGGACAGCGAAAGTTCGCTAAATCTCCTGAAACGTAGTTTGTTGCCTGTCACCTGGAGGGTGCATAGGAAGCAAGTGACACCGTTGCAGCTTGCATGCGCCGGTCGTGGCATCCTCAGTCTACGGGAGACAATAGTCGAACTGTTAATAGATGGTGTTGTTCACGAAGTTGTCGTGCAAGTGGTGGATGATCTTTTCGAGGATCTTCTGCTCGGGTGTCCCTGGCTGGCATCAAACGAGGCTATGGTCGACTTTGCACGTCGCACCATGTACGTTGGAAAGGGGCCTAGGCAAACTATTTTCTGGGCGGAGGAGGTCTATCTTCCACCAGAAAAGTTCCCTGAACCACAGGTAGCGGACGAACAGCTACCGGCGTTCTCGACAAGGGAATTTCGGAGTCTTATCCGAGAGTTTGGAGACGTCTTTTACGAATCTCCAAGGCAACCAGTGACGAGTGCTGCATGCCACAAAATCCGATTGAAGGAGGAGCTACCCTTCAAGCTCCGTCCGTACAAAGTTTCCGATCAGAAGAGGGCTCTTATCCAAGAGGAGGTGAATAAAATGCTCGCTGCAGGTGTAATAAGTAGGTCCCATTCTGCCTTTACTAGTCCGGTCGTTATCGTCACGAAGAAGGACGGTACGGCTCGGTTTTGTGTCGACTACAGGAAGTTGAATAGTCTGACAATACCCGAGTCGTCGGTATTGCCAGGTATTCACGAGACTATCAAAGAGCTCGGCACAGCGAAAGTGTTCACTTCTTTGGATCTGAAGTCTGGGTTTTGGTAGATACCCATGGATGAGGCTAGTAAAAAGTATACAGCTTTTGCTACGCCTGATGGAGCTTGTTATGAGTTTAACTCAATGCCGTTTGGTCTATCGAATGCACCTGGAAGTTTCCAAATCCTTATGACGGAAGTGTTGGTTGGTTATGTCGATAAATTCGTCAAAGTATACCTAGACGACATAATCGTTTACAGCGAAGATGAAAAGGAGAACCTCTACCATCTCCGCCTTGTGCTGGAGAGGTTCAGAGCACATGGCCTGTGGTGCAGTTTAAAGAAGTGCAACTTCGCTCAGCGTAGGCTGGAGTACTTGGGGCATGTGGTGACGGAAACGTCAAACGAACCAATGCCAGGTCATGTGTTAGCGGTTCAACAATTCCCGCTACCCAAGAATGTCTCTCGACTCCGAGGATTCTTGGGCACCGTTGGTTGGCTACGGGAGTTCATCCCGAACTTAGCGGAGTTGGAGGCTCCGATAAGTGATATGCTCAAATCGAAGAAAGATCGAGACCTTAAGTGGAACTCTCAAGCATTGGAGGCGTTTGAGAGGATCAAGGAAGTCGTGGACCGTCCTATGGTCTTGGCCAGGCCGGACATGACTCTCCCGTTTTTCCTGCAGACCGATGCATCTGGGGTAGGCATCGCTGCAGTCCTTTATCAAGTTGATTGTCACGGCGACAGAAGGATCGTTTCACATGCTAGTGCCAAGCTCAAGGGTGCGGAACTAAACTATCATGTGAACGAGACTGAATGTTTAGCCATTGTTTGGGGTATCAAGCGGTACCGTCATTATCTCGAAGACCGTCCATTCACTCTTCGAACGGACAGCAAAGCATTGACTTGGTTATCCAAGTTCAAGGACGCAAAAGCGAAGTTAACTCGTTGGGCCTTACTTCTACAGGAGTATTCCTTCACTGTGGACCACGTCGCAGGTCGAGACAATCAGCTAGCTGATTTCTTGTCCCGTAATCCCTCGGGGTCTCACAGTGAAGACTTGGATGCTGATGTAGAGCGTATGGGGTTGCCACCTATGAAGGTGCAACTGTCTGAACACCAAGGTGTGGTGAGCGTCGTAGAGACGCCGGCTGAAGTGGTCGTGCGGCAGCAGGCCATAGATAGGGAGACGCAAGGTTTGAGGGCGCGTATCAGAACGATACAGGAGTTTGGTCCAATGTCCAGGGACGATCTTCGTTTTATTAACAAGTTTTCAGATGTCCAATGGGTTGTATATGTTTCTTCTGCTGGTAAACGGCTATTGTATGTGCCCGAGGCGCTCCGTGAGGACGTGTCGGCTTATTACCATGAACACCCGACCGCTGGTCATCCTGGTCAAGAGGAAACCTTACGTGCCTTGAAACGGCACTATTGGTGGCCGACCATGGAGGACTACGTCCGGGCCTACGTGAGAGGTTGCCTAGTCTGCCAGTGCGTTAAAGCGTTAAAGCGCAACGGCCTAGTGTGCCGAAGCGACCGTGGCAGATGCTGGCTGTTGACGTCCTGGGGCCCTATGCAGCCTCAAGGAGGGGAAACAGGTTCGTGGTAATTGCCGTCGATATGTTTTCAAAGTGGGTTGAAGCCAAGGCCACTAAGACATGCACGTCGGATGTAATTTCTCGTTTTCTAGACGAAGAAATTTCATCTCGTTGGGGTTGTCCAGAAGTCGTCATTTCTGACAACGGCCCGCAGTTTCAGAGCTATCATCTGCTAAAATACTACGATGCGAAGAACATCGAGGTCAAATTTTCACCTGTTTTTCATCAACAGGTGAACCCTGTCGAGCGAAGGGTCCAGGAACTGAAGAAGTGCCTAAGAGCAAGGATGCTGGAAACCACTTCGGAAAGGTTTTGGGAAGAAGGTCTGGCTGCAAGTCTCTATTGCTTACGGAACCGTAAGAATAGAGCAACAGGGGAGACTCCAGCGGAGTTATTATTAGGATATACACCTGGTCGTCCAGGAGATTTGAGGCTACCTATGTACCGAGATCCGGTACATAATAGCCCCGAAGATCGGCAAGAACGTCTTGCAAAAGCAGCCAGACGTCAGGCAGTTTATCAGAGGAATTTATTCCCTGATAAAGATCTACCGTCGCCACGGACCTACGGGGTAAGCGACCGCGTTTTAGTTAGGAATTTCGTCAAAGGGAATTTCGGAGGTACACTGTCAGGACCGCATCCGATCACGAGGGTGATAGGGCGAGACAGTTACCTCGTAGATAGGAACGGCACCGAGAGGCTGGTGCACGTAGACGATATCCGTTCTTGGGTAAGCAGGACTTTGCCGGCTGGCGTCCACCACGACGATGGTGGCCCAGGTCCGGATCAGCCAGAGTCCGACGACGCTGACCAAGAAGTGACAGGGGAAGTCACACCTAGGCCGACGACTGGGGGCAGTCCGAAGCCACCTTCGTTAATCCGGGTACGAGCTGACGCACCCAACTCAACGAACCCACGGGAAGTAACGGTCAGTTTCGATCCAAAGGACAAAGCGGTCCGGCGGACAGTGAAAAGGTTAAGGAGGAATCCACAAAGACGGAAACGCGACTCAGACTGCGCGGAGAAGAGAGGAGTATCCCGTAGGAGTCCGTTGCCAGTGGTGAACTCTGGCCTTTTGGAGATCAGAGATTCTGAACTCCCCGTCGCAAACTCATCAGTAGGGGGGCGTGCTACTACTGAAGTAGACGCTCTTACCCGTCAAGCGGTCGTTCCAGACCAAGGTCCAGAGTACGATTCAGATTCGGAAGTGAAAGCTGCTATCCGAGAGTTAGCACTTCCAGTAGGGGGGTCTCCATTATCATTGGCGGTCGACCCGGGAGAGAATGTGAGACAGGAAGGCTCATTAGGGACTGAGATTCCTAGTAAGAGTACAGGACGGCGAAGGAGATGCCGAGCTGTGGCGCTGGACTCCGACAGAGCTCCGATCCAGCGGCCACCGACAGACTCCGCCCGTCAGTATGTTTCGGTGACCGGGTCTGACGAAGATCCCGTACCAGCCCAGAGCTACAGCGAAGCTCCTAAAATTAGTAAAGACTGTACTGAGAACGATTCCGACATGGAGGATGACGCTCCAGTAACTTTGGTGGTTCCAGCCTTGGTTCATCAGAGTGCGGAAGGAGACTATTAGGGAGTTAACGTAAATTTAGCTTTTGTCGGTTGTTTCGTTGGAAATAACTTCGACCAAGTTAAACTCTTTAGTAGGGGGTGTCGCAGGGCAAGCTCGCCGCGCTCCTAAGATGATTTTTTTTGTGTATGGTCACCTTTAGTGAGCCATTTTTACACTTAATAACTCTCAATTTTCACCTAGAAGCCAGTCGAATAATATTAGATTTTTGCATTATATTCAGGTCACTAGTCTAGTCTTCTCACCCTGTACGATGTAAAGTCCCAATCTCCACCCAGTGGAACTCCACTGTACGTAGTTTTACCGATTTACCGGAAATTCCTGACTAGTTTTCAATTTTATTAATTTGTGGCCCTAAACAGTCGAGCACCCGGTATACAGAACACTTAGAGCAAGGTTTCGACACGCTAGTCTCTTGTTGAGTGGAAAGATTCCGTGGCTCCATTTGTTTTCACAAATTATTTTATTTCAATTCGATTTCTCATCAGGTTGGCCAAATCGGAAAACGGGTATAAATTCCTCGGCGAAGGAATACGTGTATTTCTTCGGCGTTCAAGAATCACGTTGGTTTATGGTTTTTCTCGGGGCTCTCCGAATATCGGACCGCCCTAGGAATCGAGATATCTGAAATTCTGACTTTCAATATCTCCCTAGATCTAGGGAGTATTTAGTGACTTTTGTCAAATACTCCCTAGAAAACGCAGATAACGGGACTTTAACGGTCATTTGCCCAAATTCCGCGCGTTTTCGCGAGCTAGGGTTTTGTTCAGCCAAGGGCGACGCCCACTTTGGCCCTCTAGGCCAATGGGTGTCGCGGATTCAGCAGTCAGGATTGCATAAATATGCAAGCAGCGAAGCAGCAGATAGCCACTCTTTCTTGTCGAACTGCAGTGTAATAATCAATTTCGTGTTTCCGTTAAATAACTTACGTTTGTTTGGCTTTGCCTTTTGTCTCTGCAATTCATCGTTTTGGCTAGCAGTTAGAGTCAGGTTCTCGGTAATAATAATTCAGTTCACAGTAGATTCATAACGTTTTGTTTCTATCTTAAAAGGGGTTAGACTCACTTGTACGGTTTACAGGTGTTTTATTCGCGCTACGAAAGTACGTTGATAGGTAGTTTAACTCTCGAGCAATAATCAGTGTAAAATGATCTTTTGCAACGGACACTTAGGGATTTAACTTCATCAAAGTTATTTCCCGACTTAATACCTGTACGCGACGTTGACGAAAAATCCCCATCATATGAAAAGGGGTCAGGCACCAAAACGAGATCTCACCTGATACAATCGGCTCGATCGTAGAGTTCCACGAAGATTGTATCGTTCGAGCTTAAATTCCTCGGCCTGTCAAGACATCATTAGCTGCGACTTTGTCGTTGGCGAGCCACATTTCCTGTGGTACCTAGGGGTTTCGCGTCCTTCCCATACCTATTTCCTGCGGCTGCTCTCGGCTTTTCCACCTGAGACAGTCTGGTTAGGCTCCGTGATCCTTTTACCCAAAATCTCTGTCTTGGATTTTGTCACATCCAGTTGTAAATTTTTTTGAAGTAAAATTTTTCAAGTTTAATTTCCCATTTTGGTGCTTCACACAATTTTTGAAGTTAGGAAATTTTATTTAGATAGTTTTTTTAAACCGTGAATCCTTCCTCCCTCGTCCATTTCCCGGCGAGGTCTTGTTAGGTGTTAGGTTAGTTAGCTATAGGGTAACCCTTCTCATCGTCACACTTGAGTTGGGTCGACGCGAGGTCGATTTTAGTGCACTTCTCCTTTGCCACACACTTGCACACGCAAGTAGCCCGACAATACATTACAGCCGTAATTGTTGTCCTTTAGAGCAATGACGAATATGAGATTGAGATCTCATATGCTCGCGGAGGAGAATACCCAAGCCGTGTTCGCCGGCGCTGGGCTTTCTCGGACACCTCCGCCGTCGAGTGACTTAGACGCCAGGCGTCTATTCCCCGAAGCGTCGCGACGCCTCGACGGAGACGACCCCCAGGTACGTACTACCGGGGAATACCGTGAGTTGACGATGTCAACTACCTTGTCCCCGAGAAGTGTGCTGGACCAAGGTACTTTAGAGTCGAGCTTAGACGGAGGGAGGCAGCCTTCCCCGTCGGCTCAGGTAGGGTTAGTTATCGAATCCGCGGGAGTTGTCACAACTCCACCTTTGGAAGCCCGTTTTGAGCAGTTCAGACTAACAAGAAATGTATCTGTTTGTAGGTCGGAGGGCTACGAAGGAGTCCGTGCTGGCGAAGCTCGCGAGGTACGCCCCCTCGGAATGCGCCGAAGCGCTCCGAGGTCATTGGGTGTGCCCCACGCACAACAGCTGAGGCCACAAGAAGTAGATGTGCATACCCTAAGGGAACCGGGTGATGCTGAGGCCCTAGTGGATGAACTAGGGGGTGGTGGAAGGCTCTCGGAGGGAGTTGGGGATGCTAGCATTCCCATATCTCTCCAGGGGCGGGTTCAGCGTACCTCCCAAGGGAACACACATGCACAGCCAGTACAAGCAAATAGAGCTACGAAGGCAGATTTCGTAACGGGTGTCGGCAGGGACACGGAAGTTGCCACCCGAAATTCTGGGTGACGACGTCCTTGCCCTCCAGGCAACTAGGAGCAGAGCGGTGGGTGGTTGAAGATGGTTTCGGAGGAATCCGAAACTTTGCGGAAACCGTCCATCCACACCGGTTAACGAGACAGTATTTGAAATAATGTCATGAAAACCCAATATAGGACTGAAATTTTTAATGAAAAGATTCAGAAGGAATCTAAATTAGCAATCGCCAAGAAATTTCCGTCGAGAAATGAGCACCAAAATTTCTCGACCGGGTTTTGTTCGCCGTTCTCGAGCGCGATTGGCTGAAGCCAGGCCACGCCCTCCGAACCGCGACTATAAATATAGAGCGCTTTTCGCGTCTCGACTCAGTGCTCCAGAGTACCACGTTTAGTAAAAGCGAAGAGAAGTAGATTGATAGACACAGTGTTCCAGTATACTGCCTAGTAAAAGCGACGAAGCTACGTATACTCAGCTGAGTGAAATATTGCAAAGTATTGAAAAGTATTGTGAAAAATCAGTATTTTTGAGAGTTTCAAAGTATTGAAATATTATTGTACGAGAGTTCCAGAAAGTTATCAAAGATAATTGGCGAAAGAGAATATTACAATTTTGGCGAATTTGAGTTCCAGAAAAGTCCTTCGACGAAGGTGAAAATCGAAAGTTCGAGAGAGAAAATTCTAGAAATCCGAATATTGGAATATTGGGTTTTCGAAGAAGAGAGAAGATTCCAGAAGGTGTGCAGGCTCAAGAGAGAAGATCTTCGGCCAACATTTTTCTGCTAGGCTAACTTGTGTTTCTTGGAGGGATATCAAGAAAACCAAACATCCCTCCAAAAAGAATTCGTTTGATCGCATGATTGCTGGACACTTTAGTTCTTTTCAGAACTAAAAACAAAGTGTTGAATTTTGGGATTCAGTGCGAGCCCAATACAAAAGAATTCGTAATTTTGAATATTTTTATATTTACTAATCTTACTTTCTCTTTCAGCCTAGCCTGGCCTCCACAGCCGGTGGAAGCAGCGGCTCCTTATTGCCTGGATTAGATTGTGTGGTCCCGGAATCTATGCCAGGTGATGCCTACCGGATCACTGGGGTGAGTCTTCCGTTATAAGACGAGCCATTGCACTAAGGTGAGACGGGGCGGTAAAGCGCAACTTCTCTCCCAGGAGAGACACATAGTTTTATTTTGTCAGATTTTGTTTAGCTATCTACTAATCAAAATTTCTCTTTCAGCTACACTGGTAAGTCAAATTAGGGACTCTAGGGCTCTTGCTAGGAGTAGGCTAGATTATAGAAACTATTTGGTATTTTCCCTATCATATTGCAGATTTTCTCTTTGTAAAAAAAATGGAGAGATTCTGGGCGGCGAGAATGAGGTCGAACCCGGAGCAGGCCGAGGCACCTCAAAATAATAATCCTATTTTTTTAACAATCACACCAACTCCCATTCTCGACAATAACACCAGAGTAATGGCTGTCTGAGAGTACTTTTTCAAGAACTTCATAGGTGGCGAAGCGAGCGATTTACTATTGGTCGCTACTTCATCTGTGAGGAATTGTTAGTTAAATGATGGATTACGATCACAGTCATTTGTGTACAACAAACCAATGATAAGGTTGATCATAATCGTGCTGGCTGCTTTCTTACCATTACTAGCAGCAAATTCAACTTTTCTACAACACTATTTGGAAACATATGGGTATATTGATAATAACAACCCTTGTATAGAAATTCATTTTGACGATGAAGAAAAATGGTATGCAGAATATAATGAAACGCCTTACGGATATTCGAATTTATTGATGACAGCCGTTCATGAAATTAGACCTACATTGCGATCGTATCAACAAAAAATGCGCCCCATCCATCAAGATGACATTAATGGACTTGAGGTACTATATGGTCGAAAGTACCGATTTGTTGCTATACCTAAGTATATACCGCCAGATACAACTACTACTTGAAATCCTACCACTTTCCTCAAAACTACCTTCCCAATTCATACTACAAGCAAACAACACATTCATCAGGTAGAAGGGGGATTTCTACATCTTTATCGATTTGTAAGGTCGGAAATAAACTTGAATATACTTTATTTTTGCTGACAACCAATAATTTTCCATTAGCAGTTTGGAAAACGAAATCTACACCATAGGGTCTTAATTCCTTCGGTAGATAATTCTGTAGTTTTTCAGGTTCAGAAATTTTCTTCTTTTTATCGCTAATATCAAACTTCCATATCATATCCTTCACAATAACATACAATCAATAGTTTGGAAATCCTGGAGCGTACGCCAAAAATATTATATCTGGTGGAGCTTTAACTTCACATAAATTTTTATTGAATTTAGGTGAATGATGAGGGTGTTTTTTGCTTGTAATATGAATTGGGAGCGTAGTTTTGAGGGAAGTGGTAGGAATTTGGGTAGTAGTTGTATCTGGCGGTATTTACTTAGGTATAGCAACAAATCGGTACTTTCGACCATATAGTACCTCAAGTCCATTAATGTCATCTTGATGGATGGGGCGCATTTTTTGTTGATACCAAAATCGAAATAAGAAATCGTGAGTATTAAAAATAGGCGTCAAGTAAATATATGAAATATGTTCGAAATGTTACGGAATATGAGAAAGTGTTGTGAAAAATCATGGGTTATGGATGCGAAAAATTTATATGAAAAATTCAAGGTTCGAATGAAAAAATTATATTTTTGTTAGTATTGAAAGTTGGTGGTGGCAAGTTTTTTTAACGAAAATTGTTTCAAATGATACACTCTATGAGGAAAAATTATGAAAATTAGATGTTATGCGTGCAAAAAAAAAATAATACTGGAATATTTTCTTGAAAATATTAATAAGTAGATAAAATATTCGGAGCATGAAAATGGTATAATAATAATGATGATTGAAAAAATACGTATAGAAAAAAAACGACGGTTGTCAGTTTAGAGAAAAAAATTATGGCATCCTCCAGAAAAAAGTCATGTTGGTAAACATAAAAAAATATATATATAGAGATATATAGAGTGTTTCTAAATACGTCGTTAAAAAAAAACGTGGCGGTTCAACGGGGTCATTGCATTTTAACGTGTGATATCAATGGGCTACGGGGTGTTCCAAAATTCAGCGTTTAACAAAAAACATGCCGGTTCGACGAGAGTCTAGCACTTCAACGTGAGACCCCAATGAGAAACGTATAAAGGGTGTCTCAAAATATATCGTTTGAGAAAAAACGTGTCAGTTTAACAGGGTCTAACGTTTCCACGTGCGATCCCTATGAGGAACTTATACTAGCTATCTCAAAATACATCATTTGAGAAAAAATCATGTCAGTTTAACGGTGGTCTGACGTTTCAACATACGATTCCATTCATTCCATCAACAGTCGAAAAAGACGTAGCCTTCACATTTTAACGTGCGATGAGTAAATACTGCAAATAAAAAACATAGTAATTGGAGAGTATCAGGGCGTTAGCGATTCAAAGTACAATAGTGTTAAGTTCATAAATGGGAAATATTTGAATGGTACAGTCTATGAGGAATCATTATAACAAATATGTGTTAGGTATGCAAAAATAGTCGAGAAAAAAATCCAAATTTTAGGTGTCAAGTTAACATAGGAAATATGTTTCAAATATGTTACGGTATATGAGAAAGCATTGCAAAAAATTCCTGGGTTAAGGATGCGAAAAAGTATGGAAATATTGGGAAATGATTTCAGTTAGCTGACCGTTGGGTGTGCTTTTGAGGGTATTTAGTCTTGCTTGCAAATCCCGATATCATGTATACATACACATTAATTAACAACTACAACAGAATGCTACAGACTCCCTACTCACGTTATTAAATAGTAGATTATAACATTGGAAATCAAATTCAGGTAGGTTATAATAAAAGTGAGACATATTCTCATTATTCATTCAGCATATTTTGTGTTATTCTAAAGTATGGCATATTTTATCAAATTATTCATAAAAAGATGTCATTTTCATCAATTAATTTCTAAGATCATCCAAAAGCTTATTGTACTTGGAGTATGTAATTTTCTTGAAAAAATACATATGGCCATCTATATAGCGAAACGCTGAAGTGATGTCATTGGGGATGTCTGGGAAAGCATCTTCAATACGACCCCTAGTGATAATTCCCGCTGCATCAATATTCACTCTATCAAATTCAATGAAGGAAGTATTATCATAAAAGATAAAATGTTTTCCTGCATGTGTTTGAAAAAGTGCATTTATTTTAGCGTTTGGAGATAGAAGGGGGATTTCTACATCTTTATCTATTTGTGAGGTCGGAAATAAACTTGAATATACTTTATTATTGCTGACAACCAATAAATTACCATTAGCAGTTTGGAAAACGTAATCTACACCATAGGGTCTTAATTCCTTCGGTAGATAATTCTGTAGTATTTCAGGTTCAGAAATTTTCTTCTTTTTATCGCTAATATCAAACTTCCATATCATATCCTTCACAATAACATACAATCAATAGCTTGGAAAGCCTGGAGCGTACGCCAAAAATATTATATCTGGTGGAGCTTTAACTTCACATAAATTTTTATTGAATTTAGGTGAATGATGAAGGTGTTTTTTGAAAGGTGTTTTTTGCTTGTAATATGAATTGGGAGCGTAGTTTTGAGGGAAGTGGTAGGAATTTGAGTAGTAGTTGTATCTGGCGGTATATACTTAGGTATAGCAACAAATAGGTACTTTCGACCATATAGTACCTCAAGTCCATTAATGTCATCTTGATGGATGGGGCGCATTTTTTGTTGATACCAAAATCGAAATAAGAAATCGTGAGTATTAAAAATAGGCGTCAAGTAAATATATGAAATATGTTCGAAATGTTACGGAATATGAGAAAGTGTTGTGAAAAATCATGGGTTATGGATGCGAAAAATGTATATGAAAAATTCAAGGTTCGAATGAAAAAATTATATTTTTGTTAGTATTGAAAGTTGGTGGTGGCAAGTTTTTTTAAAGAAAATTGTTTTAAATGATACACTCTATGAGGAAAAATTATGAAAATTAGATGTTATGCGTGCAAAAAAAAAATAATACTAGAATATTTTCTTGAAAATATTAATAAGTAGATAAAATATTCGGAGCATGAAAATGATATAATAATAATGATGATTGAAAAAATACGTATAGAAAAAAAACGACGGTTGTCAGTTTAGAGAAAAAAATTATGGCATCCTCCAGAAAAAAGTCATGTTGGTAAACATAAAAAAAAATATATATATCTATAGAGTGTTTTTAAATACGTCGTTAAAAAAACGTGGCGGTTCAACGGGGTCATTGCATTTTAACGTGTGATATCAATGGGCTTCGAGGTGTTCCAAAATTCAGCGTTTAACAAAAAAAACATGCCGGTTCGACGAGAGTCTAGCACTTCAACGTGCGACCCCAATGAGATACGTATAAAGGGTGTCTCAAAATATATCGTTTGAGAAAAAACGTATCAGTTTAACGGGGTCTAAGGTTTCCACGTGCGATCCCTATGAGGAACTTATACTAGCTATCTCAAAATACATCATTTGAGAAAAAATCATGTCAGTTTAACGGTGGTCTGACGTTTCAACATACGATTCCATTCATTCCATCAACAGTCGAAAAAGACGTAGCCTTCACATTTTAACGTGCGATGAGTAAATACTGCAAATAAAAAACATAGTAATTGGAGAGTATCAGGGCGTTAGCGATTCAAAGTACAATAGTGTTAAGTTCATAAATGGGAAATATTTGAATGGTACAGTCTATGAGGAAACATTATAACAAATATGTGTTAGGTATGCAAAAATAGTCGAGAAAAAAATCCAAATTTTAGGTGTCAAGTTAACATAGGAAATATGTTTCAAATATGTTACGGTATATGAGAAAGCATTGCAAAAAATTCCTGGGTTATGGATGCGAAAAAGTATGGAAATATTGGGAAATGATTTCAGTTAGCTGACCGTTGGGTGTGCTTTTGAGGGTATTTAGTCTTGCTTGCAAATCCCGATATCATGTATACATATACATTAATTAACAACTATAACAGATTGCTACAGACTCCCTACTCACGTTCTTAAATAGTAGATTATAACATTGGAAATCAAATTCAGGTAGGTTATAATAAAAGTGAGACATATTCTCATTATTCATTCAGCATATTTTGTGTTATTCTAAAGTATGGCATATTTTATCAAATTATTCATAAAAAGATGTCATTTTCATCAATTAATTTCTTAGATCATCCAAAAGCTTATTGTACTTTTGTACTTGGAGTATGTATTTTTCTTGAAAAAATACATATGGCCATCTATATAGCGAAACGCTGAAGTGATGTCATTGGGGATGTCTGGGAAAGCATCTTCAATACGACCCCTAGTGATAATTCCCGCTGCATTAATATTCACTCTATCAAATTCAATGAAGGAAGTATTATCATAAAAGATAAAATATTTTCCTGCATGTGTTTGAAAAAGTGCATTTATTTTAGCGTTTGGAGGTAGAAGGGGGATTTCTACATCTTTATCGATTTGTAAGGTCGGAAATAAACTTGAATATACTTCATTTTTGCTGACAACCAATAATTTAACCATTAGCAGTTTGGAAAACGTAATCTACACCATAGGGTCCTAATTCCTTCGGTAGATAATTCTGTAGTTTTTCAGGTTCAGAAATTTTCTTCTTTTTATCGCTAATATCAAACTTCCATATCATATCCTTCACAATAACATACAATCAATAGCTTGGAAAGCCTGGAGCGTACGCCAAAATATTATATCTGGTGGAGCTTTAACTTCACATAAATTTTTATTGAATTTAGGTGAATGATGAAGGTGTTATTTGAAGGTGTTTTTTGCTTGTAATATGAATTGGGAGCGTAGTTTTGAGGGAAGTGGTAGGAATTTGAGTAGTAGTTGTATCTGGCGGTATATACTTAGGTATAGCAACAAATCGGTACTTTCGACCATATAGTACCTCAAGCCCATTAATGTCATCTTGATGGATGGGGCGCATTTTTTGTTGATACCAAAATCGAAATAAGAAATCGTGAGTATTAAAAATAGGCGTCAAGTAAATATATGAAATATGTTCGAAATGTTACGGAATATGAGAAAGTGTTGTGAAAAATCATGGGTTATGGATGCGAAAAATTTATATGAAAAATTCAAGGTTCGAATGAAAAAATTATATTTTTGTTAGTATTGAAAGTTGGTGGTGGCAAGTTTTTTTAACGAAAATTGTTTTAAATGATACACTCTATGAGGAAAAATTATGAAAATTAGATGTTATGCGTGCAAAAAAAAATAAACTGGATTATTTTCTTGAAAATATTAATAAGTAGATAAAATATTCGGAGCATGAAAATGATATAATAATAATGATGATTGAAAAAATACGTATAGAAAAAAAACGACGGTTGTCAGTTTAGAGAAAAAAATTATGGCATCCTCCAGAAAAAAGTCATGTTGGTAAACATAAAAAAAATATATATATCTATAGAGTGTTTTTAAATACGTCGTTAAAAAAAAGGTGGCGGTTCAACGGGGTCATTGCATTTTAACGTGTGATATCAATGGGCTACGGGGTGTTCCAAAATTCAGCGTTTAACAAAAAAAACATGCCGGTTCGACGAGAGTCTAGCACTTCAACGTGCGACCCCAATGAGATACGTATAAAGGGTGTCTCAAAATATATCGTTTGAGAAAAAACGTGTCAGTTTAACGGGGTCTAACGTTTCCACGTGAGATCCCAATGAGGAACTTATACTAGCTATCTCAAAATACATCATTTGAGAAAAAATCATGTCAGTTTAACGGAGGTCTGACGTTTCAACATACGATTCCATTCATTTCATCAACAGTCGAAAAAGAGGTAGCCATCAAATTTTAACGTGCGATCAGTAAATACTGCAAATGAAAAACATAGTAATTGGAGAGTATCAGGGCGTCAGCGATTCAAAGTACAATAGTGTTAATTTCATAAATGGGAAATATTTGAATGGTACAGTCTATGAGGAAACATTATAACAAATATGTGTTAGGTATGCAAAAATATTCAAGAAAAAAATCCAAATTTTAGGTGTCAAGTTAACATAGGAAATATGTTTCAAATATGTTACGGTATATGAGAAAGCATTGCAAAAAATTCATGGGTTATGGATGCGAAATAGTATGGAAATATTGGGAAATAATTTCAGTTAGCTGACCGTTGAGTGTACTTTTGGGGGTATTTAGTCTTGCTTGCAAATCCCGATGTCATGTATGCATACACATTAATTAACAACCATAACAGAATGTTACAGACTCCCTACTCACGTTCTTAAATAGTGAATTATAACATTGGAAATCAAATTCAGGTAGGTTATAATAAAAGTGAGACATATTCTCATTATTCATTCAGCATATTTTGTGTTATTCTAAAGTATGGCATATTTTATCAAATTATTCATGAAAAGATGTCATTTTCATCAATTAATTTCTAAGATCATCCAAAAGCTCATTGTACTTGGAGTATGTATTTTTCTTGAAAAAATACATATGGCCATCTATATAGCGAAACGCTGAAGTGATGTCATTGGGGATGTCTAGGAAAGCATCTTCAATACGACCCCTAGTGATAATTCCCGCTGCAATAATATTCACTCTATCAAATTCAATGAAGGAAGTATTATCATAAAAGATAAAATATTTTCCTGCATGTGTTTGAAAAAGTGCATTTATTTTAGCGTTTGGAGGTAGAAGGGGGATTTCTACATCTTTATCGATTTGTAAGGTCGGAAATAAACTTGAATATACTTTATTTTTGCTGACAACCAATAAATTACCATTAGCAGTTTGGAAAACGTAATCTACACCATAGGGTCTTAATTCCTTCGGTAGATAATTCTGTAGTTTTTCAGGTTCAGAAATTTTCTTCTTTTTATCGCTAATATCAAACTTCCATATCATATCCTCCACAATAACATACAATCAATAGCTTGGAAAGCCTGGAGCGTACGACAAAAATATTATATCTGGTGGAGCTTTAACTTCTCATAAATTTTTATTGAATTTAGGTGAATGATGAAGGTGTTTTTTGCTTGTAATATGAATTGGGAGCGTAGTTTTGAGGGAAGTGGTAGGAATTTGAGTAGTAGTTGTATCTGGCGGTATATACTTAGGTATAGCAACAAATCGGTACTTTCGACCATATAGTACCTCAAGTCCATTAATGTCATCTTGATGGATGGGGCGCATTTTTTGTTGACACCATGGATACATGATTGCGTCCTCCGTATCGCAATGACCTAAACCTAAAGAATGTCCAATTTCATGAACGGCTGTTATCAATAAATTCGAATATTCGTAAGGCGTTTCATCATATCCTGTATACCATTTTTCTTCATCGTCAAAATGAATTTCTATTCAAGAGTTGTGTGCTTCTGGAGAGAAAGCATGACCTAAGACTCTGCCAGGACCATCAAAAGTCGAAGGACAATATGAATTACCCATACAATATATATAAACGGGTTATTCTCACTGGAACATAATGATAACATCATAGGTTTTGCCGATGACACGGCTATTTTCTACCAGGCAGACACCTGGAATGATTTAAAAGTTACCGCGGAAATTGGATTCTCACAAATTGAACAGTGACTTGATGCAAAACTACTAACAGTGAATACGGAGAGAACCAATTACTTATACTTCACCTGTAACTCCTCTAATAGACCGACCTTCAACCAGCTTGACGTAAATACTCATTTGGAAACTTTCACTATCTATCCTAAAACAAAAATTGAGTACTTAGGCATAATTATCGATACTCACATGAAATGGGACCTTAATATAGCATATCTGTTGAAAAAATTAATAGCCATACTGTATAAATTCAGAAAACTTAAAGAACTCTTACCAGAAAACTATCTTAATGTATTATTCCCTAGTTGAAAGCCACCTTCGTTATGGGATACTCATTTGGGGCTCAGCTCCAAAAACTTATCTCCACACTCTAGAAGTCATGCAGAGAAGATTTCTGAAATTGATTTTTTCAAAGAACCCTCGGTATCCAACAAGTACCTTATAAAATGAAACGAAAATATTTGATATCAGGCAATTGTATTATCACTGCTCTTGTGTGCGACATCATATCCATAAGCAACATTCCCAAATACCGGAACATGAACACAATAATAGAAAAAAAAACACTATATCATACCATTAATGTCGAAAACTGCTACTCAAAGGTCTTATTCTTACCTCGCACCGAAATTATACAACACTCTCCCAGAAAACATAAAATCACTGATTAATATAAATCAATTCAAATGTCAGCTAAGGAAACATATATCTGAAACTGGTAGATTTGTGCATCATTATTTTGATAAAACTGAATAACGAAAAATCTTCACTTTTCCTCGTCTCAAATACCTACCTACCTTTTTACATTTTACATCTTGCTGTCTTCTGTCTTCTAAACATATACTCTTTTATTTTTATCAATAATATATGTTACTAATTACATTTTATACATCCTTATTATTATTGTTATTATCATTATTAAACAAACATTTTTTATTCCTATGTCTCATACCGAAACAAGTGTGTATGCACTTATCGGAATTTGCTTTGTTACACATACGTGAAAACTTTTTGTATTTTGTATTCATCTATTTATGTGAACAAAGTCTATTATTATTATTATTATTATTATTATTAATTTCTTCGATATTTATTATAACTTCCAAAGAATATTATCGTGATATCTGAATTAGGTTTCGTTACCATCTCAAATGTTAAAATGGATGCTTTCTGCCATATTTCAAAAGCTTTTTTAATACTGCAAGGTATTCACTATAATTTTTGTTGAGTGGATAGCGAAATACGTACCACCGTAGATGAGTTTTATTCCATTTTGTTGAAACTGTATACTCGGTTTCGCAATGTTGACATCTGGGTCTCGTAATAATTTCCATTGTTTCATTATTCAAAGTTCCATCTACAAGTAAATTATAATGTTCTTGGAAATGACTAAAAGCTGTTGAAAAATCTGTCAGCGAACTATTATCAATATACCCATATGTTTCCAAATAGCGTTGTAGAAAAGTTGAATTTGCTGCTAGTAATGGTAAGAAAGCAGCCAGCACGATTATGACCAACCTCATTATTGGTTTGTTGTACACAAATGACTGTGATTGTAATCCATCATTTAACTAACAATTCCTCACAGATGAAGTAGCGACTAATAGTAAATCGCTCACTGCGTCACCTATGAAGAACTTGAAAAATCACTCTCAGACAGCTATAACTCTGGCAAATTCAGGTTTCAATCAAACAAGTCTAATGTCGAGAAAAGTGAGCAAGTTCGTGAGAAAGGCATCACCAACGAGACTAATAACTTCAAAATGCTGATGGCACGTTGGCATATTTTTTGAGTGAAGTGTGTGTTATACCAATTGAGATTCGAACCGTTCAGTCTTCCGTCCGACTGTTTCAACCATCTTGGTGTATTGTCTCGTAATCCGGTGTGGATGGACGGCTTCCGCAAAGTTTCGGATTTCTCCGAAACCATCCTCAGCTGCCCACCGCTCTGCTCCAAGTGACCTGGAGGGCAAGGACGTCGTCACCCAGGGATTTCGGGTGGCATCTCCCGTGTCCCAGCCGACACCTGACTCGAAATCTGCCTTCGTAGCTCTTGTTGCTTGAATTGGCTGTGCATAATGTGGTATCCCTTGGGAGGTACGCTGAACCCGCCCCTGGAGAGATATGGGAATGCGAGCATTCCCAACTCCCTCCGAGAGCCTTCCACCACCCCCTAGTTCTTCCACTAGGGCCTCAGCATCACCCGGTTCCCTTAGGGTATGCACATCTATATCCGGCCTCCGCTGTGGTGCGTGGGGCACACCCGATGACCCCGGAGCGCTTCGGCGCATTCCGAGGGGGCGTACCTCACGAGCTTCGCCAGCACGGACTCCTTCGTAGCCCTCCGACCTGCAAACAGATACATTTCTGGTTAGTCGAAATTGCTCAAAACGGGCTTCCAAAGGTGGAGTTGTGACAACTCCCGCGGAATCGATTACTAACCCTACCTGAGCCG
Organism: Chrysolina americana; assembly: GCA_958502065.1. NCBI lineage: Eukaryota > Metazoa > Arthropoda > Insecta > Coleoptera > Chrysomelidae > Chrysolina > Chrysolina americana. The sequence goes on along the minus strand of OY293414.1, from coordinate 37,148,322 downwards.
ACGGGGAAGGCTGCCTCCCTCCGTCTAAGCTCGACTCTAAAGTACCTTGGTCCAGCACACTTCTCGGGGACAAGGTAGTTGACATCGTCAACTCACGGTATTCCCCGGTAGTACGTACCTGGGGGACGTCTCCGTCGAGGCGTCGCGACGCTTCGGGGAATAGACGCCTGGCGTCTAAGTCACCCGACGGCGGAGGTGTCCGAGAAAGCCCAACGCCGGCGAACACGGCTTGGGTATTCTCCTCCGCGAGCATATGAGATCTCAATCTCATATTCGTCATTGCTCTAAAGGACAAACAATTACGGCTGTAATGTATTGTCGGGCTACTTGCGTGTGCAAGTGTGTGGCAAAGGAGAAGTGCACTAAAATCGACCTCGCGTCGACCCAACTCAAGTGTGACGATGAGAAGGGTCACCCTATAGCTAACTAACCTAACACCTAACAAGACCTCGCCGGGAAATGGACGAGGGAGGAAGGATTCACGGTTTAGAAAAACTATCTAAATAAAATTTCCTAACTTCAAAATTGTGTGAAGCACCAAAAAGGAAAAATCAAACTTGAAAAATTTTACTTCAAAAATTTACAACTGGATGTGACAAAAACCAAGACAGAGATTTGGGTAAAAGGATCACGGAGCCTAACCAGACTGTCTCAGGTGGAAAAGCCGAGAACAGCCGCAGGAAATAGGTATGGGAAGGACGCGAAACCCCTAGGTACCACAGGAAATGTGGCTCGCCAACGACAAAGTCGCAGCTAATGATGTCTTGACAGGCCGAGGAATTTAAGCTCGAACGATACAATCTTCGTGGAACTCTACGATCGAGCCGATTGTATCAGGTGAGATCTCGTTTTGGTGCCTGACCCCTTTTCATACGATGGGGATTTTTCGTCAACGTCGCGTGCAGGTATTAAGTCGGGAAATAACTTTGATGAAGTTAAATCCCTAAGTGTCCGTTGCAAAAGATCACTTTACACTGATTATTGCTCGAGAGTTAAACTACCTATCAACGTACTTTCGTAGCGCGAATAAAACACCTGTAAACCGTACAAGTGAGTCTAACCCCTTTTGAGATAGAAACAAAACGTTATGAATCTACTGTGAACTGAATTATTATTACCGAGAACCTGACTCTAACTGCTAGCCAAAACGATGAATTGCAGAGACAAAAGACAAAGCCAAACAAACGTAAGTTATTTAACGGAAACACGAAATTGATTATTACACTGCAATTCGACAAGAAAGAGTGGCTATCTGCTGCTTCGCTGCTTGCATATTTATGCAATCCTGACTGCTGAATCCGCGACACCCATTGGCCTAGAGGGCCAAAGTGGGCGTCGCCCTTGGCTGAACAAAACCCTAGCTCGCGAAAACGCGCGGGATTTGGGCAAATGACCGTTAAAGTCCCGTTATCTGCGTTTTCTAGGGAGTATTTGACAAAAGTCACTAAATACTCCCCAGATCTAGGGAGATATTGAAAGTCAGAATTTCAGATATCTCGATTCCTAGGGCGGTCCGATATTCGGAGAGCCCCGAGAAAAACCATAAACCAACGTGATTCTTGAACGCCGAAGAAATACACGTATTCCTTCGCCGAGGAATCTATACCCGTTTTCCGATTTGGCCAACCTGATGAGAAATCGAATTGAAATAAAATAATTTGTGAAAACAAATGGAGCCACGGAATCTTTCCACCCAACAAGAGACTAGCGTGTCGAAACCTTGCTCTAAGTGTTCTGTATACCGGGTGCTCGACTGTTTGGGGCCACAAATTAATAAAATTGAAAACTAGTCAGGAATTTCCGGTAAATCGGTAAAACTACGTACAGTGGAGTTCCACTGGGTGGAGATTGGGACTTTACATCATACAGGGTGAGACTAGACTAGTGACCTGAATATAATGCAAAAATCTAATATTATTCGACTGGCTTCTAGGTGAAAATTGAGAGTTATTAAGTGTAAAAATGGCTCACTAAAGGTGACCATACACAAAAAAAATCATCGTAGGAGCGCGGCGAGCCTGCCCTGCGACAGTATTGTCGCAGGGCAGGCACGTACTACCGGGGAAAATCGTGAGTTGACGATGTCAACTACCTTGTCCCCGAGAAGTGTGCTGGACCGAGGTACTTTAGAGTCGAGCTTAGACGGAGGGAGGCAGCCTTCCCCGTCGGCTCAGGTAGGGTTAGTAATCGATTCCGCGGGAGTTGTCACAACTCCACCTTTGGAAGCCCGTTTTGAGCAATTTCGACTAACCGGAAATGTATCTGTTTGCAGGTCGGAGGGCTACGAAGGAGTCCGTGCTGGCGAAGCTCGTGAGGTACGCCCCTTTGGAATGCGCCGAAGCGCTCCGAGGTCATTGGGTGTGCCTCACGCACCACAGCGGAGGCCACAGGATACAGATGTGCATACCCTAAGGGAACCGGGTGATGCTGAGGCCCTAGTGGAGGAACTAGGGGGTGGAGGAAGGCTCTCGGAGGGAGTTGGGAATGCTCGCATTCCCATATCTCTCCAGGGGCGGGTTCAGTGTACCTCCCAAGGGAATCACTATGCACAGCCTGAATATGCAACAAGAGCTACGAAGGCAGATTTCGTGACGGGTGTCGGCAGGGACACGGAAGTTGCCACCCGAAATCCCTGGGTGACGACGTCCTTGCCCTCCAGGCAACCAGGAGCAGAGCGGTGGGTGGCTGAAGATGGGTTCGGAGGAATCCGAAACTTTGCGGAAGCCGTCCATCCACACCTTTTTACGAGACATGGCGCCCAACGTGGGGCTGCTGAAGACAGACCGTCTTCAGGGATCTGCGGGTGTAGCCTTCCTCCTGCAAACAGAATTAGAGTTCGGGATCTCTCATCTGAGAGACTCCCAGTCAGTGAAATGGTTATGGGTGAACCGGAAACCCTTTGGCGCCCATATGGCACGTTTACCCGGCTGCCAACCGGGAATCGGCATTATAGGGACTCTGAGGATGTCCCTCGAGTTGCTCGAAACGTCGCTTCCAACCCCGGTGATGTCCACAGGAGTGGATATTACCCATCGAGGAGGCCAGTGCCCACAGTCCGGATTCAGGAGAATCCTAGAAGACCAGTGACGGGGGTCGACGACGTGCTTGTGCGACTCGCGGATTTGCTGGAGGATAGACGTCGGGGAACCCTAAACGGTGTTGATGGGGGTTTGATTAATAACAAACCACATCCCAGTTTCAGTGGGCTTCCTCACGAAGATCCAATTCAATTTATTCAATCCTCTGAGGATTATTTAGGGGGCTTTGATCCAACCGTCTGGGTGAGCGTTGCAGCTCAGTGGCTCAAGGGAGCAGCCCAGCAGTGGTATGCTCCATATCGCAACTCACGCCTAAACTGGCAGTTTTTCACAAACCGGCTCCAGGAACGGTTCGATAACGATCTGTTGGTCTCGAGCTTAGAAGCGGAGTTCTTTGGCACTGACCAGCCGAAGGGAGAGTCAATAACTTCCTTCATCCTGAACAAGTGGAGTCTTTCACAGAGGCTCTACCCAGAGATGGACGAAGGAAGGGTTGTGCGATTAATATTGAACCGGATCAGACCGGATATCAAAGTCCATTTGCAATTGCATAGATTTGCAACTATTGAAGAGCTGACACAAAAAGCTGTTGCTGTCGAGACGCTACTTCGTAGCACCAGCCAAAGTGCACAGTCGGGGCCGAAACTTGTTTCGAACACCAACCGTCCTCATCAGGCCGACGATGTGCCACCTAAACGTCCTCAGGGACAGCTACAGGACAACAGGGGTTCGAACCATGTTAGGTATAATAACTTTAACAACAATGGCACTAAATTCCAGAATTATGATCAATCGAGGCGTTCTGGAGGAAACAATGCTCCTTCGAGCGGATGTTTCACTTGCGGGGAAGCTCATTGGAACAAAGATTGCCCTCACTAAAATGACAACAAGAACGGTCCCAAACGTCAGAGTGCGGGAACAAAACCGTTAGACCAGGCCAATAAGGCACATACGGTTAATACCGTGCAGGCGAGTAAAACCTCGCGTCGTAAGACGTCACTTAAGGACGCAGACAAAATTGCAGTTTGCAAAGAAGAATCAAAAAACTCCAACAGGAGCCATCAGGGGGCTCCATCGGAGTAGGTACTCCTTCAACACCGTTTTGCGGTTCTGTGACAGTGTTGGACTGTCATAGAAATTATGCGGCATGTATTCCCAACAAGGAGGAGGAGAAGGAGTTCCAGGATGTTGAAGCTGGAGTCGTTTCAGCCGAAACGCCACCGTCATCAGGCAAACTACATTGGGCAGACCGGTCAGATTGTGAATCCGTTTGTTTCAGTGTGGTAGATGAGCGTGTGGATCGCGCCACTGGTGGTAGGCGGAAAAAAGTTCACTCGTCGGCAGACGTTAAACGTAGAGGGTTGAAAGTCATTTCAAACATGTCAGGTTCTAGTTTTGGAACGAATGAAAGGGGTTATGAATCATCTTCAGGTTCATGGAGTTGTGAGATCATCGAGGTATCCCAGGTCGTTGTTGGTGGGTCGTTCCATCCGCCACAACACAAGGTTTCGGAGTTAGTGATCGGTATACAGAAGGACCAGGAGGGGCCTGTTGTCAAAGAGAGTGCTAGGGCACTGAAAACTGGGCACAGGTCCGGTATAGGCACAAGTCGAGATGAAAAGGCGTATCCAAGGGAAGATTGCGAATCAAGGTTTCGGAACGAAAAAGTCGTCGAGAGTGGCGTACTCTTTTCGGTTCCACTTCGGGGTAGTGAAGACACCGAGGGTGGTGGTCTGTCACTCACTCCCACACAGGACGCAGGTTTCGAGGTCGATGCATGCCAAGTCTCAAGGACGGTATCGAGGGGCAGAGCAGATGGGATCGCAGGTGCGAATCGCCATTCCCCGTTGGTAGATACCAGAGGCGTGGTAGGCATGTCATCTGAGAGAGTTACACGTCTTAGTCGGGGCGGAGGCGAGGTTCCTGAGGGATGCAATCGCCAAGTCCCATCGTTGGCTGCAGTTGGTGCTGCAGTACTTGATGTCAATCGCAAGTCGGAACTTCTGAGTTTCATTGAGACCGACCCGCTTAGGAAGAAGTCGGAGGTGGATCTGCTGGATCCATTGTGTCTATATCGTCGCTGTGATACTAGCTTAGCGAACAACAATGTTGAGGGACGATTGCATCAGTTGCCGCGAATCGAGGCTGAACTGATGAGTCGTCGAGTTAGGGTTTTGGTGGACAGCGGAAGTTCGCTAAATCTCCTGAAACGTAGTTTGTTGCCTGTCACCTGGAGGGTGGATAGGAAGCAAGTGACACCGTTGCAGCTTGCATGCGCCGGTCGTGGCATCACCAGTCTAGGGGAGACAATAGTCGAACTGTTAATAGATGGTGTTGTTCACGAAGTTGTCGTGCAAGTGGTGGATGATCTTGTCGAGGATCTTCTGCTCGGGTGTCCCTGGCTGGCATCAAACGAGGCTATGGTCGACTTTGCACGTCGCACCATGTACGTTGGAAAGGGGCCTAGGCAAACTATTTTCTGGGCGGAGGAGGTCTATCTTCCACCAGAAAAGTTCCCTGAACCACAGGTAGCGGACGTACAGCTACCGGCGTTCTCGACAAGGGAATTTCGGAGTCTTATCCGAGAGTTTGGAGACGTCTTTTACGAATCTCCAAGGCAACCAGTGACGAGTGCTGCATGCCACAAAATCCGATTGAAGGAGGAGCTACCCTTCAAGCTCCGTCCGTACAAAGTTTCCGATCAGAAGAGGGCTCTTATCCAAGAGGAGGTGAATAAAATGCTCGCTGCAGGTGTAATAAGTAGGTCCCATTCTGCCTTTACTAGTCCGGTCGTTATCGTCACGAAGAAGGACGGTACGGCTCGGTTTTGTGTCGACTACAGGAAGTTGAATAGTCTGACAATACCCGAGTCGTCGGTATTGCCAGGTATTCACGAGACTATCAAAGAGCTCGGCACAGCGAAAGTGTTCACTTCTTTGGATCTGAAGTCTGGGTTTTGGTAGATACCCATGGATGAGGCTAGTAAAAAGTATACAGCTTTTGCTACGCCTGATGGAGCTTGTTATGAGTTTAACTCAATGCCGTTTGGTCTATCGAATGCACCTGGAAGTTTCCAAATCCTTATGACGGAAGTGTTGGTTGGTTATGTCGATAAATTCGTCAAAGTATACCTAGACGACATAATCGTTTACAGCGAAGATGAAAAGGAGAACCTCTACCATCTCCGCCTTGTGCTGGAGAGGTTCAGAGCACATGGCCTGTGGTGCAGTTTAAAGAAGTGCAACTTCGCTCAGCGTAGGCTGGAGTACTTGGGGCATGTGGTGACGGAAACGTCAAACGAACCAATGCCAGGTCATGTGTTAGCGGTTCAACAATTCCCGCTACCCAAGAATGTCTCTCGACTCCGAGGATTCTTGGGCACCGTTGGTTGGCTACGGGAGTTCATCCCGAACTTAGCGGAGTTGGAGGCTCCGATAAGTGATATGCTCAAATCGAAGAAAGGTCGAGACCTTAAGTGGAACTCCCAAGCATTGGAGGCGTTTGAGAGGATCAAGGAAGTCGTGGGCCGTCCTATGGTCTTGGCCAGGCCGGACATGGCTCTCCCGTTTTTCCTGCAGACCGATGCATCTGGGGTAGGCATCGCTGCAGTTCTTTATCAAGTTGATTGTCACGGCGACAGAAGGATCGTTTCACATGCTAGTGCCAAGCTCAAGGGCGCGGAACTAAACTATCATGTGAACGAGACTGAATGTTTAGCCATTGTTTGGGGTATCAAGCGATACCGTCATTATCTCGAAGACCGTCCATTCACTCTTCGAACGGACAGCAAAGCGTTAACTTGGTTATCCAAGTTCAAGGACGCAAAAGCGAAGTTAACTCGTTGGGCCTTACTTCTACAGGAGTATTCCTTCACTGTGGAGCACGTCGCAGGTCGAGACAATCAGCTAGCTGATTTCTTGTCCCGTAATCCCTCGGGGTCTCACAGTGAAGACTTGGATGCTGATGTAGAGCGTATGGGGTTGCCACCTATGAAGGTGCAACTGTCTGAACACCAAGGTGTGGTGAGCGTCGTGGAGACGCCGGCTGAAGTGGTCGTGCGGCGGCAGGCCATAGATAGGGAGACGCAAAGGTTGAGGGCGCGTATCAGAACGATACAGGAGTTAGGTCCTACGTCCAGGGACGATCTTCGTTTTATCAACAAGGTTTCAGATGTCCAAGGGGTTGTATATGTTTCTTCTGTTGGTAAACGGCTATTGTATGTGCCCGAGGCGCTCCGTGAGGACGTGTCGGCTTATTACCATGAACACCCGACCGCTGGTCATCCTGGTCAAGAGGAAACCTTACGTGCCTTGAAACGGCACTATTGGTGGCCGGCCATGGAGGACTACGTCCGGGCCTACGTGAGAGGTTGCCTAGTCTGCCAGTGCGTTAAAGCCGTACGGCATCAGGAAGCGGCACCGCAACGGCCTAGTGTGCCGAAGCGACCGTGGCAGATGCTGGCTGTTGACGTCCTGGGGCCCTATGCAGCCTCAAGGAGGGGAAACAGGTTCGTGGTAATTGCCGTCGATATGTTTTCAAAGTGGGTTGAAGCCAAGGCCACTAAGACATGCACGTCGAAAGTAATTTCTCGTTTTCTAGACGAAGAAATTTTATCTCGTTGGGGTTGTCCAGAAGTCGTCATTTCTGACAACGGCCCGCAGTTTCAGAGCAATCATCTGCTAAAATACTACGATTTGAAGAACATCGAGGTCAAATTTTCACCTGTTTTTCATCAACAGGCGAACCCTGTCGAGCGAAGGGTCCAGGAACTGAAGAAGTGCCTAAGAGCAAGGATGCTGGAAACCACTTCGGAAAGGTTTTGGGAAGAAGGTCTGGCTGCAAGTCTCTATTGCTTACGGAACCGTAAGAATAGAGCAACAGGGGAGACTCCAGCGGAGTTATTATTAGGATATACACCTGGTCGTCCAGGAGATTTGAGGCTACCTATGTACCGAGATCCGGTACATAATAGCCCCGAAGATCGGCAAGAACGTCTTGCAAAAGCAGCCAGACGTCAGGCAGTTTATCAGAGGAATTTATTCCCTGATAAAAATCTACCGTCGCCACGGACCTACGGGGTCGGCGACCGCGTTTTAGTTAGGAATTTCGTCAAAGGAAACTTCGGAGGTACACTGTCAGGACCGCATCCGATCACGAGGGTGATGGGGCGAGACAGTTACCTCGTAGATAGGAACGGCACCGAGAGGCTGGTGCACGTAGACGATATCCGTTCTTGGGTAAGCAGGACTTTGCCGGCTGGCGTCCACCACGACGATGGTGGCCCAGGTCCGGATCAGCCAGAGTCCAACGACGCTGACCAAGAAGTGACAGGGGAAGTCACACCTAGGCCGACGACTGGGGGCGGTCCGAAGCCACCTTCGTTAATCCGGGTACGAGCTGACGCACCCAACTCAACGAATCCACGGGAAGTAACGGTCAGTTTCGATCCAAATGACAAAGCGGTCCGGCGGACAGTGAAAAGGTTGAGGAGGAATCCACAAGTACGGAAGCGCGACTCAGACTGCGCGGAGAAGAGAGGAGTATCCCGTAGGAGTCCGTTGCCGGTGGTGAACTCTGGCCTTTTGGAGATCAGAGATTCTGAACTCCCCGTCGCAAACTCATCAGTAGGGGGGCGTGCTACTACTGAAGTAGACGCTCTTACCCGTCAAGCGGTCGTTCCAGACCAAGATCCAGAGTACGATTCAGATTCGGAAGTGGAAGCTGCTATCCGAGAGTTAGCACTTCCAGTAGGGGGGTCTCCATTATCATTGATGGTCGACCCGGGAGAGAATGTGAGACAGGAAGGCTTAGTAAGGACTGAGATTCCTAGTAAGAGTACAGGACGGCGAAGGAGATGCCGAGCTGTGGCGCTGGACTCCGACAGAGCTCCGATCCAGCGGCCACCGACAGACTCCGCCCGTCAGTATGTTTCGGTGACCGGGTCTGACGAAGATCCCGTACCAGCCCAGAGCTACAGCGAAGCTCCTAGAGTTAGTAAAGACTGTACTGAGAACGATTCCGACATGGGGGATGACGCTCCAGTAACTCTGGTGGTTCCAGCCTTGGTTCATCAGAGTGCGGAAGGTGACTATTAGGGAGTTAACGTAAATTTAGCTTTTGTCGGTTGTTTCGTTTGGAAATAACTTCGACCAAGTTAAACTCTTTAGTAGGGGGGTGTCGCAGGGCAGGCTCGCCGCGCTCCTACGATGATTTTTTTTGTGTATGGTCACCTTTAGTGAGCCATTTTTACACTTAATAACTCTCAATTTTCACCTAGAAGCCAGTCGAATAATATTAGATTTTTGCATTATATTCAGGTCACTAGTCTAGTCTCACCCTGTATGATGTAAAGTCCCAATCTCCACCCAGTGGAACTCCACTGTACGTAGTTTTACCGATTTACCGGAAATTCCTGACTAGTTTTCAATTTTATTAATTTGTGGCCCCAAACAGTCGAGCACCCGGTATACAGAACACTTAGAGCAAGGTTTCGACACGCTAGTCTCTTGTTGGGTGGAAAGATTCCGTGGCTCCATTTGTTTTCACAAATTATTTTATTTCAATTCGATTTCTCATCAGGTTGGCCAAATCGGAAAACGGGTATAGATTCCTCGGCGAAGGAATACGTGTATTTCTTCGGCGTTCAAGAATCACGTTGGTTTATGGTTTTTCTCGGGGCTCTCCGAATATCGGACCGCCCTAGGAATCGAGATATCTGAAATTCTGACTTTCAATATCTCCCTAGATCTGGGGAGTATTTAGTGACTTTTGTCAAATACTCCCTAGAAAACGCAGGTAACGGGACTTTAACGGTCATTTGCCCAAATCCCGCGCGTTTTCGCGAGCTAGGGTTTTGTTCAGCCAGGGGCGACGCCCACTTTGGCCCTCTAGGCCAATGGGTGTCGCGGATTTAGCAGTCAGGATTGCATAAATATGCAAGCAGCGAAGCAGCAGACAGCCACTCTTTCTTGTCGAATTGCAGTGTAATAATCAATTTCGTGTTTCCGTTAAATAACTTACGTTTGTTTGGCTTTGTCTTTTGTCTCTGCAATTCATCGTTTTGGCTAGCAGTTAGAGTCAGGTTCTCGGTAATAATAATTCAGTTCACAGTAGATTCATAACGTTTTGTTTCTATCTTAAAAGGGGTTAGACTCACTTGTACGGTTTACAGGTGTTTTATTCGCGCTACGAAAGTACGTTGATAGGTAGTTTAACTCTCGAGCAATAATCAGTGTAAAGTGATCTTTTGCAACGGACACTTAGGGATTTAACTTCATCAAAGTTATTTCCCGACTTAATACCTGTACGCGACGTTGACGAAAAATCCCCATCGTATGAAAAGGGGTCAGGCACCAAAACGAGATCTCACCTGATACAATCGGCTCGATCGTAGAGTTCCACGAAGATTGTATCGTTCGAGCTTAAATTCCTCGGCCTGTCAAGACATCATTAGCTGCGACTTTGTCGTTGGCGAGCCACATTTCCTGTGGTACCTAGGGGTTTCGCGTCCTTCCCATACCTATTTCCTGCGGCTGTTCTCGGCTTTTCCACCTGAGACAGTCTGGTTAGGCTCCGTGATCCTTTTACCCAAATCTCTGTCTTGGTTTTTGTCACATCCAGTTGTAAATTTTTTTAGTAAAATTTTTCAAGTTTAATTTTCCCTTTTTGGTGCTTCACACAATTTTGAAGTTAGGAAATTTTATTTAGATAGTTTTTCTAAGCCGTGAATCCTTCCTCCCTCGTCCATTTCCCGGCGAGGTCTTGTTAGGTGTTAGGTTAGTTAGCTATAGGGTGACCCTTCTCATCGTCACACTTGAGTTGGGTCGACGCGAGGTCGATTTTAGTGCACTTCTCCTTTGCCACACACTTGCACACGCAAGTAGCCCGACAATACATTACAGCCGTAATTGTTTGTCCTTTAGAGCAATGACGAATATGAGATTGAGATCTCATATGCTCGCGGAGGAGAATACCCAAGCCGTGTTCGCCGGCGTTGGGCTTTCTCGGACACCTCCGCCGTCGGGTGACTTAGACGCCAGGCGTCTATTCCCCGAAGCGTCGCGACGCCTCGACGGAGACGTCCCCCAGGTACGTACTACCGGGGAAAATCGTGAGTTGACGATGTCAACTACCTTGTCCCCGAGAAGTGTGCTGGACCGAGGTACTTTAGAGTCGAGCTTAGACGGAGGGAGGCAGCCTTCCCCGTCGGCTCAGGTAGGGTTAGTAATCGATTCCGCGGGAGTTGTCACAACTCCACCTTTGGAAGCCCGTTTTGAGCAATTTCGACTAACCGGAAATGTATCTGTTTGCAGGTCGGAGGGCTACGAAGGAGTCCGTGCTGGCGAAGCTCGTGAGGTACGCCCCTTTGGAATGCGCCGAAGCGCTCCGAGGTCATTGGGTGTGCCTCACGCACCACAGCGGAGGCCACAGGATACAGATGTGCATACCCTAAGGGAACCGGGTGATGCTGAGGCCCTAGTGGAGGAACTAGGGGGTGGTGGAAGGCTCTCGGAGGGAGTTGGGAATGCTCGCATTCCCATATCTCTCCAGGGGCGGGTTCAGTGTACCTCCCAAGGGAATCACTATGCACAGCCTGAATATGCAACAAGAGCTACGAAGGCAGATTTCGTGACGGGTGTCGGCAGGGACACGGAAGTTGCCACCCGAAATCCCTGGGTGACGACGTCCTTGCCCTCCAGGCAACCAGGAGCAGAACGGTGGGTGGCTGAAGATGGGTTCGGAGGAATCCGAAACTTTGCGGAAGCCGTCCATCCACACCTTTTTACGAGACAGTATTGTCTCGTTCCACGGTGTGGGTGGACGGCCTTAGCAAAGTTTCGGATTTCTCCGAAACCCTCTTCAGCCACCCACCGCTCTGCTCCTTGTTGCCTGGAGGGCAAGGACGTCGTCACCCAGGGATTTCGGGTGGCAACTTCTGTGTCCCTGCCGACACCCGTTACGAAATCTGCCTCACTAGCTCTTATTGCATAATCAGGCTGTGCATATGTGTTCCCTTGGGAGGTATACTGAACCCGCCCCTGGAGAGATATGGGAATGCGAGCATCCCAAACTCTCTCCGAGAGCCTTCCACCTCCCCCTAGTTCATCCACTAGGGCCTCAGCATCACCCGGTTCCCTTAGGGTATGCACATCTCTATCTTGTGGCCTCAGCTGTTGTGCGTGGGGCACACCCAATGACCTCGGAGCGCTCCGGCGCATTCCGAGGGGGCGTACCTCGCGAGCTTCGCCAGCATGGACTCCTCTGTAACCCTCCGACCTGCGAACAGATACATTTCTGGTTAATTGAAAACGTTCAAAACGAGCTTCCAGAGGTGGAGTTGTGACAACTCCCGCGGTATCAATTTCTAAATCTAACTGAGCCGACGGGGAAGGCTGCCTCCCTCCGTCTAAGCTCGACTCTAAAGTACCTTGGTCCAGCACACTTCTCGGGGACAAGGTAGTTGACATCGTCAACTCACGGTTTTCCCCGGTAGTACGTACCTGGGGGACGTCTCCGTCGAGGCGTCGCGACGCTTCGGGGAATAGACGCCTGGCGTCTAAGTCACCCGACGGCGGAGGTGTCCGAGAAAGCCCAACGCCGGCGAACACGGCTTGGGTATTCTCCTCCGCGAGCATATGAGATCTCAATCTCATATTCGTCATTGCTCTAAAGGACAACAATTACGGCTGTAATGTATTGTCGGGCTACTTGCGTGTGCAAGTGTGTGGCGAAGGAGAAGTGCACTAAAATCGACCTCGCGTCGACCCAACTCAAGTGTGACGATGAGAAGGGTCACCCTATAGCTAACTAACCTAACACCTAACAAGACCTCGCCGGGAAATGGACGAGGGAGGAAGGATTCACGGTTTAGAAAAACTATCTAAATAAAATTTCCTGACTTCAAAATTTGTGTGAAGCACCAAAAAGGAAAAATTAAACTTGAAAAATTTTTACTTCAAAAATTACAACTGGATGTGACAAAAACCAAGACAGAGATTTGGGCAAAAGGATCACGGAGCCTAACCAGACTGTCTCAGGTGGAAAAGCCGAGAACAGCCGCAGGAAATAGGTATGGGAAGGACGCGAAAACCCCTAGGTACCACAGGAAATGTGGCTCGCCAACGACAAAGTCGCAGCTAATGATGTCTTGACAGGCCGAGGAATTTAAGCTCGAACGATACAATCTTCGTGGAACTCTACGATCGAGCCGATTGTATCAGGTGAGATCTCGTTTTGGTGCCTGACCCCTTTTCATACGATGGGGATTTTTCGTCAACGTCGCGTACAGGTATTAAGTCGGGAAATTACTTAGATGAAGTTAAATCCCTAAGTGTCCGTTGCAAAAGATCACTTTACACTGATTATTGCTCGAGAGTTAAACTACCTATCAACGTACTTTCGTAGCGCGAATAAAACACCTGTAATCCGTACAAGTGAGTCTAACCCCCTTTAAGATAGAAACAAAACGTTATGAATCTACTGTTGACTGAATTATTATTACCGAGAACCTGACTCTAACTGCTAGCCAAAACGATGAATTGCAGAGACAAAAGGCAAAGCCAAACAAACGTAAGTTATTTAACGGAAACACTAAATTGATTATTACACTGCAATTCGACAAGAAAGAGTGGCTGTCTGCTGCTTCGCTGCTTGCATATTTATGCAATCCTGACTGCTAAATCCGCGACACCCATTGGCCTAGAGGGCCAAAGTGGGCGTCGCCCTTGGCTGAACAAAACCCTAGCTCGCGAAAACGCGCGGGATTTGGGCAAATGACCGTTAAAGTCCCGTTACCTGCGTTTTCTAGGGAGTATTTGACAAAAATCACTAAATACTCCCCAGATCTAGGGAGATATTGAAAGTCAGAATTTCAGATATCTCGATTCCTAGGGCGGTCCGATATTCGGAGAGCCCCGAGAAAAACCATAAACCAACGTGATTCTTGAACGCCGAAGAAATACACGTATTCCTTCGCCGAGGAATCTATACCCGTTTTCCGATTTGGCCAACCTGATGAGAAATCGAATTGAAATAAAATAATTTGTGAAAACAAATGGAGCCACGGAATCTTTCCACCCAACAAGAGACTAGCGTGTCGAAACCTTGCTCTAAGTGTTCTGTATACCGGGTGCTCGACTGTTTGGGGCCACAAATTAATAAAATTGAAAACTAGTCAGGAATTTCCGGTAAATCGGTAAAACTACGTACAGTGGAGTTCCACTGGGTGGAGATTGGGACTTTACATCATACAGGGTGGGACTAGACTAGTGACCTGAATATAATGCAAAAATCTAATATTATTCGACTGGCTTCTAGGTGAAAATTGAGAGTTATTAAGTGTAAAAATGGCTCACTAAAGGTGACCATACACAAAAAAAATCATCGTAGGAGCGCGGCGAGCTTGCCCTGCGACACCCCCCTACTAAAGAGTTTAACTTGGTCGAAGTTATTTCCAAACGAAACAACCGAACAAGCTAAATTTACGTTAACTCCCTAATAGTCACCTTCCGCACTCTGATGAACCAAGGCTGGAACCACCAAAGTTACTGGAGCGTCATCCTCCATGTCGGAATCGTTCTCAGTACAGTCTTTACTAACTCTAGGAGCTTCGCTGTAGCTCTGGGCTGGTACGGGATCTTCGTCAGACCCGGTCACCGAAACATACTGACGGGCGGAGTCTGTCGGTGGCCGCTGGATCGGAGCTCTGTCGGAGTCCGGCGCCACAGCTCGGCATCTCCTATGCCGTCCTGTACTCTTACTAGGAATCTCAGTCCTTACTGAGCCTTCCTGTCTCACATTCTCTCCCGGGTCGACCGCCAATAGTAACGGAGACCCCCCTACTGGAAGTGCTAACGCTCGGATAGCAGCTTCCACTTCCGAATCTGAATCGTACTCTGGACCTTGGTCTGGAACGACCGCTTGACGGGTAAGAGCGTCTACTTCAGTAGTAGCACGCCCCCCTACTGATGAGTTTGCGACGGGGAGTTCAGAATCTCTGATCTCCAAAAGGCCAGAGTTCACCACCGGCAGCGGACTCCTACGGGATACTCCTCTCTTCTCCGCGCAGTCTGAGTCGCGCTTCCGTCCTTGTGGATTCCTCCTCAACCTTTTCACTGTCCGCCGGACCGCTTTGTCCTTTGGATCGAAACTGACCGTTACTTCCCGTGGATTCGTTGAGTTGGGTGCGTCAGCTCGTACCCGGATTAACGAAGGTGGCTTCGGACCGCCCCCAGTCGTCGGCCTAGGTGTGACTTCCCCTGTCACTTCTTGGTCAGCGTCGTTGGACTCTGGCTGATCCGGACCTGGGCCACCATCGTCGTGGTGGACGCCAGCCGGCAAAGTCCTGCTTACCCAAGAACGGATATCGTCTACGTGCACCAGCCTCTCGGTGCCGTTCCTATCTACGAGGTAACTGTCTCGCCCCATCACCCTCGTGATCGGATGCGGTCCTGACAGTGTACCTCCGAAGTTTCCTTTGACAAAATTCCTAACTAAAACGCGGTCGCCGACCCCGTAGGTCCGTGGCGACGGTAGATCTTTATCGGGGAATAAATTCCTCTGATAAACTGCCTGACGTCTGGCTGCTTTTGCAAGACGTTCTTGCCGATCTTCGGGGCTATTATGTACCGGATCTCGGTACATAGGTAGCCTCCAATCTCCTGGACGACCAGGTGTATATCCAAACAATAACTCCGCTGGAGTCTCCCCTGTTGCTCTATTCTTACGGTTCCGTAAGCAATAGAGACTTGCAGCCAGACCTTCTTCCCAAAACCTTTCCGAAGTGGTTTCCAGCATCCTTGCTCTTAGGCACTTCTTCAGTTCCTGGACCCTTCGCTCGACAGGGTTCGCCTGTTGATGAAAAACAGGTGAAAATTTGACCTCGATGTTCTTCGCATCGTAGTATTTTAGCAGATGATTGCTCTGAAACTGCGGGCCGTTGTCAGAAATGACGACTTCTGGACAACCCCAACGAGATAAAATTTCTTCGTCTAGAAAACGAGAAATTACATCCGACGTGCATGTCTTAGTGGCCTTGGCTTCAACCCACTTTGAAAACATATCGACGGCAATTACCACGAACCTGTTTCCCCTCCTTGAGGCTGCATAGGGCCCCAGGACGTCAACAGCCAGCATCTGCCACGGTCGCTTCGGCACACTAGGCCATTGCGGTGCCGCTTCCTGATGCCGTACGGCTTTAACGCACTGGCAGACTAGGCAACCTCTCACGTAGGCCCGGACGTAGTCCTCCATGGCCGGCCACCAATAGTGCCGTTTCAAGGCACGTAAGGTTTCCTCTTGACCAGGATGACCAGCGGTCGGGTGTTCATGGTAATAAGCCGACACGTCCTCACGGAGCGCCTCGGGCACATACAATAGCCGTTTACCAGCAGAAGAAACATATACAACCCCTTGGACATCTGAAAACTTGTTGATAAAACGAAGATCGTCCCTGGACATAGGACCCAACTCCTGTATCGTTCTGATACGCGCCCTCAACCTTTGCGTCTCCCTATCTATGGCCTGCCGCCGCACGACCACTTCAGCCGGCGTCTCTACGACGCTCACCACACCTTGGTGTTCAGACAGTTGCACCTTCATAGGTGGCAACCCCATTCGCTCTACATCAGCATCCAAGTCTTCACTGTGAGACCCCGAGGGATTACGGGACAAGAAATCAGCTAGCTGATTGTCTCGACCTGCGACGTGCTCCACAGTGAAGGAATACTCCTGTAGAAGTAAGGCCCAACGAGTTAACTTCGCTTTCGCGTCCTTGAACTTGGATAACCAAGTCAACGCTTTGCTGTCCGTTCGAAGAGTGAATGGACGGTCTTCGAGATAATGACGGTACCGCTTGATACCCCAAACAATGGCTAAACATTCAGTCTCGTTCACATGATAGTTTAGTTCCGCGCCCTTGAGCTTGGCACTAGCATGTGAAACGATCCTTCTGTCGCCGTGACAATCAACTTGATAAAGGACTGCAGCGATGCCTACCCCAGATGCATCGGTCTGCAGGAAAAACGGGAGAGTCATGTCCGGCCTGGCCAAGACCATAGGACGGCCCACGACTTCCTTGATCCTCTCAAACGCCTCCAATGCTTGAGAGTTCCACTTAAGGTCTCGACCTTTCTTCGACTTGAGCATGTCACTTATCGGAGCCTCCAACTCCGCTAAGTTCGGGATGAACTCCTGTAGCCAACCAACGGTGCCCAAGAATCCTCGGAGCTGAGAGACATTCTTGGGTAGCGGGAATTGTTGAACCGCTAACACATGACCTGGCATTGGTTCGTTTGACGTTTCCGTCACCACATGCCCCAAGTACTCCAGCCTACGCTGAGCGAAGTTGCACTTCTTTAAACTGCACCACAGGCCATGTGCTCTGAACCTCTCCAGCACAAGGCGGAGATGGTAGAGGTTCTCCTTTTCATCTTCGCTGTAAACGATTATGTCGTCTAGATATACTTTGACGAATTTATCGACATAACCAACCAACACTTCCGTCATAAGGATTTGGAAACTTCCAGGTGCATTCGTTAGACCAAACGGCATTGAGTTAAACTCATAACAAGCTCCATCAGGCGTAGCAAAAGCTGTATACTTTTTACTAGCCTCATCCATGGGTATCTGCCAAAACCCAGACTTCAGATCCAAAGAAGTGAACACTCTCGCTGTTCCGAGCTCTTTGATAGTCTCGTGAATACCTGGCAATACCGACGACTCGGGTATTGTCAGACTATTCAACTTCCTGTAGTCGACACAAAACCGAGCCGTACCGTCCTTCTTCGTGACGATAACGACCGGACTAATAAAGGCAGAATGGGACCTACTTATGACACCTGCAGCGAGCATCTTATCCACCTCCTCTTGGATAAGAGCCCTCTTCTGATCGGAAACTTTGTACGGACGGAGCTTGAAGGGTAGCTCCTCCTTCAATCGGATTTTGTGGCATGCAGCCCTCGTCACTGGTTGCCTTGGAGATTCGTAAAAGACGTCTCCAAACTCTCGGATAAGACTCCGAAATTCCTTTCTCGAGAACGCCGGTAGCTGTTCGTCCGCTACCTGTGGTTCAGGGAACTTTTCTGGTGGAAGATAGACCTCCTCCGCTCAGAAAATAGTTTGCCTAGGCCCCTTTCCAACGTACATGGTGCGACGTGCAAAGTCGACCATAGCCTCGTTTGATGCCAGCCAGGGACACCCGAGCAGAAGATCCTCGAAAAGATCATCCACCACTTGCACGACAACTTCGTGAACAACACCATCTATTAACAGTTCGACTATTGTCTCCCGTAGACTGGTGATGCCACGACCGGCGCATGCAAGCTGCAACGGTGTCACTTGCTTCCTATCCACCCTCCAGGTGACAGGCAACAAACTACGTTTCAGGAGATTTAGCGAACTTCCGCTGTCCACCAAAACCCTAACTCGACGACCCATCAGTTCAGCCTCGATTCGCGGCAACTGATGCAATCGTCCCTCAACATTGTTGTTCGCTAAGCTAGTATCACAGCGACGATATAGACACAATGGATCCAGCAGATCCACCTCCGACTTCTTCCTAAGCGGGTCGGTCTCAATGAAACTCAAAAGTTCC
Organism: Chrysolina americana; assembly: GCA_958502065.1. Classification (NCBI taxonomy): domain Eukaryota; kingdom Metazoa; phylum Arthropoda; class Insecta; order Coleoptera; family Chrysomelidae; genus Chrysolina; species Chrysolina americana. The sequence continues at coordinate 37,129,692 of OY293414.1, read as the reverse complement.
GACTTGCGATTGACATCAAGTACTGCAGCACCAACTGCAGCCAACGATGGGACTTGGCGATTGCATCCCTCAGGAACCTCGCCTCCGCCCCGACTAAGACGTGTAACTCTCTCAGATGACATGCCTACCACGCCTCTGGTATCTACCAACGGGGAATGGCGATTCGCACCTGCGATCCCATCTGCTCTGCCCCTCGATACCGTCCTTGAGACTTGGCATGCATCGACCTCGAAACCTGCGTCCTGTGTGGGAGTGAGTGACAGACCAGCACCCTCGGTGTCTTCACTACCCCGAAGTGGAACCGAAAAGAGTACGTCACTCTCGACGACTTTTTCGTTCCGAAACCTTGATTCGCAATCTTCCCTTGGATACACCCTTTCATCTCGACTTGTGCCTATACCGGACCTGTGCCCAGTTTGCAGTGCCCTAGCACTTTCTTTGACAACAGGCCCCTCCTGGTTCTTCTGTATACCGATCACTAACTCCGAAACCTTGTGTTGTGGCGGATGGAACGACCCACCAACAACGACCTGGGGTACCTCGATGATTTCACAACTCCATGAACCTGAAGATGATTCATAACCCCTTTCATTCGTTCCAAAACTAGAACCTGACATGTTTGAAACGACTTTCAACCCTCTACGTTTAACGTCTGCCGACGAGTGAACTTTTTTCCGCCTACCACCAGTGGCGCGATCCACACGCTCATCTACCACACTGAAACAAACGGATTCACAATCTGACCGGTCTGCCCAATGTAGTTTGCCTGATGACGGTGGCGTTTCGGCTGAAACGACTCCAGCTTCAACATCCTGGAACTCCTTCTCCTCCTCCTTGTTGGGAATACATGCCGCATAATTTCTATGGCAGTCCAACACTGTCACAGAACCGCAAAACGGTGTTGAAGGAGTACCTACTCCGATGGAGCCCCCTGATGGCTCCTGTTGGAGTTTTTTGAAACTTCTTTGCAAACTGCAATTTTGTCTGCGTCCTTAAGTGACGTCTTACGACGCGAGGTTTTACTCGCCTGCACGGTATTGACCGTATGTGCCTTACTGGCCTGATCTGACGGTTTTGTTCCCGCACTCTGACGTTTGGGACCGTTCTTGTTGTCATTTTGCTGAGGACAATCTTTGTTCCAGTGAGCTCCCCCGCAAGTGAAACATCCGCTCGAAGGAACGTTGTTTCCTCCAGAACGATTCGACCGATCGAAATTCTGGAATTTAGTGCCATTGTTATTAAAGTTACTGGACCTAACATGGTTCGAACCCCTGTTGCCCTGTAGCTGTCCCTGAGGACGTTTGGGTGGCACATCTTCGGCCTGATGAGGACGGTTGGTGTTCGAAACAAGTTTCGGCCCTGACTGTACACTTTGGCTGGTGCTACGAAGTAGCGTCTCGACAGCAACAGCTTTTTGTGTCAGCTCTTCAATAGTTGCAAATCTATGCAATTGCAAATGGACTTTGATATCCGGTCTGATCCGGTTCAATATTAATCGCACAACCCTTCTTTCGTCCATCTCTGGGTAGAGCCTCTGTGAAAGACTCCACTTGTTCAGGATGAAGGAAGTTATTGACTCTCCCTTCGGCTGGTCAGTGCCAAAGAACTCCGCTTCTAAGCTCGAGACCAACAGATCGTTATCGAACCGTTTCTGGAGCCGATTTGTGAAAAACTGCCAGTTTAGGCGTGAGTTTCGATATGGAGCATACCACTGCTGGGCTGCTCCCTTGAGCCACTGAGCCGCAACGCTCACCCAGACGGTTGGATCAAAGCCCCCCAAATAATCCTCAGAGGATTGAATAAATTGTATTGGATCTTCGTGAGGAAGCCCACTGAAACTGGGATGTGGTTTATTGTTAATTAAACCCCCATCAACACCGTTTAGGGTTCCCCGACGTCTATCCTCCAGCAAATCCGCGAGTCGCACGAGCACGTCTTCGACCCCCGTCACTGGTCTTCTGGGATTCTCCTGAATCCGGACTGTGGGCACTGGCCTCCTCGATGGGTAATATCCACTCCTGTGGACATCACCGGGGTTGGAAACGCCGTTTTGAACGTACCGAGGGACATCCTCAGATTCCCTATAGTGACGATTCCCGGTTGGCAACCGGGTAAACGTGCCATATGGGCGCCAAAGGGTTTCCGGTTCACCCATAACCATATCATTTATTGGGAGTCTCTCAGGAGAGAGATCCCGAACTCTAAATCTGTTCGTCGGAGGAAGGTTACATTCGCAGATTCCTGAAGACGGTCTGTCTTCAGCAGCCCCACGTTGGGCGCCATGTCTCGTTCCACGGTGTGGGTGGACGGCCTTAGCAAAGTTTCGGATTTCTCCGAAACCCTCTTCAGCCACCCACCGCTCTGCTCCTTGTTGCCTGGAGGGCAAGGACGTCGTCACCCAGGGATTTCGGGTGGCAACTTCCGTGTCCCTGCCGACACCCGTTACGAAATCTGCCTTACTAGCTCTTATTGCATAATCAGGCTGTGCATATGTGTTCCCTTGGGAGGTATACTGAACCCGCCCCTGGAGAGATATGGGAATGCGAGCATCCCCAACTCCCTCCGAGAGCCTTCTGTAATATATGTAGTTTCACTTAGTGATGAGTGTAATAATAACACACACAATCGTTTATAACAAATAGGTTATTTAATGTATGTTGTATTTGATATTGATACAGATTTAGAACACGATAGCTATCAGACACACATGTCTGTTCTAGGAAAATAATACCACTGGCCTTGCAGGGTTGCCAAGTAGAGGACACTCAAAAGAACCTGATATAATAATAGTAACATATGAAATAAATATTAAATAGACATATATCACACGTCCTACCCAAAAATTAAAAAATAATATTTTTTATAATTCATAATTGGATTGAATGAAAAATAATGAAAATAAACATTCACATCCTGAGTCTATCTGGAGGACGACTGATACGACCGCTCTTTGTTATGTATCCATCATAATCATTTCCAGTAGGTAGATATTTTTCCACTTTTAAAGGAAAATCTGTTGATTTCTGAAGACAGAATGGCTGCTCAGTATTTAGAGGTCTCAAATGATGGCGATTCCGTCTGTATTCACCCTCATTAACTTGAACAACATAATCATTTTGCCCAAGTTTTTTAGTAACTACTCCTGGATTCCATCTCCTCTTGCCCTCTTGCATGAGAATTGGCTCATTTACCTTCAATTCAGGTAATTTCTTCGTCGATCTATCATAGTACTGTTTCTGAAGTTTCTGATTATAATCAAATCTTGATACGACATCTTTAGTTGAATAGTTTGGAGTTAACAGTTCAGTTTTTATAGGTAAATTGGTTCTAAACTTCCTTCCCATTAGTAGTGTGCAAGGAGCTGACAAATTCTGTTTAGGGGTGGAGTTATAGTCCAACATAACCGAAAATAAATCTTTTTGTGTTTGAGATGCCTTGATAAAGAGTCCTTTGACGGTTTGAATTGTTCTTTCAACCATTCCGTTGCTTCTTGCATACAATGGACTAGACGTAGTAAGTTGTATATCATATGTTTTCGCAAATTGTGAAAACTCCTTAGATTGAAATGGAGGACCGTTATCCGAAAAAATTTCTAACGGAAGTCCTGTGATTGAAAACACGTTTTTCAAACTAGTGATTACACTTTGCGCCGTTTTACTTGAAAGTTTATTGACAACCGCAAATTTGGAAAAATAGTCAATCAGCACTAAAAAGTCTTGCGAAGCTATTGACATAAAGTCTATACCTATTTTTTGCCATGGGAGTTCAGGCACTTCATGTGAGATTAATGGTTCGCGAACATTATTTTTAGAGTATTTTTGACACGTTAAACAATTCAGCACAAGTTTTTCAATGTCACTCATGAGTCCAGGGTAATAAATGGCATCTTGCGCTTTCCTTTTACACGAAACTATTCCTTGGTGAGTTTGATGTAAAATATTGAGAAACTCACTTTTAAGAGATTCAGGAATCACAATTCTTTTTTTATAAAACAACACGTTTTCATGTAAATAAATGTCATTTTTGACAAGCCAGTATTGTTTAACATCACTTGGCACTGAAGACTTGTGTAAAGGCCATCCATTCAGCACATAATATTTAACTTTTTGAAGCACAGGGTCAAGATCAATTTCTCTCTGAAGTCTTTCTTGATTTTCTTTACTAGTAGTGATAACCGAATATACTTTTAAATTATTTTCTAAATAATCGGTGTTGATAGTATCACTCACAGGATCTCTACTTAATGTATCAGGTATTTTAAGGTTTTTTCCAGGTACATACCTAAGAGAAAACTGATATCGCATCAATCGCATGGCAAGTCTTTGAATTCTGGGTGACATCTCATCGAGAGGTTTTTTTAGAAGCCCTACTAATGGTCGATGATCTGTTTCAGCTTCGAACGAAATTCCATAAAGATAAAAACTGAACTTTTCACAACCGAAGACTAATCCCAGTAATTCTTTCTCAATATGGTTATAACGTCTTTGAGTAGGAGTCAAAGAAACAGACGCAAATTCAATTGGGCGTCCCTCTTGTGAAATCATTACACCAAGGCCATATGGACTAGCGTCCACTGATAAGACTGTCTTCTTTTTGGAGTTGAAGTAGTGTAGAGTTGTGGCTGAAGAAACAAGTTGTTTTATCTTATCAAAACTTGCTTGTTCTGTAGGAGACCAATGCCACTCATTTTTTTCACTAAGTAGTTTTCTAATAATGCTTGTTTCATTAGATAAATTAGGAATGAATTTTGATAAATACACTACCATACCCAAGAATCTTTGCAAATCTTTACGATTTTGTGGTGGGGACATATTCGAAATGGCCTGTGTTTTATCAAAATCTGGGGTGATTCCCGTTTCACTTATTTGGTGTCCCAAGAATTTTATTTGATTCAGAGAGAATTTTGACTTATCCTTATTGAGTGTTAGTCCACTATTTTGAATCTTGTCCAGTACAATCTTCAAATTTGTATTGTGCTCCATTATTGAACTTCCAAACACCAGTATATCATCAAAATATGTTATTTGACCTGGAACATTTTCTAACAGTTCATGCATATAGCGCTGAAAAAATTCAGGAGAACACGTCAATCCGTACGGTAACCGTAAATAGCGAAATCGCCCAAACGGAGTTGAAAAAGTACACATAAGCGAACTTTCATAGTCCAATGGTAATTGTAGAAATGCTGACGAAGCATCTAATAGCGAAAAATATTTTGCACCCGCTAACTTTGTGAACAACGTATCCTGTGTAGGAATAGGAAAACGCTCTCTTTTAATGAATTTGTTTAAATAAACGGGGTCCATACATATTCTTATATCATTACCATTGTTTTTTGGTACTACAACTATTGGATTTTGCCAGTCAGTAGGTTCACTAACCGGAACAATCAAATTATTGCGCACCATATCGTCAAGTTTGTCTTTAACCTTGTCTCTTAGAGCAAGGGGAATTTTTCGCGCACCACTGATGAAGGGAACCGCATCATGGGTTAAAGTTATTCTGAAGCACTTATTTACTTTACCAATGCCAGAAAACACATTTTTGTAGGTGTTCAATATTTGCTCTAACTCAGTATTAATAACATCAATGGTCATGTTATTTAAATTATTATCGACTATCTTCAACTTTTGAGCACCCGAAAGTCCTAAAACTGATTTGGAGGCATTATCGTTGACAATATAAAATATAAGAGTTTTAGAAATATTTTTATGTCCACACTGTAACTGAATTTGCCCCAAAACATCGATTTTATGGCCGGTATAACTTGTTAAATTAGTAGAGGCACTTTCAAGTTCATTGAAGTCAATTTTTAGCTTTTGGAAGTCAGACCTGTTCAAAATGTTGACTTGACTACCAGTATCAACTTTCAAGCTAATTTCACAACCGAAAAATTTTACTTTTTCAGTCCAGTCTACTGAGTCCACTCGAGAATCATTTCGAATTGTCCACACAATATTTTCACTGTTTTGAGTCTCAGGATCGCTATCAGAGTCAGAAAAACAATTAATTTCACGAACATTTCGGCCCTTTTTAGTACAAAATTTTCGATAGTGTCCTTTTTCATGGCATAATGAACAGTATCTGTTATACGCAGAACACTTACCCAAATCATGCTGATATCCGCATTTTGAACAAGGAATTTTTTTACCTTTGTGGTTCTGTTGTACATCGTCACTTTTTGTATTTCTGCTTACTGCTCTGTGGCTTCGGCTTCCAGAATATCCTAAGTGTTTATTCCGTTGCACTTCACGTAAGTTATTTCCTCGAAAATCACAATTTTGAATAGAGTTCACCTCTTTCGCGATTTCCCGCTGAGTTAATACACTGCTTTCCATAGAACGACAAATATCTATAGCTTGACTAAGCTCTAAACTGGAGGACTGCAGGAGTTTTTCCTGAATTCTTGGATCTCGTACACCCAAAACTATCCGATCCAATATCAAAACATCCCTTTCTTTGAACTCACAGGTTAGGGCAAGCTGCTTCAACGCTGTTACAAACTGATCTATGCTCTCAGTGACTAGTTGATCCCTCTTGAAGAACTTGAAATGTTCATATATCAGATTTTTCATAGGATTGCAATAGGAATCAAATTTCCCCAATACATTGTTGTATTTCTTTTCATCACCATCGTTTTCATATTCGAAAGTATTGAATATTTGTAACCCCTCATCCCCTAGGAGATTTAAAAGAATGGCGATTTTCACTTTATCCTCTTTCGAACTTTTCCCAGTGGCCGTTAGAAAGAGTTCAAACTTCTGCTTCCAGAATTTCCAGCTGTTAGCCACGTTATGTCCTTCAAAACAAAATGCTTCAGGAGCTCTTCCTTGCTCAGACATTTCGCGAAACTTTATTAGATACGCACAAACAATAAAATCGCGATTTACAAGTTCAATTGAACTTTTCAAGTCGAAACTTAATGTCTCACAAATGCACTCCCAGCAAGTTAATCCGACAACACCGCTACCTTTTCCAGTTCCACCAATCTGTTTCTGCGAATCACACCACAAGATTATCCAAATGCGAATATTGAAATTCCGCATCGGCGAACAAAAAATATAACCTATTGTTCACGTTACCGCTGCCACCATGTAATATATGTAGTTTCACTTAGTGATGAGTGTAATAATAACACACACAATCGTTTATAACAAATAGGTTATTTAATGTATGTTGTATTTGATATTGATACAGATTTAGAACACGATAGCTATCAGACACACATGTCTGTTCTAGGAAAATAATACCACTGGCCTTGCAGGGTTGCCAAGTAGAGGACACTCAAAAGAACCTGATATAATAATAGTAACATATGAAATAAATATTAAATAGACATATATCACACCTTCCACCACCCCCTAGTTCATCCACTAGGGCCTCAGCATCACCCGGTTCCCTTAGGGTATGCACATCTGCATCTTGTGGCCTCAGCTGTTGTGCGTGGGGCACACCCAATGACCTCGGAGCGCTCCGGCGCATTCCGAGGGGGCGTACCTCGCGAGCTTCGCCAGCATGGACTCCTCTGTAACCCTCCGACCTGCGAACAGATACATTTCTGGTTAATTGAAAACGTTCAAAACGAGCTTCCAGAGGTGGAGTTGTGACAACTCCCGCGGTATCAATTTCTAAATCTAACTGAGCCGACGGGGAAGGCTGCCTCCCTCCGTCTAAGCTCGACTCTAAAGTACCTTGGTCCAGCACACTTCTCAGGGACAAGGTAGTTGACATCGTCAACTCACGGTTTTCCCCGGTAGTACGTACCTGGGGGACGTCTCCGTCGAGGCGTCGCGACGCTTCGGGGAATAGACGCCTGGCGTCTAAGTCACCCGACGGCGGAGGTGTCCGAGAAAGCCCAACGCCGGCGAACACGGCTTGGGTATTCTCCTCCGCGAGCATATGAGATCTCAATCTCATATTCGTCATTGCTCTAAAGGACAACAATTACGGCTGTAATGTATTGTCGGGCTACTTGCGTGTGCAAGTGTGTGGCGAAGGAGAAGTGCACTAAAATCGACCTCGCGTCGACCCAACTCAAGTGTGGCTCGCCAACGACAGTCGCAGCTAATGATGTCTTGACAGGCCGAGGAATTTAAGCTCGAACGATACAATCTTCGTGGAACTCTACGATCGAGCCGATTGTATCAGGTGAGATCTCGTTTTGGTGCCTGACCCCTTTTCATACGATGGGGATTTTTTGTCAACGTCGCGTACAGGTATTAAGTCGGGAAATAACTTTGATGAAGTTAAATCCCTAAGTGTCCGTTGCAAAAGATCACTTTACACTGATTATTGCTCGAGAGTTAAACTACCTATCAACGTACTTTCGTAGCGCGAATAAAACACCTGTAAACCGTACAAGTGAGTCTAACCCCTTTTTAAGATAGAAACAAAACGTTATGTATCTACTGTGAACTGAATTATTATTACCGAGAACCTGACTCTAACTGCTAGCCAAAACGATGAATTGCAGAGACAAAAGGCAAAGCCAAACAAACGTAAGTTATTTAACGGAAACACTAAATTGATTATTACACTGCAATTCGACAAGAAAGAGTGGCTGTCTGCTGCTTCGCTGCTTGCATATTTATGCAATCCTGACTGCTAAATCCGCGACACCCATTGGCCTAGACTGGCCAAAGTGGGCGTCGCCCTTGGCTGAACAAAACCCTAGCTCGCGAAAACGCGCGGGATTTGGGCAAATGACCGTTAAAGTCCCGTTATCTGCGTTTTCTAGGGAGTATTTGACAAAAGTCACTAAATACTCCCTAGATCTAGGGAGATATTGAAAGTCAGAATTTCAGATATCTCGATTCCTAGGGCGGTCCGATATTCGGAGAGCCCCGAGAAAAACCATAAACCAACGTGATTCTTGAACGCCGAAGAAATACACGTAATCCTTCGCCGAGGAATCTATACCCGTTTTCCGATTTGGCCAACCTGATGAGAAATCGAATTGAAATAAAATAATTTGTGAAAACAAATGGAGCCACGGAATCTTTCCACCCAACAAGAGACTAGCGTGTCGAAACCTTGCTCTAAGTGTTCTGTATACCGGGTGCTCGACTGTTTGGGGCCACAAATTAATAAAATTGAAAACTAGTCAGGAATTTCCGGTAAATCGGTAAAACTACGTACAGTGGAGTTCCACTGGGTGGAGATTGGGACTTTACATCATACAGGGTGAGACTAGACTAGTGACCTGAATATAATGCAAAAATCTAATATTATTCGACTGGCTTCTAGGTGAAAATTGAGAGTTATTAAGTGTAAAAATGGCTCACTAAAGGTGACCATACACAAAAAAATCATCGTAGGAGCGCGGCGAGCTTGCCCTGCGACAGTATTTGAAATAACACCAGAGTAATGGCTGTCTGAGAGTGCTTTTTCAAGAACTTCATAGGTGGCGCAGCGAGCGATTTACTATTGGTCGCTACTTCATCTGTGAGGAATTGTTAGTTAAATGATGGATTACGATCACAGTCATTTGTGTACAACAAACCAATGATAAGGTTGATCATAATCGTGCTGGCTGCTTTCTCACCATTACTAGCAGCAAATTCAACTTTTCTACAACACTATTTGGAAACATATGGGCATATTGATAATAACAACCCTTGTATAGAAATTCATTTTGACGATGAAGAAAAATGGTATGCAGAATATAATGAAACGCCTTACGGAAATTCGAATTTATTGATGACAGCCGTTCATGAAATTAGACCTACATTGCGATCGTATCAACAAAAAATGCGCCCCATCCATCAAGATGACATTAATGGACTTGAGGTACTATATGGTCGAAAGTACCGATTTGTTGCTATACCTAAGTATATACCGCCAGATACAACTACTACTTGAACTCCTACCACTTCCCTCAAAACTACCTTCCCAATTCATACTACAAGCAAACATCACATTCATCATTCACCTAAATTCCATAAAAATTTATGTGAAGTTAAAGCTCCACCAGATATAATGTTTTTGGCGTACGCTCCAGGCTTTCCAAGCTATCGATTGTATGTTATTGTGAAGAATATGATATGGAAGTTTGATATTAGCGATAAAAAGAAGAAAATTTCTGAACCTGAAAAACTACAAAATTATCTACCGAAGGAATTAAGACCCTATGGTGTAGATTACGTTTTCCAACCTGCTAATGGTAATTTATTGGTTGTCAGCAAAATTAAAGTATATTCAAGTTTATTTCCGACCTTACAAATCGATAAAGATATAGAAATCCCCCTTCTACCTCCAAACGCTAAAATAAATGCACTTTTTCAAACACATGCAAGAAAATATTTTATCTTTTATGATAATACTTCCTTCATTGAATTTGATGGAGTGAATATTAATGCAGCGGGAATTATCACTAGGGGTCGTATTGAAGATGCTTTCCCAGACATCCCCAATGACATCACTTCAGCGTTTCGCTATATAGATGGCCATATGTATATTTTCAAGGGAAATACATTCTTCAAGTACAATGAGTTCCAAAGAAGACTTATTGAAGTAGGAGACTTCAATTGGAACATGTTTGATATTGCATGCCCCAACAATAAGCTTTTGGATGATCTTAGAAATTTATTGATGAAACTGACATTTTTTATAAATAATTTGATAAAATATGCCTTACTTCAGAATTACACAAAATATGCTGAATAAATAATGAGAATAAGTCTCACTTTTATTATAACCTACCTGAATTTGATTTCCAATATTATAATTTACTATTAAAGAACGTGAGTAGGAAGTCTGCAACATTCTGTTGTAGTTGTTAATTAATGTGTATGCATACATGATATCAAGCAAGACTACACAACCTCAAAAGCACAACCAACGGTCAGCTAAGTAAAATTATTTCCCAAAATATCCATACTTTTTCGCATCCATAACCCATGAATTTCTTGCAATGCTTTCTCATATACCGTAACATTTTTGAAACATATTTCCTATGTTAACTTGACACCTAAAATTCGGATTTTTTTCTTGTCATTTTTTTTGCATACCTAACACATATTTGTTGTAATGTTTCCTCATAGAGTGTACCATTCAAATATTTCCCATTTATGAACTTAACACTATTATACGTTGGAACGCTAACGCCCGGTTACTCTCCAATTACTATGTTTTTCATTTGCAGTATTTACTCATCGCACGTTAAAATGTGAGGGCTACGTCTTTTTCGACTGTTGATGGAATGGATGGAATGAATGGAATCGTATGTTGAAACGTCAGACCTCCGTTAAACTGACATGATTTTTTCTCAAATGATGTATTTTGAGATAGCTAGTATAAGTTCCTCATTGGGATCGCACGTGGAAACGTTAGACCCCGTTAAACTGACACGTTAAAAATGACGGACTCCATCAGCGGTTGATTTCTTCTTTTCATATTTTTTGATGATATATTTCAATATATCCTACAATAACATATAGTTTTTCAGAAGTATCGGAAAATTCCAACAGGGTTTTCTGAATTTTCTTCCGATGTCAAAATTTAAACGTTCAATCCTCGGGTAAACCATCGAATGGAACTGAAATTTTAAAGTTGCAATCGATAGAGCTTATATCCCTCATATCCCGAATGCTACTTTTCTTCTTTGAAAATAGAAAACGATAAATTTCGTAAAAAGTGGCACCGTAACTGAACCATACCTTACCATACTGCGCTAAGCGTAACCATAGCATACCGCACCATACCTAACCATACTGCACTAAGCTTTAACAAAAACGGTTGCACGATAACGGTTGCACACTAAAACGGTTGCACGAAAACGGTTGCGCATGGAAACGATTGCACGCAAAATGGTTGAAACATCCACACAAAAAAACTCGAAATGCATGTAAAACGCACGATATCGGGAATAATTATCCCTTAAAACGTTATATCTGCTTCTACTAACAAAATTACATTATTTCCTCATTATACAATAAAAGTTGTCTTGTACCCGCACGTCGTTGTACCTTCGCTAATAACGAAGTTAGCCTACTATGCCCTTTTGGCATTGGAAAATGCTTAAAAATGTTTCTTGACATCGAAACAAATCCATTGATGCCAAAATCATCTAAATCGGACAACCGGAAGTGAAACTGGGAGTTGTCATTTTATTGCATATTTGAACTCTCCTCGATGTGGACAATCTGAATTCACTATTACTTTTCTTCTACCTCAATTTTTTCAAACCGGAAGTGCTTATTTTTTAATGATTCGTACAGATCCGACATATTGTTAATGCGTTTTTAGACACTGATGGATCTGATGTATTCCTTCATGATGTCAAATGGTGATCATGTTTTTTTTTTTCAAAACACTCGGTAGATATTTTCTATGTCTTCTATTTTCTTCTGCTCGTGGCTGAAGGGTACTCGCCAGATACTTGGCGAGGTTCTGGGTTGGTGATCCAAAGGCACTGACGATAGGTCGGAGTCACAAAAACCTAACTTCTTGAAAATGGCTCCAAAATCGGAGCCGAAACGTCGAATTTTAACAAATTCTAGACGCGGTTCAACCCGAACGTTTAGTTTTCATATATATATATATATATATATATATATATATATATATATATATATATATATATATATATATATATATATATATATATGTAAAATACTTGTTTCAAGGAGCAAATAATGTCCAAGTGACTGTAAACCAGTCAATAACAATCCTTTAGGAAGTAACTATAACTTTGTATAGTATGTATGGCACATGTCTGACAGAAAACAACTACTTCTCTGGCTAACACCGCGACAGATATTGAATTATATCTGTCAGACATATGTGCAAAGATCCTTACTTTAAAGGAACAACTTTGCAAGAGCTCTCTGAACAAACAGCAGGACTTCACCCGATTCAAACGGAGAACCAACTACAGACTGGTTTCGGAATGTTGTCCCTCATCAGTGCAGTCCAGGTTATCACAATTGTATACACGCGAGGTCTCGCTGCCCGTCACCGTCCGCCGAGATAAATACTGCAATTGCTTACAGGATCCACCTTGACAGCAGATTAGAGAGCACTCCATAAGGACATTTCGGACACGAAATGGTATATGTAAAATACTTGTTTCAAGGAGCAAATAATGTCCAAGTGACTGTAAACCAGTCAATAACAATCCTTTAGGAAGTAACTATAACTTTGTATAGTATGTATGGCACATGTCTGACAGAAAACAACTACTTCTCTGGCTAACACCGCGACAGATATTGAATTATATCTGTCAGACATATGTGCAAAGATCCTTACTTTAAAGGAACAACTTTGCAAGAGCTCTCTGAACCAACAGCAGGACTTCACCCGATTCAAACGGAGAACCAACTACAGACCGGTTTCGGAATGTTGTCCCTCATCAGTGCAGTCCAGGTTATCACAATTGTATACACGCGAGGTCTCGCTGCCCGTCACCGTCCGTCGAGATAAATACTGCAATTGCTTACAGGATCCACCTTGACAACAGATTAGAGAGCACTCCATAAGGACATTTCGAATACGAAATGGTATATGTAAAATACTTGTTTCAAGGAGCAAATAATGTCCAAGTGACTGTAAACCAGTCAATAACAATCCTTTAGGAAGTAACTGTAACTTTGTATAGTATGTATGGCACATGTCTGACAGAAAACAACTACTTCTCTGGCTAACACCGCGACAGATATTGAATTATATCTGTCAGACATATGTGCAAAGATCCTTACTTTAAAGGAACAACTTTGCAAGAGCTCTCTGAACAAACAGCAGGACTTCACTCGATTCAAACGGAGAACCAACTACAGACCGGTTTCGGAATGTTGTCCCTCATCAGTGCAGTCCAGGTTATCACAATTGTATACACGCGAGGTCTCGCTGCCCGTCACCGTCCGCCGAGATAAATACTGCAATTGCTTACAGGATCCACCTTGACAACAGATTAGAGAGCACTCCATAAGGACATTTCGGATACGAAATGGTATATGTAAAATACTTGTTTCAAGGAGCAAATAATGTCCAAGTGACTGTAAACCAGTCAATAACAATCCTTTAGGAAGTAACTATAACTTTGTATAGTATGTATGGCACATGTCTGACAGAAAACAACTACTTCTCTGGCTAACACCGCGACAGATATTGAATTATATCTGTCAGACATATGTGCAAAGATCCTTACTTTAAAGGAACAACTTTGCAAGAGCTCTCTGAACAAACAGCAGGACTTCACCCGATTCAAACGGAGAACCAACTACAGACCGGTTTCGGAATGTTGTCCCTCATCAGTGCAGTCCAGGTTATCACAATTGTATACACGCGAGGTCTCGCTGCCCGTCACCGTCCGCCGAGATAAATACTGCAATTGCTTACAGGATCCACCTTGACAACAGATTAGAGAGCACTCCATAAGGACATTTCGAATACGAAATGGTATATGTAAAATACTTGTTTCAAGGAGCAAATAATGTCCAAGTGACTGTAAACCAGTCAATAACAATCCTTTAGGAAGTAACTATAACTTTGTATAGTATGTATGGCACATGTCTGACAGAAAACAACTACTTCTCTGGCTAACACCGCGACAGATATTGAATTATATCTGTCAGACATATGTGCAAAGATCCTTACTTTAAAGGAACAACTTTGCAAGAGCTCTCTGAACAAACAGCAGGACTTCACCCGATTCAAACGGAGAACCAACTACAGACCGGTTTCGGAATGTTGTCCCTCATCAGTGCAGTATATATATATATATATAATTCAGGAAGAAGTCAATAAAGGTTGACGAAATATTGAAGATTTAAATCGAATGAGTTTCATTGTTCAACAGACCGCTACCCGAGAATTCCTACTTAATTAATAGAGTTCGGTCGAGAATACTTTGTTATTATATATATATATATATATATATATATATATTATATATATATATATATATATATATATATATATATATATATATATATATATATATATATATATATATATATATATATATATATATATATATAAAAGGGAAGTCTTGTTTACTGACTAGTTAGGAAATGAGTTTTTTAATATTTGGGATATGCAGCAGGCCAATAAGGGTACTCTCATACACTTGTTCCAAGCTTTCAATAACTTTTTATTATCATCTTCAGGGAAACTACAAATTCATGTCATAATGTATAATCAGTAATGAGTGTGCATCCACGTTACTCTTGTTGTTGTTAATGATGTTTTACTCCCAGTGCTGTCCATATTTCATGATTATTTTTAACATATACGCCATGTAACCTCGAAACAGTTTAAGTTATTCCACGTTTTTCGTTGGCGTAATTCTCATAGTTGTCTTAACATATTTGTAGTTTCCCTGAAGATGATAATAAAAAGTTATTGAAAGCTTGGAACAAGTGTATAAGAGTACCCTTATTGGCCTGCTGCATATCCCAAATATTAAAAAACATATATATGTATATATATAATGAGGAACACACATCACGCAGGTAGCTATAGCTGCCTCCGTGGCGACGTCGTTTCTTGCCTTGTAAACACGAGGTGTTACGACTGAAGCCACAAATGTGCTGTTTGTTGACTCCGTTCATTTGTTGTTTCACCTGCAATCAAGTGTTGCACATCCTTACACTTGCTTTCACCGTACTGATGAGATCCCTAAGATCGAAACACGTGTCTACGGTTGCATTTTTACTAGAGGGCTTAGTCCAATAAAATGTTCCTTCTTGTTATTCACAATTTCCCTCGAGAGCATATCCCTGTTTCATTTATATTCCTGGACTCGGATGTCACGCAGGTAGCTCTAGCTGCCTCCGTGGCGACGTCGTTTCTTGCCTTGTAAACACGAGGTGTTACGACTGAAGCCACAAATGTGCGGTTGGCTTCCTGTTTGTTGACTCCGTTCATTTGTTGTTTCACCTGCAATCAAGTGTTGCACATCCTTACACTTGCTTTCACCGTACTGATGAGATCCCTAAGATCGAAACACGTGTCTACGGTTGCATTTTTACTAGAGGGCTTAGTCCAATAAAATGTTCCTTCTTGTTATTCACAATTTCCCTCGAGAGCATATCCATGTTTCATATATATATATATATATATATATTTTCATATATATATATATATATATATATATATATATATATATATATATATATATATATATGTATATATGTATATATGTATATATATATATATATATATATATATATATATATATATATATATTTATATATATGAAAGCTAAAAGTTCGGGTTGAACCGCGTCTAGAATTTGTTGAATTTCAACAAATTCTAGACGCGGTTCAACCCGAACTTTTAGCTTTCAAATATCTGACCGCGGAAACCTATCTGAACACATTTATATATATGTATATATATATATATATATATATATATATATATATATATATATATATACCGGGTGGCTACGGAAGTATTACGGAATATCTCAGTTATAGTATGAAGTAGGTTTGTGAAATTTGGAGCGTCGATATAATGACATAAGAGCTAGAATTTGAGCATATTGACATGTCGAAGTTAACTTCCGGTCTGACCGGAAGTAACATGAACTTTCTTATTTTAAATGAAAACCCTATTTTTTTTTCTTTTTGCTTTATTCAACATTCAATTCCCTTTCTAATGACATAGCACAAGTTGGTATCTAACCAGAAACTAGATCAGAAAAAAATTATAATTGAAATTCACCGAGTAGGCCGTGGAAGCAAAATGAAAGCCAAAAATTGAAAAGTTGGCTATGGAAACCATACGTCACTTGATAACAGTTGCTACTACTGTGATATTTTATTTTCATTCGTCGGCGTTATAAAAAGCCGCCAAAAAAATATTGGAAAAATTGGGAAAAAAAACAATACTCTGTAGGTCCATAACTTAAATAGGAACATACAACTTTTTCTTGCCTGTACTATTCAGCATAACCATTCCTTTCTAATGATATAATAGAAAGTAATTTTTTGAAATGAAATACCAGAAAATCCAATTATTATTATTCAAATAGCAAAAAATCAGATTTATCGAAAAAAAAATGACTCTGGTGATATTTTCATGTAAAACGTTTCTCAACATTTGGGGCGTGATATCTTGAAAAGCTCTACGAATTTTTACTTCTAGCTCATGTAGAGTTGTAGGCTGTGTGGAATACACCCTATTTTTAATATGCCCCCATAGAAAAAAGTCGCACGGAGTAAGATCAGGTGACCTTGGTGGCCACCTGACTGGACCATGGGTTGTTATAAGTCTCTCTTGAAAGCGATTTTGAAGATAATTTCTCGCTATTCTTGAATTATGCGGAGGGGCGCCATCTTGCTGGAAGTACATTCTCTCAGTTATTTCCGCTGGTAGGTTGTTAATGAATTCCGAAATTTCATTCGTTAAAAAATTAAAGTATCTCTCTCCGGTTTGTTGGCCTTGAGAAAGAATAGGGCCAACAATATGAGTTCCAACTATTCCTGCCCAAACATTCACACCAAATCTCTCCTGGAAGCCACCTTGTCGAAACCGGTGCTCGTTTTCTATCGCCCAGTACCTGAAACAAAAGACCGTTCACACTTTCAGCACTTTACACTTCGACTATCGACAATAATCCAAATAGAGTACAGTACCTACCTTGTATTATTCCTGTTAAATAATCCATTGTTGGTAAATCTTGACTCGTCCGTAAACAAGATATAATAGTTAAATAGGTGATTCTCAGCATTTTGTCGAAGAAACCAATTACAATATTCTAGACGCCTTTCACCGTCATTTTCATACAAATGTTGATGCAACTGATACTTGAAGGATTTAAATAGATGTTTTTTCAAAATTTTCCTAGCATAGTCTTTACTTATAGCTAATTCGTCGCCAATCTGCCTCGAGGAAATTGTGCTATCATATTGTACTAAAGCTAATACATTAATTTCAGTTTCCTCATTAATAACAAATGCTTCTTGGTTTCCGTGAACATGCTCAGTTCTTAATTTTTCTCCAAGCCACTGGAAATACCTTCTTGACGGTTGCTGCCTCCCTGGATATCGCTCTAAATACAATCGTTCAGCGGCATAAGAATTTTTTAAACATTCACCATAAATGAGAAGCATGTCAATTTGTTCGGTTCGTGAATAACGGGGCATTTTTTGAATATTCCACTAACTGATTTCGATTTCCAAACCCTTTTAAAATGGCAGAATCAAAAACACTACTTCGAACGTCAAAATAATATGGATAGCAGCGTTCGTGAGAGCTCTCATTTATTTTTTGTTTCATTCCAAAATACATCTTAATCAGCCTACTTGTTAATATTTTGGTTCGAATGATTATTGCAATGGAATGATGATTCTGAATAGTACAAACATCGTCCATAGGTAGAAATTACAATATCTATGGACGATGGCACAGACCAAGTACGTTTATGTTCCTATTTAACCTAGAACCTACAGGATATAATTTATCATTCCACATTATTTTTAATGTTATTTTTGCGTATGGCGATAATCTATTCTGTTATTTGAAGAATAATAATTGGATTTTTTGGTATTTCATTTCAAAAAATTACTTTCTATTATATCATTAGAAAGGAATGGTTATGCTGAATAGTACAGGCAAGAAAAAGTTGTATGTTCCTATTTAAGTTATGGACCTACAGAGTATTGTTTTTTTCCCAATTTTTCCAATATTTTTTTGGCGGCTTTTTATAACGCCGACGAATGAAAATAAAATATCACAGTAGTAGCAACTGTTATCAAGTGACGAATGGTTTCCATAGCCAACTTTTCAATTTTTGGCTTTCATTTTGCTTCCACGGCCTACTCGGTGAATTTCAATTATAATTTTTTTCTGATCTAGTTTCTGGTTAGATAGCAACTTGTGATATGTCATCAGAAAGGGAATTGAATGCTGAATAAAGTGAAAAGAAAAAAAATAGGGTTTCTATTTAAAATAAGAAAGTTGATGTTACTTCCGGTCAGACCGGAAGTTAACTTCGACATGTCAATATGCTCAAATTCTAGCTCTTATGTCATTATATCGACGCTCCAAATTTCACAAACCTACTTCATACAATAACTGATATATTCCGTAGGCAATACTTCCGTAGCCACCCGGTATATATATATATATATATATATATATATATATATATATATATATATATATATATATATATATATATATATATATATATATATATATATATATATATATATATATATATATATATATATATATATATATATATATATATATATATATATATATATATATATATATATATTCCGAAACCGGTCTGTAATTGGCTCTCCGTTTGAATCAGGCAAAGTCCTGCTGTTTGTTTCAGAGAGCTCTTGCAAAGTTGTTCCTTCAAAGTAAGGATCTTTGCATATATGTCTGACAGATATAATTCAATACCTGTCGAGGTATCAGCCAGAGAAGTAGTTGTTTTCTGCTGGACATATGCCATACATACTATACAAAGTTATAGTCACTTCTTAAAGGATTGTTATCGACTGTTTTACAGTCACTGGAACATTATTTGCTCCTTGAAACAAGTATATTACATATACCATTTCGTATCCGAAATGTCTTTCTGGGGTGCTCTCTAATCTGTCACCGAGGTGGATCCTGTGAGCAATTGCAGTATTCCAAATCCAAAATCCAAAAATATATTAATATTAAATTTACAATATAAAAATTTTTACCGCACAACATATAAATGAATAAAACCCCTCCTAAAACCATCACTAGCCGCAGTGGGGAAATGAGTATTGGGTAGGGTTTTATAGGGTGGGGGAATGGGGTTTTTCTACCTTGCCCTCCTGTGTATACATAGTCTAGTCTACAAGTGCCATTTAGACCAACTTTTTTCAGCAGTCTCCGAAAATTATGATTGAGGTGTCATTCGATTCGGAATGACATCCAGATGATTTTTGAAAAAAATGAAGTTCCGCATGAAAAAATTGTAAAAGTTATTAACAATTAACTAAAAAAAAAAAGATGGCTTTAGTATTTTGTAAATATCTCAAAAACTAATTAAAATTTTTTAAATCTAAAAAAAGATTCAAAAAGAGGAGGAAATTTCCTAAAAAAAGCTCAATTCCCGGAATTGTAGCATCAATATTTGTAATTTTCCCAGAGGGATGAAAATACGGCCGAAAACGGGTACTCTGGCTCGGGCAAGCCACACCCACTTTGGACACTTTAACAATAAAAATTATTTTAAAATACTAAATATGAAAATAAAAAATTGGAAAAATTCAGGCACTAACTGAATAGATTAATGAACAATAATCCGCTTGAAAAAAATTTTTATCACAATTTTTCAATTAGTTAATCAATAGTTAATTAATAATTTTTTTCTGCTTGAACATGAACATTGCAAGTGTGATAATTGTTAAACTATAAATTAAAGATTTTTTTCCTCTTTTGGAGCAATTCTTGAAAGGCTTCAGAATAGAACCCCGTTGGAAAAATTAAAAAGTTTTTATTTTTCAGTTTTTTATTAACAATTTTCGTTGTTGCAAAATTAAATACTTAAATTAATCATTGAAAAAAAATTTTTTTTTTAAATATTATCAATAATCCGTTTTTATGTTATCAGGAACTACATAGAAATAATTTTTTTAAATTTTTATCTCCAATTGTTTAAAAAATTGTTATAAACAAATGCGTTGTTTATAAGATAATTGAAATTTTTTTTATGGAATTTCAATCTGTGATACAAATAATGATTTTTAAAAGAAAAATTGTTCCTTAAAAAAATTTTTTTATTGCTTCAAAACGCATTTGTTAATTAACAATTATTTTCTCCCGCTTCTAATTAATATTGAGGAACCATTTTTTTTTTAAATCATTATTTGTCTTTTTTTCTGATAAAAAAAAAAAAAAATCCATTTTATTTAATTTTTCATTGTTTATGCAATAAACAATTTGTTATAAACAAATAAATTTTTACCTTATATTTTTTTTTCTATTCTAATTTCTGTCACAAAAACAGATTTTTTTTCTTTTTTAAATTTTTTTTTATTATTTTTTATTTAATTTTTAAATATAAGTTCTCTCTAACTTCGTCATTCTTACCTGGTCTTCATTCTTAAAATTATTATTATTTACAAACTAATGGAGATACGATGAAAATACTTGAGACTTATTTATTCTCCATTACATAAAAAACAAATTTAGCAGAAAAGTTTAGTTGTTTCTTATTTATTTATTGAATTTATAGCAATTGTTGTTGAAAAATACTTAGGGAAATTTTTTTTTTGTTTTAATGCTTAAAAATCTTGTCAACTATTAAAAATATGACTACTTCATTCAAGTATCTTATCAATTATTGTTCATTACTCAACATTTTTACCTTTTATATATTAATATCACTTTATTATACTTCAAATTCTGAATATTACCATGTAAACAAAAAATTTTTGCAGAGTTCATTAGCCTAAGTGTTTTTGAAAGGAAGAATGATCTTTAAATTGATTTTCATATAACAAAATTTATTAATAAGTAGTTATTTACATTTACAATATTTTTTTTTTTCATTTTATTGTACATTCTGTTTATTTTTTGAAACGTTTCTTTGATGGTGGCTCATAGTCTACAGTTTCTTCTTGTCTCATGTTTTCATCGTTCTCTTCGTTCTCCAGCAAAGTTTCCACAAATTGTCCAATAGAGATGTCATAATCAGCACAGGCACTATCGTCTTCATTATCATTTTGTAATGCGTTTTCTTCATCAACATCGCCGAGTTCGTCATTATCATCTTCCATCGCTATCTTTTTGCAATTATCGCAACTCTCTCCTTTGCAATGCTTGCAGAGAGACGAACGTGGAAGACCAGCCTTCCTGCATCCGCATCTTTTTGAACAATTTTTGAGGCAATTACAGTGAACTAATTTTAAGAGTTCATCAGGAGCTAATTTATCGGTTGTTCGAACTGGCAAAAAAATTGTTTCTGTCTTTATCCAGCCCCAATTTTCCGGATTGAGATCGTTGTTACCGAGCCAATATTGAACTTGGTAATACACTCGGTATGAATGATAACTCAATGCTGTTGACGTAGGTGGTAGAGTCGCTAAATTGATGGCTTTTTTAGACTTTTTCAAAAGTTCCATAAACTTGGAAACACGGCATTGACTCGCAGTTACGTTGGTTTTAAATTCTCCATACAAAGACAGCATTAATCTTTCTCCAGCTTCCTTAATTTCTTCAGTACATGCACCAGGATCATAAAATTTTTCCACATGCTGCTTCATTCCATCATTTTTTAGAATCAAATCCAATAATTTCTTCTTCCCTTTGCCAAAAATTGAGCTCACTGTATCACAACCCGTAAAAGTATGAACGAAGAGTATAATATCTTTTAGATGTTGATTTTTCGTGCTTTCATAGATTGCATCTAGTTGTTTAGAAGAAGAATGATAATATATATGAACGTGCATAGAATATTCTGTTCGTTGATAAATAATTAAATTTATTAGACTCTATTGTCTCAATAATATTTCAAAAGAAAAAAATAAAGATTGTCATTCATAAACTTTTACAAACATTAAAGAAACCGAACCTGAAAATAAAAATCTAGATATTAATATTAATATATAAAAGGTAAAAATGTTGAGTAATGAACAATAATTGATGAGATACTTGAATGAAGTAGTCATATTTTTAATAGTTGATAAGATTTTTAAGCATTAAAACAAAAAAAAAAAATTTTCCCTAAGTATTTTTCAACAACAATTGCTATAAATTCAATAAATAAATAAGTAACAACTAAACTTTTCTGCTAAATTTGTTTTTTATGCAATGGAGAATAAATAAGTCTCAAGTATTTTCATCGTATCTCCATTAGTTTGTAAATTATAATAATTTTAAGGATGAAGACCAGGTAAGAATGACGAAGTTAGAGAGAACTTATATTTAAAAATTAAATAAAAAATAATAAAAAAAATTTTAAAAAAGAAAAAAAATCATGTCTGTTTTTGTGACAGAAATTAGAATAGAAAAAAAAATATAAGGTAAAAATTTATTTGTTTATAACAAATTGTTTATTGCATAAACAATGAAAAATTAAATAAATGGATTTTTTTTTATATCAGAAAGAAAGACAAATAATGATTTAAAAAAAAAAAATGGTTCCTTAATATTAATTAGAAGCGGGAGAAAATAATTGTTAATTAACAAATGCGTTTTCAAGCAATAAAAAAATTTTTTTAAGGAACAATTTTTCTTTTAAAAATCATTATTTGTATCAAAGATTGAAATTCCTTAAAAAAAATTTCAATTATCTTATAAACAACGCATTTGTTTATAACAATTTTTTAAACAATTAGAGATAAAAATTTAAAAAAATTATTTCTATGTAGTTCCTGATAACATAAAAACGGATTATTGATAATATTTAAAAAAAATTTTTTTTTCAATGATTAATTTAAGTATTTAATTTTGCAACAACGAAAATTGTTAATAAAAAACTGAAAAATAAAAACTTTTTAATTTTTCCAACGGGGTTCTATTCTGAAGCCTTTCAAGAATTGCTCCAAAAGAGGAAAAAAATCTTAAATTTATAGTTTAACAATTATCACACTTGCAATGTTCATGTTCAAGCAGAAAAAAATTATTAATTAACTATTGATTAACTAATTGAAAAATTGTGATAAAAATTTTTTTCAAGCGGATTATTGTTCATTAATCTATTCAGTTAGTGCCTGAATTTTTCCAATTCTTTATTTTCATATTTAGTATTTTAAAATAATTTTTATTGTTAAAGTGTCCAAAGTGGGTGTGGCTTGCCCGAGCCAGAGTACCCGTTTTCGGCCGTATTTTCATCCCTCTGGGAAAATTATGAATATTGAAGCCACAATTCCGGGAATTGAGCTTTTTTTTAGGAAATTTCCTCCTCTTTTTGAATCTTTTTTTAGATTTAAAAAATTTTAATTAGTTTTTGAGATATTTACAAAATACTAAAGCCATCTTTTTTATTTTAGTTAATTGTTAATAACTTTTACAATTTTTTCATGCGGAACTTCATTTTTTTCAAAAATCATCTGGATGTCATTCCGAATCGAATGACACCTCAATCATAATTTTCGGAGACTGCTGAAAAAAGTTGGTCTAAATGGCACTTGTAGACTAGACTAACAGGGGGCAGGCAAAACCTGCTTTCGCTCACCGAGGCGAGCCCTACGATGTTGTGTAGGCCTTCGTATGCTGTGAGTGAGTCATCTGCCCTGGTTCAGGATAGGGATAATCTCCGCCTGCTTTAGGCACGTCGGGTAGTGCTGCCACCTTATTATTCCGTTGATAATGTAAATAAGTTGGACAAGGGACTTCCTCGGGAGATTCCGGAGCAACGTCGCGTCGATATTATCAATCCCAGGCGCTTTGTTCCTGAGGAGCCTCTTTATTGTTTCCCTTACCTCTCCGAAGTTCGTCATGATCTTCGAGAAGGTTCGGTCCACCATTGGGGTTTTGGGTATGTCCCTGAAGTCCTTAGCTCCCCTGGTTACTTCAGCGTGATCCTGGGATACGTCCGCTCCCGCTCGGAAGGCACTCCGGAAATATTCCCCGAACATCTATGCCTTCCCCGGATCGGTCATTGCCTGCCTCCGGCCGTTCTCCATGGCTGGGATGACATTACGCTTCCTGCGAAGTCGCTTTGTCATCTGCCACAGAGAACCGTCGTTGGCATTAAGGTTCTCGAGTTTCCTCTTCCAAACTTCATCCCGGTGCTTTTTAATAGGTTGGTTTACCTCCCTGCCCAGGCTCATCATGTTTTCACGATGAACCGGGTTTCGGGAGGTTTGCCACTTCTTCCTCTCCTTATTGTTGAGTTTTATTTAGTCCAGGATGAAGCTTGGGAGGGGATCTCTGTCCTCTCGCACGACCCTCTTCCAGGTGGTTTTCTCCCTGGCTTCTTGGATGTTCTCGATCCACCTCTGGGTTTCCCGGTCTATGTCCCCCTCCGCTATTTGCGGGGTGACGACCGTTCTTGCATCTAGGATCCTCCTGTATTCTCCCCAATCAGTGGTGGAGTAATCATACAGGGTTCTGTTCCCTTTCGGGTTTTGTCCACCCTTGATTGTGAAGAAAACAGGCTCGTGATCCGAGATGCACTCAGAGGCGGTACTCCTCCCCCTCTCGCTCCATCAGGGCGGTCCTGCCTGATGGTGGTGAATCCCCTGAATTTGAGTTTGTGTTCCTGCGGGATGCCCGTCTTGGACAGGAGCAATACGTCAATCTTATGTTTGCGAATGAGATCAGATACAAGGTGGTACTTGGTTCTGATCCCATTCACATTGAGCATGCATACCTGCAATGGCATTACAGGCCGTAGCTCTGGATATTATCCATGACTCTCCAGAAAGCCAGGAATTTTTCAGCACTTGCCCGGGCCTTTGTTAGGCCCTCGACAATATCATCCATGGCCTGCAGTAGGCCTTTTGTATTCACCAGTTTTTGGATAGCCCTATGTCTATCCATGAACCCGGTTACAGCATCCGAAGTGCTCGGCTGGCTTACACCTCAGCCGACATTTAAGGGTTGGGATTGGGGTAGGGATGGGACACTGCGACTTACCCCCTCTTGTGGTTCCTCTCTACTTTTAAGTACGGCATGGTCCTCTGCTGTACTAGCGTAAATCAGGGATGATTTATTCGTAAACTTGTACAGCAGATTTCCTTTTACGTGCTCTTCAAGTGTTGCCTTGTTGGTTCCGTTCAGCTTAATCGTACCCTCGATGATAATCGGCGGACATCTTCTTTCCTTTGACTTTGCCGGTGGTTGTTCCTGTGTCGTTTTCTTGGATTTCCCCTTTCCTTTTGCGGGGGGTGCTGGGGTGGGGGTTGTTTTGTCCTGCTGCTGGGGCAGGGGTGGGAAGTCCTTTCTGCTACTGGGGCCTACTTGCTGCTCGATCACTCGAGGGGTTTCCGGTTCATCATCCTCCGACAACGCCTGGAACGCGTTGGCTGTGGCTAGATCCATAACAAAATAATGTTTTAATGTGTGACGATTATCTTTATGTATATCTCACAAACTGTTTCTGAATATATTCAATAACTGTACACGTCTTTCTACTTCATCCATTGCAATCAATCTCAACAACACCTTTCCCTGATGATGACAATAAAACTTGTCGAAATATTGGAATAAAGTGTTATAAGAGTATACTTTCCTGCATGCTGCTTACCCAACAAGTTCCCTAGCTTGATATATATATATATATATATATATATATATATATATATATATATATATATATATATATATATATATATATATATATATATATATATATATATATATATATATATATATATATATATATATATATATATATATATATATATATATATATATATATATATATATATATATATATATATATATATATATATATATATATATATATATATGAAAACTAAAAGAACTGAAAAAGAAAGAAAATAAGAAAATTAATAAATGGTTGAAACGTAATTCTACGCTGAGGTCTCAATCTGCCTACTCCTCAGGTATAATTACGTTAGGTTTTTGTGACTTGACGTCGGGGTCTCAATCTGCCTACTCCTTCGAGAGAACTGAGGAATTGTGGGATGAGGAACTGTATTTATAGTGGACGTGGCTGTAATGGCCGTGTGCAATGTATTGGCGCGAGGTGAACTATGGGCGGGAAGTGAGTTGGCGCTAGATGAGCTGTGTGCGGGAACTTGGTTGGCGCTAAGTGAGCTGTGTGCGGGAACAGGGTTGGTGGGAAATGAGTTGATGCGTGCAATGAGAGGCTTCCAGGTATTGGGAAGTCTACGTCCGTCGTCGCGAGTGTTGAGGCAATTGGGGCGCTTCTCTATCTCAAGGGCTTCTCGGATGATCCTGGTTTGTAGAGTTTTCTCGGTGGAATTTTTTTTTGTGTTTTTGAAGTCTATTTTGTGACCTGTGTCTTCTCGATGTTTATTAAGTGCGGAATTGGAAGATGCCTGATGCACAGCAAGTTCGTGTTCGTAGACTCTGGAAGTTACTCGTCTGTTAGTCTGGCCAATATAACTTCTCGGACAGTATGAACATGGTATTTCATATATACCTTGAGAATCGTTTGGTATTGTGTCCTTGGGAGATCTGAGGAATTTGGATATTTGGTTGTTGGCCGTGAATATTGTTTTTATTTCGTGTTTTCTCAAGATATTACTGATTTTGTCTATCACACCTTTGATGTACGGTAGGAAAGCTTTGTGTGGCTGAATACTCTCTAGTGGATCATTTGTTTTTGGAGGACGGGTCAGTTGATGGCGGATAGATTTGTCGATTAGCGAATTGTTGTAACCATTTTGAAGTAAGGCTGATTTCAGTTTGTCCAGCTCTTGTGGTCTATTCTGGTTGTCTGTAAGCTGAATTGATCTGTATATCAGGGAGTTAAATACGGAGCTTGTAAAGGTTGGAACAAATTCGCTAAAAGCTTGACATGACCATCGGGGAAAAAATCTCAGACACACAGATTTTCTTTTTCAGTGTCATATTTTTTGATCTACTCATATTTTTGATGAAGTCATCACCGTTCGACTTATGACGTCACTATATTTTTTTTAAAATGGTAACATCCCATTTTGATAATACCTTCAAAAAGATCGCATTTGCCTCTGGATAGATGTCATATTTTTTTTATGTTACATGAGAACATTTCCAGAAATTAAGTCAGGATACTAAAATAGGCATTTTTCTAATTTTCGTTCCGACGGCAACACAGACTGTAAATAAGTTTTGAAATTATTTTCATAGGCTCTGTACCCAAAACTTTTTCATCTAGATACCAGACTATTCAGCAATATCGCCACCACATTACGCATGTTCACGTGAATACCTCGATGTGCTTCATTGGCAGACGAGAATTTTAACTGTTTTCCAATAGTTTCAACATCGCCTTGTATATTGTCGAGAGGCATATGGCTTGCAACTCGAGGACTTAATTTGGTAGTTTGTAGGTTTATTTAGTCCTGTTATCATGTTTGAAATTACATTATTATGACAGAAATATCTTTTTTTTCTTTTGAAGGTATCATCAAAATAGGGTATTGCCATTTAAAAAAATTATAGTGATGTCATTACTCGAACAGTGATGATGTCATCAAAAATATGAGTAGACCAAATGATGAACAACTGAAAAAGAAAATCGACAAGTCCGAGCTTTTTTCCCCAATGGTCATATAAAGATATTAATGAATTTGTTCCAACCTTTACGTGCTCACTTCTAGTCTTGTATGCCGCACTTGTCAATACAAGTTCAATTAGCCTTCGTATCATCCTGATGATTATTCTGAACACCTACACCTACGTCCGCCGAGCCGGTCCCTATACAGCACTCATTAGAGCATAACAGTGATTTTTAACAAAAATACTAGTGAGAAACCGACTGTGCAATCACATGAAAGACAGTCCCTAGTTATATTCTGTTAGGTATGTTTTGGCCTCGTTCATTTGTTACAAAATATTTAAATACTAAGAAGTTTTTTAATATGTTGCTTATGAAATTGGTTGCGTCAATGGAAACATTTTTTACGATCCGGAGAAAAATTGGAACAACCGGAAAATTTTTCGAATAAAAAAAATCGTAATTCCATTTTGTAGGGTGGGCCCTTCTTATGAAATTATTGAATCATGTGTACTTTACGTGGTGCACAAATCATGCACAGTTGAATTATTAGCTTTGGCACAAATGCAATTTGAACTTTTTTCGCACTATTTTGCTCTAGTGATAGTCGAATTTCAATTTCTCGAACAGATTTTGAAAGTAGAAGTAATAGTTGCAATGCTGCGAATTGAGTGAAAAATGCTTGCAAACATGACTGGAAACGGCCGAGTCTGCGCAAGCGGAGAGTTAGGAGAACAGTAGATGAGGGGTAGCGAATGATCACGTAACGCGTTTAACGGAAGTGGACACAAACTTCCTTATTTTAAATGGAACGCCCTGTATTTTAGTACATTTTTGTAATCTACCTACTATTTTGAAACAATTTGTATGAAATGTTCCTATTGTAGTAAAAATACACTAAACTAATTTTTTTCATTTATTTAAAACACCTCTTAAACAATTATTCAACTAAAACATTGACTTCACTATTTATTTCTACTGTCTGCCCGCCCTCTCCTGTCGAGAGTCTTACCGACAGGTTCTTTTCACAGTTCTCAAAATGTCTAGACTATAGAGTGACTCATCCAGATGGCTCTCGAAGCGTCGTAGGCATTCGATTTCATACCTTAGCTAGTTCTCGGCGATAAGTTATCGTTGTTGATCTATTAGTCAGCACACGTTATTTACTTACAAATCGAGGGTGCATAAATAATTAAGCGATCAGTGCCGGCCTCGAAATCGTAACACTGTATAAATTGATATGATATTATACGATTTGGTTACCTGTGATGTATTATTATACGTTGATTGTGCCAATCAATAAAGTATCATAACATTCTAATATGTATAATATTGTTGAAAATTTTGATACTGACTTTTTTGTACTATGCCTGTCTATAACTCTCTTTTTGTAGCTTTTTCTTTACCGATTTCCAGCCATGTTAGTGGCCCCCTCACTTAGAGATTATTGTTTCTCTCTCTCTCAGGAGGGCTGCAATTGGACGTTAACCTATTGAAATGACTGTTTTTAAGTTTTTCTTTGAAATTTATTTCTTCAAACATTTAAGTTCAGTACGAATTATCTTTACTTCTCATAAATTGTTTGTGAATAAATGTTGGAAATATTACGTTTATGTACTTTTTAACTGTTTAATAAGAGTTCAATTAAGTGTCTATATCTGCTTTTTTCTGGAGTCTTCTGTCGCTGCCGGTCTTAGTAGTGATATTTCGATTTTCCAAGGTATATTACTTCTCGATGTGTCAGGAGTTGGGATTTTTATTTCAAGATAATGGCTTTTCTTGGTGCTTACGTATTTCTCGTACTTTCAATGGACACATTTTGGTTTGTCTTCTCGAATCAGTTATTTGAAATTTCATTAAACTTGCTTTTTCAAAATTCTTTCTTGTTCCTATTGTTTCTAACAAACTCCCCAGTAACCATCCAATTTTTCACTTTCACTCACGCACTTCTCAAATTTTATATCTTATATCTATTTGTGATTTTTTTTCTTGTCTGAATTTGATTTCAAAATTAATTCTGTTAATTTATTGAAACCTGTCATTTATCAGTATTAATTCGAGCAAAGCTCGAAAGTATGTGCTGGAGATTATCACTAAAATGAATAAAATCTACGAAGTCGAAGGACCCTTTCTCTTCACACGCGTCCACCAAGTGAAAAAATAACGCAAACATCTGTCAGAATACAACTACTTACCTAGCTAATCCCACGGCGGACATTGAACTACATCTGACAGATATTTGTGCAACGTTCTTCCAAGAAGACCAAATTGCAAGTGTGTATTTTGTAATTGAACAGTAGATTATCCTTCATTCGGCTGGGAATAACCACCTGCAGACATGCATGTTTCGAGGTTTTGCCTCTTATCAGTGCCAGGTTAGGTCTGACAACATTATAATTGCCTGTCCCTGCCAAATAAATAATAATCAACTAATATTTCCCCACCGATGAAGGTACGACCCACAACTAAGTTGATCGCAGCTCCATCCACATGGAAAATCAAGAAACACCTTCCTCGAAAAGCACAGACTCCAGGAAGAGTTAACTGGAGATTATCACGATAATGAAACGAATAAGTGGAAAAATGAGGCAAACATCTGTCAGAAAACAACTACTTCCCTGGCTAATACCACGACGGACCCAACTGCAAGTGCGTATCTTGTAATTCAACAGTAGATTATCCTTCATTTTACTGGGAATGACGAAGCACCTGCAGACATGCACGTTTTGAGGTTTTGCCTCTCATCATTGCCAGGGTAGGTTGGACAATATTATAAATGTCTTGTCCCTACAAAATAAATAATAATCATTTGATAGAAGAACTGGACTGAGAAATATATGTTGATTCAGTAAGTCTCCGAAGTGGGGACGAAGCAATGAGAATATCAGTATTCCAGAGAAGTAAAGGAGTTTTTAAGCCAGGCATTAGCGACGAGACGAACTGTATATGTTAAGAAGCTGTACTGTTCATATGGAAAGATTACTACATGACAGAAAAGTTATTGATTTCTACTACTTAGCTGTGAGTTATTATCAAACTATTTTTCCAAATCATCCTGAAGTAAATTTCAATCTCGCTCGGAAGTAAGTGATCTATTACAAAAACAGCTCAATTATCCTTATTTCCAAAATTCTCATCTACATATATCTAAAACTGCGTGGGTACCTAGATATTTTGTACAAACGCGGAATTTCTCTGGATCAAAAATGATTATTTCGTCTGTTGAAGATACCATTGTTGGTTACCATACTTCCATCAGACCATAATATTTTATTGTGTATATGATGTTTTGTGATCTGACTGGTTATTGTAACGTTTAAATGGTCGGGAAAAGGTCAAGATAATTGAAACCACTGCGGATTTGTTGACGACGTTACTACTTATATTGAGTCATTCTCATAAAATTTATTCAAAAAGGGATATATAATTCGAGTTCCTATTTAGAGGAGAGTTTAGTACCGAATTTTCATTTCGACTTATATTAAGTCATCCTCAGGGCACATCAAGAGGGATTGTGATTATTTCTCAAAATTGAAAATGAAAGTAAAGTGAGTATAGAATCAAAAATTGAAAGTATAAACACTAAGTTAAATACATAAACATTTGAACTGTGAATTGTCATTTCTTTTTTATAAAATTAACATGGATAGAATTATAAAATAAACTACCAAACTCTCCTCTGAATAGGAACTCGATTTAAAGTTATGTAAATGTCCCTTTTAGTATCAATTACATCAAGACAAAAACCTACCGTTCTTTGCCCTGAAGATAACACAATACAAGTCGAAACGCCGGCAACACATTCAGAGTTAAAAAAAATTGTTGAAATTGATATATCCGTCAACCAGCTGCACCCCTACGTGCAAAATGCCTTTTGCTGATATTTCTGATCGTTTCCGAAATCCTAATGCTATCCCATCCTTACCTTGGACACACTATATACAGTGTATCCATGAAAATGTAGGAGAATGAATTATTCATTTCTAAATATGAAGACATTTTGTAAATATCTCAAAGTAGGTCAATTTTCTCTTTTGATGGGTCAGTTTATGAATCATACTCAAAATATATAACACATTTGAGTACAAATTACATTGGTGATATTGTTTATGACCATGTTATATATTATACTCTTTCTACGAACTCATATTAGAACAACAAAATTGTATTTATTGACACTTGAAGAGAACAGTCTGACTCCACATCCTCAGGTGACATTAAAGAGCTCTTTTCAGAATATAATTTGAAAAGGACAAAAGCTAGGAAGAGACTTAAAAATTAAATATCATTGAAGGTGGTGAAAAAAATCACGATCAAATAGTGATTTAGCAATTATAACCGATCAACACATTTTCCTCTACTTTCTTCAATACCTTTTGTTCTCTGATTTGGATGAGTTTATTTCAGGAAATGATTTGATTTGATTTTTTGTTTCAAAAATAAGTATTTTGCTCTGAATTTGGTAATATAATATATTGTGTGAGTTATCTTATTTAATTATTTGTCCAAATAATATTCACTGAGAGAAATGGGCATGGTTATAAAGGAGTTGTCAATGGATTTATTTAGGTCAGATAAAGCGGTAATAGGTCATTCGAAATCAATAAATAGTCCGGAGCATCCCTGTGAACAATAACAATAGCTGTCCCTCGCCCACACAGGCTATGCTTTCGGATAAACTCATCTGACACTTTGAAAGAAAGAATACTATTATTATTAAATATTATATTTATACAATAGATAATCTCTGATTTGATGAAATGAATACATACTGTCTAGAGTGACCTTCAATTTATCCTTTGGTTTGTGTCTGAATCTTCATGCTGCAGAGTATCAGATACAGAAAATCAACAGCTGATAATGGAAAAATTATCGAAGAATTTTGCGTGAACGTTCACCAATAAAACAATATCATTTGATGTAATTTTTTATAAATCAAAACGTATCAATCACGAAACGTATATATAAGAGCTACCAGAGTACAATCCACGTATTTAATCTTTGTATATTGATTTTAAAGTTCAATGTCATTAAAATCTCTTTTGGGTCCTCCGTTTAGTGGCCAGCGATCGTAAAAGGCAGTATCGAATTTCATGCCCCCAGCCCATAAGCTTAATTTTCGGTGTAATATTTAGTATTTTCTATTAAGTAAATCGAGCGTGACTTATCACATGGCCTGGAGTGCCGCGCCTACTCCCAAATAAGTTATAAATTTCTTAGAAAAATTGAAATTTCCACATTACTTTACGATGTGGGAAGTGACTCAAATTATAGGGCGCTAATTTGGATTGAATTGGAATTCAGCAAAAATGAGTTACTACTTTTGCAGCTCCTAAATCATAGTGTAAGATGTGATTAAATATATTCGTTTAGAAGATTTCGAATAAAAAATTATAAAGTAAACGCTGTGGGCAGAAGAATATTTATCAATCACGTGTTGGTGGTAGGGGTTATCAGTGTTTTTAAAGAGCTTTGAAAGGTATAACTGATGAGGGTGTGAACAGAAATGAACCTATATATAAGTAGGTACATTTTTCCCTTGAAGTGAATAATCGAAAGAACTGTTGCCGAAGAGTTCGTATTGCAGAGACCTAGCATACATCAGAAACTTAGAAACCACCACAAGTGTAAATTCACAAGCAGAAATTTTCTGCATTTGCCAAATCTACCACCAACAGAAATGTCCCTCACTCAGAAAAAGAAAATAAATGCATAATTCCAAAAATATTGGAAGAAGTAGTAGGGCGACTATAACAACTATACGACGACATTTAATTTGCACGTTTAGCTGATCAAACGAATGCTAGTTCATCAAAGCATTCAATTAAAACGAAATTGTGGAGTCCAACAGCTGTGAGGTCGATTCATATTTTACTAAAGATAATTCGCAATTTAATATCACAAAAAAATACAAAATAAATGGAGAAGCTGACATCTCAACCGCCAATATCGCGTTTTTCAATTCGGTTTTTATACCTACAGCAAGACCACCGGACAAATAAGAATAATTCGTGAAAAAAATAATGCAAAATGGAATACGTAATCGTTGTATGGAGCAGTCGTTGTTTTCTGTTGGATAACGAAAATTACTTTTTATAATTCGTAAAGCCACCTAACCAGTGAAGAATACTTTTCCATTCAGGTATCCAATGAAATGAATAATACACCAGTTACAAATTCTTTAATAAATTCTAGAACACAACTTAAACATTTCAATAATCTGACTTGTTACATCAAAATTGGCAAAACATTCAAAATCATAAAAAATGTCGGACACCGGCTTGAGTCCAATGTAAAAGTCTCAAAACTTGAAATTCGAAATACTGAAAGGTCAATCTATCGGGTTAAAAATTTTTGTTATTGTTAAAATTGTTGCACCCCTACTTGCAATCCTCAGAAGTCAGACTTGTGCGAGCTAGGGGAAGACGTAGCCCTTACCTTTTAATACATGTGATACTATATGCACGCAGGTGGATTTGATATTCCGATCTCGTCTTTGTAAATAAATGTTATAAAAACTCAAATAGAACTTTCCTCTGTTTTTCATTCATCTTAACTTTTCCATAATCCCCCCCCCTTTCCCTCTGTTTCTTCTTCAATCTGTCGTTCATTTCGATGTTTATTTCTAGGTATGCATCTGTTAATTGAATTGACCGTATTTTCCAGGAACATTTGAATATCATTAAATTACTTCTAGGAAAAGTATCCCCTCAACACAAATACCACCAAGAAAAACCCCCATCTCTCCGCACGTATGAAATCCCCCCCGATACATAAAACCCCCGGTGAGCCTGCTTATAATCTAGAATCCAAGTTTGGTTTTCATGCTATCTTACGACTTGAAGAAGTTCAAAGAAGGAAATGACCTAATCAAACCTAAGCTAGAAGTTGAGCTAACCTAAGCTGACCTAAACTAAACTAAGCTAACCTCATTGTCCAAGTTGAATGCAATTCTTTCATACTACAATCGGTCATTCAACCTGACTAATGATAAAAATAAAATATGCTCGCTTCGCTCGCTATTATAGAGCTTAGGGAACAAGACACGCCATTGTTTGCCTATTCACGTTTTCTTATGAAAACAATAAGTGTCAATTTGTTGTTGACAAAATTAAAATACATTCTGTTGAATTTCAACATTTTTCTTTTGAAATAAATATAATGCAAAATGTCGAAAATCAAACAACTGAACGTAGAGCAAAATCAGCTAAATGAGATATGTATCCCTAAATCTCCCTGTCAGTTTTTGAAGATATTTCAATTGTCTTTTTGTTATATTTTCGTCAATATTGTCCAAGTCGAGTGTTTTAATTTATTAGATACCTTGCATACAAATGGATGATGTTAGAGGTATCTAATCTTTAGTAGGTATCATCATACATATAAGTTAGTGATAATAACTTCAAACTATCAAGCATGCCTTTCCTAAATGATGTCGTAGCAACTGTTTGAAAATCTAGATTAGACGGTCCCACCAACCTCAACACCACGCTGCAGAAGTTGGATTTTCATTCTTATTTGTATATGGTACTGAGTTCTGGTATTCTGTTCCAATTAAAACTTCAAAATGATTTTCTGTACCTTCAAAGTTTTTTCCTATCAATAAATCACCGTATACCAAAATAAAAGTGGACTGTAATATAAACTGCATATGCGACAATGTAAATCAGATATTTTTCTTTTGTTTTGCGAGTAAGAATCTGGTCCAGCTAAGTCCATGTCAAGTTTCTTGAAAGTGAATGCATCACTAACTCGTTCACTTGGCAGGACTACTTCAACATCACGCAATGGCTGAACATCATAATCTTCTTCGCCTCATGCATTTGTCCTACTTGTGTTATACATTTTTTATTAATACCACATAAAACACTCTGAATACCGGCATGACAGCTCTGTGTTCGGTAGTTATGAATAGTGCTTTCAGTCACAGGGTGTTTACGAGGTAGGAAGATTTGGAATATGGAGTTGTTGGCAGATTTTAGTTTTCATCTTCAACTTCGTCAACAGATAGCTGTCCTTGCTTTTTCTGGTTGATATATAGACCGTTGGAAACAAATCTCCTTCTCCATCTAACTGAGTTAGATATCTGTTAATATTTCGAAAAGACACCAACGATTTTTCAGAATATGAAGTGTCATCCGTATTGGGCTTGCTCTGAAATAGAAGTAATGATACACTGTAGATACACTCCTAATTAAAACAAATTTTTTAATCGATTGCTCATAAGTTTAAGAAAAAATCTGGATAATGAATTTATATTTTATCGAACTCTCGTGTTGTATTCTATAGATCATTTTACGATTCTCTTTCGAGTGACAGTAACGTAATTGAAAGAACTGTTCAGAAAAAAATCCAAGCTAGGCGTTATGGATGGTTGTATTTTCAGCTGATCTATTATTTCAGAAACGACGTTGGTTAAAAAAAATGAAATTAAACCATGTTGGTTTTTATATTGTATCTATATACAATTTTCTAACAAGTGTCTTATCAACCTGATTGCAACAATTCTTTCACGAAGTTCAGAAAACGATGGTGGCAGAGTGATTCTCTAAATGCGTCAACTGCGCAAAACGGCGAGTTATCACTGATGTTACCTACTTTTTAAATTCTATCGAAAATTTTTGTTTCAACAAACAAAGACTGACTGATGAATAACTACATTGAAGGGGTAATTATAACATCAGTATTTTGTTTATTACGTTGAATGATAACTACAAAGTAGCTCATTATTTCATTTACTGATTATTTATTTATAGATACTATAATAACTTGTGCAGAAGCGAGCGAGCGAGAGAAGAGAAACGTATAGTACTTAGTATCAAAGTGGGACGATTTTCGTCATAGAGTACTCGGCTCCTGGCGACACTAACATCGACCGAAAAGAGGAGGAAAAACGGACTAAATATAGAGATTTACTCTTTGAACTCCGAATGCTTTACCCAAACCATTCTGTCAAAATGATAGTTCTGATCATAGGAGTACTTGGTGGAATTATGGGCATGCTGCTCTCGAATCAGAAAATCGTATTGGCTTGCCGTGATGCGGCAGAAAACCTAGCCAGAAGAATGCAGAAGGCCGTAATTCTTGGTTCACTCCGTTTACTCAGGGCACATGATTTTCGGACCCAGTAATCACACCCCACGGACGTGGGGAGTGTTTGCTGGGGTAAATGACACACCAGCGCGACCTCTGGTAGTATCGGAGCTCCGGAGACAGGGCCCGACTGGGATATTCCTTGTGGAAAAAAAAATATATAAGAATTTATTGACAGTCTTATAAGCTCAGTACATTAGTATTGGTAATAACACTGACAAAAGGCAGAGTTAGCGCTTTGCCTGTTAACATAGTTAGCAGGTGTACACTCTCTTACACTCAACTTGTAAAAACAATTGAAATATGGTATCTAACATGACATCTAAATAACTAGTAACTAATTGAAGGAATTGAATGTTGTATCTGCATTTATTTTCATATTATCTAATGCCTTTATTAAATATTTATTTCATTCGAAAATAGTTTCTTTTAGCAGTTTTTTGAATATTTTCAAATTTATAGTTTTATCGTCTCAGGAATCTTATACAGGCGAGCAATCATGTAACTGAATGAGGACTGGTATGATGTGGTTCTATGTTGAGGGATATCGAGCTTGACTCTGTGGCGCAAATTTAGATTATGTGCATCGGTTCGGTACGTTATTTTGTCATGAAGACAAGATGGCTTTTTTAAATGAATTATTATATTATGAAAAAGTGAACATTAATGCAGGATGCGTCGTTGGTGCATGTTCAGCCAACCTGCATGTTTCATATATGCGAATATGTTCTCGTCGTCTGAGACCGTAAATAAGGCGTACACAAGAATTTTGAAGGACTTGCAGGTGCCTGCAGTCGTCAGCCATAATTGATGGTCCATAAACGGCATCACCATAGTTGGTATGAGAGAGAATCAGTGCTTTTCTGACTCAATAAATGTCTCTTCGAAAAAATCAATTTGAGATTACAGTAAGTATGCCCTTCTTAAATAAAGGGATACATGTTTGTTGTATTTCAGATCAATGTTCAATACAACTCACAAGTTTTTTTGCGGTGTTCATTAGCAATTGAAATATTAATATTATTGGAACATTTCGAACGTGTAGCTTTTCTACCAAATAACATTATTTTTGATTTTGAAGGATACATCGAAAGACAAAATTTATCAGATATTTTCAATAGTGATTGTAGATCTTCGTTCAGGTGTCCGCATCCTATGTCACAATCATTCTCTGCAAATGTTAGGTATAGCTGAGTATTGTCCGCGTACAAATGAGAGTTGCTGTGTCTAAGTTGCTTATGAAATTCAAATGTGTATAATAAAAACAAAATCGGACCTAAAATTGATCCTTGGGGGACACCATTTTCTACGCGAATAAAATCAGATGATATTCCTTCGATTTCAACGGACTGATAGCAATCATGTAAATAATCCCTGAGCCACTTCATTGAAACGTATGAAGTGCAGAATAGCTAATAATAATTCATGATTAATGCGATCAAAAGCTTTAGTGTAGTCCAGTAGCTTTAGCAATGTCAACTATTGTGAATGAAATCAGACTGAATCACAATGGATGTCAGATATAATTCAATGTCCCGCTTTTCGGGTTGGTGTGGGGGTGGACGGATTCTGACTTTGTCGAAATAATTTATTTCATTGAACCTACAATGTTCACGTATTCATGTGCATCTCCAACTCATTCACATAAGTACAAAATGTCTGCCTGTATATTCTATTTATGTTCATGAATATTCGTACTATGTTCTTATTATGTTATGTATAAGCTTTGAATGAAAACAGTCAGATATATGATAATTGTTTCATTAACTAAATTTTCTATTCAACTTCAATGTTATCAATAGGAATACA
Source organism: Chrysolina americana (assembly GCA_958502065.1). Lineage (NCBI taxonomy): Eukaryota > Metazoa > Arthropoda > Insecta > Coleoptera > Chrysomelidae > Chrysolina > Chrysolina americana. The sequence goes on along the minus strand of OY293414.1, from coordinate 37,090,706 downwards.
TTAGTTATTATTTTTCACATGGCGCTTGAGTAGCATTGGCGATGATCAGAAATGAGTTCTATTCTCTGTATTTTACAACAACATAATGCTTATAAGATATTCGAAAATAGAATGAAGGAAAGAGTATATAGATTTCTGGAGAAATATAACATACTTTCTGATATCCAATTCGAATTCAGAGAAAATTGCAGTACAGAAGATGCCAATCCAATGTTGACTTCAAAAATTTACAAAGCATAAGATAGGAACATCTCCATCTCATATGCATTTTTGTAGATCCATCGAAAACATAAGATATGGTATGCTACTAGAGATTACTATAAAAACTCCACTTGTACTGTATAAGAAGACTCACCAGTTGCTGAAAGATTACCTGTATGGTCTAACTAATTTACGGTGTTCCACGGGGTACGGTGGGTGTACCTTATTAATCACCATAAACACAGAAATAAATAGTTATATAAATAGTTTAATGAAACTACGATCTCAAGGTGAACTTTTCAGTTGTTCAGAGAATATGGCAATAATCTACAAGGGAAAAACATGGGCAGATCTGAAAACAACAACAGATCAAGACTTAAGAAATGTATGTGCCCGGTTAAAAAACAACAAATTATTCTGGACCTAGTAAACATTCAAACGAAAAAGATCAGAAGAAATACCTAGTAATAACAACTGATATATACAGTCCATTCCATTTAACCCCACCAATTTTTTTCAAATGGATCATCCTTAATTTTGCCTTATCAGATGCTCCATGAAGAGTAAATTTCAACTAAGTATAATACTTATATATGGTGTGAAGCTTATAGTCCGGGAGCTACAAGTTATTTGAAAACGAGCCACCGTGTAAAACTATTGAAATACATATGTGACAAATCATTTGCAGGAGACAATTCTAGAGACAATTCTTGAAGCAATAAATCAGAAAAAGAGATTTTTAATTAAACTCTCGAATTGAAATCTGATGACTTAACAATAGGAAGAAAAAAAATCCATTGTAAATGTTCGAAAACTTTTTCGCCAACCTCGATTGCTGCCCTTACATGGTTAAGAATATCGAGGTTATTTCTCTGCAATGCCTCATAATTTTCTTTTTCAAATCTTCTAATGTTGTTGACCGTCTCGTACAATTTAGACTTCAATTGACCCTATAGGAAGAAATCTGCAGGAGTGAGATTCGGATACCTTGGTTCTGTAAGACCTCTTCTGCCATTCTACTATTTTGTTCGAATAAATTCAAGTCGTCCCCAAACGTATTCTTAGATTCTCCAACATATCCAAATACTTCTCATCATTCAAATTATCATCGATAAAAAGTGGTCCTGTGTTGTGGCTATCCAAAACATTCAGTTTTTGAGGTCGTTGGGCATAAACTTGACGGTATAAGTGAGGAATCACTCCAATATCAACAATTTTGCCGATTCACCATTCAATTCAAACTGAACATGAGTACATTTATCTCAAAAACAGATCTTATACAATAAATTCTGTTTAATCCGTTCCGTGAGGATATTACAAAAGTTCAATTCATGTACTAGTCTAACCTTATAAGGATGAAATTTATACATATCATCCTGAAAATCAAATGTGAGTATGTCAGAATGTGTCCCTGTATACTATTGTTGAAGTTTTTTCTTCAATTTTTCATGCAAATTATTGTTTCAAGAGTTTTACTAGGTGGGTCGTTTTCAACTCAAATAATTTGTAGCTCCCGAACTACCTATAAGCTTCAGATCATTTGTATTATACTTCGTTAAAATTTGCTTATCATAGAGCATCTGATAATGCGAATGAATAAAGAGTGATCCATTTAACAGAAATGACATGCTCTGGGGGTGCGATAGTGAAAGATATATACATCAAACGTAAATATATCGAAATGTGACACCCTGTATAGTAGGGCTGACATGATCTTTTATTTTTTCTGCAGCCATTATTTCAAAAGTTATTCAGGCACAGTGTATTTATACAGTATGTCTCACTAAGTTGGAACCATATGGAAAACTTTTCTATTGTAATTTTAGGAAAAAAAGACATTCTGCATAAAAAGTTCTGCATGTGCTAAAATCTTAAATATAATAAATATCAATTTCAATGGTATACGCGGCTTGTAAAAATATGAATTTTTCTCAAAAGAAAAGTACCTACATAACTTTATATTTGAGAACATCGACAACTGTGATTGAAAAAGGTTATTCAGAACTATAAACTACGTTAAAATGTGCAATTTCATCAAGCACATCAATTTGTTTTTCAGAGCATACTAGAATTCATGTAACTACAGTTAAATTTGCATTGTACTGTAAAATATTTTTTCCCATGTAAATGGATGTAATTGCGCATTTCAACGTAGTTTATAGTTCTGAACAACATTTTTCTATAACAATTTTCGATATTGTCAAATGTGAAGGTACTTTTCTCTTGAGTAAAATTCATATTTTTAACAAGCCGCGTATACGATTGAAAAAATTCGATATTTGATGATATTGTTTCAGATTTTAAAAGCTTTATATGAATAAGGACTTTTTTCCTAAAATCAATAATAAAAAAGTTTTCCGTTTGGTTCCAATAACTTAGTGACATATACTGTATATGTAAAGGAATTGAAAACAAATTGAGTGGTCTACTTACGAAATTCAGGTACATAAGATATTCATTCCATCGACAAGCTATTTTCAAACACCAATAATTTTAAAGTCTATAAAAAATAAAATCAAGTTTACAACCACCGAACGCCGCTATGAAATTCGAACAAAAAATAAAGAGAGGAAGTTGTTGTGAAGTTACGTTTAGATTATATGCTACTTGTCTCGCATAGTGGTAAAGGAGCACTGTCCATTTGAAGAATAATATAAGTATCTCTATGTACAGAGCCGGTTTTAAGAGCTTACGGGCCCTAAGCGGTCAACTTTTTCGGGCCCTCTCTTGGATAAAAATGTGTCAACAATAAAAAATAAAAATTGTTTTTCGACAAATAAATTACATAGGAATATAGGTAGGTCGATACCGAATTCACGAATTCGTAAAAAACGGGAAGAAAACAAGAATAAAATTTTCTGGGTATACTACACTTATAAACAAATCGTGTCACAACCGGGCCTCTTCGAGGGTCCGGGCCCTAAGCGGCCGCTTACTCCGCTTATAGAATAAACCGGCACTGTCCATGTAACTTGGATGGTAATTCGAAGGGTTCAATGAGTTTTCTATTTAAGATCACCGACCAAAGGTTTAGGCTAAAGCGCTGTTCAAAGTTTGATGCCTTTACCAGATGAGGATTCTTGATAGCCCATCTATGGTAATTGTAGATGAAAATTCCCGTCCATTAGGGTGTTATGTGTGTTGATAAAAACTTCTCGCCTCTCCAGTGCCTTTTGATAAATTCTTGCAGCTACACCACCGTTGATTCGGACAAGCCCACAATAATAATGCATCTTAGCGAATTGGCTTAGAGATCAACTCATGGTACAGTACAATAACAATGTCCTATTAACACAGCAAAAGTAATACAAAGAAACACACGCGCGATAGCAATAAACGACTAAACTAACGTCAAATCAGACGTCATCAGGCGTGATAGATGAATATGAGGAATGGGGGTCACGTAATTCTGAAAGCCTAACTTATGATTTTTAGCCTATCCACCTTCGACGGCCGATTACAGCAAATAATAGCCAGTTAAGTACTAACTTTTTTTATGTTTTGAATAGCTTAGAAACCAGTTCGTACTTTTAAATTTACGTTGAAAATTAAATTTACGTTGAAAATTTAAGTTCATCCAACTGAAAACTTAAATTCTCAGTTTCGATAGTTTTTTGAGTACCTATCTAGCAGGATGGTTAGGATGTTTATCATTTTTCTTACGAAAGTAACATTCAAGACGATGATGTCGCAAAAAAAAATTAAAAAATACCCACTACAAAGAGAGATATGAATATTTGAAACTCCGCTAGCAGAACACGCTAACAAATTACAAAAAATACTATAACTCGAAACTACAGAGAAATTCATATTTTTCTTTTGGACGGCACTATTTAAACCACCCTGTATGCATTAGATATTTTAAAATGTTCACATTGTGCGTCTGTAATATATACATATATGACACTCAATATACAAATTTTTGCAGTCTGCCTACATGTGGCTGTCATAGTGACAGGTAACTAATAGAGTTTCTTATGTACAATATATATATTCGCTAAAAAACTTGTAATAAATATAGTTTTCAAAGTACAAAAACACTACAGCCTCAACAATGATGAATCGTATAATAAAATACTCATCAGTTATACCTATATGGTAATTTCATTCAACTGATTAGGTATTACATAATATTCTATTATAATTTTTGTCATCAACTAGAGATTCTCCAAAGTACACAATATAATTTCAATGGTAATCTGTCCAGGAGCCGAATAATCAACTAATAATTTTTCAGGAGCTTGAGTTGTTTGGTTCTTAAATTGTTTTGATCACGTTCCTTGCATGCTGATTTCAGCGGCAAGGTATCTCTGGATTGATTACCTTTGGTAACGGGTGCTACTTCATAAAAAATAACTGTCCTTCGATTCAAATGATCATAAATAATAATCGAGCAGTTCTATCTAATAATTTCATCATTCATCCAAAATATTTTGCTGATGGGCGTGGTGAAGCGTAACAAACGAATGTACGGGACCACCTACTGCGAACGTCAACCCCAAATGACTACCCCCTTCGTTAGTCGGTTTCTGTAATCGATGAACTTTGGTGTTTTATTGGAACCTGGAATGGGATATCCCTCGTTTGCATTTATTAGTAGATAATCAGAGGCAAAGGGTCCATATATATAGTGTTTGTTAATTGCTTGAATTGTTTTCTCGTATTTTTCGGGTAGAAGTTTTGTTTTATGATGGCAAATCGTCCGTCATGATTAATGATTCATTTCCAAATTAAGACTTCAATTAAAAGGGACTATAGGTTTAAAGAAAACGATTAATTTCGATACAGTTTTTATGAGCGGCAAAGCATCACGTGAAGTGTGAGCGAACTGATTGCCACTTTGAAGACATCATTCACAAGATATGATGATACCGAGAAATGTATCAGTGCAGCCAATACAAATTACCTAGTAAATTGTCGGACGAGAGCAATTACTCTGTGATATTTTTTATTCCATATAACGATTAATGATAGTATTCAAGATTTCAAAATGGTATTTTTTCATTTCATATAGGTTTTTGCATCAACCACGTTGGATTATTGCAGCACAAAAATATGTATCAGGACAACGGCCTCGTATTAGCAGTAACTTATCAGGACAACATGATTTATTTACCCTTCTATGCTTGTAAAGATTTCCTTGTTTTTACATTTTTCCATTTTCAGACTGTAGAAGATTGAAATCTCAAAAAGAATGTCGAGAAACTACGAAGGCGTAGAAGGGTCAACAACAAAATATTCCGAAACGTTTGGAATTGCTACTTCAAAGTGTTGATTGTCACTTGCATCTGACAATGGTCACTTTGAACTGGCAATTGTCACTTTGAACTGACAATTCCCACTTCGAACTGAAAATTGAAGGGACAAATGGAAGAAGAGGTCAAGTAACATTTTCTGAAAATATTTTGCTGTTAACAAGTTTCCTGACATGTAAACACGGTAGGAAGACACAGAGTCGGTCGTAAAAATTGTTTCCTTTTCCTGTTTGCTTTGATGTGTTGTATTCTTTAATTTTATTTGTGTTACAAAATCGAGTATCGTTTAGTTTTCACGTTGAATTGCATCGATCATTTCATTCACACATAGCTACACCTATAAAACATGGTTGAAGTCACATATGTAATATGATGGTAAGGTTGTTATGATAAAAAAATAACGAAAGTTACCCATGGTGACGTTTGAAGGGCAATAATTCCAAAAGTATGTATGTGCAAAGTTTTAATTTCGTACTCAACAGACAAAAATACGTAAGTACCCCGAAAATCATTGAGATCTGAGGTGGATTCCAGATACAGGAATGTTCAAATCTTACTACAACTTTTGAATAATTCTCTAATATTGTCAAGGGGGCCAGGTAACCTCAAGTCTGTTCGGGGCAAAAGTGGTAGTTTCACCCCGAGCGTGACAATATTTTTCACTAACATTATTATTTTAAGACGGGTTCTGACTGATTCCACTGACACCATTTCAATGTATATTTCGAAATTTGGGAAGAAGCGCAAATTACACAGATGATAGGCATGTTTTTTGCGTCTACACTGATACTGTAACAGCAAAATAACTATACTTCAACTTTACAGCAATAGTTGATATTCCAATTTTATCAAGTCTAATTCGAAGTATAAAAAATCGGTGTGGACAACTATAATGTTTTCGATTTCTCCTGATTATTTCCTTACAATTAATGGAAATGCGAACTATTGAATTAATATTTTAATGCGACACAAATAATTGAATATGTTGAAGGTATTTATTAGAGATACTGAATCTATAAAACAGCAAGTGAACTGTTCATTGACTCAGTTAAGTAGTACCGCGAGGGTATTGAACGCTCCATAGAAAGTGAATTGGATTATGTTTGCTTTTCTGGTAAGTAAAAATCGAATGAAAGAAAGGTTCGAAAAACTATTGATTACCTACTCCAGTTATTGATATTATGAAACACTACGTTTATTCCTAATTAATGTTAATTTGAAATGAACGTTTATGCACATGCATTTATTTGAAGGTTTAATTGGCTAAAAATCCAATACGGAATCATGCTCATTGACAGAATCAGCCTAGTATAGGTACGATTTTCTCGTTGACGGGAAACTTTGAAAAGAAATTAGATGAACGAAGGCGTAAAATATTTATTGACGGTTTTTCAATGTTCAATTAAGAGTCTCATCTAGCTGACGACTATTTTTCATGTCAATTCGAGAATTTTCTTAAAGTGTATACTCCACCAAAAATCAATAAGCTGCTCTATAGTGCTACTGCAAATGATAACGATAGCAGTTTTCTATACCTGCACATATTATGTCTTTGACGACATCCACTTTCCGAACTAGTAATGTAATATACTATTTAGTATCAGCTTCTTCATGTGGAGAGCAACAAAATTCAATATCCCTCGTTTAGGACAATTATTTTGTTGTTAATGAAGGAAGCACCTTCTTCTAAAAATTTCAGTTATGAGAGATTGCGACATCTTACGTTCTCCTGAAGAACATATGTTGAGTACAAGATAAGGGTTTCTATATCTAACACGGTAATTGATACAGTTTTGGTTAAATGGGAAAAAGTTGCGTAACAGAGGGGCTATCTACATGGAAGTATAACATTTCCAAAAATATTTATTTGATTTGTAAATACTGTATTGATGAAAATTTACTGAAATTGGCAGAAGATCAAGGAAATCAGAAGTTTATGTTGATTTGTTTTAGCTATTACTAAAACAAATAAAAACATCAATTAACAATAGGTCACACACTCATACAATTGCCTAAATAAAACAAATAAAATCTTGACTTTGGAATTTAAAACTTAATTCAACATATTGACTGTTATGCTTTCGAAAACCCATACTAGTCTTCTTAGTTCCTCTTCTATTTCCAAAATATATTGGTGATCGTTATTCTTGATGTACCTCCAGAGGAAGAAGTCTAGCGGGGTGATGTCCGGCAAACGAGATGGCCAGGAAACTACTGAATAAGTATGTCTCCAGATATCTTCTTGATGATTATTCCCCTACCATTATGGTATTATATGCAGGCGCACCATCTTTTTGAAACCAACAGTTACTAACATTTGAGAGTGGCAAGGTATCTAGGGGTCCTCCCAAGTCACGCTGAAATAATGTGCAGTAATGTTTCTTGGTAAGTGAGTTGTGATATAAATAAGGGCCAATCAATCGTGTACCAAAAATTCCATTATACATGTTGAATCCGAAATGGTGATAGAGTCTACCCATACGATGTACCCTGGGGTTCTCTCTTAACGAATTATTAGCATACCTACCCGGTCCGTCCAAATAATTTTATTGGTGAAGTTTTCATCTTGGCATTTCCTTGAATAACATTCGTAGAAAGTTCTTCGCAAATTTTCATCGCCTGTTCGTTACGCCTCGTGCCACAATATTTCCCACTCGTACTATTTTCTCAAAGTAACATGGAAATAAAAAATTATTATGGAAATTTCATACTTCCATATAGATGGTCCTGTTACGCAAATTCTCTCTTAATAGCCAAAACTGTATTTATTTCCGTTGAAGTTATCTCCGTGGTGAACAACTTCATCTTGCACTAACATATTTTATATTATTTTAGGAATTATGACGTACTTCCCCCTCTTAGTTATGCTCCTTTGCTATATAGCTTCCTCCTAGACCTATGCTGAGTGATAGAGCTTCATTTGACACTCTACCTATAAATGTTGGTGTTCATCAGAGATCCATTCTAGCACAAACACTGTTTCTTCTTCACATCAGTAATTTGTTGAGAGTTACCACATGGCCAGTGCAAATATTTACGGATGGTAGCCTCCATACCACGTTATCTCAATGAACGGGGAAGGAGCGTCTGAGCGATTCAGTGAAAAATTTAGAATGGGGATTCAAAAAATTGGTTGAATCCAATGCGAACAAAACCCAAGCATAGAAGTGGACAGCGTAATTATTATGTTAGGGGTATCCATATCGATCAAATCTTCCATCATTTGTGGGAAAATCCCGTGTGGTCTATAGTTTTAAAAGTGCCTTATAAAATACTACATTATTTTATTAGGAGTGAAAGTGCTAGTTCATGTGGCAAAGCTGAACGTTTTGCTAATAATGCAGCGCTTAGCCACATAAAGCCACTTTTACTCCGAATAAATTATACTATTTCATCCACAAACTTATTCAGATAAATTTGAATTTGGTAAAGATCGGTTGTAAAGACTCTCACTAATTAGCAAGTAAATGAACAATATGATTGGAATGCTATACAGGTAATCAAATCATAGCAAAACCCTATAAATAAACTTCAAGCGTCTGTATCGAAATTTGTGTTTAGATTTTCTCTGGGGTTCATTCATGCATTCCAAATACATAATTATGAAATTGGTAAAGGTAAACTTTCACTCGTTGAACTCAGTTTTTTCTTTCGTACCAGAGGTATTCACAACTGATTACGATTCATTATAAGACACAAATCCAACCGACTTGTCCTTGAATACTTTTTCCATATATGAAGTGCAACCCCTAAGTACACACTGAAACTTTTAGATTCTGTTCTCATCGGTGATGCTTTGCTTACAAGCTAACTCACTTTTCTGGAACATGCAGAAAGGTCGGCGATCTATCTATATTTTATAGATATTTTTTTCTGGAATATTAGAATTTTTTTCACCGTTAACGGTATCATCGAGACTGATCCGTCGAGCTCAGTCCTCTCTTTCATATTTATCATCACTTTGAAGACATGCGAACCATCTCATTTATAAAGGGGTGCTATTATTGACCGTTCGCAATATCAACGAGTTTTATTACAGTCTAAGTTACTGATTGAATGTCAACGACAGGTACAGGATATTAGAATTTGACGATACGAGTACACGTTATCAATACGAACGGTCAAGAATAGCAGCCCTCAGGGCTCGTTCTTTCAACGAACGGCAGAGCTCTGCAATTCATTGCCTGGAAACATATTTCCTGAGGTATACAGCCTGCAGACATTCAAAAAGAACACCAATTCATACCTAGTTTCCTTCGATTATCACGATGTTCTTTGAATAATACGTACAAAAATACACTGTGTACATAGGTATCAACAAGACTGTCTCGAGCTCTTGCAGCACTACTCCAGGTTCAAAAATATATTAAAATTATTTGTCCTAAATCAGTATCTCAAGTATTTTGGCAAAAATAGATATGATTCATATTGGCCTATAGTTTTTGAAAGGGTCTCATTTTGAAAATATCTAGAAAATTTCTGCTCTCTACCCAATCGCAAATCTGACAAATAGAATACAAACCTTCATGAATGAAAAAGTTTCTAACAAATATATAACAATGAACTTTATTTGATTTGAAGCAATAGAAAGTCTATAATTCGGATTTGTATTATTGTACCTTTGTTATTCATGATTTACGAATAGTTTGTGCTTATTTGAATAATTTGAAAACATTTTATTCGAACATTATCAATGAGTGGGTACGTTAGGAATATTTTGTTGATTTGTATAAATGGCTGTAGGCTAATCCAGTTTGCTCACTTGATATGTGTTCATTTATTTATTTAGTGCCAAGTAAGTCTTGTGCTGGTAGCAATTCAAAATGGGGCTCTCACTCAACAACACGAAGGACACGGTTTGTACGTCGATTACCATGGAGAATACGCTGCTGCCTACGATAATTATGTAAGTATCTCCTCATCCATAAATCAATACATAATTATCCGGCGGAACGAACGAAATGAAAAGTGATTTTATATTGAGATAGGTTAGTATTGATCAAAGATCATGTAATGATTCATCCGTTTATTAACATGTGAGAAGCTATAATTTGATACTGCTTTTTATCTTCCGGCCACAAGGATGAGTAAATAGTAGTTTGTTAGATGATGATATCGCAGATGTAATATTTATCTGATCAGTTCGAAAAAAAGTTATCGGTTGGCATTAATCGATGTTATATTTGGATGGGAGTATATGATATTGAAGGTATTTCATGACAAGATGCAGATGTCGTTTGGAGCTTGACTTTAACATTATACCTATTTTTCCTGATTTCAAATTGAATATCAATGAAATACCATAGAACGTTGAAATATCGTCATTGAATACTTTCACAGCGTACCTCAAATTGTGTTGAGGAATAGGTATCCGTTCTATAGATCATTTAATTTCAAAGGAATAGGTAAATGTGACCTAGTGCAAAAAGTACAGGGTGTACGACCACGAGCTGAGTCGATATGTATACCGGGTGTCCCACATTTTATGTGACAGGCAATATCTGGTTTGTCGGAGGAGATATACAAAAATGTTTCATACAATAGTTTAATGAGTTCATGAGAGCTATATTTTGATGTAATTTTCAAATATACAGGGTGTTTGGTGTAGGTGCTACAGACCAAAATGCCATTTTTTAAAATAGAACGCACTGTATATCAGTACATATTCAGATTCTACGCTTAATTCTGATATCACTTCATATTTAGTTTTTGAAATTCGTTTACGGCGTTGTTGAGTTATTGCACTTTAAATACGGTTTAATATAAGGTTTCAAAAAACTTTTACGCATACACGAATCCTGTCTATATCTTTTATTAAATTGAACTAGAATCCTACTGAATAATAGCTATTAATGTAACGAGATTATTATGCGATTTATGATAATCGAGGATGTGCAACTTCCGAGATTTATTCAAATTGCATAATAATCAAGTTACATTCACAGCTTTATCATATCATTGACAACGATTATGTGAAAATAAAATCAACAACTTTGGTTATTGTCACATTATTGTCATTTTAGCGTGCCATTTGGTATCAAGGGTATTATAAAGTAACTAACGTATTATATTGAAACTATTTATTATGTGGTGTTATGATGTTAATAATTTGTAATGAAGATTCAACTTATACGAAGCTCATTAATATTCAATGATACGATAAAAACCATTATTCTCACCTCTACGATATTGGTCGATTTTTCAATCGATATCAGTTGAATATGATATTGAAAATGGTTCTTGGGAATGTGACTAACTTGAGGGTGAAGTGCTTTATATTGCACAAACAATTTCATCAAGTAGCTTATGCTTGTTGATGCCATAGTAATAAACGTTGTTGAATTGTATTTACTGTCCAGTTCGATTCAGTGATTCTTTGCAAAACAGTAACTGTGTTCGTTGTGCGAAAACCTCAGTATGACTTTCGCGTTTAGTCTAAGTGATTGCATTAATGTTATTGATTTTTGGGGTGAATGTCAGAAAAACTGCCGTGAAGCAGAACGTTTTCCAGACAGGCACATTCCGTCACGAATTACTTTTTCTAGAGTTGAAGAAAAATTGCGAACTGGGTCATTTCCTTCTACCTAATACAAATCCGTACTCTTGCAGAAGAAGTCGGTGTAAATAAATCTAATGTACAGAGAATTCTAAAAGAAAATAAATACCACCCATTCAAAATTCAGTTGATAGAAGGTTTAAAACCCACGGACTTTGAACGACGACTTGAATTCATTGCTAGTATTCAGGTAATATTACATGATAATCCTAACTTATTCCACAATAATGGAGTTATGAATCGACATAACAGTCACTATTGGTCTCAAGAAAATCCCCACTGGATTAATGTATGGTGTGGATTGTTCAATGTCCGCCTGATATTATACGAGCGACTTGTTCGAGAGAAGTGATTCGACGTTTCGAAGCCTGTATAATATCTAATGGGCGTCACTTTGAACAATTTTTATGACATATCTAGGTACTATTCTTATGAAATGATTCATCAAATTATATTACATTGTTATTGACGATTTGTTCCTGAATACACCTCTTTCAATTTCGCAATTGTTTCATATTCAAAATGATTTCTGACTGCATTCCACAACTCAAAATTGAAACCATTACTTCGAACACCCATAATTTTGACTAATTTTCATTTGATCTGATGCAGAGAGAATAGTTATTGTATGAGACATTTAAAAAAATAATAGTCGTTCTCAAGACTTTACATTTTAAGCAATAACTCAACAACGTCGTAACCGAATTTCAAAAACAAAACATGAAATGATATTAGAATTAAGCGTAGAATCTGAATATGTAATGATATACAGTACGTTCTATTTTAAAAAATGGCATTTTGGTCTGTAGCACCTACACCAAACACCCTGTATGTTTGAAAATTATATCAAAATATAGCTCTCATGAACTCATAAAACTTTTGTATGAAACACTTTTGTATATCTCCTTCGACAAACCAGATATTGCCTGTCACATAAAATGTGGGACACCTGGTATAGAAAAATACTGGGAAGATTTTTCTGAAAATTTGTACAAGGGAATTTTCCGAGGAGTTCATTTCTGATAAAATATTTTCAGTTATTTGCGACTTCTGGTTATACCAGAAATGGACCCAAACATTGTCTTTTCAATGAAATATCCTTTTCTTTATTTTATTTTCAAAATCTTCGATGAATTTCAGAATAACTTTTTTGAAAATGTCTGAAGGTCTCCCTTCACAAATAATTAATTTTTCGAAAACAAAGAGGGTTAGGTCAAAACTTGACAGAATTTTTCTTAATAAGACCTGAAGTTTTCCAAATGTATGGAAACTTTTCAAAATAAGTTCATGCTTTCAAACCTATATCTAAATTGAACGGTTTTTATAGAAACTTGGAAAAACTAATTTCCTTGTGGTTATTAGAAAGGATTAGGTCAAAACTCGACAGAATTTTTCTTTAGTATGACCTGAAATTTCCCAAATGTATGAAAACTTTTCAAAATAAGGTTATGCATTTTAACCTACAGTGTCTTTCAAAAGTATCGGAACGGTCTCATATTTCAGAAACCGCCCAGAGAAAATTTATGAAAATTTTGACAGGGAGGTTTTGATGATGCCCGATTCAACAGTGATATCAGCATTGTTGCCAAATCAACAGTTTTCCAGATATTGAGGGTTACTCAATTTTTTCAAATAGAACACCCTATTTGTTTTCATTGCAGTCAATTCAGCGACGTCTCATTACTTATGTCTCCAAATATCAGGTTTCAAATTAATGCAGATTTTGAAATATGACAACATGGCTTTTTTGTTCAAAAGTCTGGGAACGTTTGAATATTTTCAATAGAGTTCAAGAAAAATTCGTGAAATTTCATACATCCTAGTTTTTAATGATACCTGATTCAATGGTGATATCAGCAATGTTGCTAAATCAAGATTTTTTTCAGATATTGAAGTCATCTCAACTTTTTCAAGTGGAACACCCTATTTGTTTTCGTTGCAATTAATTCAACAACGCCTCATTACTTATGTTTCCAAATATCAGATTTTAAATTAATGTAGTTTTCGAAATATGAGAACATGACCTTTTCGTTCAAAAGTCTGGGAACGTTCCAATATTTTCAATACGGCTCAAGAAAAATTCGTGAAATACATGCTGGTTATTTATTGATGATTCAATGGTGATATCGGTAATGTTGCCAAGTCAACAGTTTTTCATATATTGGGGATAACTCTTTTTTTTTCATATGGAACATCCTATTTGTTTTCATTGCAATCAATTCAGCGATGCCTTATTACTCATATCTCCAAATATCAGATTTTAAATTGATGTAGTTTGAGCAACCAGCAAATTTAGAAATTCTAAAAAATAAAATATGTCTGGCAGCTCTTTTAATTACGCCTCAAATGCTAACTAATACCTTGAGGGAATTTTATGACCGCTTGGGCTATTGATGGCAAACATTTTGAGCACTTGGTCAGATAGTTTTCAGTTTTTGATATTTTATTCAAAACTCTATTGGAAAATAATTCAATTATTAAAAAGTTGTTTTAACAAAAACCATTTTGTATGAAATTTCATGATATTTTCTCGAGCACTGTTGAAAATATTGGACCGTTCGCATAAATTTCAACGAACTTCTCATATTTCAAAAACCATATTAATATACAACCTGGTATTTGGAGACAAAAGTATCGACGGGGTGCTGAATTGATTGCAATGGAAATAAATAGGGTTTTCATTTCATGTTTTGTCAAATATCAACTGCAGCGTTGTCGTACTGACAAGACTATATCGACAACGAAGAATCTCCGTTCGACGATGGAAATATTATCGTTTTTACATGCTCCCAACTAGCTGCAATGAACGTTTCAATTGCCTTCTTATTGTTATATAATATTTCATATTTTCGTTGCCATGAATCTACCCAACAGATATCAAAATCTAGCTGACGTGCTTATTGTATCCTTAAAAAATAGCGACATGGCAATAATGTCATGATTTGAGGGATAACATCATGAAAAGATGTTACCTTCAGTTCTATTTGAGTATTACTCATCTAGGTTATGTTACTTGATCGGAGATACGGATGCAACACATAGGTATATTCATACTGAACATGTCAAAAAGGACATCAACCCATAAATACTGGTTCAGCAAAATCTACTTAAGAGCTGGTGATTTCAAGGCTTTCAGGCAGCATAAAATCGATGGTTCAAAATCTTTGTCCTGGATAGCAGATCACAATATGTTGAAACTAGAAATATGTGCAAGGACAGTCAAATCCTCGAAAGAGACCAATAACGTCAATATATAATAAAAACTCGTAGGGCCTTGATTGTCTTGGTTTTTTGGCAAAGTTTTGGGAAGATATATTACTCCCAGCTGATTTAGAGGCCTATTCTGTAACTTATAACTATGTCGTTAGAGAACGATAATCGGTAATTAACGATATTTGCGATTCTGTAGCTAAACGTCGATGGAGTTGTCTTTATATTGTCGTTGGTGGATATCAAACATAAAACATGATTTAATTCACAGAACATATTGGCATAGGTAATTATTTGTAATTTTAATTAGAATCTAAATATTTGGAAAGAGGAAAGATAGAGTGGTTGAGTGGTTAGCACAAATTTTGGGATATTTCAAAGTGGTGTTGTTCAATAAAAAATTAGTAACCAGGGACAACTAGTACAGCTAGTAAGAGAAGGTATATTGCGTAGGTGGAATACATGAATACCTGCTACAATATTCTCAGCACTTATATATAATATATGAACGTTCTAAAATGATCTATAAAACTATTTTAGACAACATCGACAGCCACTCAGAATACTGAGGGACACAAGCAACCCGTTTGACTTACCAGATATTCATTTTCGGCAAATGTACAGATCGAATAAAGAGGCAGCACAATAATTATTCAATGAAGTTGTGGTGTTCATGTTGCCAGCACACAGAAACACAGGAACAGCTCCTGTTATCAGGGTGAGCTGAAAATAGATGCCATATTTCGAATGTGTCATTTGTATGTTTACAGTTTTTTTTGCACATTATTATTTCTGGCGCAT
The DNA here is from genome assembly GCA_958502065.1 of Chrysolina americana. NCBI lineage: Eukaryota > Metazoa > Arthropoda > Insecta > Coleoptera > Chrysomelidae > Chrysolina > Chrysolina americana. The sequence continues at coordinate 37,074,683 of OY293414.1, read as the reverse complement.
GGCAGCTACCAGAAGCCTGTAGGAACATACTTTATCTCAACCGAATGACAGCAGATCTGTTCATGAGGTTGTTGATATGGCTTTATAACAAGTAGCACTTGCAATTATGTGTCTGTGAGGAACGTTGCACAAATAGAAGACATATATAATTCAATATCCGTAGGGAGAAGTAGTTGTTTTCTGACAGATATTTGCCTTAATTTCCACTGTGTGGAATCATGTGGAGGGACAGGCATTTTTCGGTTTTAGGAAATATTTGTTTCATAGAATTGAACTCTCCTATATATACACTCGAACTTTGTTCCTTTTATTATAGTGAATAATTTTGCACAGAGATATGTGAATTTTCCACAGAACGCTGATGAAATATTTCACACAAAACATGAGTAGTTATGTAGGAGATGTTTAATAGTAACAAATAATTGATGAATTTACAGATTCTTTATGAAACGAGATACCAGGAATCATAGGATGTATTGATTGCATCCACATAAAAAAAATTCCACCTAGTTTTCAGAATCATTAGTTCTCATTTCGTTGAGAAATGCCTCAAGTTGGCTCTTATAGTCGTCTTTTATTCACACCCCGCTGCTTCTTTGTTATCGGTTTGGCTGTAGTCATAGTCAAGTCTGGATGAAAACAATCATTATTTATGACAGATTATACTAAATTGTTTATTGTTCATGTACGTATATTTTATTCAAATTGTAACCAAATTTCATTCTGACAGCAGACAACTTCGTTCAAACGCGCGCACAAGTATCGACAATCGTTTTTGGTCACAAAACATTAAAGATCAAGTACCAACATTCACCAAATCTATTCAATACTATGTTACCAGATTTTGTTTTAACGACATCGATACTGAATGTATTTTAAGAATTTATCGTTAGGAATGTCGTTACCGCAACGATATCGTATTCTGACGACAATTTACTGAATAGACCTCTTACTGCCATGAGCAGGGAAGATGGAAATCTAGCAACGAACACCCTGAATGAAGCCAATATTTTTGCCAACATTTTTGCTGCAGATTCCATCATTTGTTCATTGGAAAAATAATTAAAGATCATCACTCCCATTGACAGAGATTACCTTTGGGCAAAGAACAGTCAGACGCAGTTTTTGCTGGGTCTTAACTCAAAGAAAGCTAGTGGATCTGACGAAATTCCGACGATCGTTCTCAATACATATGACCGCAAACTAAACACCAGTTCTTCGCAAGTGATTTAAACCTCTTATGATATGAAGGTACTTCCAACAAGGAGAAAAGACACCTCCTGGTAACTATAGACCTATCGCACTGCTAGCTATTATATAGAAAACACTGAAAATACTTTCAACTTTGAGGTCATGAACTATGTATATGTTTGAGAGAACGCTATATAACGAAGCACACAACTGAGGAAGCAAATCATAGGACGGAATCTCAGATGAAATGCTCATTAAATGCTAAGCCAGAGTATCTCCAAATTTTTCTGACGGTAACCATAATATAATAATAATAATAATAAATAATATTATTGTCGATCGTTGAGGCTTCGGTCGAAAATGTGTTCTGACGAGTTCTGATGAATTCGTCGGAACAAACAAACGCCTGTTTTCCATTGAGAGTATTCAGAGAATATCACGTTAGAACATGCATGACATCGTCAGAACTATTTGTGCGTTCAAACAAGTTTGATTTTTTCTTGCGACATTCGCCTGTTTTGGATGTTTTTGTCAACCTTATTTCAAGTGATTTTGTTATTTCACCATGGATAAGGAGAAATGTACGAGAACATGTGTTTGTGGGATATGAGAGATAAAAACCATAACATTCACAAAAATCAAAGAACTTTTTGATGCTTTTTTCTATCCCCTCCAGTATGTATTCGATTGTTACTGGTCTCATCATGAAATACTCAAAAAAATTATCCGATAAGTCCAACAATTAACATTTGAAACTCTCCTATGTCGTCTTCACTAGAAAATAAACGGATGACATGCTCTTTTTTTCCAATACTTATTTTAATAACAATAATGTTACGCGTACCCTCAGTGCCCCAGTGAATTTCTAAGCACTGGGATACCCTGAGAATAGCTTGGCTATATGGTTTAAATGAGATCATTCTGCATTACGAAATAAAAGAATTCATATAAAATTTGAAATAATTGCATTTATTAAAGAAAAAGTGGAACGAGCATAATTGACAAAGACAAAAACAAGATTGAAAATTGAATAATTTAGACAGGAATTAAGTGTTACGGTTGTGCCCAGAATAAATTTATTTACAATAAAATTATCCCTAAGGAGAGAAGTGCCTCGAGATGCGCCATTGATATTAATATTTTTAGAATACTGACCAAGTCGAGATCTGAGCTTATCTCAACTACGTCTGAACTGAACAGAGTCTCTAGTGTCTTTCAACTTTATACTAAACTTAATTTTTTTTGATAATTTGTTTGAAATTCAACAAATTATACAAGCTAGTATTAAGTATAATAATGCAAATCAACATTTTTTGATAATTTGTTGAATTTTAAAGTGAATGTAGCAATCTGGATTTCCCATGTACTGGGTGATCATGACCTGAATTTTCATATATAATAACCTTAGGAATGAAAAATAAATGAAGGGAAGGGAATTTTTTTTATTAAAAATGAGGTTTCGTATTCGATTCTGGCTTGGTTATTGGGCTACGTAACAATAACTTCATATACGGACTTTCAAGAAAATGAAACTCATTTGTCTATCTTTGCAGTGCGGCAGAAACGTACTGACTTTACTGACTGACGAAGATTCTGGACGTGTTCGTCCGAACAAATATTTACTTGAGCTTGATGCAAACAGCTTTTTCCATGATCCGCTAGGTAGGTTATTTTCTCATTCCGGGATTGGTTGTAGTATTGCAATTATTTAGGTAGAAGGAAAGTAGATCAACTAGAGGGGGTTTGGGGCCGCATGCGCAGTACGGTCAAGCATGCCAAATGCCATCGAGGGAATACTCGGAGTTGGGTAGAAGAGATCGGTAGAAGTCGGATAGGGAGTCGGCCGTCGCTGCTCTGCGTTCATCGCTGTAGATCCGTTTGAAAGATAAGGATTTGTCAGTCTAGCACGCGATTGAATTATAAAAAGAATAATGATGTTTTCAAAAATAGGGAAAGAAAAAAACATGGTGGTTGTTAAGATATACAGGGTATGTCAATTGAGAGAAAAAAAACAACAGGGTGTCCAAAACATATTATTTGATAGAAATACATGGCTGCTGCATGTAAGTGTTGTCAAATGTCTGGTGGAAAATGGGTCATTGGGGTAATGGGGATAGCGAAGTATTCAGCAATAGTATATATATATTAAGATAAGAAACACATGGCGATTGTTTGTCAAATTTAGTATACCTGGTGTACGAACATATCATTTACCAGAAAAAACATACAAAATACGGAATCCCATAATTCGCATTACAAAAGTTGTTGTTGGGCATATCCTGAGAACACAGAAGGTCCCGATACATGTGAATGTTGCTTTATAGGTCAGTACGTGGAAGAAGATGGAAAGTTGCAAAAAATCAATAGGAGGTGGGGGCGGACGATGTTGGGTATAGATTTGGTGAAAAATAATTAGTAATACAATGGCATGCAGGGAATACAGACGTAACGTGGAGAAGTTTGAGGGGCATGTTCAAGATTTAAAAAAATTCAATAAATTTTTCGAAGAAAAGAGGAATGTTTTGAAGAAGTTAATTGATTTAAGCATTCAAGACCGGAATTTGCAGCAAACGAGATATCCGTTAAGAAGAATCCAACCTCAAGCATTGTAGAATATGTCTCCGCGATTGAAAACAAATTTCATACGTTTGACTACAATATTGAATAATGTTATACGTTAACCGAAAAGAGTGAAATTCATGGCAATATGCGTGAAGAAAAATGATTTCGATCATGGTTGTAATAGAACACAATGGAAAACAATGTGTTCAACTCGGGTCAATGAGGAGCAGTTAGCAGTATTCATTGGTGATGTTCCAAAGAATACAGCATTCAAGTATAAGCTGAAGCTGATATTTCAAGATCTTCGAGAAATAGACACAAAAACTGACGAATTTGTTTCAGCAGGGCGAGAGAAAAAGAAGTCCACAATTTTAGCATGTATATTGATGATAGTTGTTAAAGAAATTATTGCAGAGGTCAATAAAAAATGGATACTTTGGTTTAAATAAAAATATTCGCGAATTGAATTTCGATAAATTTTTTCCACCTATGAAAGAATATATATATGAAAGAATTACAACTTGTCATCAGTTAAGGTTGAAACGCACCATTCAACGTTATCAATTATGGAAAAACCGTGCAAACAAGAAATTCAATTATTACGCCGGAAGTATGAATCAGTTGGCATTGAAATGTGTTTATCGAACTAACGGTCTTCGAAAAGTCCAGGCCAGCAGTTTCGTTATCAAAACCGCAGAGTAACGGCTATTGTGTTATCTGCTTTGCATAAATGTGAACTGTTGATATTCTGAAATATTCTCAAATGTTCTTGTGTTATCATATTAGAGCTATAAAAGTAGTTGGGATGTGCGGCGAATGTTAGTTAGTCGTCAGCTAGTAAAGAAAGGTGAATTGATCAGTTAGATATCTTCAGTTATTTTTCGTTTTGTGTTTTTGCATCTCTAGACACAAAGTAAGTTTTTCATAAATTTTTTATTAGGTGATGAAAGAGTATTTTCAGTTACATTGAAATAAATGTTTTTATGTTCGGTTTTTGAGTGTTTTTAGATTGGGCTTTTCAGATGAATTAAATTGAGTAAATGTTTTGTCAGATGAAGTTATTTTCACGTTTTTACGTTTGGTTTTTACGTTTTCGTTTTTTGTTTACTTTTTAATTCAAGTGACTTGATTGTTTTCGTATTACAAAACTCTTTTTCAAAATTTTTGCGTGTTTTTATTATTGCAAAAATTTTTTATTTTGTTTTTCTTTTCAGATGGATCTACAAAAATTAAACGTAACTTCAGTTGTGGAGAGGATGCCAACCACCAAATTGAGTGATTTGCCTGTGGGGACGCCGCACAGAATATTTCATACCAATCGTTAGTGGGAAATGGAAAATTTGGTGAGGTGATGTTGGTAGATTTGGGAGAGAAAGTTACCTTCTTACCTCAGCGGGTGACGGATGGATATCGCCCATATATTGAAGAATTTTTGAGTGGAAAATATTCAATTATTTTCAAAGGGTTGATCAATACGGGAAAAGCTAATCCAGCTGCATCTTTTGAAATCATAGAAAATTAAGGTAAGAATTGTTACTTTTTATTTGTCCTCGTTCTGTGTGTGCGTGTTAAAAATTCTTTTTATTTCTTCACTTAGAGCTACTTATATACCTTCCTGATCGCAACAGCAACACTTTCATCCAAATTCAGATTACAAAATTTGAAAATAAAATAATATTTCAGTGATTGTGTATAGTTTAGAAATGAATGTTATCAAAGAAAAGACATTTTACGAAGTAATACCTACACGATTAACTAAAAATAAAATGAATAAACATGTTAATTTGTTATTAATTCAAGATAAATATTTCTCTAAATAACGAATAAGATGCTTTGCCTTTGGATACAGATGATTCGGATATTAAATATCATTATTGCTGAGTTAAGAATATGTCTAGATTGCTGTCAAGTCAATTGAGCAAGTTTAAAGTTAAAAAATTATTTTGTGATAGATGTTTGAATTATTTTCATAGCGAACAAAAATTGAATGAACATATTGTATTGTGTGACAATATTAAAACTGCAAAGTTTCATTTCCAAAATTTTATCATGCAGAATTCTGAACTTATGTATATAAACAAAAATTCCCATATGCTGATTTTGAATCGGCTCTCGAAAATTGCAACGTGAAAATTTCGGATAAATCAACGAAATATCAAAAGCATAAAGCGTTAAGTGCAGGCTACTACTTGAAATGCTCTTATGATGACAGTTTGTCCAAGTTCAATAGTCATCGGGGTGACGATTGCACGCAGTGGTTTACAGATGAAATGGCTAGCATTGGCAAATTTGTTGAATCAAAAATATTAAAAATATTGTACCAATGATATGTAATCCTGATATTGTTAAAGCCAGGATATGTCATATTTGTGCGAAACCTTTTGTAAAGAAGGAAATCATTGTTAGGACCATTGTCACTTTTCGGGGTTGTTTAGGGGTTGGAGTTATCAGGGTTGCAACCTTGTCTTCAAAAAGCTTTTTATGGTACCCATTATATTCCAAATCTTTCCGGGTATGACTGCCATTATATTTTACGGGATGTAGCAAAAAGAGGACGTGTGAGAATACTTCCCATCAACAAAGAGAAACACATTTCATTCACTCAATACGATAGTGAAACTAGTATTAAATTCAGATTCATAGATTCATATCGTTTATGGGAGCCAGTCTCGATGAGTTGGTTTCCACAATAGATGTAAAAAATTTGAAATTTTTTAAAAAAGATTTTGCACAATTAGGTGATGAAAAATTCAAGCTTCTCACTAAGAAAGGTGTATTTCCCTACGATTATGTTGATAATAGAGAAAAACTCCTCGACACTGAGCTACCATACAAAAAACATTTTCACAATAAGCAACGACACCAAAATTGATGATGCGAAGTATGCTCACGCTCGAAATGTTTGGCAGCAATTTGATATGGAAACTTTGGGGAGATACAGCGATTTATACATGTGAACAGATATATTGCTTTTGGCAGACGTTTTCGAAAATTCTCATGAAATTGACTTAAAAATGTATGGGTTGGATCCAGCATGGTACTATACCATGCCGAGATATACGTGGGATTGTATGCTTAAATATACAAAGTGTAAATTACAAATTTTAAAAGACGTTGATATGGTCATGTTTGTGGAAAAGGGTGTACGGGGCGGTATTTCAGTTTATTGTAATAGATATTCGGAAGCCAATAACAACTATATGCCTATATACAATCCCACGCAGCCATCCAAATTTATCATGTATTTCGATGTAAATAATCTTTATGGGTGGGCAATGTCAGAATGTTTACCATATGTTGGGTTTCAATGGGCACATAAAAATATTGTTGGGACTCAAATTCCCGATGACAATCCCGAAGGTTATATTTCACAAGTTGATTTGGTGTACCCTGAGGGGCTTCACGATTCACACAAAGATTTTCCATTTTGTCCCGAACACCGCGCACCACCAAATTCCAAGTTGAAAAAATTAATGCCAACTCTCCCCAATAAAACCAAATATATAATGCATTATAGAGCATTGAAGCAAGCTTTAACTCATGGATTAATATTGAAAAAAATTCATAAAGTTTAAGAATTCAAACAGTCTGCATGGTTGCGTCCTTATATCGAGCTGAATACTCGATTGAGGACTACAGCTACTAGCTCGTTTGAAAAAAATCAATTTAAGTTAGCCAATAATGCTATTTTTGGTAAAACAATGGAGAACATCCGGTTGCACCGAATTGTGAAATTAGTGTCTTCTTATGAAGGCAGATATGGCGCCAAAAATCGCATTTCATGTCCTCGATTTCATAATCGTACAGTTTTAGATCCAAACTTGATGGCTATTGAATTGAAAAAAGTGACGGATATGAAGAAATTATCGAAAAACACATTTCCAAATTCGAAAGATAACGAGTACAGCATACCAATTGTAAATAAAGGTACCTGGGTTAATGAAGGATGAAGCAAATGGCAAAATTATCACACACATTGCAGGGTTGCGTTAAAAAAGTGCAGGGGGTTAGCAAAAGGAGTAAATTATAATGTTGTGAAAAATAATTAAACTTTGAAGATTACGTGGATTGTTTGAAAAATTCCAAGCAAAAGAATATTACACAATGCACAATCAGATCATTTGCTCATAACGATTTCAGTATAGAACAGGCAAAAGTGGCCCTCAGTCCGTAAACGTCATCTTATCCCCAAATCATTTGATACATTACCGTATGGGCATTATAGTTTAACGTAATTCTTTTTCATTTGTACTAGCACTGTTTCACTCACTTGTTGTTTAAAATGAAAAATCAAGAAGATTGTTGCCTTTATTTGCATGCATATATATATATATGCATATATATATAAAATATTTTTTTATTGCTGTATTTTAGGGAAGGTATTTTGAATATAGAAAAAACCAAAATTATTTCCTGCGTTTTATTACAATACTTCGTTTAAGAAAAAAGCGTTTCTACATTTGTTTTTGAAAAAATTATAAAATGATTTTCTTTGAAAATGTGATTATGCTGACAATGGAGAATAGTGTTGAGCAAAAACAGGTATGTTGAATTTTTTTTATGTTTGAATGTCTGCAAATTAATAAAAATTCGAACTTGATGAAATTAAACACATAATTTTGTTTTCTTATTTATTACATAAATCATTCACAATTTTTGTTTATAATAAAGTAAATACTCACGTAGAGCATTAGCCAACATACTATCTAAAGATGAGGCTTGACAAAAACCTTCTATAATTTCTTCCAAACTTAAATTGGTTTCATTTTCACGTAACCATGATTAAATAATGTCAAAAATACCTCGATAGTATTCACAAAAGTTAATGGAATTCAGCATAGCGACAGACAGAACCCCAATGTGTGTATTTAGAATGTCGTTTACATCTTGTTGAGACAGCTCCATGTTTGTGGTGTCCTTCGACATGGAAATTTGTTTGGTATGACTTTCGATATACTGTGTGATGTGAATGTAATCGCCACAACATGTTGTGATTGGATCATATTCATCTACATACTCATCGATTTGTGATTCAAAGAAATTTTCCTTAATTTCTTGCAGAATGTCAATGAGTGTTGCCCATTCAAAAGAAGCAAAGTTGATGGAACGAATGGAAAACGGTTGCTTCAAAATTATGCATGGGCTAAAATCTCTGGAGGGGCTTAGGCCACATCGAATTTCGTAGGATGGGAAAGGCCATCAACATCAACTGATGTTCGTTCCGAGCTACCATTTCGTATCGCTGAAGTAGCCACTGTCTTGAGACATTTTCGTTTTCAAACTGAATATTTGTCTGTGCTTGCATACGCTTTTATAGCTTCAGATCACGTGGCTAATTTTAAAATTGTTGTTGCATGTTTGTTGACTACGAAAAATTAAATGAAGGACCCCTCAGAATTATATGATTTGTGTTTGTTTTCCATGAGATTCTATACAGATTCGGCGTTTTCGATCCAACTGTTATGTTTGTTATTCAGGCCGAGCCATTTAACGTAAATTTTTTTGATTTTATTTCTCAGAACTTTTTCCACGAGATATATATCTGGATTTGCAGTTTTTTGTAATTCTTCCATATAGAAAGCGCCCTTAATAGGAGCACCTTGCATATCTTCCAGCATGAAGGTGGCGGGGTTGGTAATATTGATTTTGATGATTTTGAATAATTCTGTAGTCCACAAAAACGTGCTTTGCCTTGCTGATTCGCACAACATCGTCGTCTTTGAATTTTATGGGTTCAGCTATTTTCAAGTGGCTGTATGTAGATTTGAGAATTTATTTCTCGTTGGTTTTATCAATTTCCAAAGGTTTCATACTCGTCTTTGAACGACGTGTATCATTGTAAGATTTTGTGATTTCAGGTAATATATTCAGCCTTTTGTAGGTGCCATTCAAACTGAAATACTTGTACAATCTTTCCTTCAAAGTCCTCATAATCCGTTCGGCTATAGAGGCATTGAGGATGCTGTACGTATTATAGTGATTTATCTAATTTTTTTCATCAAACTCTGGAATTTGCTGATTTAAAATTCCGTTCCCTGGTCGGTTTGTTGATTTTTTGGGCATCGTTTCGTGTGTGCCAAAATATCTGCAAACGTTTTAGTAATTTCCTCACCCGTTTTCGTTTTTAGCGGACGAGTTCACACAAATTTTGAGAAACAATCTATAACGACTAGAATAAGTTTAAATTTTTGATTTTGATGGGCGTACGGTCTCATTTCGGCCAAGACCATTCGCCATAAATCATCTAAGCCTTTAATGATGGTGCGACGTCGAGAATATTTTTTCACGGACAAGTTGAATCTTGTTTTTGGAAGCCATCACAAATATGTGATGGCGAAATTGTGAAACCTGCTGTTTCATTATTGTGATGCATACACTACATTTTGTCTTTTAGTATTTTCCTCGAGAGCAGATTTTATTTTGGTAATTTCTTGTGAAATATCAATTCGAAACTGGTTCAACTCATTTTTGGTTAGCAGCGTTTCCTTGTTCTTGATATCTATCCCATTTTAAATTGTGCGAATGAATAGAATCGGTTATTTCAGTAATTTTTTTCAACAAATCTCCACGAATATTTTCAATATCAGTTTTGTATTGTTGGTTGAATTTTTTGAAAAATTACTTCGATTCATTATAGTGTACCTCACTCAGTTACATTATGTTAAGGCGTATATGAACTTTTATTTATGACCCAGGATATAACAGTTTAATTCACCTTATATATCAGAACAGTTGATGTAGAAATTTATAAACAACATGTCATTGAGATGTCATAAAAATAAAGATTGAATTGAAGCAGTTCAATTCTTTATAATAACTCCAAACTTCAGTGCATTTTAAGAATTACAACACATTATTTGAATGAAATTCTGATTGAGGCTTTGAATTTTCCTTTCCAAGTGTTTGTTTGTTTCATTCGATTCATTTTTAATTTCTCGATACAACTTTGTTATTTCATCATTCTCTTGAGCTATTTCCGAATGGTGTAGTTCAGCTTGGTGTCGTATAGTTGCAGTAATTTTTTCATCGATTTCATCCACCTATTGTTTATTGGCAGCATCAGTATTATTGGTAGGGTTCTTCACATAACTTAATTTCAAATTATCAAAATCAATTTCAACATCTGGAGTGTGCAGCAAGCCGCCGCCACCAGAGGACGTAGGTAATTTTCGCATTTTATCACCACTGATACCAGCGGTGCTGTCGCTACGTCAAAACTTATCGATAACCATTTTGAAAATGTAAATGTATGGAGGAACGCACGCCATCTTATACAATTATATTTGCCTCTTTGAGTTCACTCAAAATGGCAATAATCTCATTGTCACGTGAAGAATTTCCAGCATCCCGAGAGGCTATCAATAATTTGAGACGTTCGCATAGTTCGTTGGGATCATCCCATTAAACAAACTCCTTGGGTTTGGTATTGAATGTCATTGCAATAGGTGTGTTTTTAGGCTAACCGCTACCTTTTGCTGCAGGGTCGGGTGTTTTAGGTAAACTAGTACGTGTTGATACTTTACGTTGTTTTCCTGTAGAAAAGATCGGTTTAATTATATCGGTATACTTGTATCTTTTACTACCTTTCGGATAGCCTAGGGAGTTTTTGTGAATATTCGACAAATCTATAATTGATAATGAAGATTTGTATGCCTACATATCTTCATTATTTTAGTTTTCAGGTGTGTTTAAAAATGTAATTTCATATATACCGGGTGTTCCTTTCCACTGATATGCACCCATTTTAATGTATCCGCTGCGTTTGTCGAAATGTATTTCTCTATTACCTAGGAACCATTTTGAAGATAAACCATCATATACAGGGCCGTATACTTTATCAATTTCTTTGTCATTACTCCAATGTTTTATAATGTATAGCTGAGCCATTGTAGGATATTGATCGATATATTCCTGTGAAACTTGTTCATCCATGTCTAATGCAAAGCTCTTATCTTGTTCTTCTTGTATGCCTACGCTAAATGTATCATCATCATCATCATCATCTGTACCTGCAACATGTTCGAGGGATTGGAACGGAGTCGTTTCGAGGGATTCAAATGAAGTCGTTTCACGCTCTTCCACTTTCTCTTGTTTGAGTTCAGATTTTTTCTCACTTTTCATTGGGGTAGTAGCAGATGGTGGCAGCGGCATTGCTGCTATTTTTCTCAGTAGAACGGATACAGGTTTGAAGAATTTTTGCAACTACTCATCTTCATCGGATCTACCCAATTTCAAAGCCAAATATTTTTTTCGAATAGCTTTTGTAATTTTATTGATTTTAGTCTTTCGAATAACATCAAGTCCTTTGCTCAACGGTTTCATGATGATAACTGTGTGATACATCAATCCCTCTGCATACTTATATATTTGTCGAATCCTTGACGATAACGTCCATCATTTATATCAAAATTTTTCATAATCACAACGGTTCCATATCTATGCTGCCGCCAGCATTCTTCACACATTGTCTTGAATTCATCGGACGACATGTCTGGGGAAAAGTGTTCATCGAATACATGTGTCAAATTCATTTCATCCTGCTTGAAAAGCACAATAATATTATAATTGTCTCGTATCAATTGTTTGGTAATTTTTGAATATGTCTGAGAAAAATATGCAGCATCAATCCGTCGGTATCTGAAAAAAGAATAATACTCTCGAATTCTCTGTTCCACCGCATGCAACATCATCGAAAATAAATATGGAATTTTATTTGGCTTCGTGAGTGCTTATAATTTCCTCATTTTCCCTGAATGGATAATGGCCCAACCCCTTAAATTTTCCGAGAATTTCTTGAACCACTTGGTATTTGGGTTGGTACAAAGATTTTGAATAAACATAGATGTTTTCGAATTTGTCTCACACAACCACTTGGCCCACAAATAATTGCACGAAACGAATTCGGAAATAATTCACCGTGCTTCCCAATCATACTACTATTGAGATCTCCATTAAAAAAATCTAAATTTTCAATAGACAGTGTCTTGTCCTGTTGAACGACTTACATGATGTGATGAAAAAACATGAGCGCGCCATGGTTATAAATAATAGCATTGAAGGTATCTTTCATCATTATCAATGTTGACTTGATCTGGTGCAGGTGTTGTCAATTCACTCATCATTAAGCTCCCGTTCGAATTACATCTACCAGATTATTCGTTTTGCGGACCCGGCAGCAAATTGAGACGGAGATTACAACGTGGAGAAACTGGCGTGAATCCTTTGGACGAAAGCTGCAGAGACCACGATATCCCATACTCTCAATCCGACTCCCTAGAAGACCGTACTCAAGCAGATAAAGTGCTGGAAAATAAAGCTTGGAAACGAGTTAAATCTAAAGTCGCTGAATTTGGGGAACGGGTTGCAGCTTGGCTTGTTACTTCCACCATGAAAGCGAAACGTAAGCTTGGCATGGGCGTGTCCTTTCAACGTAACTTTCTTCAAAAAATTGTTAAGAATTTGGAAACACAATCCTACCAATATTAAAATATCTAGTGCTTCAGCTTTGCGAGCTGCTAAAATGGCATTGAGTCAAGAAAATACGAATACCTAGAATAATTCCATTCAACATCAACGCAAAGGACGAGGACTTTACTTGAAAATCAGGAGTGTGCTCGCCAACTGAAAATACCGCATTTTCGTGGAGTCTTTATGCATGATACGTTGCCAACATGTGGTCCTTGGCTGCGAGAATGCGCTGTATTGAATTTGGATTCTCACTTGAATTCGGGCACTTATTGGGAAGCTTACAATAAAAACGGCAATACCGCACCTTATTTCGATAGTTTCGGCAATCTCAAACCTCCAATGGAATTGGCAAGATATTTTGGGAGAGGTGTAAGAATTACATATAATAATAGTCAATATCAAAATCACAATCGAAGTAACTGGGGACATCTCTGCCAAGTTTCTACTTCATAATTTCCACCGCTGGAATGCATAAATCTTTGGTTGAAATGCATAAATTTAAATCTTTGCGAGATTTCACTGATACTCAACTGCGAGCTTTGTCAATCGAATATTTGGGAGTTGCTGGATGTATGGCACAGATTAACAAAGGACTACAAAAATCGAATCGCTTTGCAGATTCGTCTACCATGCTTCATTCATTATTAAAATGACTTTGGACTGTCAGCCGCATCACTAAAAGAAGCAGAGTATCATAGACCAGTTAGCGCGCAATTTGAATGTTATTATTATAAGAATAAATGATTTTACATCCAAGTTGTTGTTCATTATTTAAGTGGGGTCGATTCCGACACTATATCAGTAATGTTTATGATTTTGACGTTAACGAGTCATTCTTCAACGCTTTCCATCGATTTTAATCCATCAATTCAATTGGATTCTGATTCAGAATACAGTTTGGCTTTGCTCAGCTTCCATTCATACAACAGTATACCCAAAATTGAAGAAGGTACGAAATTCTACTACTTTGAAAACGGCGGCAAAACTAAACAGAGTATCAATATCCCTGCTGGCTCTTACGAAATTGGTGATATTGAGGCTTTGATCAGCAAACACATCACACCCAAAACGTACAAGGAAAACTCCAAGGAATTTTCCTACCTCAAACCGAAAATAATACGCTGAAAAGCGAAATATTTTGTCTTAATCACTCAATCGATTTCCGACCTGAAAACAGTTTGGCTTGCATTTTTATGGTTTTCGTCTACTCTTCTCAAACCCAACTTGCATTACGCATCAGATCTACCTGTATATATCATTAAAGTACGTACCATACACATAGATAGCAACATTACGTTCGGAGCATTCTACAACGACGCACCGTCTCATACGATATACGAATTTGCTGTTGGTGTTGATCCTGGTTACGCAATTGACGAAACACCCAACCACCTCATTCATCTACCCATTGCTCATAGAGACGAAATAAACAATATTACGCTGCGAGTGCTTGACCAGCATTCTCAACTAGTTGATTTTCGAAACGAAGAATTAATCATTTGTTTGAAATTGAAGTGGAAGTATGGTGCTAATTATTCATTAGAATAACTCACCACCATACCCGACCTCAGTCTTCACCAAGACCTTCAACGTGCGTCAACTACTATCACCGGAAAATAAACTGTTTTTGAAATCTCTCAGATATCATGTTGTCCAATCAAGTGTTCAACATTTTCCGAAAACCACACAACGATGAATCCATACAAAAGGTAGAATGGCGGACATACTATCCATATGTCAAGTCATTTCGCAACAATGATGTCATTGAAATCAACATCAATCAATCTGACGCTTACGATGATTTGTACGATAGTCTGCTTTTCAAAGTGGAAAAGTTGTGAAAACCAAAGGAGATGGTCGTGTAACATTTGTAAACAATGCTGTCGCTTTCATGTTTCAATCTGCTAGTTATGAACAAAGCGGTAAGGACTTGGAGACGGTTCGTGAAGTTGGAATTGTTAGTAGTGTCAGAGGCTTTCTCACCTACACCGACTAAGATATCAAGAACTTGGCCAATTCAAGTTGGATTTTTCCCAACAACGCTGGGGTTATCAAATCCACTGATCTATCATTTAACATGGTCATACCCATCAAACATTTTTTGAATATTTTCAACGATTATCAATGTGCTTCCTATGGCAAACATACCATCCGATTAGTACGAGCTGCAGATGATAGCAACTGCTTCAAAATAGAGGAGAACGCTGGATCGCAGGTAGGTACAACAACAGTCAAGTTGAAAATTACAAATATTGAACTCAATGTAAAGCGAATCTTTCCGCATGATCAAATCAAATTGCAACTCTTGAAGGCCATCCAAGCTGATACTCCTATTCTCATGTCGTTCAGAATATGGGAACTCCATACGTTGCCTGCTCTCACAAAAAGTGCAAAAAATGAAATATGGGCCGTTAAAATCGTGAATACACCAAATTCAACAATGATCCAAATATATTCGCTCATTCGAATATTACCAATATAACGCTCACTCTGAACGAGGAAAATTATCTCAAGGAGAATATGCATTAAAATTTTGCAAAGGGGAATTTTTTGCTAGCCTATTTCAACTATGCACAATTCGGTCTCAGCTACAAAATTACTAATCAACATAATCCACTGCTTTGCTCCACCGAATTTGTTGGCAAAACTCTCTTTGTCATCGATTGTTCCAGAAGGGACGAGAGCATCAAAAGTTCCACTGTTGATGTGAAACTCGAAATCGAGGCATCTGAAGGATTTTCCCAAAATACTAGAGCCTATTGCATCATTGTGCACATCACTGTTATTGAACACCTCCCACCCAGTGAAATCATTAACAAATTGAACTGAACATATGCTTTTTACTTCAGTATCAATCACAGAGGTAACATGAGAATATCTGTTGTAGGTATTCAAGGCTTCACCATCGAGCAACAATTGGGAGATTGCCATTAGGATTGGAATTCAATGTAGTAATTTTTTGCTGCTGCCAAACATGCCATTTTCCTCGTTGAGTAAAGAGGATCGACGTACCGCTTGTTACTTGGAGCGAAATGTTCATGGTCTGAGGTATTCTTCTGGATTTGTGAAATATCAATTAGATGTCATCCTCAGAAAAATTATACATGAAGATATCATTTATGTGCGAGGACTTCAAAAACGAGACTTTCTAATTGCAAAATTCCAACAAATGGACATACCTACACGTAATGTAAACTTGGAGGATTACGATAATACGTCATGGATGGTTCCCACATTTAGCAATACCAATGGCATCCCACCTTGTATTCATCACATTCGCAATCAGACCAACTTCTATTGCAGGCTCCGAAATGCAGACATTCTATACAAATGGCTTTGTGATATTTTATCAAAATAAAGTCTAATAAATTTTTATATTCAAAATGTTTTTTTATCTAACCTCACCGGTTGATGAAAAAGGAAAACGGTGTGCATTTCTGAAAACGAAGCGCTTTGAAAAAACGAAACGGTGCGCTATTTTGAAATCACGAAAGTCTGATGTAATTCCTTCTCTCTGCATAGGCAAGTAGTTGCTGCATTTTCAGACAACCTGTTGTTTGTGTTTTCCTCTAAAATAATGTGTGAGACGCCCTGTATATACTCCGCTAACCCCATTACCCCAATGACGATACATGCAGCCATGTTTTTTCTCTTAAATAATATGTGAGACGTCCTTTATATACTATTGCTGAATATTTTGCTACCCCCATTTTTCACCTGACATATACATGAAGTTTTTTCTCCTGAATGATGTGTTTTGAGACATTCTGTATAAATTAATTTTCATATACGCTATTTTTCACCACTTAAAACGAACGCTCAGTGGAGTCATGGATAAGGTTGAGAGCTACCAAACAGTAGGACGATGGTTCAAACCTCTCGTTCTCGGAAATCTTTTTTTCTTTTAAATTCAAATAATTCAAAAATATTCAATCGCGCGCTAGACTTACAAATCCTTATCGTTCAAACGGATCTACAGCGATGAACGCGGAGCAGCGACGGCCGACTCCCTATCCGACTTCTACCGATCTCCTCTACCCAACTCCGAGTATTTCCTCGATGGCGTTTGGCATGTTTGACCGTACTGCGCACGCGGCCCCATACCCCCTCTAGTGGATCTACTAAGGAAGTACCCCAAAGTTATGAAAAATATTCAATAGCTTGTAACGAACTAGTGATAGTTCGAGAGAACATTGTTTAAGAATGATTGGTGGAATTCCGTGGATCTGCTGACAGGAATTATTTTCCCAATGAAACCCTAACAATAACAATCATGTTGATAGAGATATCGCTTTTTCTAATGGTCATGCCTAGTGTCCCAGCTATTATGAGATGAACAAATGAGTTGGACGTGATTATTTTCCCACAGCTTTGGAGAAAGACCAAAACGAACTGGCCCCTTTAGGGCATACAACAAATTCTGATTTAATTTTCGCCCTGAACGCCTCCATCGGCAATTCTATTGTATTGTTACATATCTTTAGCTTCAACATCAGCTATACGGGGTCTTCAATGACTTGAAATTTTGCGAAAATGGGTTTTACTTCTACAAAGTCTTTTGCCTTTATACCGGAAGTAGAGGGCAAATTCCTCATTTCTCATGTATTCCATTTTATACCTTAATTTGTTAGTTTTCGAGATAATAATTTTTTCCGAAAAAATCATAACTCATGGTCAGTTTCAACAGGTGGAAATGTGAAGTTACACAGAATCACAACAGAAGTATCAAGTCATGAACAGGTCCATCGAATTTTCAAAAATAATTTACAGGAAACTAATGGAACCCGATTTTTGCAAATGGAAACCACACACTATTCTATTATTTTTGTGTACTACGGGAGAAAAAAAATTCATGAAAAATATCCGCCAAGATATATCCGATTCTATACCAAACGATGCGATGTAATTTCCTAGTTTTGTATTTGTGTGCAAAATGTGTCATTTGCGGTATTTCAATGAACATTTCCTTAATTCAATAACTGTCGATTTCTCGCAGGAAAATTCCCAAATTTGCACAGACGTAATATAAATATTCTAGGACTTCTAAGAAACTGCCGTGGCTTCGGATCTTTTCCATCTGTCATCAACAAAAAACCTCTCGTGAACAATGGGGGAAACAACATTGTAGTTTTGATCTACTTCACAGCTTATCCAGAAAATCCAGGGTGAAACTTGGAAATTTTGAATAAAAATGATTTACTCGAGAACCACACATACTGACAATTTCAAATTATGTATAGGTGTACTACATTACAAATAGAGCCTGGGAGTATTAACGAAATTATCTGCAAAAGCTGAATACAGAATCAAACTTGTAAATTTTAAATAAAAACTATTTTCTCTAAAAGCACACATACTGATAATTTCAAATTATGTACAGGTGTAGTACATTACAAATAGAACCTGGAAGTATTAACGAAATTCTCTGCCAAAGCTGAATACAGGGTGAAACTTGAAAATTTTGAAACACCCATGGTTTTCTGTAATGTACATAATTAGAAGTCTACAGTATGTTTAGTTTTCTAGAAAATATTTTTTTGTAGTTGCTGAGTTTACACCTGCAGTCAGTTTTGGCAGAGAATTTTATTGATATTCAAAGACTCAACTTGCAATAGAGAAAGTCATATTTTTTTTTTTATTTTTCAAACTTTCACCCTGTAGTCAGATACTTTTAGTTTAGTTTTCGACAAAGTTTCTTATAATTTTAAAATGTTCACTCTGTAGTCAGCCTTGGCAGAGAGTTTTGTTGACACTTTTGGTCTCTACTTGCAATGGACTACACCTTTACATAATTTGGACTTGTCAGTACCTATCTTTAGTTTTAGAGTAAGTCAAAGTTTTTTCAAAATGTTTTCAAGTTCCACCCTGTATACTGTTTTGGCAGAGAATTTCGTTAATACTTCCAGGCTCTATTTGTAACGTACTACACCTGTACATAATTTGAAATTGTCAGTATGTGTGGTTTTCGAGTAAATAATATGTATTCAAATTTTCCAAGTTCCACCCTGTATTCAGCTTTGGCAGAGAATTTCGTTGATACTTTCAGGCTCTATTCGTAATGTACTACACCTGTTCATAATTTGAAATTGTCAGTCTGAGTGGTATTCGAGTAAATAATTTTTATTAAAAATTTCCAAATTCCACCCTGTATTCAGCTTTGGCAGAGAATTTCGTTAATACTTCCAGGCTCTATTTGTAATACTCTACACCTGAACACAATTTGAAATTGTCAGTATGTGTGGGATTCGAGTAAATAATAATATGTTTTCAAAATTTCCAAGTTCCACCCTGTATTCAGCTTCGGCAGAGAATTTCGTTGATACTTTCATGCTCTATTTGTAATGTACTACACCTGTACATAATTTGAAATTGTCAGTATGTGTGGTTTTCGAGAAAATAATTTTAATTCAAAATTTCCAAGTTTCACCCTGTATTCAGATTTGGCAGAGAATTTCGTTAATACTTCCAGGCTCTATTTGTAATGCTCTACACCTGTACATGATTTGTAATTGTCAGTATGTGTGGGATTCGAGTAAATAATTTTTATTCAAAATTTCCAAGTTCAACCCTCTATTCAGATTTGGCAGTGAATTTTGTTGACACTTTCAGGCTCTATTTATGATGTACTACACCTGTACGTAATTTGAAATTGTCAGTATGTGTGGTTTTCGAGAAAATAATTTGTATTCAAAATGTTCAAATTTCCACCCTGTATTCAGCTTTGGCAGAGAATTTCGTTGATACCTTCAGGCTCTTCTTGTAATGGATTACACCTGTACTTCATTTGATCTTATCAGTATGTTTAGTTTTCGAGAAAGTCATAATTTTTTCAAAATTTTTAAGTTTCACCCTGTATTCTGCTTTGGCAGAGAATTTCGTTGATACTTTCAGGTTCTATTTGTAATGGAGTACATCTGTACATAATTTGATGTTTTCAGTATGTTTTCATTCGGGCATTCGACCATCGGGGCATAAATACATTTCAATTTTTATCATTTCACACCTACCATTTTAATTTTATGATTATCTGTCGCTTTCCGCTAGTTGTTTTATTTTATGAAATCCTGAATTAATTACAATTTCGGTACCCGAAAAAAAGATGGAATCACACCACTGACCAATCGGGAATGTTCGGAAAACTTGGCTGCTTGCTTTGGCTGCCAACTTCACATCGGTTTTGATTTGACGCACTATTTTCAAGTTTATGTGCGAAGTGAAAAGCTCATGCAAGATTATCATCGAAACTTGGTTATAATCATTGATTCAGAATGTTTCTAGATTGCCACAATTAGTCTTGGAATTGTGATACAACTGTTAGATACGATCCAATGTAACAGCAAGGGTTCTGGCAAAAACAAATTTAATCATCTGTGCCATCTGGTACGGAGAAAATGAGAAAGTTTTGTCATTATCATCGAAATACAAATATTCTACTACAGTCAAGTCATTCAGATGAAAAACGTTTGATATTTGTAAACAGATCAGAAAATATTTTTGAAAAATAGCAATTTCAAATATTTTTGATTCATTGCTTGAAACTCTGTATGTGAGTATCTACAAAATTAAATTCCAAGCAACTTTTTCAAGATACTTTTTTCGATATCTTGTCATCTTACCAAACTTTTAGCCTCCTCATTGTATTTTTTTCCAATTTGCCGCCATACTAGTGGTCACATGTGTCAAAACCGATTTTTAGGTTATCAGACATGCACAAACTTTTCCCTGGAAAAGTTGTTTCAATACTTTAATGATAAACTTCTTTCCCATATGGTACATACTTTTTGGCGGTCACTTTATGTTCCACTTTGGAATTTGTTTTCAAATGCCAATATCAGAGTGTTTTTAACACTATTCGACTCATTTTGAAATTCTGCTGTTGATGATTCACCCATACGATGAAGTGACAATGAAAGCTATTACGATTCTATCACATTGATTTGATCTCATTATTGATTTTCTTGAAAAATTTCAGGTATCCAGACCATATGCTTTCGGGTATGGCGTATCCGACCCTCATACCGGTGATCACAAGTCTCATTGGGAGATGAAAGATGAAACAGGAGTAGTACGGGGTAGCTACAGTCTTTTGGAAAGTGACGGTTCTACGAGAATTGTTGACTATATAGCTGATCATTCAGGTTTCCGGGCTATTGTTAAAAAAATTGGAAATCATGGGAATATTTACTCAGTTGAAAATCATGGTTCAATACCGTCAAACTCTCCAGTTCAGACATCTCTTCATGGAACAGAAGTTGGCAATTTGGAACAAAATTTAATCACAGAAAAATCTCATGTTGAAAATATTCCTCTATATCAAAGTTACAATGGCGAGATCAAAAATTATCAGAAGTATACAGCTGAAGTTCAGGAGCAGCTACCACACCCGGGACAATATCACTTAGAAAATCCAGCAAAAAACACGTATCCTGTAATAGGATCTAATGTTGATGAAATACATGAACCAGGACAATTAGGAGGAAAGGAGAATACCTTATCTGAACAGCAAATAATCTTCAATCCAATAGAGGATAATTCGTTCAATGACCAACCAGAGTATGTTATACTACTTCCAAAAACTGTTGAGACTGATCAACATCAGACAACCTATGAATCCAAATTGTATGAACAACCTCTAAAATCAAATACCGAATCGTTGCAATACTCTACTAATATTAAAATTCCCGTTGGAATTTATAATGAAAATCCATACCACAACATTGAGCAAGTTGATGAGATTTCTCGTCCACTGCAACTTTGGGAAAGTCAATCAACACATCAGAATCAATTGAAGCGACAGCCACATATATCACTGAGTTCACGTTTTTATGAATCAAATGTTGTACAACATCCTCATGGTGAATCTTCACAAAGGTTTTACGGTCGGACTGGTAATAACCATGACGATACACAGTATACCGATTAATAATAATTGAAAAGTCCACTCGGTGTGGAATTATTGGCTCTTCTACTGAAACATTTCTATAATCAATGCATAATTAATATTCCCCAAAACTGATTCATTCACTAATTCGCTAAAACAAACGAAGAAAACTGAATTTGAAATCATCCAACGTTATCGATATGAATTAAAACATTATTCACAAATATAGTTGATATAAATCATACAAGCTTTTATTTATACTTTCCAACATTCATAATTATCAGTAGAAATATGAAATAATTAATACTCTTCACAAAGGCAATGTTCCGTGAAACAGTTAACAGCAAATTAATAACATCCAATGCAGTGTGAAACCAATGTTAATGGAGTGGACTGAATGAAATGGGACACCAAGTAAGCAGCTTGAACATCCAGTAGACTCTAGCCACACACGATCTTTTCAGAACTGGTTCGCTATCGAAATGTACATGGAAATTTTAAATTGAGCTGATTTGGACTCACCTCAGAAATAATAAGTATGTTCAATTACTATGAATGATCATAGAAAAGTTAAACTACATTGGGGGATATTATACTCTTCTGAAATTTGGATGAAATAAACGTTGTAATAATTTTAGTTATCCACAAACTACTATAATCAATAATAATATGTATATAATATTGAATAAAGAACAAATGGATTGAGTCCCAGTCGTCCACTTCAACCATATAGAAGGTATATTAGTATACTAACAGAAAACAACGACTGGCTCCCACGACCATTGAATTATGTCTGTTTGATTCTTGGCAAAGTCTTTTACGAGAACTACTTACTTTGCAAATGCTCTCTGAATACCATAGCTGAGATGAGTTTCAGATTTAAATGAAGGGGCACCTACGTATTGGTTTCATGGTTCATGCCAATCATCATCGAAAACTCTATTTAGCTTTTTCTGAAAGTTTGTTTCGCTATTTGTAAATTTCTGAAAGTAAATGAAATATTGATGAGGAGGATTATATTCTTTTATTTCATAATATGACAGTGGCATATTCCAACTTCAGCCCAAATACTGAATACCTTTCATTTACCATGAAAATTGAGTGGTGTATCAATGTAACCCTAGGTTGAGGCAAAATTCGCCCAATATTTTTATAAAAAAAATGGTACTCTGGCTATTTCAATGAATTTATTATTATATCTAGGGCTGAATCAAAAACGCTGGTCATATTATTACAAGAGGCTTAAAGTTTATGTGCAAAGTGAAACGTTCACGTACGATTATAATTGAAACTTTATTATAATCAGGAAACATCTACCATGAAAAAACAGATTTAGTTATTTTTACTTCCTCTTCTGGGTGGTCATGTATCACATCGTTAAAAAGATAACTCAATTCTCTTTTCAACCATCTAAAGTTTTTAGATTTTCGTTTATAAATTTTTTCACAATATGCCTCTGAAATGTCAGAATAAGTGCGGATCTGGCGGGCTGAATCCCTTTTTTTACCTGACCACGATAACTTTTGAAAGGTTTGATGTGAAATAACGGAACAGAATTTTTTTTGAATGGAAAGAAATTTAAAAAATGTTTAGATGGTTGTAAGGAGAATTGAATTATCTTTTCAACGACGTGACACATGACCCCCATACCATTAAAAAAATTTTAGTTGATGTGTCCCCGCGCCCTCTATCGAGCAACAGAATCAAGGTGTTCACATACATCAACTAAAACTAAAACTTAGAATCATGCACTAAGCATTTCATAAAAAAGATAATGAAATTCTCTTTTCAACCATCTAAATTTTTTTGATTTTCGTTTATAAGTTTTTTCACAATATGCCTGTGAAATGTCAGAATAAGTGCGGATCTGGCGGTCTGAATCCCTTTTTGTACCTGACCACGATAACTTTTGAAAGGTTTGATGTGAAATAACGGAACAGAATTTTTTTTTAATGGAAAGAAATTCAAAAAATTTTTAAAAGCTTGTAATGAGAATTGAATTATCTTTTCAACGATGTGACACATGACCCCCATACCATTCAAAATTTTTTAGTTGATGTGCCCCCGCGCCATCTATCGAGCAACAGAATCAAGGTGTTCACATACATCAGCTAAAACTAAAACTAAGAATCATGCACTAAGCATTTCATGATTGTCATATGAACAGAAAAAAGTAACTTAATTAAAAGATTTTCCGGTTATTTTTAAAATTGTATTTTGTTTAGTACCGTGAAAAAAATGTTTGAGTTTGAATGATTTTGTATGTGTCGTTTCTAAGATATGAGCGGTAAAATTTCGTAAAAAAGTCATAGTTGGGTGGGATTGACATTAATAAAATTGTTTTGTTGGTCGTAATAAAACAAATTGATGATGTAAATGTATTTATCGAAACTCGTTAACATGTCCTATTATGATCTTATTAATGATGCACATTAGGATCTATACGGAGCATAGTCAAAAAGACCGTTTTTCGGATTTTTATCTAGCACTACTCCAAAAGAAACAAGTCTTATTTTGGTAAGACATCATTTTGTTTCTTGATAAATCTCTGTTGGAAATATTATTTTTTTTAATTTTGGCAGACCTGTATAAAGAAAATAGTTAAAGAAATTGTTTTTGACTATAAAAAAATTATTCATTGGTACTGTTGATTACATTATCTTTGTGATGAATTCAGTTGTTAACTATTAACTTTCATTTAGATAGAGGGTGCGTAAAATTTTTTTTAGGTCATCCATAATGTTCTTATTAAATATCTCTAAAACTGTTCTGTGAACTTTGACCTAATTTTACTCATACTGTTTTGAGAATATTGACTATTATCTATGAAAGTTTTTACAACTTTGTATGTTGCGTTTCTAAGAATTTTGGAGTTAAATGGTATTACGATATGTGGGGTTGTTACTATCGATCAAACAAAACATTTCGAAATTACTTGTATGGTACTATAAACAACCCAAACCAGACTCGACAACAAGATTGAACTCAACAATAAACAAAAACTCAACAACAAATCATTAATAACGACTTGAAACTAAAAACTCAATTAAAATTATGTGAGGGTGCTCGATAGCGAGGCAGTTAGTTGGCGGCCTTCTAAACTTCTGATTGAATTTGGCCAGGTTCGAATCCTGGAAAACGAGAACATTTTTCTCAATTTCATAGGAGTTGATAGGCAATGTAATTTATTTAGATGCCAATCCCGACGTCTGGTGCATGCTTGGAGTTCGCTCCGACCACCCGGGGTGGTGCTGTACGTTTTCTGGGATTTCCTATAGCTGAAAAGTGAATACGCCACCAGAAATTTTTAATTCGTTCACGGCAAATAATAATAATAACCGTCCTCTACCCGCACAGGCTACGCCTTTGGGTACACTCTATGAGCGTTTATGAGAGAGTATTATTATTATTATTATTATTATTATTATTAATATTGATATTAGTACAGTACTGTTCGAAATGATTGATCAATGTTATCTACAAAACATGTTGAAAATCATAAAAGAAAACGATAAATAACGATTTCCATCATTTATTTTGAACAGTACTGTAACAATATCAATAATATGTACTGAGTTTATAGTTTAAAGTCGTTAATTATAATTTCTTCTTGAGTTTGCGTTTATCGTTGAGGTCAATCTTGTTGTTAAATCTAGTTTGGGTTGTTTATAGTACCAAATAATTGATTTTGAAAAGTTATGTAACAGAATTTAATTTATCGAAAGGTTCCCTGAAGTTTTGTTTAATCGATAGTAATACAGTAAACTTCAAAATTGCTTAGGTCCGGACTGTTTTTGATTCAATAAGAACATTATGGATGACCTGAAAAATTATTTAACGCGCCCTGTATCTAAATGAAAGTTAATAATGAACAACTGAATACATCACAAAATTATTTCATCTCCTGTTTTATCAATAGTAGGTACCAATGAATAATTTTTTTTCGAGTCAAGAATGATCTGTCAAACGTTTTCATCAAGTATTGGGGTTTACTCCGAAATAAAAAAAAATTGATATTCCGACAGAGAGAGTTATCATCAAGAAGTAATACGTTCCAATCAACTAGAATAGACTGAAACTATGATGTCTTACTAATGGTAATGGTAATGTCTTACCAAAATATGACTTGTTTGTATTGGATCAACAAAACAGTTTTTTTTCAATCACACTATGATGTTTTTACAAATTTTGAACGCTTATACCCAGACGGCACACAATATTCCAGGAATATGCCTACAACATCCTATTTTCCAACAGATATTGCAATATTCCTGGAATATTCCATGAATATTTATTTGATCTTATACACATTGAGAATAATCCTGGAATATATTTTCACGCATATCCATGAAATATTCTCCTGGAATATGCGTATCACATGTTTTGGAGGATATGGAATATTTCTGGCATATGCCAATATGCCAGTGGAAGATGTATGGAATATTCCTGGCATATATTTCATGGTGACCTTGAATATCCATGGAATATGCATAGCACATGTTTTGGAGGATATGGCATATCCCTAGAATATGCCAATATTCCGGTGTGGAATATGCCTAGGATATTCATGCAATATGATTGTGCCGTCTGGGTATCTCATTCATGCAAAAGCAAAACTTTATTGAACTATATTCAGTGGAAAAAGAAGCTCTTTATTGCACTAGTGCAATAAAGTTTTTATTGCACTCATCTGTCATTCTACTTCAACGTGCTGTCATCATGATAAACATAAACGTTCAAACCCTCTACATATTCTGTGATATTGGCCATACATTTTAAACAGCTACATATTTCATATTATTTTATATTAATGTCAGCAGTTGAACAAACAATGCCTTCCCGAGAATAACTCCATAATCAAAACCGATCCGCTATGTTTTAAACCGTCTACCTGCATAGAGCAAACTGTCTGTACTATGACCATGACCACACCTCGTGATAGCATACGCGCTTATGGCTACAATGATTTTTATTTTTATAATGCAACTGTGGTTATATAAACGTCAGTCAAAATTTAATTCTGAACAATTACAGAACTGAAAGTTTTAGAATGAGTAATATTAATGGAAAACTAGATGATGGTGATGAAATCAATAGTAATAATTATTTATTTAAATTGCCTATTTCATTTTTCTCCACCTAGTGCCGCACCTAAATAAATAATTTTTTGCTTTTTGCATGAACGTAGAAAAAATGTTGCATGCAACTCGTGCAAAAAATGTTTATTGCACTCGACAATTTCACGTCGAGTGCAATAAACACTTACTTTTTGCACTTGTTGCATAAATAACTATTAAACTCACACATGTTCCTCAAGACCTATGTCACTGAAACAAATACAATTTTTGCCAATTTGACCTGGAGCCAATTTCCCATATTATGTTTTCGTTCGGGATCCTCTCTCAATTCTCAGCTGATAAGTTGAAAGTTACCCAACTTCTTCATCATTAATTCTTAATTTAAATGACAGTCGTAAATGTATAAACCTTCATATACATTCTTTTGTATTCAACATTCTTAGTTCTTAGTTGTTAGGTTCATTCTCAGTTTAGATGAATCTATAAACCCACCATAAAATACAAGAAATGGCAGCTGTATTAACTTCTGAGGAGATAATTGAAATAGTTTTCTCCGGGGCTTTGAATTGATTACTTTGTCTTCAACAGAATAATTTTCGTAATAGGACGTCGATAAACTCCTGTTGATGTTTTCACCTCAACAACTCTGACTTTTTTGTTTTTTTCCTGGAAAAGTTCGTATTACAATTCCTTTTCTATGAAAACTAACATCTGCAACTATGACGATATCTCCTACAGACACATCACATTTATTGTACTGCCACTTACTTCGTTTCACTAATGTTGGAACGTATTCTCGTAGCCATCTTTTCCAAATAGGTCAGCGAATCTTTGTGCAATTCGCCATTGTTTCCATAGATAGAAGTCTGTATCAGTTGAGGCACATGATGGACTAACTTTATGGCCTTTCCAATAAGGAAGTGGTTGATGGGCGTCAAAGCTTCTTCATCCTGGTAATCTGAAGAAACATACATCGGTGGATGGCTGTTTACTGAATATTCAATTTCGACCAGAAGAGTCCGCAAAATTTCTTCTTTTGGGACTTTGTTGGGTGAGAATGGTCTTCAAGGCATTTTTGACTGATTTTATCATTCTTTCCCGCAATCTCCCCATGTGGAATTTTGAACGATTTTATATGTCTCACGCAGCAAAACTGTTGGATCTGAATTGAGTCTAGCTTTTGAAGGGATGTTCTGAGTTGTATTCCTACTCTGCAAATGTTAGTTTTGTTATCAGAAAGAATCTCGGAGGGACTACCCCTTCTAGAAACAAATCGACGAAATGTCATAATGGCGGAATCTGTGGTGAGGAAGGAGACCAATTTGAGATGGATGGCTCGTGTAGACATACAGGTAAAGATGACTCCGTACCATATTTCTTTTATTCTGCCAATGGTAACCATCATCGATCCAAAATATCCCATTCCTGTTTCAAGTCTAGCAATTTTCTTTCTGCATATCATGCTCGATGATACACAAGTTTTTACCGCCGTCCTTGCATTGATGATCCAAAACCTTTCCCTAACATGGTTTCTAACTTGCTCACTTCCCTGATGGTGATTTAACTTATTAATGCCTTATTAGCAGAATTGCCATCCAATGTTTTGAGTCCAAAATTATTGGCTGTCTCATATGTATATTTAGATGTTGTGCTCCATCTAACCGGCCGCTAAGCTTCAAGATATTATTGTGATCCAAAATCAAATTGAAATTGGAGAGGCGACCGCGTCTTCATCTATTTTTCTGGCAACATATTCTTTCGATTCCTTCCTTGAAACATTCGGTTTGAGAATGTCTGATAACTTCAAACTCAGCTTTTTCGATCCCAAGCAAATTTTTGTGACCAATTTTCTTGCATCAGTATCCTTGCTTGATTGGGAATGATGTTAGGAGACCCAGTGGATCATGAATTGACATCACCACCTTGATTACATCTCTCTTCGTAGAATCTTAACTGCCTTCAATATATTTTCGTGTTTGCTCAAGAATTTATCAGAAAAACTGAAAAGATCGTCTTCTGGGCTCCATATCAAACCCAGTGTTTGTTCAGATGAGGCCCTCTTTTGAAAAATTGTTGTTTTTGGATCTCAATTCATCTGGTATATTTTTCATAATTTGATTTTAGTTGCTGATCCAACTTGGCATTCGAAATGTACCACGACTATTGATATTTATGACTCCTTTCACAACTTTGATGGCTGTTTCTTCTGTTTCGAAACTATCTAGGTAATCGTCCATATAGTGGTATTTTTCGATGGCTTCTGCAGCTTTGGGACATTACTGGCCATATTTTTTGGCATTCTGGTGAATAACGTAAGTTGCACAGCTTGGAGAACAAATTGCACCGAATATCATGGCTTGCAGTTCATAAATAAAAATGGGACCTTCTTTATCTCTTTTCCTTTACAGAGGAAAAACGTTGCGAGTCCTGATGGTCCTCTCGTATTCGTATTCTCAAAAACATGTCTTCTATGTCTTCCATCACAGCAATTTGATATTGACAAAAATAAAACAAAACGATTATCAAAGAATTTAGTGAGTCAGGCCCTTTCAATGATTTCTCGTTTAACTTTGGATTTAGCCTCAAAAACAAATCAAAATTTGTGTGGTTTACTAAAGTGTTTCACTGCAAAATGTGGTAGGTACCATGTCCTGTTGGTTGCAGCAGCACCTTCTTCATTAGTTAATAATCTGGCATATCCCTTTTCAACAAAGCTTTCAAATGTATCGCAATATTTTTCTGAAAAGTGACTGTCTCTGTATTCTCTTTTCTATAACGTGAAATTTATTCAAAGCAGTAGATTTACTATCAGGCGAAATATCATTTTCTGTTTTCTGAAGTAATCCAATTAACCAGTGGTTGTTCTCTAACTGGCGGCATGTTTTTTTCATAATCTTCAGTAATTTTTTGGCTTCTTCAGAGAAATATTTCTCCTTTTCATTTTCCATTATTATAATAGCTTTATTCATCAATTCTTCCAACTATCCATCTTCCTGTTTGTCACTTCTTGTATAGCAAGTCAAAGAGAAATGTGTATAAAAAATTGTTTAAAATTGTTTTTTCCGTTAACCAGCTGCTATCCCTCTACAAACGACTGCCCTTAGAAGTCGAAACTTGTGCGAGCTAAGGATTACCGAGGTCTTACCTTTTAACGTGCGATTCTTAGCACTCGATTTTTCAAATATGTTGAATTTCCATCTACAACTCATTTAAATTTTCTTTTGGAAATCAAAGGTGCATTCGCGGGACCCTGTATAACATCTCTTGCAATCGTCAAGTCAATATTATCCTGACCAATTAGAATTGACGGATTCGCATCTTTGAGGTCAACTAATAGAATTTGTGACAAATATTTCCATTTTTGTTTGTACTTGAGAGAGATCAAAGATGTCTTGGTTGAGGTTTCCCTGAATTTTTAAATTCGCCCTTTTTGATTCATTGTCTGTATATGAAGTAGAGTTCGAACAATAAATCTTCAATAGGTCATTTACTCCTTCTACAACCCTACCTCCTCAGTAAGATTGGCGTCTATCAAAGTGGTTTCTTCATCGAACAGGGCAGAAGTTTTCTTGGAATTTTTCGTGCCAATGACAGTGACAGGAATTATTCGAAGTGAAACAGTTTTATATTCGGAGTGGATCTAAAGGGAATGTTCATTTATGAAACATGCAGAGTTTTCAGTTTCCTCTACTCTTTCGTTGGTAATAACATTAGATGGGACTTCTTGTACTTGTAAATTGTGCTGTGGCAATTCCTTTTGACCCTGGACATCACTTGGATTGAGTAACCGATTGTGATATTTTTGAACACCGCATCGTCTTCGATTTCTACAGTTAACAGTGCGGCGGGAAGAATTGAGG
Source organism: Chrysolina americana (assembly GCA_958502065.1). Classification (NCBI taxonomy): domain Eukaryota; kingdom Metazoa; phylum Arthropoda; class Insecta; order Coleoptera; family Chrysomelidae; genus Chrysolina; species Chrysolina americana. Next base: position 37,043,643 of record OY293414.1, on the reverse strand, counting down.
CATAAAAAACACAACGTCTATCCTTTTATCCAATTGCATTTCTTGTCGATGTCAAGATCCAAGAAATGTTTACATTTATATACGGAGTGGCTGGATTCAGAACAAAATTGTCAAGTTTATCTCGTTGATGGATCTTCTGATCCGACAAAAACTGTAGTTTTGGGTTTTCTACTTATCTGCATATTGGGTTACTGGTTGAGAGATTGAAGTTGACGGTCTACATAACAGACAGGCTTCTGAAGATTCTTCTTGCAACCAGTCGGAAAACTCTTTCAACGTTAATATTGGCATGTTTTCTTGGTTTCTTAAGCCGGGCTCAAACGACTTGTGTACTTGGCAAATACACAATTATTTGCTTACTTGGCAAGTATACGAGCTCTGCCAATGGCGATGGCAAGCAGAGCGCTCACACAACGTGTACAATTTACAAGTACGCGAGCGCGAACATTTGGCTAAAACCTTGACAAATGAATCAGTGGTATGGCAATCAATATGGATAACGGTCGTCTCGAAAATTTCGTTTTTGCTTCCGCGGCTTTTGTTGTGATGAGCTCTGCTTATTTAATTAAATTTAAAAAAAAGAGAAGAAGAAGATGGTGGATGGTCTCATTAAATAAAAGTCGAGACAGGGAAGTACCTATATTTAACTTTAACTAAAACAGCATTCTAGGTACTGAAAGTGAAAAAAAATATATGAATCTTTTTTGTAGATACAGCGCCACCCATATGCTGCAGGATCTCAAACGACAACCTTCAGGAAAATTCGAAAATTTTTGTAGAATGTCCGCAGTTGACTTTGAGTTCCTGCTCAATAAAATAGACCCTCTGATAAAGAAATGTGATACCAATATGAGCAAGGCGATTCCCTTGCAAGAAAGATTTTGCGTTGCTCTGAGATTTTTTACACTCACACTTTTTACACTCACACACCTTTTCCATATGTATTCGTCGCAGGCGATGCTTTTGCTTTAGGAACCCATTCATTAAAACCATACCACGTATTGTTAAAAATGTATTTCGGTTATTCGCCTCGGTTTTCAGAGTTTTTAGAGCACCTATGTTACTTGAACCAGCAAAAGTATCGAAGATAGTCATGACATGTGCCTTGCTACACAATTATGTAAGAAAAAGTAAAAATTCTGCCACACTTTATTCACCACCGGGTACTTTTGATATGGAAAAGGACGGTCAAATTTAGCCTGGCACGTGGCGTCACGATAACCAAAATATGTCATCTTTCCAGCCACTCAAAAAGTTACCAAGAAAATCTGAAGCTCAAGAAATACGACAAGACTTTTGCAAATATTTTAAAACAACAGGAAAGGTCCCATGGCAAGACAGTTATATCAAAATAATAATAATGTATGATTTTATTAAAAAGTTATATTTGTGCTTACCTCTGTGTTTTGGGTATTTCTGGGTCACATATGCCGTGTAAAAATCTGGCAATTTTTTCGAACGCAAACCATATAGGCTCACAAACTTCTACGGCGCCGGATCCAGTTCCAGATGTAGCCTTAACTTTTTTCATGAGAGGCCGAAATGTGGCCATCAGCGACTCTTTTTTCTTCTTCAGTTCATTTATAGTACGCTGAACAGTTATGTTATCTTGAATTCTTTTCCATGCATCATTAACTGCATTACGATTTTTAAGGTCTTTATGTTTAGCCATCCAAATGACCGGCTCATTTTCATAAAAATCAAGAAACTAATTTTTCTGAAATCGTTCAAGAATGCCCACTTTCTCGGAGCAACTTCAGGCCTCAAAATACGCTAATCTAGTATTTTGTCCGTTGCTAAGCAACGAACTTTCCCGGACCATTTTCGGCACTAAACTGTACGGGAATAGTTATTATCCTAACAAGTACGGAAAGAGTACTATTCCCGAATGAGACTGCCGTTACCCGAACGACGCAAAGCGGAGTTCGGGTAAGCAGTCGAGTGCGGGAGAGTACCTTTCCGTATGAGTAAGGATCAAGATTTTTTCTACAAGAGCATTGAAACATCTTACGTGATGCTCTTGAACAAACTTTCACGTGCGGGAGAAATTATTACCGCGCTAGTGCGGTAAAAACTCACTTGAAGTGACATTAGCGTGCGGGAAAATTTTTCCCGCACTAGTGCGGGAATATGACACCTCTCAAACTAAATTGCGTGCGGGAATAGGGCGGAACACGCACGCTTGTAGAAAAAGTACTTTCCCGTATCGTATTTCCATATCGTAAACGATCCGGGAAAATTTTTGACGGTTTGTATACATTTTAGACAGTAAATGAATGCACGCAAACAATAAGTATAATTCCTTAATTTATGATAATGCTGATTGCGATTTCAGAAAAAATAGTATGTGTACCTCGTAGTAAAAACACATTTCCAATGCTTGTTGGCTTATCGCCTCAGCCAACAATTTACATTGTCGTCCGGGAATTTATTGCTTTTACTACTAGATACACAATATATTATTGTCCACTCCATTTAAATTTTTAATAACACAAACAAAACGTCTGTACGCTTCTGCTAGGTCTTTGAAAACTGAATAGTCGTAGTAAAAGCCAATTATTTGTGCATTTCGTTTTGAGCGCTTCTACAAGTATAGACAAGTATGTACTTGGCAAGTGTACGAATAATCGTGATCCCTTTGACTCGGGCCATTTTTACCGACCACAAATGGAAAACCAACGAGTGACAAATAATTGTACAAGTAACCCACTCATACGACATGGCAAGTATACGCAAGTAACGATTATTCGCCAAGTACACGAGTCGTTTGAGCCCGGCTTTACAACGATTCGGGCTCATTGGAACTGGTAATGCTCTGGCAATTTCTGAACGAGCTGGCGGAGAAGTTGCGGATTATTTATGTAAGCTTCCATTTTCAAAGATTTTGCAGCACCTAATAGTGAGATTCAAGACAGAATTCGAAAATTCGATAAAGGATATTGGATAACGAGTATTCACTGGCAGCAGTAACTTAACTTTGTTCATCATAGATTCTATTATGAATTCGGGACGGCCAAATCTTCTTTCTAATGTTTTGAGGATATCATCAAGATTTTCAGAAGAGACAAAAAGTGATTTTACCGCATCCAGAGCTTCATTTTTTAAAGCTTTTTGTAAGCGTATGAAATTTTCATCATCAGAAAAAGCACAGGTCTCGGCAGATCTTCGATATAGTGCAACAACATGGGCCAGTCTTAGACATTACCTTTGAAGGTTGGAAGTTCTTTACCAAGTACGTTTCTCAATGTTAACTTTGAGGAATCATTACGGCCCTGAGGCGTTATCGACTTAAAAGCATGGGTCATGGCAGTTGTAAATTTTTGCATTACATATGAAATATCAGAATGAACTTTGGCAAACTCTTCAGTTGGCATCTCATTGTTTTCTCGGTATGACTAGTCTGAAAATGGTGAATTGTTTTCCAGTAACCAAGAAGTCACTTTTTCATGTATGGGCTGGGTACTTTTCACTATGATGTCCGACGCTTTGGTGCTCTTCGTTTCACTGCTTCTCACAATTTTGCTCCGGAAGTTGTTGTCGACAATTTTCACTGATTTTTCTGCTTTCAATAAAGTTTGAATTTCAATAATAGCAAGTTTTCTATTCGTTTCCCGTTCCAACTGTTTTAATTTTCGTTGTTCATATTCTAGTTGTTTTTCTTCTAATTCTGTCGGCAATTGATTCATAGCTTCTAGTTTTTCAGTTCTAGGTCTTTCAGTCTGCTTGTTACGGAACTATGTGGCTTCGTAGATTTCTTTGAAGCATTTGACTCATTTGGGCTGTATTTTGATTGTGGTATTCCAGCATTGACTCTGCTTGTTCCTCGTACAGCGGCTTCTTCTCGTGACATCATTCACTAAGGGTTTAACGTCATTTCGGCAAGAGCATGATTTCCCCTTTTTAGAATGCGGCTTCAACGTGAGGAAGTACTGAACAATACTCGAAAGGACCAATATGTTTTGGCAATATACTTATTTTGGCAAAATTGAGTATTTATGTCATTTTTCTTTATATTTATCAAACAATATCTGACATAATAATTCGTTACTATATGAACACAAAATGAAACAGAACTAAAGTATTAGTTAATGAAATGTAGTAGAACACACTGTATTTATAGATTGAGAACGAAATTTTTCTAAATGATACCAAGTTATGCCGTTTTGTTCTTGCAATTGGGTTCATCATTAACGGAACCGTTTCAAAGAAATTCCTTTCTTGATAGTTATTGTTCACTGTCGGAATTGTATGCTTTTTGATATTATTGGAATGGTTTGAATCAATGCTTTGCTCAGCTGAATATCTCAAGATTGCCATCACTTTTATGAGACACAATGCTTTCTGATGAATTTCTGTTGGTTTGGTTAGTATAATATTATTCGTCCATGAAGTGATATCTCCGTTTCCCTATTCACTTATGAACCGACTGACGCCTAGCAGAGTCCGAAAACTTTCTTATTCGTCCGAACTGCAAAACAAATTTATTTTTATCTTCATTGAAAATTACAAAGGCGTAGAAGGGTCAACAACAAAATATATTTTAAAACATTTTGAACTGACAATTGTCACTTTGATCTGACAATTGTCATTTTGATCTGACAATTGTCACTTGGAACTGGCAATTGCCACTTTAAACTGGCACATATTTTGTCAACTCCATGCAAAAATATTGTTTTTTAGTCAAATTCAAAGTCACAATTGCCAGTTCGAAGTGACATTTGGCAGATCAAAATGACAATTGTCAGTTCAAAGTGACAATTGTCAGATCAAAGTGACAATTGTTAGATCAAAGTGACAATTGTCAGATCAAAGTGACAATTGTCAGATTAAAGTGACAATTGTCAGATAAAAATGGCAATTGTACGTTCAAAGTGACAATTGCCGGTTCAAAGTGACAATTGTCAGATAAAAATGGCAATTGTACGTTCAAAGTGACAATTGCCGGTTCAAAGTGACAATTGCTAGTTCAAAGTGACAATTGTCAGATGCAAGTGACAACTGTTACTTCGAAGTGGCAATTCAAAATGTTTTGAAATATAATTTAATGTTTTCCCTTCTACGCCTTCATAGAAAATACACCTTCCAAACAGAACAAATTCTGGTGTAAGAAAGATAATAGGTACATTAAATATCAATTTAATTTTGGTTATATTATTTACATAAACTAAATAGAAAATTGTAGCCAGACCTGAACCTTGGGGAACTCTAGTGGTTGATTGTTTTTCAATACTTTTATTTTCATTAATAACAACATATTATTCAATACGATTTTCAAAATAACTTTTGTAACCTCTCACTCCTAAGTTATTTAAGATTTTCAGTAATATTGAATGATTCATTTTATCAAAAGCATTTTATGTATCTAAAAAAATGGCTACGCCATATTCACTTTCATCTGAAGTTTCGAAAATATCATTTATGAAATCCATTACTGTTGATTGGGTAATTGAATTTGACATGAAAGCGTTTTGAAATTTATCAAAACCAGAATTATCATTACTAAAATTAAGTAGTTGTTCTTTCAATACTTTCTCAAAAATTTCGGAAAAATCAGTCAGAAGAGCTATTGGGCGAGAGTTTTATTCATTATTCCTCTCTCTTCCTTTATAAATTAATTTTGAAATTGTTCTTTTGAGGTTATTTGGAAAGACACCTTCTTCAATACATTTATTAATAATCATTGCTAGGAGTAGGCTAATTAGATCTTATATCTTTCAAGTTTTTCGAAGTTAATTGATCTTCACCAGGAGTAGGTAATATTGGATTTAAGTGATATAATTCCACGAATGTCTTGTTCCGAAATCAGCTTTAATTTATTACATATATCTTTTTAGATGTTATTAGTGTGCCAAATCTACATTTAATTTGATTTATGGATTGATCTTCTTTCCCCTATATTGCTATTAATAACATTCCAAATTTTTTCAAGTTTTTATCAGCTTTTTCAAATTGTCTATCAAGTTCTTGCGTTTAAATTTTTGTGTAAATTTCTCAAGTCATCATTATTTGGATATTTTTTAAATTGTATAATTTGTCTCGGATTTTCATTTCATCTATTACAGATTTAGTTATCCAGTTATTGTTATCTCGAGTTTTCAACTTTTTGTACTCATCCACTAAATAATTTTATTCTAACAAGTTGATATTCATATCACCTAATAAAATTAAATTCTCATATGTTCCAGTGATGTTATTGATAATCTTGAAGATTTCCATTGCATTCGTATCTGGTGATGGGCGATAGATACTTTGTTTTAGGATGTACCGATATAATATATTCACAACTCCCTGAGGTTTTCTCTTCAAGAATATTGAATTCTCAATTTTCTCTCGAAAATATGGATACTCCTCCACCACGTTTGGTTTCTCTGCATTCATGGACTTCTGAGTATTTTTGTATTTTAATAAATGAAATTTTATTGGGATATAACCAGGTTTCAGTTAATGTTAAGATGTCAATTTCTTCTCTTTTCAAATACAATTCTATATCCGTCAATTTTTTTCTTAAATTTCTTATGTTGAGATATGATAGTAATAATTTTTCATGAGTCATAATCGATTTGGGATAGGTATTTCTTCTGATAAAACATTTTTATTGGACAGTTTCTATTAGTTACTAGATAATTTTTCGAAGAGTGATGGTATGGGTGACATTTAAAACATTGTGTTATCTTATTATTTTCGTACACTTGTCAATTTTGCCAATTCATGAATAATTTTCCATTATCGTTCTCAAATATTTTCCTGAATAAATTTCAATTTACTTCTGCATAAATTGTGTGTGTTTTTTGATGAATGACTTTCTTTCAGTATCTTCTGTAAACTTTCGTTATCAGTAGGTTCTTCAAGGGTGAGTCCAACTATTTAAATTTTTGGATTCAACTTCTTTTTGGCTTCCACTGTATAATTTTTTTTCAATTTGTTCTGTATTTACTCTTTTCATTTGATACAATGGTCCTTGTCCAATTTATGTAGTTCTCCATTTTTTGCTTGTTTCACATCAGTTATATTCATTTGGAGCTGACCAATGTCAATATTTTCTTTGAGATCTCTTTTCACTTTTGAAATTTCTTGATTTTTCAATTATTATTGATTTCTTGTGAATAGATCAATACTTATGTTATGGAATATAATGTTTTGTTTTCAGGTAACTGTATTTTTCCAATTTCCTCAATATTTTTTGAGATTTTAGCAAAGCTTTTCATGATTTTTTATTTCTCCACTAGGTTCGAAGTGATCAATACATAATTATAAAAGTAGTCTTTCGTTTTCTTTTCGTAACTGAGTAACATGTTTTTCTTTTTCCATAATTAAAATTTCTTTTTCCTCCATTACTTGCCATAAATGCTGATTTTCTCCTTTTAGTTTTCGGATTGTCCCTATTTCTTCATTATTATCTATAGAGGTATTTTTATAATAAAATTTTATAAATTGAGAGTCACCTGAATCATCTTCATGATTATCAGAAGATCAATCTTTTCGTTTCTTTCGTCTTGGCATTTTTTCCCTCAAAACTGTTGTAACCTCTTCTCCTGAACTATTAAAATTGGTCTTCTCATGGACTATTAGGACGGTTTTCTAAAATGACATTTCTATCAAATGTCAACACAATAATTCAGTTGATTTTTTTCTCGAAATTTACCTAATAATTCATTCAAAACTTCTGAAAATTCCTATTCTCTGGATGTTGAATTGCAGGTAGGTTATTGAAGGTTTTTTTCTAATCTGAGTTTTATATGAAAATTAGTTATTTTTTTAGAGTTCAGTGGCAAGATGTTACTTTGACTTTATTCGACTATTATGAAATCAAATAATTCATTATATTTTTTTAACTTTTTTAAGATTTATGAGAGTGAATTTCCAGAGTTTTCAGAGGTTTTATATTCTTCAGGGTTCTGGACAGACCAAGCTAGGCAAAAATATCAATGCTCGATTACTGTCTGGAGACGAGTTGATCACTTGATTAATACATACCTTGTTCAAGCATACGACAGGAGTATTCCACTGATCTAAATTCCTACCTATAATAATTATTCTAATAGGTATAGTACTATGAATCGGTTGGTATTTATATTCTGGTGTACGTTTTAAACACTTTTAATATATCGATGGAAAATGTCACCGAACTCTTTTGTCTGCGTAGAATTTACACAAAAAGAGAAGCCATTCATGGCTCATTTTGACAATATTATGAATAACATGTAAGTATATTTTCCAATGCTAAATGATAGTAATTTTTCTATTATTTTCAGTTCTCGTAATTACTTTCAAGCAGCATTCAATTGACCGTAAATATTAGTAATGGTTCATTTTTTGCCATCGACACGCTATGTATTACCCCGAGGAAATCCAGCTCGTGCATTGAAGTCGATTTTTGGAATATCACCTGAAAAGGTTCTACCTCGGGCGACATTTTCTATAATACCTAAGGAATTTTTAGTTGCATATAGCTTGAACGCGTGTTATGATGAGCAATTTTTTTTCTAAAAATTACCTGTATTCGCTATTCTGTAATTACTGCCACTCCTGCCCGACTTCAAATATTGTGTATAATTTTCAACAACGATATTAGCCAAACATTTTGAAAACATTTCAATGAGTCAGCTGATGAAATAGCATTTCGGCAAAAGTATATAAAATATATTTATTAGGTATTTCTACTTTAGGTAACTTGAGATAGAAACGAAGGTTTACCACTATAACAATAGGTATGTACACAAACACTGGTGTAATAATTGATGCAATTTTGTCTCATCAAAAGTTTTTGATCCGGTAATTACTATGTATCGATGAATAGTCTATATTAGAGTTTAAGAGTTTTAAGAACTCCAATCTAGACAGTGTATTATGTAAAATTTTTTGATGCTAAATTTCATTTAATGTTCTTCATGTGATATAACTGTATTTCGTCATCACCAATTATATACAGGGTGTTAATTAAGTAAGTTGACAAACTTCGAGAGGTGATTCTTTAATAGTTTTCAAGACGAAAAGTTCATATAAATATATGTCTCAAACGGCTTGGTTTTCGAGGTACAAGGTGATGAAAATAAATTCTTTTCAAGATATTATTAATTAATTTCGACAATTTTGACAGTAATAGTTCAAATTAGGCAAGTACGATCCATTTAGAATTATTTTTCCGCCACTACTGAGAGATTGTGAAAGAGGAATTATCAGTGTTTATATAAAATTTTCGTCTTGGAATCTTTCAAAGAATCACCCTTCAAATATTGTGAGAATATTTGCTTCTCAAAGGACCCCGCACTTTTTATAGGTAAAATGGTTCTCGGTGAAATGGTCTGAATTTTTACTATATTGTAGTATTCGATGTACTGATTGAACGTAAAGAATCGTAAAGTTCGTTGACAGATAGATTTTGAAGTTGAAAATCGGTAATTTTAATTTAATTATTTTCTCGGGATTTGAAAGTGCCAACTGCATTTTTTTTCGCTCTCATCATCAACGTACCTTCATATTACTAAATATCATTCAGATGGTGCAGATTATATCATTATGTACAGTGAAAAATAAAAACATTTTAGTAATATCTGAAAATTCGATATTATAATGAAATATTGATAAAATTATTTTCGCATGCAATATACTATTCTTATTCCATCATTAATCACAATTCATACATTTTGTACGGGGTGATTTGAAAAATTGGTGAAATATATGGCCGGTTCTTTTTTACACATCCCGTATATATTCAAGTGAATTATCATCCTCCGAAGATAGCTGATACCGTATTAAAAGGATTTCGTTGGAATATATATGGTGATCATAAGGATTTTCGATGATAAAAATGACAAAATATTAACGTTTCAGAAATCACCCTGTAGGTAAATAGATAAACAATGCCGAAAGTGGGACCGAAGAGTGTCCCAGAATCGGCATTGCTCCACACATTGCTCTTGCCGTTGGTGGAGGGTTGGTGCTGAAGAAGATGACGTGTTCGCCGAAGAGTTTCAGGGTGGGGGGATTCAAAACGTTTCACCCTAAGTCGCGCGCGTCTTTCCTGCAAAAAAACATGGCGGCGATGCAGCGGAAGGAAAAAAAAAATGGCGGCGATGCAGCGGAAGGCAAAAATCATGGCGGCGATGGAGCGGAAGGGGCAGCGATGGAGCGGAAGGCAAAAATCATGGCGGCGATGGAGCGGAACGCAAAAAACATGGCGGCGATGGAGCGGAAGGCAAAAAACATGGCGGCGATGGAGCGGAAGGCAAAAAACATGGCGGCGATGGAGCGGATAGCAAAAAAACATGGCAGCGATGGAGCGGAAGGCAAAAAAACATGGCGGCGATGGCGGAAGTGATGAAAAAACTTTCCCTCACGTGATTCGCTGAGAGCAATTGGCTGCCACCTTAATTGACAAAACAAAAAAATTAAATATGGAAAAATGTCTACTGTCTTAGAACACACACAACAGAAAATTATGATGGACGACTTATTATTAATTCACTCGCTCTCGAATGAAATTCCAAGAGAAAAAAAATACGTCCCCGCCTCCGTGAAATAGCGATAAAGCACGTATCTTGAATGTTTACTGTCTGCTCTCTCAAGTTGAACGAAATTTTCAGTAAACACGACGATGATCCATTTTTGACCTGGAATTTGTTTTTCAGATTTAATCGCACATCCGGTATCTGTTTACGCTGCTCGAGCTAAATTGACCTTGGAGTTGTTTTTGTTATTGCGCAATTTGGGTTTTCCCCAGATCGACCATTGCATACATTTGCAGCGTGGGTTACGCGAACTCGGCGTGGAGGTGGACGGCTTGGGTCACGTGACACAGAGAGTTAATACGTACGTCCACAGCGAGCCTGCGTCATTTCATTATCTGCGTTCGAAGCAACAACAAGTGCCTCTCTGCCGCTCATCTGTCTCTCGCTTTTTTTCTATACGAGTGCATTGTTTTATATTGTGAGTGCCATTTAATTCGTGATTTGCAAAGGTCAGTAGTAGCAGTAGTTATTCTTTTTTTATTTTTCGCGATTGTTTCAAGTGTGCCTATTTCTTTCGATTCACTTTTTGTTGTTTCTTTTTAAAAAAAAAATCAGAAAAGTTCATTTGTCATATTTGTTTTTCATCTCATACAGTGTCTCTCTCACAAAACGTCATATTTTTTTTGTTTTGTGTGGATTGCATTTTTTATCATAATTCCTTCTCATACTATTCCATTTGCTATATACAGTGTGATTGGAAAATTTCATTTATATCATATTTATTTCTCATACACGGGATGAATCATAAACATCATTTTTTCATTTTGAGTGAGAGAGTTATAATACAGCGTGTATGAATTTTTTTTTTTCATTTTTCAAATGATTTCGCAGATGTCTCATCTTCTCGACGAAATTAACAAGATTTCGTTGACTTGCAGGAAGAACCTGCGGAAGTTGTCTGAGCTACCGAAGGACGAACCCCATCTGATCCTCGGCGCTGAAGCGAAAACAACCAAATTTGGAGAGTCCATCCTAGTGGAGTTGGAGGAGTGTAAAGTATTCCTGCCAAATCGAGTGACTGGTGCATTCAAACCCATCCTCGACAAATTAACCGAGTCTCAGCATATGCTCATCTACAGGGGCGAGCAGAAAATTGCCAATCAAAATCATCCGCAGCAGCTGTTTGAGATCGCTAAAGCCTGAAGACGCTGACGCCGCCACCGTTGGAAACAAAGAGTGAGTTTCTTGTATTTTCATTTGACATTTTCTTGAAATTTTGTGTGTCTGTTGAATAATCATCATCATCATCATGTCATCTGACGCTATTGTTGCACACAGTATGGAGATGGTAGCCAAGTTGCGTAAGGCAAAAAAAATCCTCAAAATGGGGTTGTACTAATGAAGAACGCAAACATTGGCTGGCCCATTGCAAGTACACCGCCCGCCTGATCAATAGTGCGATCGCGGCAGTGGATTGCATAGGCTCTCTGAGAAAATTACAAACTTTATGCGGACACTTGAAAATTATCCGAAATTCAATCAAAAAGTCAGGTCAACAACAGCCAGGCGTCGACGTGGTGGTGGGAGAGGTAGTCAAATCAAAATTAACATCTCGAGTAAAGTGGGAGGACTTGAAATCGGAATTTTCTTCGCGTTTACGCACAGGTATAATTATAAATTTGAAACATAAAGATATTGGGCAATTTTTTGGTGATGCATTCATTCTATTCAAAAGCAGAATTCAAAATTTATTGAAAAAACATCCAAGCATCAAAGTCAATGCGACATTTTGTGGTAAATTCGTGAAAAATTCCTTGAATCAAGAACAAATGATAAGCGAATATAAATATTTCAACACTAAAAACGTTGTTATCGAAAGGGGTACTACTTTGAAAAAGTGGTTCCTAGAAAATGTCATCGATCAAATTCAAAACAAACTGTCGGAATTCGCGGACAAAGAAAGTGGCTGGAGTCTTCAGAAAATTGTTAGTTTGGAAATCAATACGAATAAATCGGACGTGGGAAACGGTTCGTCTTTCATCGAGCTGTCAAAATCTATTGCGAATAAGAAAGCTTGCATTAATATGAAAAATGAAGATGATGCGTGTTTCGCTTGGGCCGTCGTTTCGGCCTTGTACCCTGTTGAATCAAGTAAAAATTGTTCTAGAACATCATCATACCTTCACTATTCAAATGTACTGAACTTGGATGGAATCGACTTTCCTATGAAATTTAAACAAATTACCAAATTTGAGCGATTGAACAACATATCTATGAATGTGTACACCTTGGAATTGATTCAGCAGCAGGCGAACAAGGAGGCATTTTTCATTATTGTTCCGAGCCGACTCACTAAACAAAAATTAGACAAACATGTCAATCTTCTCCTCATTCAAAATGAATATCACCCGAAATTAAATGATTACGAGGCACCACCACTGGAAATCGCCGACGCCGATGATGCCGTCGGCGATGACATAAAATTCCATTATGTTTGGATAAAGGATTTATCTCACCTACTCAGTCGCCAACTCAGTAAAAATGGACATAAAACATTCATTTGCGACAGGTGTTTAACTTATTTTACGAGTGAGGAGAAACTCGACAGTCATACTGTTGATTGTCAAAAATTAAACGAGAGCAAAATTTTATTTCCTACATGTGATCATGTAGAATTTCGGGATTTTGTACATATAGAAATAGTGCCCTTTGTAATTTACGCGGATTTTGAGTCGATTTTGGAACAGTTTAATGACGAAGAATGCACCTCACATACGACAAAGTACCAAAAACACAATCCTTTCAGCGCTGGATTTTATTTCAAGTGTGCATATGACGATACTTTGTCATTATATGATAGTCATCGGGGCCTCGACTCGATGGATTAGTTTACGGAGAGAATGGGGGCCATAGCCAAATTTATGGAAGCCAAAACTTTGGATATTGTACCCATGATCGTCTCACTTCCAGATAGAGCGACAGCGCCATGATGCCACATCTGCGAAAAACCTTGGAAAACTGACGACATAATTGTAATAGATCATAATCACTACACGGGAGCGTTCCGTGGATATGTGCATGCGCATTGCAATTTGAACTACAAAAAGTCGTTCGTTGTGCCAATCGTTTTCCACAATTAATCCGGATTCGACAGTCATTTTATTATTCGAGATATAGCAAAAAGGGGTCGAGTCAGCCTGTTGCCTGTCAACAAAGAAAAATACATTTCTTTCACCCAGTACGACGGCAACACTGACATTAGGTTTCGATTCATTGACGCTTTTCGCTTCATGGGTATAAGCTTGGAGCATTTGGTGCAAACACTGACCATCCATGACTTGAAGATTTTAAGGCGCGAATTTGCCCATTTCGATGCCGACCGGTACGAGTTACTCACTCGAAAAGGGGTATTCCCATACGATTTCATCGATTCGATGGAGAAATTGGAATGCCCAAGTTTGCCGGCGCGCGATCAGTTCTACAACAAGTTGAACGATTGTGGCATCACCGATGCCGAATACGAGCATGCGCAGAACGTGTGGCGGTCGTTCAACTTGAAAACACTGGGCGAGTACTCTGACGTATACATGAAAACCGACATATTGCTCTTGGCGGATATTTTCGAAAATTTTCGAAATATCGGCCACGAGACGTATGGGTTGGATCCTGCGTGGTATTACACCATCCCGGGATATACGTGGTCCTGTATGTTGAAGTACACCCAGTGCAAATTGCATATACTGAAAGAAGTCGACATGCTCCTCTTTGTCGAGCGAGGAATTCGTGGCGGCATCAGTCAGTGCTGCAACAGATTCTCCTCGGCCGATAACAAGCAAATGGGTGAAAGGTATGACGCCTCCAAACCGTCGACCTATTTGCTATATCTTGACGTGAATAATCTGTACGGTTGGGCCATAATGGAATATCTTCCGTACGATGGCTTTAAATGGCTCGAAAATGCAGCTGATTTCGATGTGTCGGAAGTGTCGGACACCTCGCCCATCGGCTACATTCTCGAAGTCGATTTGGAGTACCTCGAACATCTGCATGACAAACACAAAGATTTACCCTTGTGTGCCGAGCACCGTACACCGCCAGGCTCGAAATTACCAAAATTGATTACCACGCTGTACAACAAGGAAAAATATGTTGTGCACTACAGGGTGTTGAAACAAGTACTCAAACACGGCCTTGTACTTAAGAAAATCCACAAGGTGTTGCAATTCAATCAGTCGGCGTAGCTGCGTCCCTACATTCAATTAAATACGAAATTACGCTCTTAAGCAAAAACTACTTTTGGCAAAAATAACTACAAACTAGCCAATAACGCAGTGTTCGGGAAAATCATGGAAAACATACGGAAGCACCGTATGGTGAAAATGGTCTCCAAGTGGGGGGGACGATATGGCGCAAAAAATCTGATTGCCAGTCCAAATTTCAGGAGTCGCACCATTTTCGACGAGAGCCTCGTCGCTATCGAGATGGCAAAGACGGATTTGTTATTCAATAAGCCCTTGTACATAGGAATGTCAATTCTCGATATTTCCAAGGTATGCGTGTACGATTTCCATTACGGCTTCATGATGGAAAAGTACACGCACGATCAGTGCAAATTGATGTATACGGATACTGATTCGCTCATTTATGAAATTAAGTGCGATGATATTTATCGGGATTTGATTAGCAGTCACATTGAAAATTCGATACCAGCGACTACCCAAGCGAACACCCATTTGACATCCCCCTCGAAAATATAAAAGTACCCGGCTTGATGAAGGACGAAGCCAATGCTCGTATCATGACAGATTTCTTGGGGCTTCGATCAAAGTTGTACACCTATAAGATACAAGGTGGAAAAACCGTAAAAAAACCCAAAGGGGTCAAATACAGCGTTGTCGAAAATCACATCACTTTTGAAGATTATGTGGAATGTCTGAAAAACAATGTGGAAAAAATAACTTCGCAACGCTGTAGTCGATCTTTTTCACACAAAGTTTTTAGTGTAGAGCAAACAAATATCGCTCTCAACCCCCACGACGACAAGCGCTGTTTGATTTTCGGCTCTCATGACACTCTGCCGTGGGGTCATTACAGTCAGTTAGATATCTAATAGAATTTAAATGTTTTTTCAGAGAGCACATACCCACACACGCACACACACACCACCACCATGGTAGACACTTTGAAAAATGTATGCTGTCTGCAAGTAGTCAGATGTACATCATCAATAGTTGAATTCATCGAGGCCTCACCTCTACCATGGACGCTCACTGATCGAATTTTGAAAATGTTTGCCGATGAAAAATGGGTACAAATCTATAAGCAGGCTCAGAGCGTCAAACGAAATTTCAATGATTTGAGTCACTTAGAGTACACGAGAGAAATCAGCTTTTAAGATAGGTGTGAAGCTCTCCAAAATCAAGACTGGGAGGATCATTTGCACGAAGACCAATACTGTGTGTGGGCGAATGCATATCGTATTCCAAAATATAATTTACGATTTTGCCGCACTTTCTATAAGGCATTCACAACAGATTTGATGAAGTACTGTTCACTTTGAAAACGAGCAGCCAATGCTACTGTGACCTACATCTGCGTGGTGGTGAGCCCTACGGATTATATCTCACATATAAACGCTTCATAGGCTCAGGAGATGAGGATTCAGAATTCGATGAATGAGATTGCCACACACAAAATTTCAAGAAAAATGTTAAATGAAAATGCAAGAAATTGTGCTCTTGTTTGTTTCTTTCCACACACACACACTACATATATTTTTAATCAAATAATAGTCGATTATGTTTTATATTTATGATTAAATAAAATCAATATGTAATCCGTGTCTGGATATTATTATATTTTGTTTCACCCTTCCAATCTCCCATTCAAAATCCCACATATTTTTAGAGATCACTTTTGCATAAAAAAGGGTTACTTTTTTGCGCAAAAAAGTATAATTTTTTTACGAAAAAGTGTCACTTTTTTCTGCGAAAAAAGTGTCACTATTTCATGCAAAAAAGTAACACTTTTATTGACATGGTGGAAAAAGCTGAGTGAAAGCTGAGTGATTCACTCAGCCCCTCAGCTTTCACTGAAAATGCTTCACTCAGCTTTTACCACCATGTCAATAAAGGTGTCACTTTTTTTCATTCAAAAATACATGTATTCTAATGGGAAAATGGCAATTTTTTTATAAAAAAATGACCGAAAATTGACATGGTGGAAAAAGCTGAGTGAATGCTGAGTGAAAGCTGAGTGAATGCTGAGTGACTCAAAATTCACTGAAAATGCTTCACTGAAATCCTTCTACCATGTCAATTTTGGGTGTTTTTTTTTATCGAAAAAAGTGTCACTTTTTTTCATAAAAAAAGAGCACGTTTTTGCACCAAAATTGGAAGAATAATTCAATCAAAAATGTGATACTTTTTTACATAAAAATTGGCATGTTTTTCTAAGCAAAAAAAATGGGGAAGGGTATTTTCGAGTAGCAAAATTAAAATCAAAACTATTCTAAGATATATATATTTTCATAAACGTATTGATGGGTGATCTAAAAACTACGCATGTGTCGCACCTGATGGCGCACTGTGAGTAGCACGCCAAGTGTATACATGGCATAAACAATACATTTAGTTCATTCACAAGACATATACGACACATCATCACTGTGTTCTGTGAGTCTATGTTTATGACATCTGTGGTCACTTTGCTGCTCATGTCACCTTTCACTTGTTGTTCTTCTGGAGCAACATCAGCGCCATCTGTCGGGGGTGGTGGTGGTGGCGGTGTCATCCATGTGTCATCTGTCACTCTGCTAATGACATCTGACACTCTTGGTTCTGGAGGGACATCAGCGCCATCTGTCGTCGGTCTGTGTCGGTGCTCAGAGTAATAACTACGAACGAAATCACAATGGGGACTCCATCGACGATGGTCAGCCATAGGATCGTCATTGGGCAGCCATCTGAACCCTTCTACTTGGCACGAAAGACATGCAACTACATCTTCCGAACTGGTATACGTAAAGCCTGCTTCGGCTAACTTACTTGCAGGAAATGTCGAAGTCCAGCTTCGATACGAGTCGAGTCTTGTTTCGTACTGCTGCATCTCTCTCTCTCTCTCTCTCTCGGCATACACACAGACACACTGCACACTGCATACTGAATTAAAACGCCAACTCTGCTCTCAATACATACATTTATTTCGTTTCGTAATCAAACATTACTTTATCCGGCAAATAGCATAGGTATTCACGAAAACATAGATGTTTATCATCTTTTGATGATATAGTACACAAGTTTATATCCTCGTCAAATGACAAACCATTGTTTTTAGCTAGAGTTTTTGCACTGCTTAATAAATCGTGATAATATTGACTAAAGTTCATATTCAATAGATATTCAAATCTTGTCGCCATCACAGTAGCATCTAGATGTAGGATTTCTTGAACATCCGCTTCCGTCAGGTAGAAGTAGGTGTCATTCTTGGAAACTCGCACTTGTTGACTCTCTGCATACGTGTGTAATTCCAAATCCATAACATCGTCCCAGTCGAGTTTGATTCGGATAGTCTTGGCTGCTGCTGCTGCTGCATGCAGGCTATTTCGGCTAGTGCAAAGCAACTGATTAATGGCCCCCATGAATTGACCCCATTCAAACATGCTGAAGGACAGGCTGGAGCATATGGTGTATTGGACCTTGCACACGAGTTTCACTGCAGGCACGAAACTCCGAGCAAAACTTATGCCGCATTGCAAGCTCAAAACGTCGGTGTTGCGAAACTCGTAGGTGGCGTTGCACGCGAGGAAACGTTCCGCTTTGATGGCCTCCTTGTACATGTCACATTCGCAAATGTGCCGTCGTCGTGAGTAGACGTTCTGTGTGTGGCTCAGAATAAATTTTACCAATTCATAGTTAAAATGCCTCCAACAAGTAATCTCACTATGAAAGAACTTAGTGTCCGAGTGGAAAAGTTGACTGAACAATTTCATAATGGTTTGAAAGAGCTGAGAGACAATCTACAACCCAACGAAACCGCAAGTACATCTGATAATCATTCCAACAATGATAAACTGCTTGGCAAACTTAAATTATTCGAGGAATCTGTCAATGAATCGCTCAGTCAATTCAAAAGTGACCTTGAAACCCTGAAAACCGACTGTAACACTCTGAGAACCAAAATGACATGTATATCCGATGAAATAACTAACATCGAAATGCAAAGAAATAATCATTGCTTAGTGCTACATGGTCTCAAAGAAGGAAAGAATAATTTATTAGATGATACAGTCAATATTATAAATACCAAATTATAGACTGATATCAACAAATCGGATATTAGTCATGTTTTTCGCTTGGGCAAAAAGTCTACAAAAACTAGACAAATTGTTGTTCACTTTGTCCGTCGATGGGTTCGCGACCTTGTTTTTTTCAACAAAAAAAAACTTAAAGGTACTTCGCTCCTTTTTACCGAAATGCTGACTGACAATAATATGAAAATCTTCAGGAAGGCCAGATCACAATGCGGCCTGGACCTTCAATGGACTGACCTATGTGGCTACAGGTGGTGTTAAAAGAGTGATAAAATGTGAAAATGATCTCGATGCTCTGTTAAACAATTAAAATTACTTGCATTGCATGTTATTACGCATATGGTATCTTCTCGATATGTATTTTTTTATGGTATTATTAGTTTTCATTAGATGAGTGAATGGTAACTTTTCTTCATAGTTATAACTTTATTTAATTCTATTAATCATATTATAATTTGATGTTTTACATTGTTTATTTTTTGCATTTTCTCTGTTGGGCAGTTTGACATAATTCAGTTAGATTTGTGAAATAAATACTTTCCATCGTTCTTGATTCAGTTTTCATCTGAAAATAAGTCTGAGCGGCACCGATTCCTTTTAGTTTTCCTTTTATTTTCATTTTATTGCTATTGTACATTTATCTCTTTATTACAGGTTATCTTTTTTGGATCATTCCTCCTTGCGAATAATAATTGACAATACCAACATTTTTACATTAATTCCTTTTGCAACATTCTTTAACTTTTCTCTTATTATAATTTTTGATAAAAAGTGACGATATGTCACGTGGGTGGTATTTTTATTTAAATCTCTAGCACTAGCAAATTTTATTGACAAACCTTGACATATTCTTTTATTTGCTCTGTAAAAACCTGCATCATGAAAATTGCTCACTTGAATCTAAGGTCAATCTTCACGGGATTCAATGAATTTGTGGCCCTCATTGCAGAAAATGACTGACATTATTATGGTCTCTGAAACTTGGTTAACTGATGCAACAGACTCCAACGTTGTTAGTGTTCCTGGATATAGTCTGATACGAGAAGATAGAGTAGGCCGAAGAGGTGGCGTAGGTTTCTATGTGATGGTCTCGTATAATGCCAAAAGGATAATATTTGATTTTCCGGTGAGTTATTGTCTAGAACATTTATTTTTGGAAATAAAAATTAAAACTAGGAAGTGTGCACTCGGTGTGTTTTATAGACCACCTAGCAATAATATCAATAACCTAATCAATGATTTTGATAACATTTTCTCTTACATTAGTCCTTTACATGATGACATAATCTGCATGGGAGATCTAAATTATGATTTTTTAAATATTTCAAACCCGAATCTATATAATTGTTTTGAATCGTATGGGCTAACGCAAATATTATGCGAACCAACTCGAATTACTGCTACATCAGAAAAACTGATAGATCCCATTCATGTGTGTAACACGGAATTTGTCATTAAATCTGGTACTTTACCATCCAATGGCATATCCGATCATCTATTGATATTTCTTGAATACAAATTAGACCGCCCCAAAATGAAGCCGAAAAACGTGACA
Organism: Chrysolina americana; assembly: GCA_958502065.1. Lineage (NCBI taxonomy): Eukaryota > Metazoa > Arthropoda > Insecta > Coleoptera > Chrysomelidae > Chrysolina > Chrysolina americana. The sequence goes on along the minus strand of OY293414.1, from coordinate 37,023,329 downwards.
TACCGGTGTTATGACAACTTTGACATAAACAACTTTTTGTCGGATCTTTGTCTGGTTTGACATAATTTCAGAAAATAATATAGACAAAAAGCTCGACATTCTTAATAAATTATTACTCAGCAGTTTCGATAAACATGCCCCTATAAGAGTAGCATGGGTTACCAAACCCCCTGCTCCGTGGCTGACTCCTAACCTGAAATTATTAATGAATGAACGAGCTTTACAAAAATTTAAAAAATCAAAACTGCAATATGACCGGCTGAGATACAAAGAACTACGAAATTACACTACATCGATGGTGAGAGCTGAAAAATAAGGCTATCTTAGATCAGTGTGTGTTGAAAAAGATTCACGGAAAATATGGAATGCGCTTAGCAATCTCAATATTCGTGCCAACAATAAATTTGAAATCCCTGAAAGTTTATCAGATCCTAACGAAATTAATAATTATTTTGCAAAGTTCGTTCAGAATGTAACTAATAATTGTGATGAAAATATAAAATTTTATAGTGAGAACCTTCATAACCCTGAAAACAAATACTCGTTCCACCTTACAAGTGTTGAGGAGGTTCGGGAGATCCTACGCAGCATAAAAACGCAAGCTCTTGGTTCTGATCAAATTTCAACTAAAATGGTCATGTACTCTATTTCAGTAATTGATGTTTATAATACACATAATTAACTGCTGTATCGAAACTTCTTTTTTTCCTAAACAATGGAAGATTGCGATTGGTAAGCCCTTTCCCAAAAAACATAATCTCACTAACTTTTCTGATCTCAGGATTATCAGTATACTACCAACTATGTCTAAAATACTAGAAAGGATAATCTATAAACAAATATTTGAATATTTTCCACTTAATAAAATACTTCCTGATACACAGTGTGGCTTTAGAGAGGGGTACAGCACAGGCACTGCTCTAGCAACTGTTACTGCTGATATAATCGAAGCTTTCGACAAAGGTCTTGTTAGTTCACTAGTGCTTTTAGATTTTTCAAAAGCTTTCGACACCATTAACCACGAACTCATTTGCAGCAAACTTAGATATTACGGCTTTGACGATAAGGCAACTTTTTTTATTTGGTCTTTTTTATTAGGTAGGTCCCAACGGGTTTTTGTCAATGATAAATATTCTGCATCCTTGGATATATTATCTGGTGTCCCTCAGGGATCTATACTTGGGCCATTAACCTTTATTATCTACACTGCGGATATACCCTCATCTGTCAAACACTGTAAGATCCAAGCCTATGCGGATGATACTCAACTTTACACCCACTTTGACACTGAGAATTATTTAAATGCACAAACTCTCATAAACGATGATCTCAATCAAATCAAAAAATTATCTAATCAACACGACTTACAGCTCAACACTAATAAAACAATCCTAATGTGCTTTGGTAATCCGGAAAAAAGGAAGTTCATCCAAGATAATTTGAAAATCAGCATTGATGGTCTAACCTTGAAAACGGTTGACTCTGCTAGAAACTTGGGTGTGCATCTTGACAACGACCTAAGATTTTCAGAGCACATTAATAAGCTGATGAAAAAAGCATATTTATCCTTGAAGTTTTTGTATTGTAATCGCCATATTCTGAGTGTAAAATTAAAGAAAATGCTTTGTGACTCACTTCTGCTCAGTCATTTCAACTATTGCGACTTTATATACGGCCCATGCCTTCTGTCAACTGATGTGAATAGAATATAAAAGAATCATAATTCATGCTGTCGCTTGATATACGGTATCAGAAAGTTTGATTCCATCTCACAAAAGTTCAAAGAAATAAAATGGCTGAAAATGAAAAACCGGAGACTGCTCCACCTCGGCAATTTTGTATTCAAACTAATACATTCACCCCACTCAACTACTTTGCAGAATAAGTTTATTCCACGTTGCGATGTACACTCCAGAAATACTAGGTTTAGAAATAAGTTCACAATGCCCCATCATCGCACTGCCATGTTTAAGAAATCGTTCACTTTCAACTCAATAATATTTTTCAACAATCTTCCTGAGCAATTGAAAATTCTCAATATCAACAAATTCAAATATTAATACAAACAATTTCTTGTCAATGAACAATGAATAAATACTTTATCACCCACGCCAATGGAGGAATTTTTCAAAGATAACCCTGACCACAATAGTGTTAATAATGATAACATGGATAAATAGGCAATGAAATCAAATTCTATGTATATATGTATCCTGACTATTTGTGAATCTATGGTCCAATTTGGTTGAGTTTGAATAGCTACAAGCTAGACTTCGCCAAAATTATGGACCATCTTATGTCATTTGTTGATATTTTTCCCTCTCTTTTGTATTAATAAAGCCGATTTATTATAATTATTATTATATTCGATCTAAATTTGCCATTCGATCTGCCCACTCTCGGTCCGATGATGATGATGATGATGATAATGATGATGATGAAGCTGACGCCGCCGACGTCACCGACGCCGACTCGTAACCAGAGGACTCTTCAGAAGACTCGACAACGACGTTGTTCACTGCACCAAACATGTTGACTGACTAATCTCTCTGCACCGTTTGGCATCGGTTTATTTCTCCGCTGCCGCCGCCGCCATCATCCCCCACCCTCCCCCCATACACCGGCTCGAGTTTCTACGTCGTCGAGAGCTGAGAGACGACGACGATGAAAGGCCCCCTCTTCCAGTTAAGATTGTGCCAATTTTCCATTGAATTACATGCGATTTGTCGCATCAATCCAACTATTGTGCGTACTATAGAACCCCAGCCATTTCACAAGTACTTTACGACCCTCACGCCTGATGATTTTTTCCACTAGATAGACTTCGGGATTTTTTGTTTTTTGTAGTTCTTGTTCGTAGAAAGCGCCGCTGATTGGTTGCCCTTCCAAGTCCGCCAGCAAATACGTGATTGGTTGGGTGATTTTCACTTTGACAACTTTGAATAGTTCCGTAGTCCAATTAGGCGTTTACCCTTTTTCGAAAACATGCTTGGCCTTGCTAATTCTCACGAAATCGCCAATTTTGAATTTTTTTCGACCAGCATGTTCGGCATAATCATACGTTGACTTATACACCTGTTTTTCATTGTCTTTGGTGACGTCAGACGGTTTCATGCCAATCGATCGATGTTTGCGCTGGTTGTAGTTTTTGGCAATGTCCGGCAAAATGTCCAGCCATTTGTAGGTACCTTTCAAACTGAAATACTTGAAGAGATTCTCCTTGAGAGTACGTATAACCCTCTCTGCGATCGCAGCTTTCTTCACGGTATACGTGCTGTGGTGTTTGATGTTGTACTTTTTCAGGAGAGTATGAAAGCTGGAATTGTAAAATTCAGTTCCGAGATCTGATTGGAGGAGCTTGGTACATCTTTTCGCTTTCGACAATATGTCACTCATCGCTTCGGTGACGTCTCGACCAGTTTTGGTCTTCAGGGGGCGCACCCATAGGTACTTGGAAAAGATGTCAATCACCACGAGAATATAATTGAAGTTTTTATTGGCTTTGGAGTATTTTTCAAGTCCATCTGCCACAGATCGTCGAGTCCTTTCATGATGGTACGTCTGCGAGGAAAATTCCTTCTGGCTGGAGCATGGAGCTCATCAACCAATTGTTTATTCTCAGATGATGATGATGACGTCATTTCGCTAATGGCGGAGTCAATACACTAACTGCACTGGGCGTTACACCTTCTACTTATGAGGCTGGAATATCAACAATATCCAGTGCCAATTTATCCAAGCGTTTCTTGGTATTTTCATGCTTTTTCATCGAAAGTGACATGAATTTCATCACTCGAATATCCAAGGCTGTTAGATTGTTTTTGATGGTGTCCAGCTCGTCTGAGTTTGTGTATGACGTCATCTTCGAGCTTCTGTATGACGTCATCAACGTATTTTTCGTTGGCAACATCATTAAGTGCACTTGGCGTTTCCACATTACATATTTTCACATGTTCAGCATCAATGTCCCCATTTGTCGTATAGTTGAGTATGGTGCCAGGAAAATGGTAGGGCTGCTGCTGCTGTGTACGGCGAGCTGACGAAGTTTGACCGAACTTGTTGATGCTCATGATGCGACTGTGGCATGCAAAAAACCGTCTACGCTTTTATTTATCGAATATAGCCTGCTTCTCTCAATTCATTGATGATGGCCACGATCTCGTTGTCGGTAGAGGTGCTGCCGGCATTTTTAGCGGCTACCAGAAGCCTATACCTTTCAACGAGCTCGTTCACATCGTCCCAGTACACGTATTCTATGGGTTTCGTGTTGTATGTCAACTGATCTGGGATACCACTGCCGTCGGTGAAACGACCTCGACCTCGACCTCCACCACCACCTATTTTTGATTGAGGATCTTTGAACATTGGTCGAATCAACTGTTCGTATTCGGCAGTCTGAGATGGATTCAACCTACCTCGCGCATCTACATGCGCACCTGTAGCTGTCAAACTTTGCTTGTATGCCACCAAATCGGCTTTAGCGTATTTGGGATTTTTGTAGAAAATCAAACTATATAGTCCCGGAGTGCCCTCGTATGTTACACCATCAATGCGAATGTCCCCCGTATCTTTGTCGAAGTCCATCAGCTTTCTACCGAGCAACCATTGCGCTCTAGGTTTGTCGTAAATGGGGCCATAATTCACATCTATTTTGCCGGATTTGGCGCGATGTTCATTCACAAATTCAGTTGCTACTTCGGGATAAACTTCCAAGTAGTCATCCTCATCATCATCATCATCATAATCACCATCATCTGTGTGGTTTCTTCGTCTTCTTCCTTTTTCATAAATTCTGGAGTTGATGGTGTCGACGGTTCCTGTTTCTCTTCTTTTTTCACTGTCAGTCGTGATCGCTTGGTGAGTGGCGGCACTGCCGCACTCAATCTTTTCAGCGGCACCGTAATGGGTTTGAATAATTTACTCAGTGCTTCATCATGCTCGGATTTTCCGAGTTTCAGACTCAGATACTTTTTTCGCACAATTTTTGACAACTGATTGACTTGACGTTTGCGTTCAGCTTTAGCAATTTCCGTCTCGATGCGGGGTGATGTGGTCGGCGCCATGGCTTCACTACAAATGCCGTGCCACCTCGCATCACATTTGTATATATTTGTCAAAGCCCAGGCGGTAGCGCCCTTTGTTCACATCAAAGTCTTTGACAATGACCAGAGATCCGAATTTGTCTTTCCAACAGGTAGCGCACATGCGGCGAAATTCCTCAAAGGTGTAATCCGGAGAGACGTGCTCGTCGAAGGCGTGCTTCAAATTCATATCGTCTTGCCGAAAAAGCACTATAATGTTGCAATTGTCCCTGATCAGGTGTTTGGGTATTTTCGAGTAGGTTTGACACAAGTAGGTTGGCATAGAACTCTCTGATTTTATTCTATTTGTCACACGCCACATCGTCAAATATGAAAATTGAGTTTTCCTTCGCCTTTGACAGATCGATTACCTCGTCGTTGTCACTGTATGGAAAATAACCTACGCCCTTGACTTGTTTGAGTACATCGTGCAGTAGCTGATATTTAGGTTGGTACAGCGACTTTGAATAAACGTAAACATTCTCGAAGCGTGCTCCGTTTGGGCTGAACAGCAGACTGAGTACAGCGTTGGTCTTGCCACATCCGCTGGGGCCACAAAATATCGCTCGGAATGAATTCGGTAGCAGGGAGCCGTGTTTACGTATACCGTCGTCGTCACCGCCAATACCTCCTCCACCTATGGTATCCAAATTGACTATTTCCAGAGCCGGCTCTTGTTGCACCACTTTCATGTTTGAGTTGATTGATTTTTTGCAGAATTGTGTGTGTGTGACCACGCCCACATCTGACATTCGAATGACATTTTGAGTGGAGTACAGTTATGTAAGTAGGTGTGCAACATCATTCGCGTCAGTGTCATGCTGACTGTCGAGCACGAAGGTCGTGGTGTGGTGAACTCTCTGATTAATCATCTGCCATTCGAGCTTCATTTGCCTGGATACCAGTACTGTGGACCGGGTACCAAACTACAGAAGAGATTGGCACGTGGAGACCCTGGTGTGAACCCTTTGGATTCGGCTTGTAAGACTCACGATATTGCATACTCGCAAAACAAGTCTTTGAAGGAGAGACACAAGGCCGACTGGGCGCCGGAAAATCGAGCTTTGGAACGTGTCAAATCAAAAGACGCCAAATTTGGTGAGGAAGCTGCTGCTTGGCTGGTCACCACAACCATGAAGGCAAAACGTAATTTGGGAATGGGTCTGAAGAAGAAGAAGAAGAAGACTGCTGCTGCTGCAAAGCCAAAGTCTTTCCGTCGAGATGTGGTTAAGAAAATTACCAAGACTCTGCGAAAAACACTGAAACCTGATCAGCTGAAAGATTTGAGTGCGAAGGCTCTGCGAAAATCCTCCTTGGTGGTACTGCGTGCTGCCCGTGCTCAAGTGAAAAAATTAGGTGGCCGCAAAAAAATCAGAGTACCCCAAATAATACCGTTTGAAGCGAAAAGCGGTGGTGTGCTGCCTCTGCTTCCGATATTCACCGCTCTGGGAGCACTGGGCTCGTTGGCAGGCGGTGCCAGTACCATAGCCAGGACCATCATCTCCTTGGCCAATGCCAAAAAGGAATTGGAGGAAGACAAGCATCATAATACCGCAATGGAGAGCATTGGTGGCAGCGGTGACAACAAAAATGTAGGAGGTTCCGGTTTGTTTCTGCGCAAGACCGCTAAAGGCGGCTACGGTTTGTTTCTCAAGAAGAAATTTTCAAAAAACTCCCGCTGAAGCTGCCCAATAGAGCGTTGTACGATGAGAAATTACTTAAATTTGTGAAACGTTTGAAAATACCTCATTTCATTGGTGTTTTCATGCGAGACAACTTACCTCGATCCCCATCATCATCATCGAAATTTCCCAAGTACAGAGAATGCGCAATCATCAATCAGGACTCGAGCAGGAATCGCGGAACGCATTGGGTAGCTTACGTGAAACGCGGACATGTGAAATACTTTGACAGTTTCGGCAATTTGAAGCCGCCGGTGGAATTGGTGCGATATCTGGGTAAAAAAGTGAAAATCTTCTACAACAACGATCGCTATCAGACATTCAACCAAGTTAATTGCGGTCATTTGTGTTTGAATTTTCTATACGAGAACACACTCTGAGTGTGTGTGTGTGTGCGCGAGCGCGAAAATGAATAGAAAAGTGGTGACCTTTAATGACGAGCGCAATGAGGTTCATTACGTGGCGTTTTGCATACAAAACTTCGCGCAAATCGTATTGGATGCAAGTGTCCATGGACAGGATACGTTTCGCTAGACGAATAGCGCGAGCCTCACACGTGTTGAATCCCATACTAGACTCTGAGCACAGAGAGCGCATATGGAATGGTTTAAATAGAAGTACATAGCCCCATCCAGTGTCAGTCATGTCTTTGCTGTTGACAGTGACAGGTCAAACGTCGACGCTAACCGCAGACTTTTCTCCGCCACTCCAATTGGATGAAGATAGCACTTACGGCTTGGCATTGATTGGTTTCCATTCATACAACAGCATACCGAACATATCGAGTGGTCGATTCTATTATTCTGTCAAAAGAGCGCCATCTGTTAGCATCATCCAAATACCGACTGGGTGTTACGAAATAAGCGACATTGCCAAGTTTATACATAAACACATCGAGAGGCCGAAAGGAGCAAAGAAGAAGAAGAGAGCCGTAGTGTCTAGTGGCGTTGGCAACGTCGACGACGACGGTACCAACAAAAGCAAGGCTTTGTTCTCTCTCAAACCCAACACCAATACTCTGCAGTGTGAGATATACAGCAAGCTCTATAACATCGATTTTCGTCCCACGGATTCCATAGGACAATTACTGGGTTTTTCCCCGAGACTATTGGAGGCTGGAAGCGTTCACTCATCAGACCTACCTGTGAACATTATCAAAGTTCGAACTGTTCACATCGATAGTAACATCACATCGGGTGCCTTCTTCAACAATCGTCCGGCTCACACCATATACGAGTTTGCCGTTCGAGAAGACCCCGGCTTTGCCATCGACGAAATGCCCTCGAATTTGATTTACCTGCCTGTGAACAAGACGGAAATACACAACATAACCTTGAATATTCTCGATCAGGACTGTTGCAGTGTGAATTTCCGTGGGGAGACCATAATTATACGACTTGTGCTGCGCAAGCTGTCATAGAAATGGGGTTGGTATTTGATTAGAATGATGATCATGATGCGTTTGGGCATAAAAGTGCAGAGGGTGCTGGCTTCAATTCAGTCGCGCAGACGCAGTCGAAGAGAGCAGACGCACACACTCTGTCTCACTCCAGCATACACTTTCTCCAATCGCAAGGACATCATGTTATCAAGACAAGTGTTCGACGTGTACAATCATCCAAAGTTTGACGAATCCATCAACAGAGTTGAGACTCGAATGCACCACCCGTACGTCAAGTCCTTTCAAAATAATGACATTATCGAAATTGTCATTCAGCAGAGCGATGTGTGGATACTGATGAACGATGCCCTTGTGTGCATAGAGGGCTCTCTGACTCGTACCGCAGGAACGGGCAATGTTAGATTTATCAATAATGCCGGCGCATACCTTTTCGAGGCCATCTACTATGAAATCAATGGCAAAGAGGTGGACTCTGTTCGATCGCCGGGTATAGTGAGCACCCTTCGCGGCTATACTTGTTACGAGGAAAATGATGTGCGACACTTGAGCACAGCCGGCTGGACCTATCCTGGCGGAACGGTTCACAACGCCCCCGACGGTTCGTTCGCCATGTGGATCCCGTTTAAGCATTTGTTGGGCATATTCCATGACTATAGATATGCCACCATTGGACGACAGTACATTCGCTTGGTGAGAAGTAGAAATGATAATAATTGCATGCTGATAGAGGAGGTGGCGAATCCAGTAGACGAAGCCACCACAGCCACACTGACGATCACGAGCGTTGTACTCAGAGTCAAACATGTGGTGCCCAATGACAACATTCGTCTGAAATTGCTGCAGTCCATCAAAACAGACGCTCCTGTAGTGATTTCGTATCGCAAGTGGGACATACACGAGTTGCCTGCACTCACTCAGGGTTCCACCAAGGAAATTTGGGCTGTGAAAACTTGCACGGCCATGGAGAGTCCCCGATTCGTCATTGTGGCCTTCCAAATAAATCGGATTGGCAATGCGGCTCGAGATGCGTCCTATTTCGATCAAATCGACATCAGCGACATACGCCTAACCATGAACAGCGATACTTACCCGCATGAACGTATGCACTTGGAATTCAACAGAAACAACTTTGTCGAAGCCCATCGAGCCTACACGGAATTCTATCCGAGCTATGCCAATTGTCCGAAGAAGCGCCCTCTACTCGATTACGGAGCATTCAAAAGCAGAGCGACCGTGTTCGTAATAGATTGTTCTCGCAGAGCGGAATTCATGAAATCCTCCACTGTCGATGTCAAACTTGACATCGAGACCAGAGTCGGATTTCCCGCCAATACTCGAACCTATTGCATCATCATTCACGACTGTATGCTGGAACACTTGCCCTTGAGCGAGATTGTACGCCGTCTGTCATAAAAAAAATAGTGACATACAGTAGTAGCAGTAAGTAGTGGGGGAATCCACTCTTTGTTTGTGTGTATGTATGTAACGCAGGCATCGACAGGTCGAAAGCGTCAGTCGGTGTTTATTAATCTCGCTCTCTCTCTCCGAGTATGTGTCTCTCAGTTAATCAAAGCAGTGAATCAGTTCAACAATCATCAAACAAACAAAATACTCGTAGCCTGTGATATTCAGGGTTTCACTGTGGGCAGTGAATTCCAACCCAAAGAGCTTGCCATCACCGACGGGCATCGCTCAAACCACTTTTTATTCAAAGCCGTAGTGCCATTCCAAGACCTGAGCGAAGCAGATAAACGGCAAGTACGATATTTGGAGAGAAATATCCACGGCATTCCATACTCTGATGGCTATGTCGAATTCAATGAGATCCAGGAAGTGCTGCGCCCCATCATCGAGGCTGATGTGGTTTACGTGAAGGGTAATGAAAAATTCGATTTTTTGCTGAAGTGTGTGCTCGATCTGCCTAAGAGACCACACATCGTCGATATTGCGGCTACTACAAGTACAGTCGTCACAACGTCAGCCACACCAAGACTAGCCGAAAATACACGAAATATTATTATTCATATTGTATTATTATTATTATTATGTATTAATAGATGTATAAAATCAATTTTTCTCGATTTATTTTGCGGATCGAATGAATGAGAGAGAGAGAGACTGAAAGAAATACGAGTCATGTACATTGAGCTGTCGTTACGATGACAACAAATTATATAATTCTAGCAGCCGTTCTGTCGAACGTACTGTATATTATCCCGCCATATGAGTACGGTGAGGTATTGGTATCGTATTTGCACGACGATGATTCGAGTACTTCGAATTGGACGAAAATGACTCAGGCGCTAGCCAATGATGGATATTTGCCTATGTTGAGAGCCAAAATCCCTATGAACACCTCATCGTACAGACTGCGGAAGATTTATACAAATCTCACCTATAGAGATACGCAGTGGTTTCCGCTGAAGATGTCTTGCCCCTCTAGCAGCAGCACTTCCGAGACCATCGTCGTCTTCGTCGTCGACGCACCACCCAACCCGTGGACGTCAAGATGCAAGCCCCTGCTGCTGCTGCTGCTGCTGATCGAGAAAGTTAGGATTCCAAATGTGAGCTGCCGCCGCCGCCAACACTGCAAGATTGGTTTATGTTTTTCGTGTCAATGGTTCTGAATGTTCAAATATCCGAATCCATATATAGATTTATTAAATCCATGCATCAAAAATATTTTTCAATCGATAATGATAATGTATCTTCATACTACGCCACTGGCACTGGTTTTGTCAATTAAGGTGGCGGCGGCCATGTTTTTTTCTCTTCCAGCCAATTTCTCTCAGCGAATCACGTGAGGGAAAGTTTTTTCATAACTTCCGCCATCGCCACCATGTTTTTTTGCCTTTCGCTCCATCGCCGCCATGTTTTTTGCCTTCCGCTCCATCGCCGCCCCTTCCGCTCCATCGCCGCCATGTTTTTTTGCCTTCCGCTGCATCGCCGCCATGTTTTTTTGCCTTCCGCTTCATCGCCGCTATGTTTTTTTTGCAGAAAAGACGCGCGCCACTTAGGGTGAAACGTTTTGAACCCCCCACCCCGAAACTCTTCGGCGAACACGTCATCTTCTTCAGCACCAACTCTCCACCAACGGCAAGAACTCGATGGACGCGGCCATCGAGAGATTCACCGTGTGGAGCAATGCCGATTCTGGGACACTCTTCGGTCCCAGCTTCGGCATTGTTTATCTACTTAGGTAATTCACGATTTACTCGGTGAAATTCCTTTATCATTATTTAATATATTCATCATTTTCTCCTCAACACTTTCCAAAAAATTCGGTTTTCTACTATGACTAATTTGATAGTTATTAATTGAGAAACTTATTACCATTTGCTGACGAGTTAAAGGAACTTGTTCACGCGTACATTCTACTAGTGGCCAACATTTTTCACAAATAGTGAAACGTGAGAATGTGGAGATCAAATATTAAATAATGATAAAGGAATTTCACCGAGTAAATCGTGAATTACAGGATGATTTCTGAAACGCTAATATTTTGTCATTTTTATCATCGAAAATGTTCATGATCACCATATATATCCCAACGAAATCATGTTTATTCGTTATCAGCTATCTTTAGAGGATGATAATTCACTTGAATATACAGGATGTATACGAAAGAACCGGCTGTCATGTATTCTTGTAACTAATTAATATTAGTATACTTCTGCCTCCGATTGTACATGCATAACACCAGCCATATATTTCACCAATTTTTCAAATTACCCTGTACAAAATATTATATTTCATGCCAAAATAATTTTATCAATATTTCATTATTACATAGAATTTTCAGACATTACTAAAATGTTTTTATTTTTCACTCTGTACATAATGATATAATTTGCACCATCTGAATGATATTTAGTAATGTGAATGTGCGTTGATGATAAGAGCGAAAAAAAAATGCAGTTGGTACTTTTAAATCCCGAGAAAATAATTAAATAAGAATTACCAATTTTTAACTAGAACGCCCTGTATTTCCAAATGTATCCATCATCGAACTTTGCGATTCTGCACGTTCAATCAGTCCATCTAATACTACGATGTACTGAAAATTCAAACAATTTCATCGAGAACCATTTCACCAAAAAAAGTGCGGGGTACTTTCTTCATGTTATGCGATACTGGAAAATATTTGCATTAATATTTTCCTTATAGCTCCTGAACCGTTTAAGTAAATGAAAAACGTCAAGAAAACAAAAAGATGGTAAATGAAACAAAACTCATTAATTCTTTCTCACAATCTCTCAGTAGTGGCGGAAAAAAAATTCTGAAGGGTTGAATAAGACTTGACTCTGAAAAAAGGAGGACCCTGTGAATTATTTGGAAGAGGAATTATTTTGTATCGTGCGTACTACTGAATAGATTGTACTTGCCTAATTTGAACTCAGTATCGTCAAAAATGTCGAAGTTAACTGAAAAAATCATGAAAATAAAGCATTTTCATCACCCTGTACCTCGAAAACCAAGCCGTTTGGGACATATGTTTATATGAACTTTTCGTCTTGAAATCTTTCGTAGAATCACTTCTCGAAGTTTGTCAACGTACTTAATTAACACCCTGTATATATACAGTGAGTCTGATTAAGTTGTTTTTTCATTATTGATCTTACGAAAAGAAGTTATTCTTCACAAAAAGTTCTGCAAAGTCTAAAAACCAAGATGCAATCAGATATCAAATTTCACCAATCTTATAAGAGGTATGTCAAAAATATGAAATTTTCTCAAGAGTAAAGTTACTTTATATTTCACAACATCGAAAATTTTCATGATAAAAAGTTAGTTAAAATTAAAAACTATGTTTCAATATGCAATTACATCCTTTTAATTGGAAAAATTATTTTTTTACAATTTTCAAAACCAAACATTAATCATTTATAATTTATTACAAACATGTTAACCTTTCCGGTCTGTTTAGAATTAATATTTTTTTTTCCAATTGGAAGGATGTAATTGCAAATTGAAACATATTTTTCATTTCCGAACAACTTTTCATAATAACAATCTTCGATATTGTGAAATATAAAGTTACTTTATTCTTGGATAAAATTCATAAATTTTTAAATACCTTGTATAAGCTTAATAAAATTCAATACCTGTTGGTTGCATCATGGGTTTAAGACCATGCAGAACTTTTTATCGTAAAATCAATAATAAGAAAGTTTTCCATAGGTAGCCAACTTGAGCAGACTCACTGTATATACAGGGTGTTCCAAATCAAGTCGGAACCATTACCAACTCCGTTATTATTGATACTACGGATTCGGTTAAATGGGCAAACTAGTAGCATTTTTAATGGCCTTCTTTATGCCGAAAACAAAAAAAAATCGACAGTCGCGTTTTCAGAATATTTTATAAAACGATATTTCTTCCAATGAAACATCCTATATTTTTTCATGCACTTCGATTCGTAATAACATTCTCAACAACAAAGCTCATGTCACCTTTCTTCCTAAAGTGGAAATTGAGCGACTTATGTGGAAATATTTATTTCTTTCACTAGTACAAAAAAAAAATCTTTGTTTTGGCGAATAAAACCTCATGATTGTCTTAACACCCAATTGTGGTACTCAAACGAATGACAATATTTTGTTACTTATAGCAAAATAAGACAGTAAAAAGAAAAAATTGCGCTGGGATGTAAACTCGTGAAACCCGTGATCATCATGTCGCACCACTCAATTAAATAAATCCATAAATAGAGTTTTATTTTTCACAGTAAACTTCAGATTCTACACCAGGATTAATAAGTTCAAAAGTCCCGCACACAGCAGCTCAATCTTCGCCCAGAGGGCTCAGGAGAGGAGAGGTTCGGGAGGACGCACTGAGAGCCGCCTCCCTTACTCCGCAGACATTGCTGGCTGCGGGGCGAGGGAGCGCTTGTGCCAAGGGGTACACAGGGTCCCGACAAAGGGGCGCTGGTAGCCTCCCCCGCTGGTGTTAGCGGAGGGTCGAACTTTCCAACCCATAGTGGTGGTGGTGCGTATGATACATGCCTCCTGCAACGCTCATGCATGTCGTTCGAGTTGAATTCAATGTAGATAATTCTTGTGTCTGAGTTCACTCGGAGGTGGTTGTTCGCGTGCTGTCCCGGAAAAGGCTGATGCAAAAAACCGGGTTAAAAGAATTGCGCCTAGAGGCGGCCTACTTCTCTAGGGAAGCGGTTCTGCCCATCTTTCCTGAAAGATGGCCAGCGATTGATAGATCAGCCCACCGTGTTTGCGGGGCTGATTATCGTGAATTCTGAGCCTGGTAAGGTCTCTGGTTAACGAACTCTTGGGGAGGTGAAACCTGTAGAATTTATCTGACAGGTTCTTAACATGTGTCGGGATGGAGTCGACGCCAGCAAGGGTCGCTATTAGTGACTATACGGAGTACTTTGTTCTGCATCCTGTCAAGTCTCATAAACGGAGTCTTGGGCAGGCTGCAGAACGCTGGGCAGGCGTACAACATTGCCGGCCGTATGATCTGCTTGTAAACCATCGACACCACTGAGCTATTTTGTATCAATGTACAAAACGATAATTTCCATCTTAAAGCCATTCCGCTAGCCGCATTTATTTTGTGAATCCACATATGCCTAGTGTAATGATAACTTTGAAGCCGTTTTTGTACAGAACAGAAAATACTGGAGGGTCATATGAATGTGGTTGGAAAAAATGTGATTAATTCGATAAAACATAATTTTTATGAACAATCAAGTTGTCTTGAAACTTTGTTGAAATACTTACTATTTGTCAAATATTCTCAAGTATATCATGACATGTCATAAATTATTGTAAATGTCAACTACTGTTCGAATATTTTTCGAAATGCCGTTTTTCCATCAAGAAAAATGTGATATGTTAGAATCCTACTTGGTTTGCCAGAAAAATAGCGTAAGAGCACTCCAACACTACAGCAATTCGTTCCCCGATCGTGAATTACCTAATCGGCGTTTTTTTGTTGTGCTTCATCGTCGATTCAGGAATAATGAAAAAGTTTTTGAGAAGAGGAGAACTGAAAATAATTTGGTAATATCTGAAGATACAGAAATTGACGTATCTAGAGAAATAGGTGATCCACTGTCTGGTATTCAACGAATTCTGAAGAAACCTAAGATTTCTCCTTATAAGTTAACACTAGTGCAAACACTAGAACCTGGTGATCCTGAGACGATTGGGGTTTTTTCGGTGGTTTATGAATAAATGCAGACAAGATCCAAACTTTTATAGAAATATTATATGGAGCGATGAGGCTAATTTTTCAAATCGTGGGATGTATAATAGAAAGAAGTTCTGGCATCCCTCTGTAATGAGTGAGTGGGTATGTGTTGGATGTCGGGGGAACATGTGTGTTTTTGACGTCGATGTACGGTAAGCTAGGGCCCACGGGTCGCTACTCCCGTTGGCTGCAACGCCTCAGCTACCCTTGTGGATTCAGAAACGTATATATGTATCAAATATCTGTCCATGTAGCAAATGCCATATGGTTTTATTGTGAATACAGGGTGGATGAAAAGTTAAAGTTTGATGAGAATATGCTTTTTTATAACCTGTATGTCAAATTATTAGAAGTTTCGATAGTGTTTACAGTTTAAGAAATCTGTGATACTGTCATGAATATCAGCATGGGGGTCCTATGACTCGTTTATCGGATACACATTGCTGGAAGTACAGCTTTTGTTAAATCCACAACTATCTTATTGAAGTAATTGATTGACTCTTCAACAAGGATTTCAGTTTTCAAATAGGAACATGAATTCAAAAATGGAAGAGGTGTTATACGATAGGAAATTATATTTTTGCTTAGAAAATGATTCCCAAACTTTTCAAAATGAGTAAACTCGTTTGAGTTGTCAGTGCTTTATTTCAGTGGTATCCCATGTAGGCTATTCCATTCTATTGAAAAATTCCCTTTGATTTTCTTGAAAAGAACGATTTCCACAATACATGTTGCGAAGTGGTCGTGGTGTAACAGCATTTGCCTCTCACTCAGGCGGCCCTGGTTCGATCCCCACGGCCTATCACGGAGCTAATGTGGTTCGGAACCCACTTGCACGTAAGCTGTAGGTCCCCGATCTTTTTTGATCGCAAAAGCTTTGCTTTTGATGGGTTGTCACCAAAAACCTGAGAGAGCCGTTAAAAAAAAAACAATTACTTAGTGAATTTTGCCGCATTACTGGTGCAATGATACCTCGGTTTCATCGTTTGATAGCAATGCCAGGTACCAATATAAGGTTAACCAAACAAACACTAGAGCGTTCCAATGAGTTACCATCGTTCAAGTGAAGTTTGGAGCTGGAAACCTCCAACATTGGAACGGTCGCTTGTACAGTTGGATCACACTCACGTTCAAAACTCTTCGCACCTGACTATCGATTATTTGGAGAATTTGATTGGTCAGGTACAAATCATTTTCTTATATCCAAGGCAGACTTCAGAAGAAAAAAGACAATATTTTGAAATCATTTCTGAGATTCTGGATATATTCTAGGTTCCATAATGTAACAAAATATATATTGTGGATATCCTACAATACAGAACTCAATGATGACGATCTACCCATAGTCGGTAACTACTCTAACTCTAAATCAGGTACAAGAAACTATGCACATATTGCAAGTATTTTGTGGTTCTTGAGGCATGCAAGATACCAGCCAGCATGCCTAACAGTGCAGTTCCTCCATCTTTTGACAAATTGGAAGAAAGTACGAATCATGTGGATTAGAAGTATGGACCTTTTCATTTAAGAAACGATTATATTTTGTTCGGTATATTGTGAAAAAAACGATATGGAAGGAAAATGAATTCTTGAGGATCTAGAAACTCAGATCCCACTTGAAACTTTGCTAAAATTTTGAGTTATCATAAAAATGCTTGGAGTGGGAATTGTTATTTCTACTATTCAACTCGACAATCAATTCCGCATTTTTAAGATATAACTGGGATATGTCGAATTTTGACCTCTATATTTTGACATTCACGATTGATTTGGAGTTTTTCGCGTAATGAACAGGGATTTAAAATAGTATATGAAAGCTTGTAGTTTCGATCTGCACTCATTTCAAATTTCAAAAAGATGTTTGATTTACTTTGAATAAAACTCTCGTCTATGGCAGAAAATGTCTTTTAATTAAGGACTATTGTTCACTGTCACGATATTCACGAATATTCAAAATCAACCTATGATATCATTTACGGATCATAGGATTATGTGATATCGTAACTATGAACAGTTAGTTACCTTGAGCTCATAAATCGAATTTAGGCGGATAACCACAATTCTTTGGTATTTACCGCAGTTATACCTTGGTCTTTCATGATAAATGACAGACGTGACGTCAACGTTTGCTTTCAGCTAAACCTTTTGGTT
This sequence comes from Chrysolina americana, assembly GCA_958502065.1. Lineage (NCBI taxonomy): Eukaryota > Metazoa > Arthropoda > Insecta > Coleoptera > Chrysomelidae > Chrysolina > Chrysolina americana. The sequence continues at coordinate 37,005,801 of OY293414.1, read as the reverse complement.
TAAACTCTGGTTCCTGGTTATTAAAATTCAAAAAGTGTAAACAAAAACATTTGTTTTATTTCTGCCTTCTTCATGTTATTCCTTTGTATTAATCTTAATTATTCTGGTTTTTCGTATTTTTGTATACAATAACTGTTAAAAGTATTATATTATAAATGGAGAACTTTAATAGTGTGGAAACAAAACTGACATTTGTGTGCTTATTGGCGTCGCGAATTTTTATTCTATGAAAATGTAGCATTGCTTTTACATTATTTTATAAGGCATCAATTCTCGTCAGGGAGGATTTTTGCTTTTCACCAGAGGTATATCCCTCCTAATTAAATCCCGTAATCAGCTAGCAGTAAATACACTAAGAAATCTAAACAAGTGCCTTTTATACCTGTGAATACTCACCATTCAAATTTGCTGTTGCCAAATCTTGTACTTCCACCTGGTAATCTGTCCTTTCATAATTCAAACTCTGTAAATATGTTGTCGCCATATCGTGAAATATGAAATATTTACTTAAAAGACCAATTAAAAACACGGTCAGAATGAGGTTAGTTTTCTTTTTGATAATAACCATAACCGAAAATGAAAAAAAACTTTGGAGTTGGGTAATTACCACAAAATTTTGGTGACAACTATGACATTAAACAGCTGATTCGTGACGTCATTAGATGAAAACCAATCTAATTAACAAAAACGCCTAAACGTTTTGGTAAATACCAATTTAAATTGGTAAATACCGAAACATTTTGGTCATCCGCCTAAATTCGATTATACAGTGTGTCCCAGCTAAAACTTGTCACCCCCCTAATATCCGAACTCATGAAAAAAATTGAAAATCGCTCAGACCCGTCGATTTTTATTTCACCAAATACACCATCATTGTGTTGTCAACCCCCTCAACCCCAGCACCCCCTACTTTAGAATTTTCAATGGGACTACTGTAGTTGTGATACATCATTTTGAAGGGAATTCAATCCCAAATACATCGGTGTACTGAAATTGAGGATCGATCAAGTGTTGTTTAAGTTTTCATGAAAACTAAGTTTTATCCAGATATTTTAATTTTTCATCACCTCAAATGTTAGCGTCGTAAGAAAGGTTTACTGTGGGTACGCCACTGTATTGAAAAATAATATACTGTCAGAAATAATAGTTTCGAAGGTGAGACAGACGTTTTTATGAAAAAAAATTGCCCCCATGTGTTTTTGTATACGCATATCTTTGTTTACGCCTTGGTAATTGATGTATTCGAGTCACTGCATTCAACAATTTGAAAACATTCGAAAATGGTTTATACTGTACAAGAGAGAATATCCATTGTAGCTGCGTATTTTGAAAATGGACGATGTGCTAGAGCTACGGCTCGAAGTTTCAATGAAAGTCATCCAGAAAACACCACATCATATCAGTACGTGCTTCAATTGATGAATAAGTTATTGGAGTCGGGATCAGTGCTGAATAAAAAACATGAACGAGAGAAGCCTATGAGAAATGAAGGGGTCGCTGTTGCAGTTGTAGGACATGCAGTGATGGACAACATTCAATCGTTAAGACAACTTGAGACTATCTCTGGAGTTTCGAAAGCAGCGTACATCGAATTCTGAAAGACGCAAAATTCCATCCTTATAAAATGCAGAATGTACAAGAATTAAATGAAGATGATCCTGACAGACGTTCAGAGTTTTGTGAAATCATGAGTCAATTATTGATTGGTGATAATAATTACCTCTACAATGTGTGCTTTTCTGACGAATCTTCTTTTTATTTAAATGGACATGTGAACAGGCACAACTGCAGATACTGGAGTGACGTAAATCCCCATTGGTACAGGGAAACTCATTCACAAACTCCCCAGAAATTGAATGTTTGGGCTGGTATTCTGGGAGACCATATTGTAGGTCCATATTTTATTGATGGTAACCTCAACGGACAAACGTATCTTGAACTTCTTGATACAACTGTGAACCCCAGAATCACTCAGTTACTTGAAGACGATGATAGGTTACTTGACGGTCAGCTCACCTTTCAACAAGATGGAGCTCCTCCACATTTTGTTGCACCTGTACGTCAATTTTTAGATGACAATTTCACAGGGCGATGGATTGGAAGGCGAGGACCAATAGAATGGCCGGCTAGATCTCATGATTTATCACCATTACACTTTTTTTATGGGGTCATTTGAAATCCAAAGTTTATATTACCCAGCCAACTTCTCTTGATGATCTACGCAGGAGAATTGTTGTGGAGTGTCGTGCAGTGACTCCAGAAATGTTGAGCAATGTGCGAAGAAATTTCGAAGATCGCTTATACTTCTGTATGGAACTGAATGGTTCACATTTTGAACCTTTCATACGATGATAACATGTTAGGTGATGAAAAATAAAAATATCTGGAAAAAATTAGTTTTCAAGAAAACTTCAACAACACTTGATCGATCCTCAATTTCAGTACACCGATGTATTTGGGATTGAATTCCCTTCAAAATGGTGTATCACAAGTATAGTAGTCCCATTGAAAATTCTGAAGTAGGGGGTGGTGGGGTTGAGGGGGTTGACAACACAATGATGGTGTATTTGGTGAAAGCGTTCCCCCTTGAAATACAAATCGACGGATCTGAGCGATTTTCCATTTTTTTCATGAGTTCGGATATTAGGGGGGTGACAAGTTTTAGCTGGGACACACTGTATAGAGTTTTAATCACAGACAACTGTTGTCTTTGGTTTTAATCGTTCCGCCGTACGTTGTAGTTAGGTTATTGTTCATAATAGAGAAATACAAATCGAATACGTCCATGTCAGGACCTCTTCAGATCTAGCTGTTAATTTCATGATTACTACATAAAAAAAAACTGATTGTCTTTCTGATTGATTCACAATGAAATAGTGCTGAACAAGTTATCAAGGGCATCTTGGTGTTGTTTAACCAGAAGTAGTTAGTTTTATCTTTGTATGATCAGTGATGATGAACCTATTTACTCATAATTCAGCACGAAGAATAATAATATTGATTATCCATTGGAATATGATGGTATGAAAAAATATTTTAGTGCATTGTAGCAGTAAGTTTCTATGAAGTTTAATGATGTTCATTTTCAAAAACATTAGTGCAAGGTTCCTCCCTTTTTTATGACTTGACTTGGCTCTTCAAGTTGACTGTCATTCAATAACCGTTGCAAAGTAGTGCATAATTAGTACTTTGAAAAGTAACACCTGAATCAAAAGCCCAAATCAAGTGGCAAATATAGCATATACCTGCAGATAATATATTGTGAAGGAAAAGATATCCTTTGGATGGGATGATAAGACGTTGGTCTGGAGTCATTGGACATTGGGATCATTGAAGACCTCTTGTTGAAATCTAAACTCTCTACGTGTACACAAAGGCGTCAGTCATAAGTCTTAGTAGTAGAAAGCAGAAAGGGAGAAATAATAATATTATAATAATAATACTCCCTTATAAACACTCGTAGAGTGTACCCAAAGGCATGGCCTGTGCGGGTAGAGGACAGCTATTATTATTATTTGCTGTGGTGCTCCGGGGCGACTTACTGATGTTTTCGGTGATGTTTTTACTTTTCAGCTGTAGGAAAACCCGGAAAACCTACAGCACCACCCGGTTGGTCGGTGCGCACTTCAAGCTAGCACCAGACGTCGGTATTAGCATCTAGGCAACTCACATCACACTTGATTCACAACAAGGTATGTGGCTACCTAAAGAGACTCGTGTACTTGAGAAAAAAGATTCCGTACCCGAGCCTCGAACGTCTGTCTGATGCGAGCTAAAAGTTCCACTGAATTACATCATGCCGCCACTAGAGAAGAAGCACGATCAGCACTTTCTGATAAGCTTGCAGAATTTATCTTAGCATTTAATTTATTTTCATTCAGGCAGTCAGTTGCTAGCTCTCATACTGTTAACATCGTTCCATATATCAAATAATTGTACTTTTGACTGAAATAAATCTTTTTAAAAACGAACTTTGGGTAATCGATAATATTTCTGGCGCAGTCGGTAGGATTATCAGAATTGTATCGAATCGATCGTGCAGTTTTCGTATTTACGATTGACTGATTTTTCGAACCAAATATCGAACTTTAGTGATTTGTTGTGGACTTTGTTGCGGAGTGGCTTCTCGAAACTCAGAACACCCAGTCTATCGCAGACCCGTACCCATCGTCAGCAACGAGATTTGGGACCAGTATTGCCCAATTCTGCAAGGAGCAACGACCTGGTGAAGACAGAATCGCCGATCCAGACGCAGCCCTTATAGTGGATAAGAAGAACATGCTCAAAGTCGTTTTCATATTACTGTAAGTGCAATTTTATGTCGCTCGAAGATATAACCAATTATTTGAAAAATTTGAATATAAGTACACCTTCAACTGACTCACAAACTCTTCCTATTCCAACAATTCGAAATTCACTTTCAAGACAACCTATTTTGGATAATCAAGCTAACAATCGTTCAAATATGGCTCAGTTTAAAGCTGAATACTTGAATTGTGTGCCGGAATTTGACGGTAATCCCAATGATTTAACTAGATTTTTATCAATAAGTGAATCGATCATTACAAATTTTTATAATGCAGCCAATGCAAATGACTTTCAAAATATTTATTTATTGAATTCAATCATTTCCAAATTAAAAGGTAATGCAAAAACATTAGTAAATATACAGGGTGCCAAAAATTGGCAAGAATTGAAAGACATTTTGACAAGAAATTTCTCAGATCAAAGAGATGAGGTCTGTTTGAATAGGGATCTTGTCATGTTAAGGCAATCTCATAATGAAAGTGCTCAAGAATTCTATGACCGATGTTTAAATATTTTGAATTTGCTGTGCAGTTATGTAGACATTCATGAAAACACAGAAGCTGCTAAAACACTCAAACGTGATCTTTATCAGAATTTAGCCCTCAAAACATTTTTATCAGGACTGAAAGAACCATTAAGTACCACTTTGAGATGCATGAAACCAAATACTCTCAGTGAAGCTCTACAATTTGTAAAACAAGAAGAAAACGTCCAATATTTTCAAAATTTTTCTCATAGAAATATTGTAAAACCTGCCCAAATCACACGACAAAATCAACCCCTGAGGCCCACAAACATTTCTCATCGCGCTATGCCAAATCAGAATAATTTTTTCAATTCCAACACCCCGAATAACTTTTTCCGTAGACAAAATAGTTTCCCTTCACAACCTATAAATGTACAACAGCGACCTAGACCCCAAGGTCAACAATTTTTAACGAATGCTCAAGTCTTTAAACAACCAAGTGGAAATATTTTCAAACCACAAAATAAACCTCAACCGAAACCTACCCCAATGAGTGTTTCAACAAGAAATACTCATTTTCAAACAACTCCAATGAGTGTTTCAACGAGAAACACAAACTTTGCTCAACCATCTACGTCCCACTTTGCGAACAGAGGACAACAAAGAAACTTTATTAGTGAAGAACTTTTTAATACCGAAACCGATCAAATCAATCAATGTCATGAATATTATGATACTGACCAGAATATTGATGAAGAAAACGAATTTATTGATATGAATCAACCCGTCGAAAATTACTTCCCGAATGATACAGAACCAACAGAAAGTTCCGATGTAAATTTTCAGTAAGAGCCTCGGAACAATTTATTTCAAACCCTCAAGTTATTTCCTTCAACTCATCGAATACAAGTGAACTATCATACATTGTTTTTCCAGAATATAATCTGAAACTTTTGATTGACTCAGGCTCTACGAAGTCATTCATCGATCCCGATATTGCCCTCAAATATTTTCCAGATCTAATACGAAATGACCCATTTATTGTGTCTACAGTCTTTCAAAAATCTTCACATAAGTACAGTGCTGAGATTCCTTCATCAAACATTTTTAAATTACCACATCCAATCAATTTAAAATTCTTTCTTTTTAAATTTCATAATGTTTTCAAAGGCCTCATTGGATTAGACAATCTAAAAATACTGCAAGCCAGTATAAACTTTGATAAAGGTTACCTAGTAACACCTTTCACCAAAATTAAACTATTATTTCACAAAACGAGTAACGAATTGAATTTAGTAACCGTCACACCCAGATCAGAACAGGTGATCAAAATTAAAACATCCATTCCTGAAGGAGAAGTTATAATACCTCATTGCAAAATTCATAACTGCGAAATACCCGAAAGTCTTACGATAGCAAAAGGCGGATACGCGTTAACAACAATTTTAAACAATACCGTTAGTCCAGTGACATTAGACCTTTCGACACCGTTCTCTGTCGACAAATTCGATAGAAACGAAATTCAAAAAATCGATCTGAATAATTTTCATGTCTCTCCAAATAAAAGTTTAGACCTGTCAAAAATCAGAACAGACCATATGAACGAGGAAGAAAGAACAAAAATTTTAGAAATATGTAAAGAGTTTTCCGAAATATTTTATAATGACGACACTCCACTGACATTTACGAGTAAAATAAAACATAAAATACGAACAACAGACGATATACCAATATATACCAAATCTTATCGATATCCGTTTGTCCACAAAAAAGAAGTTGAAAATCAAATAAGTAAAATGTTAGATTCAAAAATTATAAGACCTAGTAATTCACCGTGGTCGTCACCTATATGGGTTGTACCCAAGAAGGTCGACGCATCTGGTAAGCAAAAATGGAGGGTTGTTATTGATTATAGGAAGCTTAATGAGAAGACAATCGACGATAAGTACCCTCTACCTAACATACATGACTTACTCGACAAATTAGGGAAATGTCAATATTTCTCTACTTTAGACCTAGCTAGTGGCTTCCATCAAATCGAAATGGAAGAAAATGACATTGAAAAAACAGCATTCAGCACAGAACATGGCCACTACGAATTTTTGCGTATGCCATTCGGTTTGAAGAATGCTCCAGCTACGTTTGAAAGAGCAATAGATAATATTCTTAGAGGTATACAAAATGAAAAATGCCTTGCATACCTTGACGACATTATTGTATTTTCGACTTCACTCCAGGAACACCTAGAACGTCTTAGGTGTGTATTTCAAAGACTCAAAGACTCTAATTTCAAAATTCAGCTCGACAAGTCTGAATTCCTAAGGAAGGAGGTTGCTTATTTAGGCCATGTTGTAACCCCTGACGGTGTTAAACCTAACCCCGACAAAATTAGAGCCATTAAAAACTTTCCTGTGCCCAAAACGACAAAACAAATCAAAGGCTTTCTTGGTCTATTGGGCTACTATCGACGGTTCATCCCAAATTTTGCGAAGATCACAAAACCTTTCACCAAATGCCTCAAAAAGGGCGCAAAAATCGAATTGAATGACGAATTCCTCACCTGTTTCGAAACATGTAAAAACCTTTTGATGAATGAACCTATCCTACAATATCCTGACTTTTCTAGACCCTTTAACTTGACTACAGATGCTTCCAATTTTGCGTTAGGTGCAATTTTATCCCAAGGGCCGATAGGTAAAGATTTGCCTATAGCCTACGCCTCTAGGACACTGAATGATTCCGAACAAAATTACTCTGCCATCGAAAAGGAATTATTGGCTATCGTATGGGCTACAAAATATTTCAGGCCGTATCTATACGGACGAAATTTCAACATCATAACGGATCATAAACCATTGCAGTGGTTATTCTCGTTGAAAGATCCTAACTCAAAATTAATGAGATGGAGAATCAAATTAGACGAGTATCAATTTAACATTATTTATAAAAAGGGAAAATTAAATACCAATGCGGATGCCTTGTCACGAATAGAAACACATACGAAAGAAACCAGAACTTTCTGGGAAGAATTAGACGACATACTAGGCGAGTCAGAACGTCTAGCTGGCCCATATACCACTTTTGGCTGTCAACAAAATAATATAGACCCGCGCCTTGATACACCTGACTATCAACCTTCCGCTGACATTCTGACAATAGGAGAACTTCCACAAGACCTTGACGATTTTTCAATGATAGTTAATCTTGATCAAACCGAAACAAATACACAAAACAACAACGAAACCAATCATCCAAATAATGCTGACAATACTATCGAAACAAACACACGAAACAACGTCGAACCGAATTATTCGAATGACATCGATGAAAACCAGCAAAATAATGCTGACGAAACAACCGAAACTAACAACGAAAATAATCACGAAACTGAACAGACTGACGATCATACTATTCACTCATGTGCCGATGAAAACCCGATTATAGATATTCCAATCGTGAATTACGCTGTCAACTATGGTCAGAACCAAATTATCATTTCTTCTGTCCTTCATTCTCCTGCAAAGCCAAAAATAATAATTCTATTTGAGAAAAAGAAGCGAATTACAATTCAGTTCTCACAAAATAACTTTGAAAAAGATGTAATGAAATTCATTAAAGAATATGTTGTACCAGATCTACAATACCATATTTTTTTCGAAGATCCCAATTTGTACGAACCATTTTCACTGATTTTACAAAAGTATTTCAAAAATTCTTCAGTAAAATTCAAAAAATGTAATAAAAAACTCTCTGACGTCACAAACAAACATGATATTAAAAACATCATAACAAATTATCACGAAGGTAAATCGAACCACAGAGGAATAGATGAAACCCTCCAAAGAATAAAAGAAAAATATTATTGGCCTTACATGAAGAATTCTATCCAAACCTTCATCAACGATTGTGAACTATGCCAAAGATGCAAATATGACAGAAACCCAGTTAAAATGCAAATGAACATCACGCCTACAGCAGTTGGTCCTTTCGAAATTATTCATATGGACGTTTTCACATTTGAAAAATCCAAATTTCTCACGATTATCGACAGCTTCTCAAAATATGCTCAAGCATACTATCTCGAAGCCGTAGCAGGCACCGAAGTAGCCAATAACCTAATAAACTTCTTTTCACACCACGGTGTTCCCAAACAAATAATTTTGGACAATGGAACCGAATTCAAAAATGCAGTAATTACTGAATTACTCAGTTTACATAAAATTAAAATTCATTTCTGTTCTCCGAACCATCCACAATCGAACGGAGCAATTGAACGATTCCATTCAACCATTACTGAGCACCTTCGTTTACTAAATACAAAAGGATTCATGAAAACACCAGCGAAAATGAAAATGATTTACGCTATACTAGCTTATAATCATTCCATACATTCAGCAACTAAATTGAAACCCATAGACGTAATAAACGGGCATACCACAAGTAACGAACCTTTCGACATGAAACTAGATCAAATTCTATTGAATGACTACGTTGCTCAACACAGAGAACGTTCAAAACTACTTTATTCAAAATTAAATTCAGAACTTCTTTCAAAGAAACAAAAGAAAATTACAAGAATCAACGAAAACAGAGACTCTCCCAACATCTTCAAACGCAAACAAAAAATATTTGTTAAAACTCACGTACGACGAAAGAACGCTAACAAATTCGCAAAACCTAGCAAAATAAAAAGTGTGAATAAAGATAAGAAAGTTTTATCAACCGTAAACCAACCCAAGATTCACATGGACAATGTTAAACGCCCACTTAGGAGACTCTACTCGTTCGACAACTAAAACTTATGTTTCTTTATCATTTCAGATTACCCGGAATTGTGACTATGCAGGAAGCAATAGCACTAAGAAACCTTGAAAACAATCCCGGTTTGATGCCCGTAAATCTCGGTTCAGCAAAAATACGAGAATATTACCACTCTATTATTCATTATTATGATTTGAACCCCATTATAACCGAAATAAATAAATTGAAAATAAAATCATACAATATCGAACGTTTGATTGCCAAAAACGTAGATTATTCTAAAGACACTTCTAACTACATGAAAATTTTAAAATTCTCAGAAAAAAATGTTGAAAGTAAGCTAATCGAAATAATTCCACATCCAAATAGAAACAAAAGAGGCTTAATAAATGGCTTAGGATCAATATTCAAATCTATAAGTGGAAATCTAGACTCTGATGATGGTGAACGTTACGAGAAATTAATTCAAAACTTACAGCAAAATCAGAAAGAAATAACATCGACAATGCACACACAGAGTTCTTTAGCAATATCTATGATTGATCAATTCAATAAAACCGTTCAACACATAAGTCACAATGAGAAACTATTAGAAAGCAAAATCAACCAAATTGCGGCTATCGTAGAAAATCATGCTTATAGAGAAAATTCCAACTTCATCAAAGACATCATGAACCAGATAATTAATACATTCGAAATGATCAATTCACTTCTTCAAGATATTCAAAATTCGATCACTTTTACAAAAATTGGAGTCATGCATCCAAGTATTATAAAATCCAAAGAACTTCTAGATGAATTAAAATACATTCAATCAAAACTCAAAGAAAGTCAATTACCACTGGAAATCAACTTAGAAAATATCCCATTAATCGAAAATCTGATCAAAATTGATTGTTTTATTCTCAACAATAAAATAACTTACATTTTGAAAGTTCCAATAACTTACCCTTTTGAAATGAACCTCTATCACCTTTATTCAATTCCCATAATATCCAAGGGTCAGTTCAAGGCAATAATACCAGAAAACAAATATCTGTTGAAAAATAAATTGTACTACACGTTTATGAGCGACTCTTGCATGAAAATCCGCCAACAACACTATATTTGCGACAATGGTGAACCACAAGAAATAAAAAACGTCGACCTTTGTGAGATCCAGCTCCTGGATCTGAAAGATCCCTCCAACTGTCAGCAAATGAACATTGAAATCACCCAGCCAATGTTCAGACGATTAGAAGAATCCAATCAGTGGGTTGGGCTCCTCCCTACTGAAGAAACAATAAGACTAAAATGCCACCAACAAGAAGAAATCACCAAAATAATGGGCTCATACCTGATAGAAATTCCGAATGACTGTCAATTGATAACTCATCGAGAAATCATCTCTAACGAAGTTCGTACATCTGTGCCAAGCCAGCCCATCTTATTTCCTGAGTTAGACATACAGAACATCAAAGAAACACAAGTGAACCTCAGCCTCCATCTGGAACAAATAGAACTCGACGAGCTACACAACATTAAGACGAGAATAATTGAAAATCAACCCCAACTCCAAGCGTACCCAATATCATACACCCCAAATGCCTGGACACTACTCATTTACGGAGTTTTGGTAGTATCCATAGTATACATAATATACAGGAGAACACAACAAATCCGGAAGAAGTCCAGAGAAACCCCTCAACAGCCTATGGAACTCCAAACTGTTCAACTTCCTCAGTAACCCTCCGAAGTTGAATCTGCGAAGGGAGGAATTACATCATGCCGCCACTAGAGAAGAAGCACGATCAGCACTTTCTGATAAGCTTGCAGAATTTATCTTAGCATTTAATTTATTTTCATTCAGGCAGTCAGTTGCTAGCTCTCATACTGTTAACATCGTTCCATATATCAAATAATTGTACTTTTGACTGAAATAAATCTTTTTAAAAACGAACTTTGGGTAATCGATAATATTTCTACTGCTAGAATCCTTAGCCACTGAGCCACCCACCATATTCTCACTGAAAATCGATGATACAACTTCATGTTACTTATAATTGCTGTACTTGCACTGCACTGTTTGGAACCTTTGGTGTAGCAATGAATATACTGGAGTTTAATCCCAACACCAAACCACTATTTTCAACACCTCGACACGTGTTTTGGTCACCAAGTGATCATCTTTAAGAGGAAAATTAAATTAAATCTAAATACAAAGTTGTTCTTATTTATACTCGTTAGATATCTCTGCTAGATACCCACGTCTTCATTATTTAAAAAAAATATCTCAAAATATTGCCTTATCTCCTAAACAGGTGAACGTTAAATTGAAGGTATATGTTAATTACTTACATAATATGATAACAAACAAATTATTTCAGCAAGCTATACAATAAACTATTGGGTATTGGTCCCCCATCAATATTCATGATTTTATTATGTTAACTTTTCTAACTAATCTTAATGAACTAAAGTCTATGGAATGGTTTTGTTGCAAAACATGATGGGCGACCGCGGATTTTTCTGTTCTTCCATATTTTAGATGTGCTTAGTGTTCTTTATACCTTACTTTAATAGATCTTTTAGTATGTCCATAATATTTTGCATCGCAGTCCTTACATTTGATTTCGTAGATTCCATACTTATCAGAATTCCCAACTTTGTCCTTAGGGTTACCCAAAAGGTTCTGTAGTATGTGACTTGTTTTAAATACCGCCCTTATACCCAGTTCCTTGAAAATATGTCCAAAGTTCTTTGTGTAATGGTGGTATGAAACTGAGATATATCTATCTTGGTTCTCTTCATTCCTAAGAGTTGAGATTTCGTTCATTCTTAACCTAAATTTTTTCTTCCTCATAATATTATCTACAATACCACTCGAGAAACCATTCCTTACTGCTATTTCTTTTATTTTCGCCTCTTCTCTGTCAAACCTATCCTGTGTAAGAGGAAACGTCAAAAGACGATGCACCAGAAAATTCAAATCAGCGCGTTTGTGTTGTTCCCATTGATGGGAACTGATAGGGACAACTTCCATTCCTTGACGTTCTGGTAATGAGGAGTCGAAGTGGAGTGCTGGAATACGATGTATTTAGGAAGGAGACTAGCACTTACAGGTATATTCCTGAAAGTTTAGGAGATAAGGCAATATTTTGAGATTATATTTTTTTTAATAATGAAGACGTGGGTATCTAGCAGAGATATCTAACGAGTATAAATAAGAACAACTTTGTATGTAGATTTAGTTTAATCTTCTTCTTGAAGATGGTCACTTGGTGACCAAAACACGTATCGAGGTGTTGAAAATAGTGGTTTGGTGTTAGGATAAAACTCCAGTTTATTTATAATTGCTGCATAAATTAACCATTTTTATGGAAATAAGGAGGTAATCAAATAGAAATACAGCTAAATGTGTCAGCAGATTTATTGGATGTGGACCTCACCATAGATCTAATGGACGACTTTTCTTTCGCTCGGATTACTAGAAAAAAAATTATGGAGCCAATGGCTTAATGTTTATAGAAATATTGTTTGTGTTTCACTGCACTTTATTGAAATTACAATTCAAAACATCAGAAAATACCTATACATCACATAAGTTCTTTCAACAGAAAACAACTTATACATAAGTATACATATTAAAGAAATGAAATAAACCCGTCTTATTCAAAAGAAGATTTAGATTTATCCACAGTAGTGTAATTTGTTTGGAATTTTGTTGTCACTACAAAAATTGTTCATTCCTGGAATTACATATATGCATATACAATTCGCTCAACCAGCTGTTTCATGATAGAACTCGAACAGAATTGTGCAAAAAATAAGACAATTATCAAGCATATTCAACCCTTGATGATACAAGGAGGACAATATGTTTGAAATTAACATTTTCAGAACTAATTACCAACAACTAACGACTGAATTTATCTCCACGTAAAAACTGTTTATGTCAAATTGTTACTCTGTTCAATGTTACTTAGTAGTTGTCAATTCATGTACTTCTCATAAATAAATCATTTGTTGAAATCTTCGATTTCTATTGAAAGCATTAAAATCAAAAAATTATGCTATAAAATTCAAAAGAAGTTTGAACGAAGTATTTTCTTCTTGATGAATGTTTCCACTCAATGAGTTTTTGAATAATCACAGTGTTTTCATGTACAGAACGAATTTGTTTTTTATTCGTGTATTACTTTTTAATATTTATTACTTGTATTTTGTCATTGCTCATTAGTATTAGATATTTTCTTAACTACAAAATGAAAATTTTTGTTATTTCAAGGGCATAAATAAATAATTTGAATAACTACAGTTTGAAGAATATGTATTCCATTTTATGTCAATAAAGCTCTTTTATTATTATCACGATTCAAAATATTAGTTGTTATCGTCGACAAGTGAACATCTTATTGACATAAACTTCCATTGATATTTGTTTACTTTCTGCTAAGCTGACAGACAAAATAACAGGAACCTAAACATTTGTACATTTTTCGAAAATATACTTTTCTTGAGTGTTCAACTAATAATCCTGACCTCAATCTAACCAATATTAGGACTATATAATTCTTTCAAATGAGTCCATTTTCTTGTATGTATGGTTGCCCAATAACTCATTTTATCCAACGGAGGCAGAAAAGTCAGTAACATTAATATTTGTTGAAATATAAACCCACTGTAAAATTCACATCTTTCACAAACATATGGAGAGAAGGGTACTTCAACTTTTTTCGTTTCACTTTGTATTTCAGTTCTCAACTCCATATTTTTCTCCTAAAAAGAAATCAAATTGGAAAAAATCACATTATAAACTACATGTACTCGAATGCAAAGTGTTTATTTAAACAAAATGAAAGATTATTATTCTCATTTTTTTTCCTGTTCTTCCAAAAAAAGTTTACCAAGAGTTGAGGAAATATTATTTTCAGATTTATCCCAGCAACATAACTAAAACAGAACCTTTAATAATTTCCTTATTCCAGATATTAATTTTTGAAAATCATTGAATAAGGAAGATAGTAATTAAAGTTTGTTAAGTACAATTACTATTATCCTACTAATTTTTTTAAGCCCTACGTGGAACTATCTGAACTTTGAAAATCAATTTTTATGCAAAAGGCAAAAAGGGTATATAAATTACGTTTACATAAAATTGTATAGCGACATTACAACAGATAAATAAATGAAACACCGTAAAATTATCACTTTGCCACAGGGTATGGGGTAAAGGAGGGAGTTTGACTGAGATAGTTCATTCCTGCCCGTCTGAGTATTTCGAGGGCTGGGCAAACCTGCTCATACTTGCTCAATGGCAGGCCCTACGCTGTTATGTAGGTTATCCTCTGCCGTACGTGCTAAGTCTCAGTGGAGTCTTCCCCGCCTCCTCCTAGTTATGCGGAGGGTTTTCTTGGATAGTAAGTAAAACATGAACTTATTGGACTGTTATTATCGGGTTTTCAGTGTCCTAAGGATTTCCCGAAAACAACGAAAAAACCGGGTAATTTTAATGCAGTAACTTCCGTATATATATATTCCGTGCAGGATTACTTGTGAACAGAAATGCAGAACAACAAATACTTTTTCCTCTATTTCACTGAAAACAG
This sequence comes from Chrysolina americana, assembly GCA_958502065.1. Classification (NCBI taxonomy): domain Eukaryota; kingdom Metazoa; phylum Arthropoda; class Insecta; order Coleoptera; family Chrysomelidae; genus Chrysolina; species Chrysolina americana. The sequence goes on along the minus strand of OY293414.1, from coordinate 36,990,678 downwards.
AAATATTTTTCGAATGTTATTGAAAGATTTAAGAATAGTTGATGAAGTTTTCTGAGAAATCAATGATAATTTTGTTGTTTTTAAAATTATTGTTGTAAGAAGTGTTTTTTCCGTTAACCAGCTGTCATCCCCCTACGAACAAATGGGCCTCAGAAATCTAAACTTGTGCGAGCTAAGGATTAACGAGGTCTTACTTTTCAACGTGCGATTCCTAGCACGAGACCAGTGACCATGCTGGGAATCGAACCCACGTCCCTCTGATTGATAGACTAGCGCTCTACCATCATGACCACTGCGGCCCATATAATTAGAGTCTTATAAGCTATAAGATGAAGATTATAATTCTAGTGACTATATATTGTTATGATTGTCAAAATTTCCAACAATGAGAATATGAAAGTGGGCTTTTCATTGACAGTTGATAGAACAACCAAATGAAAAAATTACTGAAAGTGTTCTTACTGGAGGCTTTTCATGAATGATGGGCAAGGCACCAAACTTTGAACATATTTTACCACTGGGTTTCGTGATGAATTCATCTTCGGTGAAGTGGTTTGAGTAAACAAATTTTCCGATGGTATCTACATCCAACAATCCCAAAAAAGACAATTAAGTATTGAATTCTCTCAAGTTCTGCAGGAAATCTATTAGGTTGATATATCAGGTTAACAAATTTTTGAAAGGAAATGCAGTGGATTTTACATTTCACGACAGGAAAAGAAAAATATTCAATCCAATTATCTTCATTTTGAAATTATTGTGAAATTATAGCTTAGTGCTAGGTTTGTTAAAATTCCATTTTGAAACCAATATTCGTCAAAACGTCGTTGATTATCGGAATATTGCACATTCGATGAAATGAACTCGAACTGAAACATACATAACCATCATGAAAAAGACTGAGAACAGAGTTAATAGTATTTATAAATGAATAATTCCAATAATGGAAATCTGATTTGTCAAAATTGTAATGAATATCAACAGCAAAATTTGTCGTAGGAACGATGTCGGGAAATTCGATTATACAGGCGAAAAAGAATGGATTAGAATAGAACTCTACGGTTACAATAAAGGAAATTTAAGTTATCGAAACTGTAATGAATAACAGCAAAACTTACCGTTGTAAAACATTTTTAATGCTGGACAAGGAAATGAAAATATAGTTAGTTTAAAGTTTGAATCCACACTTGAAAACTCCTAAAAAATCAATGCCGACCCTAACGAACGACAATGAATTTGTTCTATTCATGTTCTATTATTTATCATTTTTGTGTAAATTTAATTACCCTGTATTTGAATGGTTATTCAGAAAGTCACTTTTGACAACTAAAAAAAGAAAATGAATAACATAATTTTGTTTTGTAAACAAGGAGAATAGACATATAAAAATCAACCTCAATTCAATCATTCTTCAACTCATTCATTACCAGTGAGTGCCGTGAAAAGGCTCACGACACCGGACATGGTCCTTCGAGCCGGATATAATCAGCAAAAATAGCAGCACATATCATCAAGATTCTACAAGATACATTCAGGTCCTTCGCAGCTTATTCATCACTTTCGTCCGAACAAACTTGAATAGAGAAGCATTCATTGAATTCATTCAGTTTTGCAAACCAATAAAGAGAGACGAAGTTACGAGACAGACTCACCTACTTTCAGTGACCAGGATATTGAGGTAAAGCTCGTTTCCCATCCTATCGTTGCTATTTATCCTCCTCAATTTGTTTGTTCCACATTGTTTACGTTCTCATATGACTTGTGTGAATAGATAATGTCTGAAGAAATGAAGGGATTGAATAAAAAAAGAGGTACAATTAAAGCTCGGCTGACACGATTTTCAACGTTTTTGTTAGATTTGACAGACGCTTCAAAACTCAGTGAATTATGCATACGACTAGAAAAAGCCGAGCTCCTTTGGAGTGAATTTGATATAGTTCAGTCAGAGTTAGAATCAAAAGATGAAAAAATTGATCATAGTTCAGATAGAGCTAACTTTGAAACCAATTATTTCGAATCAATTTCTCGAGCGGAAAATTTGATGAAAAATTTTTCATCAGCAAGCATAGTGCCTTCGAACTGTCCTTCAGCAATTTCAATCAATACACCCAATGCAAATATCCAAAATACTAGAACAAATTTACCAAAGTTAAACTTACCGGAGTTTCAGGGATCATATGACAAATGGCTACAGTTTTCAGATACGTTCAAAGCTATGATACATAATTGCGATTCAATCAGTAAAGTTCAGAAGTTCTGGTATTTGAAATCATGTCTCAAAAGTGAGGCGTCTAACATTTTGGTAGCTTTGGAGGTATCTGAGGCTGATTATGACAAGGCATGGGACATCATATGTGAGCGATATCAAAATAGTCGTATTATAATTCAAAAACACCTCAAGGCTTTATTTGATATACAAAGCATTCAAAAAGAATCACATATTCATTTGCGAAATATTATTGACACTGTAAATCAGCATCTTAGGAATTTGGAATCCCTAGCCTTATCAGTTAATGAATGGGATACTATCATTATATATCTTGTAACATCAAAATTAGATCCCATTACGAAAAGGGAGTGGGAGGAATATTCTTCAAAGCTCAAAACAGAATTGCCCACGTTCAAAGAATTCACAACTTTTATGAATCAGAGATGTCAATTATTAGAAGGTTTATATTCAAATATCAAAGGTTCTCATACCACACAAAAATACTCAAAAACAACAGAAAATCAGGGTCATCTTGTATTCTCTGTCAAAAAGATCACCATATCTTCTCATGCAGTAACTTTTTGAAATTAAATCCTCAAGAGCGTCTAGCAGAAATTAGGAGACTAAGAGCCTGTACCAATTGTTTGCGTAAAGGCCATAATTCAAAAGTTTGTAGAAATCACTTTGTGTGTAAAGAATGTTCAAACAAGCATAACACTTTATTGCATTTAGAAAAGGAACAAAGTTAAACTAATTTGAATAAAAATCTATTGATATCTGATGCAAATGACAAAACAGACGAAAATCACTCAGAAACAATATCTCTCGTATCTCAATCAACCCTTGCTTCATGTACACCAACAGATGTTACTTTGGAACCATATATTATTCTCTCAAAGGCAAATGTTTTTATCATTGATGAGTTTGGCAAATCTCACAAATGTCGACCTATTCTTGACAATTGCTCTCAATCGAATTTCATTACTCAGAATCTGTTTGATATTTTACAATTATCTGTGTACAATGTCACCCATTCAATAGAATGTTTTGGATCAAACCTAACATCTGTGCTATATAAAACAGTTGCTACTATTAAATCAACAAACAATTCATTTATTGGTCTGGACATACCATTTTTTATTACAAATGAAATAAAAGATTTGCACGCGCGTTCTTTCGATGCGACTCATTTAAAAATTCCAAAGAATATCAGCTTAACAGACAATGATTTCAATAAAACTGGTCCAATTGATATGTTGATTGGAGCTTCTATTTTTTGGGAGTTAATATGTGTAGGTCGCAATAATCCAATTAATAATCATACAGTGTTACAGAAAACAAAACTAGGTTGGATATTATCAGGACCTTTGCCATTCTATCAATCGAATAGTCAAAATGGTGTTTGTAAACTCGTAATAAATGATGAAGATATTCACAAACTGCTTGAGCGCTTTTGGAAGCTTGAAGAGTTTCAGCCATTGGCTAAATATTCCCAAGAGGAAGCAGAATGTGAATCGCATTTTGAGAAAACTACAACTCGCGACAAATCAGGAAAATTTGATGTCAATTTGCCGTTCAAGGAAAATATGAGTCAGCTTGGTAACTCATTCGAAATGGCACTCAAGAGATTTTACTCAGTGGAAAAGAAATTCAATAAAAATCCAGATTTCAAACAACAATATATTTCATTCATGTCTGAGTACGAAGCTCTGGGGCATATGACAAAGGTTAATATTGCATATCATAATCCACAAGATATCATCTAGTATTTACAACATCATGGTGTTCTCAACACGTCAAGTACTACTACAAAACTGCGTGTCGTGTTTGACGGCTCTGCAAAAAACTTCTACTGGAATATCTCTTAATGATGTATTGAAAGTCGGTCCTTCAATTCAGGATGACTTATTCACTATTGTCACAAGATTTCATACCCATGAATATGTAGTTACATCAGATATAGAAAAAATGTATCGTATGGTAAATATACCAGATTCTCCTACCTATGGTACTGCGAGTGCATCATTTATTTGTATCAGATCTCTTCATCAAGTAGCTTTAGAATATAAGGATAGATATCCTGATGCCAACCGAATTATTACTTTCTGCTTCTATGTAGATGATCTCCTGACAGTGCTTCAATCGATAGAAGAAGGTAAACGAATCATAGCAGAAATCATTCATATTCTAGGATCGGCAAATCTTCGCAAATTTGTTTCAAACAATGAAAATTTATTAAAAGACATATCCAATATGAAATCTCTATCATCCCAAAAATTCATATCTGATGATAGAATCATTAAAACTCTTGGTATAAATTGGAATTCAATCGATGATATTTTTCAATACACTTGAATTCCAAATCATTCTTCTCGCGTTTCCAAACGGACAATTCTTTCAAATATTTGACCCTCTAGGTTTGGTCGGTCCGTGTACAGTCAAGTCCAAACTAATAATTCAGAAACTTTGGAAGTAAGGTGTAAATTGGGATGAAAGTCTTCCAATTGATTTATATAATTCTTGGATTGAGTTTTCCAGTCAAATTCCAAATTTAAATGCTATTAAAATTTCCAGACATATTGTTTGTCTCAATAAAATTTCAATCGAGTTGCATGGTTTTAGTGATGCCTCCTTAAAAGCTTACGGTGTTTGTTGTTATCTCCGATCCCAAGATAAAATGGGAAGAATTCACTGTCACTTAGTTTGCGCCAAATCGCGGGTCGCACCACTCAAAATCATTTCTCTGCCTAAACTTGAACTCTGTGCAGCCTTGTTCCTCATTCCAGTTAACTCAGAAAAATTTTGAAAGCTATTCATATCGATACAAATCATATTCATTATTGGACTGATTCTACTGTTGTTCTTTCTTGGATTTCAACTGAACCTCATTTACTCAAAATATTTATTGCTAATCGTATCACGGAAATCCAACAATTTTCTGATAAAAGTCAATGGAACTATGTAACTAGTGAAGAAAATCCTGCTGACATAATCTCTCGTGGTATAAACCCAGAACAATTGAAAGAAAGCTCGATTTGGTGGGTCGAACCTCCTTGGATGTCTGAGGAGAAACATGCTTGGCCTAAAGGTAATCCTTCAATATTGTGTGAAATACCAGAATTAAAAAGGTTTGATCATACACTAATATCACAAAATCTTGATACTGATATTCTCAATAGGTTTTCATCTTTCACCAAATTTCAAAGGGTTATGGCTTATTGCTTTCGCTTTGTAAATAAATCAAAACCTGCAATTAAAGAAACTCGCAACTCAGGCCATCTATCAAGTTCCGAATTGGATCAATCATTAACTGTTATTTGCTGATTTGTTCAACAACATTAATTTTTTCTAGAATTGAAATCATTGAGAAAATTAAAACATCTTTCTTCAAAGAGCAAAATTTTATCATTGAACCCGTTTTTAGATGAAAACGGTCTCATTACAGTTGGTGGTAGACTTAAAAATTCAACCATTCCTTATAATAACTAACAGACATCCTACTTTATTTCCTGATAAAGGAAATTTCACCAAGTTGGTCATTCGATTTGAGCATATAAGACAGTTGCATTCAGGAGTACAATTTAGTTTGGCTGCAATAAGAATGAATTTCTGGCCAATCGATGGTCGCAATGTTGTTCGTGGAGTATTACGCAACTGTATTATTTGCTTTCGATCCAAGCCAACTGAAACCCATTACCAGATGGGAAATATTCCTCAATCACGCCTCAAACCTCAAAGGCCGTTTTTAACTACAGGAGTGGATTTTGCAGGTCCTTTTTATGTCAATGACGAAAAAACCAGAAATCGGAAAATAATTGAATGTTATCCCAACCAACAAAGTTGTCTTATAACTCGGATATACGACTATTCTATTATATAGTTATTATATTTTCACTGCCAAAATGCTCATTCATTGTATTGTGGCTACATAAATTCTGTTCTGTTGACGACAACTAAAATATTTAATAAATTTATCTTCGAAACGTTTATATGAAGAAATTATTTAATATATTATATCACTGTCATCAAACCATTTCTTAAAAGTATCTATAGCTAACTTATAAAATAATTCATCTTATGATATTGAATTATTTTAAAGTGGCTTTTTTTTATATTATGATGATTATCCTAACTTCGTTGTAAAAGTAATATAAAAATATTTTAAAATTGCTTTCTGTAATCTTATATAACAGTTATATATTAAAGTATTTTGAGGAACAATTTTGTTTTCATAAGTAAATTGTTGTTTAGTTAAGAGCTATATATATGTATATATATATATATATATATATATATATATATATATATATATATATATATATATATATAAATCTTTATTTTCTTTATCAAGACTATAACTGGAATATAATGTATATGAGTATATATGTTAATTCAACAGTTAAGTAATACTTACTAACGTGAAATTGAAAGAAATTTACATCAATGATAAACATAAAGAATATTGAAAACTTCAAAAATACAGACAGAGACAGGAAGATAATGACAGAAAGATGAATGGTATATATAGGATGAGAAAAACATAAAAAATTGTAAAGAAGAATAGAATTACAAAAATAATATATTCAAGGAGGACGACTGTTGGAAAATATCTGTTTATTTCTGTGTAAAATGTATGTATATATATAGCTCAATTCTTTTATGTCAGTTCTTTTGTTGACTGTATTGGTTGCGTAATTGATGTGAACCATTTCCAAAAAGAGTCTTTTCCGTAAATTACTTTCTACATCAAGAACTTTCGCATTTTCATAATCAATCCGATGGTCTTTATCAATGGTATGTTCAGATAATGCACAAGATCTTATATTTCTCCTTGAATCACTCTTATGTGAGGTAATGCGATCTTTTAGCATTCTTTTTGATTGGCCAATATATACTTGATCACAGTCTGTATTTTTGAAGTTTTCAATATTCTTTATGTTTATCATTGATGTAAATTTCTTTCAATTTCACGTTAGTAAGTATTACTTAACTGTTGAATTAACATATATACTCATATACATTATATTCTAGTTATAGTCTTGATAAAGAAAATAAAGATTTTCGAAAGCTCGGCTTAAAAACGAAGATTAAATAACTTTCACTGATCAACTGACTGCTACCCAAATATTTTCCAAGATATATTTTCACAGTCACGAGAGTATTCAATCATATATATATATATATATATATATATATATATATATATATATATATATATAAAACCATATCATCATTGAGTTTTGTCGAGCTCCGTAAAAATATCTCAAAAGAGTGAGTTAACGTGCAGTGAAAATTACCTAATTTTGCAGACTTTGAGATACATATGCCATATACCAGATGAGTGTATAAAAATTTGTGAAAACTATAAAACAAGTGAGTTTTGATTAGATACGTCAGAGAAACATTTCAAGTGCTGGCACTGTACAAAAAACAATAGAAATATTCTTATCTCCCAGTAAAAACTCAAACGATAAACCCGGAATTAGTCTATGGGCTGAACAACCCACCGTGAAAGGAATAATTCGTGTACAACCTTATAAATGAGTAACACAGAGGAATTGAAGAAATTCATCTTCGAGCAGAACAAGACGCTGACGGTTGCAATATCTGCACAAATAAACGAACTAAAACAAGTAATCACTCAGAGTACAGAAAAAATAAAATCATTAGAAGAAGAGGTGGAAAACCTCCAAAAGAAAAATACGGAACTTGAAAAAATAACAAAAGAGAATAATATACTAATTTTCAATTCAGAGTATAAAGGCGGTAACATAATCGATTACACATTGAATCTATTAAACACCAAACTAGAATTAGATTTAAACAGAGGAGAAATAAATAATATTTATACAGTTGGAAATAAAGAAGCAAACAAAATAATCCTAGTAAAGCTTGTGAGATTCATAACAAAGCAACAAATACTTAAGAATAGCAAGAAACTTAAAGGACAAAAAATATCGATTGTAGAAGATCTGTCTGCTGAAGAGAGATCTGAAAGAAGAGAATTAGTTCTTCATATGAGACAGGCCCGGAGAGACAATAAGAAAGCACATATTTTTCGCAACAAACTATACATCAACAGTGTGGGTTACACTTACGCAGATCTGAAATTGATCCAACATAATGAAATAGAAGAAAACTCGGGATACGAAAATTCTTCCGACGAGGAAAGCAACGAGAATGAAATAAAACCAGATCCGAAGAGGGACACGGCTCAACCTGCTGATCGAGTGAAGGAAGAATCTAACAAGAGACTGCCCCGAACTGAGTCTGGCTCCAGTACTAAGAATGGAAGATCCACAAGAAGCAATAAAAAATAAGTAACTAACCATTCATATGTTCTGTTACTAAATGCTCATTTTACGTATAAATAAATTTTTTTTCACAATCTGCTTCAAAATTTCAAATTCTATAACAAATGGATCCTTATATTCGCGATTGTAATTATGAACCTATAGAAGCCTTAGAGATAAGTAATATGAATGAACTCAATAACAAATCATTAGCAAACAAAAAATACTTCAAACTCTTTCACCAAAATATACGTAGTGTTATGAAAAACTTAGACCAACTGGAGATTGCTCTGAGTGAACTCTCCTTTGAATTTGATTGTATTGTACTCACCGAGACGTTTCAAATAGAAGATAAAGGTCTTATTGAACTGAACGGCTATTCAAGTTTTTACAGCGAAGGTAACATAAATAAAAATGACGGAGTATTAGTATATTTGAAAAATACATATACATGTTCATCAAAAATTATTGCCATTGACAATTGCAAATCGATACAGATTAAAGTGAACATAGATGAAAAAAAATCAATATTAATAACTTCAATATACAGGCCTCCCGCAAACAATGCTGAAAACTTTATCTCCTATTTGAACCAGTATCTGCAAGACACAAGCAGAGTATCTGTAGACTACCACATTATTGTAGGTGACATGAATATCAATTTGAATGATGAAGATGTACTAGTATACGATTACCTGGATAATTATAGTTCACACAACTTCACCTCAATGATCAATAAGCACACCCGCATACAGGGACACTCAAAAAGCTGTATTGACCATATATTTTTGAAAACCGAAGAAACCAATCTTAAAGAAAAATGTGTCTCTATGGTAGTGGACTGTAATATTACAGACCACAAGGCCATTTCAATTTTTCTAGACAACCCTTGCGATAAATCCAGTACACACCCTGTAAGTAAACGAAACTTCATTGAATACATAGATTACACAAAGCTAAAAATTGATCTTTCCAAACATGACTGGAACATATACTATAGTTTAGATAACGTACAGTCACAAGCCACATATTTAGTGAAAATACTAAAAAAATATATACAAAAAAACTCAAAAAGAATTCCAATAAACAAAAATGGAAAAAAACGTAAACAATGGATATCAAAAGGTTTGGTAAAATCGATAAACCATAAAAACAAATTATATAGAGATTGCAAAAAAAATCCTGATGACATTGAAAAAAAACAGTACTATCTTGAATATCGAAAATATACAGACAAACTGGTCAAAAAAGCAAAATATAACTATTATAGAGATAAAATAAATAAAAATAAAAATAATTCTAAAAACTTATGGAGAGTTATATCGGAGATTGGAGGAAAAACAACTGGGGATGATAACATTAAAAATATAGAAACCGATGATGGTCATATAACCGAGGATGAAAAAGGAATTGCTAATGCATTCAATGATTTTTTTGTAGGAGTAGGGGAAAAGTATGCTAATGAAATAAAAAAACCTTCCTCGCCTCGTCCAGCAAAAAATATCTTGCCTCATTCGTTTTACTTGAAGCCTGTACATGACAAAGAAATTTACGAGGTAATACATCAACTGAAAGCGAAGAAAGCTCCTGGTTACGATCTTATGAAGGCGCAAATATTGAAAAATATTTCCGAGTTCATAATACGTCCATTAGTTCATCTGATCAACAAAATATTCAGTACAGGAATATGTCCCGATGAATTTAAACTGGCAGTAGTCACACCTATATTTAAAAAAGGACAAAAAAACAAAATGAATAATTACAGACCGATATCTGTGATTACAGTAATAACAAAAATATTTGAAAAATGCCTGAAAAACAGACTAAGTAGTTTCATGAGTAAATTTAATATTATTGCTGCTGACCAGTTTGGATTCAGGGAAGGCTTATCGACGAACGATGCAATTTCGAAATTGACAGGAGATATGTATAATCTGGTCGACCAGGGGACTCCTGCGATTTGTATCTTCCTGGATCTAGCCAAGGCCTTCGATACTGTGAATCACTCGCAGTTGTTGGAGGCCTTGGAGGATCTAGGGGTCCGGGGTGTCCCACTCACCCTATTCTCTAATTATTTAAAAGACAGGAAACAAATAGTAAAAATTAAAGACAACATAAGTGATGAGAGAGTGGTGAATTGTGGTGTACCGCAAGGTACTGTATTGGGTCCATTGTTGTTCACCATATATATTAATGATTTACTGACAATGAAAACATTTGGAAAAGTAATAAGTTTTGCTGATGACACAGCTATTCTGTTTTCCTCCCACTCTTGGATCGATCTGAAAGAAAAAATTGAAAATGATTTTATACACATTATAAATTGGTTCCGGCATAAATTACTCACCATAAACTTCGATAAAACATTTTTTCTTCCACTCTGCAGCTACAAGAACGGTTTACCAAGTTATGATGAGCTAACATTTAGAGAACAACAATACACTACCAATATACGAAATGTCAATCAAACGAAATATCTAGGAATCACCATTGACTCACATCTGAGGTGGAATTACCATATCTCAAACGTCACCAAAACATTGAGATGTCTTTTACCGAAATTTAAATTTCTTAAAAACATTCTCGACGTTACACAGCTGAAAATATTATATTATTCTTTAGTGGAGTCTCGTCTGCAGTATGCAATATTGAGCTGGGGAGGGGCTGCAAATAATCATATGAAGCAATTAGATATGATTCAGAAAAAAATACTTAAAATAATTTATAACAAAAAAATTACTTACTCCTCAAAATTTTTATTTGCTGCAGCGGGTGTACTGGATTTAAGGCAACTATATACATATAATATAATCATCAACATGTATAAAAATAAAACATTAATTCAAAAAGTAGACAATAAATATTTCACAAGAACTATGAATAAAAACTATGTTCAAATACCATTATGTTATAAGTCCATTGGACAACGCTGCTTCCTATATCTATCCAGGAAAATATATAATTTCCTTCCTGACATGTACAAAACATACATAGAAAAAATTCATTCAATTGGTCTCATCAAAAAAATATTCAAAAACTATATTCTGGCACTAGAAAGAGATTCACTCGATGTCTTATTTAATTAATACTTACCAAGAATAATGCAAACTCTTCGCAACGCTTCGTTCATACATATAAACCTATAAAGACATGTAAGACACGATCAAAAACCCATACTCAACCTAAGCGGTCCTAATGGGTCCCTTTTGACTCGATCGTCTTGCCAAAATTATTTATTGGAATATACTATAAGACGTAAATTATAATTTAAAAAAAAAAAAAAACAAAATTAATTATTAGTAGGTATAATTATATCATCATAGTCACGCACAAGGAGTATAACAGCTAAAAACTGTTATACACTTCTGTGACTCACCTATGTTTATTTATCATTCACTTTTGTTGAATCAATAATATCTGTTGTCCTATATCATGAATAACATTATCACTATCATTATAATTTTTAAGATATTTTGATGTAACATATATGTACTTTTCTTTTCAAATAAACATTATTATTATTATTATTATTATTATATATATATATATATATATATATATATATATATATATATATATATATATATATATACATATATAATATACTACTAATTTTTGATTATCAAAGGGAGATTTAGGGTGAACTCAAAGAAAACGTTGCCCTTCCAAAATATCTATTACCTACTAGAGTGTGAGCAAAGATGAATTGCACCTGTGCCAAGCCAATATAAGCAAAATATCTTCTGCATAAATCTTTGATTTGTTGAATGGAAGTTGTAAATATTTTTTGAATCCGGAATATGCATTGGTTCAACGGAAATTTACATCTGAGATTTTCAACATATACCTATTAGGGAATATGATCAAACTTGTTCGCAATGAAATAGAACGGTATCTTATTAAATATGTGAGATACGAAAATATTAATAATTGCCAAGTTCAGTCCTGTTGCAAAACTAAGGTAAAGAATATTTTCAATGTTTTATAGAAATTGCATGGTATCCAAATTATCATATACTACTAGTAAATGGTGCAAAATTGTTTTACAGGAAGATGCCATTAAAAAATGACAACATTCTGCACGATGAAGATGACAAAAGATGTAAATACCGAAACAGTGCATTAGTGTTGATATTTCAACCATTTAATTCACACTAATAAATGAATAATGACGCCTAGAACAAATCGGTACATGTTTCTGCACGAAAAATTTTCAAATCGATGAAGCTCAATTTCCTATATATTTTGATGTTTTTATAGAAAACGGCCGTAAACAAGAGGGGAGTTGAAAATATATCCATATTATGCTATATATTCAACAATAAAATTTCTTTCCCATCAAAAATTCCATCTTGGGCATCGCAAAGTATGTCTCAAAATACAGAAATAATAATATTACTAAAATGGCTTCTTGTGAATTTAATAGTGATGATGACTGACATTTATATTTTCTTTGTCTCCCGTGATATCATTTCAAAATTGCTTTTTGTGAAATGAAAATAAAATCAAATGAAAACATTTTTATTTTATTGATGGCGTTCCTAGTTGTTTTTTCACTTCAAATCTTTCTCCATGAAATATTTATAAAAGCTTTTACAAAACTATTGTCTTGTGTATAAGTACAATAATTTAATTGTTTTTAAGCCGCTAGAATGTTTATGAAATAGTTTCGTAGTGTTTGCGAAAGGCTTTATGAAATATCAATGGAGACGTAAGTATTTTATAAAATGGTGCCAATTTCATAGTTATAACTACCATATAAACGTATTTAAAACATTTCAGGGAGTAAGATTATTTTATAAAAAATTTGTCAAAAACATTCTCGCAGCTGTAATAACATAACAAATTGCTAGCTGGGATATTTGTGTATTTGTGTGTTTTATTACAAAGGCAGCTCATTTTGAATTATTTGATGAACTTTCCATTTTTGCGATGTTTAATCAGATTCACATCTAGGAGGAGTATTTGTTGGGACATATATTCAGATAATGGTACAAACTTTGTTGGTGCTGAGAAAGAGCTGAAAGTCACATTATCAAATCTTAAGAAAAATTTTAAATTTACCGAGTTTTTGACGGTGAATAAAATAAGTTGGTATTTCTTGCCACTATATGCGCCAAACTTTGGGTGCCTTTGGGAAGCCTGTGTGATCATGCAGGTTGAGGCTGTCCTCAACTCTAGGCCCTTATCGCCCTTATCAAATGATCCCAAACCCGTATTCAACTCCAGCTCTCAAAAATCACTGTCAATTACATGCTTCGGAGGACATTATGGTATTAAACATGATCAAACCAACCTTTTCAATACCGACAATAGTCCAATTTGAGCCTCATTACCTGCTATTCTTAATAAGAACCGGGTTTATATAATTACTATTTGTCGGGTGGTCACTATTTATTCAATTATCTAGCATTATGACTGATATTTCATAAATGGGACATAGTTAGATATTGACAATTATTGTCTGTATATGTATAATTTTCGGACAATTCAAATTTCCCAGAAAAGAATTAGTAGAATAAAATTCCACTTCAATCATTTTGCTCAGAAAGTTGACTAAAAAATTCTGGAAGAGATGTTTAGCACAAATTGAATAGATTGATGGGCAATTTTAGGATGCACTAAACAGTTTTCTTGAAATGATGTTGTTCAGACATAATATTGTGATCTTTAAATAGATACACACTACTTTAATTTATTACAGTACTATAAATGTGATTTCATCAAAGTGCTTCTTGTAATCTTCACTATATTGACATGTTCTATAACTGAAAAAGTATTTCAACGGAAAATATTAAAAAATATACAGTCTTTATTTAAAGCGACACAGCATGGGGTACGAATGTTTCAAATGGATCACTCTATAGATGTTTTCCACCGTTGCACTGAGCAACAAATTTTACATATTATAGGAGTATATTATTGAATTTTGAGTTATATTTGAAACAGGGAAAATCTTAAAAAAAGTGGACTATTACAAATGGCGCCATAAAAACTTTATTAGATGATAGGATTTAAGCAAAATTATTCAAAACGTGCAACTTCAAGAATAATTTCTGATGTCACAATGGAACGAAAGTTACATTTCTTTACCCAATAATGCCTAATTCAACATACGGAGGTTGGGTTTCATTTCAAATTTTTGGCGTGTGCATCATAAGTGATATAAACAGTTGTAAAGCACGTCATATGTATGGTTACCCAATGATATTTGTTAATACGGTATCCATAAAATTTTGCTGCATCGGAATCAGTTTTACGTAGGAGTGTATTGCCTTGATTTCAACAGGATAAAAACCATCAAAATATGACTATAATGTCTACACTAAGGAACACGTCCGATCCAACAGAAAGTTGTCTTGTTGAAGAAAGGAATTTTACCGATTACTGGTTTATTCACACTATTTGCTGATGACGCAACAATAAGCTGGTCGGACAGACATCGTGATAACCTCCACCAAAACATGTCTAAAGACCTCGCAGTGGTTGCAGAATGGTGTGCAGCTAATAAGCCACATTCAATCGTGATAAAACGCACACTTTATTGTAAATGACCATACCATTGAATCCAAACAATGCAACAAATTCTTGGGAATACAAATTAACAGTGGACTGAATTGGGAAGATCACGTTGTGGCCCTTGGAAAAAGAATTTCAAAGGGTGCCTATATGCTATAAGAGCTATTTTGAGTGAACTAGGTACAGTAGCAGCGAGACCCGTATGTTTTTCACTTTCTCACCTTGTATATGGTATACCTTTTTGAGGAGCATGTAGTCGATATCATTTCAATATGATATTTATTCTGCAGAAGAGGGCTCTCATATATCTCTGCAAAGCAAACTACAGACAATCATGTAAACCCCTTTTTGTCATAAATAAAATATTGACCCTTCCAGCTCTTTTTATTTTTGAAACTGTCTGCACCATTCATAAATATAAAAGTTCATTACTAGAGTTCATGTTTATATCACACGTCATGACAACATAAGACTGCCAATTCCAACATCAACTCTTGTTAAGAATTCTTTTATTTATAATGGTTTCAACATGTTCAACCACACGTCTGAACCAATTTAAAGTATTGAAGTCTATTGTATCATTGAAATGTTGCTTTCGCTAAAATGAAGTAATTTAGAACTGATTGTAGTTATCCCGATTCTTAGTAACCAAAACTTATTTGTATTTTTCATTAATACCAAAATTATTGAGTTAATATTCTTAAAGCCGTTTTTCCATTAACTGTTTAGGTAAATTTCAACAAATAAAGTATCATGATAAATATCTGCTCGTTGTTTTATGGTCGATAATTATCTCTGATGATATTCAAACATAACATTTTTGGGGTAAAAATCGCATGCGATATTGCGTCGAGTGAACTAAAACATTTGGCTCCAGGCTCACGTTAACAGAAATTTCCTCGACATAACTTAACGATGCAACAAAACAGTGGTACGGAATCAAACATCATGAACATGACCGGCCATAGATAAAAAATGGCCACAAAAATATGGACACTTTTTGTATAAACATTCGCCGAGCCTGCCATCTGACAGTGAATTTCAGAAATGAAGTGTGGTTTTAAAAAAATTAAATTAGTTGTGTTTCGTGTAGCGAATATATTACAGTCACGCTTTCTGCTATTAGGCCATCATCAGTGCAAGAATGTAATAGTTCGAAGAATTAGAAAATATTGTCAAAAATGTTTCGAACACGCCGTATATTGAGTCATTCCTTTTTCAGTGAGTGTAGGTGTGTTATAAAAAGTTATGATTGTAAGTATAGGTCTTTTCTAATTAGTTCATCAAAATTTATTACAATTGAACAACGAGAGATTCATTAAATCATTTCCATCGTAATTGAATTCAGAACAATTATTTTATTTTCTTTGATTGCAATGTTGTTTCTAAATTGTTTCCAAAGTGTCTTAAATCTTTCAAGGATCAGAATCTGCCTAGTTAGTCGTGAAGAACCCCAATTATTCACGTCAATATTGATGAAATATTTTTGAGTTACCTATTCAACACACCGGCTGAGGTAGAAGAGAAGAGTTTACGGTAAAATTGAAAATTGGTGGATCTGAGCTACCGTTCGTTTTCAAATGCAGCGGCAAAACCAAAATTCCAACTAGCCAGATTGCCAACTTCAAGAGATGCAGTACCACTGCAAGAATAAACATGGCTGGGAAGTGAAGAGGGCCCATACCAATTACCATCTGTGTGGAGCTGGAGCCTGACCAAACGAGGTTGGTACTAACATTTATTCTTAGTATTTATCGCATTTTGTTATTTTTAGCATGCCGCACTGTTGTTAATTATTCGCTCTATTTTGCTAATTGGTTTTTAGATGAACGTATTCATTTGTTGATTCATTCACAGGTCTGATTCTCGTCACCCGACCATATATGATGCTCCAGACTACCTCCTTAAGATCATTCACCACAGGTTGTAGCATGAGGGCCTGCAGCTGCAGCTTGCATCTGTAACCGCGTGTGGAAGTTCACCGAAAACTAACTACAATGAGGAGAACACCGACGCAGAATGTGGTGAACATGTAAACCATTCCGACGAAATAAAGGATCAAGAAAAAGGAATTGCTGTTGGCACCGATGACGACTTGCTTCAGGTGTCAAGCCTGATTTACCTCCAATTTTTTTTTGCAGCGCAATGGTGTATTTTCGAATGAATGATGTTTTATTGTTAAGTTGACGATGCATTACAGATTCAATTAGGTTTCATCTCTAGATATTTGCATAGATGATTTTTCATTTTTTTATATGTACAGTAACTATCTTTGTGGCATTATTATTGAATACTTCATTTATTCGATGACATGAGAGTTCCATTTTGTTTCACTAGGTGCATTTACTCCGTTATAAACCTGACGTTAGTCTTAAGGATCTGTTAGAGCCTTTTCCAAGATTTTCCATATTCTGTTTTTGAATCCACTGTTCTAGGAATCGCACGTTAAAAGGTAAGACCTCGTTAATCCTTAGCTCGCACAAGTTTTGACTTCTGAGGGCTGTCGTTCGTAGGGGGATGACATCTGGTTAACGGAAAAAACAAACAAACAAAATCAAACAACTGTATATTATTAAATTTTCAAAAAATAATATCTGTCATTGATGTCAAGTAGAAATAAAAATATATACGTTGTGTCAGTACAGAAGATTGAAATTTATTCATATTCTGAAAGTACTAGTATTCGATTCATTGTCTATCTCATATTCTGGTCCTTCGAGTATCAAACGAACGCGCTATGGAATCAAACCTAGGTATCGAGGAAGCAAGAACTCAAAATAACCGCGGGAGTAGTAGAGGTAACAAAGGGATCCCACCACGGAAGTTTTCTGAATTTGTTGTGGATAGTAGAGCAGATTTTAATGTACCTATTACTAGCGTCGATGCGGATAGCGTACAAAAAGGTTACATAGCTCTACCTAAGAATTATATGTCTGAAAACAATTTACTGGATGGAAAGAGAAGTCTTCGAAAGAGTGTTGGAAGAAAAACAAGGTCTGGCGTAGTATTTCATAATCCGTAAATGAAAAATCATTCTATATCGAAAATTAAATCGTCAAAAAGATCCAAAATTTGCACTGGACATGCTTTGTAAGCAAAAGCAGCTTGAAGAAGAAGCAGCAAGAAAGCAAAATATATCTCTAGAAAGGTCAATACCTAGCGAAAGGAAAAGAAAAAATTTAACAAAAGTAATGTATTTACATAAGAAGTTGATTGAAAAAACCGATTCACACCATGGAAGTCAAATGGATAACATAAAAAGCTTGTATGGCAGTAGCACCTTCTTGAATAAATGGATGGATTATGCTCGAAAATGTGTGACCTCGGAAAAAGGATACCCTAGTAGGTCAGTTGGAAACAGCATGAATATTCACGCTGAAACTATGTTTAAAGATCATTCAGACCCCCTGTTGTGCCAGTCTTCAGGCGATGGAAGACAACATGAGAAGGCAGGTAGTGAACTTATGGACAATGTCACAAGACAATGAATGCATGGAGAATACCGCAGCAATGAATAAGTTATTAATCCGCCAAAAAATTAGGGATCTGAGCAATTTTTCGGAAGAAATCACAGAATGGCCTATTTTCATTCGTGAGTTCAAACGTTCTACTGAACTATATTATCTTAAAGATGAGGAAAATTTTGTTGGATTGGATATAGCTCTGAAAGATGAGGCTCGAGAAACTGTAAAAGCTTTATTGATTTCAACAGTGAACGTGAATAAGGTCATTAAAATGTTGGAGATGAACTTCGGCCGAGCAGAGTGATGGATATGGCTAAGAAGATGGGTTGTGCCAGAGAATATGGTATCGTCCATGACAAAATCAGAACCAACAGGTTTCTTTGGATGAATTTTCAAGCTGGCTTGAGGAAGAAGTTAATCTTATGGCATCCATCAATAATCCATTTGCTGCTAAACACTATAATTCGAAAAGAGGAAATCAACGAAAGACAAGAAGTTGTTACTTGCATTTTTTGTAAAAAAAGTTAATCACAATCTCAGCGAGTGTGGTGATTTCATCAGTAATCCTACAGAGAAAAGAAGATTGATTGCTCTGGATTTGAATATATGTTTCATCTGTCTCAAGGCGGCAAGTCGATGTTCACATCAAAGGTGTGGAGAAAATGGATGCAAAAGAAAGCTAACAAGATTCTTTATATGGAGTGAACAGCAGTAGCGAGATATATCATCAGCAGAGCAAACAGTTATACTGAGAGTTGTTCTAGTGAAACTTCGTGGATTAGCCGAAGATATAATAATTTGTGCTCTCTCTGATGAGGAATTAACTTGTTCAATGATTGAACAAGACCTGGCTTGTTACCAATGGACTAATGGCATTATACACCATGAGGACGAATCGAAATTAGTTTTCTTTCAAATAGCAGCTGTGAATATATTTTTCAAATTTTTACGATAAAGCAAGTACGTAGGTACTGTCAATAACTTTAGTCTGCCTGCACAACAAATATGCACACATTGGAAATATATGTACGAAATTTCCATATCTAGGTAGTAAAATTAGTCTGTCAAACCACAACTACTAATTGTTCAGGATAATTGTGGACAGTGGCGAGACAAGTTATTGAGCCTAGAATAAATGCACCAATAATGTATAAAGCTAAATTGGGTTGGTCTATTCATGGAGCTATTGGTTATGATGAATTCATCAATGATACCGCTCATATTAGTCTTTCTTGTCGAAACATTCATGATGAAGAACTAAACACTCTCGTCAAGTATAGATTTAGACTGAAATCGTTTGGTGTCAAGTTACAAGATAACCTGAGAAAAAACTGACAAGAATTGAGGGCAGATACGAAATAGGACATTTATGGAAGGATTGTAAAGTTACTATACCAGATATATATATATATATACCCAATGCTATGAAGCTTTTTTTGTACATGGAACGTAAAATGGGGAAGAATGAAGAATTTGCACAAAAGTACTGTAACAAGATAAAAGGATACGTCAAGAAGAGTAACGCTAGGAAGTTGAGAGTTGAAGAAATCATAGTTCAAAAACATGGTATCTTCCTCATTCTGCAGTCTGGAATTTAAAAATAGCTGCAAAAATTAAAACTGGTTTTTGATGCAGCAGCGAAAAACCATGGATCGAGTCTCAATGATTTTCTTTTACAAGACCCAGACTTTGTACCATCTCTTGTTTTGGTACTGTGGCGATTCCGTCAAGGAAAAGTAGCAATCAACGGAGATATGAAAAGAATGTTTCATCAAATCGTCATAAAAGAAGATGATAGATGTGCCCAACGATTTATTTGGCGTGGCAAACAGAGCTCCCGACGTTTATCAAATGAATGTAATAATATTTGGTGCTATTTCTTCTCCTTCAGTAGCCCAATTCGTAAAGAATAAAAATGCGGAAAACTTTAAATCACAATTTCCAAGGATTTCAAAAACCATGAAATAGCTGCACTGGATGATTAATTGGATTCCTGCAATACCGAAAAGGAAGCCATAGAGAAAGTGAAATCATTAATTTATGTTCATCTACAAGGAGGATTTGAGATCACAAAGTGGATCAGCAACTCTGAAAGAGTTATGTCATCGATTCCTGAAAATCTACACGTCACTGTTCAAGGCAATTTAATAATAGATTAACAAAATAAAGAACGAGTACTAGGTTTGTCTTGGTCTTCGAAAGATGATAATTTCATATTTTATCTAAATTTGAAGAATAAATCACCGGAAGTTGTTGATGGTATCTGTGCTACTGCAACTTGAACTTCAATTGATACTTACACCAAATAGCACAAAAATACTTTTAATCAATTAACTAAATACTCAGTACAACATTTCTCTTGAACACATGAAACGTTCCTCACACTTCACTTATCAAGACTATCTATATCTACTACAAAGGCATTGATTCATCAGTGATACATCATTCGATCTGCTTCGGGTATCTTACGTCAGCGTTCTCCACATTCCCTCCATTTTTCTTAGCTTCATAGGTGGCATATTCCCGGTCGATATTTATTCTCCTTGAGCTGGTTCGTCTACCTCTTGTGATGGTGATGGTGGTGTTGCTTGGGGGGTAGGGGTGGGTGGTTTTTCTAGGCTTATATCTAGTGTAGGGCTCTGCGTGCGAGAACCTGTATTTGTAGGTGGCTCGAGAAGCTTTTTAACATGACTCACATGTCTTCTAAGAATCTGACCATCTTGTCGCGTGATCGTAACTTCATTTCCATTTTTTTCTATAACCGTGTATTCTTCCTTGTCGAATGGCATGGTGAACTTGTGTGGAATACTCATATTCCGTATCAAAACCTTATCACCTTGTACAACTTCTGTTTCTTTTGCATGTCTATTCCTATCCTCCCTTTCTTTTCCTTTTCGTTTATTCATAGTATCACAGTCTCGTGCTTCTATGTCTCCGGATTCATTTATCAAGTCCGTTATCGATGGTATCTTGTCACGGATGTTTCTATTGAAGATCAATTCTGTTGGAGATTTTCACGTCGTTCCATGTGGTGTGACGTTGTACATCATTGTAAACTTCTGTAGTTCAGACCGATAGTTTGATTTATTAGCATGACAGATTTTGAGTCTCTTTAGGAATGCTCTATTCATTTTCTCAACTTCTCCATTTGCTTGAGGCCAATATGGTGGGGTCTGTATTAAATCGATGTTGTGCTGGGAACAAAATTCTTTAAACTCTTTACTAGCAGATTGTGGTCCATTATCAGCTCTGATGGATTTTGGAATACCAAGTCGCGAGAATATCTTAAAAAATCCGTCGATGATCACACTAGAAGTGGTTATTCTGAGGAATTTTGCTTCTTGGTATCTTGAATAATAATTAATGGCAACTAGCAATTGTTCCTGGTTAGGTAATGGGCCCAAGAGATCTATGGCTATGCACTGCCAAGGTCCATCTGGAAATCTATGCATTTTCATAGGTGGCGGTTTGTCGGGTAGTGTAAGTAACAAACAATCGCGACAAGCTTTAACAAATTTCTCGGTTTGCTTGTCTATGAGTGGCCACCACACCTTAGCTCTTAGCCTTCTTTTCATAGCTGTTTCTCCTGGATGACCTTCGTGAGCTAATTTGATCACTTCTGTTCGCAGCGTCTCTGGAATTATAAGTTTGTTTCCACGTAGCAAAACTGACCCCATGGTTGTTAGTTCTTCTCTGAGGGGGGAGAAAATGTTTTTGTCAGCTAGATCCCATGAATTTTGATTCAATTCCATGACAGCTTCTGCTATTTTTTCGTCTCGTTGGCTTTCGGAAATAATTTGAGAAATATGCATAGCTTTGAGAGAACTTCTTTCGATGACAGTAAATACATGATGTTCTGTATCCTTATTTCAAAAGATGGTTCTTCTTCATTTTTGCAGAGTCTCGACAAGGAATCTGCTATGTTTTGTTTTCCAGATTAGTAAATTATTTTGAATTCGAATGACTGAAGCCGGAGGACCCACCTCTCGATTCGTGCTGGGGGTTTAGAAGTGGGTTTGAATATGGCTTCTAGAGGCTTATGCTCCGTGACTAACTCGAATTCTAATCCAGATAGATAGTAATAATATCGTTCTATGGCCCAAACCAATGCTAAACTTTCTTGTTCAGTTCAGTAGACTTTTGCTGGCAAATTATATTACCTGGGGGATATCTTTATCATCGAACTGCAATAAAACAGCCCCTAACGCTACCGGGCTGGCATCGGCTATGAGACGTGTTCTTCTTTTCGGGTCGAAATACGACAATTTTGCGAAGGATGCAAAGGAATGTTTGATGTTGTTGAAAGGTTTTTCGTGTTCGTCTGTCCATTGGAATTTTTCATCTTTTTTCGTCCGAGATATGTGGCAAGTTCCAGAAAACTCCGTACTTCTTCTTTTGTAGCTGCCCTACGGAATTCAAGTATTGTATTTATCTTTCTTTCATCCGCTTCGATACCCAAGCTGGATAGTTTGTGTCCTAGGAAATGAACTTCACGAACACATTTGGTTTGGTTTAAATATATGTTGTTTATTTTTAATGTTTCCATTACTTTATTCAAGCATGCATCATGTTCTTCCTCCGACTTCCCATAAATAATTATGTCATCTAAGTAGTTTAAGCAATTTTTGCATGGCGCTAGCATTTCTTCGAAAACCCTTTGAAATATTTCTGGTGCTGAGTTAACGCCAAACATCAAACGTTTGTAACGGAACATTCCTTTATGCGTTATAAACGTTATTAGGACGATTGTCTTCGTGGAGTTCTAATAGGAGACTTCGGTCCAAGATGCCAACCTAAAAAAATTTGAATTTTTTCACCACTGGAGAAGGAAAATATTAGAACAAATTTATCATGATCAGGTTCGCGTTAATTATAAATATCCGTAAACTACGAGTCAGCCTTGTAAATCAGGTAATTGGAACAAAATATAAATTTTTGTAAAGATCATGGGTGATTCGCTTAAAGTTGTGTTGGAGCTACTGGTTTCAAGTCAATAATGTCAAATGTCAATGTGTAATGTAGAATGAGGTGTTCCAGAGTTCTAGTGTTCCTATAAACATTGTGAAAGTGATTCACGAATAAAAAAATCAAGTTTTGTCCGTTTCCCGAAAGAAAAAACTTGTTGAAATGCCTCAAATGGATAAGACTGTGTGGAAATGAAATTGGGGTTTACCCTGAGAATGTAGATAAAAATACGTATATATACAGTAAACACTTTTCTGGGATATTTACGTATAACTCGAATCCAAACCCCTTGTCGCCAATTAATGTAGACTCTGATGAAAATAATTTCGACCAAGACATGGATAGTATCCCCTATGATCATTCTGAAATAGATGCTCAAACCAATTTCAACCAAGACTCGGCTAGTAACCCCCATGATATTTCTAGAATAGATGCTCAAACTGATTCCGATCAAGACTTGGCTTCTATCCCTCATGATAATTTTGGTGGTAATAATATAGCTACTCAGACTGATAGAAGAGATGATTCCATATTTTCATATGTTAAAATATTTAACAGGACTACATCCACTACAATTTGATACCCTTTATAATTTCTTGGACCCTTATCTAACTGTGATAGATTGTGTTTAACGTTGGTCAGGCTGAGGCGTGGTTTTACTTTGGATGATATTTCTTTTTTAACTGGTTTAAGTAGAAGCAATATTTCTGTGATATTTTATACTTGGGTACAGTTTATGTACTGTCAGATGTCAAGCATTAGAAATAAAACGTTTTGGGCTGGTAGACATATAAAGAATTAGCCATAACCATAATGTTTTAAATAGAGGAAGGAGATGTCATTATGGCAGATCTTGATTTTCTGATTCAAGATTTATGTGATGAGAAGAAAATAAAATTATATACACCACCACTACTGATGAAAAGGAAACGATTAACAGGGGAAGAGTTGTTAACAAAAAAAAATGCTAAAGCCAGTATACATGTTGAGAGCTATAGGTAGAATGAAAGCCTGGAGACTCTTTTCAAACAAGTGGGCTATTCTATTGAATCCGATCTTATCTGATATGTTCAGTGTTGTTTCATTCCTAGTAAACTTTGAAGAGCGGTTAGTTAAATGAAATTGAATATTTATACATATACCCATGTAAAACGTACTGTAAAAATTTTGATTCATCAATAAAGCTACAATTTAGGAGTTCTACATTATTTTTTGTGTATTTTCAGATAATTTATTTTGTTTGAAGTTTTGTTCAGTGCATGTTTTGCTGTGAAATTATTTTGGTTTGAGTAAATTAACTAAATTTGCACTGTTTTTTTTGAATTACTATCATGAATAAGAAAAATCTATTTTCTAAGTATTTCATTGAAAACATTCATTAACCGATATCATTATTTCGACATACAGTGAGTTCCCAACAGAAGGAACAAATCTGATCTAACTCCATCAGATTATTTTGCACTTGGGAGTTCATTCTTTCAATCAACCAAAGTATACGCTGCTATCCATATTTGAGTAAAAATTAAATTAGTAGTTTTTTTTATTATGATATCCCATACATTTTTCTGTATTTCGTTGGGATTTTATGATTTTGAAACTTCTAACCTAACAAGTAAAGTTAAACGCTCACAGATTACGGAAGTAATCCGCTTAACGGCTTAACGCTAACGAAAACTACATTGACAATGACAATTGAACGTGAAACAGGAGCACCAACACAACTTTCATCCAATCACCTACGGTCATTACATATTTCGATATTTTGATCCAATTACTTGTTTACCAGAGCCGAGTCGTAGTTTACGAATAATTTGTCAGGATAGGACATTAAATCTAAACAACCAGTTCAGGTAGACTCACGGTATTTATTAAATAAATTCACTTTTACACTCGTAGAAGGACAACTAATGACAGACTAAAAATAAAATTACTCATTCGTCATTCGAGTGCAGATGTGATTCATGTCTGTAACGTTTCCATTACATGAATATATATTAGAAAATATTATAATATACAATACAGAGTCATTCCTATTTAATGTTTTATTGACAAACCTAACACTCCCACTCAAAAAAAAATTAAATTGAAATCCTAATCCTACTGCAAACCAATGGCCAATCTTATTTCTACGAACTTTGGTCCTGGCAATGGTTTGGTGAAGGCATCAGCAAGTTGTTCATCTGTTGGGATATATTTGAGTATTATTGTCGTTTGCGCAATCTGTTCTCGTGAGAAATGATATTTGATGTCAATGTGCTTTGATCTCTTATGATCAGTTGGGTTGTTGGTCAAGCATATGCAACCGTTGTTGTCCTCCAATATAAGAATAGGTTTCAAAAAAACAAGATTAATACTATTCAGAAGTGATTTTAACCAGATAGCTTCTCTTACTGCTTCAAAGAGGGCCATATATTCAGCTTCAGTGGATGAAGCGGCAACTGTATTTTGTTTCCTAGTATTCCACGATATTGTACAATTATCAAATACTTTAAACAAGTATCCTGTTGTACTTTTTCTATCAGTTTCGTTGTTGCCCCAGTCAGAATCTACATAGCCAACAACCAGATTGACAAAATCGCACTTAGAATATGTTAATTTAATATCAATTGTACCTTTTATGTATCTCAATACTCTTTTCAGACATTTCCAAAGTTCATGATTATTTTTACTTTGATATCTACTTAAAAGATTAATTGCCAAGCACAAATCTGGACGAGTACATAGCATTGCATACATGAGTTGACCTATTAAATTTCTACATGGTGCATCATAATTTTCATCAATATTCAATAAATCGTAATTTAATTTAGTTTCCAAAGGTGTATTCACCTTTTTGCAAGCATTCATGTTATACTTAATAAAATTGATTTCAAGTAAGAACTTTGATCTAAACTAATTTTGTTATCATGTCTCTCAATTTTCAATTTTTATTCCTAAAAATATCTTTATGTTCGATAAGTCTACCATACGAAAAGTGTTCATCAGGTATTGCTTGAATCCGTTCATTATATTTATGTCTTTTGTAGCTATTAATAAATCATCTACATATAAAACAACATATATATTTTTATTTATATTGCCGTTATCTAATATATAAAGACAACGATCTACTTGGAAATTTTTGAAACCCTTTTCTTTTAGGATATGGTCGAAACGTTCAAACCAACACCTTGAGGATTGTTTTATTTACAAACTTGATCCCTTTCGGCTATAACTTCTTCAGGAATTCCCATATAAATCTCCTCTTTTAATTTGCCATTGAGGAAAGCAGTTTTCACATCCATATGGTGGATGATGAGGTCAAATTGAGTCGAGAAGGCTAATAAAAATCTGAATGTGGTAATCCTAGCTACAGGGGCAAATTTTTCTTCATAATCTAGTAAATATTGTTGTTTGAAACCTCTGGCTACAAGTCGTGCTTTATATTTTGTTGGATTACCATATTCATAATTTTTAATAGTAAAAACCCATTTGTAATCTATAACATTTTTATTTGTAGGTTTAGGCACTAATGTCCAAGTTTCATTATATGCTAGTGAATCAAGTTCAACTTTTATAGCCTCCTCCCACTGATTTCTGTCTTCCTTTTCTCTCATGTCACTATAAGTTTTAGGCAATTTTGAATCAAAATATTTTGCTGACAACATGATATTATAATCATTGTCATCAAGCATTTCATTATAGGAATGAGTTGGAAAATTCTTGATTCTTTCACTTCATCTAACTTCAGGATTATTAATATGTTCTTTCACTTCAGTGAATTTTGGGTCACACTCGGTTACTAATTTTTCTGAGTCGGTATCAGATTTATTAGTTTTGAGAGGAGTTTCATCGTCCAACCTTTTATTTGGACTAGAGGTACTGAAATTTAATTCGTCCACTATAACGTCACGTGCGACGAAAAACTTTTCAGACTGCACATTCCACAATTTGTAACCGTTTGGTTCGTATCCAACCAGTATAGCTTTAAATGATTTCTCATCAAATTTATGTTTTCTGGTTTTGTTATGGACATAGGTAGTAGAACCAAACACCTTCAAATTATGTATTTTCGGTTTTTTATTATGCCACAGTTCGTATGGCGTTTTATTCATTTGCAGTGCTTTGGTAGGAGACATATTGATTAAATAGGTTGCTGTAAGTACAGCTTATCCCCAGAATGATTTGTACATATCGGTGGCAATAACCATTGTCCGAGCTTTTTCTGTTATAGAACGATTCATTCACTCTGCAACGCCATTTTGCTGTGGTGTATGTGGAACTATAAGGTGGTAGGTACGTAATTCCCTTTTGAACGCAAAATTCTCTGAAGTCATTCGATAGATATTCTCCACCGTTATCACAATAAACATTAACTATTTTTAAATTGAAATGCGTTTCACTTTTAGCCACATAATCTTCAAATTCGTGCAACACATCTGATTTGAAAGTAATTAGATATGTTACTGTATAATGAGTATAGCCATCAATAGAAACTACGAAATAATTTGTATTATCTATTGTAGGTGGTGTTATAGGGCCACATACATCTGTATGAATTATGAATAATGGTCTTCCATTACTAGGTTTTTGTTTTACTTTTGAAAATGGTAGTCTTGCTTGTCGTCCATATATGCAAGATTCACACATCATTTCCGTTGGTTTTATTTGATCAATATGAGTAATATTTTCGATCATTTGGTAATTCTTTAATTGTTCGAATTTTGCTTTACTGATAGGGCCGAGACGTTCATGCCATAATTTATAATCATATCTACTACTCATATTTATCAAGTTGGGGAGATTTGATGTGTATTTCGTAATTTTTAAAATTACTTTTACGAGACCATTTGAATGCTCACCTGTTAATATGACGTGGTCGTTAGATAATACCTTCACACCGTCACTGTCGAAAATGACAGTCATCCCTGCTACTTGAATGCGAGATACTGACAGCAAGTTATATGGAATATCTGGGGAATGAAATACATTCTCTAGGTTGGTCATCACTTGGATGGTACCCCTTCCGGTAGCTGCTATTGAAGTTCCATTCTTCGCAACACTAATTTCCAAGGGCGTCCGTAGCCATGAATATGTTGTAAAAACATCTAGTCGATTAACAATGTGATCTGTTGCACCGGAGTCCAAGAGGAAAATAATTTCACCAGATTTTTTATTGTTCATACTACTCGTGTTTCCAGACATGAAAATGAAGCCGCCTTTATTGTCTTCAATTGTTTGAATAGCTTGGATTGTGCTTGGAGGTTCATGTCGTTTTTCTAGCATCTTCTTGTGGTGGTAACAATCCTTTTTCAAGTGGTTTCTTCTCCCACAATGATCACAGATTATATGTGAGACCTGATGTGGTGATTAGTGTGGCTTCTTCATTCTTGTATTTCCTGTTACTTTATACTTCATTTGTTTCTCTAATCTGATACCGGAGGTTTACGGGATTGGTTGATTTTCCACCTGCGGTACTTTCAATTCTGTGCTAACATCAGTTCTTCTCCATTTAACTCCATTTAACAGTCTTGTTTTAAGTTATCATCATATGTGGAAGGAAGAGTCAGCAATAGATGAGACACCTTATCCATTTCATCTAATTTGGCTTCAGCGGAAGTGAGTTCGGTTACAATTTCATCGAAACGAATGATATGTTGTGATAGAGACACTTCTCCTTGTAGTTTCAAACTCAATAATTGTTTCCTCAGAGCCAGTTGAGTTGCAAGACTTCTTCGTTCATAAATGGCATCCAGGCTTTTTAGAATGTCTTTGGCAGAATGTTCTTCTCTTGCGAAGCTCAGAAATAAATCACTCAAGTATTCAACTATTGTGCTCTTTGCTATCAATTTTTTTTTTGTTCCACTCTTCATCTTGGTTCTCAGTCTCCTGATCTATCACATCCAAAACTTGTAGTTCAGCAAGAAGTGATTTCACACGGAACTTCCAGACACTGTAACGTTCTCCATTGAATGATTGAATGTTTCGTTTAATAGTTTTCCATATTATTTACTTGAATCAAATTTTACAACGAAAGCTCACTTTTTCATTTTTTTTTTTTTTTTGATTTGTTTGTTTGATTTTGTTTCACGTATACTGGGCCCATAACCTGTTAGGATAGGGCATCAAATCTAAACAACCAGTTCAGGTAGACTCACTGTATTTATTAAATAAATTCACTTTTACACTTTTACAACTAATGGCTGACTAAAAATAAAATTACTCATTCGTCATTCGAGTGCAGATGTGATTCATGTTTGTAATGTTTCCATTACATAAATATATTAGAAAATATACTAATATACAATACAGGGTAATTCCTACTTAATGTTTTATTGACAAACCCAACATAATTATGAATAACCCTTACCGAAGTCCCCCATTGATGGTAAGCGTTAACTAGGTCTAGTAGAGAAAAATATTTCACATCCCGAAGTTTGGTCATAAAGGGTCAAATGTTGGAAGGGGGAAGTTTTCTTTCAAAATTGCTTCGTTTGCTCTGCGCATATCTATACAAATTCGAATGTCGTTCGATTTGAAAATTACGATAGGCGAGATCCATCACTAGGCTCGGTTACTTTTTCGATTATGTCTAAGTCTAATGCTTCCTGCAGTTTTCTTTCCACGAGCGTTTCTACTGAAACGGGTACTCTTCTAACTGGTTGTCTGACAGGTTTCACCTGGCGGTTGATAGTTAGCTTGATACTAATATTTTTGATTTTTGGAAATATAGTTTTTGTTTCGATGCAATTTATGTGTAGACCTATTCTTGAGATTCCTAAACATTTGGCTGTATCTTTACCCAAAATAGAGATTTCATCTTGATCTAAAACATAGAATGACGTTATGACTTCTTATCGATCTTGAAAGTTGATGGTTGTTTGGAAGCTATTTCTCACCTTCAAGGCCTGTTCTGATGCGTAACCTTTGAGAGTGTGTGGTGTTTGTGGATTCTAAATTGTGACTTTTTTCTTCGATTTAGCATATCCTTAAGTCATCCTTCTTTGCTCCTTCTGATTGGTCAGAAATACTGAAGCATTCAAAATTTCTCATGCCGTCGGCATCAATTCCTTCTGTTGACTCTGAGTCAGCACCTTCATTTCCTATGAAATTTACGTTGGAACCTCGATAATTCCAACAAAAAGAGGCAGTCGCCTTTGTTTGTTGGAATTATGGTGGTATGTCCTAGTAGTGGGGTACGGGCACTTTCCGCGTGATGTTCTGCACATGAACGCAAAATGTCCCTGGGACCCACACTTGTGACATCTGGAATGTTTAGCGGGACAATCCTTTGAATTGGCGTTATGTTGGAATTTCCCACATCTAGTACATTGACTCCCACGGGGTTTGTTGCTAAACTGTATCTTGTTCACGCCCAATGACGAACTTGGCCCTGCATTGAGTTGGTCCATTGCTTTAGACTGGGTTCCAATTTGTTCGTGGACTTGACATAGCTCTATGACTTCACTCACTTTTTCTAAAAGCTTTCTCTCTAGTTCTATGGGTGCCCAGTTGTCGATGATTTTATCCCTGATATTAATTTCAGTCGCTTCTTGCGCTGAATTTCCGAATGAATATTTGGCAGTTTGATTACGAACTTTTATGAGAAATTTGTTGAAGCTTTCTGATTATCCTTTTTGTATATCTCTGAAAATATGACACTCAAATGTCGAATTTTGTTTTGGGGAGAAATATTCGGAAAGCTTGTCAATAAGGATCATGAAAATATCATTTCCAGTTTCAATATCGTAGTTCTCTATGGCACCTGGAAGATTGTAGGCAACCTCCTGTAGTTGAGGTCCACCAGGTGTAACAATTTATTTCTTTTTCTTGTTACATCCGTGATGTCTTCTGAAGCTAGATATAATTCCAACAACCGCACCCATCTTTCCCATTCCCTCCTGATCAAAGCCTTATTGATATTATCACACAAAAATGGCTTTATGAATCATTTTGGTTTATCTCGGCCATTGTATCTTTGTCAATTTTCTCAAAGCCCTTGTTTACCTGTATAAGTGGCTCACAGCCTCCTGTTCGGTTCTAAGCCGTCCTCTAATGGCTCACAGCCTTCCTTCAATTGTATATGGCTCGCAGCCCTCTCTTCGGCTTTGAGCCTGGTATTATGGCTCACAGCCTTCCTTCAACGTTATGTCTCACAGCCCTCTGCACTGCCCTTAAAATAGGGTAACAGTTTAATAAATGATTCATATTGGACTACAGATGATTGATGTCCACGTATACAAACGTATACATTTACACTCATACATGAGTGTGTATCTTTCAAACTCGGCTATTATTTCTTTTCAGTTTTTTTTAAACAATATCTGAATAGGGACATGGTACATTTTCACTCACCTCTGTTATTGACCTTTTAAGTAATCGTATCTTTCTTCTATATAATGTAGAAACAAATCCCCGTCGTCAGTTGTGCTACTGCAACTTGAACTTCAATTGATACACCAAATAGCACGAAACGTTCCTAATACTTCACTTATCAAAGAACTACTATCTATATCAGTGATACATCATTCGATCTGCTTCGGGTATCAATTACGATAGTGCCCTCGCAGCATTTGGTTCGGAAAGCACTACTCGATTTTTGAGAACAGAAATTAACTTAGTTCTCTCCTTCTTGAATTACTCTAGGTTCCGGAGAAGCAAAGCAGGCAACAAGTGTGAAGAATACTTTATTAAAACTGAACTAGTCAATCATAGTTACATTTCATTTTATACACTTTTGAGACAAAGAATAAACATCTGAAACAAAGAGTTCTAACATGATTTCTATGTAACTGATAATTTTTGTTATAAGAGATAAAGTACGGTTGAGTGCATGGTAAGTATTTATTCCGCTGAAACAGTTAATTTTATAGTTATAAAATAGCAAATTGTTAAAAAGATAAGTTTCGGTACAATTATAAAAATCGGTGCGTATACAAATGTGGAATCATTGAAGATAACAATCGGTATGAAAATAAGAAGCGGTGTTAGTATGTGGGTCGGCTTCAGGACGGGTCTGCGTACTCCTCCTCTCAAAGATCGAAGACTAGGGTTGGCATGGTTGGCTAGTCTTCCTCCATATTTATAGGTGAGGAAAATCGTTGGGCACGCCAGTGGTGAACCAAAGTGTAAGGGTAACATAATTTGTAGTAATATGTTACACCACAGTAGAAACAGAGACAGGCAGCAATGCAAATGGTAATAATAAGCCATTAAGGTAGTTCAGTCAAACCAAATTCAGGATCCGGTGATAGTACAAATTGGTGTTGAGCATTCAGTATGGAAGTAAGTTGTGTGATCTCTCCTAAATCGAGACTGCGAAGATGGATGGTGGTAGGTTGCCTGAGTAATAATAATAATAATAATAATATATTTAATCCAGTCAGATCATATTACATGATATTGGACATGTAAAAAAAATAGATATAAGTTATATATACACATACATATATACATAAACACATTTAAATATAATTATTCACATTAAAAGGGACGGTAAAGAGGCCCTGAGATTTATAGTATAAATAATATTAAAATATTCCTTCCTTGAATAAATCTGATGATAAAAAAATTGTTAATACAAAACATGAATCAAACATAGAAATCGTCGGTGTAAAATATGAAAATAAAAAATTTTAAAATAAACTTATCAGACAAAGCATCTTTGAATCTCATCACAATTATCACGAGACGTACACATTACTATTTCAAGAGTTTTCCAGATATTCGTTAATAGAATAGAAACTTCTTTCCCACAAATATTTTTTAACTTCCTGTTTGAATAAAGGAATTTCTGAAATATTTCTTATGGCTGATGGTAAACAATTGAGTCTTGTACCTGCTACAGAAGGAGACTTTCGAAACAACGCATTACGGTGTTGTTGTAATTTTAAAAGATTTCCGTTTCTAGTTAGATATATGTGACACTTTGCGTTAGTTTACATCCTGTATTCATTTTTTTTTACATAAAGTAGACAACTATAAATATAAATAGAGGGTAATGTTAAAATATTTTTTGCTTTAAAAATGGGTCTGCAGGATTCTGTATAACGAAAACCATATTATACGCGAATAATACGTTTTTAAGGTACAAAAGCTCTTTCTATGTTTGTTCCATCCCCCCATGCAATTATATTATAAGAGAGAACTGAATAAATCATTGCATAATAGACATCCTTCTAACAGTTTTCATCCAAAACCTTTTTCAGTTGTAGCAATGCATAAAAACTGCAGTTTAATCGCTTATATACATAGTTTATATGAAATTTGTAACTTAGTCCAGAATCTACGTGTAATCCTAAAAATTTGGTTGTTTCTGATGGATATATTGTTAAGTTGGTAATTTCTATATTGAGAAGTTCATGTGTATATTTCCTGCCAAAGAATTGATTCAAAACTGTTTTTTCTGGATTAACTATAAGCCTATTTCTGCGACACCAATCTGTGAATCGTTCACTAATAATATTGAGTTTACATTGAAGTTCTACAGGACTATCGGCCTCTTGTGAAATCGAAGTATCATCTGCAAACAGTGCTACCGAACTTATACCCAAATGTTGTGGGAGATCATTTATGTAAAGTAAAAATATCAATGGCCCTAAAACTGAGCCTTCTGGAACACCAATGTTAACCTCACACATATCAGAGTCAGTATTGTCCCATCTTACATGTATTCTCCTATATTTCATATAGGAAAATACCCAAGCTAGAAATTTTCCACGAATACGTATAGTGTACAACTTATCAGCGAGTAAATCAAAGTCTATGGAATCGAAAGCTTTGTATAGGCCGAAGAAAAGTGCAGCAACAAATTTTCCTCTGTCGACACCACTATATAATAGTTTCTAAGAAAGCTGCCACCGCACTTTCCGTCGATCTTCCTGGGCAAAATCCATTTTGGTACTTGCTCATTATATTGTTTTTTACCAAAAAGGGTAATAATTTATTGTAAACACACCTCTCTACTACCTTACTCAAAACACTAGGAATGGTCACAGGTCGATAATTATCAGTATCAAGAGGATCACCTTTTTTAAGTAGCGGAATAACTTTTCCTATTTTCAACAAGTCTGGAAACGATTTTTCTTCAACAGATCTGTTTATAATGAATGCTAAAGGTTCAACGATATACTCGGATACAGATTTGATAATTTTCGTGGAGAGACAATCTATTCCAGTAGAATTTTTATTTTTGAGGTCAGCAATAACATTGAAGACTTCTGAAGAGGAAACAGGATGAAAAAAGAAGCTATTCACGGTTGAAGTCAAATCCGTGGTACCTGGAGACGATTCATTAAGAAAATGTTGTTTTAAATTGTTTGGAACTAAGGTTGCATAATGGTTAGCAAAATTATTTGCTATAATTGATTTATTATCAATTGAATTATTTCCAATATACATTTCCTGTGAATACTCATTATTAGTTTTTTTACCCATTAGTTTATTGACTGTTCTCCATACTTGTTTCTGCTTACTCTGTATATTTTCTGATTTGTTAATTTTATTTTGATAGTATGTACGCTTACACTCTTTGATATTTTGCCTATGCTATTTTTTCATGGTATGATACATATGTAGCGAGTTATGATCATCACTATTTTGAATTAACCAATGAAAGTCCTTCAATTGTTTACCCTCAGCCTTGAGCTCTTTGATTATCCATTCATTTCTTGTAATTTGTACATTGGTCTTGAGTTTTATAAAGGGGCAAGTTATGTCTAAAGCGTAAGTTAATAAACTATAAAAGCTCGTATAGGCTTCGTTAACATTTGAGCTACTTTCATAAACAGACTGATATTTTTCAGCTCTCAAGAAGTGTTTCAAATTCAATAAATTATCTAGGCTTGTTTCACGCTTGGATATGATTTTTTTGTCAGCATTAGTATTGTGAAAGTCAACAATTTTTAAGCTAAATATTAAACCATAATGATCACTTAAATCAAGTTCTTCGAGATTTTCACTAAATAATGAGTTACTAATATTTGTGGCAAAATAATCAATCTGTGATTTTGAAGTATTTCCGTTTTTATCAGTAAACACTCTTGTGGGTTTGTTATTTTTGAACACTAATTGGTAGCTCTCCAGTAAATCGATAAATGAGTTTTTATCTTTTTCCCTCTTGGGACAATTTTTTGTATTTAAGTTGTCTATATTAATATCGCCACAAATAATAATATTTTTATTTCGCTTGGTGCACTGGCTTAAAGTTTGTGACAGTCTGTTTATGAAAGTATCTATTAATCCTATAGGAGGTCTATATACATTAATCAAACAATAATTTTCGTCTCTAACAGAAAAAGATATAGCGTAATGTTCTATATTCATTTCATCATCATTGCATCTGACTATTTTCATTTCTTTGTATATAATGCTTTTGTGTACATAAATCAGTACACCACCATGAATATGTATTTTTCTATTGAAGAAACTGGCAATATTATAGTTTTCCAATACCATAGAGTCAATACTAGTATCAGAACACCACGTCTCTGATAGACATAAAATATCTATTTTTCTCGTTTCAGCAATTAGCTCCAATTCCTCGAGTTTATTAGATAATGATCTGATATTAACATGCAAAATATTCAAACAGTGTATTTCGTCAAAATTAGTCAAAATTGTTGGATTGAACTGGGAATTCATCATTGTTGAATGATTTTCGTTGGTTTCGAAATGATGAGTTCCGAAACTGAAATCTTTTTACTAAAACGTTCTTCGGCCAATATGAAGGTTCATAAACTACATCTTTGAGTTTCATATTAGCGCCGACTCGAAACGCTGAATATCGTCCAAGCGTATTCAGTTTGGTTACATCAAATTCGTATCCCGGAGATCTCTTCACAAGGTAGGTTTTAACTTTTTCGACTGTTGCTTGTAGAATGCAGCGACCAACATAAAGCCAAACCATGGGATCATCACCAGTGAAATCTTGGTCCAAATCTTCATTACTATTTGAACCAACAATATGCCTACCAGATGTTACTCTGCTTTTTTTGGTACGTGTTGGTGGATGTGTAGACACTCCATCATGAGCTCGAGAGTCTGATTTTGATTTTTGGCCTTTATATTTTACTTCAGTCCCGTGCTCTGTGGATTTATCGTTGGGTACAGATTCGTTTTTATCTATGATGGAATCCCCTGATAAATCCAAATCGAATGATGAATTCTCAATTTCATCGTTCGAATCCTCTTTTATTATTTGTGTGTGCCCATGATTGAATAATTTAAAAACCTGCACTTGTACTCAAGTTTGTTTTTCTAGTTCACTTGCAATAATTTTTTTCATGAGTTCAATAGTTATAAGAGTATTACCTTGACTGGTGTTCTCATCACAATGATTCTGCTCTCCTTTCGTTGTACGTGTGTTAACCATTGCAACACAATTTCAATTGGGAATATTTGAGGAGCACTTCGAAACACGTCTAACACGGACGGATATTCCTCTAACTTATGCACAATAAGTAAGGTTGTCATATTGAGTATAGGCAAGTGCAGCAGTGTAACTGAAGATACAGCATCATTACCATAAATAAATTTTTCTCGTACAATTTTGAAATAACATTGATGTGCTAGGACAAGCAGATAGCTACCGGGCAGTAGCTCATGGTGAGTCTCAATAGAGCAGCTTTCAGTGATTGTAGTAGTCACAGGAGTGGTGAAAATAATGGCTTCTGGAGTTATCTGGTGTGCCAATTAAGTGTTGTAGCTGACGGAAAATATTGAACAATTATGACCTTGATTGTTCATTAAAATATCAATAATGCAATCATCTTCCATTTGTAGATGGTTGTGGCAGAAGTACATGTCTTCCAAAAATTCGGATAGGTCATCTTGGAACTGGTGAAGGTCATATTTCTCAATAAGGATTAGGTAGGGTTTTGGTGGTAAAATAATTTGGTTGTTCACAAGTATAGGGTAAATAAAATAGGTACGGAATACGAAGGGTTGCAAAATGGGAAAATGTATCAAAAAAACAATTTTATCATCAGTAAATACGAGTTGGATGCCAAGAAAAGTATAAAAACTCAATTGAATTGAAAATGTTGCAATCTGTTCAGCTGAATATGAAAGTTTAATTTTTTCATACATTAATACAACTTATCAAGAGACAAAAATGTTGGGTGAACTTTATTAAGATTCGCAAAAGTTATCGCATTCACTATTTGATTAAGTTGGGAGTTAAAAGAAGTCAGTGAATTTATCAAAGAAAGTATATGGTTTTGAAAATCAAATTCATAGTGAAGATTTTCCATATTGACAGAAAGGGCTTGTTAGTTATCTCTTATAAGGTGAAAAGTATGATTTGTAGAGTTCATGAATAGTTGTGAAAGGGTTACTTGATCATTAATTTTGTCACGTATTAAATGGTCAGTGGTATTAATTCATTCACCGTCATCACTATCTAGTGTACCAAAGAGCCATTTGCTTATTGTACCAACAATATTGAAAAGTCCTCTTTTATGAATAGTGTGAGGTTGAACAACTTTCAAAAGATGATCTGATTGAAGTGAAAGCATTTCAGCTTGTTGAAAAAGCAAACTGATATCAGAAGTAACATTTCGAAGAAGTAGTAAGAAATTTTGAAATTTTTCATGAGTTTCAAAGAGAGTGGTTATGTTTAGGTAGCTAACGAAGGTGTGCGTACTTGAAATGATTCTGCTTGATTTAAGTAATATAGGCATAACTGAATTAGATAATTGTTGAATGGAAGCGTTAATATGGGTAAAATATAGCAGGAATGAGAACAGCAAAAGAATTCTCATCTGTAACAA
This sequence comes from Chrysolina americana, assembly GCA_958502065.1. Classification (NCBI taxonomy): domain Eukaryota; kingdom Metazoa; phylum Arthropoda; class Insecta; order Coleoptera; family Chrysomelidae; genus Chrysolina; species Chrysolina americana. The sequence continues at coordinate 36,952,478 of OY293414.1, read as the reverse complement.
AAAAAAATATATATTAGTGTTTTTTCAGATTATGTTTCGAGTATCGTGATGTTTCAGTGCGATAGCTTTAACTTTAGTAAAGCGTGCAGCTAATTTATCTTTGGGATTTTCTTTATGATAAGTTAGATCTTTATCTGTTAAGAGTGGGGGATCTATCCTATTTTCATTGATTATGGTCATTTTCTTATTTTTTGTTTTTTCAATTTTGTCACCTAGTTCAGGGTATATCTTTTTTATGTGTTCTTTGTGATCTTGAACATATTTAGTAACCACATCCTTTTCATTGATATCAAAATGATCTTTAGAAGATAAGTGACAAGCTACTACTTCAAATGGTGTATGGTCAATTGTTGAGTGAAGGGAGTTATTATAATGTAGTAATGCGTATTTCATTAGAGTGTTTAAAGATGCAGAGGCGTTTTGGCTTGTGTTCTAATGTGTTCAAGAATTGTAGAATGGAATCTCTCTATGTAGCTGTTTGAATTTGGATTTTTTGGAGTTGTGATATGAATAGAAATCTTGTGAGTTTTACAGAAGTCGCTGAAGGTGTTATTATCAAATTCAGAACCTCCATCGCAAACTCTAAAATGAGGAACTCCATAGTGAGAAATAAAGGTCAATAGTTCGTCCAAAATATTGACTGCATTCATCCCAGCAATTGGATATGCTTGAGCAAATTTAGAAAAGGTGTCAATTATTGTGAGGAATTTCTGTTTAGCAATTGATAAAGTGTCAATATGTATGCGTTCAAATGGTTTCTTTCCAATGGGTAAGGGGTGGAAAATGAATTATTAGGTGTTCTTTCATATTTGGCTTTTTGACAAATTGCACAACCATTTATGAAATCTGTAACGTCTTTAGCTAAGTTTGGCCAATAATTTTTTTTTATTGATTCAATAGTAATGGTGATACCTCTATGTCCGGTTTTATACACATGATGATATTGTATTTTGTCTAACCTTTCATTTTCTTTCACATAAGTAAGTTTCGTCGAACAAATTATTAATTCTGATGAAATACGAATAAGTTTTTCTTGAATGGAGGAGATGAAAAGTTTTTCATGTTCCTTATCTGGGAAGTATGGAAAGTGGGATTCATTATTTTTGAGGTTGGTTACGAATTCTTCTAAGTCATCATCTAAATGACGTTGTCTCAGAGTTATATAAAATCTTTGGTTTCCAAAAATGTTCTCATGATGGCAAAAAATAGCTTTATTAGAATCTACTATTTTGAATAACATTTGTTTCTTGTGATAATTCAGAGGCTTATCGGAATATGGAAAAGTTAATACTGGCATCTCTTGTGCTGAATGTACAGTAGTTGTTATATGATTTTCAAGTTCCTTAATGAAGTCTTTAATTGTGTCATCAATGTCTTCCGTTTCATTAATGATAGAAGTATTGTCAGGTGGGTTTCTCGAAAGCGCGTCTGCTACTACGTTTTCTTTACCTTTAATATAATTTATTTCGTAATCATATTCCGAAAGTAATAATTTCCATCGTATAAGTTTTGAACTGGGGTCTTTCAGATTGTCAGCCATTTGAGAGGTTTATGGTCTGAACGAATAAAGAAGTGTCGTCCAAACAGGTAAGGTCTAAAGTACTTAAATGCCCAAATAATTGAGAGAAGTTCTTTCTCAATAGTTGAGTAATTAATTTAATTTGGATTTAGTGTTCTGGAAGCAAAACAAACTGGTTTATTGTTTTGACAAAGTACGGCCCCAATGGCATAATTTGAAGCGTCTGTAGTCAGTGTTGATGGTTTATTAAAATCGATATGTTGAAGAATACGGTCGTTGCAAAGAAGTTGTTTGCATATGTAAAAATTCTGGGGTGTGTTCAACTTTTCTTCCTTTGCGTAAGCAAAGTGTCATTGGTTTAGTTATTTTTGCTAAATTATCAATGAATTTAATGCAAAAACCTACCATACCTAAAGAGCTTTTGATGTCTTTGTGAGTTTTAGGTGTTGGGAAATTTACAATAGCATCAATTTTTTTTGGATTGGGTCTAATCCCGTCTGTTCAATTTTTTTGTGTAGAAACTCACTCTTGTCAGGTTGAATCTTGAGGTTATGTTCTAAGAATTTTGAAAATATTATTTTTATATTTGTGATATGTTCTTCTAAGGTAGTTGAATATATGATTACGTCATCCATATAAACTAAACATATTTTATTAACATATTCTTTAAGAACTTCATTTATCATTCGTTGGAATGTAGAGGGCACGTTCTTAGGCCCAAAAGGCATTCTGAGAAATTCAAAATGTCCTCTATCGGTTGAGAAGGCTCTTTTAAGTATACTGTCAGGGTGCATCCTAATTTGATGGAAACCAGTTGCCAAATCTGAAGTGGTGTAGTACTGAGCTTTACCTAATTTATCTAGTAAATCATCTATATTTGGAATAGAAAAACGACCTTGAATAGTTTTATTGTTCAATTTACGATAATCTACTACAACACGCCATTTGGGTTGTCCACTAGCGTCTAATTTTTTTGGTACAATCCGTATAGAACTAGACCAAGGACTTGAACTGTTTTGTATTATTCCAACATTTAACATTTGTTCTATTTGTTTAGCCACTTCTTGTTTGTGTATTTGTGGGAACGATATGACTTTGTAAAAACAGGATCATCATCAGATGTTTTGATTTCGTGTGTTGTTTGTGTAGTAGAAGACAGAGGTGAATCTGGGTAGTGGAATACAGAATGGAATTGTCTACAAAGTTTCAAAAGTCTGAATTTTTCTTCTTTATTCAAATGATCAGTTCGTATTGAATGATCATTTGAATCATGATCTGTGTAGGATCTGGACATTTATTGAAATTATTTAGTTCAAATTGACATACTTCAAAATTTTCTATTGGAGTTACGAGTAGAGGTTGTGTTAAGTTAATGTAAGTGTCTTCAGAGTTAGTATTATATATTTCTACAATTGCACGTCCCTTTTCTACAGTAGTTATACATTCTGGTATAAAACAGTGTGGATTAATTTGTTTTTCAGATAAATAAAATGTTCCGTCAGTCAAAGAGTCTACGGGTATTTGAGTTCTTAAAATTTCATGTTCATTAACTGTGATGTTATGACAGGTGTAGTCTAATGGCGAACATTGGTTAACGGGAATAAAAATTATGTCTATATATAAGTAATTGTCCTGTATATTCCAATTGAAACCCATGCTTTTCAAATCTCTAAAACTGATCAAACCATCAAAGAAAGGGTGAAAATCAAAGAGTGTATTGTCTTGATTGGAATTCACGAAAAACTGGTATACGTGCTTCGAATTTAGCACATTGTTGACCACATGAAGTTTTGATTATATTGAATCGAGTAGAAATGAATTCAGGAAAAAGTTTTTTTGCAATAACTGGAATCATAATGGAGATATGACTTCCAGAATCTAATAATAAATTCAAATTCTTATATCCAGGAATGAATATATACGGTAGTTTGCGTTGATCGATGGCATTCATTTCTAACTGATCGTTGTGCCAGAGGCTTGTAACGGAAAATTTGGATCATTATAGATAAGATCTTGTGATTCAATAATTTCACTGCACTCATTAATTTGTGGGATATCATATTTTTCCTGATGTTCCTTTATTATTTGTTGTTGTTCTTCGCTGATGAAATTTTGTAAATCAGACTGTTCATATTCACTTTGAAATCAATATTTTCTAATAAATAATTTGAAGTAGAAGGCTTATTTATTTGATGTAGCTCCTCTGATGTAAATGTAGGGTTTGATTGGGACTGAAACGAGTTTCTATTTTGTTGCCAGTTATGTTGTGGCACATGAGGTCTAGAAGTTGTAGACATAGGAGTAGGTCTATTCAATTGTGGTTGATTTTTAGGTTTCCATACATTTTTATTGTTAGGATTAGGTTTACCAAATACCTGTTGATTTGTAAAGAACCTTTGTTGAATTAGTTTCGGTTGAATATTGATAGGTTGACTAGGAAATCTCGAATGAGTTCCAAAATTTTGGTTAATTGATCTTATTTGATTAGATTGCGTTTGGAAACTGGGTCTTGAATTTTGGAAGGTATTCTGAAAAGAGGGTCTGATATGTGTTTGTTGATTGTTTTGAAAAGAATGAGCTACAGGAGCTTTAATGTTTGGAAATGGCATGGTTTGAGATAAACTTCTCTTTCCTTCATTTACAAGAGAAAAGAAATTTTCTTCTTCAATAACATACTGCAATGCTTCCTCTAGGTTGTCTTGGTTTTTTAATCGAACACCAGTTAGAATGGTGGACGGTAAATATTTCATAAAAGTGATCAAAACTAATTTAGAAATATTTTTGATTTGTGCTCCTTTCTCTTCCCTAGTAGTGTTTTCATTGTTTATTACTGTATATAATAAACTTCTAATGTATTGACACCTAATGCCAAAGTTGTAAGGTTTTTCTTTCAAGAATGGGCGGATACTATGTGGTTCTTGAAGTTAACAAGTAAAAGAACGCTGGTTAGAGAAAGATTGTTTAAGAATTAATTTTATTTCTACCCTAGTAGTCAGTTCAATTCTACTAGATATTAAAATGAGAGCTCTTCCTTTTAATTTACTGATAATTGCTCTGAATATGAGTTTTTCAACTGACTCAACCGCACCATTATATTGCTCTAGAATTTCATCACATGCGGTACAAAAATTGTTCAATTCACAAGGTTCACCAGAGAAGACAGGTATAATGTCTGAAAATATTCTGAGTTCTTGAATGTTTATTGGATGGGCCCCGTTTTCCATATTTTCAATTGGATTTGTGGATTGAGCTTGATTTGAATCTAGTGAAAAAGTTTGGAGATTTTGTGTTAAATTTACAAAATTTGAATCGAAATCTGTATTTCGATATTCGGAATTTCCTGCTCCAATTTCACTATCAGTGTCACTTTCACTTTCAGAACTATCAGAATTTATTTGTAATGATTGTAAACGTTTTATTTGTGCTTTGTTCTTTTCAGCAAGTTCTTTGATATTTTTAAACATAAAAATAGGAGAATACTATTCTTCATATGGGTGTAGGGATGATAATAAGGATATGAAGAAATAAAAAAGGAAAATAAGAAATAAATGTCTTACGGCTAGATGATTTGTTGCTTGGTTCTTAACTCTTCGTTGATCTCCTGGATCTGGTTCTGGTTTTTCTTACTTTCTATAGCTTCCAGGCGAATATTCGGTCCGTCTGTCTGCTATTCTAGATTCTTCAAGATGTCCAGTATTCACTACTCCGTTGGCGGCTCTATGAAACTGTCCAAGTTGATGCTAGCTTGAATGTCAACCGCGAAATTGTCTCAGCACTCTCTAGGGTCTCTAGCACTATGCCGCGTATTTTTTGGCAGCCACTCTCTGTAATTGGTGATTGCACGTTAAAGGTCCGTTTAGCACTCTCCAGAAATGTTCCACGCAATACGCTGGTTTGGCACTGTCCAGAAATCTCCACGCAATATGCTAACGGTTTTCAGTAACTGAAATCCTACCAACTGCGCCACCTACGATAGTGCCCTCGCAGCCTTTGGTTCGGAAAGCACTACTCGTTTTTTGAGAACAGAAATTAACTTAGTTCTCTCCTCCTTGAATTACTCTAGGTTTCGGAGAAGCAAAGCAGGCAACAAGTGTGAAGAATACTTTATTAAATCTGAACTAGTCAATCATAGTTACATTTCATTTTATACACTTTTGAGACAAAGAATAAACATTTGAAACGAAGAGTTCTGACATGATTTCTATGTAACTGATCATTTTTGGTATAAAAGATAAAGTACGGTAGAGTGCATAGTAAGTATATATTCCGCTGAAACAGGTAATTTTATAGTTATAAAATAGCAAATTGTTGAAGAGATAAGTTTCGGTACAATGATAAAAATCGGTGCGTATACAAATGTGGAATCATCATATTGAAGATAACAATTGGTATGAAGATAAGAAGCGGTGTGAGTATGTGGGTCGGCTCCAGGACGGGTCTGCATACGTAACTTGTCTTACGTCAGCGTTCTCCACAGTATCAAGAAGCCGACCAAATGAGAAGTATTAAGGATGATCATGTCAATTTTCAACTCCCTTGATTTTCTTGCACCATTCACCGAAAGAAAAGATTATTCATAATTAATAAAGTTTATTTGTATTCAACACATCTGTTTTGAATATCTTATGTGAGTTCATTCGAAACATGGTGAAAGTTGAAATTCTGTAAATAAAATGTTTATTTTACAGCAAGCAACAGTCACATATGAATTTAAATTTTTTTTATTTCCTGTAAACTTTTCTAAGCTGGATGGTAATAAACGTAAGGTTCAGTAAATTATATCAGCATATTCTGAAATATTTAATATATGTAATGATAAAATATTCATTACTTTTTAGAATGTCTCCGTTTATAATAAACCAGTGAAAGCTTCTTTGTAATATGTGATCAATTATCATAATTATTTATATGTTTGCAGCAAAACATAAATTATATATAGATTTTAATATAAATTACAAATATTTCCTTGACCAAGAACATTTAAAGGTGTCTACTATTTAAAAAAATGTATTCTGTTGAATCTTGTTTTGTAGCAAATATCGTGGAATGATGTTTATTAAATCATTGTTGAAAGTGAAGAGATATTTTGTTGGTGATACCATTTTTGCTGACAAGGAAATTTTTTAGGTTTCTCCAACTTCTAATTGTCATTATATTTCATTGATATGTAATCAATATTAATGTATATTTAACATATTCAACCTGAATCAGAATCACTCATTTTAATCAGTATTTTGAATAATAATATTGGAGAAATAACATATTTTATAAAAATCATTGGAGTCTGCAAAATGTACCTGTTTCTAATGGTGATCATTGCGGTGTAGGGTTATATAACAGAAAACAATTTCAGATGAAAAACATTTTATGTTTATACACAAATTAAAACTTATTCTATGATTATATATATTAGAATTGCGATTTTATAATTACTCCACAAAATAACTTTTAACTTGTATGACAAACATTGATTTCAAGATCACTGACTTCGGGATTGATTGAAAACACATACAGACCTATTTGTCATTTTGAATAACTTAAAAATTGACTAACTAGTAAATACTTACCTACACTGTAGTCACATTGAGGAGGCTACAAAAATTATAAAAATCAATTTGAAAGTTGATATTTCCTGGTTGAAAGGTCCAAAGTTTTTGCAGCAAAATACAAAATTTTGGCCTGTTGAACCAGAAGACACTCATAAAATAGAAGAGGAGCATGTCTTTTCAATCGTGACTACAGAATCACATATAAGCTTACCAGATATCAGGAGATTTTCCAAGTGGATCAGGCTAGTTCACTCTACAGCTATATGTTACAAAAGTGATTCGCCTCCACAAACGTAATCGACCATCACTGTTAATTTTAGATGTTGATTTGATAAATGGAGCATCCAACTTATGAGTTTACGAAAGTCAAAATATTTGATACGTTTTGATGAAAGGTTTTCTGAAGAAGCTCCAATCGATCATAATAAAAATTATCCCATCAGTTTGGATCCGAAGTGTAGTTATACCATGCTTTCGATAGACCATTTCCATTTAGAAACTGGTCACTTTGAGATTTGTTAACAAACTCCAATCATGGAAAATTTGCCAACGCAGAGATTTGAATCATTTCCGTTCACCTATGGTGGCATCGATTACTTTGGGCCAATGCATGTATCTATTGGTCGCAGGATAGAAAAAAGGTACGGTGTCATATTTACCTCTCACCGTCAGAGCTGTACACACTGAACTGGCAACATCATTAGTAGATACTAGCTCTGCCATGATGGCCATACACAAATTTATGTGTAGGAGAGGACAGTCTAAGCAATTTTTGTCTGATAATGAGACAAATACCGTCGGTACAAAAAGGGAACTGAAAGAATGGAGAGACAGTTTAGACCATGAAAGAATTTCAGAAGACCTGGCTGTGAAAGGTATCGAATGGAGATTTAACCCACCTGGAGCAGCAAATATGGGTGGACTGCAATGAGAATAAGTTTGAAATCAGTTAATCCGAAGGAAGAGATTTTACTGACTCTACTTTGTGAAGCATAGTACATGATGAATTCTAGACCCTTAACGCACATCTTGGTCGACCCTTCAGAACCTTAAGCTATCACCCCAAATCATTTCCTCCTACTACGTCCAGGTAGAATTCGATCTTATGGCAAAAATGAGATCATTAGCAAAAAACAGTGGTTGAAAGAGTATCGCCCAACACTTCTGAATAGACAAAAATGTCATACTAAAACTGAACCAATCAAAATTGGTGATGTGACTATCATGGCCAAGAAGCGAATGGCTTCTTGGTAAAATCTATCCTGGTAAAGATGGCATTATCTGGCTGTCACAGATAAAAACAAAAAGAGGATTTTCAACAAGACCAGTCTCCAAGTTATACATTCTACCAACATCAAAAGATTGAACTAATCCTGACAATGTTGTTCCGGGGTCGGAGAATATTAGAGCCTTTTTCAAGATTTCCCATATTCTGTTTTTGAATCCACTGAATACTATTGAATTTTAAAAAAAGAATATGTCATTGATGTTGTTATGAACTCAGCTTTGAATTTTCCCTTAAATGTAGTTTGTAGCATTCGATAAATTTTTTTAAACTATCCTGTAATAATTTTTCATGGAAAGAAAGGAATTTTCTCAAAAAAAGTAGTTGACAATTTTGCAAATGTATGAACGTCAATAAAAGAAGTATTTTGTGTCTTGTTGTTGGGAGTTTGCAGTAATTGGTGTACGAACAGTTCATTGACAATTCATTGAACTAAGAGAACAGAAGTCAAACGGGTAGTTTTTCTTCTGGTCTCTACAGATGTCGATGTAGAAAGAAAAATATAAACGTTGTGTTAGTTACAAAATATTTAAATTTATTCATATTCTGAAAGCACTAGTTTTGATTCATTGTCTATCTGACAGGATCATTAATGAATATTGACGCTTCCCAGAAGAAATGTAGTAAGCGAGCCCTCGTACAAAATCGGAAGTGATAACCAGTAAGTTGTAACTTTGTATACTGTTTGAGTATGCTAAATTTGACAAGATGTCGAAGAGAGGAAAACTTGGAAGAGGTTAGTTTTCCATTGTCGTCAAATCGATATCTATGAAGCGTCGGTCTGCTGAAGATCCTCATTAATTTAGTCGGACGATGATGACATTAAAAATCTCATTTAATTTTCTGTATTCTTCTAGAAAAATCGGATTGCTGCCTGTCGTCAACCTAAGTAGTGATATCGATACGTTTAGAGTGGGGGACAACCTAGAAGTACCGAACATTTTTGTCTGATTTTTCTAGGAGAATAATAATTCAATGAAATTTTCAATGGCACTATTGTCCGACAAAATTAATATGGATCTTCAGCAGTCCGACACTCCAAAGATGTCGATTTGGTGACAAAGGAAAACTCACCACTTTCAAGGTTTTCTCTCTACGATATCTTGTTAGACTCGTCACACTTAAACAGTATAGAAAGTTACAACCTTGAAGGAGAGGAAATTTTAGGAAATTCAATAGTTGTAAGATAAAGGTTTAATGGTATGAGATAAAACAAACATGTTCAACTATAAATTACGTCATGAGTCACATGGTAAGTGGCCCCCTCCTTAAAAGTATGTATATATATCTTGAACGGGAAGAGGGGGACGTGGCTTGTAGGGAGGGAAGTCGGTGAACGGGAGTCATGCAGGGGATATTATGTATTATACATTAATATATTGGAATATGAAAGAAGGCAAAAACCTGAATTTTTCTGCTATATTCTATATACCCATTGAGGAATGATATCTGTGACTTTGTTCATCTTGGCACCAATATGGAGATGAAAAATACTTTTGACCAATGAAGTATAAAGAAAATGTTATGCTCTTTAATTGTGTATTCATTATATTCCTCAAAAATACATCGATTGGCAGATAAATGCAAAAAAACTGAAAAAAAAGTCCAAATCATAGAGGATTTTCGCCTCCCTTATCAGCACAGAGTCCTTGAGAGCAAAACGCAGTTTCTACACTTTATTATCCACATCAAATGACTGAAATTTTGAAAACTACTGAATACTTTCCAGTTGAAAGTACTTACCGACTTATTAGTAGTAGAGTCGAAGCTGTACTGCTTCTATAGTTATGAATGTGATTATACCATACAAAATATTTTACTACAACTGAGTGCGATTATTGCATATAACATTCACTTAAGTCGCACATCAATAATTGAGTCAATTCTTCATAACATCTTTATATCGTCTTTATAAGAATAAAATAATCACTTTTGTATCCAGAAGCTATGAACTCTTGGAAAATAATATCACATGTAATAAATTTTGTTTTGAAATATCAAATATTATTGTAGAGTTATGTATTTCATGGGAATTATGAATCTGACAAACATCATCATTGATATGAAAATATTTCCAAATATTTGAATTTTCACCTGAGTTGTATTTTCAAGTTATACCCACTTACATTCATACATATTATATTAGAATCAACCCATCTCGTAAGAGTAGTTAACCAAAACCAACAGAAATATTCAAACTTTCCGCAACATACGTGTATTCTCTCGCTCTCAATTTTGTAAGATAACTAAAACAACGTGTGCAATCAACTAGATCTCATTTCGAAACAATTATCAAGTCAAAAACTGTCAGAAAATCCCCAATCCTGTTTTTCTTTATTCACTTTTAAACACAGATCATAAATCATTTCAAAGTTTTGTGTGTGGTCAATATCCTTTTACTGAAATCCCGAAACTTTCGCAACAAAAGAAATATTATATAATAATTCATGGAATCAAATTTTGCTACCTCTTTCCTAAATTAAGAAGAATGTATCCTTGACGGAGTTTCTTTTCGGACAGATTGAATGCATGACGGGTAGATCGAGTTTAATGTTTTAATTACATGTTTTTTTCGAAATAAACTAAGTAATTTATGTTACTTACAATGGATGCAATGGGCAGGAATAGCCGCATTTCTACTAATGAATGTCTACGCATTAGTAGATGCATCAAATATTTCCACTGTGAGATATTGATAAATAAAAAACAAGGACTGGCTTTCTAAAGGAGTATATTTTCGTTATGTCTGGAAATAGGGAGTTTTCCGTGTGCGTGTGACAAATTCTCGTGTGCGGCGAAGCCGATCATGGAAAGTCATGCAATTACGGAAAAATCATTTCTGGAAGTGTAATGAACGGTATTTCTTATTATTCTTCGTTGAAGATGAAAACATAATAATTTAATATTGCATAAAAAAGACACAAAAGAATCTTGGAATATTTTTATTTTCACAGTTGTAGGAATGAAAAAACTTGGAACTACTAGAGTGAGAATATTGAAAATCAACTAACTATAGCTATACTATCAAAGCAGCGTTGACAAATACTGTTTTTAATTTGAATTATTATTAATGATTATGTTGATTGTACAATAATAATAATAATAATAATAATAATAATAATAATAATAATAATAATAATACTCCCTGATAAACACTCGCTGAGTGTACCCAAAGGCATGGTCTGTGCGGGTAGAAGACGGCTATTATTATTATTTGCCGTGGCGCTCCGGGGCGACTTACTGATTTTTGGTGGCGTATTCACTTTTCAGCTGTAGGAAAACCCGGAAAACCTACAGCACCACCTCGGGTGGTCGGTGTGCACTCCAAGCTAGCACCAGACGAGATTGGCATCTAGACAACTCATAATACACTTGCTTTTCAACAAGGAATGCGGTCGCCTATCGATCCGATATAAAGTAGATAAGAATAATTATCTTGTACCTACATCGGGCTCGAACCGACTATCGCTATGCTGGAGTTTCGAACGGCCTGTGCGTTAGACCGCTGATCCACCGACCACTCCAACAATACAATTCAAAACGATACAATACAATTCGTATTATTGCACAGGTTCAGTCCTTTTGGAGTTTCCATTTGTGAAACTGCACTCACTGACGCAGACTGGCAAATGACTTGATTTTCTCGAACGAATGATACAGTTGCTATATTTTGCGAGTAAGAAGGGTTAAAAAGTTTACGCGATACCTCAGTTTTTCTTTGCATAGACTCTTTTATAATCCTTCTGCTATATTGGAAGAACGCCACCATCCGTGTCTTCTCAGAGTGAGTAAATCAGCGTCTCTTTCCACCAACATGGTTGCCGAAGAACGCCTTAGTCCATGCCCGGTATATTTTCTGGGATCGTCTAATTTTAGGTATTCTGCAACAATTTTCGGAACACCACTGATGATATGGCATCCAACGGGCTGATTGTAACACTTTCATTTCGATATTCAAGAAATAATCTTTGGCAGTTTATATTTTTAGGTCGTAGAGCTGCATATTTACGATAAATTGTGCAAGGCTCAAATGTACATCCTTAACTCGTAATGGTGAAACTTCTTGATGTATGAGTTTTTGCATCTCGTTAAAACACGACAAGAAATCGCTCATTATCTACCGCATCGTCTAAATTTAAACGTATTAAATCATCTCTTCGACACGCTACAAAGATCCCAAACACTAAAATTGCTTTTGGTAGTAGATATTGTTCATCTGGAAGAATAAGAATAATGAACAATTATAATTATATTAGAGAGACTCAGTTGCCTGAAAAAATATTTGGACAAAGTACCCGAAGGAGGGCGGAGGGCACTATATTACAAACATTTGAAGAGCGTTATACATGGATATTAATTTGTCGCATGTTATTCAAATTTCTTTTTTCTACATTCATGCAAAAAGCAAAACTTTATTGAACTATATTCAGTGGAAAAAGAAGCTCTTTATTGCACTAGTGCAATAAAGTTTTTATTGCACTCATCTGTCATTCTACTTCAACGTGCTGTCATCATGATAAACATAAACGTTCAAACCCACTACATATTTAGCAGATATTCTGTGAAATTGGCCATACGTTTTAAACAGCTACATATTTTATATTTTTTTTGTATTAATGTTAGCAGTCAGAGTTGAACAACCAATGCCTTCCCGAAAATAACTGTATAATCAAAACCGATCCGCTATGTTCTAAACCGTCTACCTGCATAGAGCAAACTGCCTGTACTATGACCACACCTCGTGATAACATACGCGCTCATGGCTAGTATGATTTTGATTTTTATAATGCAACTGTGGTTATATAAACGTCAGTCAAAATTTAATTCTGACAATTACAGAATGAAAGTTTTAAAATGAGTGATATTAATGGAATACTAGATGATGGTGATGAAATCGATAGTAATAATTATTTATTTAAATTGCGTATTTCATTTTCCTTCACCTAGTGCCGCACCTAAATAAATAATTTTTTGCTTTTGCACTTACATATTTGAAAACAAATATTTCGTAAACTGAAGAAAACCTGTCTCCACACAGTCCACTACTTTGGAGTGGTGAAATGGACTAAATACGGCTATATACATTCCCTTCACTACATGGCCGCGATCATGTAAGCATTCTTTTTTAAGGCGACAGCCCGTGCAGCCGATGAACTTCTCAGCGGGTAGAAGACGGCAATTATTACTATTTGCCGTGGCGCTCTATAGTATTTTCATCTCGACCTACTTTCCCTATGCTTGTATTGATAATATTTCCTGAAGCCGGATATTCACGCTCAGCCTGGTCGGGTGATCTCACCTCTGCTCGTTAACGGTACATTCATGACTCATCACTTCCAAAAAGGAACGAGAACTAGCTAAAGAAAGAAATCATTATTCAAGAATTTACGGGAGCTATTTGAACGAGTCACCGTAGAGTTGCGGCTGTTCGAGAATGGCAAAAGAATTCTACTTGCCGGTATATAAGACGCTTAATATCAGATGTCAGGCAGAGTCGCAGAGTTGCAGTTGCAGATATAGTTCGAGAGTTCGCAAAAAGTCAGAGTAACGACAGTGAGTGTAAAATCCATATTTTGAATAAAATATTCTTTATAAGAGTTTTAATAAATTTGCGTAATTAGTTAAGTGTATTTTCACTACAATAACATAGCCATAGGTTTGCTATAAATGTTGCTCATCATCACCTAAATTATTTAAAAAAACTCCTTTCTCGTAGAGGTGAACTACTTATCTTCCCAGAACTATTGTAGATGCCGTGGGTAATTTTTGAAAAAAACTAACAGCAACCCAACTGTCGACAATATTACCTACGAGAAAGATAGGATTGTACCTATGAAGTGAGAAGTGAAGTATTCATTTGTAATGTATTTTCAATATAAATAATATGTATGTAGTATAATAATAATGAAAATATTTATTCAACTTTTTTTTATTAAGAAACATCTAGAATACGGTAAATAAATAGGTATAGTAGCAGGACTGCAATAAAATTTAATACGATAAAATCACGTGTTAAAATAGTATCGTTCAAAAGCTTATACTAATAATGATTAATGATCTGGTAGGTAATAAATATTTATGATATAAGTATCGTAACGATTCATGTTACGATATGAGATGGGGAATTTGTCAAATGATAAGGGCGTAGGCCGAGTTTGATAACCCATCCATTATAGTTATATGATTTTACGATACGAATATGGTACAAACCGTTAACTTTGACAAGTTCATTTCAACATAATGAATAAGAATTGAAAATTAATAGTTATTTATGCAACAAGTGCAAAAAGTAAGTGTTTATTGCACTCGACGTGAAATAGTCCGACGAGGCCGTCAGGCCGAGTTGGACAACACGTCGAGTGCAATAAACATTTTTTGCACGAGTTGCATACAATATTTTTTCTACTTCATGCAAAAAGCAAAAAATTATTTAATTAGGTGCGGCACTAGTTGGAGGAAAATGAAATACGCAATTTAAATAAATAATTATTACTATCGATTTCATCACCATCATCTAGTATTCCATTAATATTACTCATTTTAAAACTTTCATTCTGTAATTGTCAGAATTAAATTTTGACTGACGTTTATATAACCACAGTTGCATTATAAAAATCAAAATCATACTAGCCATGAGCGCGTATGTTATCACGAGGTGTGGTCATAGTACAGGCAGTTTGCTCTATGCAGGTAGACGGTTTAGAACATAGCGGATCGGTTTTGATTATACAGTTATTTTCGGGAAGGCATTGGTTATTCAACTCTGACTGCTAACATTAATACAAAAAAAATATAAAATATGTAGCTGTTTGAAACGTATGGCCAATTTCACAGAATATCTGCTAAATATGTAGTGGGTTTGAACGTTTATGTTTATCATGATGACAGCACGTTGAAGTAGAATGACAGATGAGTGCACTAAAAACTTTATTGCACTAGTGCAATAAAGAGCTTCTTTTTCCACTGAATATAGTTCAATAAAGTTTTGCTTTTTGCATGAATGTAGAAAAAAGAAATTTGATTAACATGCGACAAATTAATATCCATGTATAACGCTCTTCAAATGTTTGTAATATAGTGCCCTCCGCCCTCCTTCGGGTACTTTGTCCAAATATTTTTTCAGGCAACTGAGTCTCTCTAATATAATTATAATTGTTCATTATTCTTATTCTTCCAGATGAACAATATCTACTACCAAAAGCAATTTTAGTGTTTGGGATCTTTGTAGCGTGTCGAAGAGATGATTTAATACGTTTAAATTTAGACGATGCGGTAGATAATGAGCGATTTCTTGTCGTGTTTTAACGAGATGGAAAAACTCATACATCAAGAAGTTTTAACATTACGAGTTAAGGATGTACATTTGAGCCTTGCACAATTTATCGTAAATATGCAGGTCTACGACCTAAATATATAAACAGCCAAAGATTATTTCTTGAATATCGAAATGAAAGTGTTACAATCAGCCCGTTGGATGCCATATCATCAGTGGTGTTCCGAAAATTGTTGCAGAATACCTAAAATTAGACGATCCCAGAAAATATACCGGGCATGGACTAAGGCGTTCTTCGGCAACCATGTTGGTGGAATGAGACGCTGATTTACTCACTCTGAGAAGACACGGATGGTGGCGTTCTTCCAATATAGCAGAAGGATTATAAAAGAGTCTATACAAAGAAAAACTGAGGTATCGCGTAAACTTTTTAACCCTTCTCACTCGCAAAATATAGCAACTGTATCATTCGTTCGAGAAAATCAAGTCATTTGCCAGTCTGCGTCAGTGACTGCAGTTTCACAAATGAAAACTCCAAAAAGACTGAACCTGTGCAATAATACGAATTGTATTGTATTGTATTGTTGGAGTGGTCGGTGGATCAGCGGTCTAACGCACAGGCCGTTCGAAACTCCAGCATAGCGATAGTCGGTTCGAGCAAGATGTAGGTACAAGATAATTTTTCTCATCTACTTTATATCAGATCGATAGGCGACCGCATTCTTTGTTGAAAAGCAAGTGTATTGTGAGTTGTCTAGATGTCAATCTCGTCTGGTGCTAGCTTGGAGTGCACACCGATCACCCGAGGTGGTGCGGTAGGTTTTCCGGGGTTTCCTACAGCTGAAAAGTGAATACGCCACCAAAAATCAGTAAGTCGCCCTGGTGCGCCACGGCAAATAATAATAATAGCCGTCCTCTACCCGCACAGGCCATGCCTTTGGGTACACTCAGCGAGTGTTTATGAGGGAGTATTATTATTATTATTATTGTTATTATTGTACAATCAACATATACATTAATCATAATTCAAATTAAAAACAGTATTTGTCAACGCTGCTTTGATAGTATAGCTATAGTTAGTTGATTTTCAATATTCTCACTCAAGTAGTTCCAAGTTTTTTCATTCCTACAACTGTAAAAATAAAAATATTCCAAGATTCTTTTGTGTCTTTTTTATGCAATATTAAATTATTATGTTTTCATCTTCAACGAAGAATAATAAGAAATACCGTTCATTACACGTCCAGAAATGATTTTTCCGTAATTGCATGACTTTCCATGATCGGCTTCGCCGCACACGAGAATTTGTCACACGCACACGGAAAACTCCCTATGTCCAGACATAATGAAAATATACTCCTTTAGAAAGCCAGTCCTTGTTTTTTATTTATCAATATCTCATAGTGGAAATATTTGATGCATCTACTAATGCGTAGACATTCATTAGTAGAAATGCGGCTATTCCTGCCCATTGCATCCATTGTAAGTAACATAAATTACTTAGTTTATTTCGAAAAAAACATGTAATTAAAACATTAAATTCGATCTACCCGTCATGCATTCAATCCGTCCGAAAAGAAACTCCGTCAAGGATACATTCTTCTTAATTTAGGAAAGAGGTAGCAAAATTTGATACCATGAATTATTATATAATATTTCTTTTGTTGCGAAAGTTTCGAGATTTCATCATCATCATACAGGGAAGCTCAGAAGTAACTTCCTTTCGGGGACTTATGAAAATTACTAAAACTTAGTTTTTTCAAATGGAACACCCTGTATTTTATATTATTTTCGAATTCAACTAACCAGTTTGGATAAGTTTTATCAACTATGTCATATACCTATCTCTTATCGTTTATAAGATATAAATAATTTCATAATTTTTGAGGTCTGTGCAAGTATAAAAATTCAAGAATAAATCTGGTGAAAAATCTATCAAATAACAAATAAGAGCTTCATCTTTTTTGAGGAAGGTGTGATGAAATGCATGAACCTTCCTTCATACTGGGCGTAAGGCAAATATGATTATATTGACAGTTTGAATAATGAAAAACTAAAGTGATTATATTCATTCTACACAAGAGATAATATTACAAAATTTACTTCACAATAATAACATATTTGATACTGAAAAAACAAAAACTCAGTAGCTCAGATGCTTGCAATGCTGGCCTTTCACTTGTGAACATTGATCGATCGATGTCATTACATGATCAGTCGTGGTTATGCTGATTTCCGACGGATCGATTTCTCCGAAAACACATCTTACCCTGTTTTCCAGTTCCTGTTTTGTATTCACAGGTGTTCTATAAACCTTTTCTTTTATTTTCCACAGTAATAAAAATTTGGGGGAGTCAGATCTGGTGACCGCGGTGACCAAATGTAAGGTCCAAAACGTCATATCCACCGATCTCATTCGAACAAACTACTCCATCTGATAACAACAATTAAAATATATGTTTAGAGGTGAATTGTCAAGGAATTCACTCACAGTGGTCAGTAAGCTCTACATAGAGATGATCAACTGAAACCTGTGGAATTTAGCGAAATGCTACTAACATGAGCATACAAAGATCCCAACTTCTTGACAAAAATTATATGGACAGATGAATCAAAATTCTCACTTGAGGGAATCCTGAATTGTCGGATTGATCATTTCTGTTTTAATGTGTTTTTTATAGTTATGGTGAAATATTACTCTATTAACTAAGTAGGAATTCTCGGGTAGCGGTCTGTTGAACAATGAAACTCATTCGATTTAAATCTTCAATATTTCGTCAACCTTTATTGACTTCTTCAGGAAGAGCAACAATTAAAAAGGAATATAAGTTGTTGAAGGACTACATAAAAATAAAATGATAACTTACAAAATTCACAGAGTTAGTTCTAACCTATGGAACATTTGGGAGGAAAATTGTTATTCTCCGCTGCAGACTAATCGTAAATTTACCTGACTGGAGTGTTACTATGGTTTGAATAAGGGGTCGTTTAAATACAATGGTGTTAATTAGTATAGGTATTCCATTGGTACCAACTGTCAAACTACACACAACGTTGAATGGAATTTAAAATATTACAATATATACTACTAAGTTGTAATATATCGGTTTTGTAGTTAACTGTGTTAGGATTTTTGTTGATATGGACCATCTCAAGGAATAACCTGTTTTTTTGATTGCTGACTTTGTCTAGAATTTTTGGATTTGAATAATCAAACCGGTGGCCTGTTTTCTGGGTGTGGTCGACTGCTACACAGTCAATTGGGCATCACTCTTGTGCAAGGCTAGCCGCTGTTTTAACACCATTGTATTTAAACGACCCCTTATTCAAACCATAGTAACACTCCAGTCAGGTAAATTAAGCGATTAGTCTGCAGCGGAGAATAACAATTTTCCTCCCAAATGTTCCATAGGTTAGAACTAACTCTGTGAATTTTGTAAGTCATCGTTTTATTTTTATGTAGTCCTTCAACAACTTATATTCCTTTTTAATTGTAGCTCTTCCTGAAGAAGTCAATAAAGGTTGACGAAATATTGAAGATTTAAATCGAATGAGTTTCATTGTTCAACCGACCGCTACCCGAGAATTCCTACTTAGTTATATATATATATATATATATATATATATATATATATATATATATATATATATATATATATATATATATATATATATATATTCCATGGCTCGTGTCGAATTAAGTTTCAAACTAGTGACTGTAGATGTCTGCCTGATGTTGATTGTTTTGTATTGGAATTATTGATTGTTGTAGTTTGGTGATTACGGTCGGAAGAAGCGGTTTCCAAATGGGGTTCAATCCGTCAATCAGCCAGAAGACTCCCTCTTGCCAAGACAGAAGAGGCAGACAAAATAGTCAGGGACATGGGGAAAGAAGGAGTGATTGAAACATCTGATAGCCCCTGGTCATCTCCAGTTGTACTGATAAAGAAGAAAGACGGATCAACACGATTCTGCGTGGATTACCGACAACTGAACAACGTGACAATGAAAGACAGCTACCCGCTACCTAGAATAGATGACACCTTGGACACGCTCGCTGGCTCTACAATCTTCTCGACCTTAGACCTGAAGAGCGGATATTGGCAGGTAGAACTGGCTCCAGAAGATCGAAAGAAGACAGCTTTCAATTTACCGTCATGCCATTCGAACTTTATAACGCTCCAGCCACTTTTGAGAGAATAATGGAGACGGTGTTGAAGGGACTCTCCTGGAAGACTTGCTTGGTATAGCTCGATGACATCATCGTAGTCGGCAGATCATTCAAAGAGCACGTGAAAAATGAGGAGGAGGTATTTCTGCGACTGAGGAACTCCGGATTGAAACTAAGCCCTAAAAAATGTCACCTATTTCAGAAAGAAGTCCACTATCTTGGCCACATTGTCTCTGGGGAAGGAGTAGCAGTAGATGACCAGAAAATTAAAGCTGTTAAAAACTGGCCCATTCCCAAAGATATCCATCAGCTTTGAAGTTTTCTTGGCCTATGTACCTACTACCGTCGGTACGTGCTAGGGTTTGCTAATATCGCCAAACTATTGACCAGGCTCACGGAAGGACAGACATAGTTCGAGTGGTCCGAAGAATGCCAAGATTCGTTCAGGAAGCTGAAGAGGGCATTAATCAACGCGCCAATACAATAAGTGATCCTCTTCCTAACGGAAAATTCATTCTGGACACGGACGCCAACAACGTGGGACTTGGAGCTGTCCTGTCTCAGATCCAGGATGGACAGGAAAAAGTCATCGGGTACTTCAGCAAGACTCTCAGTTAACCGGAGCGAAATTACTGTGTCACCCGACGGGAGCTGCTGGCTGTGGTCAAAGGAGTAGAGCACTTTTACAAGTATGTGTATGGCAGGAGATTCCTGCTGAGAACTGACCACGCCGCCCTCAAGTGGCTTCTACAGTTCAAAAATCCTGAGGGTCAGGTGGCACGTTGGATTGAGAGATTCCAAGAATTCGACTTCGACATAGAACATCGAGCAGGGACCAGCCATAGGAATACAGATGCCTTTTCGCGAAGGCCATGTCCAGATGACTGCCAGAGAAAGAGGCGACAGTTTGTAGAACAACGGCGGTAGATGATAATTGGAATGACAGCAAGCTCCAGAAAGACTAAGAGAAAGATCCAGATCTTGGCTCAGTTATCGGCTGGAAGAGAAGTAACCGAAGACAGAGATGGCAGGAAGTAGCAGGATACCCGCCAGCCATCAAGTCCTACTGGACTCAATGGAACTCCCTTACTCTGGACAACGGAATTCTGAAGCGTGTGTCGGAGTCCGAGGATGATGGAGAAGAAAGACGTCAGACAGTTGTACCCAGTAGCAGAAGACTGGAAGTGCTTCGAGAAATTTATGATGGGGTCGCCGGAGAACATCTGGGAGTGACGAAGACTCTCCAGAAAGTTAGGCAACGGTTTTACTGGGCCAATTGTCAGGCAGACGTTCAAGACTGGTGCAGAAAGTGCGCTGTATACGCCGCAAGTAATGGACCTCGAACGCGACCTGAGGCCCCAATGCGTCAGTACAACGTTGGTAGCCCATTTGAAAGAATCGCTATCGATACTGCCGGACCGTTTCCAGAATCTGACCACGGGAACAAATACATCCTCGTGGCAATGGACTACTTCAGCAAGTGGGCTGAAGCCTATGCCCTGCCCAACCAGTACGCCATAACCGTCGCCGACGTTCTGGTGAAGGAGTGGATTTGTCGATTTGGTGTCCCACTGGAAATGCATTCAGACCAAGGCAGAAATTTCAAGTCCATCTTGTTCCAGGAATTGTGTCGAATGCTGAACATCCGGAAGACGCGAACTACGGCTTCACATCCGCAGTCTGATGGAATGGTGTAGCGGATGAACAGGACGATGAACCCCCACTTATACAAGGTAGTCTCTGACCACGAAAGAGACTGGGACCAGTATTTGTTCCTGATGGCATATCGTTCTGCAGTACACGAGTCGGCCGGCCAAACCCCTGCTTGTATTGTTATGGGCCGAGAGCTGCGACTACCATGTGACCTGAAGTTTGGGACGCCACCAGGTCAAGACACTGCGGGAGAGGACTATGTCAGCAAACTTCGACAGAGAATGGAAGACATCCACGAAAGAGTCCGTTTGAACATCCAGAGTGCCAGCGACCGAATGAAAGAGACCTATGACATCAAGGCCGATGCCGGAGGATTTAAGGTTGATGACCTGGTTTGGCTGTACAACCCCAGACGTCGTCGTGGCCTATCACCAAAATTGCGGAACTCATGGGAAGGCACTTATAAGATCTTGAAGAGGATAAATGACGTGGTCTACCGAATGAAAAAACCACGTAGAGGAAAACCTAGAGTCGTCCATTTCAATAGGTTGGCCCATTACGCTGGAAACCACGACCAAGTCCGCACCCTCAGACCACCGGAGGATTCGATGACGTTCCAGAAATGCATGTCCTTGTACTCAAATGGGCAGAAAGTTCAACATGGGGTGACTCGAGAGGAACCACGAGACCTTTTTAAGGTGCCTGCCGATTACGCGCTAGCCCACTCTGTAGCAGATGATCTTCAAATGTCCAGAGGCATCGCTGTGGTGTTCTCCAAGAAGTACGGTCTTCTCCATGAACTACGGCAACAAAACCCGGAAGTTGGAGAGGTGCTACAGTTGCGGAAAGGTCAGAGAAGCATCTTCTATCTAGTCACCAAGAAGCAGTCTCGAGACAAACCGTCCTATGAAAACGTATGGAACATCCTTGCGAAATTAAGGGACATGATGGTGGAGCAGAATCTCGTGAACCTGGCAATCCCAAAATTGTCCTGTGGGCTCGACGGACTGGACAGGATTTCGGTATGCTGTAATCATCGTCCACAACCTGAAGACGGTAGAGTGCTACTTCCATCAAACAGCAAGGTGCAGATATGGAGAAACAGCGCTATATTTTGCCGATGATGTCACCATTAACTTCGCCGCTGGCGATTGACACAAGATCATTCGAGAAGCGACATCTAGACGACAGTAGAAATCCGAGAAAGAACTAGAGACATTTCACCACGCTATATAAAAGGAATCTCCACGGCGAGTTTTTGGAATCAGCCGGAGTACGATATTTGAATAATAGAGAGTGTCAGTAAAGATAAATAAAAATAGTGACTTGTGATATAAATTAGTGTTTAAGGAGTGTGTAAATAAATCATAAAAATTAGTTACGTTCAGTTTTACTACAATACATAGCAAAAATGAATGAAAATTAACCAGTGACAATTGTTTCATAACTCGATTTTCTGGTCCTTTGTCTGTGGTCACTGGACTAGAGCAGAAACATATAAAACATGTCAGATACGATAGTCTATACCACGTACACATTATTATAGTTTTTGTATTCATTCAGCAATGAAATGCAGATAAAAATCAATTTCTGTTCAAAATTTGCTTACCTTTCGACCTTTAAAGATATTGGTTTTTAATAGTTCCTTTTAATTTTTACAGTTTCAATCCATCCAGAATGAGTGACAAGTGAACTGGTGACAGGTATCAACATCAAATTGAATCTTTCTTCCATCCCATCACCTTCACGCCAATTTTTGTGTAAAATAACTCGGAACCAAGTCAATTCATATTTCACTCTTCAGTGAATAATATGCACCACTATTTATTGTGTCAAAATAGATTTCCTGTAATTTATTTCGTAGTTGAAGCTTTAAAAATAATTTTTATACTCTCTCCCTACTATACGATATAGAACGAAGAAGTTGTCAGGAGATCCAATTTCTGATAAAAGAGACCTCCGCCAAGATATTGTAATCTGAGGATTTGATCGAGCTTTACAGCCACCGACAACGTAAAAAATTCGCTTCATTGCCTTTGAAATGACCCAATAAAAGGAATTTTAAGATTTTCATAAAACCACTCAAGGACAAACGAAACCTTCTGAAATGGAAAATTACTGAATATAGCCGAACAAGCAGGGTTGTTTGTTTGTTTTAATAGGAATATACGACGATACGATAGAAATCTATTGAATCCCTTTCGAAGAATTGGAGATCTTATGGGATGTAGTTGATTCTTTGATCATCTGGAAAGTTGATTAATTATCAATAATTGAACAATACCAAGGTGTAAACGTAAGTATTTGAATTACCTGGAGTAAAAACGAACAGAAGTTTCAAATAAATAAAACACACAATATCATTTTTCAATTCTAGTACTGATCTAAATTTGAAACAATCGTTTCATACTATAGTCTAGAGGTTCTGAGATGATACGTTCATTCTGAAAGTGTTACAGGACGTTATTTAATAATAAATGAATATTCAGTAGTGTGATTCTACAAGGAAATTTTAAAATAGTTTGCTTTATAAACAATGATCCAAAAATGTCCCCTTAGAAAAATAATGATTGTTTAAGTAAAAATAGAGAAATTATCTGATATTACTGAAATCCAAAGAGATATTCGCACGTTAAAACGTAAGACCTCGTTAATCCTTTTGCTTGCACAAGTTACGTCTTCTGAGGGCTGTCGTTTGTAGGGAGACGACAGCTGATTAACGGAAAAAACAATTTTAAACAATTGAATAAAACTGCATGTTTTTCATCAGTTTTACCATAATTTTCATCTTCAACAGTGGCCTGCTTACATGCACTGACTCAGATATTTTTTAAAACAAAAATAGTACGCCAATGGTTTTTTGCAAATTCAAATATGAGAATTCTCCCAAATTTTTCTATTATGATCAACCATTAAAAAAAATAAAAACCAATGAACGGTCTGAGAAAAATTAATATAATTGAAGAATACAATTTTGTAATAAAGCTAGTTGGCCTGAAAATGTCACTTATATTAATATCTGACATTTAAGAGTTAGTTTATTCCGTTTGAAGCTCTTCGGTGGGGTGGAATCCGTGTTCCATAGAATTCTATAGTCGATCAAATAAGTGAGAAGAAATTATCGTTGAATTCGTGGGAGGGAAAGAGACATAACTGTCGACTTTAGAATTGTATGAACACGAAATCCCACCACTGGGAATATTCTTTCGACAATCTTGCTAATCTCGCCGACGCTAATGCAGAGAAAGTCAAACGTATTTAGCACCAGAGATATCCCAATCGTACTTTGCCAGATAGTCAACCCTTTCAAATAAGTATTCAACGTCGTCTTGTTGAAACTGGTAGTGTACAGAAAGATACATACCTCGGAATAGAAGAACACCTGGAATTGAAGAATCGGTACTGCACTTAGTCGAAGAACATCCTAAAACAAATACGAGGAAAATCGCTTAAAACTTGAATATTTGACACCAAATTGTTTGGAGAATTTTAGTGGAATCTTTGTTATATCCGTACCACATTTTGAGAGTGCAGGCATTACTTCCCATAGATTTTCAGAAGCGTGTGACCTTTTATCAGTGCAAGGAATCGCACGTTAAAAGGTAAGACCTCGTTTCGTTAATCCTTAGGTCGCACGAGTTTCGACTTCTGAGGGCTGTCGTTCGTAGGGGGATGACAGCTGGTTAACGGAAAAAACAATTTTAAACAACAACAATTTAAACAATTTTGAAATATTGTGCAAAATCTGCAATTTGAATCACGAAGCAAATTTTTCAAGAAATGCCATTCAGAATTTCCACAACAATCTTTTGTGGCCGGATTGAAATCCTCATGTCGTACCCGAAACACATTTTCTACACCAATTTTCGGTTAACGTATGCATGGGCCAGAATCATTGGTAATCACTTTTTTGGACCATTTTACCTGACAGGACGACTTGTTGGATAATGTTACCGCAATTTCCTTCAGTAACAATTGTATTGTAATTGTATTTGCTGATTGAGGATCTTCCATCAGCAATATCGTGTTTATCCAAATCATTGAATTGGCGGCGGTGGATCTCAATAATGGCCACCAAGGTTCCCTGGCCTCTATAGCTTTTATTTATCTTTGTGGGGTCATCTTGAGACGCAAGTGTACACAAGACCCATTTACACTGTTGATGACATGAAAGAAAAAATAGTTGCAGCATGTGTTGAAATACAAAATACTCTGGGAATATTTGAACGAGTGCCCAAGCAATTGACAATATTCCACAGGCTATCGGTAATCGGTTTTTTGCTGTCAGGTTGGTAATGAGTTTTGGTTTTTAATATTTGAGACACCGTATTTTGATACACTGACATGTGCCATGTGTCAGCAATGACAAATGTCAAATTATTATAACCAATCCCCAGCCAATTCCTTGAATCTGACAGATGTCAGTGTATCAAAATACAGTGTTTCAAATATTGAAAACCAAAATTCATTACCAACCTGACAGCAAAAAAACGATCACCGATAGCCTGTGGAATATAGTCTATTCCATAGGAAGGAGGGGGAAAGCATGCATATTGAGTGCGGGGGCATTTTCAACAATTCCTGTAATGATTATTTCATTTTAGTTGTAATATTATAATGTGGTCGGTGGATCAGCGGTCTAACGCACATGCTGTTCGAAACTCCGGCATAGCGATAATTGGTTCGAGCCCGATGTAGGTACAAGATAATTTTTCTCATTAAATTTATATCGGATCGATAGGCAACCTCATGCCTTGTTGAAAAGCAAGTGTATTGTGAGTTGTCTAGATGCCAATCTCGTCTGGTGCTATAGCTTGGAGTGCACACCGACCACCCGAGGTGGTGCTGTAGGTTTTCCGGGTTTTCCTACAGCTGAACAGTGAATACGCCACCAAAAATCAGTAAGTCGCCTCGGAGCGCCACGGCAAATAATAGCAATAGCCGTCCTCTACTCGCACAGACTATGCCTTTGGGTACCCTCAGCTAATCTCGTCTGGTGCTAGCTTGGAGTGCTCACCGACCACCCGAGGTGGTGCTGTAGGTTTTCCGGTTTTTTCTATAGCTGAAAAGTGAATATGCCACCAAAAATCAGTAAGTCGCCCCGGAGCGCCACGGCAAATAATAACAATAGCCGTCCTCTACTCGCACAGGCTATGCCTTTGGGTACACCCAACGAGGGAGTATTATTATTATTACTATCATTATTAATGTTACGTGTTGTTAGTTGTTGTTGATTACATACATTAACTTCCTGGGGTAGTAAAATTATTTTCCTTATCAAAAACTGCGCAGTGTGGGAAAAACTCAAGGGAGCATTCATCTATCAAGTTGAATAGGAAATTCAAAAATGATTGTTGTAGTGGAAAAAAAATATTGGCGTACCATTTTTGTCTTCAAAAATATCAGAGTCAGTGCATGTACGCAAGCCACTGATGATACTTAAAATCTTGTGTATATGGAAATACATTAAATGTCCCCATCTATTGAATCTCACTGAATTATCCTAAGCAGTTTCGAAAATAATAAATTTTCATTTAATTTAAACACTCGTAATGAGTTATTTTTGAACCCTAGCAAAAGAGCAAACTACTATCAATTTCTCATGTAGAATCACACATTCAAATATTCGCATATCAATAAGGAACACCCTGTATATTTATTGTAATCTATATGAGATTTCAGCAATAAAGTGGTGTTTTTGGTAAACGCTACACATATTCAACCCAAATTATACGTATCTAGACACATCAACTTTCCAACTGAAGTAACACAACATAGATGGCGCTGATTCGTAGATATGAGAAGTTAACGAGAAAAAAATTTACTTTCCCAAAAATAACATCAGAGCGATGAATTTCTAGAAAGGTATCTTATTTGTTATTACATCCTTCAAATCTATCACCATGGAGATACATTTTATTAAGTCGCTTTAGAGTTCGCAATTTTCATTTCATGCAATTACTTAATTGCGGGAGTTTTCAACCAATGAGACGATATTTGACAGCTGAGTAGAAAACTCGGGCAATTTATTGAATGCAATAAAAATTGCGAACTGTAAAGTACACGTGTTAACAGATCGAATAGGATATCTTGAGGTGAACGAAATAAAATTAACTTTAGTGAAAAGTTTTTTATTATAGTATTAAAGTGCAAACACAGGATGGAAGTTTTGGTTAACAAATTATGGACGGTAAAAATACAAAATGAAATAAATTTCGCTTTTCAACAAAAAAAAATTGCCCAATCAGTAATTTTACGACAAAACCTGACTTGAAAAAATGGCAGTTTTTCGAGTAGAATAAATAATGGAAACATTTTGCGTTGAATGAAATTGATCTCTTGAAAGGGAAAATTTGAGTGTTTTTGTCAAAATAAATCAACGATAATATAATATATAAATCATCTTCATTGAAACAAGTACTCGAAGGAGCAGTTATTGAAAACACAATTGTTATGATATTTTTGTTGTGATTTTTTCAGACAAAACTTCACCAAAACGAATCACTGCATCAACAATACTGTTGGAAAATGCGTTATTTTTATTTGTAATTTTTGATTTGTGCCTCTGTATATTTGACCATTTTTTGAATTGATATTAATGTGAAGTCTGTCATATTTAATTTTCTGAGAATTGTCATTCAGCTATTGAAAAAGTTAAGTTTATTCACTGAAATCGTCGGCTATTTATATATTTTCAATATTCAATATTCTCTGAGCCCTTTGAGACATTCAATACACCGGTTAGGTGATTTGTTTGCTACATTTTTTGGAGACCGTGACAGGACCATGGAGAAAGTATTGAAAGCTGTGACTGTACACCGAACTTCGTTCGAGCGATTATATGAAGAGTCGATGAAACTATTGCTGGACCCGAATCATGATATTACCGATATCCAAGGAAATCTTAGAGCTTTGGAGCAGAAGATGAAAATCATGATGGAACTTGATAGACAATTGTTAGACTTGATGTTGGAAGATGATACGCCGGTCGAGGACATCGATGCTGAAACTGCGATAGCTGATGGAATCTTAGGGAAGTATAATAGACTTAAGGCAAAAGTAGAAAGAAGCTTGAATAAGGAAAATCTGTCAGAACTATCATACTCTAGTCATTCCTGTCAAAGTAGATGTAGAATCAAATTGCCGTTGATAGAGTTCAAAAAGTTTGATAGTGATATCAAGGATTGGTTATCTTTTTGGCCACAATTCGAACGAATACATGAAGATCACTTTATCGAAACGGAAGATAAATTTCAATACCTTATTCAGGCAACTTCTCCAAAATCACGTGCTCGCCGTCTTGTAGAAAGTTATTCTCTAACTAATGAAAACTACCCAAAGGTCATTGATTGTCTTAAATCTCGTTTTGGTAGGGACGATTTGCTAGTAGAGTTTTATGTAACACAACTTTTGAAATTGGTTTTAAACAACATAAATTCAAAGTCAAAACTCAGTTATCTCTACGATCAAATAGAATCTCAATTAAGATCACTTGAAACTTTGGGCGTCAATTCAGATACTTGTGCGGCAATGCTTTATCCATTAGTAGAGTCATGTTTGCCGAAAAATTTATTGAGAGTATGGCAGCGCAGCGCAACCTATGATGTATCGTCTTCATTGATAAGTCCTTTAGATTTATTGATGAGTTTTCTGAAAAAATAAGGTGAAAACGAAGAACGAATTTGTCAGGTTTCGGAAATAATAATGCAAAAGTAGAACCCCAATCAAAAACATATTATATGCCTAATGCTTCCGGACTTTTCACTAAAAGTAAATCCCCGAAATGTGTTTTTTGTAAGAAATTTCATCTTTCTTCAGACTGTGATGATGATGGTATGAAAAAATTGTCTTTCGATGAAAAGCGAAAAATATTGATAGATCACGGTAGATGTTATTTATGTCTCAGATTTGGACATCTTGCAAGAAAATGTAAAGTAGATATAAGATGTTCCACATGTAATGAAAAACATGCCACTGTAATGTGTTCTAAGAATCCCCCTGTTTCAGAATAAAATTCTGAAAATTCTTCTGTCACAGTTGATAATTTATCAAATACCACTCATCATGATGAAACTTTACTGCAGACACTCGTTGTACGTCGCAGCAGTAATTTCAAAACTCGATTGGTTAGGGCCATAATTGATACTGGGTCGCAACGATCATATATTTTTAAACACGCAGCAGTAGAAATTAAATACGGACCTGTGGGTTCAGAACAGTTGATTCATGCTCTTTTTGGTGGTATTAACTCGGAAACCAGTCATCATAATCGATACAGAGTTACCCTCAAAAATCTTGATAATAAGTATATTTGTAACTTTGATGCTCTTGATCAACCACTGATTTGTTCTAACATTATTTCTGTACGAGAAGGTCCATGGAAAAATGAGATTGCCGAATTAGGTATTACGGTTACAGATACGAGAGATGCCCCAATAGAAATTCTGATAGGAGCTGATATCGCAGGAAAACTTTTTACAGGAAAACGATATTCTCTGCGATGCTGACTGGTTTCAATGGAGCTGATCAATAGTTTTTACGTTGATAACTGTGTGGCTAGTGTCAGTAATGAAGAAGTACTCCAACAATTCATTTCGGAATCCACTCAGGTTATGTTAGAAGGCAAATTTGACCTACGTGGGTGGGAGCATACTTTGATGAATGATACGCTGGAAGCAAGAGAAGACACACTGACTCCTGTTTTAGGTCTCCATTGGAACAAAGCAGCAGATACTTTGCAAATAAATTTCGAATCATTAAAGAATGTCTACATAGAAAAAGTCACAAAAAGATGTATTCTTTCTTTGTCCCACCGCCTTTTCGATCCTGTTGGTTTGTGCTGCCCTGTTATGATTTTTCCTAGATTATTGATCCAAAAATCATGGGAGTTGAAGATATCATGGGATGCAGAAGTTCCTGAGGAAATAAAAAGTGATTTTTTGTCATGGTTGAATAAAATTCAGATGGCACAGTTGAGAGTTCCGAGATGGTTTTTGAAGAGGAATTCGACTGTTTTATCACTGCACATGTTTTGTGATGCTAGCAGAGATGCGTATGCAACTGTTATTTTCTTACGATCCATTTCGGATGCTGGTCCTCATATACAGTTAGTCCAGGCAAAGAACAGAATTTCTCCCATGAAGAAAATGACAATTCCGAGATTCGAGTTGTTAGCTGCGACAATAGGAGCTCGTCTTTTGAATTCTGTTATCGATAATTTTGAAATTAAGAATATACCTGTATATTGTTGGACAGATTCCACGACAGTTTTATCTTGGATACGTAGAGATGATTTATGGAAACCGTTTGTTTGGAACAGAGTTCTGAAAATTCGTTCAGTCACTATTGGTTTCACGTTCCTGGTGATATGAATCCAGCGGACCTCCCTTCAAGAGGTTGTTCTTCTAAAAAATTGATTCAGTCTCATTAGTGGGAGGGTCCAGAATGGTTGCGAAATGAGACAGATTGGCCAAAACAAAATTACGAATTTTTCGAGAATGAAATAATGATTGAGAAAAGAAAAAATGTTGATACTCTTTGAAATATTAAGAAAGATATTTAAATTTTTTATCGTCATTTTTCAAGATATCAGATGATACTGAATGAAATGGGTTGGATTCAAAGATTCATTTTCAATTGTCGTTTTCCGGAAAAAGAATGAAGGGAAAATTGTCACTGGAAGAAAGTGAAAATGCTGAGAAAGTTCTCATAAGAATGATCCAACATGAGTCATTTGATGGTGTCGTAGATAAACGTTTGTTCCCATTGTGTCCTTTCATGGACGATGAAGGTATAATAAGGATAAAAACAAAAATAACCGAACGAGATGATACGAATGATTTTTTGTATCCTATATTATTACCTTCTAAGCACCCTGTAGTTGACAAAATTGTTATGTATTTTCATTTAGAAGTATGTCAAGTGGGAATATCAGGACTTCTCAGTCGAATTCGTCAGAGATTTTGGATTATTAGGGGAAGGAGAACTATGAAGAATATAATTGAGAAGTGTGTTATTTGTCGCCGACACGATAGTAAAAGGTTTGATGTTGATTCAGTCACTCTGCCAAAGGATCAAGTAAGAGATGCTGCAGTTTTTGAGATTGTAGGAATTGATTTGGCTAGTCCACTTGAAATCTAAGGAAAAAATGTGGATATGTATATTTACCTGTGCGATATACAGAGCTATTCACATTGAACTTGTTTCAAGTTTGTCCACAGAGATATTTTTACTTGCTCTGCGACGGTTCATAGCCCGAAGAGGAAGACCATCTGTTATTTATTCAGATAACGGGACAAATTTTGCTGGAGCGGACAATTTGATGAGAAATCTTGATTGGAAAAAAATAGAAAAGGAAAGTACAACTCAAAGAATTAGATGGAAATTCAACCCACGTGGTTCACCATGGTGGGGAGGATGGTGGGAGCGTCTGATAAGAATTGTAAAACAGTTGCTGAAAAAACAACTTGGAAAAGCTTGTCTTACGTACAAAGAGCTTTTTTCTGTCCTATGCGAATGCGAATCGGTGATAAATTCACGACCTCTCACTTACATCACAGACGCCAAAGAAAAATTGGTAGTACCTACGCCGTCTACGTTTCTGCAAGACATTATTGAAATTGGAACTGCCTGTTTAGATGAAATTGATAGTTCATCTATAAGACGACATCTGAAGTATATTCAGAAGATCCGATTCAACTTGAAGAAGAGATTTCGGGAATAATACCTCAGTCAGCTGGTTCTACATATGAAGAAACATCGCTCTAGAGAAGTCAAAATGGGAGAAATAGTTCTTATCGAAAACGAGCATTTTAAAAGACTTGATTGACCTTTGCGTAGGGTGGAGGATATTTTTCCTGGAAAGGATGGAAAAATCCGTTTAGTTAAAATACGAACTTCAACGGGTTCTTTGATGAGACCCATTCAAAGATTGTTTCTGCTCGAAATTGATACTGATTCCTGCATTAGATGTAACCTACAAGAAAATATGAAGAAAAGTTTCGAATCAGAAGAGTTGAATAATGAGAAAGAAATGCCTAAGTCTACTACTTCAGAAAACAAAGATACGACTATTCAAGAGGAAACCACTTCAGTTGGCGAAAGAAGACCCCGCACGGTTACGACACGATTTGGAAGAGAGGTTAAACCCCCGACAAGATATGGAGCCTAGATTTTCCACAGGATTTCTGTCATATGGAAGAGTGACACAAGGTGGGAGTGTGTTGGAAAATGCGTTATTTTTATTTGTAATTTTTGATTTGTGCCTCTGTATATTCGACCATTTTTTGAATTGATATTAATGTGAAGTCTGTCATATTTAATTTTCTGAGAATTGCATTCAGCTACTGAAAAAGTAAAGTTTATTCACTGAAATCGTCGGCTATTTATATATTTTCAATATTTAATATTCTCTGAGCCCTTTGAGACATTCAATACACCGGTTAGGTGATTTGTTTGCTACAAATACAATCATAGCTGACGATGAAAATTGAAGTGACGGTCGCTCACACTGTTTGATTTTTATCGCGTTAAGGCACTTTTTTATCGCTATCAAAATCATTAAATGGTTTTCTTTCCACAGAAGTTGATTCATCGATAGAAAAATATAAATGATTTTTTTATGGGATAGATGATTTTTTCAACGAAATAATTTTTTCGATAAAAACTGACATGAAAAAATTTCGAGACCACATGTCGAGCAATTTTGTTTAATGTCAGTTTAAAAAAAAAGAAATAAAGAAATGTATAAAATATAAGAAAATTTCGAGTGTTTTCTGGTTAGATACCTAATCAACGAATATTTCATTCAAACATGGCTGCACCAATAAAATGTTATGATTGAATGAAATCACATGATGTGAGATATTAGCGATAATTCAACTCATGTATAAAATCGTCCACAAGAAACGTCAGTTTTGGCAGTTTGATATCGGATAAATAGGAACGTAACTGTTTGCAAGTGGATTAACTGTTATTTACCTTCACCACGGCAACAACAACGGAAATCTCAAGCATATTGGCAGATTGGGCGTATAATATGAAGAAATCAGACGGAAATGACTACAAGGAGTACGTATTTAAACAATGTGGAATACTGTAGCCAAAATTGTGCAAGAAAAATATTATATGGATTATAAGATTGTGTTTGACCCATTCAAAGATGTGACATTTCAAGCCGCTAGAAACGCCAAAAATGCTAAATGCAAGCAACTGCAGAACAATTTAGATAAAAGAAGACAAGGTTCTATAGCATAAAGTAGAGAAGTTATAAAAATGGCAGAGCAGTGGGATAAAAATACTCCAATGGGACTTCAAAAAAAACTTTTTTATATCGCCGCTTTTGAATTAGCCTGGAGAGGTGGTGAAAGTGCGCAGTGTAAAATTTATTATTTCAAAGCCAAAAAATACAATAATGGAACATTGACAGGCAGAGTGGAGTAAAACAGCTCAAGGTGGAGATAAAAGGTGCAGTGAAAGTAAGTGGTTGACTACAAATAAAGAAAATCCGAACGTGTGTCCTGTAAGATTGTTGAAAATGCTTCTAGAAAAACGAAACAAACATATTTCTTCAGATAGATTGTTTCTAACACCAAATCTGTTTGGAAATATGAAAATGCCAAGGGATGGTACAAAAATGTGCCCATTGGTGTAAACGAAATTTCAAAGTGGACCAGAATTTCTGCAGTTAGACTCACAGCATCATTCCTCTTTAGTGACAAATAGAGGAAAATAATCAAATTCAGCAGTCTTCTTCGGCTAGGATTGTATACCATAACTGTACTTTCACTAATTGTACATTTAAATAATATTTCCTGTTAAATGTACTTTTTGTTTCATGAATTATTGATTTAATTTAATAAATTATATTCAAGTCATTTTGTTTAATAATTCATTTATTTGATTCGTTAAATTATCTCACTAAATACCACTCGAGGATTTGTTTTCATCGTATAAACTCTAATTTTGTTCCACTTAAACTTTGTAGCTTGTAATATGACTCGACCAAATAACATTAGATAAAATCACTCCACCTTCGGTGTCGTGATTTTATCATGTTATTTGCTCTGGTCATTACCAAAGCAACCAAGTTTTCGTGCAAAATGAAAGTTTATCCGATAAAATAAAAATCTCTTGTGGTATTATCCTCGACTATTTAGGTAAACAAGCGATTATTTAGGTAAACTTAAACAAAGATAAGTGGCTCTCTTTTGTTTGTATAAGTGTAAAAGTTTGACATAATTCAGTTAATTGTTGTAATAAGTTGAATTACATGTTGAAACATGTAGAGTAAGTTTATTAATGATTTTATGCTGTTCATGAAATAATCTTCCTGAATATCACTCGACCATGACAAACAGAGACTATTATTTTCTATAATTCATCTCGGGTAACTTGTATTTTGAGACAATTCAATTCTACCATGAACATCAATAATCAAAGAATAACTCCCTCGAGCTAAAGCTAAGGTTATTCGATTATTATTGTTCATATGGTCTCATTAAATTGTCAAAATACAAGGTACTCTCGATAGAATTATGAAGAAAATGATGAATAAAATAATAGTCGGCTATTTGGGATATTACATACTACAATAAATATGCATTACAATAATAATCACCTTCAATGCAACAATTAATTGAAGGAACAGATATCAAGACGTTGTTTAGACGAAACTTTCCCAGAATGACTCATTTTGTGTCAACAACACTTATATCATGCAATTTTTTTATCGCTGTTAAAATGGCTCAGACGTCATCATTGATGGTTTTCTTTTCTCTCTGTGTGAGTTGATTTATCAGTAATAACATCATAAGAGCATCGAAAACAATCGATTATATTGAGTCAAGAGCTGCGAAACGCCACAAAAGAGTAAGGTTGGGAAGTAAAATTTATCGAATATTTCACGAAGTATAAGTCATTTTATACACAGGACCAATTGTTGACAAGGGTGCACTCGAGGTGTGTTTTCGAAATGTATCGATACCACTTGATTTATCACTGAGATATAAGATTATCTAGTTGAAATTCATTTTGAATCTTGGAAATCAATATCGAAAAGTTTACCCCCGAAAAATGTCTTCTTATGTGCGCTCCTGTTCGTTCACTAAATCAACTAATTTTGATGTCGACAGATAAACTTATTTTTCTACTCATTTATCTTTCAACTGGATAACCTAAATATATGAAAATGATCATCTTTCAACTGGATAACCTACACGAAAGTGATAGTTTTTTTCGCTAGAGATGAAAATGAAACAAATGAATATTATCATGCGACCCGATGGGTATATACTAAAAACAATTTGATGGACTTTTGACACTAATGACAGATAATTTCACTACTTGGCACTTGAATCGGCAAACGAACGTCACTTCGTTTGACAGGTCATAAACATTTTCACGATTATATTTGAACTTCTCTCTTTAACTATAACATCTATCATAGAAAAAATAGCGTTTATTGGTACTCGAGATGAAATACGTTTTTTTCTTTCGTGAGATTGCCACACTCGCTCTGCTCCACTTCGATCGTGGACGAACTGTCACCTCACGAAAAAAACAGTATTTTTATATCTTGTTTAAAAATATACTATTTTGTCAAAGAGTCAAACTTGCCTTTGCCATCCATGTACATCGCATCGTTGCAGACACCAACGTTGATAGACAGACCTGTCAGAATTAAAAGACAGTGCGTTTTCGCAATAATACAAGTTGTCTTGATTTGTGATTGGTAAGATTATGTGAGAATTTTTATATGATTGAATTAGTCACTCCAACCATAATGAGTAAACAATAAGTAAGTATGTATATGTACACATATATATTTTCCGGACATAAATATCGAGCACATCAACAAAATGAATGTTATTGAGGCCGCTCGA
This sequence comes from Chrysolina americana, assembly GCA_958502065.1. NCBI lineage: Eukaryota > Metazoa > Arthropoda > Insecta > Coleoptera > Chrysomelidae > Chrysolina > Chrysolina americana. The sequence continues at coordinate 36,916,146 of OY293414.1, read as the reverse complement.
AAACTGACAAATAAACTAATATTGGGCCAGTCCACATAACTACCAAGTTTTCTAGTGAAGGGTTGTATCCACCCATTATTAACTTCCCTGCTCCATATATTCAACATACCATTGAAAACCTGTACATTTCCTGCTATAAGGAAAACATCTCAGCCCGTGTGTGTCCTATATTAAAATAGGAGACGCAACCCTGTTAACAAATTATAGACCAATTTCTATTATTCTGTTATTCAACCCCTCAAAACTTTTCGAAATACTTACTTTTAAATTATTATTTTATTTTCAACTCGATCAGAAAAATAATTTCAGACGATCATCATGTGTTTGTGGAAAAAAAGTAATGTGGAACCAATCTTGCATTACCTACCCCATTTCGCTATGTTAAAAAAAGATATCCCATGTGCAGATTGGCGATTACGTATAGAGAGTGATATGAGTGTATCCGCAGTGATATCTGAAGAACACGAAATGCTTTGGTGGTCATCTGATGATTATTTTTTTGACAATTCTTGCAACCATCAATTCAAAGCATTCATGTACGTTCAGGCCAATCACAGCATTATTATAGTGGGAGTTTTCTATACCTTGAAAATTGCCACGGGAATTTTTTGTGGTATTTTGTTTTTAATGTGTGACAACTGATACTTTTGATTTGACGTCTGTAATCAGTTTGCATGAAAAGTGAAAAATGATTCGAAACCGGTTTAGTACATCATCATTCGATGAAATTTTAAGAAAATCAACGAAAATGCATGTAAGACTACTATGTTGAGTAACGTGTGAATTTGGAAACAATTTCAATTGATAACCTAATAAGGGCGACCGAGCTAGCGCAGTGGCCAAGCGCTCGATTCACGACCTGTGGGTCGTGGGTTCGATTCTCCAATGGGGCAGATCTTTTTTCTTAAGAAACTATATCTGGTTTATTGAAGAATGACTCACCCACGTTTCATGTTTGACGGGACTACGAATAAACATGCTGCTCCTAAGGTGGCGTATGGAGTTAGTAACAAAGCCTAACCAGAACACTTGTGTGAATGAGATTATATGTTGTGAATGTGCACTATTGAATACGGGTGAGGATATTGCTTCGAGCAAGACAATCCTCATCCACCGACGAAGCCCGTGTTATTTACGCCGGTTAGAGGCCGGGGCAGGACGGATTCTTGCATAACACATATGGGGAGAACCTGAGTATATGTCTCACGACGAATCCCATTAAACCAAGAATGAAATGAAATAACCTAATAAGGGACAGAGAAAAAGCAATAACTTTCATTCCAACAGAAGAAAACAATGTTGCGAAATAATTCAGCCAAGGACAAAACATCCACAACAATTGTATATTTCATGCTAAGAACTTCAAATTCCATACTTCATTTTGTTTATAGTGATTCAAGTGAATTGTTGAAATAAAAATGTTATATAGAGAATGAGTCTATGATTGGGGCATCAAAAAATAATCTATCGAATACCACCCGAGAGTTCGATAAAGTAGAAAATAATTCTCCAGATTTTTTCTCAAATTTGTTGCCATTTGGCAATAGCCACTCGAGCCTTTCGGGCTCTCGCGTTTATTGCCTGGCAACAAGTTTTCGAAAAATCTGTCAAATTATTTTCACTTCATTCTCACTCTCTTGTGATATTACAACTGAAAGTTTTGAAAAAGAAGGAGAAGGGGGTACTTGGTGGGATGAAATGTAAATCTATAATTGAGTTTATTACAATAAATCTAAATTGGATGATAACTTCCCCAATATCAAATGCACATGAGTCAAATCACCGAAATGAAAGATCTTTCATTTTTTACTTCAATAGTGATTTCATGCATATTTATTTAAGAGAAAGAGTTCATGAGACAATTTGTGTTCTCAATTATGCCAACATGATAATAATAAACATTTATATCCGAAGAAACTATCAAAACTTAGCCAATTTTACTCGACGCATGTTTCGCCAAGAGAGTAAGAATCTTCAGGAGCTTGAAGTTTACAGGAACGTCAGTAACTCAGCCTAAGCAACCAGTTGAATTATTACTTTTATTGGGATACGAACTACCTCTTTCAAGTTTGGCCAATGATTCATGTTCTGGTTTTCTAAAGATCTTACCTCTGAACTATGCCTTGTACACAAAGAAGAATAGTAACGTGAATCTTCCGCGAAGGAGTACTTGTTGAAGTCATTCAATACTGCAATACTTAGATTACAGTTTGCATTTCTGTTGAACGAGCACAACCCAAGATGGAGAAAACCATGATATTCATGTAGTCTTTTACCATTCTGAACGTAGGGCTCGCTTCAGTCTTTTCTTCACAGAAATTTTTCAATCTAGTAGGAAGAATCCATCACACCTTCATTGCATATGTTTCAGTAGTAATACTACAACGGTCCTTTGATTTTCAAGTATTCCTCATTTCAACAGCTATTTTACCGCATTCCGTTTCCAATTCAGTTTTTTTTTTAAGAAGCTTTCAAGTAATAGTATTCAGATACTATCAAATGATCGCCGAACACCCTCAGCCCAGAATGAGCATGAGAGTAGTTTCCCTGTACAAGCCATTTCCGACCCACGTCCCAGCAATACCAGTGCTAGGTAGTTCCCAATAGCTCCCAATTGGGCCATCTGAATTATTATGTTCCCCTATAATTCAAAAATAATCAAGGTTCTGCGATAACACTATCTGCAATTAAAATGAAACTGGACTTACAAACCTGAGTCAAGACTAACATTGAGTTTTGTTATCACCTTGAAAATATTCACTAAAACGATACGTTCCCACAAAGTAGAAAAATCAGTCATCTGATACAAAACAACCACTTCCCTGGCCAATATCACGACGGACATTGAATAATATCTGACAGATACTTGTGCAACATTCTTCCAAAAAGAATTGCAAATGCTTATTTTGTAATTAAACAGTAGATAATCCTTCATTTGGCTGGAGATGATCACCTGGAGACATGCATGTTCCGAGATTTTGCCTATCGTCAGTCATAGGGTAGATCGGACAACATTAGAGACCCTGTCCCAGCCATTGAGTGATAATGAACTGTTCAACTGATGTTTCCTCAGAAAAGAAGCCGCGACCTAAACTAAGTCGGCCGCAGCGTTATTCGTACGGAAAATCAAGAACACTCCTCGTGAAGCGAAGACTCCAGGAAGAGTAATGCAATAAATTCAAACAAAGTTCGAGAATTTTCGAACTTTGTGAAGGTAGGTAAAGTATCTTTTCAGGTTTTATAAATTAATTTTTTATATAATATTTCTGAATTTCACAAAATGTTGCATTATGAGAATTCATCTCATAACATATTTACATATATAGAAAACAATTGCTACAAAAATGCAAACTAAGTATTTGACAGGCAGAGCTCAATTCCTCTATAGTTTATTGTAAATGTCCTTGTTAAAATACACTCTATATACTGAACAAATAAATTCCGTTAAAAACTCTTCACGCCCTCTTTTCCATTAAATAAAATGTCGATTGACTTTGGGCCGAGGTGACGTACGGGTTAAGCGCTCGCTTCTTAATCCAATCATGTGCATGGGTTCGAGTCTTTAGCACGGTCACCGGTCTCGTGTATGGCGTCACACATTCAAAATGGTAGGGGCTACGACTTCCGTAGTTCGCACAAGTCTATCGGAGACTTCTGAGGGTTGCTCGTGAGAGTGAAGCCGGTAGAATTTTACCAATTGTATACTCATTATCATTTAGTTTGAATGGATCGCTTGCGTTGTAGCCCGCAATGAACTATTCATAATTCATATGATATATTTTATCTTCAAATTGAAAAAGTATAGTCAAAAAGTGCTTGTGAACAGATGGTGACTCACACTGTACTCATAGCATGACCTTTACATTAAGAAAAACAAAATAGGTATCAATTATTCAGTTAACCCTTGCTTTTCGATAATTTAATCCATTTCAACAATTTCAAGAACTAATAAGATTCTTAAAACAATCAGTACTGGAAAACTACCTATGTTTCGGTATATTTCAGTATACCTACCACCGTATTATTACCTTCACAATAGTTCATCTTCATTGTACTTATGGAAAAAATATTGATTTATTTGTTTACAAACTCACGACAAGAAAATTTGTCTCAGGTCTTTTAAGAAGAGCACTAATATGTACCTTTGCCTATCAATCAGTTGGAAACAATGACTTTGCAGAATTTTAATGATAATGTTTGCCCAGAAGTAAATCAATTATTTTCGTTATAGTTTGATGTTTCCGACATACAACGTATGGAATTAACTAGAAAATAATTGAAAATTAATCCAAATTATTCTTTCATAAATATTGAAATCTAAAAAAAACAGCTGAACGTATTTTCTGCAACACTTAATACGTAATACACTTGTTTCAAGTGGTCATATATGTATAAGTGGTAAAACATTGACAAGAATCCATTAAAAAATGATCGTACTTTTGCAATAAATTTTTTATCCCACTTTCAACATAAATGAACCACTTCTCTGGCTGATATCTGGACGGATATTGAACTGAAAGATTCAATAAATGAATTTAATTAGACAATAAAAAATATTTCTAAATATTCTATGATAATTTTCCTAAAATGAATGGACTGAAAATCAAATGCATGATCATACGTAACGACAAAACTCTATAGCTTAGTTCAGAAATAATAGAGCAAGAAGAAAATATTAGATATGCTGTGAATATTGGAGGTTGTATGATTGAATATGTTGAGAAACTGAAGTATTTGGGCATCATTAGCTATTTGTTGTTATTTAAATATCATGCCAACTGCATAATATCAAAGATGAGTCATATCGTTAATTATAAGTTAAGATTGTCTTTCCACCTATCAATGTGGTCTGAAATAACTATATATAATAAATATATTGATCCTTCCATACTTGAAGTATTGTCCACAATCCAGAAATTACAGATCAATGAGGATAATTGTATCTTGTTCAAATACTAAAACACAATCAATTTTAACAGACGATAAAAAATTTACCAACAATACAACACTAGACAATGAAGTGATTTCTTTTCTTCATTCTACCACCAAGACAATGAAAAAGTGGTCAGAATCCTGTTTTTCTAAGGGTTATACACCGAATGATCATAAATTTAACTTTTCAAATTTATTTTTCGTTTCTTTGTATATAATAGTTTCAATTAGCAACTTTTGCTCAATAAAGAAATCAATATTGATAAGGAAATTAAGGAATATTGCAGGTACAGGAGTCAAACCAGTTTTGGACGCCAGGAAAAACTATTTCATCAGTGTGTTTTTTCTCAACCGATTTCAATTGTCATACTAAAATACGAAAATGGCAGAGTTCGTAATTACAAAGTTGAAGAATAATTCTGTAGTGAGATCATTGTATAATGCAGTTTTTCCTCAACCCATTTTGATACTGAAATATGGAGCTGGAGCTATATCAGCCCTGAACGCCAGGAGAAATATTTCTGATTATGTGGTTTGTTTCCTCAGCTGATGCATATAGTCTTACAGGAACATGAAATTGGTACAGTTCATGAAAATAAAGTTGAGGATTACTGCTGGAATGAAATAAGCCATGGAGTCCGAAAAACCGATTTCGATTGTGTGGCTTTTTTTATTACCCGATTTGATTGTATTACTGAAATGACAGAAATCATAATAAGAAGGTCAAGAAATACTGCTGGAGATAACCGGCCCTGGACGCACAGAAAAATGATATTGGTCAAGTAAATAAAGGTGGTGACTCTAACAATAGCATTCCAAAAGTTAAAGAAAGTCATATCCACGTAAAATTCTGCTATTTCATCCAGATTATTCTGCGAACTTTCATGTGCCGACGCACTGAATGATTTTGAAACTAGGATGAAAAAATTCAAAATGTTGCTGAAATAAAATCAATTTCATCCCTAGTAGACTGTTGTTATGAAGGGGAAGGAATTACTGCATACCTAAAAAGTTTATAGGCTCTCCCATGTTAGGAAAGCGGCCTCTTTATGCACTTCTTACCTACCCATTAATTACCGGAACTTCAAGTATCCAACTATATTTCCGAATAGGTATCCTGCAAAGAAAATCCTATCAATAAGTGTTTCACTGTTTTAGAGAGCAGCGCCAGTGAAAACTTCATTTCTGAATTCGTTGGGGTGATAATGGTTAGAAGCTTGAAGAAAACCAAAAACAAGATACGCAGAGTTGTCTAATATTATACGGACTATGGATGTTCCGGATCACTCAGATCATTTTCTTTTTGTAATGCATAACAATTTCTTTTTATACCGGGTGTAACAGGATCATGTTACACCCCCCGTATCTCCGTTAACTTAAAGGTAATTGATTGAAGTTTGATATATCCCATATACATAATAAGCGGCACATTTTGACCAACAACAATTTTTTTTTTCACATCCGATTTCGCCGGAAGTGATACCAACTTTCGATTTTTGAATAGAACACCCTATATATTATTAGATATCTGAAATGTACATACTTTTCTGAATCCAATGATACCACATACATTTTTTGATAATTTTATTTTTAGTTTTCAATTTGAGTATACCATGATAATTCCGATTTATTCTAATTGACCCGTCTAATGCTAGAAAAATCGAAATCACGTCAAAAATACTAAATTTCGTTTTTTTATAACATAAAAGTTCATCGTTATCGATTTGGGGTTTTCAAATGGAACCATATTGGTACCGAGGTACCATTTATTAGTACTATTAATAAGGAATTTATTCATACCCGGTAATAAAATGAGCGATAAATACAATCATAATTACAGCTAAAAGAAAATAAGAAAATTATTTTGTTCTAATTCAGTATTGAGAAGTTATTAAGGAGACTTTGAAATTAATGAAATTATTCCTTCAGATTGTCAACCTTCAGATTGTCAAATAAATATTTGTTGGTTTATCGGTATTTTATTTGGTATTGGAATGGTCTTTTCATTTGTTGTACAAGGGATTTATGGGGAATGTGGAAAAAATGCCGTTGCGGCTAGAAACCTTTATGACGACCGATATCCTGATAAACAATGTCCAGCGAGAAATGATTTGAAAATCAATTCCGAAGAGAGCCTAACCATGATTCCGAAGAAAACGTTATCATTGACAAAGGAACAGAAATTAATGTTTTAGCTCGAATAGAATTTGATAAGACTGTTTCTTTGAAGCAAATTGGGTTTGAATTGGAAATTAGTCATCAAACGGTAAGCCGAATCTTGCACAAACTTAGTTATAAATGTTTCAAATATCAATAAATTGCACCAGAATCTATACAGAAATGATTATGAACGTAAAATGGAATATTGCAATTGTATCTTGCATATTAATGTGCAGGCAAACAATGGTTTTTCGGAAAGGATTTTATTTCCGGACGAGTCTACGTTTACAAATATAGGATTATTTAACTGACAAAATACATTGGTCACAAGAAAATAAAAATTTTATGCGGAAGGGTAACTTTCAATTGCGGTTTGGTTTCAATGTTTGGTTTGGAATACTCGTTCGTAGAACCATTGGTCCAGTAATATTTGAAGGATCCTTGACTGGAGCTAGATACTTGAGATTTCTGCAAAATGAAATTGAGGACATGTTAACTGAATTACCTGCCCATTTACGACAGGGATTTTGTATTGCCAACAAGATGGAGATCCTCCCCATCATTCAAGAAAAGTAATTCATTACTTTCAACAGGCATTCGAAGAAAATGTAATTTCGACGAATGGTCTTGTGCGATGACCTTAAATTAGAACAAAATAATTTTAATTTCTTATTTTCTGTTAGCTGTAATTTTGATAGTATTTATCGCACATTTTATTGCCAGTTATGAATAGATTCCTTATTAATAGTACTAATAAAAATGGTACCACGGTACCAATATGGTTCCATTTGAAAAAATAGGTTTTACCCCAAAATCGATTACGATACGATAACTTTATTAGTTCATAAAAAACGCAATTTAGTAATTTTGGCGAGATTTTGACTTTTTTAGCATTAGACGAGTTAACTGAAATAAATCGGAACCAGCATGGCACAGTTAGGTGAAAAACCAAAAATTTTGACGTTTGAAATATCACTTATGTGGTATCATTGGATTCAGAAAATTATGCTGATTTCATAAATGTAATGATATACCGGGTTTTCCATTTAAAAAATAGAAAGTTGGCATCACTTCCGGCAAAACCAGAATTGAAAAAAAATCCTGTCTAGGTCGAAAAGTGCCGCTTATTATGTGTTAACATTCTATGAATTTGAATGAGGTAATGTGGCTTCATTAGTCTGTAAAAACAGGACAATGGTTTGGTGCTTACCTGGAGTCGATCCAATTTTCTGCCTTCTCCGATTTTTACTGGGGTTGCAACCTCCAATTAACTATGTCAGATAAACCCGAAAGTGTAAACGACCTCCAACCCTGAGGATACCGTCATCCCCAATAAAAGGACCTAATTTGCGGAAACACTTTCGCAAAGAAGTTCGATTTTCCAAACTTTCAATCTCCTGGGAGAATGCTACGTGTTGAACCCGCTTTACCAAAATCAAAAGTGCTTCATGAAGTTCTTCTTCTATAAAAGCAGTATTCAGCTTCCGTGTCGAAACTTTCTTGCTTCTAACGAAGCGGATACAATACGCCAAAATGCGTTGAATTTTGCGAAGGGAGGAACATTTTTCCAACAAATTATCCAAATTATCTAGGGATATGAAGGAACTTAAAAGATATTTCTTTCTTCTTAACACATTTCAGAAGATTCTAAGTTAGGCTTGTAGGACGGCCAATTAATTTAAGGCTTTTGTAACCATCGAGGTCCATTGAGCCACAAGGGATGGTTAAGAAGATCAGAGGGTAATAGTCCACGAGATGCACAATTTTCAGGGTTCTCATGAGATTAGACATAATGCCACTGGGAAGAGGAAATTCTTTCTTGTATATATCCCACCCTGTTACTAACGAAAGTCTTCCAACGATGAGCAGAAGACTTGATCCAAGCAAGGGTCACTATTGAGTCACTTCAAGCGCAAACTTGTGAAACTTGAACGAACCCATCAAATGGAATATAATCTAACAATGATGATGAGAGAACTGCTGCACACAATTCCAAGCGAGGTACCAGCACAAACTCCGACAGATCTAGTCATCAGAACTGTCAGGGAAGAACAAAGTTTCTGCTTTACTACTTTACTACTTTGGAGTAATGAAGTGGACTCAGGAAGAGCTGCGACAACTCGACGTAAAGACTCGCAAAATGATACATCTCCATAGGAGCCTTCATTCTAAATCGTCCGTTCTACGGTTTTACTTCTCGAGACAACAGGGAGGCCGTGGACTTTTGAGTCTGGAGTGTCTACACAACGGAATGGTACTGGATGGATCCTGCAAAGTCATCAGGAGTTCAGATATTGATATTTGATTGGTTATAATAATTTGACATTTGTCATTGCTGACACATGGCACATGTCAGTGTATCAAAATACAGTATTTCAAATATTAAAAACCAAAATTCATTACCAACCTGACAGCAAAAAAACGATTACCGATAGCCTGTGGAATATTGTCAATTTGATACTGAACGGACGAACCCAAACTCTGTCACCGAGTAGGAACCCGTTCAGCAAAAAGCCCACGCGAAAGCTGCGAAGTATGACAGGCTCCTACAGCTACATAAAGATAAGCCAATGCATAGGGTCTTCTTCAAGAACATTGAAGACCTTGGCTTATCCAGAAACTTGACCTTCGCTTTTCTCAGGTCAAATGGGCTGCATTCGGAAACCAAGCGATTCATAATGGTCTGCCAGGATGGTGTCTTCAACACCCTCGTCTACCATAGTCGCGTGATGGGTATAGAGGTCTCTGACACTCTATTCAGAGCGTGTCATGGGGTAGCTGAGACTATAAGACTATAATGCATTTGCTGTCAGCTTGGCCAGATTATGCGGTCTCAGCCTATATCCACAGTAATAAAGCGGCCTTACGAGTGTTATAAGACCATCTACGATACTCATACGGTGTAGACGAGACACCGGTGTTGCCTTATGCTCCGGGGGATATTGAGTCCGTTGTGGAGAATGAGAAGTGCCGAATTTGTTGAAACTACTCCTTCCCCACCCTCAGGCAAATACATGCCAATAAGCCTGATTTAGTCCTCCTCGACCATCAAAGTACGACGATTTTCGTCATTGAGTTTTCAGCTCCTAGCAAAACGAATATCGTCCGAAAAGAAGAGAAAAAACGGACAATATCGAGATCTACTCTTTATGGCATATGTCCAGCAATTGCAGTATTCCTCTCGGAGGACGATGGCGAACATCGGGACCTCGCGTGTCTACAACCGTGATAACCTTGACTGCACTGATGAAGTACGATATTCCGAAACCGCTCTGTAGTTGGCTCTCCGTTTGAATCAGGCAAAGTCCTGCTGTTTGTTTCAGAGAGCTCTTGCAAAGTTGTTCCTTCAAAGTAAGGATCTTTGCACATATGTCTGACAGATATAATTCAATATCTGTCGAGGTATCAGCCAGAGAATTAGTTGTTTCCTATATATATATATATATATATATATATATATATATATATATATATATATATATATCCTTCCTCAGGACAACTATAACAGGACAAAATAAAAAATGGAGAAATATATCGAATCTACTAACATACATAACTTGAGTAAAAATTTAAATTACCATCAGTAAAGTAAAAAATATTGTATAAAAATTAAAATGCGGACTGACAGTATTTGAATTTGAAAATAAATGTCAATGTATTTGAATTGATATTATAAAGTCAAGTGACTCTACTAGGTGTATTAGCATTACTATAATTTTTTGATTTATCTCTGTTCAGTTTTAAAATATAGGTGTAAATTTTACTTAAATTATTCAAATCAGTTATCTTGTTTAAGCTGTTACTCCCTTCATTAATTTGTAACATTTCTAAAAATGTCCTTTTGAAAATGTTGTTTTATATTTCAAGCACACTAACATTATCGAAACCCATTCTATGGTCAAAACGATTTACATGTTCAGCTAATGCACAGGAATTAACATTTCTTCTACAATCACTTTTATGTGAAGTAATCCTACCTTTCAAGAGTCTAGAAGTTTGCCCGATGTATACTTTATTACAATCGTTGCAAGGAATTTTGTAAACAACATTATAATTCTGGGTTGTTTCGAGAGGAGATTTTAATTTTGAAAAAAGTTGACTAATGGTCTTAATGTTTTTTGTGCTATTTTAATATTGGTTCCTTTCAAGACATTGATCAATTTAGGTGTTAATTCTCTGACATGCGGAAAAGATCGGTATTTTATAATTGAGTCAGACCTTTCTGGAGAAACATCTGATATTACCTCAGGTGTAATAGTCCTTTCATTGAAAAGCAATTTGTTTATCAAGTTTCTTGGATATGAATTCTCTATTAGAATATCTCTCAGTTCTTTTAGACACTCTATTTTCAATGAAGGATGTGTCACTTAAATAACTCTGTGTTTCATGTTATTGATCATGTTAAATTTCTTTTTAGTAGGGTGGTAGGAGTCATAGTTAATGAATCTATTACTGCAAATGGATTTTCTGTACCATCTACTGATGATAGTATTATTCGTTGTTCTGATGAGGGTCATATCTAAAAAAGGAACACAATTATTGGATTCTTCTTCTATTGTGAATTGTATATTATGATCATAACTGTTGAAAATTCTCAGCATTTCATCTCTACCATTTTTGGGAACAGAAAGAATCAAGTCATCCACATATCTTTCAATAAATGGTAACTCGAAACTGAGTTTAGGCACAGAAATTTCTAAAAGTTGATCAAGTACGTAACTTGATAAAATTGGTGAAATACTAGAACCCATTGGAGTCCCGAAAATTTGTTTATAATATTTTCCTTGGAAATTGAAATAATTTAAATCAAATATAAAATCAAGAATTTCAAAAAAAGTATTTTGGTCTAGTTTACAATATTTTGAGATAACACTCCAATTTTCGTGTAAACTTCTCTTGACTAACTCTTTAGGTAAGTTGGTGAAAAGTGAGACTATGTCGAGACTGATTATGATATAGTTTGGTGGGAGATTTCTATCATTGATGAATTCACTGAATGAAAACGAATCCTTCACGTAAAAAGGATTATCAGTGTTATAGTTAACTCACCTAACACCAAACTTTGTGAATTTTTGACAGAAATTCTTACCAATGCCTATAACACTGATAATCCTTTTTACGGGTGAAACGTAATAATAATTATATTCAGACATGGATTACATATTGATTTTATTCAATCATAAATACAAAACATTAATAAATATATGTAATATGGAAAGAAACAAACAAGAGCACAATCTCCGCATTTTCACGCAACATTTTCATGAAATTTTGTGTGTTGGGTGAGTGTGGATATGTGGGTATGTGGGTCGGTGTACGTGCACATGTGATGTCTGAAACAACTTTTTTTTCTATTAGATATCTAACTAACTGTAATGACCCCACGGCAGAGTGTCATAAGAGCCGGAAATCAAACAGCGCTTGTCGTCGTGGGGTCTGAGAGCGATCTTTGTTTGCTCTATACTAAAAACGTTGTGAGAAAAGGATCGAATACAGCGTTTCGAAGTTATCTTTTCCACATTGTTTTTCAGACATTCCACATAATCTTCAGAAGTGATGTGATTCTCGACAACGCTGTATTTGACCCCTTTGGATTTTTTTACGGTTTTTCCACCTTGAAACTTATAGGTGTACAACTTTGATCGAAGCCCCACGAAATCTGTCATGATACGACCATTGGCTTCGTCCTTCATAAAGCTGGATACTTTTTTATTTTCGAGGGGAATGCCAAAGGGGTTGTCGCTTTGGTAGTCGCTCGTATCGAATTTTTCAATGTGACTGCTAATCAAATCCCGATAAATATCATCGCACTTAATTTCATTAATGAGCGATTCAGTATCCGTAAATATCAATTTGCACTGATCGTTCGTGTACTTTTCCATCATGAAGCCGCAATGGAAATCGTACACGCCCACCTTGGAAATATCGAGAATTAACATTCCTATGTACAAGGACTTATTGAATAACAAATTCGTCTTTGCCATCTCGATAGCGACGGGGATCTCGTCAAAAATGGGGCGACTACTGAAATTTGGACTTTCAATCAGATTTTTACGCCATATCGCCCCTCCCACTTGTAGACCATTTTCACCATACGGTGCTTCCGTATGTTTTCCATGGTTTTCCCGAACACTGCGTTATTGGCTAGTTTGTAATTATTTGTGCCAAAAGTAGTTTTCGCTTGAGAGCATAATTTCATATTTAATTCAATGTAGGGACGCAGCTACTTGCAACACCTTGCGGATTTTCCTGAGTACAAGGCCATTTTTGAGTGCTTGTTTCAACACCCTGTAGTGCACAACATATTTTTCCTTGTTGCACAGCGTATTCATCAATTTTGGTAATTTCGAGCCTGGCGGAGTACAGTGCTCGGCACACAATGGCAAATCTTTGTGTTTGTCATGCAGATGTTCGGGGTACTCCAAATCGACTTCGAGAATGTAGGCGATGGGCGAGGTGTCCGACACTTTCGACACATCGAAATCGGATGCATTTTCGAGCCATTTAAAGCCATCGTACGGAAGATATTCCATCATGGCCCAACCGTACAGATTATTCACGTCGAGTTATAGCAAATAGGTCGACGGTTTGGAGGCGTCATATCTTTCGCCCAAGTGCTTGTTATTGACCGAGGAGAATCTGTTGCAGCACTAACTGATGCCGCCACGAATTCCTCGCTCGACAAAGAGAAGCATGTCGACATCTTTCAGTATCTGCAATTTACACTGGGTGTACTTCAACATAGAGGACCACGTGTATCCCGGGAGGGTGTAATACCACGCAGGATTCAACTTATATGTTTCGTGACAGATATTTCGAAAATTTTCGAAAATATCCGCCAAGAGCAATATGTTGGTTTTCATATACAGGTCAGAATACTCGCCCAGTATTATCAAGTTGAACGACCGCCACACGTTCTGCGCATAGTCGTATTTGGCATAGGTGAATCATTCAACTCATTGTAGAACTGATCGCGCGCCGGCAAGCTTGGGCATTCCACTTTCTCCATCGAATCGTTTTCGAGTGAGTAACTCGTACCGGTCGGCATCGAAATGGGCAAATTCACGCCTTGAAATCTTCAAATCATGGATGGTCAGTGTTTGCACCAAATGCTCCAAGCTCATGCCTATGAAGCCGAGTCGATTAATCGAAACCGAATGTCAGTATTGCCATCGTACTGGGTGAAATATATGTATTTTTCTTTGTTGACAGGCAACAGGCTGACTCGACCACTTTTTGCTATATCACGAATAATAAAATGGCTGTCGTATCCGGATAAATTATGGAAAACGATTGGCTCAACGAACGACTTTTTATAGTTCAAATTGCAACACGCATGCGCATATTCACGGAACGCTCCCGTGTAGTGACTATGACCTTTTCCAATTTTGTCATCAGTTTTCCAAGGTTTTTCGCAGATGTGGCAACATGGCGCTGTCGCTCTATCTGGAGGTGAGACGATTATGGGGACAATATCCAAAGTTTTGGCTTCCACAAATTTGGCTATGGCCCCCATTCTCTCCGCAAACCAATCCATCGAGTCGAGGCCCCGATGGCTATCATAAAATGACAAAGTATCGTCATATGCACACTTGAAATAAAATCTAGCACTGAAAGTAATCTTTTTTGGTACTTTGCCGTATGTGAGGTGCATTCTTCATCATTAAACTTTTCCAAAATCGATTCGAAATCAGCGTAAATTACAAAGGACACTATTTCTTTATGTACAAAATCCCGAAATTCTACATGATCATATGATGTAAATTAAATTTTGCTCTCGTTTAATTTTTGACAATCAACAGTATGACTGTCGAGTTTCTCCTCACTGTCAAAATAATTTAAACACCTGTCGCAAATGAATTTTTTATAAAAGTCTTTACTGAGTTGGCGATTGAGTAGGCGAGATAAATCCTTTATCCAAACGTAATGGAACTTTATGTCATTGCTTACGGCGTCATCGTTGTCGGCGATTTCTAGTGGTGGTGCCTCGTAATCATTTAATTTCGGATAATATTTATTTTGAATGAGGAGAAGATTGACATGTTTGTCTAATTTTTGTTTCGTGAGTCGGTTCGGAACAGTAACGAAAAATGCCTCCTTGTTCGCCTGCGGCCGAATCAATTCCAAGGTGTACACATTGATCGATATGTTGTTCAATTGCTCAAATTTGGTAATTTATTTGAATTTCATAGGAAAGTTATTTCCATTGAAGATCAGTACATTTGAATAGTGGGGGTAAGTTTAAATTCTGTCTGGATGATCATGGGAATGTACCGGATATAATGCCGAACCGACGGCCCAAGCGAAAAACTCATCATCTTTATTTTTCACATTAATGCAAACTTTTTTATTCGCAATGGATTTTGATAGCTCGATGAAAGACGAACCGTTTCCCACGCCCGATTTGTTCCTATTAATTTCCAAACTAACAATTTTCTGAAGACTCCATCCACTTTCTTTGTCCGCGAATTCTGAAAGTTTGTTTTGAATTTGATCGGTGACATTTTCTAGGAACCACTATTTCAAAGTTGTACCCATATCGATCACAACGTTTTTAGTGCTGAAATAGTCGATTTTTTGTTCTTGATTCAAGGAATTTTTCACGAATTTACCACAAAATGTCGCATTGACTTTGATGATTGAATGTTTTTTCAATAAATTTTGAATTCTGTTTTTGAATAGAATGAAAGCATCGCCAAAAAATTGTCCTTTATCTTTATGTTTCAAATTTATATTTATACAAGTGTAAACGCGAAGAAAATGCCGATTTCAATTCCTCCCACTTTACTCGAGATGTTAATTTTGATTTGACCCCCTCTCCCACCACCACGTCGACGCCTGGCTGTTGTTGAATATCGAATAATTTTGAAGTGTCCGCATAAAGTTTGTAATTCTCTCAGAGAGCCTATGCAACTAGTGATCAGGCGGGTGGTGTACTTGCAATGGGCCAGCCTATGTTTGCGCTCATCATCAGTACAACCCTTTTTGAGTTTTTTTTTTGCCTTACGCAACTTGGCTACCATCTCCATGCTGTGTGCAACAATGTCGTCAGATGACAGATGAATTATTTCTGTTCGACGTTTGCCGACAATCCTATTGTATAGGAAAATTTGCGAAAGGCTGGATTATTTTTATAATCAAATTTTGTTTTGAGATGACACGATGATGATTCAACAGACACACACAAAATTTCAAGAAAATGTCAAATGAAAATACAAGAAACTCACTCTCTGTTTCCAACGGCGGCGGCGGCAGCGTCTTCAGGCCTTGGCAATCTCAAGCAGCTGGTGCGGATAAATTTGATTGACAATTTTCTGCTCGCCCCTGTAGATGAGCATATGCTGGGAATCGGTTAATTTGTCGAGGATGGGTTTGAATGCACCAGTCAACTCGATTTGGCAGGAATACTTCACACTCCTCCAACTCTACTAGGATGGATCGCCAAATTTGGTTGTTTTAGCTTGAGCGTTGAGGATCAGTTGGGGTTCGTCCTTCGGTAGCTCAGACAACTTCCGCAGGTCCTTCCTGCAAGCCAACGAAATCTTCTCAATTTCGTCGAGATAAGACATCGACATTTCGAAATCATTTGAAAAATTAAAAAAAAATTATACACGCTGTATAACTCTCACTCACTCACTCAAAATGAAGAAAAAATTGTTTTAGATTCACTCCGTGTATGAGAAAGAAATTTTTCTTTCTTTCTTCTTTTTGCTCTTTCACTTCTTCCAGAAGAAACATCTGGTAGTCTCCTACTTGCTCGCGAATGGTTTTATCTCACAGGGAACTTCAATCCTGATCTCTGACCACCATTGTTTTTTTATCCTGAAAGTTCTGGATAAATGAAATATTATAGATTGCGAATCTGCAACAAAAAAAGACGAACCATCTTGGATGTACAATTTATAGTATGATAAATAAAATCTGGCAACACCGCAAATTACCGGAAGTTTTTTTTAACTTGAATCCCTAGACCATAAAGTAATTTTGAAGCAAAAATTCGCCTCTTGATCTGAGTTGATGAATATCTTTTTGCTTAGGAGAACAAATGGGAAATTTCTTTGTTATGATTTGAAAAGCACCCATTTACAGAAACTTTCAGAGCTACTATGGAATGAAAAAATCTGAGTATATATAACATGAAAATATTCCACATACCCCCTGCAGTAGGCTCCATATCAATTCAGTTATATACTTCATCACACAAGTTCAAAAATTGATTACAATCAACCATGATCAACAAAGCGCACTAACATTCACCTTCCACAAATGTAAAGTTTCAACCTATAAAATCTCAAAAGGGATGCTACCAGATTTCCGATGATGATCAGTTATTGTACCCAGGTATTTATTATCATAGTAATTACACATAATAATTCCCAGAAAAACCAAACTTGATATTTTATGATTTTGACCAAGATTTCTTGGAAATTCGCCTGTGTGCGACGGTGGATTTTTACTAGTAATTTGGCAGAAAAATGATACGGTGGAAGAGATCATGAATAAATATTTGCGCTATGTATAAAAACATTACGCAGCAAGCAGTTATATCGTTTTTGATGGGTACCCCGAAATTGAAAAACCAGTTACTTCAACTAGAAAAGGAGAATGTAGTCGTAGAAAAACCTCAGACGATATTCCAGAGTTCAGTTATCAAGACTGTACAAAAATATAATTTTTGCAAGAGAAATTTTTATCAAACGAGAAAAACAAGGACAAAATAATAAAAACTCTAATGAAGAGATTACTATCACAAGGATTTTTCTGCAATCGAGCAAAAGAAGATGCTGATGTCAGATATAATTAAGATCTCCTTAGAAATTGCCAGAGATACTAAGAAAGCTCTCGTTGCTGTGGGTCAAGATATTTATCTTCTCGTCCTTTTGGATCAATTGAATTCAAATGATCATGACACTTATTTTCTGAAGACAGGCTCTAAAAATGTAAAAGATCTATTTCTTACGTGTAATATATAGTTTCTGCATTGTTTTTCTGGTTGCGATACAACATCTGGATTTGCCAAAAAAGGATAGAAAAGTGTCGTAAAATCATTATTAGACACTAAATGTTTGTCAAAGGACCCCGCACATTTCTTATGGGAAATAGCTTTAGTAGAAAGACAATACAACTATCAACATCAAAAAAGTGGCATAACCTCCCAACTGGCCGTGCTTTTCTGGGGCCCCCATTGAGTTCTCGGCGCCGGAGCTGGTGGTGCAGGATCGGGGCCCCATCGAGGAACGTCCCCACAGAAGAGGGGGCGCGCTGGAGGCCAAGGGGGCCGAGTTTTCGTCAATTTAAGTTCTTGATGGTGATGGTTGTATAGAATTGGGTAACTGGGATCGGCTGGCAAAAAGTGCGGGGGGATGGGGGCGTGGGCGAAGAACGTCCCCAGAGAAGATGGGGTGCGCTGGAGCGCCGGGGGCCGAGATATTTCGATTTTTTTTTATTTTTAATTTTCGTTGATTTTATAGTTGTTGACTCTGGCACTGGTGATACGCCGCCACTGGAGCAGCTCGCTGACGACAGTCGGCGGCACGTCAAAGAAAGGTTGTTTACGCATAGAGGCTGTGACGTCACATTCTAAGAATTCGGTGAGTGTTTTCCATCAAGATTCAGTGTGTTGTGTCGGAAATAAGACATGATTGGCATCTCACTTTAACTCATCGGGTTTTTTTTCTGTTTTTGTCTTTGAGAATTACGCGGTTAGCTGTGGGCTGGATGCTAAGGGCGGGGTGGTGGGGAGAGGCGGGAAGTCGGACGCTAGATATTGAATAAACAAACAAATTCGAGGAATTCAAGATTGTTTTGTTCGTGTTGAGAGACTTGAAATAATATGCAAAAATACAGTGAAAAAATCATTTATTTTTTTGCTTGAAAATTACACTTCAGTGCCATGGTAATATTCACCATCTTCTTCCGAATCGTTGAATATGTATCTTTGTCGAATTGATTGCAACAGCTTGTACAATGATTCGCCTAGTTGACATACGAGTGCTAAAGATACAAAAAACATGAATCCATCGTAGGCGTCTGTAGGGCATCTTGACGTCGGCGTCGTTACTCGGGATACTGCAGGCATCGTGCGAGGAGTTACCTCCTCCACCACCTGAGATGCTGGCTGTTGAAGCAAAATCCAGTCGGTTTCTTGGCAAGTTTCGTTGCGAAAGACTTTCCTCAGCTTGTATGCACTCGAATTCGTTGGAATTTCGGCCTTCAAAACAGGCAAGTATCCGTCGTTCATTAATGCCTGGGACATTTTCGTCGAGTTGGAGGACATCGAGCGATTTTTCTCATCCAAAAAAAGAGACATGAACCTCACCTGCCTCGTAAGGTGGGCTGATGTACAGTTCGTTTGACAGGACAGCTGTCAAAATCACATATGTTGTTGTTGTTAGCATGATGAATGACTGTACACTGAGAAACATTGCGTATATCGCTCACATATATACACACTGAGAGAAAAATATACGCAATACTCAACTCAGCGTTCACTCATATATTTTTTTAATTTTCAGGACAAGTCATTTCGTGTTTGAACAGGAATTGTTCTCTCGCACACGAAAAGTCTTGGCCTGTTTTCTATCCTGCCTATCTTGCAAACTGATTTCATTTTGAGTTTTAAAAAACTTGTGTTTTTCTCCCAAAATGAAATAATTTTGAAACATAGACTCTCTCTCTCTCTCGCTCTCTCAGCCATTCATTCTTCATCATAATAAAATTCGAGAAAATTCGTTTTGTACATCTATTAATACATGAATAATAATTAGTACAATAATAATAATAAGTATAAGCGTAATAACAATAATTTTATATGTCGAGTCGGCGTCTCTTCGGCGGCTGTGGTGAGCTGATGTCGGCTCCTTTCGTATCGAAAAGTTGCGGGCTGAAAAGACGGCGGACCATTTGCCATCGTCGATTTGGATGTTTTTGAAACGTTTAAATATCTGAATTTTTTGCTCGTAGTCCGCCACTTGGGAATTCAATTGTCTCAGTTTTTCGAGGTGTGAGTCTATGGTGGCACTCATTTGTGGGGCCGGGTGCCGGATTCACCAAATCAATTGAATAGACACCCACGACCATATAACAAAACAATGTCTTAGCGCACAATGGACTTCGCTGCCTGCTGCTGCTGCCGTATGATTCATGCACAAAGGGGGCTCCTTCTCGAACACTGGAGGTGGGTGGGCGGAGGCGTTCGAAGTGGTGGCGGAAACCGACCCAATATTGAATATGTGGGGCTTCCTCGTTGAAGTTAAAGTGTCGACGTACCTTGTCAAGAGATCGAATTTCTGGTGCCATTCACATAAACCAGGTTGGCCTCGGCGATGGGCTGTAGCACACTCTCAGCGGATTCGGCAAAATCAATGCACCCGGCCGAATGTATCTTACTTGTTTTTGTCTGCGTCACTCAAAGCGCGGAATGGCACAACTGGTTTAAATATAAAATGACTGGTGCTCTGCCCGTCGGTGATTACGAGTTCTTTCGGTTGAAATTCACCACCAATACAGAAACCTTGGATGTCGCACGCTAAGAGTTTCATCTTGTAGGAAGTCTGACTGCGAACTGATGCTCTCGACCTGTCGAAGCCTACATTTCACACAAACAGAGTTGATTCCCCCACTACTAACTGCTACTACTGTATGTCACTTTTCATGACAGACGACGTACAATCTCGCTCAAGGGCAAGTGTTCCATGATACATTCGTCGTGCAATAGGCTCGAGTATCGGCGGGAAATCCAACTCTGGCCTCAATGTCAAGCAACATCGACTGTGGACGATTTTAAAAACAGTCTATTACGAAAATGGTGGCGCGATCCTTGAATGTCGTGTAATCCAGCAGAGGGCGCTTCATCGAACAATTTGCAAAGCTTGGATAAAATTCCGTATAGGCGCGATGAGCTTCCACAAAGTTGTTTCTGTCAAATTCCAATCGCATGCGTTCATGTGGGTAATTGTCACTGTTCAAAGTCAGACGTATGTCTCTGATGTCGACGTGGTCGAAGTATGTTTCATCTCGGGTCAAGTTATTTATTCTATCTGTTTGAAATGCGATAATGACGAATCGAGGACTCTCCAATGTCGTACAAGTTTTGACAGCCCAAATTTCTTTGGTGGAACCTGGCGTGAGTGCAGGCAGTTCATGCATTTCCCACTTGCGGTAAGAAATAACCACAGGAGCGTCATTTTCTATAGATTGCAGTAACTGCAAGCGAATGTCATCATTGGGTACGACGTGTTTCACTTTGAGCACGATGCTGTTGATCGTCAATGCGGCTGTGGTCGCCACCTGCGGATTCGCGATTTCCTCTATCACCATGCAGTTGTCATCGTTTCTGCTTCTCACCAGACGAATGCACTATCTTCCGATTGTGGCATATCTGTAGTCATGGAATATGCCAAACAGATGCTTAAGCGGAATCCACATGGCGAACATCGTTTGCGTTGCGAATAGCTCCGGGATACGTCCATCCAGCAGTGGCCAAGTGTCGAGTGTCAGCACCTGCATAACAGGTGTAGCCTCGTAAGGTGCTTACTATACCTGGAGAGCGAACAGAGTCCACCTCTTTGCCATTGATTTCATAGTAGATAGAATCGAAGAAGAATGCGCCTGCATTATTGACAAATCGAACATTACCCTCTCCTGCGGTTCTGGTTAGAGTGCCCTCTATGCATATCATGGCGTCGTTCATCAGTATCCATGTGTCACTCTGCTGAATGACAATTTCAACAATGTCATTATTTTGGGAAGGACTTGACATATGGGTGGTGCGTTCGTGTTTCCACTCTTTGGATGGATTCATCAAACTATGGATGATTGTACACGTCGAACACTTGTTTTGACAACATGATGTCCTTGAGATTTGAGAAGCTGTAAACTTGACAAAGAGAGAGTATGATTATGAAGAGTGTGGTGTGCTCTCGATGACTGCGTCTGCGCGACTGAACTGACGCCTGCGTTCTCGACACTTTTATGCTCGTGATCTTGATCCTGATCAAATACCAACCCCATTTGACAGCTTGCACAACACCAGTCTCATGATGATGGTTTCTCCGCGGAAATTCACGCTGCAGAAGTCCTGATCGAAAATATTCAAGATTATGTTGTGTATTTCGCTCTTGTTTACAGGCAGGTAAATCAAATTTGGTGGAGTTTCATCGATGGCAAATCCGGGGTCCTCCCTAACGGCGAACTCGTATATGGTGTGAGATGGACGATTGTTGAAGAAGGCACCCGATGTGACGTTACTGTCAATTTGAACTGTTCGAACTTTGACTATGTTGACGGGCAGGTCAGACACGTGAACGATGCCAGCTTCCAGTACTCTAGGCGAGAAACCCAATAGCCTTCCGATGGAATCCTCAGGACGAAAGTCCATGCTATAGTACTTGCTGTACATTTCGAACTGTAGCGTATTGGTATTGGGTTTGAGAGAGAACTCTGTCTCTTCGATAGTGTTGTTGTCTCCCTCTTCCTTCACCTCTCTTTTATATTTCTTCTTCTTTCTCGGTTTATCGATGTGCTTGTGAATAAACTTGGCAATGTCGGAGATTTCGTAGCAGCCTGTCGGTATATGGATGATGCTAACAGATGGCGCTCCGTTGGCAAAATAATAGAATTTTCCACCACTTATGTTCGGTATACTGTTGTATGAATGGAAACCAATCAAAGCCAAGCCGTAAGTGCTGTCTTCGTCCAATTGAATTGGCAGAGCAAGGTCTGCAGTCAGAGTAGAAGTGTGACCTGTCAGGGTGAACAGCAAAGACATGACTGACACTGTGTTCCAAATCCAAGATGGGGTCAATTATGCAGGCAAGTTTGGAGATTCGTCTGGCGAAACGAATCCTATCCATGGCCATACGTTCCCAATCGGATTTGCGTGAAGCGTTGTATGCAAATTGCCACACGACCATATGATGAACCGTATTACACTCTTCATTGAAGGTCACCATTTTTTTTTAACTAGTATTGCTCATTTTTGACGTGTTTTTGTTCGTAGAGAAATCTCAATTGGCCTGATCGAATGTCTGATAGCGACCGTTATTGTAGTAGATTTTCACACTTTCACCACTACTACTACTACCAGCATTCAAGTATCACACCAGTTCCACAGGCGGCTTCAAGTTACCGAAACTGTCAAAATATGTTACTGTTTTCCCACTCTTCACGTAAGCTACCCAATGCATTCCACGATTTTTTATCGAATCCAGATTGACAATGGCGCACTCTTTGTACGGCTTCAATGGTGTAATACGCAAACACGGTCCCCTGCTACCAAATTCGTTTCGAGCGATATTTTGTGGCCCCAGCGGATGTGGCAAGACCAACGCTGTACTCAGTCTGCTGTTCAGCCCGAACGGAGCACGCTTCGAGAATGTTTACGTTTATTCAAAGTCGCTGTACCAACCTAAATATCAGCTACTGCACGATGTACTCAAACAAGTCAAGGTCGTAGGTTATTTTCCATACAGGGACAACGACGAGGTAATCGATCTGTCAAAAGCGAAAGAAAACTAAATTTTCATATTTGACGATGTGGCGTGTGACAAACAGAATAAAATTGGAGAGTTCTATGCAATGGCACGTCACAAAGGGATTGACACAGCCTACTTATGTCAAACCTACTCAAAAATACTCAAACAGCTGATCAGGGACAATTGCAATATTATAGTACTATTTCGGCAAGATGATATGAATTTGAAGGATGCTTTAGAAGAGCACGTATCGCCGGATTACACTTTTGAGGAATTTCACCGTATGTGTGGAAGGAAAATTTCGGATCTTTGGTGATTGTCAAAGACTTCGATGTGAACAAAGGGCGCTACCGTCTGGGTTTTGACAGATATATTTAAGTGTAATGCTTTGAGTACGTCATTCTGTGCGGAGTAATGGCGCCGACTACATCACATGTCGACACTGCAATTGCGAATGCTGAACGAAAACGTCAAGTCAATCAGTTGTCAAAAATTGTTCGAAAAAAGTATCTGACTCTGAAACTCGGAAAATCCGAACAGGATGAAGCACTGAGTAAAATATTCAAACCCATTACGGTGCCGCTAAAAATATTGAGTACGGCAGTGCCGCCACTCATCAAGCGATCACGACTGACAGTGAAAAAAGAAGAGAAACAGGAACCGCCATCGACTCCAGACATGAAGAAGGAAGAAGATGAAGAAAGCTACCACACAGATGATAGTGATGGTGATGATTATGATGATGACGATGAGGATGACTACTTGGAAGTTTATCCCGAAGTAGCAACTGAATTCGTGAATGAACATCGCGCCAAATCCGGCAAAATAGATGTGAATTACGGCCCCATTCACGACAAACCAAGAGCGCAATGGTTGCTCGGTAGAAAGCTGATGGACTTCGACGAAGATACGGGGGACATTCGCATTGATGGTGTAACATACGAGGGCACTCCGGGACTATATAGTTTGATTTTCTACATAAATCCCAAATACGCTAGAGCCGACTTGATGGCATACAAGCAAATTTTGACAGCTATAAGTGCGCATGTAGATGCGCGAGGCAGGTTGAATCCATCTCAGACTGCCAAATACGAAAATTCAATTTGACCAATGTTCAAAGACCCTCAGTCAAAAATAGGTGGTGGTCGAGGTCGTGGTCGTGGTCATGTCGGCGGCAATGATATCCCACATCAGTTGACATACAACACGAAACCTGTAGAATGCGTATACTGGGATGACGTCAACGAGCTAGTTGACAGATATTGGTTACTGGTTGCCGCCAAAACTGCTGGCAGCACCTCTACCGACAACGAGATCGTGGCCATCGTCAATGAGCACAGAGAAGAAGGCTTTATTCGATAAATACAAGCGCAGACGTTTTGCACTCCACAGTACCATCATGAGCATCAACAAGTTCGGTCAAACTTCGTCAGCTCGCCGTGCACAGCAGCAGCAGCCCTACCATTTTCCTGGCGCCATACTCAACTATACAGCCAATGGGGACATTGATGCTGCACATGTGAAAATTTCCAATGTTGAAACGCCAAGTGCACTCAATGATGTTGCCAACAAAAAATACGTTGATGACGTTATACAGAAGCTCAAAGATGATGTCATACACAAGCTCAAAGACGAGCTAGACTCCACCAAAAACAATCTATTAGCCTTGGATATTCGAGTGATGAAATTCATGTCACTTTCGATAAAAAAGCACGAAAATTACAAGACACGCTTGGATAAATTGGCACTGAATATTGTTGATATTCCAGCCTCTTAAGTAGAAGGTGTAACGTCCAGTGCAGTTAGTGTATTGGCTCCACCATTAGCGAAATGAAGTCATCATCTGAGAAAAAACAATTGGTTAATGAACTCCATGCTCCAGCCAGAAGGAATTTTCCTCGCAGACGTACCATCATCAAAGGACTCGACGATCTGTGGCAGATGGACTTGGCTTATCTTCAAAAATACTCCAAAGTCAAAAAAAACTATAATTATATCCTCGTGGTGATTAATACCTTTTCCAAGTACCTGTGGGTGCGACCTTTGAAGATAAAAACTGGTCGAGACGTCACCGAAGCGATGAGTGACATATTGTCGAAAGTGAAAAGATGTCCCACGCTCCTCCAATCAGATCTCGGAACTGAATTTTACAATTCCAGCTTCCAGGCTCTCCTGAAAAAGTACAACATCAAACACTACAGCACGTATACCTTGAAGAAAGCCGCGATCGCGGAGAGGGTTATACGTACTCTTAGGGAGAATATATTCAAGTATTTCAGTTTGAATGGCACCTTCAAATGGCTGGACATTTTGCCGGACATTGCCAAAAACTACAATCAGTGTAAACATCGTACGATCGGCATGAAACCGTGTGACGTCACCAAAGACAATGAAGAAAAGGTATACAAGTTTGCGTATGATTATGCGGGACGTGCTGGCCGAAAAAAGTTCAAAATTGGGGACTTTGTGCGAATTAACAAGGCCAAACATGTGTTCGAGAAGGGGTATACACCCAATTGGATGACGGAACTTTTCAAAGTTGTCAAAGTGAAAATCACCCAACCAATCACGTACTTGCTAGAGGATTTGGAAGGGCGATCAATCAGCGGCGCTTTCTACGAATAGGAACTACAAAAAACAAAAAATCCCGAAGTCTATCTAGTGGAAAAAATCATCAGACGCAAGGGGCGTAAGGTTCTAATGAAATGGCTTGGGTTTGACAATACACACAACAGTTGGATCGATGCTGAAAATCGCTTGTAATTCAATGGAAAAATGACACAGCTGCCACTGGAATGGGGGGCCTTTTTCACACTCTTCGTCAGAGTGAAGAATCCGCGTGCGCCGCTGTGAATATTTCAACGGAAAATATCTGCGTTGGTGCGTCAGTCTGTTGATATGCCTGGTGGAATGCAGTTCGAATCTGAGGAGCCAACGTCTGATAACAAGTCAATGTCTTCGTCACTAGTGTCGGTGGAATACGATTCCTCATCATCTGCATCATCATCATCAGAATGGGCAGAACGTACTGCTGAATTAGATCGAGTTTGTGACATGTACAAAGAAGCCATCAAAACTGAACATTTTTATGTGTGCAACGCCACGTACGAGTTCCGAAACACTGACATTCTCACTGTTCAATGCGGAATAAGTTTTGCTCGGAGTTTCGTACCTGCAGTGAAACTCGTGTGCAAGGTCCACACCATATGCTCCAGCCTGTCTTACAGCATGTTTGAATGGGGCACCTTCGTGGGGTCCATTAATCGTCTGTACAATAGCTGAACTGACCCGAATGCAGCCAACAGCACCCGAATCAAACTCGACTGGGACGATGTCATGGATTTGGAATTACACACTTATGAAGAGACAACAAAAATGCGAATTTCCAAGGATGACACCTACTTCTACCTAACGGAGTTCGAAATTCAGGGAATCCTGCATCTGGATGCGACAGTGTTGGCGGGAAGATTTGAACAATTACTTAATATGAACTTTTGTCAATTTTATGATGATATATTAGCTAGTGCCAAAGATCTTGCTAGAAACAATGATTTGACATTTGACGAGGCTGTAAACTTGTGCACTATGTTATCAAAAGATGATAAACATTTATGTTTCCGCGAATGTTTATTTTACAGAGGTAGCGTTTCAATTCAGTATGCAGTGTGCAGTGTGTCTGTGTGTTTGCAGAGAGAGAGAGAGAGAGAGAGAGATGCAGTACGAAACAAGACTCGACTCGTTTCGATGCTGGACTTCAGCCTTTCCTGCAAGTAAGTTTGCCGAGGCTGGTTTTACGTATACCGGCTCGGAAGATATAGTTGCATGTCTTTCGTGCCAAGTAGAAGGGTTCAGATGGCAGCCTAATGACGATCCTATGGCTGATCATCGTGAATGGAGCCCCCATTTTAATTTCGTCCGTAATTACTATGAGCACAATTAGGTGATCAGGCACAGACCGACGACAGATGGCGCTGATGTCCCTCCAGAACCAAGAGCGTTATATGTCATTAGCAGAGTGACAGATGACACATGGATGACACCACCAGTGACAGATGACACACCTCCTCAAAATGGCGCTGTTGATCTTCCTCCAGTAGTGACACTTGACAGTCGACCGCCGATGGCAGATAGCGGCGTCGCAGACTCACAGAACACTTTAATTTGTCGTGTGTGTCTTGTGAATGAGCTCTGTGTATTATTTATGCCATGTAGACACTTGGTGTGCTGCTAACGATGTGCCGCTCTGTGCGACACATGAGTAGTTTGTAGAGCACCCATTACGACACTTCTCAAAATATATGTATCTTAGATAATTTTTGTTTTATTTTCTGTTCGAATAAAATTCAATCTTTTCAGCCTCAAGAATGGATCGTTTTTGATCGTAAAAAAGTACTTATTTTTAGGCTCACAATCGATGCTCTTTTTGAGTGAAAAAACACACACCAAAATTGGCATGGTGGTGGTGCTCTTTTTCAGTGACTGAGTCGCTGAGTCTCAGTTGACTGCCACTGAATTCATTCACTCAGCTTCCACTGAACTTTCACTGAATTTTCAGGCTCCATAAGAAAAGCATGTAAAATTTCAGTTGAGTGAAATTTTTCAGTCGCTGAGTCTCACTGAATTCAGTGACTGAACTTTGACTGAATTTCACTGAACTTTTTACTCGGTTCGACCACCATGTCAAAATTGGAGTCTCTTTTTGAATAAAAAGTCCTGTTTTTGACTCAAAAATGGGTACTTTGTTTATATAAAAAAGTGCTGTATTTTTACTAAAAAATGGGTACTTTTTTGATCGAAAAACGTGCTGATTTTTATGCTGAAATAGGTACTTTTTTTATCGAAAAAGCACTCATTTTTACTATCAAAAACGATTAAAAAAAATTTAGTAATAAAATTAACACACACTCTCTTATTCATCCAACAAAAGAAAAGTCGAGAAAATTTATTTTATACGTCTATTGATACAATAATAATAATAATCACAATATAATAATAATAATACATTTATAGTTTTCCACAATTCCACCATTAATTTTTCGCATATATTTGTGTATTTTTGCATTTATTCAATCGAGATCAGAATCCTCATTGCCAGAGCCAATGAAGCGGTTATATGGAGGAGGCGTTTCGAAACAATGACCTTTGTAATCGTATGAATGTAAGTCATAATGACAGGAATCGCTTGTTTTCAGCGTGAATAGTAGCTCGTCAAATCTGTTTCGATACAATTCACTCAAGTTATACGAATTGTATACGATGTGTTTATGATCTCTGATACTGTGAAATGAATAGTGTTGCATGGCCTTTCGGAATGCTTTGAAACAGGTATAACACAGACGTAATTCGTAGTTCGGAATATAGTACTGGTTCAACCATACGCAATAGACATCTTCAGTGAAATGTATAGACCAGTCTTCGGTGGCGAGTGCGTCTTTTCTATCTGTGGCATTAAGTAAGTTCTCGTGTGTACTCCAAGTGCGCTAAACTGTAAAAAGGTCGATGGCCCCAATCCTGCTCTACTAATTCTCCCTATTTTTCGGTGGACCACATTTTGACAATATTCTCCGTGATGGACCACGGCAAAGATGAAGCCTCAATAAATTGTGATAGTGATGATGCGGCTCTGATGATTTCTTGATAACACAAATTTTACATAGAGTGTGCCATGGTGGGGGGCCTGAAATAATTTTACATATTCATAAAACTGTAATGCCCCCATGGCAGAGTATCATGAGAGCCGGCAATCAAATACCGTTTGTCGTCATGTGGACTAAGAGCGATTTTTGTTTGCTCAACACTAAAAACGTTGTGCGCAAAAGAGCGAATACAGCGTTGAGATGTGACTTTCTCACGCTGATTTTCCAAACATTCTTCATAGTCGTCAAAAGTGATTTTATTTTGGACAACGCTGTATTTCACTCCTTTGGATTTTATGACGCATTTCCCACCCTGTATCTTATAGGTGTACAGTTTTGAACGGAATCCCACGAAATCTATCATAATTTGACCATTCGCTTCGTCTTTCATCAAGCCAGGGACTTTTTTGTTTGCAAGGGGAATACCATAAGGGTTGTTGGTGGGGTAATCACTTGTATTGAATTTTTCAATGTCTAATTTCAATAAATTTTGATAAATATCATCGGATTTGATCTCATAAATCAGCGAATCAGTATCCGTGTACATCGTGCTAGGAATCGCACGTTAAAAGGTAAGACCTCGTTAATCCATAGCTCGCACAAGTTTCGACTTCTGAGGGCTGTCGTTCGTAGGGGGGTGACAGCTGGTTAACGGAAAAAACAATTTTGAAAACAACAACAACAACAATCAACTTGCACTGATCGCTCGTGTATTTTTTCATCTTGAAGCCGTGATGGAAATCATACACACACACCTTGGAAATGTCAAGTATCGCCATTCCGATGAATACAGGCTTATTGAACAACAGATCCGTCTTTGCCATGTCGATAGCGACGAGGTCCTCATCGAAAATAGTGCGATTCATGAAATTCGGGCTGGAAATTAAATTTTTCGCGCCATATCGCCCCTCCCATTTTGAGACCATTTTCACTATACGATGTTTTCGTATGTTCTGCATCGTTTTCCCGAATACTGCGTTATTGGCTAATTTGTAGTTATTTTTGCCGAAAGTGGTTTTTGCTTCTGCGCGGAATTTCGTATTCAATTCAATGTATGGTTTGAGCCAGGCTGATTGGTCGAATTACAGAACTCTGTGAATTTTTCTAATTACAAGTCCGTGCGTCAGTGCTTGTTTCAACACCCTGTAGTGTACAACATAGTTTTCCTTGTTGTACAGGGTGGTCATTAATTTGGGTAATTTTGAGCCTGACGGAGTACGGTGTTCGGCGCACAATGGAAAATCTTTGTGTTTGTCATGTAAGTGTTCGGGGTACTCCAAATCGACTTCGAGAATATAGCCAATTGGCGAAGTGTCTGACACCTCGAGCACATTCAAATCGGCAGCATTCTCGAGCCATTTGAATCCCCCGTACGGAAGATATTCCATCATGGCCCACCCACATAAATTATTTACATCGAGATATAGCAAAAAAGTGGAGGGCTGAGTGACGTCATACCTGTCACTCATTCGATTTCCTCGCTCGATGAACATGAGCATATCGACGTCCTTCAAACTCTGCAACTTGCACTGGGTGTACTTCAGCATGCACGACCACGTATAGCCAGGTAAGGTGTAATTCCACGCGGGGACCAGGCCATATGTGTCGTGACCGATATTTCGAAAATTCTCAAAAATATCAGCCAAGAGCAATATATCCGTTTTCAAGTTTAAGTCGGAGTACTCGCCCAGTGTTTTCAAGTTGAACGTTTGACACACGTTCTGCGCATGTTCTTATTCTGCCTTGCTAATGTGACAATCGTTCAACTTATTGTAGAAATGATGGAGCGCCGGCAAACATTCAACTTTCAACTTTTCCATCGAATCAACGAAATCGTATGGGAATACGCCCTTTCCAGTGAGTAATTCGTACTGCGAGACTGTCAGATGTGCAAATTCGCGTTTGGAGATTTTCAAATCGTGCACTGTCAAAGTCTGAACCAAATGGTCCAAACTCATGCCCATAAAACGGAACGAATCGATGAATCTGAACTTGATGTATGTAGTGTCGTCATACTGGGTGGAAGATATGTATTTTTCTTTGTTTACAGGCAACAAACTGACTCGTCCCCTCTTTGCTATATCTCGAATAATAAAATGGCTGTCGTATCCGGATAAATTATGGAAAACGATTGGCACCACAAAAGACTTTTTGTATGATAAGTTGCACTGCGCATGCGTATATCCGCGAAAGGCACCAGTGTAGTGATTATGGTCTTTAACAATTTTGTCGTCAGATTTCCATGGTTTTTCGCAGATGTGGCAACACGGCGCGTTCACCTCATTAGGTGATGTGGTCATGGGGACTATATCCAAAGTTTTGGCTTCGATACTTCTGGTTATGTCCCCCATTCGCTGCGCAAACCAATCCATCGAATCTAGACCTCGATGGCTATCGTAAAATGACAAAGTGTCATCGAACGCACACTTGAAATAAAATCCGGCACTGAACGGAATATGTTTTCGGTACATTTCCGTTTGAGAAGTGCACCCGGCATCCTCGAACGGTTCCAGAATCGACTCGAAATCCGTATATATTACAAAGGGTACCATTTCTTTATGTACAAAGTCCCGAAATTCCACGTGATCGTAGTGGGGGAACGAAATTTTACATGTGTTTGTTTTTTGACAATCAACCGTATGACTGTCCAATTTTTTTTTAATTCTGAAATAATTCAAACACCTGTCGCAAATGTATTTTTTATACTTATCCTTACCAAATTGTGTATTGAGTAGCCGAGATAAATCCTTAATCCAACAAAAATGATAGCGTATGTCACTTTCGTCGTCTTTATCTGGTACCGCTTCATGATCGTTCAATTTTGGGTGATATTTATTTTGGATTAGGAGCAAATTGACGTGTCGATCTAATTTTTGTTTAGTGAGTCGACTCGGAACTGTCACGAAAAATGCCTCTTTATCCGGCTTAGGCTGGATTAATTCTAAAGTGTACACATTCACAGAAACGTTGTTTAATTTCTCGAATTTGGCAATTTGCCTCAATGTCATCGGAAATTCGATACCTGTCAAATTTAGAATACTTGAATAGTGGGGATAAGATGACGTTCTATCTATGTTTATTTGTGTCGGATACAATGCCGAAACTATGGCCCAAGCAAAACATGCATCATCATCATTTTTGATGTTGATGCAAGCTCTTTTATGGCAATGTATTTTGGCAACTCGATGTAAGACGAACCGTTGCCGATGCCGGATTTGTTGGTATTTATTTCCAAACTGACGATTTTTTGGAGACTCCAACCGCTCTCCTTTTCGGCGAATTCGGATAATTTGTTTTGCACCTGATCTACAACTTTTTCGAGGAACCACCCTTTCAAATCAGTACCCCTATCAATCACAGCGTTTTTGGTGTTGAAATATTTATATTCAGTTTTATGTTCCTCGTTCAAATTATTTTTGACAAATTCCCCGCAAAATCATATCCT
Organism: Chrysolina americana; assembly: GCA_958502065.1. NCBI lineage: Eukaryota > Metazoa > Arthropoda > Insecta > Coleoptera > Chrysomelidae > Chrysolina > Chrysolina americana. The sequence goes on along the minus strand of OY293414.1, from coordinate 36,883,498 downwards.
GTTTTTTCAATAAATTTTGTACACGTCGTTTGAATAAGGTATAAGCATCTCGGAAAAATTGCCCAATATCTTTATGGACCAAATTTTTGATTATACCTGTACGCAAAAGAGAAGCAAATGCAGACTTCAAATCCTCCCACCTGACTCGTGACGATAATTTTGATTTAACCCCTTCGCCCACATGACGAGCTCCCAAATTTTTGATGGAATTACGAATAATTTTCAAATGGCCCGCCAAAGTTTGGAGTCTGCGTAGAGTCCCAATCGAGTCCTCAGCAGATATGGCACTAGTCAAAAGACGAGCAGTTTTTTTGCAATGTGCCAGCCATGATTTTTGTTCATCAGCGGGCAAATTGGCAATAGCATCAGAATTCATCTTTATTGAAAAAATACACAACAATACACAAAAATATGCGAAAAATTAATGAAAAATCGAGAAAACTCACTTTGTGTGCGTGGAAAAGGAACACTACGCCTTGGCTATCTCGAACAGCTGCTGCGGGTGCTGATGCAGGCTGGACTTGTGTTCGCCCCTGTAGAAGAGTACGTGCTGAGACTCTGTCAATTTCTTCAAGTTGCTCTTGAGGGCAGCGGTGGCTCTGTTTGGCAGGAATACTTTGAAATCTGCCAACTCGACGAGGATTGCCTCTCCGAATCTAGTCGTTTTCACCTCCGTGTCAAATATCAATTGGAGCTCGTCCAACGGTAGCTCGGCGAACTTCTTCAACTCCTTCCTGCAGGCCAAACCAACCTTGTTAATTTCGTCAATGTGAGACATCTGCGAAAGAGCGACATACTTCACTCAAATATTCAAACAATATATTTATGTTCATTCACACTGTATATGAAATGGAAAATTCGATACGCACTGTATATGAAATGGAAAATTTATATTATATATATATATATATATATATGTTTTTTCCATACACGGTCTATAGATGGACACCACACTTTGCAAAAAAATTAATAGCAAAAAATTCACAAGTCGAGATAAACAGTATCAAAACGCTCAAACGATTTCCATTGACATGCATACAATTACTCTATGTAGAGACAAAAACTCACCTTTGCGATTAAACCGGCAAAATCACAAGTACAATTTCACTGTGCACCAGCAGGTACGTCTGAACTCCAAACGCGCGTTCTTCAAAATGACGTATGCAATGCGTTCTCTCCAACAAATAGCGTCCGAATTCCCCCCTCTCCCCACCACGCCGCCCGTAGCACCCAGCCCACAGCTAACCGCGTAATTCTCAAAGACAAAAACAGAAAAAAACCCGATGAGTAAAAGTGAGATGCCAATCATGTCTTATTTCCGACACAACACACTGAGTCTTGATGGAAAACACTCACCGAATTCTTAGAATGTGACGTCACAGCCTCTATGCGTAAACAACCTTCCTTTGACGTGCCGCCGACTGTCGTCAGCGAGCCGCTCCAGTGGCGGCGTATCACCAGTGCCAGCGTCAAAAACTATAAAATCAACGAAAATTAAAAATAAATGAAAATCGAAATATCTCGACCCCCGGCGCTCCAGCGCACCCCATCTTCTCTGGGGACGTTCTTCGCCCACGCCCCCAGCCCCCCGCACTTTTTCCCAGCCGATCCCAGTTACCCAATTCTATACAACCATCACCATCAAGAACTTAAATTGACGAAAACTCGGCCCCCTTGGCCTCCAGCGCTCCCCCTCTTCTGTGGGGACGTTCCTCGATGGGGCCCCGATCCTGCAGCACCAGCTCCGGCGCCGAGAACTCAATGGGGGCCCCACAAAAGCACGGCCAGTCAGCGGGAGGTTATGTCACTTTTTTGATGTTGATAGTTGTATTGTCTATCTACTGGCTTTCCGTGAATTTGTCTGAATTTTTGGTACATCGTAGTTAGCTGATCAAAAGTGTTCACAGCCACAAAGCTCAAAAGTGGACAGTTTTCGAGATATGGAGTAGAGGATGTTTTATAGATAGTCATTCAATCCATGCTAGTGACATATATTTGTTTCTTGGTTTGCAATCCTAATATAGCATTCTGCTTGTTAGAAAGCGATTATTACAACCGTACGTGTTTATTACACATAATTTTTTTCCGGCTGGAAACAATTGCTCGCGCAATCTCTCAGATATTATTTTAGTGAGAATTTTATAGATATTATTGAGGCAGGTAATCGGTCTGTAGTTCTTAGCTAGTTCTTTCTTAGTGTTTGAATTTTTGGGTATTACGTATGTGCTTTCATTTGTCAGCCAATCCAGAATTCTGTGGTTGTTGTTAATCATTGTGTTGTTAGTTCTTATGTACTGCATGGGCTTTTTCAGCCAAAAATTGGTTATGCCTTCAAAACTTGGCGATTTCTAATTGACTGAATTTCCAATGGCTACTTTTACTTTGTTTTCGTCGATGTTCTTTTTTTTCCATTAGGAATGTACCAGTCAGGCCCTGTCCCCGGAGCTCCGATACTACCGGAGGACGCGCTGGTGTATCATTAACCCCAGCAAACACTCCCCACGTCCGTGGGATGAGTGATTACTGGGTCCGAGAATCATGTGCCCTGAGTAAACGGAGTGAACCAAGAATAACGGTCTTCTGCATTCTTCCGGCTAGGTTTTCTGCCGAATCACGGCTTGCCGGTATGATTTTTAGATTCGAGAGCAGCGTGTCCATCATTCTACCAAGGACCCCTATTATCAAAACCACCATCTTGACAGAATGGTTTGGATAAAGCCTGCGGAGTTCATAGAGTAGATCTCGATTTTTAGTCTGTTTTTCCTGCTCTTTTCGGACGATATTCGTTTCGCCAAGAGCTGAAAAGTCAATGACGAAAATCGTCCTACTTTGGTGGTCGAGAAGGACTATATCAGGCTTATTGGCTTGTATTTGCCTGAGGGTGGGGAATGAGTAGTTCCAATAGATTCGGCACTCCTCATTCTCCATAACGGACTCAATATCCCCCGAAGCATAAGGCAACACCGGTGTCTCGTCTACACCGTACGAGTGTCGTAGATGGTAGTACAACACTCGTAGGGCCGCGATATGGCTGTGGATATAGGCTGAGACCGCATTCTTGAAGAAGACCCCATGCATTAACTTATCCTTATGTAGCTGTAGGAGCCTGTCACACTCCGCAGATTTCACGTGGGCTTTTTGCTGAACGGGTTCCAACTCGGTGACAGAGTTTGGGTTCATCCGTTCAGTGTCGAATGTGAGACCGAGTTCATCGGCTGCACAGGTTGCTGGCTTGAAAAGAAATGCTCCAATCCCTGCTTTTTCATGATCACATACCAAGCAGAGAAGGGGATCTTAACTCCTGATGACTTTACAGGCTCCATCCAGTACCATTCTGTTATGTAGACACTCCAAACTGAAAAGTCCACGGCCTCCCCGTTGTCTGGGGAAGTATAACCATGGAACAGACGATTTAGGATGCAAGCTTCTATGAAGATGCATCATTTTGCGAGTTTTTACGTCGAGTTGACGCAGCTCTTCCTGAGTCCATTTCATTACTCCAAAGGAGTAAAGTAGAATCGGAACGGCAAGATCTGTCGAAGTTTGTGCTGATACTTGCCGTTTTCATTGCGGTCGTCATCGTTTGGCAAATCATCGTTTTGGGCCCCACCACCTTGCCCTAATCCGGAGGGGTTGGTTGTGGGGGCCTCTTCCTCGTGCATAAAGAACCGAGTAGTAGGGTATACCAGGGGGTTAGCCTAGTAAACCCACGGCCGATATCAGAGGGAATGAGCATTCCCTCCAGGGTTCGCCATGGCTGCCGGTCTGGTTTTGCTCAGGAAAGTGGTGTCGCAACTCACCAAGGCCTTGGATGGTGGTTGGCCCTCCCTGCTTATTCATTCATTCAACCCGGTTTTGATAACATCATAATAGCCATGAGAATCAAAGTCGTTGCTTTTGGGGTCTGACATCAGTTGCAGATCGGTATTCCACTTGTTGATTGTTTTGCTGATGAAATAAATGAGGGTAGAGGATGTTCTATAGATAGTCATTCAATCCATGCTAGTGACATATATTTGTTTCTTTGTTTGCAATCCTAATATAGCATTTTGCTTGTTAGAAGGCGATTATTACAACCGTACGTGTTTTTTACAAACAATTGGTCGCGCAATCTCTTAGATATTATTTTAGTAGGAATTTTATAGATATTATTGAGGCAGGTAATCGGTCTGTAGTTTTAGCTAGTTCTTTCTTAGTGTTTCAATTTTTGAGTTACGCATGTGCTTTCATTTGTTAGCCAATTCAGAATTCTTTGGTTGATGTTAATCATTCTGTTGTTACTTTTTCTTATGTGCTGCATGGGCTTTTTCAGCCAAAAATTGGTTATGCCTTCAAAACTTGTCGATTTCTAATTGACTGAATTTCCAATGGCTACTTTTACTTTGTTTTCGTCGATGTTCTATACTATTGATATTGTTATTATTATGAATGTTATTCTTACTAATAAATTGTTTTCGATTATTCCACTTATTCATTTTGTAAACATTCATATGAATAATAGTTATTTATATTTGTAAACTTTAGTGTAACATTTTTTCTAAAAAAGATAGTGTTTTCAAGAATTTGGGTGTGAATATCGAAAGTTCCATTCATAGCTTGCTTCCAACACATGAATTACTCCATTCTATCTGGAAAGTACTATCACATATCAAAGATGCAGACATTTTCGTGGATTCATTTGGCTGTGAGGAGCTATTATCCATTTCGAGCCATTCTGAGGAAAATGTCTTGGCATCCCATTGTTAGATTATCGAGATTTGTGAGAAACAAATCACATATGATATGTAAATGACATCAATAATGATAGCAATTGTTATCTCTGAGGATACATAATTAGGATTTTTTCATTTTCCCTCATTACAGATTGCTGGGCCTCGTTATGAATATTTTGGAAAACATATTAGATATTATTGGATATCAGATATATTTGGAATCGGTTATTATCGTTTCTCTTCAAAAAATATCCCATATATGCCATTTTCCGAAAATATTAATTATTCTAGCGTCATCCTGAGCATGGAAAGGTGTTTGGAAAGATCTTGGAATTTGTACCTCATTCCAAAGGCACTGTGGAGTAGTGTATGAAAAATTTTTGATAACAGTGCCTAAGGAAGACCATTTTTCAGTAGGGTTCTAGGCATCGAATAGTCGAATTCCATCCCAATAAGAAATGAGAGCTCTCCGATGGATGATCCATATCTCGAAAACTGTCCATTTTTGAGCTTTGTAGCTGTGAACACTTTTGATCAGCTCATCAAGATCTACAACATACCAAAAATTCAGCCAAATTCACGGAAAGCCATTTCCCATAAGTAATGTGCGGGGTCCTTTGGCCAATATTTTATACAAAAATGATAGTATAACACTGAATCAATTAAGATTTCAAAAATATCAATTGGTAAAGATTAAATCATCTTTCATATTGGCAAATCTCCCACCAAAAGAATGTGCAGCAAAACAACATTGTTACAGGGCATATTATCAGCTTCAACCTTGACTGGGTAACGAACTGACGGCGACAGATTGGGGCTGGAAGTAGCATCAACGAGGTATTATGCCCAGATTTGCAGAATAGGAATTGATCCTGAAAATATTGCTCAAAACTATTTGCTGTAGCTGTGAAACTGGATGCAACAGTTTAAAATGTGGCTGCCGGAAACATGAGTTAAAATGTACAAATTTATGCTCAAATTGTCATGTTTCGGAAAAATGCTCTAAAAAACCTACGAAGAAATTAATGATTCCGATGAAATTATGGATGAAGAACCAATGCAAAGTGGAAATAATATAAGATACGAAGACGGTGATGGCCTTGAAGTTTGTGAAGATCTACTAGAATCGTAAAGGTTTATCGAATCCATCGATGAAGAAATGCCATCAAAGAGACAAATAAAAAAGGGATAAGCGATGACATGTATATTTATATATTATGAGATTTTCTATGACATAAATGTGATTAGAATTTAATAAATCAACTTTTTTTACAAAAAAAAATTGCACTAGTATATAACATTTTTTAGATAAAATCCCCTTTAAATCCTATCTTTAATATAAAGAATAACTTTTCGCATGTTTATTGCAATCTTTATGTTTTATAGATTTCTAATTTTGTTTCATCAATGTAACATATGGAATATTACGTTTTTCGAGTAATTAAAGTATAAAATTTGAAAAATAGCTGGAAATTGTACATAATGTTTAAAAAAATTAAAAGTAAAGATAAAATAGTCGAACTGTATATTTTTTCACACCATCGGAAATTAGAGATTTCAACGAACAAAAAGTCCATAAATTTTTTTGAAAAAGTCCATATAATTGACGTGAGATAAACCGTATTTTACCCTTAAAAACTCACCTCCTGCTACTTCCCGACCTCAGATCGCCCGTAATTTATTTCTCCTTTAATTTTTGTCATATTGTCTTCCGTTTCATATGGGTTTCATTGTACTATGATTTTCTTTAATTTTTTATCATTTTTAAAGGCTTCTACTCTAAAGTAAATTTTTTTGTTATTTTTTGAAGGACCGTGAATATTATTCCGCAGCTCAATCATCATTTGCGCGAATCCTTTTCATCCAAGGAAAGTTCAGCCTGCGACTCGGTCCTGTCTGATCGTGATTTAGATTTTTTGCAACCCTGAAAAGCTTGAGGGTTCGTTTCACGGAATGTCGTTTCAAATAGGTATTCATGAATGTTTTTATAATTAATAATAGGTATAACTACAAATCACAAAATTTCTATTAACAAGGAATTATACTGTGCGCGTCCTCTGGCCGTCAATAGTTAAACCAAGTCCTTCGCAAGGCTCAGCATTGAAGAAAACATTGATCGTATCGACTACCATGTATCGGACTCTGAATAAGTGGAAATGGACTTATTTTAATTACTAGTGAACTGACTACGTGTCGCTAGTAGCCGTGAGAACATTGCCACGAAAGGATTTTCAAAGCAAAGAAACTAGAACTGTATAGAAAGAACATTTATTGTCCTTCATAACCAAATACATTATATAGCCATTGTTTAAATAGAAATAAGATAGTTAGTCAATGCCTTTGGAGTCGGTATTGGATCAAAACGCGAGTGCCACCTAGCATTTTTAGTTAAGTGAATATAAAAATTGAGAGTAACTTCAAAATACTCCAATTCCATTAGTTCTCCTCTTTGCAATTTCAACATATTTCTCAAACAAAATTAAAGCAGTGAAGAAGAGTCGATTTAGGCATTGTTTAAAGAGAAAGATATACCTACATTACGAACTATATCGTCGAATGAAACATCAGAATGCCAAATTATCAGTGGCGGATCATGATCTTCGGCAGACTGAAGCGCAATTGACTTCATCTCCCCTTTCCTTCTGGAATGTGCCTTCACAGAAGGCCATATATTTAAAAAACTAATACAGTTTTTCTTGAATTCCGTTTTTTATACGAATTCATTACATACAATTTTCTGCTGCTGCTGTCAACGATAATTTTCGATAAAAAGAACTGAAAGGACTTTGAAATTTTTTTGTGATAATCTTTCCAGCTGATGATTTGTCATTATGTAAAAAGACCTATCTTTTATTGTTTGATTAATAATGAGTACTTTTTCAGACTGCGACTTCTGAGAATGAAATAAAAAATATTTGAACTTTTTTTGGGTGATATTTTTATTTTTCATTTTCAACCAAATTTGTAATTAGGGGTTTTGAGGTAATTCCGGACAAGTTTTTTCAATTGATTTGAAAAAGAAATCCCTCTTACGTTTTTTAATGCAAACATTTTTAATCACAGTAGGCTAGTTTTTTGCAATGGCTAAAATGTAGCTTACCCATCGTGAAAAGCTTCATGAGACTGAAAAATGAAAGCGTTACCGAGGTGTTACCATTTCAAGTGAAACAGATTGTATATTCAATGATAAAACATCATGTTGTTGCCATGTACATTTCGAACCAATGTGAATGAAATGAGTACTATCTACTGAAGTACTGAGTAGTGAGATCGTGAACCTATGAATATGTTGAAAATCCGTATGAAATACCCCGAAGGTACAAACAAAATTTTAGGCGTTCAAAAAAAATGTTATGACTCTCAATAGATTGCAGTATTTTTCAATAAATAACCTGGGATCTGCGCGCGCTCTTACTCGAGACAAGTAGCAATGGATGGAAGGTGTGACGTCAGCTCGAACTCATAAAACTGATCGATCGAGGGCAGAAGGGGGATTCTAATCCATTTACGTCCGTATGCACCGTTTCACAATCTAATCTGGTTATTTTGTATGCACCGGTTCGGGGTTCAAGGGGGTGCCTCCACGTGGTGAATCCTTGGCAACGGCATGACCTGTCATGATGGCTAACGAGAGTGAAGCGGACTCTAGGGGTGGCTGAGGCGCCGCAGCTAACTGGAGTAGCGACCATTGGGCCCCTAGCTCACCGTTCACCGACGCCAAAAACATACACGATCCTAACATACACATTCATACATCACAGAGGGAAGCGATAACCGACAAACCTGTCTCCACTGGAAGCCAAGGAGCGACCTCGGATCGTGAGCTACGGGGCTGGTATTCGGTGAACAAATCGCCCGTGGCCGCCGCACCGCCCGGCTGGGAACCAGCCCTACCAGGACTTCCTTGAGGAAGTGGATTGAAGGAACTCGCAGCGAGAACTGAAAAACCTGTCTCCGATGGGAACCAAGGAGGGGCCTCGGATCGGACACTGCGGGACTGGTAGCCAGTGAACGAATCACTGGCTACCAGCTGAGAACCAGCCCTACGAGGATTTCCACGAGAAGGCTGTTCGAAGGAACTCACTGCGAGAATTGGAAAATTTGTCTCAAAAGCGGCTCCAGTATGCCAAGCAATAGAGATATTGTCCTTGACAAAAATACTACCTGGAAGCCGCCTGTGCCATCCCGTGCAGGACAGTCCGTAGTTTATTCCCACTATGTCCTTAACTGGAAAATGTAATTTTTCAATTTGTTATAAACAATAAACAACAAAAAATATACCGCAAAAATGGGTCAGACTTTAAAACAGGCGATTTCGGCGCTGTTCCCACTGGACTATAAACGTTTCTCCTCAATTCGCACAGTCCCCCACCACAAGATCGCTAACGCGCCGCCGGCCGTTTTTCCTCATGTTCTCACTAGTTTTCAACACACTTAAACGCGTTTTATCGAAAAATCAGAATAGACGTTTTGTTACTGCTCACGTATACTTTCCAAATCTATTTTTTAAATTTCAATCGGACAACCTCACACGCATCCAGCTCTCCACGAAAATATTTCCAAGAAAATTTCAAATGAGGATTGTGCGAAAACATTTATTCCAACTGAATCTGGGTTTTGCACACATAAAGTGCACGTCAATAGCTACTATCGTGCAAAGTTTCAGCTATTAATATTGAAAAATGGCAGAGTTATGAATTAAAGAAAAAAAACACAATTTTCCGGTTTTTCCCGCTTTTCTCCGGTTCTAATTATCTGATCGGATCGTTTTATCCGTCATTCTCTTCGGAATTCAATTCTCTAGACTTCACCTCTTTGCACCGTTAACACTGCTTCAATAGTTTCCATTTTACAATAAAAAAACTAAAAAAAGCGATTTTTTGTTGTTTATTGTTTATAACAAATTAAAAAAACTGCATTTTCGAGTTGAGGACATGGTGGTAATAAACTACGGACTGTCCTGCACGGGATGGCATGTGGCTTCCAGGTAGTATTTTTGTCCAAAAAGATCGGATACTGCGGGATTGGTAGCCGGTGATTGAATCACCCGCCGCCTCCGCACCGCCCGGACGAGAACCAACCCTACCAGAGCTTTCACGAAGAAGCAAAAAGGGCCCCTGCGGGCCTACTTGCCTGGCTGTAGTAGCAGCCTCCCGACCAACTACTACTACTACATGCACGGGTTCCGGATTAGTTAACCCGGGTTGACAATCTGACAACACCTCAGAATCCTTGCTGATGGATTGGTAAATCGAATTTGTCTGGACAACTTCATAAAAACGTTAGCAAATAATATTCTGACTCATCAAAAACTATTTGGAAAACAGAACTCTGATCGTTAGACATCAGGGAAGATACTCAGCGAAGTTAGAAGCTACATCAGAGGTTCCTCAGGGTTCCAACCTGGGTCCTTTTTTTTTTTGTACTATTCGTCAACGACCTGCCAGCTGTATTCAAATACTCAGATTGCCTTATGTTCGCAGATGACCTAAAAATTTTCAAACGTATGCAAACAGTTCGGGATAGCGTATTATTACAGAAAGATTTAAATAATCTATATGCATGGAGTTGTAGTAACAAATTATTTTTTAACATTGGAAAATGTAGTGTTATGTCAATAACACGTACCCAGAATCCTGTGATGTTTCAATATATGTTGAATGGAGAGATACTTGAGCGTTGTACAGAGGTAAAAGACTTAGGTCTTGTATATAATGGCTCATTATCATTCAAAACCCACATAGAAAATACAAGGAAATCCGCAAACAGAATGTTGGTATTCATATTCAGGAAAACCAGTAATTTTACCAATATACATTCGCTCAAGTTCCTCTATTACACACTTGTCAGGAGTAAATTAGAATTCGGCTCCAATATATGGTTCTGCGAATTTATTCCAAATAGAGAAAGTTCAAAATAAATTTTTACGATATCTTTATTTCAAAAAATACCATTTTCGTCCAGATTATAATACGGTGAGGTCATTTGAATTGAGAAATGAATTTAAAATATTGTCTTTGGAGAATAGGCGGAAAGTGGGTTCACTATCATTTTTATACAAACTTCTTAAAAATAAAATAAATTCACCCTATTTATTATCGATGATAAGATTTAATGTACCACCCAGAAGAACTAGTTTCTCGACCATGTTCACTATACCACTATTATTCTCCGTAAAGGCCCCTTTGTAGGTATGCTTCGACTTGCCAATGAATTCAATGCTTTGATGGACCTAAATTGGAATGAGTCACAGAAAGCGTACAGAAAAGCAATAGTAACACAAATTATCGGTATAGCACTTTGATGAAAATATCTAAATATTCTTCGCATTTAGTGTCAATCCTATGGAATTTTGTTCGTCCCGGCTTATGTTATCACATTATTTTGTTTTCTTGTTTTATTTTAGTGCTTGTTTATATTTTTTTACCAATATTGTTTTTTCTAAGCATATGTTATTAATTAATGATATCCATGTAATTAGGCCTGTATGGTCTGTTTGGAATAAATAAATAAATAAATAAATAAATAATAGAATAGATAGATAGATAGATAGATAGATAGATAGATAGATAGATAGATAGATAGATAGATAGATAGATAGATAGATAGATAGATAGATAGATAGATAGATAGATAGATAGATAGATAGATAGATAGATAGATAGATAGATAGATAGATAGATAGACAGACAGACAGACAGACAGACAGACAGACAGACAGACAGACAGACAGACAGACAGACAGACAGACAGACAGACAGACAGACAGACAGACAGACAGACAGACAGACAGACAGACAGACAGACAGACAGACAGACAGACAGACAGACAGACAGACAGACAGACAGACAGACAGACAGACAGACAGACAGACAGACAGACAGACAGACAGACAGACAGACAGACAGACAGACAGACAGACAGACAGACAGACAGACAGACAGACAGACAGACAGACAGACAGACAGACAGACAGACAGACAGACAGACAGACAGACAGACAGACAGACAGACAGACAGACAGACAGACAGACAGACAGACAGACAGACAGACAGACAGACAGACAGACAGACAGACAGACAGACAGACAGACAGACAGACAGACAGACAGACAGACAGACAGACAGACAGACAGACAGACAGACAGACAGACAGACAGACAGACAGACAGACAGACAGACAGACAGACAGACAGACAGACAGACAGACAGACAGACAGACAGACAGACAGACAGACAGACAGACAGACAGACAGACAGACAGACAGACAGACAGACAGACAGACAGACAGACAGACAGACAGACAGACAGACAGACAGACAGACAGACAGACAGACAGACAGACAGACAGACAGACAGACAGACAGACAGACAGACAGACAGACAGACAGACAGACAGACAGACAGACAGACAGACAGACAGACAGACAGACAGACAGACAGACAGACAGACAGACAGACAGACAGACATACAGACAGACAGACAGACAGACAGACAGACAGACAGACAGACAGACAGACAGACAGACAGACAGACAGAGAACCACACTCTAAGCGGCAAAAAAATTAAAAAATAAACTGACTTGCGGTCCTGATAATATTCCCGCTAAATTAGTTAAATCGCATGAAAAAATCCTATGTCGGCCCTTACTACTGATCTTCAATCTTACTTTGAAAACCGAAACATTTCCTACCATCTGGAAAAGATCTCGCATATGCCCAATATTCAAATCTGGCAAAGTCGGAGATATTCTTAATTACAGACTTATAGAACTAATCTCAGTTTTTTTCAAATTATTATCTTTGATCTCATCTACTCACATGTATGTATCGCTTTATCAGAGTTCCAACATGGATTTATGAAATCAGGAAGCACAACGTCGAACCTTTGCGCGTTTACTCAATATATTTCGAGTTCAATCGACAATCGTCATCAAGTGGACGTGATATACAGTGAGGACCACGTGGCCTAGTGTCAAGAGGGCACCATCGACTTTTTTTTCAAATGTTAATGGGGGTCACGTGGCTCCTGGTTTTGAAGGTCTTCCGATTCTCTATGCAACACTTCTTTGTTTGTGAAAATCGGCCAAGCCGTTTCAAACTGACGAGCGTTTGAAATTTGCTTCAAATATTTAACATATAAATTATTTCAACTATTAATTGTAGCAGAATTTTAACTCTGTTACTGATTCTGGCCGAAAAGACAATTTTTTGTGGTGAAACAGGTGCACATATTATTGGTATTTCATACTGTGGTTTTTGTTTCAATTTTTTATACCTTAGTTATTTTGCTGGAGACTCCAAATAGCATTTCACTCCAATCTCAGTCTAATATTGACGTTAATCATATACTTTTAACAGTTTTCATAGATTTCAGCATTTCTTAATATTTTTCAAATGCCTCGTCCTCGTCCTTTAGAAGAAAAAACCGAAGCAATTTTAATTTCCGCTGAAGCTGGGCGTAATTACTATGAAGCAGAAAGAATATTTAATGAGCGCTTCCCAAATAATCCAATATCTCGTACCTACTTAAGGGAATTGGTCAGTAAATTTTAAAGAACTGGTTACGTAACGAGGGAAAAAGGATCTGGAAAAAAATCTTTTTCAGAAGATCAGCAAATCGACATTCTGGCAGCTAGTTGTTAATAATCCGCAACAAACAACGAAAACGGTAGCCACGGCTTGTGACCTATCTACGACCACTATGAAAAAATATCTTAAAAAACACAAATTTCACCCATATAAATAAAAAATTCTGCCTCAATTAACAGAAGATGACCCAGATAGAAGAATGCAGTTTTGTGAGATTATGTCTGATCGCATAACACAAAATCCCGGTTACATTAACTCTATTTGTTTTAGTGATGAACGTACGTTTTTTCTAAATGGAACAGTAAATAGACAGAATATGCGTTATTGGTCAGACGTAAATCCGCACGTTTTTCGAGAAGGTCATACTCAAACTCCAGAGAAGATCAACGTATGTTGTATGTTGTATTCTTTGAATATTGTCCAAGCTCTTTTTGCACTTTTTTTTTTTCAACAGACGACTGTTTCGATTATAAAATATGAGTTTGATGCGGGTGCTGGTACATTCTTCTCTTCACGAACGAAGAAACAATTTTAAACTTTCACCTTTTGTACCTAAGGTAAATTTCGAGAGTCTCGAATCGAGATCGAGAAATTGTCTTCGAGAAAAACATCGAGACGAGAGTTTGTTTATTTCTCGTCTCGATGATCGAGACGGGACGAGAAAGTGCCTTCGAGACGAGATTCCTTGTCTCGATGAAACCCTGATACTATCTTACCAAATTAGTTAATTTCTCATTGTTAATTGATTTTTTTTTGTTGTTTCGCTTTTTATATTATTTTTCTCACTTCTCTCACTGTTAAACCATTAATTTTGCATTATTATATACTCCTGTAACTTGGGCCTAGGCCTGTTGTATGTATTATGTTTAAATAAATATATAAATGAAAACCGAATTTCTTCAAAATAAAAGAATATTTTAATGGTAACATCAACATGGCTGTCATCAGGGGGACAAACAAAGCATTTGATATGAAAAGAAATTTGTTTTATTGTTGTTGTTAGTGGTTAATTGCGATTTTTTAAACTTTACAGACATGCAGGGATCCTACTTCTTGATAATATATCGTAATAGTCCCTTTTTTATAAGAGAATGCGATTAATTTTACTAAAAATTTCTCTTTCGTTTTGTTCTAGTTAGCGAAAATATCATTTTATTTATTTGACACTGAAATGGCGAATAAAAACATCCCTTTACATGATTTCTATAACCCAAAATTCCTGTTTTAGGAATGGCCTGATTACATCATAAAATTGGATTTGATATACATACATCTTGAAATCATCTGATATTGATACAGCATTGGACGAAATTTCGAAGATTTTAATTAAATATGATTCTTTATTATTTTCTCTTCAGTATGAGTCTTTCAGCATATTTTCAAATTGAAGCATAAGATGTGGAACGCCTTCGCACATTTGTCATGCAAATGGTACAAAAACAAATTGAACAATAAACTTTGTTATTAGTGGAAAAGTAAATGTGGTTTTAGTTGTGTCTAACACTAAACTTATTATGGGTTTGCCATTCCTAAAGACTTTTCAGTCAATGTATCTTGAAACGGAACAATCCTTACTGGTCATCGTAATTGTGTAGCTGGGTGGAAGTATGTACCCATGTTGCTCCGATACCTTTTGCATTGAGGATTGCTGATTACAGAACTGATGAAAAACCAGTAGCAGTTTTGTTGAAAATTTTTCCTTTCCGTTAAGCACCTGCATCCTCACGAACAACCCTCAGAAGTCTTCGGGAGACTTGTTTGAACTAGGGAAAATATTAGGGCCTTACTTTTTAATGTGATCTCACACATAGTGTGTGTTGGCATTATTTGGCTAGGTCCATTATGAAAGCATAACCATTAATAAACAACAGTAGTTTATGCAACTTGTCATTATCATAGCCACAATCATTATCACGGTCCTATATAGTCGTTGCCCTAAAATTTTTTTATATTTACGCATCACAATCATAAGCTTGGAAATAAAAAAAAATCAATGGCCATTTTGTCTTTGTAGGTAACATGCATCCTTTTAGGCCCAAAGTTGAAGACATTTTTTCATCATTTCAATAAGTAAATATAACAACAAATTGCAGAAGTCAAAACTAATACATTTTTATGTCATTTATCAAATAGGCTTTGATAAGTTTTACGTTTTGGGTTTAAGGGTATCAATTTCACAAATAAAACAGGATAGGGTGCAAACAGAATAGAAAAATAGAGCTTGAATAATACTTACAAATTTTTTTGTGAGGAGTAATCAGAATAATATCTAATGGCAACTTCGTGTAGAAAAAAATTTAAAATAATAAAAACTAAAACCAAAAACATCTTAACTAATATGAAATATGATGGAATGACAAATAAAATTAGGTTAGGAAATCTCGATTAAGCAACTTGATCCATCGATGTTGACCGATTAGTTTAAAGCTAGCTTAAGCCTGTGTTTCAGAGCGGCGCATGACAAATATGCGTTCTAATCGAGATAGAGTGCCTAATCCAGATCAAGTATATACGGTGCATATGGGCGTGAGTCTTGTCAGGCACGAGTAAAATATTTATATACTGTTTCATTCCGGTTTATTATCATTTATTTTGAACTTGTCATTTTCGGAAAAATGCAGCTCCATAGACCGGCTCTAATTGTAATCGAATCAGGGCACTACAGGAAGCTTTACTCCCGGGTGTTTCGGTTTGTTGCATCAGCTTGAACTTGGTATTACAGGAAGCTTTACTCCCTGGTATCGTATTCAAGTTGAACTTCTTGCAGCAGCTTGAACTTGGAATTATAGGGAGCTTTACTCTCTGGTATCAGATTCAAGTTGCAAAGCTTTATTGAATCAAAGGCAGAGTCGTGTTTATTAGGCTGGACGTCGAGCAACAGCAGATCGGTAGTAATCATTAACTATATCAACTTAAACTTGGCATTGCAGGGAGATTTACTCCCGGGTGTCATATTCAAGTTGAACTTGTTGCAGGGAGCTTTACTCCCGGGTATCATCTTCAAACTGCAAGGCACTGTCTTTCCCGTTTCCCGATCCTTTAAAGTTTTGTGTGCTAAGTTCGTTATTGTTTGGTCACTCTGAAGCCATAGTCGTGTTTATTAAGCTACATCGAGCAACAGCAGACCGGTCGTAATTATTAACTATATCAGCTTGAACTTGGCATTACAGGTATCATATTCAAGTTGAACTTGTTGCAGCAGCTTGAGCTTGGCATTACAGGGAGCTTAACTTCCGGGTATTATCTTCAAGCTGCAGGGCACTGTCTTTCCCGTTTCCAGAATCTTCAAAGTTTTGTCTACTAAGCTCGTTATGGTCACTATAAAAGGGGACTCACTCCCAAGTACTAAGTTTAAAGCCCCAAGCTTTTGATTTCTGAATATCTCGTGCCTGAAGGTGAATTGAAAGTCCGCTTATGTATGCTAGTAGAGCTTCAATCCAAGCTTTGACCCGAGCATTAGTAGAGTTTCAACCCGAGCTTTAACCCGCACTTTACCAAGCTTTTGACCTGAGCTTCAACCCAGCATTAGTTGAAATAAATAAAAGTTGTAAATATCCTTTGACATTTCATTTATCTAATCGGATTTATTATTAAGTGAACATTTATGGCATCCTGATCTAACCACCATTAGCAGCAGGTACCCAGGATTCGAACCCAGGAAGGACAATTGAAGCCTGTCTTTTTCTGGTCACCTGCGCTTTGGTCAATACCATAATTGACCCCTGGAGCCCCCTCCATTTGAATCCAATCCCATATTACTTTCTTCACTGAAGCTGCCCGGACCAAGTGTACCTTCACACGTTAACCATAGGTGGCGCCCGAGGCACTCCGTAGCCTGGACTCGGCGCCAAAGTCACCCGTAATGCGTAAAGAGCGTTACAGTGTTTATACTTCTTTTATATTGAACTTTGCATATAGACTGTAAATTGCAAACGAAGTGTTCACCTTATCCATACTTTTGATTTAGAAGTCATGGTCAAATTTATTACAAAACTAATAATTTCAATTTTAAATAGAAACAAGTCAAAAGTTGGCGAAAAATATTGAAATAAACAAATGACATATGACTGATGACGTATGAGTTATGACCTGTCACGTTTTATACGACGTATTAGCTGAATAATTTGGGGGGGGGGTTTATTATTTTCTTGTCTTTTCAAGTTCTACTCAACTCATTCGAAGTGGTTTGACATTTTTGTGACAAATTTGGGAACGAAAATATTTTCAAATTACATCAACTTTAGTTTTATTATATCAATACTATCGGTAATGCCTATCGATAGTTTACGATAGCCAAAAACTATCGATAGGCATATCGATATTTGCAATCGATGTTCAGTAAATACTAATGCCAATGCAGCAGCAGTGCAGTCAGGATAAGTCGTTGGCTAGTAAGTTCTCCCAGTTTCAGTAAAGCTCAATGAGAAAGCGCGAAAGTTTTATTGTTTATTTCTGTCTTTGTTATGACCTGTTTGTTTGAAGCCTCCTGCCTGGAAAAATACGAGGCGCGCGCCTCGTGCGCCTCGCCTATGATCCGCCACAAATTACATATTATGCTAATCAAGTTACGACGTGGTTAGGACATTATTGGAGTCTAGTTCCAGATACATAATATGTCGCCTCCATTTGAATCCAATCCGATAAGGTTGGCTAACTATCTTACTTCTTGCAACTGGGCAACTGGGTCTTGGAAGAACGTTGCACAAATATCTGTCAGATGTAGTTCAATGTCCGTCGTGGTATTAGCCAGGGAAGTAGTTGTTTTCTGACAGATATTTGCCATTTATTTTCCACTTGGTAGAAACGCTTAGAGAGGAGGGTACCCCGTATTCTTTCACATTGTTGATACCTCTCTGGCACAATTTATTCGAACTCGTTCGAATGTTTACAGTTTTCTCTTCCCGGAGACTGTGCCACTTGGGAGTGTTTTGTCTTGTTCCGTTCGGATGGCGCTGCGTTCAACTTCGTTGTAGTTCGTATTGTCAGCCGTGGGGAAATATTAGTTAAACAGTTGATTGTTATTCATTTGGCAGGGACAGGATAATTATAATGTTGTCTGACCTACCCTGTCACTGATGAGAGACAATAAACCTCGAGACATGCATATCTGCAGGTGGTCATTCCCAGCTAAATGAAGGATAATCTTTTATTCAATTGCAGGATAAGCACTTGCAACTGGGTCTTCTTGGAAGAACGTTGCACAAATATCTTTCAGATGTAGTTCAATGTCCGTCGTGGTAGTAGCCAGGGAAGTAGTTGTTTTATGACAGATATTTGCCCTTTATTTTCCACTTGTGGAAACGCGCAGAGAGAACGGTACCCCGTATTCTTTCTCATTGTTGTTACCTCTCTGGCACAATTTATTCGAACTCGTTCGAATGTTTACAGTTTTCTCTTCCCAGAGACTGTACTACTTGGGAGTATTTTGTCTTGTTCCGTCCGTTCAACTTTGTTGTAGTTCGTATTGTCATCCGTAGGAAAATATCAGTTAAACAGTTGATTGTCGGACAATAATAATGTTGTCCGACCTACCCTGTCACTGATGAGAGGCAATAAACCTCGAAACATACATGTCTGCAGGTGGTCATTCCCAGCCAAATGAAGGATAATCTTCTGTTCAATTACAGGACAAGCACTTGCAACTGGGTCTTCTTGGAAGAACGTTGCACAAATATCTGTCAGATGTAGTTCAATGTCCGTCGTGGTATTAGCCAGGGAAGTAGTTGTTTCCTGACAGATATTTGCCCTTTATTTTCCACTTGGTGGAAACGCTTAGAGATAAGGGTACCCCGTATTCTTTCACATTGTTGATACCTCTCTGGCACAATTTATTCGAACTCGTTCGAATGTTTACTTCGATTTGAACAAACAAACTATTTTTTTTAGGGTTTTGATTTGTTAGAGACAGTTCGATGTCTTTTGGTGTAATGTAGAAAATAAATTACTGAAATGATCGTATCTTGTAGCCGGTTATTTCAGACAAGATAATTTGGCAATTTTTTCTAGAATAAACTTTATGATATCTGAAATGGATTCGTCGAAGACAATAAGTACTGTTCTCAAATCATCATCTATTTTGATGAATAGTTCCTTCGGCAACATTTTTTCAAAAATAATATTTTATCATTTTCATTTGTCTGTAATCAGATGAATGTGATTTTTTCATACGAAATGGAGTTTAGAATCAACTCAGAATTGGGATATCGACGTTTTGAATTCCTTTTCCTGCTCATTACAAATTCTGTGAATTTTCCCATCATGACTGTTCAAATCCCGTTTTTAATAAAAATATTTTTATATGCCTTACACTGAATATAAGGTGCCATTACTGCATCAATTTGTGGCATTGACGGTCTTGCATATCACGTACATCCCATTTTGAATTTCGTTGCCGAAGATAGTCTTAAACTGTGACATTTGTAACTTTCTAGGTTAGGTAGGCCTAAGTAGGTAGCGATCTCTGCCGGCATTTTACTAAATGTGTTCACGCTTACGCATTTGCCATTTTTGTATACTTAATTGATAAAAAAAACGACGGTGCGTGGTGGAGGACGTAAATTTGCATACTTTCTATACAGCTTCAAAACGGTTTCAGATATAAGTAGTATGGCAATACAAATACCAGGACCGGATGAGTGTCCTGGTATTTGTATTGCTCCACACAGTGTGACTTATCTTTCGATGGCCGCGTCCATCGAGTTCTCGCCTTTAGTGGAGGGTTGGGGGCTGAAGAACTGAAGATGACGTGTTCGCCGAAGAGTTTCGGGGGAGGGGGTCATCAAAGCGTTTTACCCCAAGTGGCGCTCGTCTTTTCTGCAAAAGAAACATTTCGGCAAGGGCGAGAGGATAAAAAACATGGCAGCGATGGCGGAAATTATAAAAAAAACGTCCCCTCATGTGATTCGCCGAGAGCAATAGGCTGGATGAGAAAAAACGTCACGTGATTCGCTGTGTAGACAAAATGGCCGCCGTCAAATTGACAAAACAAAATAAAATTAAATAAAAAAATGCCTGTCTTAGAACAACGGAAAATTATGATGGAATTATTATTGCACTTTGAATGAAATTCGAAGAAAAATGCATCACTGCCGTCAATAGCGATAAAGCACGATCGATTTGACCTTGAATTTGTTTTTAGAGTCAATCGCAAATAGAATTTTATCTCGCATCCGGTGTTCGTTTACGCTTTGTCTGCTCGAGCTAAATGAAATTCCGAGAAAACACGATTTAGCCTTGGAGTTGTTTTTTGTTATTGCGCAATTTGGGTTTTCCCCAGATCGATCGTTGCATAAATTTGCAGCGTGGGTCACGTTACCTCGGCGTGGAGGTGGACGGCGTATGTCACGTGACACAGAGTTAATACATACGTTCACAGCGAACCAGCGTTATTTCATTGTTTGCGTTCGAAGCAACAACGAGTGCCTCTCTGCCACTCATCTCTCTCTCACTTTGTTTATACAAGTGCATTGTTTTTTTATTGTGAGTGCCATTTAATTGGTGATTTGCAAAGGTTGGTAGTAGTTATTCATTTTTTATTTTTCGCGAGTGTTTTAAATGCCCATTTCTTTCGATTCAGTTGTTGTTTTTTTTTTCAAAAATTCATAACAATTAATTTGCCATATTTGTTTTCTTGTCTCCTCACAAAACGTCATATTTTTTTTATGTTTCTCATATACTGTGTGTGTGGGTGTGTGAGGGTGTGTGTGTATTTATTTCTCATACGTCTCTCACAAAGTTCCATTTGCTATATACAGTGTGATTCGAATTTTTGTTATCATATTTCTTTCTCATACACGGGGTGGATCATAAACAACACTTTATTTTTCATTTTGAGTGAGTGAGTGCGAGTTTTTTTTAATTTTTCATATGATTTCGAAATGTCGATGTCTCACCTCGTTGGCTGCGGAAGTTGTCTGAGCTACCGAAAGACGAACCCCAACTGATCCTAGACGCTCAAGCTAAAACAACAAAATTTGGAGAGTCCATCCTATTGGAGTTGGAGGAGTGTGAAGTATTTCTGCCAAATCGAGTGACTGGTGCATTCAAACCCATCCTCGACAAATAAACCAAGTCCCAGCATATGCTCATCCACAGGGGCGAGCAGAAAATTGCCAATCAAAATCATTCGCAGCAGCTGTTTGAGTTCGCTAAGGCCTGAAGATGCTGACGCGGCCACTATTGGAAACAGAGAGTGAGTTTCTTGTATTTTCAGTTTGTGTGTGTCTGTTGAATCATCATGTCATCTGTCGTCATTGTTGCACAAAGTAAGGAAATGGTAGCCAAGTTGCGGAAGGCAAAAAAAATCCTCAAAATGGGTTGTACTGATGAAGAGCGCAAACATTGGGTGGCCCATTGCAAGTACACCGCCCGCCTGATCAATAGTGCGATCGCGGCAGTGGATTGCATAGGCTTTCTGAGAAAATTATAAACTTTATGCGGACACTTGAAAATTATCCGAAATTCA
Organism: Chrysolina americana; assembly: GCA_958502065.1. Classification (NCBI taxonomy): domain Eukaryota; kingdom Metazoa; phylum Arthropoda; class Insecta; order Coleoptera; family Chrysomelidae; genus Chrysolina; species Chrysolina americana. Next base: position 36,861,728 of record OY293414.1, on the reverse strand, counting down.
ATCAAAAATTCAGGTCAACAACAGCCAGGTGTCGACGTGGTGGTGGGAGAGGGGGTCAAATCAAAATTAACATCTCGAGTAAAGTGGGAGGACTTAAAATCGGCATTTTCTTCGCGTTTACGCACCGGTATAATTATAAATTTGAAACATAAAGATATTGGGCAATTTTTTGGTGATGCATTCATTCTATTCAAAAGCAGAATTCAAAATTTATTGAAAAAACATCCAAGCATCAAAGTCAATGCGACATTTTGTGGTAAAGTCGTGAAAAATTCCTTGAATCAAGAACAAATGAAAACGTGATCGATAGGGGTACAACTTTGGAAGAGTGGTTCCTAGAAAATGTCACCGATCAAATTCAAAACAAAACTTCAGAATTCGCGAACAAAGAAAGTGGATGGGGTCTTCAGAAAATTGTTAGTTTAGTAATCAATACGAACAAATCGGGCATGGGAAATGGTTCGTCTTTCATCGAGTTACCAAAATCCATTGCAAAAAAGCAAACTCGTCGTTTCGGCTTTGTACCCTGTGGAACCGGGTAAAAACTGCGCTAGAACATCATCATACCCCCACTATTCAAAAGTACTGAACTTGGATGGAATCGACATTCCCATGAAATTCAAACAAATTACCAAATTTTAGCAATTGAACAACATATCGATCATTGTGTACACCTTGGAATTGATTCAGCCGCAGCCGAACAGGGAGGCATTTTTCGTTACTGTTTCGAGCCGACTCACGAAACCAATATTAGACAAATATGTCAATCTTCTCCTCATTCAAAATAAATATCAGCTGAAATTAAATGATTACGAGGCACCACCACTAGAGATTGCCGACGACGATGACGCTGTCGGCGATGACATAAAATTGCATAACGTTTGGATAAAGGATTTATCTCGCCTACTCAATCGCCAACTCAGTAAAGACTTATAAAAAAATTATTTGCGACAGGTGTTTAAATTACTTCAACAGCAAGGAGAAACTCGACAGTCATACTGTTGATTGTCAAAAATTGAACGAGAGCAACATTTCATTTCCATCATGTGATCATGTATAATTTCGGGATTTTGTACATAAAGAAATACTGCCCTTTGTAATTTACGCTGATTTCGAATCGATTTTGGAACAGTTTAATGACTAAAAATGCACCTCACTCACATACGGCAAAGTACCAAAAACAGATTCCTTTCAGCGCTGTATTTTATTTTAAGTGTGTATATGACGATACTTTGTCATTTTATGATAGCCATCGGGGCCTTGACTCGATGGATTGGTTTGCGGAGAGAATGGGGACCATAGCCAAATTTGTGGGATCCAAAACTTTGGATATTGTCCCCATGATCGTCTCACCTCCAGAAAGAGCGACAGCGCCATGTTGCCACATGTGCAAAAAACCTTGAAAAACTGATGACAAAATTGTAGAAGATCATAATCACTACACGAGAGCGTTCCGTGGATATGCGTATGCGCATTGCAACCTGAACTACAAGAAGTCGTTGGTTGTGCCAATTGTTTTCCATAATTTATCCGGATACGACAGCCATTTTATTATTCGGGATATAGCAAAATGGGTCGAGTCAGCCTGTTGCCTATCAACAAAGTAAATCACATATCATTCACCCAGTACGACGGCAACACTGACATTTCATTTCGATTTATCGACTCTTTTCGCTTCATAGGCATGAGCAAACACTGACCATCCATGACTTGAAGATTTCAAGGCGCGAATTTGCCCATTTCGATGCAGACCAGTACGAGTTACTCACTCGAAAAGGGGTATTCTCATACGATTTCATCGATTCGATGGAGAAACTAAAATACCCACGCTTGCCGGCGCGCGATCAGTTCTACAAAAAGTTGAATGATTGTGACAACACCAATGCCGAATAAGAGCATGCGCAGAACGTGTGGCGGTTGTTCAACTTGACAACACTGGGCGAGTACTCTGACCTGTACAAGAAAACCGACATATTGCTCTTGGCTGATATTTTCGACAATTTTTGAAATATCGACCACGAGACATATGGGTTGTGCGAGGAATTCGTGGCGGCATCAATCATCGCAGCAACAGATTCTCCTCGGCCAATAACAAGCACATGGGCGAAAGGTATGTCGCCTCCAAACCCATTTGCTATATCTCGACATGAATAATCTGTACGTTTTGGCCCTTAATATGGCTTTAAATGGCTCGAAAATGCAGCCGATCTGCTACATTCTCGAAGTCGATTAAGAGTACCCCGAATATTTGCATGACCAAAACAAAGATTTGCCCTTGTGTGCCGAGTACCGTACACCGCCAGGCTCGAAATTAACAGAATTGATGACCACGCTGTACAACAAGGAAAAAAATGTTGTGCACTGCAGGCTGTTGAAACAAGCACTCAAACACGGCCTTGTACTCAGGAAAATCCACAAGGTTTTGCAAATCAATCAGTCGGCGTGGCTGCGTCCCTACATTGAATTAAACACGAAATTACGCTCTCGAGAAAAAACTACTCTTGGCAAAAATAACTACAAACTAGCCAATAACGCAGTGTTCGGGAAAACCATGGAAAACATACAGAAGCACCGTGTGGTGAAAATGGTCTTCAAGTGGGAGGGGCGATATGGCGCAAAAAATCTGATTGCCAGTCCAAATTTCAGTAGTCGCATCATTTTTGATGAGAGACTCGTCGCTATCGAGATGACAAAGACGGATTAGTTATTCAATAAGCTCTTGCACATAGAAATGTGGATTCTCGATATTTCCAAGGTGGGCGTGTACGATTTCCATTACAGCTTCATGATGGAAAACTACACTAACGATCAGAGCAAATTGATGTATACGGATACTGATTCGCTCATTTATGAAATAAGGTACGATGACATTCATCGGAATTTGATTAGCAGTCACATAGAGAAATTTGATACGAGCGACTACCCAAGCGACAACCCTTTTGGCATCCCTTCATTGAATAAAAAAGTACCCGGCTTGATGAAGGACGAAGCCAATGGTCGTAACATGACGGATTTCGTGGGGCTTCGATCAAAGTTGTACACCTATGAGATTCAAGCTGGAAAAACCGTAAAAAATCCAAAGGGGTCAAATACAGCGTTGTCGAAAATTACATCACTTTTGAAGATTATGTGGAATGTCTGTAAAACCATGTGGAAAAAATAACTTTGCAACGCTGTATTCGATCCTTTTCTCACAACGTTTTTAGTGTAGAGCAAACAAAGATCGCTCTCAGCCCCCACGACGACAAGCGCATTCTGATTGCCGGCTCTCATGACATTCTGCCGTGGGTACATTACAGTCAGTTATATACCTGATAGAAAATAAATGTTGTTACAGAGAACACATGCGCACGCACCCTTATACACGCACCCATACACACACACAACTACACACCAAATTTCAAGAAAATGTTGCGTCAAATAGTCGATTATGTTTTATATTATTGATTGAATAAAATCAATATGTAATCCGTGTCTGGATATTATTATTATTATTTCCTTTCACCCTCCCAGTCTACCATTCAAAATCTCATATATTTTTGGAGGTCATTTTCGTCTAAAAAAAGTGTAACTTTTTTATGCAAGAAAAGTGCAACTTTTTTATGCAAGAAAAGTGTAACTTTTTGATGCAAACAAATGTAATATTTTATGCAAAAAAGGGTCACTTTTTATGCAAAATCTGTCACTTTTTTATGCAAAAGTGTAACTTTCTTTAAAGCAGAAAAGTGACACATTTTTATGCAAAAAAAGTGCCTGTTTTTTTCCTTAAAAAGTAACACTTTTATCGATATGGTGGAAAAAGCTGAGTGAAATTTCCGTGTTTCACTCAGCCACTCAGCTTTCACTGAAAATGCTTCACTGAAATCGTTCCACCATGTCAATAAAGGTGTTACTTTTTTTCATCCAAAAATACATGTATTCTTGTTGGAAAATGAAAAATTTTTTATAAAAAAAAATGATCGAAAATTGACATGGTGGAAAAAGCTGAGTGAATTCTGAGTGAATGCTGAGTGACTGAAAAGTCACTGAAAATGCTCCACTGAAATCCTTCCACCATGCCAATTTTGGGTATTTTTTTTATCGAATGAGGTGTCACTTTTGTGCATGAAAAAGAGCACGTTTTTGCACCAAAATATGATGAATAAATGATTAAAAAATTTGCCAAGCATGTTTTTTGAAGCAAAATATAATGAATGATTCAATAAAAAATGTGCTCATTTTTTGCAAAAATTGGACCTAATTTTCGAGTCACAAAATTAAAATAAAAAAAATATTCCAAGATATACATATTTTCATAAACGTATTGATGGGTGATCTACAAATTACGCATGTGTCGCACCTGATGGCCCACTGTGAGCAGCACACCAAGTGTCTACATGGCATAAACAATACACTTAGTTCATTCACAAGACACACACGACAAGTCAACACTGTGTTCTGTGATTCTTTGTTTATGACATCGATCACTTTGATGCTCATGTCATTTCACTTGTTGTTCTTCTGGAGCAAAATCAGTGCCATCTCTCGGTGGTAGTGATGATGAAACCCAAACTGTCGGCGAAGTGTCATCTGCCCACTCGTCCTTGCGAAGGAACATCAGCGCCATCTGTCGGTGGTGGTGATGACAGCCAAACTGCTCGTGAGGTGTCATCTGTCACTCCGCTAATGACGCCTGACGTTCTTGGTTCTGGAGGAACATCAGCGCCATCTATTGGTTGCTTGATGCCACCTGCCACTCTCCGTTCTGGTGGGAATATCAGCGCTATCTGTCAACCTACTGATGTCACCTAACACTCTCCGTTCTGGTGGGGATATCACCATCTGTTAGCCATTCAAACGTCATTATTCTTTTTGGAGACTTTACGGTTCTTCAAAGAATCTGTCATGTATTTCGTCACTCGAACATCCCGGGCTGTAATGGAGTCGATGACAGCGTACAAGTCGACTCTGAACTTTCGCATGATATCATCAACGTATTTTTTATTGACAACATCATTCGGTGCCCTTGGCGTTTCCACATTACATATTTTCAGATGTTCAGCATCAATGTCCCCATTGGCTGTATAGTTGAGTATGGCGCCAGAGAAATGGAAAGACAGCTATTGCTTACGGTGAGCTGAGGAACTTTGACCGAACTTGATACTCATGATGGAATTATGGCAAGCGAAACATCTTTGAACTAGAGAAAGAGAGAGTATGATTATGAAGAGTGCGGTGTGATCTCGATGACTGCGTCTGCGCGACAGAACTGACGCCTGCCTCCTCATCACTTTTATGGTCCTCTTCAAATACCAACCCCATTTGACAGCTTGCGTAAAACGAGTCTTATGTTGATGGTTTGTCCGGGGAAATTAGCTCCAGTAGTCAAAAATATATTAGTGTCGCCAACATATGAAGCTGGCGGTCCCATCGTACGAGAACCGCCAAGCTGGCGGTTCCATCGTACGAGAACCGCCAAACTGGCGGTTCCATCGTATGATGGAACTGCCAGGCGCTTATTCAATGAGTCAGTCACTCAGTGAGTCAGTGAGTCAGTCAGTCAGTGAGAGCCGACGGCTCGTGATGACACTAACCCACCGAAAATAACTATCATTTTGAAGTTGTAACTGTTACCTTTGATTAAACATCTCCTGGCGCAACTGCACAGCTGTCACATATATCTATGGTCGTCTGGCGTTTCTGGCGGTTCTTGTCCTACATGACATACGCAATCAGATAGCAGAGTGCTCCCCTCAGTGACATTTCTTGGCGGCTATACAGAGTGAATCTTTCGCTCAGTGAGAGCTACAGAGTGATTCATTTACTCAGTGACTGAGTGTGACATTTCTTGGTGGATTTCTTTACACAGTGATTCTTTCGCTCAGTGAGAGCTACAGAGTGACTCATTCACTCAGTGGCTGAATAACCCCACGGCAGAGTGTCTTGAGATCCGGCAATCAAACAGCGCTTGTCGTCGTGGGGGCTGAGAGCGATCTTTGTTTGCTCTACAATAATAACGTTGTGAGAAAAGGATCGAATACAGCGTTGCGAAGTTATTTTTTCCACATTGTTTTTCGGACATTCCACATAATCTTCAAAAGTGATGTGATTCTCGACAACGCTGTATTTGACCCCTTTGGATTTTTTTACGGTTTTTCCACCTTGAATCTTATAGGTGTACAACATTGATCGAAGCCCCACGAAATCTGTCATAATCCGAACATTGGCTTCGTCCTTCATCAAGCCGGGTACTTTTTCATTCACTAAAGGGACGCTAAAGGGGTTGTCGCTTGGGTAGTCGCTCGTATCAAATTTCTCAATGTGACTGCTAATCAAATTCCGATAAATGTCATCGCACTCAATTTCATAAACGAGCGAATCAGTATCCGTGTACATCAATTTGCACTGATCATTCGTGTACTCTTCCATCATGAAGCTGTAATGGAAATCGTACACGCACACGTTGGAAATATCGAGAATCGACATTCCTATATACAAGAGCTTATTGAATAACAAATCCGTTTTTGCCATCTCGATAGCGACGAGGCTCTCATCAAAAATGGCGCGACTCCTGAAATTTGGACTGGCAATCAGATTTTTTGCACCATATCGCCCATCCCTCTTGGTGACCATTTTCACCACACGGTGCTTCCGTATGTTTTTCATGGTTTTCCCGAACACTACGTTATTGGCTAGTTTGTAGTTATTTTTGCCAAAAGTAGTTTTTGCTTGGGAGCGTAATTTCGTATTTAATTCAATGTAGGGACGCAGCCACGCCGACTGATTGAATTACAACACCTTGTGGATTTTCCTGAGTACAAGGCCGTGTTTGAGTGCTTGTTTCAACACACTGTAGTACACAACATATTTTTCCTTGTTGTACAGCGTGGTCATCAATTTTGGTAATTTCTAGCACGGTGCTCGGCACAAAAAGCCAAATCTTTGTGTTTGTCATGCAGATGTTCGGAGTACCCTAAATCGACTTCGAGAATGTCGCCGGTAGGCGAGGTGTCCGACACTTCCGACACATAGAAATCGGCTGCATTTTCGAGCCAATTGGAGCAATCGTACAACATGGCGCTGTCGCTCTATCTGGAAGTGAGACGATGATGGGGACAATATGCAAAGTTTTGGCTTCCACAAATTTGGCTATGGCCCCCATTCTCTCCGCAAACCAATTCATCGAGTCGAGGACCCGATGGCTATCATAAAATGACAAAGTATCGTCATATACACACTTGAAATAAAATCCAGCGCTGAAAGGAATGTCTTTTTGGTACTTTGCCGAGAAGATGAGACATCTGCGAAAAATTAAAAAAAATCATACACGCTGTATCAAAATGAAAAAAAAATTATGTTTATGATTCACCCCGTGTATGAGAAATATATATGATAAAAATAAATTATTCGAATCACACTGTATATAGCGAATGGAACTTTGTGAGAGACACCCTGTATGAGAAATAAATATGACAAAAAATACAATCCACACACACACACTATATGAGAAACAAAAAAAATATGACGTTTTGTAAAAAAACAACTGAATCGAAAGAAATATGCACTTGAAACACTCGCGAAAAATAAAAAATTAATAACTGCTACTAACCTTTGCAAAACACGAGTTAAATGGCACTAACAATAAAAAATCAATGCACTTGTATAAAAAAAGCGAGAGACAGATGAGCGGCAGAGAGTCACTTATTGTTGCTTCGAAGGCAGACAATGAAATGACGCTGGCTCGCTGTGAACGTATGTATTAACTCTCTGTGTCACGTGACCTACTCTGTCCACCTCCACGCCGAGGTCACGTGACCCATGCTGCAAATGTATGGAACGGTCGATCTGGGGAAAACCCAAATTGCGCAATAACAAAAAACAACACCAAGGCTAAATCGTGTTTTCTCGGAATTTCATTTAGCTCTCGCAGCACACCAAAATCTTGACGCCGCTGGATCTGAATATTGTCTCCAACATGCTTCTTAAACTCTCCAGTCCAGCCCATCAATCCCACAGGCCAATTTTGGGATTGCCAGGTCCACAAGATTCTGGTCCAGCATCATGTATCTTAATCTGGTAAGGCTCTTCCGGACATCTTCATGAGACGGTTTATCTCGGGAATGCTTCCTGGTAACCAGATAGTAGATGTTTCTCTGGCCCTTCCTCAGCTATAACACCCCTCCATTTTCCTGGAGTCGACCGAAATTCTTGAAGAATACTACGGCAATGCCTCTGGACATTTGGAGATCTTCGGCAACACAGTGAGCTAACGCATAATCGGAAGGCACCTTAAAAAGATCTCGTGGCTTCTCTCGGGTTACCCCATGTTGAACTTTCTGTCCGGTTGAGTAAAGGGACATGAACCTCTGGAACGTCATTTCATCCTCCGGTGGCCTGACTGTGCGGACTTGGCCGTGGTTTCCGGCGTAAGGGGGCAACCTATTGAAATGGACCACCCCAGGATTTTCTCGTGGTGGCTTATGTATTCGGTAGATGAGGTCGTTTATCCTTTTCATGATCTTATATGGACCTTCCCACGAGTTCCGAAGCTTCGGTGATAGTCCACGGCGACGTTTAGGGTTGTACAGCCAGACAAGGTCACCTGTCTAATATTCATCAGCATCGGCCTCAATGTCATAGGTCTCCTTCATTCTGTCGCTGGCACTTTGGATGTTCAAACGGACTCGTTCATGGATGTCGTCCATTCTCTGTCATACTTTACTGACGTAGTCATCTCCCGCAGTGTCTTGTCCTGCCCCTGGACTCTGATGATCAGAAATTGTTTTATAGAATCGAAATGTGACGTCATATTTGAAATATCGGTACTATGCTTCCCATTTATAACGTTCGAATATGACGTCACATTCTCGACATATTTCGATGCTATGAAACATTTCTAATCATCGGAGTCCTAGTGCTGATGGCGTCCAAACTTCAGGTCGCATGGAAGTCGCACCTCTCGGCCCATAATAACACTAGCAGGGGCTTGGCCGGTTGACTCATGTACCGCGAACTAAGATGCCATTCTTTGAACCATCAATGTGGAAGTGTTTAGAGGTTATTCAATTCAACAAACTTCCTCAGACAAATAATTTTATTGAAGGGTGGCATTCTAGATTTCCGAAACAAATAAATGCCAAGAAACCATCATTCTAGATCTTCATCAATAGACTGAAGGAAAAACAAACTTATACAGAGTTGGAAACAGTAAAATCCTCAACTGGCGATATTGCATCCAAGAAAAAGAAGAACAAGGAGCTAAGACCTCAAATATCGCTTGAAACAGTAACCACAAGGCTGCGACGATTTAAAACTGTATGATTTTATCGAATATGTTTTGTACATGTTATAGTTCTTTTGATTAGTTATTAATTTCTTTAAGAACTATTAATTTTAAATAAATCGTGTTCGATTAAAATGTAATGAACTTCAATTTCGTTGATTTGATTCCTAATCTTTTGATTATTCAATGAATTGAATTTTTGATCAATTGTTTTTTGATCAAATGAATATCGATTAAATAAATTTCAATCAAAATATTTCGATCAGATTTCCAGCAACCCTCTGGTATACTGTCACCTTACTTAAAAAATGTAGTGCTCTGGGGAGATTCGGTGCACTCTAACGTATAATTCATTCAACAAAAACGAGTGATGAGACAAATATTTGGTATGAATTATGGATACAACTGTAAAACAATATTTTCAAAGCACAAAATATCAACATTGACTTTTATTGATATATACAAACCCTTGATTAACATTAAATGTAACATAAGTCGGAGAGAAATTCAGATAACGAGTTTTTGTCTTTGTTTTTTTATGAAATGAAAGTTCTTCCACTATTTATGTTCAGGGAGTTCCCCGTGAGCAGCTCGTCTAAGACATTCCGCTAACACCGCCCAGCCTCTTTGCGGATTCTTTACCCTCTAAAGCCGTCAGCTAGGCTCATACTTGATTACTTGACCAGATCGATGCGATGCGACTGCTAATCTGCAAGGTTCACCTGCCTGGTGCTGTTCGTTTGCCACATTTGCTACTTGAAGGCTGTTTTCGTTATCTGATCGAAGGCGTTGAAGGCGAAAGAATTATAGAGAAACCAAAGTCATTTGGACAAGATTATTATATTTACATATCCGTTTTCAGGTCTATAAACTGTCACACAATTCATTTTCGACCCATGTTTATTTTCAACAGCTACACATTCTAAGTTTCCACTCACTGCATAATCATTTATGTCCGGACTTTCTTGGTGGTTTTGATTTTCTTTCGAGTGAATGGCACAGCCATCATATATTTTTTTTCACTACTAGGTACCACCTTGTATCCGTTAATTCCGTAATATTTTTATTTTTAAAGCTTTGCAGTGCTTATCAGTCAGACATTATATTTGAATATACAGTGGGGC